>JALGPY010000004.1:101217503-102467503 GCA_023055425.1 Linanthus parryae
GCTGATCGTCAAGATACCCAATAGAGGTCGCAGTCCTGGCCAAACTGCTAATGAAGGAGCCGTTTGTGAACCTTCCATCAAGAGTAGCAGACCTTCTTCACCTGTAATTTCAGAGAAACATGATCAATCAGAGCATAATGTGAAGGATAAGAATGCTGGCAATCGAACAAGTGGTACATCTGACGTGAATACGGAACCATGGCAAAATAATGATTTAAAAGATGTATTCACTGCATCTGATGAAACTGATGTGTCTCCTCCTCCTAATCTGGTTAAAGAACAAGGTGAGGCCATTAACGTGACCACTAAGTTGGCTGATAGTTCCAAGGCTACTTCCTTGCCATCTAATGAATTGAGACAAGGAAGAGTCCAAGAGAGTTCGTTTTGCTCTATGAATGCTTTAATTGAGAGCTGTGCCAAATATTCTGAGGTAGAAGTTCCAAATCCCGTGGGAGATGATGTAGGAATGAATCTACTTGCTAGTGTTGCTGCTGGACAGATATGTGAGGCTGATTTAACTTCACCAGCTAGTTCTCCTTTAGTTCCTGAACATAAACCAGTAGTAGTAGGGAGTCAAACTAATTTTTCGAGTGTATGCTTGCAATCAGCTACAAAACCCACCCATGATGGCGATGGAAGTTCTGACGAGCATAGGGGTTCGTCGTCCGTTGCTGTCTCCCCTACTACTGTAATGGATAATGTACTGGATGCTGAAGAGAGCAAAAAACTTGATGGCAAAATAAAATCGCTTACAGATGGTGCTAATGCTGGCAGCTTCCAAGACGTGAAAGCGAAGAAAGAAAGCTGTCCCGAAACTGATAATAAGGGGGTCAATGAAGTCTTTTCAAGTTCAGATGTCGAGAAGAAGGTTGAAGGTACATTGGCTGTGCCATCAGAATTAGTGGGCCTGACTAAAGATGATGTGAAAGAAGAATGTAATGATAGTGGCCTCCCTGAAAGCAAACCGCAAGCTATGAAAGTGGAATCTGAGCATTTAAATGGAAGTGAAGGGAACCTGTTGCATCATTCTTCTACTAAAGATTTGCCTTCAAAAAATGTCAATGCCCCCGGAAGTGGAGATCTTGTTAAGATGGATACGAAAAGTTGTGGGAAGCAGTTCAATGACAATTATATTAATGGCTATCCAGGTAAGGGTGATCTTTCTACTGCGGAGTGTTCAGCAGTCTGTGATCAGAAGATTGAGGCTACTGAGGCAACTATTGCAAATAAAGAGGTCATATCTGAGGGTGGTATCACCAGAGACACATCAATTCCATGTCCAGTACAAGAAGTGGAACAGCATACAAGGTCAAGGGATTCTAAGATTACTGGCCTAGAGGGCGAGAACGGGAATTCGACTGCTTTGCCAGTAGATGCTTCTCGCGGTCCTGCTTCAGGGGCGTCAGACATGAGGAAAAAACCGAAGTTCGATTTGAATGAAGGATTTGAGGTCGATGATGGAAAATATGGTGAGCTCATCAACTTGAATTTCTTTTTATGTTCAGCATCAACTAAATATCCTAACCATATATGCCTTTTCCTGTTTCTTCAGAATTCAGCTGTCCACCTGCTGCCATTAAAGTGGCTGCTGCTGCAAAAGGGCCTTTTGTTCCTCCAGAAGATCTATTTAGAAGCAACGGGCAAGTTGGATGGAAGGGATCTGCTGCAACAAGTGCTTTCAGACCTACTGCTGCACCTCGTAAGGTTCCAGAAACTCCACAGTCCAATGCAGGAAAACATGGCCGCAATCTATTAGATTTTGATCTGAATGTTCCCGATGAAAGAATCCTCGAGGACATGACATCTAGAAACTCTACTCATGAGACGGCATCTACATCCTACCAATTAGGTAACTTGGGACTAAATGCTCCGATGGGTTCTACAGCTGTTCGTAGTTCTGGAGTCTTTGATTTTGATTTAAACCGGACTGATGAGACTAGTGATGTTGGTCAGTGTCAACCAAGCAGCAGTTGTCGACTGGATGTCCCATTTTTGCCTTCTAAGTTGCCATCGACTGGTGGATTTCTTAATTCCGAAGTGAAGAGGGACTTTGATCTTAATAGTGGACCAGGACTCGATGAAGCAAGTGCTGAGCCATTATCATTTCATCAGCATTTTAGGAGCAGCATGCAGCCCCCACCATCTGTTCCTGGCTTTGGGCTTACTAATCCGGAAATGGGAACCTTCTCTTCATGGTTTCCATCTGGGCATGCTAGACCACCTGCTGCAATGTCGTCTATCTTATCTGATAGAGAGCAGCCGTTTCCTATTGTTGCAACTGGTGGACCACCTAGAATTTTGGGACCCCAGACTGGTGGGACGTCATTTCCCCCCGATGTTTACAGGGGTTCAGTGTTGTCGTCTTCTCCTGCAGTTCCTTTCCCATCTGCCCCTTTCCAGTATTCCATTTTCCCTTTTGGGGCTAATTACTCTTTACCTTCAGCTACTTTCACCGCTGGAGCTGCAAACCATGCAGATGCCTTGACTGGTGGAAGGATTGGCTTCCCTATTGTCAATCCACAGTTGATAGGGCCTTCGGCTACAGTTTCATCCCAGTTTCCTAGGCCTAATGTTGTTAGCCTTTCAGAAGGTGGTAGTAGTGTTGTTGCTGACAACAGCAGAACGTGGGCTAGGCATGGTCTAGACCTCAATGCTGGGCCTGGAAGTGTTGACATGGTAGGGAGAGAGGAAAATATGCCTCTTTCATCGAGGCAACTTTCTGTTGCCAGTTCGCAGGCACTATCCGAGGAGCAAGCAAGGATGTTTCAGCAGGTTGCTGGAGGCTTCCTGAAGAGGAAGGAACCCGATGGAGGCTGGGGTACTGAGAACATTCGGTATAAACAATCCTCATGGCAGCAGTAAAGTTCTATTTTGACTTGGTGAGTAAATAGCTAAGGTTATTTGACTTATGCAAAAAGCTCTAGCGGCCTGGTATCATGCTAAGTATTTTGTTTCAATTTGTTCGACCAGCATTCATAACCCTATCTTCATATTTGTTTTTTCTTTTTCTTTTTCTTTTTCTGAACAAGGTTGTTGAATACTTGAATGAGAATAAGTGCTTATCATAGCACGTCCTTTGTAGGAAGGCGGAAGTGAAATGTCATTGCTTGACTATTAAATACCAGGGGATAACCTGTCCCATCGTGACTGTTTCCTTTTTCCATTTATCTCTTGCTCTTAAATCTCAACCCTTATATCTAAGTCTAATCCAATAGTCACTAAATTGGCCAACAATACAAAGATGAACAGTAAAATTCCCTTCTTTTGTACCACTCCGTTTCCTCTCTTCCTACCCCTTTTGACTTTTGTCACTATTTACTGGGTCACTTTGACTTGGTGATTTGGATAGAAAAACGAAGTAATTTTTTGACAATTCTTTCACAGTGTTGTAGAATAAGTGTTGCTCTACAATGTCATGAAAAATTTATCAAAAAATTATATCATTTTGCCATCTAAATTGCAGGGTCAAAGTGACCCAGCTACGACTGAAAAAGTCAAAAGGGGTAGGAAGAGAAGAAACGGAGTGGTATATAGATAGTAGAAATTAGAATAGTAGGCATAGAGAACATAACCTTGTCAGAAATTTTGATTTGATTCAACAAGTGTAAAGTTATTATCTTTTAGTGAAATGTATTGCTGATAAATGATGAAGGTGAACTATTAACTTTCTTGAATCTTAACTATGTTAGGCAAGATGCTATCTTCATGGACATGGCTGTTAAACTTAATGCCAATAGAGATGCTTTTATGTTCTCCTTTCTGTTTAATAGTTGTTTCTACCTTGGCCCAACTGGGACAAAGTTCCCCCTTGCTAATAGTTCTCTTCTTTGGATTAGGAACTAGTTTGTCTAGACCTATAAAGAGAATCATAGTTTTATGTTTATCAATTCTTTAGTGTGATACTGTGGTCTCCCGGCCTCAATTATTTTCTTTAGGTTTTGTCTGCTATGCTTAAAACTTATGTGCTTTAGCCTAGCGTTTGATAATGTTTTCCGTTCATTCCCAGTGATATATTGGGGGCGCTTTTGGCGCACTCTTGGAATTCTGACTTGTGAAATGTAAAAGCATGGTGGTGAGCAAGGTTGTTTGCGTCTGATCGCCTGACGAATGCCTCTGTGTTACTTGCGCTGCTGATCTTTCCCCATGTTGTAGATATATGTCAACCGGTGAACAACATAGCATTGTGCCGTTCCTGAAACTTCGAAATGTGCCCAGAAACTTCCATCTATCAAGCGGAGTTCTTGCGGCTGTGAAATGGTGCACTACCAGAAGTGAAAACACACCTTGTGTGATCTGCTGTTATTTATGTTGGTCTTGTAGTTTTATAACTTGCTTTTAGCTGTCGGATTTTTTCTTTTTTCCAGTACATATACATGAGCAGGTTGGCCGCAGAATTTTGGTACTTGATGAGCTTTTTCCTGTTCTTGATAGTTTCAACAGTGGCTATTACATTCTCTGTTCTGAATATATCTTGTGTAGTGAATGTCTCTGTGAGGATAGCTCCTTCAGATGATTAATCCAGACTGGTAATAGCTGTGGTACCTGGGCCTTTTGAGATTCAACGGTATCAGTATTGTATACCAGTTGCGGCGGCTTGTGGTTGCATATCTATAGCATTCTCTGATGTTTTCTCAGGAGTTTGGGGTTGCACATTGTGTAAATTGAGTTATCTTATGTTGTTTGATGCCTAGGAAGAATGTGGAGGCTGAGATTGGTTGTTGCTTGGTGATATTTGCCTTTTGTTAGAATCGACATGAAAGAGGTATGCTTGATTACGCAGGTAAGCAGTGACACATATTTCACAAACCGCAAAGGCGCAAAGATATACGCAGGCAAGTTTACTTTTTCTAAAAGTGGGTATATGAGTTTTGTTTGCGGTTTGCATTTCTGTCTAACAAGTAGCAACTCCAACCACAAATCGATCCAGTTGGGGTTAAAACTAGCCAGTAGCCACTTGATCCGCAATCTGCATTCGGAATAGTTGAAATTGTTCTGTTTCAAGTAATCTTGTTTCAAACAAACATTACGCTAATAAGGTATGTTTGGAAAAGACATTTCCTATTGCCTATGAGGGACACGACGTTAAAGGTACCGAACAATCTTACCATGATTGCAAATAACCCTAAACCGAACTTAAATTCTACGAGTACCACGCACGTGTTGGCAACAAGTAATGGTTTTGACCAACGTTAGATCAGGCAATGGTTCATTTGTACTACTCGCTACTTGGATCTGTTGGTGCTTCTCTCTATGAATTTAGAACTGTTTTCTATATATGTTGTATGCATGTGTTTTTGTTTTACTTCAACTCACAACTTTACGAACAATCTATTTATGTGCATGATTGAACGAACAATCTTACCATGATTGCAAATGACCCTAAACCCAACTTAAATCGCTCTCTGCTTTTCTCTACGATTTTGGAACTAAACATACTTTCTATATTTTTTTATTTATTTGAAAATATTATATATTTATTTATGTGCATTTACTTTTATGTTACACCGATGCATATGGTTTTCATACTCCATCATTTCTTTCTTCTGAGAATATTTATATTGAAAGATTTTGCTCTTGAGAAAGGCTTAAAAATATTTTGTTTCGAGGGAATTAAAACAACGTAAATTTGATGTGGATGCACAAACTTGTGACTTTGGATCTAACTAAAACCAATTTACAGCTGAAAGATCATATTGATTATTATCGAACCCTGGTTTAATTACAAGGGTATACATTGTGAAACATGATAAAATGAGTAAAGTTGTGAGATACTACTTTCTCTGTTTCTTCTTACTTTGACTTTTACCACTATTTATCGGGTCGATTTGACCGGATGATTTGATTAACAATACGATGCAAGTCTTTAATAATAATTTTTCATGGTGTTGTAGAATAAATTTACTTACGCCACCATGAAAATTACTAAAAACTTGCATCGTTTTACTATTCAAATCACCGGTCAAAATAACATGCTTACGGACGAGGTCAAAATTTGAGGAAAGAGAAGAAACATGCCAAGTACAACATTAGGCGAGACTCATATTCGAGACCTTAAAATCCATTCAATCAATGTGGCAAATGAAAATTCTACTCTAGGTCACCTGTACTCTTGTAGTAGTACTACTGGCTTACAAGAAATATTCTAGCATTTTATTGGCTGGTGGCAGATTGGCAGGTTGCACAAAAGGAATATTTTCCACAGGCTTTTATAATTTTATTTTTTCTTCTTCTTTAACTTGCACTTTTTCCGTATTGATGAGAATGAAACAGACACACCCCTATTTCGTGGAGTGTTGGAGCTGCTGAAGACAACCTTAACTCTTACACAACTCCCCATGAAAAGATAAGTTTACATCACTGCTAATTTACCTTCCTGCCCATGGCTCCTCAGTCCTTATCATGGGTTAGAGCCAGGCCAATTACTCGTAAAGCAATTTAAACTCTCCCAAGCACAGCCAGCTCGTGTACAAACATGGAGGTGATTCATATTCGGTGGAGAATGTCTAAGGTGCAGAGTGAGCACTGACCACCCAGGGCGTCATGTCCGCTAAATCGAAACCAAACGAGTTAAATTACATCGAAATAAATCGAAAATTGTGAAAAATATAAACCGATTGCATATCTGGTTCAAGATTAAAACTTGCCAACATATTTAATTTTGTTTGTTTCATAAACATTTTGAGTGAGATTTTAGTTTAAGTTATCTAATAATATGCAACTCATATAATCTTCGATTTTATAAAGTTTTAGGTACACCTTCTGAAGTACCATACATCTCTTCTATGTATGTATGAATTTTTAATTTATACAGATGATAGCATCTTTAAATTTTTCGTAAATTTAGTGGTAAAGGTACAAGTGTTGCAAAATGCACTAAAATTTTATTCCAGATTTTCAGCTCATTTCAAACAGTTTTAAAATTATAATTTCATCCAGCTTATTCACTCCAAATTATTTTCGTCACATAATTGAGATTTTAAGTTGGAACCAAACAAGCTCTGAACCACTTAAACCGATTTAGATTATTAGTCACACAATTTTGCATAAAAAGTCATATACCTGGATTATAAATTACTTATTGTTTCATATGGCTTTGCTCGTATTGATTTAGCTTTCATATGGAGTGTTAATGTATAAAAAAATGTTTGGAAATTCAAGCGACTTGATTACCTCTATAGACTTAGTATTTAACATACTTGTATTTTTCTGTATGTCAAATATCGTATTTCGAGTAATAATATGTAAACATGCGAAGAGGGAAATTTTAGCCGTCGTTCTCTGGATAGGTTAACGTCGTTCCCCTTTTTCAGAGATTAGTTGGCGTGAAAGAATCTCAGCCGTCCAAGAAGACTCAACGGCTTGGATCTCTCCGCTGGAGACGCTGCGGGCTGCAGATGATCTCGATCCTGGTTAACCAACCGAAATCGCATATAAGGAAATCGGGCATGAACCAAACTCAGATAAAAAAAAGGATAAAATCATATAGACATGCCAAACACAACTACAAACTAGGTAATTAAGAAAAGGGGAGTCCAGTTGTCTTCCATCCGTTGAAGTTCTCTCTCATCGATTCCGTGCCACTATTGTCAAGTCTATGCGAGCTAACTAGTTTGCAATCCCATTCATCTCTCTTGGAAACTCCCGTTTCATGATATTAATGACTTCTTTAAACGTAACGAGATTCACCATCAAATCTCTCACAACAGTTCGTTAGTTCTATGGGTCTTTGTCACTCTTCAACAATTCGATCAAGAATTGTGCATCCCCTTGAACTGAGAGATTCTGAATCTGGTGCTCCACCACCATCTCCAGCCCGATCTACAAGGCTAGAGTTCCGGCGTCCATGAAAGTGTGGCCCAAATTAGTCACCTCGTCTTTATATCAATTAGAACGCGATGATGATTCCACAACACAACATCGCATTTGTGGTCTTCTCTCCATACGACCGTGCTCACAATGAAACTGAAGCACTGCCATTTCTCGGTTCACGTTCTGATCTGAGTTGTTTGTTGGTGTTCGTTCGGTCTGTGAGGGCGTCTGCGGTTTGAAGTGGTGGACTGGTAGAGCTCGAGTAATTGGAGTGTTGAGTCTACCAATTTTTATGGGAAACTTCTTCTTTCTTGAAAAAAGATATGATTCATGTTATTCAAGATGGACCAGAGTTTGACACATAGGACTTACAACTGAGGATCTTGCTTGGTAGTGAAGAAGTAGCAGATCCACTCTTGGTCTGCCCAGTTTAAGACAATTCTTTGCTTTTAGAGTAACAAAACCCATATTCCTTCGCTGATTGACAACGAAGAAATAGATGCTCCAAGTCTTCAATAATAATCTCACACACCGGGCACTTGCTGTCAATTTTGATTTTCATCATTTCTACTTGATGCATGTTGGGGGAACGTTTTCATGGATTTTCCATACCAGAAATTAATTATTTGAATGTTTTATAAAGCAAATGTTATCATTTTCTTGGGAGAGTTCCTCGAACTTGACAGAATTCTTGTGGTTGTATACCCACTGCGCATTGTATAGTTACTTGTATCGTCATGATACATGTACCACTCGTCCACCCTATCTGAGTCTGGAATTAGGATCTGAAAATTTTCTTAACATCTTCTTTCCGAAAATGGTGATCAATCTTTTTAACATCCCACACTTTTTTCTCGCATCGAAGTACTTTGCAACCCTCATGTCTGTTGTTGGTACCATTGTAGAAAATACTTTAAAAGTGAAAGGTCATGGAAGTCACTGGTCTTCATAGACTTTAAATGTGAAAGTGCATCACAAATTGTTCTATCTTTTGACTGGTACCTGCAGCAAGGATAGAGTCTATCATCACAAAATTAAGAATGACATGAACAACTGCCTTTATAATAATTCTTTTACCTGTTACGGAGATGTACCACAATTTAACTCTCTGATGCACTCTATCTAGAGTGTAATTAAACGTTACACGTTTATTTCTCTCTGTTGGTTGGCAGAACTAGATACATGTCATATTGATTGGCTTATGGTACTGCACAGACTGCACTAAGCTGGCCTTTCTTAGCGACTTCCAAGTTTCAAGAAAATAAGGTTAAAAATTTGTAGGTTCACTTTTTGTCCAGATGCTATCTCGTAGTCTGTAACAATACTTAGGAGATTTTGTTATGTTTTATGTATTCACCATTGTAAAAAGGATGTTATCATATGCTAAGAACAAGGGCTCCACGATTGGGCTGCCACGAGATGCTTTCACACCTGCGACTACAACTTCAATAAAATGGGAGAGCACATTCACTGCATATTAGGAACAAGTATGGGATTAACGGGCATCCATGTTTGAGGCCCCGCTCAGGTATTATACTTCCTTTTAGTTCACCATTCAAGACTAGCGAAAAGCAAATTGAACTTAAAAACTTTCAAACAACAGCACAAAACCTTTCCCCCATGCCTATCTTTAAAGAGAGTCGCATCTAGATAAGACCATTCAACACGGTCGTAAGTTTTTGACGTGTTAACTTTGAGAGCTACATACCCTTTTCGACCTTCAATTCTAACTTGGAAGGTTGCCATAATTTTATCAGAGATTGATATTTGGGCACAAAAGGTGGCCGAGTCTTATCAAATAAGCTATGAAGTACATGTTTAAGACTAGCAACCACTTTTTCCATTATCTTATTAACTATTGTACACTGACTATCCGGACGAAACTCAACTGAAATCTTAGGCTGCTTTACGTTCTAAATCAGCGCAATGATAGTTTTATTAAGATATCCCATTTCCTTAGGGCCATCTAGATTATCAAGACATTTAGAAGTAACTTGAAGGCCAATAACGTGTCATAAATTATGATAAAAAGAACAAGACTCGTCAATGCCTAGCGCCTTTAGAGGAGGCATGGCTTGATTTCAATCTCAATTTCCTTCGCCATGTAGTCTTCATCCTAAGTGGCTCTCCATTCATTCGAGCACCACGTCGAGATATGATCAGTGATGACCCAGATATGAGCTTCTAAGGGGTGGTCTGATTTAAAACTGTTGCAAACTGATCCTCGGTACTTCAATGGATGCTCGCGTGATCCTCATTCCATACCCTACAGAGTCCTCGATTCCCGTGATTGATTTTCTTACCCGCTTGCGAGAAGCTTTATGATGAAAGAACTTCTTGTTGCCCCCCCCCATATTTTAGAACAGAGCACAACTTCTTTGCCTTCAAAACTCCTCCTCCGTAAAAAAGCAGACTATTAAGTTCAGATTGAACTAATATGACTCTCACAGATAGGTTGCCGTATGATGTTGCTCCCACAATTGATTAAGTTGACCCCTGCGTTTTACGACTTTTTGCCTTACAATACCAAACTGTTTTTTCTCCCATTCCTAAACTTGCAGGCAAGAGACTCAAATTTGTTCCTTACACCCCCCTCTTCCCTATCCCACACTTTCCGAACATGGCCTTCACACATGTTATTATTTCCCAGATTGACTCAAACAGAAATCGCTTGATCCTCCTTTGGTTGTTTCCCGTAGGACTGAGATCAATTGCAAGCGCAACATATCTAGAGTTGGTTAACCCTCTGTGCTGTACTTTTGTACCCCATCTATTTACCTATCCACTAAACGTTAGCAAGAGCTCTGTCAATATGTTTTTTTGATAATCCTCTGTCAAACTATCTATACGACCAAGTAAACTCAACATGTGTGACAGTCAAATCACACAAGTCACCATCTTATAATATCTTGCTTGAAGGGTTCAATACATTTTACCGAACTGCTTGGCCATAAACTTTTTCAAAACAAGAGACAAGTGTATTTAAATCACTAAGAACACATGAAGGTGTTCTGAGACACGACTAAATCCTCTCGAGCAAATCCCAGGATAATTTGCTATGACTGGCCTGCAGGTCGCCGTGGAACGTGGTTATCAAACATTATTTACCATGATTATTTAACATCCAACCATTAATATGTACTCAAATAGGAATAAATATAAAATTTGACTTGGGCTTACCCACAAAAGAGATAAGCCACCACTTTGACCCTCGCTGGTAACGTGCAAATCGTTTACACAATTTAACTTCATCCTGATTCTCTTCATATTACTGATGTTCAACCTTGTCTCCATTAAGAAAACGGTTTTTGGAACTAGATTCCTCACTTAATCGTGAAGAAATAGGAATGTGAAAGGGTTCCTAAGACCTCACACATTCTAGTTGAGGAAAATCATTGCGGCTGGAAAGGCCGTAGTCCAGCCTCCGCCATTTCTTGGTCTTGCACTTAAGAATCCCTTCCTTCGTCTTCCTTAAAATTGAGTTGTTGTCCCTTATTTGTTGTGACTAAATTTCTAGAGCTTGAGTGCGGTGGGGTGAACTGGGTTGTAGAGCGTTTCCGTTTTCAATCAGGTCTTAGGAGTTCATTGTTTAGGTTGAGTATGATTTGTTCTTTGTTTCTGGCCAATATTTTTGTATTTCCTTCAAATCATTGGACACCCTTGCTCTTAATATGGATGATCAAATTCTTGACGTTGGCTTCTTTTCTCTTCCCCTCCAGTCGAACACTGTCCTGATTTATTTTTTTTGGATCTTTCTGTACTACCATCTCATTTCCATGAGATCCACTCCCCATATTGCTAGGCACTGCTAGAGGGGTACCACGTCACTTCCACAGAGTTCGCTGCCCAAGGGGATTTTTTCCTCAGTTTATTGTTGGGAAATACTCTTTCGGTCTCGTTGTCTTCTCCATCTATCTACACTCCTTTAATTGATTCAACATCGGTCACTAAATGTGCTATTGCCTTGCCTATACGGCCAACCATAATATCATTGTTTGGTATTGTCGGGTTATCTATGTTGCTCCCTGCTTCACTGTTCTCAGGTATGGTTATTGGTCCAGTAACTTGATTAAAAGGGGGAAAATGTCTCTTCTTTGAGGGGTGGACCAAAGGCTAATCCTCGTAACTCGCGAGATTGTCTTTCCTTCGGTCATCAGAGTCGCATTCCTTACTTTCATGAGTGATGCTTCCACACCACTGGCATACACTGGGCCCTCTTTCATACTTCAAGTCACCCAAAGCTTCATGCCGATGAACTTCGATATGGATCTTCATAGGATGTCGCACTCTAACTCTAACAAAATTGACACTAACTCTAAAAAAATGGATGCCACCCTCACTGTTGATTTTCCATCTGAATCAAGCACTTCTCCAACCTCAAACCCTACCAGTCTACCGGTCTCCTCTGTGCCAGGTGGATTAGCGGGTTATAAACCTGAACCCAGGCATCAAAGCTGACCTCTTTCATGGTATCGACAAGAACTCATTGTTTCAATGTAAGAGCTTTTACATTGAAAAGCTACGGTCCTCCTAAGGAGATCCTATCCATACATGCCAAATCAGGAAAAACAGGACAAGATCATCTTAAAAATATACCTCGAGAATATTGACAAGGGATCCTTTATTCCAAATCATTTGAATTTGTTCCTCATTTGCCTTCGCATCGATTCTTTCTTCTCGTGAAAATGTCCCTATCATACAAAACTTGAATCGTTCTTCTGCCTTATAGAAAAACTGATCCTCGTAAACAACCGCTCATTTTTCCTTTGGAGTGAACCCAAATTCGTACACGTCTGCCATTGATCCTCGTATATATGTTGTTTCTTCTTCTCCGATTTTATCATAGGGTTTCAGCTATCGGGTTTGTGAAACTAGGGCTTCTAGAGATCTCCGAAATTTAAGGAATAAAAAATTCACGACGTGTGGTTGACCTCGTACAAAAGATAAACGAACTAAATCATGTTGGCCCCTAACCACATTTATATTTATTAACCTTTTTCGTTAACGTTCTTTGAGGGAATGAAACATTATTTAATCATTCCAATAGTTGAATCTTGCTTGGTATGTATGTTTTGATGTTATAATTTTAAATGTACTTATGCGAGTTGTTCTTATTTTTTTATACCAACGAGTTTTGAAATTTTATGCTACTTTAAATTTATAGCTAGATTTTTCACTCATATTTCAAGCTAATCTTGTAAAATGTCTAACTAGTACCAAACAAGCTCTGGAATACAGCCTCTACTTTCAGGAGCAACCCTCCTTGATAATGGTGACAAGAGTGTAACTTCAAGTCAACTATGGTTACAAAAATATAAATCTTTTGTTATCGGTGTGTTAGGATAGGTAACTAAGAGTACTATTTCACTTTCACTCAATCTTGGAGCCATATGTGAACATAAGTCTCGGGTAGAACATTTGGCTAATTGTCATGGATCATGTCCTCGATTCATTACTACCCAAATCGCCGCCTCTACACAAAAAAATTATGCACCACATCGACCTGCAATTTAGATCACAACAAGAATTGTAGTTGGGAATGTGGAAGGATATAGCCGAGTTGGGTGTCAACAAAAAAGATGTGAAACTTATCGTTGGTACTTTTGGAGGTTTCTTTCTCAATTAGCACCACTTTCTACGATGTCATCATGATGTGTTGGGTCAACTACTTCTAGAAATGTCCAGTTCATCTTGGCTTAAGTAGATCCTTTTGAGGATGGTAAGTAGTAGCATATGGAAGTAGATGAACCACTTGCTCAAAACCCATCTCAAACTATTCACTATAGATCTGTGGCTGAGCATGATGTTTGTGGTGAGGCGGTGATCTCTGGTGTCCGGCAATTTATTGAAGGTGAAGCCTGTAATAGTTTTCCATAAAAAACGTGGTTTGGAAATCCACGTCCTCCAAAATCAAAGCGGTGTCGTCAGCCGAGATGATGCTAAAGGGACCCCACAAATCTCGCCGCCATATAAGAGAGGGAATGAATCATGTGTAGAATATGATGACTACAATTATATGTATCCCTCCATGTTCACCTGCATGCTCCAATCTACTCAACGTGGCGGCACCGACTCTATGAAAGCACATACAATCATAATAAGATGCAATCATGCGACTAGCTTCGAGATAAGTACGAAATAGTCTTTTATGTTAGAAAGGGAAACTACTTTCATCAATAGGGAGACTAACACTCGCAAGGTTTGTTCTATCGTCTCTTCCAGCTTACTTTGGGACATCCTACCAACTCCCAAGTATAACTTTAAGCTATTTAAATAATGAAACATTGCATTTTTAGAAAATCACTACTAGCTCACATCCTCTACACGTGTCCCAAACTTCACTAGTTCAAAAGCAAAATCATGTGGGGGGGAGGGGAGGTGGGGTTTGAGGCAATGAAACCAATCCTGAAATAACCAAGCTCTTGTAGCTGCAACATACTATATACTTCTACGTCAAATTTCTATGACAGGAGACACCATCCATTTGCGATATGATGGTATATTTTAAGAAGGCAAGTTAATGGAGCAAAGTTGAAGTATTCGACTTATGATAAGGAGTTCTTTGCGATCGTACAAGCGCTTCGTCATTGGAGATACTACTTGTTATCTCAGGAGTTTGTGCTCTATTCCTACCATCAAGCCTTGAAGTATTTGCAGTCTCAGCGTCATTTGAACTCCAGGCATGCCAAGTGGGTCGAATTCCTTCAAGAATACTCATTTGTTCTCAAACATCGTGCTGGAATTGAGAACAAGGCTGCGGATGCTCTAAGTCGTGTGGTCATTGTCCTTCAGAGCATGAGTGCCCAAGTGGTTGGTTTCGATCGATTGAAGGATGAGTACGATACGTGCCCTGACTTTGGGATCATTTACCATGATGATCGGGCAGGAAATCGACAAGAGTGCGTTGAATTTGTCATTCGAGATGGCTACTTGTTTTGAGGCTCCAAGATCTGCATACCTCGTACATCAATGCGTGATTTCCTTGTTTGGGAACTGCATGCAGGAGGCCTCGCAGGACACTTTGGTCGTGATAAGACTGTCTCTCTTGTAGAAGATAGATTTTATTGGCCCTCGCTAAAGCGTGATACTGCCCGAGTTGTCTCACAGTGTCGCATATGCCAAGTGTCTAAAGCCAAGAAGGCTAATAGTGGGTTATACACACCCTTTCCAGTTCCACATGAGCCTTGGAAAGATCTTAGCATGGACTTTGTCCTTGGTCTCCCGAAGACGGCACGGGCACATGACTCCATTTTGGTAGTTGTGGATCGGTTTTCTAAGATGGCGCACTTTGTCCCATGCAGTAAAACTGCGGACGCTTCACATGTCGCCAAGCTATTCTTTCGAGAAATTGTTCGCCTCCATGGATTTCCAACATCTATTGTGTCTGATAGAGATATAAAGCGAAAGGTCAATCTGAACTCACCAGGTTCAGCCTACAATATAGCAGAACCATTTGTGACCTTAACAAAGTTCATCAACGGACTTAGACCCGATATAAAGCGAAAGGTCAATCTGAACTCACCAGGTTCAGCCGAAGACGCTTACCAAACTGCACTGGAGATCGAGACGTATAAGAAACCGACGGTTCAGAAGCGTTGGAACTCTCAAGTTAGCAACAATCAACTTAGCCGATATGGTTCCAGCAGCAAGCCCGTAGGCTCGACATCTGGTCCAACTACGTCGGTTGCGCCTATAGGAACCAACAACCCGAGATCTGCTAACAATGGAGGAGAGTCCACTTTCTCAAACTTTAGGACAACCAATCCCTCAATTGTGTGTCGTAATTGACAGAAAAAAAGTCACATAGCCGCTCAATGCCCTCATCGTAATCTGGTTATAAATCAGGAGTTGGATTACTTTCCTAGAGAATGTTTGGAAAAAGAGGTGAAACCATTAGATGAGCTTGAGCCCAAAGATGAGGACGAATTTCAAGAAGATGATGACCGACATCTTGGTGTCATGAGGTGCATCTATTCCGCCCCTACTAAGGGTGATGAGTGGAAATGCACAAGTATCTTTCACACCTTTGTGAAGTGTGGGGACAAAGTTTGAAAAGTTGTGATCGATGGAGGAAGTACCATGAATGTGATTTTGAAGTCTGCTATTGAGAAGCTCAAACTTGATGCCGAACCACATCCTGTACCGTTTAGAGTTGCCTGGGTGGATAAAACATCGCTGCCAGTCAAAGAAAGATGCAAGGTTCCTATCCAACTGGGAGATTAATCTGAGAAAATTTGGTGTGATGTCCTTCCTATGGATGTCGCCCATGTATTGATCGGACGACCTTGGATATACGATGAAGATGTTGTCAACTATGGGCGTGAAAATACTTATGTTTTCAAGCATGGTGGCAAGACTATAAGGCTTTATCCGGAGAAAACCTCCGAGAAGGACAAGATTGGGTACAAGAGAACCAAGAAGCACAATCTACATGTTCTCACTAGGGCAGAGTTTGAGAAGGAAAGTAGTGAAACCGGTTTGATGCTAGCATTGGTTACAAAAAGAGTTTTATCTACCACAAGCGATGTACCCGCTTTGTTTTCCCCCGAGATTGGCAATCTTTTGGATGAATTTCAAGATGTTGCACCGGACGAGCTACCTAAAGATTTGCCACCCATGAGGGACATTCAACATGCTATTGATCTAGTTCCAGGATCTCAATTACCCAACCTTCCTTATTATCGGATGAATCCTAAGGAGCGCGCTGAGCTAAATCGACAGGTGGAAGAACTACTTCACAAAGAATTCATTCGTGAAAGCTTAAGCCCATGTGCTGTCCCTGCCATGTTAACACCTAAGAAAGATGGAAGTTGGAGAATGTGCGTCGACAGTCGTGCCATTAATCGCATTACTGTGAAGTATCGGTTTCAGATACCAAGATTGGATGATAAGCTAGATCAGATGGCCGGAGCAGCTTGGTTTTCTAAGCTAGATTTGAGGAGTGGCTATCACCAGATCCGTGTTCGACTTGGAGATGAATGAAAGACGGCCTTCAAAACACAGGATGGCTTATACGAATGGCTGGTAATGCCTTTCAGTTTGTCCAACGCGCCCAGTACATTCATGAGAGTCATGAACCAAGTCCTTCTCCCTTTCTTGGGAAAATTCATGGCGGTGTACTTTGATGGCATCCTGATTTTTAGCAAGACAAAATGCGATCACATGGAGCACCTTCGCCTAGTTCTCTCGGCTCTTCGTGCAGAAAAACTTTTCTTAAATATGAAGGAGTGTTCATTTCTACAATCCGAAGTTCTCTTCCTAGGCTTCGTCATTTCTTCTAAAGGAGTGTCTGCAGACTCTTCTAAAGTAAAAGCTATCCTGGAGTGGCCAATGCCAATATCTCTTACTCAAGCTCGTAGCTTTCATGGATTAGCAACCTTCTACCAGAGATTTATCAAGGGGTTTAGCTCCATCACTGCACCAATCACTGATTGCATGAAGCATGGGGAATTCAAATGGACACTAGTCGCTTCTAAAGATTTTGAAGCAATCAAGCTAAAGATGACAGAGGCTCATGTATTAAGGCATCCTGATATCTCAAAAGTTTTTGAAGTTTCATGTGATGCATCGGGAGTTGGAGTAGGAGGAGTTTTAAGCCAAGAAGGTCACCCTGTTGCATTCTTCAGCGAGAAACTTAATGGAGCTAAGTTAAAGTATTCGACTTATGATAAAGAGTTATTTGCGATCGTACAAGCGCTTCGTCATTGGCGATACTACTTGTTATCTCATGAGTTTGTGCTCTATTCCGACCATCAAGCCTTGAAGTATTTGCAGTCTCAGCGTCATTTGAACTCCAGGCATGCCAAGTGGGTCGAATTCCTTCAAGAATACTCATTTGTTCTCAAACATCGTGCTGGAATTAAGGACAAGGCTGCGGATGCTCTTAGTCGTGTGGTCATTGTCCTTCAGAGCATGAGTGCCCAAGTGGTTGGTTTCGATCGATTGAAGGATGAGTACGATACGTGCCCTGACTTTGGGATCATTTACCATGATGTTCGGGCAGGAAATCGACAAGAGTACGTTGACTTTGTCATTCGAGATGGCTACTTGTTTCGAGGCTCCAGGCTCTGCATACCTCGTACATCAATGCGTGATTTTCTTGTTTGGGAATGGCATGCAGGAGGCCTCGCAGGATACTTTGGTCGTGATAAGACTGTCGCTCTTGTAGAAGATAGATTTTACTGGCCTTCGCTAAAGCGTGATACTGCCCGAGTTGTCTCACAGTGTCGCATATGCCAAGTTTCTAAAGCCAAGAAGACTAATAGTGGGTTATACACACCCTTGCCATTTCCACACGAGCCTTTGAAAGATCTTAGCATGCACTTTGTCCTTGGTCTCCCAAAGACGGCACGAGCACATGACTCCATTTTGGTAGTTGTGGATCGGTTTTATAAGATGGCGCACTTTGTCCCATGCAGTAAAACTGCGGACGCTTCACATGTCGCCAAGCTATTCTTTCGAGAAATTGTTCGCCTCCATGGATTTCCAACATCTATTGTGTCTGATAGAGATGTGAAGTTTGTTCTGGAAGACTTTGTGGAAGCTCTTTGGGACACAACTCAAGTTTTCAAGTGCTTTTCAACCACAAACTGACGGTCAGACAGAATTGGTTAATCGTAGTTGGGAGATTTATTGCGCTGCATTGTGCGCGACAAGCCAGGGCTATGGGATTTGGTCTTACCCACTGCTTAATTTGCATACAACAGCTCTGTCAACCGATCCACTGGGAAGAGTCCCTTTTCCATCGTTAACGGCACAAATCCTCGCCAACCAATCGATTTAGTTCCTTTACCAATTGACGCTCGCCCATCAGAGCCTGCAGAGTCTTTTGCGGACCACATTTGCAATGTTCATGCTGAGATTCGAAGAAAGATCGCCCTAAGCAATGAGAGTTACCGCCTTGCTGCTAATGCACATAGGCGAAAGGTGGACTTTGTGGAAGGCGAGTTCGTGATGGTTCGTGTTCGTCCGGAGCGGTATCCAAAGAATTCGTTCAAGAAGCTACATGCCCGAGCTATTGGGCCTTATCGCATCTCGCGGAAGCTTGGACCCAATGCGTATTTGCTAAACCTCCCCTACACCATGGCCATCAGCCCCATTTTCAATGTCAAGGATCTATTCCGATACCATGGGAAATTTCAACCTCCAAGCGGGCTCGCGAATGATGTTACTAATCAGAGTATTCAGGTACCTGCTACTCCACCACTCGCCCCCACACAAGACGAGCAAATTTCAGAAGTCTTGGACATACACAAGTTGTCCTTTAGAAAGAAGGTTCCATCCAACATTGCCTTGTGAAATGGCACAACCGTCCAGAAACAGATGCTACATGGATCACAGAAGACGAGTGTCAGCTATTGACCCAGCGTTCTTTCATTCCTTCTCTCCGGAGGAGAGTTCTTTTGAACCGGGGGGAAATGATGGGAATCAGAAGAATCATAAAATACACAAGACTTACCGGAGGGGCTATCGTTAATATTTAGAAATATTGGGTTTCATTAGAATTATCAGGAATAAAATAATGTAGTTGTTTTTTCCCTTTTATCAGCAAGTTTTGAATTTGTTAGGAGGATCAGGTTTATCCTGATATCTTTGTCAAATCTTATCTATTAGAGTCTGTTAGGTATCTCTCCTATTCTCTATAAATAGGGGATCATTTTACATTTTGAGATCAGTTTCAATTGATGAATAAACGTGAGTTTCTCTAATATCGTGTGATTGCTATTTTCTTTGAGATCGAGTGATTGCCAACTGCAGGTCCTACACCATTTGGTATCAGAGCCCAACGCCGCTCCGTTATCACCACGCGCCGCCAACTCCAAACAGTACCAGTCAACCAGAGCACTCTTTGACTGCCTTGGTTAGAGAAGCCAAATCCATCCATTTTCTCACTTTTCCAACAAGGAGCAACAAGAAGGAGAAAGAGAAGACCAGACGATCTCTTAACCGCCGGCCCGCCGGTGGCGACAAGAGCCAGGCGGTGCTCTCCGTCGTTAGCGCCCCAGGTTGCTCCCTTAGCCAGGCCGCCACCAGTAGTAGCCCACGCTACCACAGCTCCAACCCAGAACTTGCCGAGACGAGGGCCCAGTCTTTCCCGACGAAGTCAGAACGAGAAGAAACTTACCAAACTGAACCGAAGCCGAACCAGACCTGAACCGAAGCCGACCTCAACGACCGCCGCCAGAAACTTACCGTAAAGGCGGCGCCATTAGCATAAGATCTACACCGGCGAATCCCTGAACGGTCCTTGGAATCTAAGCGATCGGTGATTCTCTCTGCCATTTTTGACAAGGAGATCCCCAACAAGTGCACTGTTCGTGATTCTTTGGTGAAGTACACTGTTGCGTTTTTTCCTCTCTGCGTTTCTGCAAGGTGGGAGAGACACGAGTGGAAGCAAAAAATCCACAATTGGTTTCGTTGTTTCCACCCGAAGAAGGCGCTCAATTCTGCTGAAATCTGCTGATTTCTCTCTCCGTGACTCAACGGAGAAGTAAAAGAAGACACAGAATTTGTTTTGTGGGTTTGTTGTGTTTTGTGCCTTTGCTCTCCACGATCTACAAACTGGAGGGTTACTAAACACATCTAAATGACTACAATACCCCGGAGTTGTTTTCTTTATTAAAACAAATACCCGCAAAATTTTCCAATATAGCAGACTCAACTCACTCTGCAGCCTACAATTTGTTTTAGTTCACTTTTTTTTTCTTTGAGAAAAAAAGAAGAAAAAATAAAAAGAAAAAGAAAAAAAAAAGAAAAGAAAGAGAGAACAGTGCAATTATTTAGCCCTCGAACATTGTCTCATGACCATTAGAGACGTCTTGGACCAACAATGAGCCATGGAACAGAGAGTTCAGAATATTGAGGCATCGATTGAGACACTAAAGAAGTCAATGGAGCAAATGCGTTTGGGACTTCAGGAAGAGATATCACGACAATTTTCAGAACTCACCAAGTCGTTAGGTAAGCGTCCCCAAGGTGAAGATGCATCAGATCCGCCAATTGCAACTCAAGTCAGCCCTACAACTCTACGCCTCGGACAGCCAAACCATAATAATGCAAGACGTGGCCAGGGTTTTGATGGGAGACTTTAATACACTGAACGCTTTGACGATCGCACTCGCTGCCAACAAGCCTATGACGAATTTGACGATTTTGAATAAGTAGAAGCTGAGATTCGTAGGCCACCACGAAGGCAGGGTCGTTATCAGGAGCGACAACATTGTCGATCACCAGATAGGTACCAACAAAGACGGTATAGATATGACGATGACGCAGATCACGACATTACCAAACGAACCCGTGTAGAAGCACCAACTTTTTACGGACAACTAGATCCTAATGCCTTCATTGATTGGATAGCCGCAATGGAGGATTATTTTGACTGGTACGACATGTCAGACTCTCGACGGGTTCGTTTTGCAAAGGTGAAGCTTATAGGAGCTGCAAAGCGATTCTTGCAAGATGTGCAAACTGATCTAGAGACACATGGTCAAGAACCTATAGTTCATTGGGACGAGATGAAACACAAATTGGAGTCGAAGTATCTTCCAAGGAATCACAAAAGGCGTCTGAGTGACCATGGAAGAACTTAAAACAAGGCTCAATCAGCGTGACCGAATACATGAGTAAGTTTGAGGATTTGCGTCTCCAGTGTAGCATTCGAGAAGAACCCTTGGTGACCTTAACAAAGTTCATCAACAGACTTAGACCCGATATCAAGCGAAAGGTCAATCTGAACTCACCAGGTTCAGTCGAAGACGCTTACCAAACTGCACTGGAGATTGAGACGTATAAGAAGCCGACGGTTCAGAAGCGTTGGAACTCTCAAGTTAGCAACAATCAACTTAGCCGATATGGTTTCAGCAGCAAGCCCGTAGGCTCGACATCTGGTCCAACTACGTCGGTTGCGCCTATAGGAACCAACAACCTGAGATCTGCTAACAATGGAGGAGAGTCCACTTTCTCAAACTTTAGGACAACCAATCCCTCAATTGTGTGTCGTAATTGACAGAAAAAAGGTCACATAGCCGCTCAATGCCCTCATCGTAATCTGGTTATAAATCAGGAGTTGGCAGATTTTCCTAGAGAATGTTTGGAAAAAGAGGTGAAACCATTAGATGAGCCTGAGCCCAAAGATGAGGACGAATTTCAAGAAGATGATGACCGACATCTTGGTGTCATGAGGTGCATCTATTCCGCCCCTACTAAGGGTGATGAGTGGAAACACACAAGTATCTTTCACACCTTTGTGAAGTGTGGGGACAAAGTTTGCAAAGTTGTGATCGATGGAGGAAGTACCATGAATGTGATTTTGAAGTCTGCTATTGAGAAGCTCAAACTTGATGTCGAACCACATCCTGCACCGTTTAGAGTTGCCTGGGTGGATAGAACATCGCTACCAGTCAAAGAAAGATGCAAGGTTCCTATCCAACTGGGAGATTACTCTGAGAAAATTTGGTGTGATGTCCTTCCTATGGATGTCGCCCATGTATGGCTCGGACGACCTTGGATATACGATGAAGATGTTGTCAACTATGGGCGTGAAAATACTTATGTTTTCAAGCATGGTGGCAAGACTATAAGGCTTTATCCGGCGAAACCCTCCGAGAAGGACAAGAGTGGGTACAAGAGAACCAAGAAGCACAATAATGTTCTCACTAGGGCAGAGTTTGAGAAGGAAAGTAGTGAAACCGGTTTGATGCTAGCATTGGTGACAAAAAGAGTTTTATCTACCACAAGCGATGTACCCGCTTTGTTTTCCCCCGAGATTGGCAATCTTTTGGATGAATTTCAAGATGTTGCACCGGACGAGCTACCTAAAGATTTGCCACCCATGAGGGACATTCAACATGCTATTGATCTAGTTCCAGGATCTCAATTACCCAACCTTCCTTATTATTGGATGAATCCTAAGGAGCGCGCTGAGCTAAATCGACAGGTGGAAGAACTACTTCACAAAGAATTCATTCGTAGAAGCTTAAGCCCATGTGCTGTCCCTTCCATGTTAACACCTAATAAAGATGGAAGTTGGAGAATGTGCGTCGACAGTCGTGCCATTAATGGCATTACTGTGAAGTATCGGTTTCAGATACCAAGATTGGATGATATGCTAGATCAGATGGCCGGAGCAGCTTGGTTTTCTAAGCTAGATTTGAGGAGTGGCTATCACCAGATCCGTGTTCGACTTGGATATGAATGAAAGACGGCCTTCAAAACACAGGATGGCTTATACGAATGGCTGGTAATGCCTTTCAGTTTGTCCAACGCGCCCAGTACATTCATGAGAGTCATGAACCAAGTCCTTCTCCCTTTCTTGGGAAAATTCGTGGCGCTGTACTTTGATGGCATCCTGATTTTTAGCAAGACAAAATGCGATCACATGGAGCACCTTTGCCTAGTTCTCTCGGCTCTTCGTGCAGAAAAACTTTTCTTAAATATGAAGAAGTGTTCATTTCTACAATCCGAAGTTCTCTTCCTAGGCTTCGTCATTTCTTCTAAAGGAGTGTCTGCAGACTCTTCTAAAGTAAAAGCTATCCTGGAGTGGCCAATGCCAATATCTCTTACTGAAGCTCGTAGCTTTCATGGATTAGCAACCTTCTACCAGAGATTTATCAAGGGGTTTAGCTCCATCACTGCACCAATAACTGATTGCATGAAGCATGGGGAATTCAAATGGACACTAGCCGCTTCTAAAGATTTTGAAGCAATCAAGCTAAAGATGACAGAGGCTCCTGTATTAAGGCATCCTGATATCTCAAAAGTTTTTGAAGTTTCATGTGATGCATCGGGAGTTGGAGTAGGAGGAGTTTTAAGCCAAGAAGGTCACCCTGTTGCATTCTTCAACGAGAAACTTAATGGAGCTAAGTTAAAGTATTCGACTTATGATAAGGAGTTATTTGCGATCGTACAAGCGCTTCGTCATTGGCGATACTACTTGTTATCTCATGAGTTTGTGCTCTATTCCGACCATCAAGCCTTGAAGTATTTGCAGTCTCAGCGTCATTTGAACTCCAGGCATGCCAAGTGGGTCGAATTCCTTCAAGAATACTCATTTGTTCTCAAACATCGTGCTGGAATTGAGGACAAGGCTGCGGATGCTCTTAGTCGTGTGGTCATTGTCCTTCAGAGCATGAGTGCCCAAGTGGTTGGTTTCGATCGATTGAAGGATGAGTACGATACGTGCCCCGACTTTGGGATCATTTACCATGATGTTCGGGCAGGAAATCGACAAGAGTACGTTGACTTTGTCATTCGAGATGGCTACTTGTTTCGAGGCTCCAAGCTCTGCATACCTCGTACATCAATGCGTGATTTTCTTGTTTGGTAATGGCATGCAGGAGGCCTCACAGGACACTTTGGTCGTGATAAGACTGTCGCTCTTGTAGAAGATAGATTTTACTGGCCCTCGCTAAAGCGTGATACTGCCCGAGTTGTCTCACAGTGTCGCATATGCCAAGTTTCTAAAGCCAAGAAGACTAATAGTGGGTTATACACACCCTTGCCATTTCCACACGAGCCTTTGAAAGATCTTAGCATGCACTTTGTCCTTGGTCTCCCAAAGACGGCACGAGCACATGACTCCATTTTGGTAGTTGTGGATCGGTTTTCTAAGATGGCGCACTTTGTCCCATGCAGTAAAACTGCGGACGCTTCACATGTCGCCAAGCTATTCTTTCAAGAAATTGTTCGCCTCCATGGATTTCCAACATCTATTGTGTCTGATAGAGATGTGAAGTTTGTTCTGGAAGACTTTGTGGAAGCTATTTGGGACACAACTCAAGTTTTCAAGTGCTTTTCACCCACAAACTGACGGTCAGACAGAATTGGTTAATCACAGTTGGGAGATTTATTGCGCTGCATTGTGCGCGACAAGCCAGGGCTATGGGATTTGGTCTTACCCACTGCTTAATTTGCATACAACAGCTCTGTCAACCGATCCACTGGGAAGAGTCCCTTTTCCATCGTTAACGGCACAAATCCTCGCCAACCAATCGATTTAGTTCCTTTACCAATTGACGCTCGCCCATCAGAGCCTGCAGAGTCTTTTGTGGAGCACATTTGCAATGTTCATGCTGAGATTCGAAGAAAGATCGCCCTAAGCAATGAGAGTTACCGCCTTGCTGCTAATGCACATAGGCGAAAGGTGGACTTTGTGGAAGGCGAGTTCGTGATGGTTCGTGTTCGTCCGGAGCGGTATCCAAAGAATTCGTTCAAGAAGCTACATGCCCGAGCTATTGGGCCTTATCGCATCTCGCGGAAGCTTGGACCCAATGCGTATTTGCTAGACCTCCCCTCCACCATGGCCATCAGCCCCATTTTCAATGTCAAGGATCTATTCCGATACCATGGGAAATTTCAACCTCCAAGCGGGCTCCCGAATGATGTTACTAATCAGAGTATTCAGGTACCTACTACTCCACCACTCGCCCCCACACAAGACGAGCAAATTTCTCCACCACTCGCCCTCCAACGTTATCTTGTTAAATGGCACAACCGTCCAGAAACAGATGCTACAAGGATCACAACCGTCCAGAAACAGATGCTACATGGATCACAGAAGACGAGTTTCAGCTTATTGACCCAGCGTTCATTCATTCCTTCTCTCCGGAGGAGAGTTCTTTTGAACCGGGGGGAAATGATGGGAATCAGAAGAATCATAAAATACACAAGAATTACCGGAGGGGCTATCGTTAATATTTAGAAATATTGGGTTTCATTAGAATTATCAGGAATAAAATAATGTAGTTGTTTTTTCCCTTTTATCAGCAAGTTTTGAATTTGTTAGGAGGATCAGGTTTATCCTGATATCTTTGTCAAATCTTAGGTATCTATCCTATTCTCTATAAATAGGGGATCATTTTAAATTTTGAGATCAGTTTCAATTGATGAATAAACGTGAGTTTTCTCTAATATCGTGTGATTGCTATTTTCTTTGAGATCGAGTGATTGCCAACTGCAGGTCCTACACCATTTGGTATCAGAGCCCAACGCCGCTCCGTTATCACCACGTGCCGCCAACTCCAAACAGTACCAGTCAACCAGGGCGCTCTCTCACTGCCTTGGTTAGAGAAGCCAAATATATCCATTTTCTCACTTTTCCAACAAGGAGCAACAAGAAGGAGAAAGAGAAGACCAGACGATCTGAAATACCCCGTTTTGTGACTACGGGTATTTTGTGATATTATTATAAGTGTTGGGAAGTTAATGTAATTATAGAGAGTTAATTATAATGCTTTGAGAGTTTGGGGGGAACTTTGTGACTTTAATCAAAGGTATTTAAGGTCTTTTACTTGAGTTTGGGGGAGGTGTTTGTCTTTTGGCAAAACTAAGGGGAAATAAGTGTCTTTTGACCTAAATTTCTTCCTACAATAAAAGTTTCCTAATCCAAGAGGGTTTCCTACTTATGAAGTTAATTTTAATTCTAACATCTCATAAAAACCCTCACTCTCCTATTTTTCCTAATCTCTCCCTCACGTCCCTCACTCTCACCCGTCCCTCTCTCTCACTCTCTCTCCCTCTACCCGACGGCACACCCCCACCGCCGCCGCTCTCTCTCTCTTTTCCGTTGAGGTAAATTCTTCTCTCTCTCTCTCTCTTTTCTCTTTTCTTTCTTTCTCTTTTCTTTCTCTCTTTCTTTTCTCTCTATACCCGTCCGCCTCTCTCTCCGTCCGCCTCCATGGGCGGCGGGTTTGAGCGGGGTTGGGTTGTTTTGTTTCTTTTTCTCTTTTCTCTTGTTGATCTCTTGATCTCGTGATCACTTGTTCATGATTCATGTATGTTGCATGCAATCTTTAAATTTCAGTTTGTTATGGTTAGGATCATTGTTCATGGATTCGTAGGATTTATTATCAAGTTTTAGGGTTTATCATGTTCTTGGGTGTTGGGAAGAAACCCTAGTTTGAAAGAGAAGTTTGATTGAATGATTTGGGAGTTTGAATGATCATAATAGGTGGATAACAATCTGATTTGAATGTGCGAATCATGTTATGTTAGGTTTAGTATGATTATAGGATGAACTAGATGCTTGGGGGAAAAGTTTCATGAAGATTGACAATTCCCGTATGGATATTTTGAATGAAGTTGGAAACTTGAAACTAGTGTAACTTTTGATTCAGGAATCGAAATTAAGATCCGTTTGAGGCTAAACTTATTATTTCGAACGTTTTGAATCCAATGGAACTGTTTCTAGACCATGATCTGTTTGGGAAACTGGAGTAATAGATTTGGTGGAGTATGATGGATTATGTATGCTTTAGGTTAGGGGATTTTGAAGCAAAGCTTTGGGTCTTATTTTGGAGCATGAATTGAATGAGATGTTGGGGAAGTGTTAGAACCCTAAGCCATGGACTATAATATGCATGTAATTAGTATAGCAAGTATATTGCTAGAATATTGGTTTGATTAGCATATTGTTATGTGTAGGTAACGAGTTCGTTGACGACGAGTACGTAGAGTACGTTGATTGATTGCTATTGTTGGAATTTGCTTTGAGGTAAGTAAATGTGCCAAGCCTAGTGTGCTTATCTCCTTCGTGTCAAACGAATATTTGATTTGTTACGTCTCAAAATGTATTTACATGATACATGACTTGGAATACGTGATTTCTACTTGTTAAATGTTTTTGATGAAAATATCACCATGATAATGAATGAACTATAACGTAAAGTGGAAGATGTTGTGCGGGACTTTATTATTCTTTTGGGCGGTTGGCTGCGGTCCCGTCTCTTTTAATCCGGTTGCAAGTCCCCGGATAGTAACATGTACTCACTCCTCTGACCGGCGTAGTCTTTGGGGGGTGTCGACACTTAAGGTCATGCACGCTGTGGTATTTGGTTTTCCCCGTCACAACAAAGTAATAATGGATTTGTTTGGTTTTGTTAACGGAATGAAGTTAACACTGGATTTGGATTTTTCCTAATGATTATGGAAATTGGTTTGGAAATATATTATGGAATTTGATTTGGAAATATGCTATGGAAATTGGAACTCTTATGTTTTAATACAAGAGTCAACTTTATTACTGATGTGTTTGCGAAAAACTCTTACTTACAAATGAGTCTTGTTTTATAACTATCCATCATCGTTTTACATGTTTGGATGTTTGCTTACCAGTATTTCAATGCTGATTTTGTACTGTGGTGTTTCTTTTTCATTCCGCACCACAGGTCTAGAGGAAGGTTATCGGGCATAGAAGGGGACGCGCATCACATGGAACATCATTAGTAGTATTGTTTTATTTGAAATTGAACTCTTTAATAGTTTAAACGCTTTAGTTGTTTTTGCCGGTTTGTGGCTAGGACGAAGGTTTACGATAACACATTATTTTAATTGGATTTAATTTATTATGGTGGATGTTTGTGCTTGCGAACCATGTTATAAAATCTCCTTGTATCCGGGCTCCTCTCGGGTACGGAGTGACATCCCCGGGTCTCCGGCTTGGGCCATTTGGGGGTGTTACAGGTGGTATCAGAGCCGGCATTCTAAAAAGAAATTTGAAACTTGTTAGGGCAACTAAAATGAATATAGGAGAAATTAACTTAAAATTCGACAAGCCGTGGGAATTTGGGTAGTATGGATAGGATTGATGTGTGTAAGTGTTTAGAAAATAGGATAGAAAGCAAGTGCCCCATCCACCCATTCGAATTTTGGAGTATTCCAATTAGATTCTAAGTTAAGCCTAGTTTAAGAGACTTCGTTGGGAAATTTCTTCAAGGGTCTTGTAACCATCAATTTGGAGTCTTGGAAATAATTATTGGTTTGCGAAGGGTAGTTATTTGGATTACGGTCTATGCCTTTAAATTATAGATTTATTAAGTTGTTTCCTCTTGTAGATGGCTAGAACTAAGCATACAGCAAGGAAGCGTGTGTTGCCAGTAGAGAAGCATCCTGTTGTGACACGTTGGGTCGAAGGTGAAGATTTTCCAGATTTTCGTGACCGTGTGGTTCAATATTGTGACGATAGATTCCAAGCCTTAGATTTTCCTCAATATAGAAATCCAGCTTTTCAGGCTTACTGTATGGTGAAGGCATTACCTATGAAACCCATGTTTGGAGAAAATATTACAAAGTATAGCAACATCATGGGCAGGATGAATCGTTTGAATGATAGGGATTATCGTTGCCAAGGTGAATGGACGGTAAGTGCAGATTTTATATGCAAACTATTGATGGAGACTTACTTTAAGTGGCAAAGTTATACAGTTATTGAGATAGAGTCCAGTGATGAAGAAGACGTGATCTACATAAGCTCTAGTGATGAAAAAGAGGTGATTATTATAGACTCTAGCGACGATGAGGAAATTGAAGAGGATCCAATGGAAGATGTCGATGAATACCCCGAGATTGAAGAAGATCCCATGGAATATGA
Organism: Linanthus parryae; assembly: GCA_023055425.1. Classification (NCBI taxonomy): domain Eukaryota; kingdom Viridiplantae; phylum Streptophyta; class Magnoliopsida; order Ericales; family Polemoniaceae; genus Linanthus; species Linanthus parryae. The sequence goes on from JALGPY010000004.1 coordinate 101,246,680, forward strand.
AGAAAGTGAAGAAGACCCTAGTGAAGATGAAGAGCACGAGTATGATTCCGATGAAGAGGAAGAGATGGACGAAAGCGATGAGGACGACGATTAAGCTTGTTAGAGTTCTTTAGATTTCTTAGACTAGATGCTTTAAGTTTTATTTATTGGTTTGAATAAGGCTCCATAGCCAAGCAACATTTGAAGTTTTAGAACGATTCTTGAATATTCACTTTTGGACTAGAGTAAAATTTTTAGCGTTTTGCTTTGGGATGAAGAATGTTTATGTTTTGAAGACCCGATTTGGGGAAGTTTTATAAATTTAGCTTTCTGAATTTTGGAGTATTATTGGATGAATTAAGGTTGTGTTATGCTTGTTATCATTGATTAAGGGCTTAGAAAGTGTTCATGGAGTTAGAACGCGAAAGCTTTGATTTTCGGTGCTGTTGAATCTGCGCAGCAGTGAGTTTTTGTTGTAGCAGAAGAATTTAATTTTGGAGTTATTTTTCCCTGAATTTTTCCCAGAAATTAGATATACCCAGGTATCTTCCATAAAAATTTCAACCCCATATGAGTTCTGGATAATTAGCTACGAATTTCCAAAGTTGACGGTTCCGTAGCAGAATTGCAAAGTGACTAGCTGTAGCATTTTTGATTGTTACCTATCTTCCAGATCTTTTTTTGACCCCAAATTTTTATGGCGACTATTAGACGCAATTTGCTAACACCCAGAGAAAGCCTAGCTCATTTTGAGAATTTTAAAGTCAGTTTAAGGCTTTTCAAAGTCGATGTTTCTGTTCTGGTGGGCTGTGACAGCAGCTGTAGAGTTTCCTTTATATCTTGATTTTTATAATTTATTTTGAATTGATTCTTCTTGATTATGAAATTAGACTCAGAGAGGGAGTTGCACATCAAAATTCGTAATTTTTGCTTGATCGATTGATCCTTTTTCCAATTTTGGAAGTAGATGAAAAGTTGAGACGTGATCAGTCTATGTGGAAATACATGAGTAATTGAGTTAAATGATGGTCAATGTGTGACATTACTTGTTGAATTGTGCACTACATGCCGTATATGCGTGATTGTTTGTACCTCTTGGTACTTTATAAGTAATACAATAGGCTATAGTGTAGGGATTATGACTGATAGACCACATCAATACTACACCAGGAGAAATCGCTAAGTACCAATGGCCGCACCAAACAACAACAACAACAACAACATGGAACAGTTCTTCGCGCAATTTGCTCAGATGGCGCAGAACGTAAATAAGGGAGAGCAGAATAACGCAAATTGGGCCAAGAAAGTAGCAGATATGAAGCCAGGGAACTTCATAGGCAATGAGGACCCTGTTGAGCTCGAGAATTGGATCGACGAGATGGATAAGATCCTTGAGCTAGTTGAGTGTCCCGAAGACCGCAAGGTGGTTTGCGCGGCATTTTACTTGAAGAACGAAGCTAATACATGGTGGAGGAGTACGCGTCAGAACTTCTTGGCGCAACCCAATTTCAATTGGAAGGCTCTTCAAACCGCACTTCGCACTCGCTTTTACTCGGACCATGTCCAGGATCAAAAGTACTTAGACTTCGTGAATCTGACACAAGGGAATGGTTCCGTGACCGAGTACTTCAAGAAATTCATGGAATTATCCCGATTCGCAGGTCAGCTGATGCCTGATGAAGCGACTAAAGTCAGGAAGTTCATGTCTGGTCTCGAACTTCATCTGCAGAAAGACTTGATGTGTAGGACGTACGATACTCTCCAGAAAGCTTATGATAGGGCTGCAGCCGTTTGGCGTATTCAAGAGGCACAAGATGAGAAGCGTGGGAAACGCAAGGTTGAGAACGCCGTGGGCTATGGAAACAATCAGGGTAGGACTAACCAAGGTAGTCAGGACAAGAAGTTTAAGCCTAATCACGGAGGAAGTAACCAAGGACAGTATCGTGGTAACAAACAGAATAACGGAGATGAACAAGTTCGCCGCTATAACTGCAAGAAGTGTCAGCAGAATCATCCAGGAAAGGACTGTCAAGGAAACCTTGTCACTTGCTACCACTGTGGCAAGAAGGGTCATCGTTCGTTTGAGTGTCGAGTAAAACCAAATGGAAACCAACTAGGGAACCAAGGAGGCAATTACCAAGGAAACCGACAGTTCAACAACAACAATCAGGGCGGAAACCGGAACTATGGGAACTACAACAACAATAATGGAGGCAACAATTATGGTAGACAACAAATGAACAATCAAGGCAATGGAAGGAACAATGGAGTTCAGAACGGGAATATGAACAACAACACTCCAACTAACGCCAACAACAATGGGACTGGTACGGCAGGAACTACCGCACAGAATGGGAATATTGCAAGGATCGCTGTCATGAGCAGGACTGAAGCGGAAGCAGCAAACGGAGTAGTCAGTGGTACATTTCTTGTTCATGATCAACCAGCTTTTACTCTATTTGATTCCGGCGCTTCGTATTCGTTTATATCATCATCGTTTGTGGAAAAATTGAGTCTCAATAAGCCGTCTAGAATATCCATCCCCGTAGCTACCCCAACCGGTCATGTAACAGTATGTGACGCATTTTTGAAGGAGTAGAAGTTAAGATTTCAGCTAGTACCCTACCAGCGAACCTGATACAGTTTGATCTTGGAGGGATAGATGTTATATTGGGAATGGATTGGCTGGGAAAATATCGTGCAGTAATAGACTGCCACGATCAGAAGATAAGGCTTAAAGGTCCAAAAGGAGAAAGAGTTTCTTACCGTGGTATCACAAAAGAACCATGTATCCGACTAGTGTCAGCCTTGACCATAGTCAACCAAGTGAAGAAAGGGAATAGTGCTTATTTGTGTTATATTCAAGATATATCTAAGAAGGAGAATGTGCTAGAAGAAATACCAATAGTTAGAGATTTTCCCAATGTGTTCCCGGACGAAATTCCAGGAATGCCACCTAGAAGGGAGATTGAATTCACTATGGATTTAGCACCTGGAACAGCTCCAATTTCAAAGGCACCGTACAGAATGGCACCAGTATAGTTGAAAGAACTTAAGGATCAGTTGCAAGAGTTACTCCAAAAGGGTTATATAAGGCCGAGTGTTTCCCCTTGGGGCGCACCGGTGTTGTTGGTGAAGAAGAAAGATGGAAGGTTGAGGTTGTGCGTTGACTATAGGGAGTTGAATAGCGCAACAATCAAGAACAAATACCCTTTACCCCGAATTGACGATTTGTTTGATCAATTACAAGGGGCGAGTGTTTTCTCAAAGATAGACTTGAGATCAGGGTATCACCAGCTTCGAGTAGCCGAGAAGGACATACCAAAGACAGCCTTTAGAACGAGGTATGGACACTACGAGTTTACCGTTATGCCTTTTGGTCTAACCAATGCTCCGGCAGTATTTATGGATCTAATGAATCGTGTTATGAGAACGTTTCTAGATTGTTTCGTGGTCGTCTTTATTGATGACATCCTTGTTTATTCAAAGAGCGAGGAAGAACACGAAGAACATCTCAAAGAAGTGTTAGAAACTTTGAGACATGAGAAGTTATATGCTAAACTCTCGAAGTGTGAATTTTGGCTAAAACATGTTCCATTTTTGGGTCACATAATTTCCAAGGAAGGAATATCCGTGGATCCAGGAAAGATTTCAGCAGTTAAAGATTGGCCTACTCCGAAGAATGTGTCTGAAGTAAGAAGTTTTCTCGGATTAGCAGGATATTACAGGCGTTTCGTGAAGGATTTCTCAAAGATCGCTAGACCGCTTACTACACTAACCAAGAAGACGGTACGGTATAAGTGGAGTGAAGATTGTGAAGAAGCATTCCAGACATTGAAGGAAAAGTTAATGACCGCACCTGTCTTAGCTTTACCCAATGATTCTGGCGAATTTGATGTTTACAGTGATGCATTGAAGAAGGGTTTAGGATGCGTGCTTATGCAAGATAGAAGAGTTATTGCTTATGCTTCAAGACAACTGAAAACTCATGAAGAAAACTATGCTACGCATGACTTAGAACTTGCAGCAATAGTATTCGCATTGAAGATATGGAGACATCACTTGTATGGATCTGTGTGTAGATTGTATACGGATCATAGCAGTCTCAAATACATTTTCACGCAGAAAGAGCTAAACAACAGGCAAAGACGTTGGTTAGAAGTCATAAAGGATTATGATTTGCGTATCCAATACCATGAAGGGAAGGCAAACGTAGTAGCTGATGCGTTAAGCCGAAAGTCGAGCCATACTCTGGATACTATTCTAGTTTTGCCAGATCGGCTATGCCGAGAGTTCCGAAAACTTGGAATTGAAGTAGTGAAACAAGGAGGAGTAAAGAATATCCTTGGGAATATGACAGTTGTGCCAGATGTCTTAGAAGAGATAAGGAGTAACCAGCCAGGAGATGTGAAACTGGAAAGGATAAAGAAGAAGATTGCAGAAGGCCAAGCAAAGGATTTCAAAATACATGAAGATGGAAGTATTCGTTACAAAGGAAGATGGTGTGTACCACATAAGTGTACGGAAACTAAGGAGAAGTTGATGCGAGAAGCGCACAACACACCCTACTCAGTACATCCAGGAGGTGACAAACTTTATAAGGACATGAAGAAGATGTTTTGGTGGCCTAACATGAAGAAAGAAGTGGCAGAATTTGTGGCAAAATGTCTGACTTGTCAGAAGGTGAAGTTTGAACATAAAAGAATGGGAGGCTTAGTACAACCATTAGACGTCCCAGTTTGGAAGTGGGATTCTATTTCGATGGATTTCGTGACTGCGTTACCGACATCAAAGAATGGACTGAATCAGATTTGGGTCGTAGTTGACCGATTGACCAAGACAGCAAGGTTTATTCCGATGAAAGACACTTGGAATATGGAACAAAGAGCTGATGCGTATATGAAGAATATTGTAAGGTATCATGGAGTACCAAGCTCTATAGTTTCCGACAGAGATCCCAATTTTTTTTCTCACTTCTGGCAAGCACTTCAGAAGGCATTAGGAACTCAGTTTAAGTTTAGCACGGCATTTCACCCGGCTACAGACGGACAAACCGAAAGAACAATCCAAACGTTGGAAGATATGCTAAGATCGTGTGTTATGGATTTTCAAGGTTCATGGGTTGATAGATTACCTTTGATAGAATTCTCCTACAACAACAGTTATCATGCCAGTATTGGAATGGCACCACATGAAGCTTTGTATGGAAGGAAGTGTAGAACACCGTTGTGTTGGAACGACATAAGTGAAACGATAGTAATTGGTCCACAACTTATTGAAGAGATGACAGATCAAGTGAGACTTATACAGCAGCGAATGAAGGCAGCGCAGGATAGACAGAAATCTTACGCGGATCAGAAGAGAAGACCGTTGGAATTTCAAGTTGGAGAAAAAGCATTTCTTAAAGTATCACCGACTAAGGGAGTCATGAGGTTCAATCAGAAAGGAAAGTTGAGCCCGAAATTCATAGGACCATATGATGTTATAGAAAAGATTGGAGAAGTGGCTTATCGATTGGATTTACCATCGAATTTAGGTCGTGTTCATAACGTATTTCACGTATCGCAGCTGAAGAAGTATATTCCTGATGCATCTCACGTATTAGATCCCGAACCAGTAGAACTGGACCCGTCTTTGAGTTATGAAGAACAGCCTGTCAAGATTTTAGACACCAAGACAAGGAACACCCGTAACAAGAGTGTCAAGATTGTAAAAGTCTTATGGACTAACCACCTCACTGAAGAGGCAACTTGGGAAGCGGAAGATGATATGAGGAAGAAGTACCCTCACTTGTTTGACGAGGTACCTTGAGTTACGAGGACGTCACTCCTCTAAGGGGGAGAGGATGTAATCCTTTGTTTTTCTTTAATGCAGTACTACTTATAGTATATTGCATATCATTATGACCTTAGGTTGCATTTAGTAGTCGTACCATTGAGGGGAGGTGTATACCTTATTGTGGTTAAAAGTTTAGTTTAAACTTCAAGGACACTTTCTCTTTTAGGAGGGAGGTTTTTGTTTAAACTTCGAGGACGAAGTTCTCTTTAAGGAGGGAAGGATGAAATACCCCGTTTTGTGACTACGGGTATTTTGTGATATTATTATAAGTGTTGGGAAGTTAATGTAATTATAGAGAGTTAATTATAATGCTTTGAGAGTTTGGGGGGAACTTTGTGACTTTAATCAAAGGTTTTTAAGGTCTTTTACTTGAGTTTGGGGGAGGTGTTTGTCTTTTGGCAAAACTAAGGGGAAATAAGTGTCTTTTGACCTAAATTTCTTCCTACAATAAAAGTTTCCTAATCCAAGAGGGTTTCCTACTTATGAAGTTAATTTTAATTCTAACTCTCATAAAAACCCTCACTCTCCTATTTTTCCTAATCTCTCCCTCACGTCCCTCACTCTCACCCGTCCCTCTCTCTCACTCTCTCTCCCTCTACCCGACGGCACACCCCCACCGCCGCCGCTCTCTCTCTCTTTTCCGTTGAGGTAAATTCTTCTCTCTCTCTCTTTTCTCTTTTCTTTCTTTCTCTTTTCTTTCTCTCTTTCTTTTCTCTCTATACCCGTCCGCCTCTCTCTCCGTCCGCCTCCATGGGCGGCGGGTTTGAGCGGGGTTGGGTTGTTTTGTTTCTTTTTCTCTTTTCTCTTGTTGATCTCTTGATCTCGTGATCACTTGTTCATGATTCATGTATGTTGCATGCAATCTTTAAATTTCAGTTTATTATGGTTAGGATCATTGTTCATGGATTCGTAGGATTTATTATCAAGTTTTAGGGTTTATCATGTTCTTGGGTGTTGGGAAGAAACCCTAGTTTGAAAGAGAAGTTTGATTGAATGATTTGGGAGTTTGAATGATCATAATAGGTGGATAACAATCTGATTTGAATGTGGGAATCATGTTATGTTAGGTTTAGTATGATTATAGGATGAACTAGATGCTTGGGGGAAAAGTTTCATGAAGATTGACAATTCCCGTATGGATATTTTGAATGAAGTTGGAAACTTGAAACTAGTGTAACTTTTGATTCAGGAATCGAAATTAAGATCCGTTTGAGGCTAAACTTATTATTTCGAACGTTTTGAATCCAATGGAACTGTTTCTAGACCATGATCTGTTTGGGAAACTGGAGTAATAGATTTGGTGGAGTATGATGGATTATGTATGCTTTAGGTTAGGGGATTTTGAAGCAAAGCTTTGGGTCTTATTTTGGAGCATGAATTGAATGAGATGTTGGGGAAGTGTTAGAACCCTAAGCCATGGACTATCATATGCATGTAATTAGTATAGCAAGTATATTGCTAGAATATTGGTTTGATTAGCATATTGTTATGTGTAGGTAACGAGTTCGTTGACGACGAGTACGTAGAGTACGTTGATTGATTGCTATTGTTGGAATTTGCTTTGAGGTAAGTAAATGTGCCAAGCCTAGTGTGCTTATCTCCTTCGTGTCAAACGAATATTTGATTTGTTACGTCTCAAAATGTGTTTACATGATACATGACTTGGAATACGTGATTTCTACTTTTTAAATGTTTTTGATGAAAATATCACCATGATAATGAATGAACTATAACGTAAAGTGGAAGATGTTGTGCGGGACTTTATTATTCTTTTGGGCGGTTGGCTGCGGTCCCGTCTCTTTTAATCCGGTTGCAAGTCCCCGGATAGTAACATGTACTCACTCCTCTGACCGGCGTAGTCTTTGGGGGGTGTCGACACTTAAGGTCATGCACGCTGTGGTATTTGGTTTTCCCCGTCACAACAAAGTAATAATGGATTTGTTTGGTTTTGTTAACGGAATGAAGTTAACACTGGATTTGGATTTTTCCTAATGATTATGGAAATTGGTTTGGAAATATATTATGGAATTTGATTTGGAAATATGCTATGGAAATTGGAACTCTTATGTTTTAATACAAGAGTCAACTTTATTACTGATGTGTTTGCGAAAAACTCTTACTTACAAATGAGTCTTGTTTTATAACTATCCATCATCGTTTTACATGTTTGGATGTTTGCTTACCAGTATTTCAATGCTGATTTTGTACTGTGGTGTTTCTTTTTCATTCCGCACCACAGGTCTAGAGGAAGGTTATCGGGCATAGAAGGGGACGCGCATCACATGGAACATCATTAGTAGTATTGTTTTATTTGAAATTGAACTCTTTAATAGTTTAAACGCTTTAGTTGTTTTTGCCGGTTTGTGGCTAGGACGAAGGTTTATGATAACACATTATTTTAATTGGATTTAATTTATTATGGTGGATGTTTGTGCTTGCGAACCATGTTATAAAATCTCCTTGTATCCGGGCTCCTCTCGGGTACGGAGTGACATCCCCGGGTCTCCGGCTTGGGCCATTTGGGGGTGTTACACGATCTCTTAACCGCCGGCCCGCCGGTGGCGACAAGAGCCAGGCGGTGCTCTCTGTCGTTAGCACCCCAGGTTGCTCCCTTAGCCAGGCCGCCACCAGTAGTAGCCCACGCTACCACAGCTCCAACCCAGAACTTGCCGAGACGAGGGCCCAGTCTTTCCCGACGAAGTCAGAACGAGAAGAAACTTACCAAACTGAACCGAAGCCGAACCAGACCTGAACCGAAGCCGAACTCAACGAACGCCGCCAGAAATTTACCGTAAAGGCGGCGCCTTTAGCATAAGATCTACACCGGCGAATCCCTGAACGGTCCTTGGAATCTAAGCGATCGGTGATTCTCTCTGCCATTTTTGACAAGGAGATCCCCAACAAGTGCACTGTTCGTGATTCTTTGGTGAAGTACACTGTTGCGTTTTTTCTCTCTGCGTTTCTGCAAGGTGGGAGAGACACGAGTGGAAGCCAGAAATCCACGATTGATTTCGTTGTTTCCACCCGAAGAAGGCCCTCAATTCTACTGAAATCTGCTGATTTCTTTCTCCGTGACTCAACGGAGAAGTAAAAGAAGACACATAATTTGTTTTGTGGGTTTGTTGTGTTTTGTGCCTTTGCTCTCCACGATCTACAAACTGGAGGGTTACTAAACACATCTAAACGACTACAATACCCCGGAGTTGTTTTCTTTATTAAAACAAATACCCGCAAAATTTTCCAATATAGCAGACCCAACTCACTCTGCAGCCTACAATTTGTTTTAGTTCACTTTTTTTTTTCTTTGAGAAAAAAAGAAGAAAAAATAAAAAGAAAAAGAAAAAAGAAAGAGAGAACACTGCAATTATTTAGCCCTCGAACATTGTCTCATGACCATTAGAGACGTCTTGGACCAACAAGTAGCCATGGAACAGAGAGTTCAGAACATTGAGGCATCGATTGAGACACTGAAGAAGTCAATGGAGCAAATGCGTTTGGGACTTCAGGAAGAGATATCACGACAATTTTCAGAACTCACCAAGTCGTTAGGTAAGCGTCCCAAGGTGAAGATGCATCAGATCCGCCAATTGCAACTCAAGTCAGCCCGACAACTCAACGCCTCGGACAACCAAACCATAATAATGCAAGACGTGGCCAGGGTTTTGATGGGAGACTTCAATACACTGAACGCTTTGACGATCGCACTCGCCGCCCACAAGCCTATGACGAATTTGACGATTTTGAAGAAGTAGAAGCTGAGATTCGTAGGCCACCACGAAGGCAGGGTCGTTATCAGGAGCGACAACATTGTCGATCACCAGATAGATACCAACAAAGACGGTATAGATATGACGATGACGCAGATCACGACATTACCAAACGAACCCGTGTAGAAGCACCAACTTTTGACGGACAACTAGATCCTAATGCCTTCATTGATTGGATAGCCGCAATGGAGTATTATTTTGACTGGTATGACATGTCAGACTCTCGACGGGTTAGTTTTGAAAAGGTGAAGCTTATAGGAGCTGCAAAACGATTCTGGCAAGATGTGCAAACTGATCTAGAGAGACACGGTCAAGAACCTATAGCTCATTGGGACGAGATGAAACACAAATTGGAGTCGAAGTATCTTCCAAGGAATCACAAAAGGCATCTGATTGACCAGTGGACGAACTTAAAACAAGGCTCATTCAGCGTGACCGAATACATGAGTAAGTTTGAGGATTTGCGTCTCCGGTGTAGCATTCGAGAAGAACCCTTGGTGACTTTAACAAATTTCATCAACGAACTTAGACCCGATATCAAGCGAAAGGTCAATCTGAACTCACCAGGATCAGTCGAAGACGCTTACCAACCTGCACTGGAGATCGAGACGTATAAGAAGTCGACGGTTCAGAAGCGTTGGAACTCTCAAGTTAGCAACAATCAACTTAGCCGATATGGTTCCAGCAGCAAGCCCGTAGGCTCGACATCTGGTCCAACTACGTTGGTTGCGCCTATATGAACCAACAACCCGAGATCTTCTAACAATGGAGGAGAGTCCACTTTCTCAAACTTTAGGACAACCAATCCCTCAATTGTGTGTCGTAATTGACAGAACAAACTTCACATAGCCGCTCAATTCCCTCATCGTAATCTGTTTATAAATCAAGTCAAGGTGGAGATTTTTTTGGAATATGTGACTTGTAATCAAAGTCAGCAAAATGGGTATTTGAGAAGTATGGAATTATTTCCCAAATTAAGGGGGTGGTGCAACTTTGGAATTAATTCGGCAGAGTTACTTTGTTTTGGAGCGGAAGTAATGTCCCATTTGTTTGTTTCCACCGCCATTACACACATGGCTATATAAAGGCATTGGTTTTGTTTTGGTTTACACACATGAGCACACAAAGGGACGATTTGAGATTGGGTTTTAAGATCTTGTTTTGTGCCTGTGTGTCGGGTGGCCGTCGTGGCCATTGCGGTCATAGCGTGCATTGTAATCGGGTTCTCTTCTCAACAAAATATCTAGTTCTAGCCGTTGATTAGCTAGGGGGTTCGTTACGAATTCGTTCTGGCGATTGACGTTCAGGTGCAATCCGGCTCCTGGCATGGAGCATCTGGCGTGTGAATTGAGTCTGGTTCTGGCTCATGCGTTGCAGGAAATCGTTGGAGTTGGAGCAACGACATGAAGCATCTAGCGCGTGAGATTTCTGGCACGAGCATCTGGTCCTGGTTCTGGCGCGCATTATGCACGAGTTTGTTCTGGCGTGCATCTGTTCTGTTTTTGGAGCGTGTACCATGACACGCATGAGCTCGCATATGGCGCAATCTGTTTCTGGCGAGCATCTGGCGCATCTGAGACATATGGGGCGCATCGGGCATGAAAATTGTTGGGGCACTCATCACTAAGTGCATCGGGTCTGGTAGCGATATCTGGGCATTCTGTCACGGTACATATGTCTGGCGCAATTGGGCGCATCGGGAATACATTCAGTCCTACTTTCTCAGTGAATGTATTCGAGTCTAGTTCTGGGTGGGGCACTTATTTCAGTTCCCGGAAGAGCAACCACATCGGGCACATTCGTTGTAGGAACGCATGTTGTTGGAGCAACGATTTGGCGATTCCGGTTTCGCATACAGCTGCGGAACATCTGTTTGGGGAGGCGTCTTCGTTTCTGGTTTCTGGGAGACGCATCCGTTTCTGAATTGACAAGAGAAACATCAGGTTTCGGTTTGAGGTTGCTGAAATGATTCAAGTCAAGGTGGAGATTTGTTGGAATATGTGACTTGTAATCAAAGTCAGCAAAATGGGTATTTGAGAAGTATGGAATTATTTCCCAAAGTAAGGGGGTGGTGCAACTTTGGAATTAATTCGGCAGAGTTACTTTGTCTTGGAGGGGAAGTAATGTCCCATTTGTTTGTTTCCACTGCCATTACACACATGGCTATATAAAGGCATTGGTTTGGTTTTGGTTTACACACATGAGCACACAAAGGGACGATTTGAGATTGGGTTTTAAGAGCTTGTTTTGTGCGCGTGTGTCAGGTGGGTGTTTCGGGTGGCTGTCGTGGCCGTTGCGGTCATAGCGTGCATTGTAATCGGGTTATCTTCTCAACAAAATATCTAGTTCTGGCCGTTGATTAGCTAGCGGGTTCGTTACGAATTCGTTAGTGAACCACGTTAAATATCTGTCTCGTTCTGGTTTCGCTTTCGTCGTTCTTGCTCGAATACCCTCTGGTTATAACAAAACTGGTAGCAGAACTCTGAAACAGGAGTTCTGTTACAGCATAATATTTTCACTCTAAAACTCTACTGGCTACCCCGATTTGGGGAAACCTTTGATGGGAGGGGGTTAAAAAGACCTGTAAGACCTATGATTTTCTCATGGGAAATTATTAATGGGTTCCTTGGAATCAAGATTTCTACTAAAACCCTCTAATTGGACATATCATGCACCTTTTATAACTCTCAACCTGAAACACTTGAGCACCTATTTTGGTTATTCCCATTCACGACCAATTTATGGCATCAGTCCCACCCTAGCTGTCAATACTCCGAATTTCACACTTAGATTGGTAGTCTCATTGTAGTCAATAGCCCGTCTCTCATGGATGCCACAGTCGTTATGTGAACTATTTGGAAGGTAAGAGCGCATGTGGTTTTCCAAAACCTAGCTCCTCCTAAATCAAGCACAACTAGTTAGCTAAGAAATAAAACTTATCAAGCCCTCTCCCGTGCTGATCAAATGCATTGCTCGACCGCGCAACACTCACTTATATGTATTAAGGGTGAACCAATAAGAATGTCTATCAATACAAAGGCAAAATCCAGTAATGTTGTCAGCTTATGGAGATGGCACATAAAAGTGCATGATTTGTATAGCCAGAGTAGGAGTAAATCTCATAGATCATCATACGCATGAATCTACATCTATACAACACTGTCTCAGCAATTTCACCACTTCATACAAAACTCTTAGCTATTTTCATGACCTAGCTTTTGCAAGATTTTTGGACTATCATCATATTGATATACACACACACACAGGTAGAGAGACTGTTTAATAGCACATTCACTTTTATGGGGAGCAAAGAAAGTTGTACGAGGATGCCCCCGTTTGGAAAATATTAAGCATGAGCTATCTTTAGCCGAACTTTGCATCCTCCCCAAGGTTCCCCGGGCTGAAGTTTAAGCAGCGAATCGGTTGGCAGTTGCGATAATTTCTACTTCTAACTTCTACGTCACATAGCGTCTTTGATGCTTTAAGAATGCGCATATTTTTAGCGTTCGTATTTGTATAGTTTCTGTCGAGCATTTGTTTTCAGCTTCCCATCGTTGGTATAAAGGGGTTTAGTTTACCTTGTTTGCTTAGTGTGTATATGTTTGTTTGTATTGCTTATGCTATGATGCATCATGTATATATTGGTTTGCTCAACGAAGTTCTTGCCATCCTTTAAAAAAAAAGTACAAGTGAGCTGGGAAGAAGAAATAAGAAAAGTGGCAATGTAGGGGTTCAAAAATGTTACTCCATCGTTCATGGGCACGTCATCTCCTAGATTTTATTATGCGGTATCCTACTTTTTGTTGGACTTCTTCTTTCTTCAAATGTATGGGAGTTAAATTAAGAATAACATAGATAAAGAAAGCGGCCGAAAATGATCACGAACAAGAACCCTAAGAGATGATTTCAGTATGAACATAAAATTGTACTACTACAAAACTAAGCTCGATCTAACTGTGCATTATAGCTCTGAAATAGCGTATGAATGTATTTAAATCGAAACATGGTCTTCATCCAGTGTGATTAAAATGTGTCAGTTTCGGAGTGTAGTTGATTTTGATTGGACATTCGAATTTAAGTATTTAGGAAACACATCCATTTTTCAAATTCTTAACAAAATTTCAACCAAAATGTTCCATTCATTAATGAGAATAGTAGAGGCTATCATATCCAAGAAACAAGCTACATAGAGCAGCTTAGAAACAATCAAGCTAGCTCAAAAATAGAATTTGTACACATGTGAGCATCCTGATTAAAAGCTTTGGGAATAAAAAGAAAGGTACAAGAAGAAAAAGAATAAGAAATGTGCTTACAATACTCACTACAGCACAGATAGAGCTGTTACAAGAAGAATGAGCAGCATTACGAGCATCCACCATTATCTTTGAATCAGAGAAAATGTGCACCTGGGAAATATTTAGCTCAGAAGCCATAAGAAGAGCATATGTAACGACTAAAGTTCAAGAATCAATGCTTTTGTGATATGATGGTAAGACTTGACTCTCTTATCAAGCACCAAACCATATTTGTTCTTGAGAACAACATCAACACTTCCCAAATTTAGATTTCAAATGACTGCATCATTTGTGAAGATCAAGAACTCAGCATCATGAGGGGCATTCCAAGATTAGGGAACTTTAGAAATTGGATAACAGCTGATCTGAAGCTTGTTAATATCATAATATTCATAGAATTTAGCTATAGATTTGGATATAATAAGATTTGGCTCCCAAAAAAGATTGTTAAACATCCGATCACACATAGCTTTCCAGACTTTCAACACATGGAGATGAATCGGCCAAGAGAAGGTAGCTTTTCCTCGACTTCATTAAATCTGTCATTAAGATCAAACCACCAGGCATGAATAGAGCCATGATCTGTCATTTCACTAATAAACCAGATTGAAGATAGTGCCCAAACTTGAGATGCATAAGCACAGTTATTCAAATGGTGTAATTCAAATTCAATACCTTATCCACATCTGCAGCATGTATCATCAATGTCAGAACCCTTTGACATAAGTGCATCACTTACAGGAAGACAACTGTGAAGAACTTACTACCAAAATAACTTAATTGGAGGAACACAAGCAATCCAAAGTGTTTTTCAAGATTGTGATATGTTTCGGCTTGAGCTAGTTGCATGAGGCACTGAACAGTGGTTTGAATTTAGTGACAAGTGACCTCTAATGAGTCTATAAGCAGAGTCTACAGTGAAGTTTCCATCACCAAAATTGTGATAGATCCTCTTATCAGTACCAGAGCTATTACCCACAGGAAAAATTGGCCTCTTCTTCACAAAAAAGTTCTTTTACTAAATCTTTGTTCCATGTCTGTTCTCATGATCAATCAAGTCTGAGACTTTTTCAATTCCCCATCTAGGTGATATATAAGAATTGACATAGAAGTTGCCTTCTCTTGGGATCCAAGGATGTTACCAGATTTTAATACTGTTTCCTTTAGCAACATTCCATTGCCAGCCCAGTTCAAAAAAATACTGCCGTCAACTATACCCCTCCAAATCTATGAGCTATTTTTTGGTATGTTTGCTTGCCAAAAGGAGCATTGAGGAAATTATCTACATTTGAAGAAGGATTTAACAAAATAAGCTTCCCCCATAGCTAATTTCCAGGCCTGTTTTGCCAATAATGCAAGATTGAAGTAGTGCATATCCTTAAAACCAAGGCCCCCAACAGACTTATCTTCACACAATAGGTCCCAAACTTTCCAATAAGTACTGTCTTTGAACTCCTTGTTCATGCTCAAGAGAGCATGAATGAAATTTTAAAGAATTTGGCTGGTGTTTGGGCTAAAGATTGGAAAATTCAAAATATAGCATATCAACTTTCTCAAATGGTCTTAGCTAATATCTTACTCATGTTGGTTTATCCTGCAAAATAATTTGTATGTTACTATGAAAAATGACTGGTTTACCTCTTTATTGTAATTTACATATGTACTGAAGTAGAATCCTAGTTCTCATATTACATGCTAGTATTAATGTAACCGAGTTTGAGCTTTCCTCAAATGGCGGGTGGGTGGTGTCATGTGTGAGACTCTACTGGCTACCCTGGTTTGGGAAAAACTTTGGGGTTAAAAATCCCTGTAAGACCTAAGATTTTCTCATGGGAAATTATTAATGGGTTCCTTGGAATCAAGTATCTACTAAAATCCTATATTCGGACACATCATGCACCTTCTCTAACTCTCAACCTGAAACACTGGAGCACCTATTTTAGTTCTTCCCATTCACGACCAATTTATGGCATCAATTCCACCCTAGATGCCAACACTCCAACTTCCACACTTAGATTGGTAATCTCATTGCAGCCAATAGCCCATTTCTTATAAATGACACGGTCGTTATGTGGACTATTTAGAAGGTAAGAGCGCATGTGATTTTCCAAAACCTATATCTCGAAGAAGAGCTCCTCCGAAGTCAAGCACAACTGGTTCGCCGAGAAATAAAAAGTTATCAAGCCCTCTCCCGTGTTCATCAACTGCATCGCTCGACCGTGCAACACTTACCGATATGTCTTCATGGTGAACCAACAAGAATGTCTATTAATACAAAGTCAAACTCCAGTGCCATTGTTAATTTCTGGTGGATGGCACATATAATCATAAGAGTTGTATTGTCGGAGTAGGAGTACGTCTCATAGATCATCATATGCATGCATCTACATCCATACAACACTATGTCTCAACTACTTCTCAACTTCAGACAAAACTCTTAGCTATTTTGCATGACCTAACTTTTGCACTATATTTTCACTATCGTCATATTGATATACACACACAAACAGACTGTATAATAGCGTTTTATGGGGGAGCAAAGAAAGTTCTTACGAGGATGCATGAGCTATCTTTAGCTAAAGTTTGCATCCTCCACAAGGTACCTCGAGCTGAAGTTGAAGCATCGCATCGGTTGGCAGTTGCGACAATTTCTACTCCTAACTTCTACATCACACGGCGCCTTTAATGATTTAAGAATGTGTATAGTTTTAGTGTTTGAAATTTGTATAGCTTCAGTCTTGCCTTTTTTTCGGCTTCCCCTTGTTGGTATAGAGGGGTTTAGTTTGCCTTGTTTGCTTAGTGTTTATATGTTTGGTTGTATTGATCATGCTAGGATGCATCACCTATCTCTTGGTTTTCTTAATGAACCTATTGCCATCCTATAAAAAAAGTACAGGTAAATTGGGAAGAAAGAATATGAAAGTTGGCAATGTAGGGGTTCATAAATGTTACTCCGTTGTTCATGAGCACGTTAACTCGTACATTTTATTCTGCGGTATCTTGCTAACTATTCGTTGGACTTCTTATTTCTTGAAATGTATGGGAATTAAATTGAAAATAACACTGATAAAGAAAGTGGTCGAAAATTATAACTAACGAGAAGCCTAGGAGATGCTTTTAGTATGAATATGAAATTGTACTACGTAAGTTCACAGGCTTCACAGGCTTGAAATAGAAGGCCTTGAACCAGTCTTCAAAGCCTTGAATCAGGTTTCACAGGCTTGAAATAGCAAGACTATTTAAAGGCCTTGAAACAGGATTCAAAGTCTTGAAACTGTCTGACATGTATGCACATTCTAAGGGAGAGTTTCTCTGAACTCTTCTGATCTGATTCTATCTCTCTCACCACTATGCTTTATCTGTTATTATTTGATGATCAAAGAAAAACAATTTTGTTATATATAACACCATTTAATCCATCTGTTTGACTCGGTTTTGCAGGGAAATATTATTTCCTAGTTTGCAGGATTGGTTTCCTAATCTGGATTTTGCAGGAAAGGAAACTTAGAGAGAATGTGATTCTGTGATGAATCAGACACTCTTGACAGCTTCTCAATTTGTTTAAAGACAAGATCAGAATAATATCTCAGAAGATTATGATCAACTATCCGTTGGAGAAGGCTGTTTAAAAGAGTCAAAGTTGTTTCCTACAAAACAGGGAGTTTGTTGCTGAAAATCTGGAAAGATTTGCAGAGCTCCAAGCTGTATAAATAGAGCTCATTTTGAAGCAACAAGAGACAACACTCAACGGGCAAAAAGAGAGACACATTTCAGGATTGACAAGCATCAAAGAAGCACATCATTCTTACAATCCAACTCACATAAGATCACTGCATTCTTCACTGCAGTTTTACACTTCCAATGTTCTTCTGAATTGCATTTCATTTGTATATCATTCTTATACTACTTCCCTCTTTCATTCTCAAGGATTGTTCAAGTGAACAATAGAGAATTCTTAGTTAATCAGTTAGCTGAGCATGTACTAGATAGGTTAGAGAGAACCACAAGTTGTAACAGAGTAATGCATATCTTTGTGCTTGAGATATAGGGCTTAGATTTTGATTAATAAGAATTGTGTTGAAAATCCTGCAGGGAGAAGATCCCTGAGGTAGAGACGTAGGTCAAAGTGGACTGAACTCTATAAATCCTTTGTCTCTTACATGTTCAGTTTCTTTTGCATACTTAGTTTTTGCAGCATTCAAACTAGTCTGTTTGCAAGGGTTTGAAACTCTTTTCAAGGCCTTGAAAAAGACTTGTCTGTTTTCCTTCAAACTGTATTCCATTCCAATGGCTTAAAAATATTTTCAAGGCCTTGAACTTTATTACTCTTCACTAAAACTCTTCTGCTCTACAAGTTTTGCAAAAAGTTGGCATACTCCATTCAAGCCCCCCCCCCTCTAGAGTATATGGGCTGCATCTCTACTTGCATACTCCCCTTTCATATTACTACAAAACTAAGCTTGATAAGACTTGTGCGTAACTTCATAATTCTAAATGTATTTACATCGAACATGGTCCTCATCCAGTGTGATTAAAATTTGTCAGCTTCGTACTGTAATTGAATTTAATTTGACATTCAAATTTAAGTATTTTATAAACACATGCAATTTTTGAAGTTCTAGGCTTGGAAAATTCAAAATTTCGCTTATCGACTTTCTCGAATGGTCTTAGCTCATATCCTACTCATGTCGGTCTATCCTGTAAAATAATTTGTAAGTTACCATAAAAAAACAACTATTTCACCTCTTTACTGTAATTCAACATGTACTCAGAAATAGAATTCTAGTCACTACCAGAAAAATGGTCTTTGGCCACACCAAATTTAGCCACAGTTAATAGATGTGACGATTGTTAGTTTTTACCACGGTAACTAACTGTGGCGAACATATATTGCAATGGCCACGCGAATTTAAAATTAACCGTGGCAAAAAGCTGATTTAGCCACGTTGAAAGAACATACCGTGGTAAAATGTTGCGAAAAAAATTTAGCCACGGCCTTTGACCGTGGCAGTTTTGTTTAATTTCAAAAAATTACCCTCTCTTTCACTAAAATTTCAGCCTGGAAACTAAAATTGGGGTCGCGCTCAACTTTTCAGAAAAAATTGAAGGGAAAATTTTCATCAGAAAGAGAACGCTCCCCACCCTCGTTTCTCTTTCGTCCCATGTCGTACTGTACGTTCTCCATTGGTAGATCGATCGATGCCCTCTCTCACAGATTGGCTGTGAGATCAATAGATTAGAGGGAATTGAAGCTGCATTGAAAGAAATCGTAGAGGGAATTGAGGTTCTACCGAAAGCAATTGCAGTTGTCTCCCTCTCACTCTTCGCTATCGTGCTCTTCCTATCTCTATCTGTAGGTATGTTCATGTCCTTCATTCACTCTTTACCTTCTCCTCCTCCTCCTCTGCCTCTTTCTCCCCCCTTCTCTGATACGTTTTTTTTTCCTTTTTGCTTTAGGGTTTGTGCAATTGCGCTAGATTTGTTCAAGAAATTTAGTCCTAAAATCAGTAGGGCTAGCAGCTTCGACCCCGGTTCATTCTGAGCACCAACTCGTAATCGAAAGTCACTTCAGAGTTTTTGGTCAGGTGAGAATACTTGGTGACTGCCTATTACGGTCTAATGAGGATGCCTATACTTGTTATCTCCATGAAATTACCATGTTTCATATGTATTGATAGTGATGTGTTACATTACAATGTGTGATGTTGGATCTGTGTCCACCTTATGTGACGTTTATACATGGATGAAGGGGAGGGAATATTCAGAATTAGGAAATAAGAACTCTCCAGTGATCAAGAAAAAGTCAAATCACTTCCTTTTTTCCCTTTCATGTGTTTAGTAACCTTCAGTCCAGTTTTCAGTGTCAAGTTTTGTAATTTGTAACTTGATTCAAACTGAATTTGTCTACTCCTCGTGCATCTTCTGCTTATGTTTCAGAGTACCTTTTCTGTTGGACAAAGAAAATTTCATCTTACTTATGAAAGTTTATGTATTATTCTCTTTAGGATAAACTGCTATATTGCTGTCTTTGTATGGCTCCAGTAGGAGAAGCATTATATTTAGACCTCTTTCCTGAGAGCTTCAGAGAAATCTGTTTTGGAAGAATGAATGTTTTTTTTGGTCAAAAGAAGAATGAATGTTCAGAGTGTTTTTTATTCCCTGCTTTGTCCTGTTAAATCTTATTCCTTTTGTGATCTTGTGTGTGTTTTGAATTTTTTTGAAGATGTACTCTGTCTAGTTGATATTCTTCGTTCTTTATAGACTACTGATCAGTAATCTTCCCTTAATTACTTGATTCCATTCGTTTCCTTTAAGTTTGGTCTTAGGTACAACATGATTTCCCTTGTTTCCTCGGTCTATTTTAGTCATTGTTTCAGTAATTCATTCTTGCTCATTCATCTTGTTACTGTGATTTGAAACTTGTCATTCTTTGTTTTGGCTTCCATTGTGTTGACTAGTTGTTTAGAATGGAATTGTTTCCTTTATAATGTTTTTTAACTTCCCTACATCATGTCCTTATCTGGTTATGTCTGTCTTGTAGTCCTTGGTAATCATGTGGTAAATGATCTAGGTTTCCTTTTAAGTTTTTTTTCCAAGTTGCTAATCTCTAGTTTGCTACTTGATCTCTCTGTTGCTTCAGCATAAGGCTCATGTTTGTTCATGTTCTCTAATCACTTCTACCTGATTATGCTATGTTTATTACCCATGAAATCTCATTATTGTCCCATTATTTGTTTTCAGATTTCAGTTGTATCTACTGTTAACTAGTTTAAGCTAGGTTAGCTATATACTTTTCATAATAATTGTTTATCTTGCCGCAAGTAAAATGTACTGATAGTCAGGAAGATAATTTTTCTTTTATTTTCAGCTTCTTCTTTTTTTCATTTTTTTAAATCTTATAAGTTAGTTTCACATTTGGTCTAATTAATAAGTTAATATAAAAAAATGATTTCCCATGGTAACAAACTTGCAACAAAAAGAGAACACCCCTTTATAGGCAAACTATCTAGAAAAAGAGTTTTATCAAAAGAAAAATCTAGAAAAAGAGCTATATATATTTCTGAAATTTCTGAAACTAGTTTGTTTGTTTGTTTGTTTGTTTGTTGTTCTTGGTTTGACAGCAGTTTGAAGGCACTCAGATCATTGTAATCTTCCGAGCTCAGTATTTCCAGGTATTATGTTGTCTAAATCTAGAAATTACTGCTCTCATTAAATCTGTTCACTTATGGTGAGACTGAAGCATTGTTTTCCCGCTCTTCCTCACATGAGTTCCCCATTCTGCCAGATTATTCTGCGCCTGGTAACCTGTGACTGTTTAGGTAGTCCCTTAACTTTAGTTTAGAGCATGATATCTAATGTTAATGTATTATCGGCTGCACATGTGAACGTGTTGGTTTTCTTAAGTTATTTGCTACTTATAATTTCAGTTCCATTTTATCTTTTCAGTATCTTTAACCGTTACAGTTAACTAGATTAGTCAGATTACTAGTATTCTCATGTTTTCTCGGTCTTGATTTGTGTTAATATGATACTGTAATTGAGTCTGCTATTCACAAATGTTTGAATTTCTCTCTGATATATTTTAATAGATTTTGTTTTAAAGCGGTCTTTTGAAGTTCGATATCTGGAAATTGATCTGCGTGTTTTCTCTTCGATGAATTTTTCTATTTGCTTGGCTTGGTTCACGTTAATCTGTGATTCTGTTTAAACTGCTTTGTCTATAATATGCAATTATTACAGTACTGGTTTTCCTTTCTGGCGTATGTTCAAGTGGTATTACATGACTTGTATTTTATGCACTGAATTTTTCGTCTGACACAAAATTCTGCTTGCTCAGTTCAAACCTGTGTATCAAAATAGTGCTTCATGTGTTTAACCTGCTTGTCTCCTTAATGCTTTGCCCTCTGACTTTGAAGGATATCTTGTTGTTCAGCCTTCTTCATTGCTTCCTTGTCTTAGTAGTATAGGTGTCCTCTATTTATGCCAAGTTTACTGCCTTCAAGTTGTTGAACTCTAGTTTGCTACTTATTGCCTTTGTTGCTTCAAAGGTTAATTTGGATGACTTGTATTTACATGACTTGTTGAACTCTGGTTTTTACATGACTTGTATTTTATGCACTGAATTTTTAGTCTGGCATGGATATGGATGTATAAACAGCGGTAAGAGCTGAGAAATCACTGTAAATAGAACATGTAGTTCAGTTTGGCTAGGGTATGTGGTTTTATAATGAAGTTAGCCAACACCAAATAAGGACTCAGTCCAACCTCCCAACACTAACCAGCCTGCACCACCTTCCTCTGGAAATCAATCCCCAGTCACTCAAAAAATACTCCAGAAATATTTCAGTAACTAAACTTCGAAGTAAGCAGAGAACAAAAATACTCCAGAAATAACAGATTGAAGACTTAGCAGTTTAAACAAAGTGGACAGATCGAAGACTGAAGTTCTCAATTCAGACCTAAAAAACAGAAGTCAAATATATGTATTAAGCTTTGGAATTAGCAGCATTGCATTTCTTTCTAGCTTTGGAATTATTTGTATAGCTGCTTCGGAATTATTGTTATAGCTGCACGTTTGTTTGTTGCTGGATATTATGATAGGAGCATTCCAAATTCGTTTTGATTGCTTCAATATTCAGACTAAGGGTGGTTCCATTGTAGGGGTATCTTGGACGGACATACCATCAAGAGGTTTAAGTCTCTGCAAGGACACCTCTTGCCTTGTTACTTGCATTTACATGATTTGAAGATCATCTCCTTATTTCAGAAATTTAAAAAACTAAGTAGAATGGGAAACATGGTATGCTCAGTCAACCCTAGCTTCTTAGTTTGGAACATAATTATTGGTTATTGGGAATCAATGTCCTTACTTTGTTTCCGTCTATGTTTGTGTATGGAATCTTGTTGTTTCGGAATTTCAAATTTGGACTGACACCCACACATTTTCTTCATTTTCTTGAACAGGGTATGGGAGAGCGATGCCCAATCCTAGGAAACGCTATTTTTCGAGCAGGAATGTTTAGAGAATATTGATTGAAGTAGAAGCAAGACTTTTTCTAAATTTCAGTTATGAATGTTGTATAATATGGCGCAACTTTGAAAATTCGACGCAAATTTAATACATTGTTTGAATGATTTTTTATAGTTATATATATTTAAGAGTTCACCGAATTACATGTCTATGGTTCGATTTACCTTTGTTGAATCTTCTGAATTACATTCTGTATACAAGAATTAATCCTTACGTGTAGATGCAGTAACTTTGAGTTCGCATCTATTAGCCACATGAAACTAAAGTGGCAGAATTAATTCGGTTTGGCGGGTAAGGAGCTCAGTTGCCACATTCAACAACCGTGGCCCTAAACAATTTCGCCACATGTGCCGTGGCGAAAAACACAATAGCCGCGGTAAAATACCGTGGCCCATAACCGTATTAGCCACATTGAACAACCGTGGCAAAGAGCATTTTTAGCCACAGCCTTTAATACACCCGTGGTAAAAGTGGGGAAAAGGCCACGCTCGAATAGCCACGTGCATTACCGTGGCAAATGCTCCCCCACGGCTGTTGACCGTGGCTGAACACAAAAGCCACGCTTCTTTTGGCCACGGTCATCTAGCGTGGCATGTCCCGTGGCTAAAGCTTTTTGCCACGGGAATTGAAGGTTTCGCCACATTAGATACCCGTGGCTAAAGCCTGTTTTTCTAGTAGTGAGTTCTCACATCACGTGCCAGTATTAACGTAACCCAGTTCAAGCTTTCCTCAATCGGGCGGGTGGGTGTGGTCATGTGTGAGAACTTCTAAAGTGATGAAACCAATGCTTGTGATATCCAACACCAGTCCAGTCACATTCCATATCTGACTCACAGCCTGGTGACTGTATCCTCTCCCTGCCCGTGACCTGCCCGTACCTGCCCGAACCCTCCAGAAGTACGAAGTACACCCCCTTCCTTTCCTTTTTGCCGTCTGCCGAGCTCTCACGATATCTACTTTTCTTTCCCCATTTTCTCTTCTCTCTCTCTCTCTCTACAATCTTTTCTCTCCCCCAATTTTTCTCTCTCCCCGTCGCTCATAGATCGCCAAGCTTCCTCCTTTTTCAATACTCGCCTCGTAATCGCTCTCCAGGTGAATCGCTCTTTCTCGGATCTGCTGATTTGTGCTGCTTCGTGTTCGGATTAGATCGTTTCTGGGTTTCTTGGGTTTGTGTTACGAACCCTAGTTCGGAAAAAAAAGGCAATTTTGGGATTAGGGTTGGTTTCAGATGAGGTGGGGATTTTAGGGTTTTTGTGTAATTAGGAATTGGGATTGATGGTTGGTGAAATTGGGGAAGATGCAAGGGTGCTATGCATGGGCCGGAAGGTGAGAAGAGGAGGAAGAAGCGGAGTCGGAGTCGGCACATGTGGCCGGAACCTATAAGTGCAAAGACGACGACGACTGTAGCTGGTGAAGCAGAAGCTAAAGTTGATTCCTTTTACAAGGTTGGTGGGTTTTCTTGATTGCTTCAGTAGTTAGTCTGATTCTTCTGGATATATGGCTTCTTTGTTGATTTGAGCTTTGTTTTAGGCTTCTTATGGACTTCCTGAGAGGTATCAGTTTGATTAAATTGGTTGATTGCATACCTTTGCTTGCTCAATTGATTTATTTTTGTGCTGTAAGCAATAAAGATTGTACATTTTTAATCTGTTCTAGGCTGTTTGTTTGATAGGGTTCAACTTGCTTGGAATTCCCAACATGGTTTCATGTACTCTGGATGTTTCTTTGTGATATTTTCAGTTTACTTGTCCCTTTAGTACTTCTGAGTTTCTTATTATTGAAATAGATTATTGGAAACTCCCTTTTCAAAATTATTGTACAGTTTGTGATTTTTCATGTGGCTGCTACTGTATGGTTGAAATGTTCTCATAGGGTCCAATTTCCTTTTCTTGCGACCCTGATTTTCATTTTGATCATGCAGTAACATCTTAATTTCTCTGAGGAGTCTTCACATGTTTTGTGGTTTAGAGATAGCTGTTAGCTAACAAGACAAGAAAATCGACACACAAACGAATTGCATATTGTGCTTTCCAGCGGATTCCCATTTCTCGATTCATTGCATGGTTTATGCCTTTCCATGGTAAACCTCTTAGTTGCTACGGGTAGCAGTGCTAGAAATGAATTAAAACGCGAGCTAGGAACAACTTCTCCTGGGTTTCATTTTTATTGAGCTTGAATTTCAACATTTTTGCATTGTGGATCTCCTTGTTTGGTCTGATAAGCATCTAGGAGGAGAGCAATTCTCTCGTGAATTTTCTTCTCCATGGTGTTACAAATAAATACAGCATTTGTCTTTCTCAAAGATGAGCACTCCACTTATTGGCTTATATCTAGAGCCGCATACCATGCACAAAAAAGCTTATTAATATAGCTGATTTGCTAGTATGTTGACTGTTATGAGTACCTGCCTGCGTTGCATACCCCATATGCTATATGGACATTTTCGTCTCTGTTGGTGTTTATTGACTGTCCATCTTTTGTTGATTCACGTTTCTGATTGTTTGTGGACCACCACTTTGATATTGTTCTTGAAGAGGAATTCATAATGATGCTTTTGTGGCAAACTGCAGCTATAGTCTTACTAGTTTTGTGCTCGTGGCTAGACTATCGGGTTTGGGCGCCTGTGGTAATGATTTGTTCCTGTTTATTAGCAGACATTCTGAATTTATATTTATGTGCTACATGCGTAAATACATGATGCTGTAATCAGTTAGATTGAGTTGGTGGATTCGTAGGAAATGGATGGGCTTGGTTTGTGCTACTCCTGTCCCAGACCTTCCAATTGCCCCCAATTGAGCAAAGAGAAGAACCTTTGAATTCAGATATCTGGGAGAAAGGATTAGTCTAGTGCAGTGATTGAAATCAAATGTAATGGATTCCAAGTATTATCTATTATAACCAGACCCAGTGCAATTATCTGCAGTTTTTCTTGCGGTCTGTCAGTAGTCAGCTCTGTTCTCGTTGATTTTGTGAAATGAATTATAATTTTATCGGAATACCTTGATGTAATATTGTTGCAGCTTCCACCGTGTATCTTATCCCCTTCCATTAGTTTTTATGTTAGATATCAATGTTGGTTTTTTTTTTACACCTCACATATTGATCTTCTGAGTAAATGGAATTGCTTTTGAGGTGAGATCTGTTGGATATATTATGTATAGTCTTGTATTGTGTCCGTTGGAAGTATTTATGTTGGTATAGTCTTGTGGTGTTTTCCATTCTCTTTCAGCAGAAATAATTAGTTCATGTTACTTCGCTACATGCTATTGTAAAACCTGCACTCTCTCCATTGAAACTACGCCCGCGACTTAATCAGCAAGTCTTCACTGTAGACTGTAGTATGAACTTCTATCTGATGATGATGCAGAGGTGGTAATACAATGTATAAAGACGAATCATTGATGGTCCTAAGTACCTTTAACACAATTTAGAGGAATCCTTAATTTATTATGTTGGTTTATAATAACTTTCTACTTAATCTTCTGTGTGTCTGTACTAGTATCTGTTCAGCTAACTAGAATGCATTGCACTTTTGGTGACTTGTCTTATGGATTGAGCTTGTCATGGTAGTTCTAAACAAGTTACCAACTATGTAACTAAATATCAACTTCGGCAAGAGTTCTTCTCATTAATTCAGTGTCTCAGTGATACATGATTTCAATGTTGTTTTCTTTTCTACTTATTCATATGTTTCACTTGACATTTGACTTAGGTGAATCACTTTTTGTAGGACGCTCGAAAGATTAAAGTGGGAGATTGTGCTCTTTTCAAACCGCCCCAAGATTCCCCTCCTTTTATTGGAATTATCCGTTGGTTGGCATTGAATAAGGAAAATATTTTACAGTTAGGTGTAAATTGGCTTTACCGACCTGCTGAAGTGAAGCTTGGCAAGGGCATCCAGCTGGAAGCCGCGCCAAACGAAGTATTCTATTCCTTTCACAAGGATGAGATTCCTGCCGCATCTTTACTCCATCCGTGTAAAGTTGCATTTCTTCCTAAAGGTGTCGAACTTCCATCAGGGATATCCTCATTTGTTTGCCGGCGAGTTTATGACATTGCAAACAAGTGTTTATGGTGGTTAACTGATCAAAACTATATTGATGTGAGTCTTGAGCTCTTAGCTGTGATTTCATTTTCATTTTTATTTGCGTATCTTTCAGTTTCTCACTCTTCCTGAGTCTAATATACTCCTACTTTTGGACAGAAATTTTAAATAGCGGTTAACATAGTCAAAGGAAGATTTCTGTCATTTTCCTCCTTTTTCTTTAAATGCTAATCGGTGTGTCCTTTATAATCCATATTGTGTACTTACTTCAGAATTCCTCTATACAGGAGCGACAAGAAGAAGTAGATCAGCTCTTAGATAAAACGTGTAAAGATATGCATGCATCGGCCCAGCCAGGTCGTCGTTCTCCAAAACCAGTAAACGGTCCCACAACAGCATCACAGCCAAAAGTTGGTTCTGATAATGCAGTCAAGAGTAGAAAAAGGGAGCGATCGGACCAAGTCTCTGACCATGTCAAAAGAGAACATTCTTCGAAGACAGATGATTGTGGTTCTGCTCAATTTAAGCAAGAGAGTATTCTGAGATCGGAGATTTCGAAGATAACTGATAAGGGTGGACTTGTAGATTCGACAGGAGTTGAGAAATTTGTAAAGCTGTTGCAGTCTGATAGAGCAGAGAGGAAGATGGAACTGATAAGCAGGGAAATACTTGCAGGGGTTATAGCTGCCACTGAAAAATTTGAGTGCCTCAATCAATTTGTGCAGCTCAAGGGTCTGTCGGTTTTAGATGGATGGCTTCAAGATTTTCATAAGGGAAAAATTGGTGATAGTAGCTCCAAGGATGGTGATAAGGCCATTGAGGATTTGCTCCTAGTTCTGCTCCGTGCTCTTGATAAGCTTCCTGTAAATCTTCATGCTCTGCAGATGTGTAACATCGGAAAGTCGGTAAATCACTTACGGTCACATAAAAACTTGGAAATTCAGAAGAAAGCAAGAGTTTTGGTTGACACATGGAAGAAACGTGTAGAGGCAGAAATGAATGTACTGGATGCTAAGTCTGGATCTACTCAGGCTTCTTCATGGCCTTCAAGGTCACGTCTTCCTGAAGTGTCTCATGGTGGGAACCGACATCCCGGAGGGTCAACTGATGTTGCCACAAGAAGCTCAATAACTCAACTTTCTGCGGCTAAAACCAATTCTATTAAACCTGTTCAGGGGGAGGTCACTACAAAATCTGCTTCACCCCCCGCACTAAATAGATCGACTTCATCTCCAGCTTCAGCCAAAGATGGCCACCGATTAGTTGTTGGGAGCTCCTCTGAAGTTCCTTCAACTTCTGCCAGGGAGGATAGAAGCAGCAGTTCGAGTCAGTCTCCCAACCACAGCCAATCTCGTTCAAGCGATCATGTTAAAGCTCCTTTTCTCTCCAGAAAAGAAGATGCAAGAAGTTCCACTGCAGGCTCAACTGGTTTGAAGATGTATAGTAGTACATCTAGACCTAGGAGTTCGGTCAATGGTGTATCTGGGCATGTGCTGTCTGCAAGTCCTAGAGAAAGTGGGTCAAGCAGAACTGTATCACTGCATAGGAATAATGTTTCTGATAAATTGTCTCCCTCTGGGTTAACATCAGAGAAGTCACTTGATGTACCTGTCAGTGAAGGGAATAATCACAAGTTGATCGTCAAGATACCGAATAGAGGTCGCATTCCAGACCAGAGTGCTAGTGAAGGAGCCGTTTGTGAGCCTTGCGTCAAGAGTAGCAGACCATCTTCACCTGTAATTTCAGAGAAAGACGATCGATCAGAGCATAATGTGAAAGATAAGAGCGCTACATCCGACGTAAATACAGAGTCATGGCAAAGTAATGACTTTAAAGACGTATTCACTGCATCTGATGAAGGTGACGTGTCACCTTCTGCTAATCCGGTTAAAGAGCAAGGCGAGGCCGTTGATGTTACTGCAAAATTGGCTGATGGTTCCAAGGCTACCTCCTCCTCGTCTAATGAATTGAGGTCAGGAAGAGTGCAAGAGACTTCTTTTTGCTCTATAAATGCTTTAGTCGAGAGCTGTGCCAAATATTCTGAGGGGAAAGTTCCAGATTCCATTGGAGATGATGTAGGAATGAATCTACTTGCAAGTGTTGCAGCTGGAGAGATATGCGACTCTGAGTTAATTTCGCCAGCTGCTTCTCCTAATAAGGGCACTCTTAGGGTAGTGGATTCCTGCAAGGGCGGTGATTTTAAATTGAAGTCATCAGGTGGAAGTAGCTCAAGTCGAGATCTGAAGCTGTTAGCTGATGGGACTGTGGCTGATATAGAGAAGCAACCTAAAGATGTATCTAGGGATTTAACTGGGCATGGGAAGATCAGTACTGTGGGGAGTGAACTTAATTTTTCAAAAGTTGATTTGAAATCTGCAAACCCCACCCTCGATGCCAATGGAAATTCTGATGAGCGTAGGGTTTCTTCATCTGTTGCTGCCTCCCCTACTAGTGCTATGGAGAAGGCACTAGATGCTGCAGAAAAGGAACAACTTGATGACGAGATACGATCACTTGCAGGTGGTGCTTCTGCTGGTCACATTCAAGATGCGAAAGTGAAGCAAAGAGATTCTCTTACAATAGATAGTAAGGGGGTCAATGAAGACTTTTCAAGTTCAGATGTTGAGAAGAAGGTTGAATGTACATCATCACATGTGTCATCGCAGAGAATGGTCCAGACTAAAGCTGATGTGAAAGAAGAATGCAATGGTTATGGCCCTGAAAATAAACCTCATGTGATAAAACTTCAGTCTGGGGAGGACCTGTTGCATCGTTCTTCTTCTACTACAGATTTGCCTTCGAAAAATGTTAACGGACCGAGCAGTGGAGATCTTAATGAAATCGATACTAAAAGTTGTGGTAGTTGTGGGAAGCAAAACAATGATACTGGTTGTAATGGCTACCCAGGTAAGGGAGATCATGCTACTGCAGAGTGTTCATCTGTCTGTGATCAGAAGAGTGAGGGTATGGAGGTTGCTACTGGAAATAATGAAATCATTTCTGGCGGTGCTACCCTCAGAGACTCTGCTTCCTGTCCAGTTCAAGAAGTCGAGCATCATACTAGGTCAAGGGATTCTAAGATGACTTGTGTAAAGGAAGAGAAAGAGAATTGTACTTCTTTGCCTGCAAATGACACAAAACCAAAGTTTGATCTCAATGAAGGATTTGATGCCGATGATGGAAAATATGGTGAGCTCATCTACTTAAACTTCCTTCTCTGTTCACCTACACCAAATTTTCTTAACCCATTTGCCTTTACTTTTTTCTTCAGAATACAGCTTTACTCCCGCTGCAATTACAGTGACTGCTGCTGCAAAAGGGCCTTTTGTTCCTCCAGAAGATCTATTTAGAAGCAATGGGCAACATGGATGGAAAGGATCTGCTGCAACAAGTGCTTTCAGACCTGCACCTCGTAGGGCTCCAGAAAGTCAACAGCGGGTAGTTAGCGGTTCTTCTGAAGCTAACGCAGGCAAACGTAGTCGCAATTTATTAGATTTTGATCTGAATGTTCCAGATGAAAGAATCCTTGAAGACATGGCATCTAGAAACTCTGCTCAGGAGACGGCGTCTACATCTGACCGAGTAGGTAACTTGGGACGAAACGGTCTAATAGGTTCCCCGGCTGTTCGTAGTTCTGGAGTTCTTGATTTTGATTTAAACCGGACTGATGACACTAGTGATACTGGGCTACATCAAACAAGCAGCAGTCGACGAATGGAGGTCCCGTTTATGCCTGTCAAGTTGCCATCATCTGGTGGATTTCTCAATTCCGAAGTGAAGCGGGACTTTGATCTTAATAGTGGTCCTGGGCTTGATGATGCAAGTGCTGAGCCATTATCATTTCAACAGCATTTCAGTAGTAGCATGCAGCCCACACCCTCTGTTGCTGGCTTTGGGATCACTAATTCAGAAATGGGAACCTTCTCGTCATGGTTTCCATCTGGACATGCTAGACCACCTGCAATAATGCCATCTATGTTATCTGACAGAGAGCACCCCTTTCCTGTTGTTGCAACTGGTGGACCACCTAGAATTATAGGACCCCATAGTGGTGGGACGTCATTTTCTGCCGATGTTTACAGGGGTTCGGTGTTATCATCTTCGCCGGCAGTTCCTTTCCCATCTGCTCCTTTCCAGTATTCCATCTTCCCTTTTGGGACAAATTATTCTTTACCTTCAGCAACGTTTACTCCTGGAGGAGCTGCAAATCATGCGGATTCCTTGGCTGGTGGAAGGATGGGCTTCCCTATTGTCAATTCACAGTTGATAGGGCCTTCTGCTGCCGTTTCACCACAGTTTGCTAGGCCTAGTGTTGTTAGCCTTTCAGAAGGTGGTAATAGTGGTGTTGCCGAAAATAGCAGAACATGGGCTAGGCATGGTCTAGACCTAAATGCTGGACCTGGAGGTGTTGACGTAGTAGGTAGAGAAGAAAATATGCCTCTTTCATCGAGGCAACTTTCTGTTGCCAGTTCACAGGCACTAGCGGAGGAGCAAGCAAGGATGTTGCAGCAGATGGCTGCTGGAGGCATCCTGAAGCGGAAGGAGCCTGATGGAGGTTGGGGTACTGAGAGCTTTCGATACAAACAGTCCTCATGGCAATGAAATTATTTTCTATCCAAGCTTGCCTCCTGTTCAAGTCTGTACAAGGCTTGGTGAGTGGATTAGCTAAAGGTTATTTGACTGTTTGCAATAAACTTTGGCACAAGCTATTTTATTTGCATCTTCGACCATATTCGTCGTGTTTCTATACTCTCTAGGTAGTACAAACCAGGTTGTGGAATGAGTTACATGTTTTCTGCACAGTTGTAAGAGGATTGACATTCTTTTCCGTCTTGTTTTAAATAGTCTAGAAATTTAAAGTATGCAATTGTATAGATTTGAGATGCTGGCTTGAAACCAAGGAGATTATGTTTACTAATCGTCTCTGCTTTGACAGACTTGGATGTAGTTCTTGTTCATTTCTAAATTCCCATGTTTTTATCACTTTCATTGATTGAAAGTGTCAGGCGTGCATTATAGACCATTTTCCTTCTTTCATTTGTTGCTGTGGTGAGCTTATGTTCTGTTGATATTTGATTGTGTAGTCAACCATTTGACGCTGTTTCTGTTGTTTCCCCAGATATGTAGCGGCAGCGAGCTTTGGTGCAGTATTGGAATAATTGCTGTGCTTTAAAAGAATGGTTGAGATCAAGGTTCATTGCTTCTTGCACCAAGCTTTTTCGCATTGCTGTATCAAACATGGGTTGAAGGGACTTCGAAGAGGATTGCAAGGTCTGAGTTTCTTGAGCTGCTGCTGCTGCTGCTGATCCTTCGCCCTTTGTAGATATATGTTAACTGGTGTACAACATAGCAGTCTACAGCTGCCAAAACTTCGAACGTGCCCTAGAGGCTCCCAACTACAGAGTGCGGCAGTGGACTACGGGAAGCAAAAAAAGAAAAAGCACCATTGTGTGATCTGCTCTTAGTTTCTTATCTTGATTTTTCTTTCTTGGAAAGTCTTTAATTTAATTTCTTCGTTTCTCTTCTAGTACATATATGTGAGGAGCAGATTGGCCCCAGATTTTTGCTACTTTGTGAGCTTCTCTCCTTACTCTGGATAGTTTTTAACATATGGTTGCTGTTGCATAACTTATAGCCCTTTTCATTGCCTTCTGGTGTCTCATGTCCTCCATAGCCTCTGTGCCAGTAATCTGTATAGCAATACAGAGGAATTTATGCGCTTTGGAAGTAGTACAACTTATCAGAAGGATAGGCTTAATGCCTTCTCATGTAAAATGTCTCGGACGATTGAATTGGGAGATTTGACGGCAGTGTTTATATGTGCATGCAGTAAGAGAGTTCTGTTTTTGGAGGGCGAAACTGCTACGAGCAAACATATTTCGACAGTAATTGATGGTGCTTGAAAGAAAAGTCTATATAATTTGGTCAGGGACATAAACAACCGCTACTAGTATCAACTGGCATTAAAAATTACAGCTGAAGCACCAAAATTGGTCTTAGCAAAAGAATAACGAGTAGAAGAAGCAAACGGTAGCTATATTTTCTGAGCGAAATGGAACGCAGATTCATAAGAAGAAATGAAGTTCTGTGACGAAGTCATCTGTGGCTTGACGAGTAGAGGAGCGAAATAACCGGTACTCATTTCCTAATCACGTGATTCGTCATTTCAGGCACACCAGGTTTCTCCCACAAAGACCGTTTCTGCAAAATATTACAAAACAGATATTAGTAGAGTTACATTCGGCTTGACAGCGTTTGGGTACGCAAAATAGAATGCACAACCCTAATTCAATTGTGGACATACTCGACCAAGTTACTGTATACTTTTATCTGGATTCAGCTTCCTTGTTTTATGGATGATTCAACAGCACAGATTGATCGAGGATTCTTTCTATTTTCTAGAATTCCTTTTTTCCCCTAAAATCGAGAAATTACTGTACTTAATGTACCGAAGGAAATTTAGTAGTAGGGGAGGTTCGAAGCTCACCTATGTGAGTTCTTTCTACCACCAATTCTTGTGAAGCACACGATGTAGGAAGACATGGACGGGGTTTGGTGGGTAACAGTCCGGGCAACGGTTTCTGATGTAAGATGCCTCAAATTTGGAGACACGAAACCTATGTTGGAAACTTAATTCAGGTTCAAGAGGTTCATAGTGCATTTAAATTTATCCAAATGAGGTTCAGGAGGAAGAACTAGATAGAATAACTAAGCAAGTATGAGGCACAATTTTGAGGTCCAATCTTCATCTATGATGTTTTCTGGATGCCGCCATATGAAAAAAAAAAAAGAAATAAAAAATGTCGATAAAAAATGTGCTTGCAATGCGGTCACTAAGGATATGCCGGAAATAAGATAACTTAGAATGTTTGATCATCAGGAGGTAAAATAGCAAAGCAGCAATCACAATATATCTTAGCATTAGCGGGTAGGGAGACTCACACTAGACATCCTCGACGTTGCTTTTTCTTCTTGTCCTTCTGTTTCGGCGGTGGCTTGATCACTACCTTGATTGCAGCATCAAATACAGCTTTCACATTCTGTAGTTGCACGAGAAAAAAGTTCTTGGTGATTGAAATACATAATACACCAGATCAAGCCAGAAAGCGTGATTATTTTTCGAGACTAGGGGAATAACACTATAAGCATCCCATTGTAAAACAGTATGCAATTGCCATTCATAGAGTTCCAGTTTCCAATGCTTTCAGACAATTCAAAAATTCCTCGTGCTATAGACATCTGATGTTGCCTACATCTTCCAGGAGAAAGAAGACCCCATCATGCTGCGGTAAAATCTCTCGGTTCTACCCTTACAAGTTGTGGAGGGGAAATTTTTTCCCTATTCAACACTCTAAAAAGTTTACCTACCACGAACTGGAGTTTAGTTGTAAAAGGTACCTGTTGAGTTTTAGAGCTGCATTCAATGTAGTACATAGCACCAATCTGTTTACGGAGTTCTTCTCCCTGATGGCACACACAACAGCTAAATTAGCTCATAGAATCCAGATGCTAACCAGGTACGCTATTAAACCGGGCAACGCGTACCTGTGCAGTGGTCACAGGGACCAAGCCAGGATGATCAGCCAGATAGTGCTTATCCTCACGCAGGTCTGTTGATCATTATTTCAAAATAGTCAAGTACAGGCAAAACATATCATGTGAAAATGCTACAGTAAAGTCCAGTTATCATCCTTGCAAATTAATGCAAGTGTTACTGGCAAAGCAATGCATAGCAAAAAGGAATTTCAAGATGAGCAATAAAATAGGAAGTACCTATCCTATGAAGTTACTAGTTACTAGTACAATGGCTTTAAGGGGTGAATTTTTTATATAAGTGAGTTTACCTAGAAAATAGTGAGAACATTAAACACAGTCGTAAAAGGAAGAACATAAAAAGAAACAAGATACCACGGTTGATGTATGTGCGTTATTCACGAGAAAGCAACACACGAGTAGTAGACCTTTATGGTTTCAAATAGGAATCTCTTCCCTTGGTTTCTCGTTTGCTTTACCACTTTTGATGTATACTACTCTTTTATATCCTTTCTTCTTTTTATTCTCCTATGTATTTTTTGCATTTGTCTTCCCGAAATCTACTGCTAGCCACCATAGGACCTGGCGTCATGGCAAATCACAATATGATTTCACACTTTTGGTGCAGCCATCTCCATATTCAGCAGAATGCAGCTTCTACCTCGTTAATAGACCTCTATGGTTCCAAAAAAGGATCTCTTCGCTTGGTTTTTATTTTTTTCTTTCACCTGCATTTTCCATTTATTTAAATCCTTTCTCCTCGCACCTGCCAGGATATACATCTGGCCACCACATAATCTGGTGACACGGCGAATCACAAATCTTTCCCTTGGTTTCTCGTTTGCTTTACCACTTTTGATGTATACTACTCTTTTATATCCTTTCTTCTTTTTATTCTCCTATGTATTTTTTGCATTTGTCTTCCCGAAATCTACTGCTAGCCACCATAGGACCTGGCGTCATGGCAAATCACAATATGATTTCACACTTTTGGTGCAGCCATCTCCATATTCAGCAGAATGCAGCTTCTACCTCGTTAATAGACCTCTATGGTTCCAAAAAAGGATCTCTTCGCTTGGTTTTTATTTTTTTCTTTCACCTGCATTTTCCATTTATTTAAATCCTTTCTCCTCGCACCTGCCAGGATATACATCTGGCCACCACATAATCTGGTGACACGGCGAATCACAAATCTATCTCATACATGTCTAAGCATTTTCCACTTAAGTGGGAAGGAACAACTACATGTGTCAGCCAGGGAACCAATCAATCCTTACAAAAGACAATTGCAAAAGTATTAGTCTGTAGGTTTTGTTAATGGCGAAACCATTGCTAACCACGGAAAAGAAGTTGAAAGGAAATGGTTTAGTCTTTTATCCCCTTCGCATTTTGACAAAAGAAGGTTCAATCTTATAGAACTAGAGCGACTCCTATTCAAATACTAGAAAACTTTCCTAAGATGAAAACTTCCGTTGTTGGGAGTTATATGTGGGTCTATCTTCTCCCCTTATTACTTAGAATCTTATATCAGACCCTTTGATCAACCAATCCTTTAAAACATACAGGAAACTATTTTCATGTATATAAAAAGTACATACTTCGCCTTGTATCATGGATCTTGCATTAAAAGATAATATGCCACTCTTCTGCATCCTTACGCGTGCATACTCTTTTGGATAGTCATGCCATATACTAGTATGTTTTCAAATACGGTGAACAATTCAAGAATGCTATAATTTTGACCATACTTGTGTTGTGTTCAACATCCATGTTAAAGGAGTCAGCAGTGGTCCCAAAGATAAAAGTTACATACAGAACCAACGGTGACGAAATAATGTGCTCTCAAGAACATGAAGATTGTCACAAAATCTTGTGTAAACTCACCGTATTTGGTACCAACAAGAACAATTGGTGTACCAGGGGCGAAATGCTGAAGTTCAGGGATCCACTGGGCAAGAAACTATACATCAGAATCGTATAACACTTGAAAAGTACTCAATCTAGCAGATCAATCATAACAAAATATGCACCTTTTTAAGTATGTTCTCGTAGCTTGCACGACTGACTAGAGAGAAAGCTAAGACGAATACATCTGCGCCTCGATAGCTCAATGGCCTTAATCTATTATAATCTTCTTGCCCTGTGAAGATCAAAAGAGAAGCTTATATGAGACTCTTCCTTCCGATTGAAACTAGTTGTTATCACTGCTTTGGACCAAGTTCATCCTAATTTCACAACTAAAAGACTGAAATGAAGAATGCAATAAGGGGTAAGCAAAAAAATCTAACCAGCTGTGTCCCATAGGCCTAAGTTGACTGTGGTGTTTTCAACTACCACGTTTGCACTGAAGTTATCAAACACAGTTGGAATGTAATCCTGATTGTTCCCAGAAGAAATGAAAAAATTAACAAGACAATAGCCATAATTTAATCACAATATAGAAACTGCAAAGAAACCCTAGAACACAGAGGTCTAAAAAGACAAAAAGCAAGACCCTATGTCCAAGATATTTACAGAACTTTTGAGGAATCAAAATCATCATGAAACACAAAAAGCTGCAAAAACCCAGATGCAAAAATAGCTTTCTAGCTTCCAGAAATAAACAATTATAGACAAACATGGAGATGATAGATACCCAAAATTGGAAAAATTGGAAAAACCCAGATGGATCTTGAAACAAAGAGAAAAGAGGGAAGAACTCACAGTGGGGAATTTGTTACTAGTATAACAAATCAGCATGCAGGTCTTCCCAACAGCACCATCACCAACTGTAACACACTTGATGAACCTTGAAGCACTTGAAGCCATTAGAACATCAGAGGCTAGCCCAGAGAAAACCCCCAAATTGAAAAGAGGAAAAATTTGTGGGTTGGGCGAGAGATTGGGGCTTTTGGTTTTGTGGGTTTTGCGAAAAGATGAGAGAGAGAGGCCAAGATCACATGATTCTTACTCAATACACTCTCAGCAGCAGCTGTTCGTTGTTACTCCGTTTCTTGCTTTTCTTGATTCCAAAGTTGAAACCTTTTCTATTTCTCTGATAGAAATTTAATTGAAATGCTATATTTAAAAAAGGGAAAGAGCCTTATCATATTTGGGTTTTAATGATTTGTCTATTTCCATACCAACAACTATTACGTACGTGTATGTGTTTTGTTGTCGCACATGGAAATGGTTAAGGCATTAAACTATCCCACCGGTTGTGTATTTATTTCTGTTTCTTATCTCAAATTCTTTGGCACATCTCGATCTTTTAGATTGCTTGCTGAATTTTGGGGAGTGGAAAATAGGAAGGCAAATCGCGGAATGACTCCGAGAAATCTGGCATTCGGTTCACCGGGTCACGGTCGATTCTGTTGGCTCGGTTGAAATTTATTAATTAAGATAATTTTATTTGATGAATTCTGATAAGAGAAAATACGAGCATCACATTTATTTAAAAAACTAAGAGGAAAAGTACACAAATTTAATGACGTGAGAAAGTAATGTATGAACTAAACGTGTCAGAATAGATATTTTAGACAGTTTGATACCAATAGAAGCATAAGTAAAAGTTAGATCGCTAGTGATGTGCAATTTTTCGATTTAACTTTATATTCTCGACACTAAAGTTACATACTCACATGTTTAAATAACGTCATTTTGCGCGGATGTATAGGTTATAAAGAAATTGATGACAATAAGAAAAAGAAATGATAACTCTAATAAGTATATTATCATTACGGATTTTCTTAAAATAATAAAGTGATATGAAGAATATTATTGTCCTCTTAATTAGTGCTATTAGCGTATGCTATCAAGGGATTCAAATAACGGTAAAAGCGGTGTGGAGCGGCCATGTTGTAACGGAATCGGCAGACGGCGTCACT
Organism: Linanthus parryae; assembly: GCA_023055425.1. Taxonomy (NCBI): domain Eukaryota; kingdom Viridiplantae; phylum Streptophyta; class Magnoliopsida; order Ericales; family Polemoniaceae; genus Linanthus; species Linanthus parryae. The sequence continues at coordinate 101,285,034 of JALGPY010000004.1, forward strand.
GTTTTTCCCTTTACATGTTGTGTGATTTTTTTCACACAGAAAATGGCAGTTCCGCGTCGGTAACGGGAAAAACGGCCGTTTCACGTCGGAAAAAATTGAAAAATCGAGAAAATCTGCCGTATCATGTCGGGAAAATCGAGAAAAACGGAGGATACGTCTGTGAACGTGTTTTAAAAATTACGCATTCGATCCCCATTTCCCGTTACAGTCCTTCCAATATAGTCCGATCGTTATACGCAACCGCGGCCAATTCATCGTCCGTTTCCGTTTTTTAAAACCTTGATGCTATTACTGAAAAAATATACCGTATGCTATGATTATTAGTTGATAATTAAAATACGATTAAGTAATTTTTTCTAGAATAACTAGAAGTTGAAGAGTGTGCAATTTATTAGAAAAATGTTAAGTATAGTCGCTTTTTTGTAAAGTAAAGAGTTAATAAACTTACAAGTATGTATTGAACATAATTATTAATGTATATATCACTTCATCTATAAAAAAATTTGCAGTTTGACACTAAAAATAATATTTCTTTATCGCTGTAAAAGATTTTCGTGTAATGAAGTATTCTAACAATACTCATTTTATCCCTCAAAAGTGAGAAACTATTAATTTCTAGTTCATTTTATAGTTCTCATGAAGGAAATTAAACAGTCACCGTCATAGGATCTAATCTATGTATGTATTGCCATTATGTACTTGCGGGTGTCTTAGAAGTGTGGATGCTTAAGAGAACTCAAATGATGGATAGAAAATTAATGAAATGGGAAAAGACCTAAATTAGAGTAGTAGTGCTACTTCACTTTACAGTCTAATAGTAGGAGAGGCATAATAGAAAGAAGGGTATGGTTTAGCTCTAAAGCAAAGGAAAATGACTTAGCAACAACAAATAATGATGATTTTGAAAACTTTAATAGGTCGGCCAATTTTGCAATAAGTAAAGATTAAGCAACATGGTACAAGAAGGGTCCATTTAACTTTGGAGCAATTAGAGACCAAGTAATATCAATAGGTATTTATTTTTATTTTTATTTATATTTTTATTTTTATTTTTATTTTTATTTTTATTTTTGAGAATAAATAAGTATTTGTATTATTTTTATTTTTATTTTTGAGAATAAATAAGTATTTATCTATACGTGTGTGTATATTGGGAAAATAGCAAATAGTTTGAATTCACACAGCTCAACCTTCAAAAAACCATATTTTGTAAACATTGTTTCGAAATCATTATATCGTAATTTGTTTTATAAATACTGAGATCTATACTTTCAGTTGTTTGTTTTAGTTTTTTAAAGAAGAGTTCACATGATATTGTCGTATCACAATACATTTACATCCTCATTACCTTAATGTTAATAATTAAATAAAAAATTTAAGGAAGAGTTGTGTCGGGTATGGTAATACATAGTATAAACAACGCAATTAAAATACTAATAAATTCAATATTAACAAATGTTTTTTTATTAGCATTAACAAGTCAGTTCTCAGTACTACTAATGATATGTATCTTTTGTCTTTAACTACAAATTACGAAGGATCCAATGACCGCATGAGCACAGGTCAAGAGTTTAGTTTATTTATTTTGTTGAAAGAGGCACAGACCAAGATCAAAGAGTTGGTTAATCTATTTCAGTCATTTCATGGTTTTTCATCTTCTTCACTAGTTTTAATACTAAACCTTGCGTCATTTCAAGATTTATTATTTTTGAAAGAAACTAAGCTTATTTTGCTAATCTCATCTTATGTACAATTGGAACAAAACATGTCATAATTTTTTTTTTCTTTTTTAGATTTTTTAGAATTAGCCGAGTTCGAATCCAGGACCACATGCAAAGACTTCAAACACTCTACCACTGAACTAGCACTCATTTGCAAACGTGTCATAAGTTTATTTATTCATGAAGTTTTTATTATGGTTTTTCGGTCTTGGAAATCAAGTGTCATTTTAACTACTACTAGTAAGTTTTCATTATAAACATAATAAAGTCTCAAAAGCTGCCAAGGCCTACCTTTCTTAAATTTGCATGCTTCTTTTCATTACTGGTTTAGTGTTAATTATTTGGCTACGTACCATAGTTAGTGTTTTGTTTAATGACACATATATGTTATAAACTCTGATACGGTATGAACACAAGGAACAGAGGGGCACAAGTGTTGCCGTATTGATGTGTGTATTATTCTCTATCAAATTAGCCTTTACATAGAGTGTGCGAGTCGATCAGATTTAAGTAGATAATGTAATACGATATACTGTGAATATTCATAACATCAATTACATATTTCATAACACCCCCTAAATATTCACTAATATTGATGCCTCGTTCAAACATTGTGACGTAAAATTCATTAGGATGAAAATTTTGACAAAAGAAAAAGAGTACATTTGATAAGTGGAGATTGGTGTGGTCTTCAACTCATCCATTGTTACATGTTCGTTAAAACCTTATTAGAAAAAAAAAATGTCGGATAAAAACTTCAACTAAAGAAAAAATGCTACACCGCCTTGAATTGTTTAATCTCGCACTCTTTATTTTGGCTGATGATAAGAAGTTCAATTATAAGGAAATAACTGCAAGAATTTTATCATATGGTTACATCGAGATCAATACCTTTCTAAGCTACATTCAGAAGTGCATTTCATCAATCTTAATTCAAGAAATGAACTAGACTGATAAGGAAAACATCCATAAAAGGCCCATACTTGTCATGCTCTAGTAAGAGCAATCACTTTAACTGCAACCTGAAACCTAAAATATAAAACCCACACTAAACAATAACCATGCGGGAGCGATACAAACTTTACGTTGGGAAGGATGAAACAGGCCAAGAGAGTTAACTTTAAACATTAGCCTAGTTTCTTGACAGTGGCTAATTCACATAGGACTGGTGAGGAAATATATTATGAATCTGCAGAACAATCAACATGTGTATAGATATTTTATTGAAATTCTTGATTTTTCAAAGTAGGCATGTAAGCCCCAAAATTAGTATTTTTCATTATTTCACAAACACATCGACATAGCTTTTATTAAGAATACTAGGTTCGCTCCGCGCGCGTTGCGCGCGGCGCGCCTGTGATTGAAGTATTACATTGTTTAGGTGCGTTCATTGTGTGCATTATTTCGATTAACATTGGCTTGAGTGTAATTGCGGGAATTATAGTTCACTCATGCAACATATTGCGCTTAATGTTTGATAAACAGTACTTGTTCGAAGTTGTCGGTAATATGAGAAACATAGCTACTCTACATAGCTGGAAACATAACATTGACATTTGGAAAACGCAACATTCGCATGGGGACACGAAGTTGGTGGAACTTGTAACGATAAAGAAAAATGAAACGGCAAGGTGATGGAAATGTAAAGCTTGCAACTCACAGCTAGATACTTTTCAGCTACTTTGGTGACAACTTGTACAGTCTTCTGGCTGGGAATATTATTTTTAGCGATACTCTTTTTTTGGGCGATACTGGCTGGGAATATTGGAAAGCTGGAAGGAATCATCGGCTATGATCGATCGTCTCGTCCTCCTCGGTTTCACCTGGTTCAATTGAAGCAGAGTGTGTCCAACGTGATGTAAGATAGAGGGGTCACGGGCAGACCATCCTTAGAAGTAATCAATACAAATGCACATCTATCAGTACATACAGCTAAAGTTGTAGGAACAGTAGCTGCAAGTATGTTAAGTTCCAAGAAGATTGAATTGCCCAATGATGCCAAGAGATTCCAAGAACCCAAAAACAATACAAACGATGAGCAGAATGTGCTGAACAATAGCATATGTCTTGTCGGTTACGATTTCTAGATAAATTAAGAAGTTAAAAGCGGTACACAAATATTGCGACAAAGTGCATTGCAGCGATACATATGTGTTACTTTTTGGAATCATACAAAATGTATCTATTTTACAACCCTTTGTTCCATCAGGCTTGCGGGCTTTTGAATGTTATGAATTGTGAGGATACAACGAAAACACGAATTTTACCATCTAAAATCCTGCTCCTCATCTTCTTGAATTAGCATCTATGAAGTTAGGAGCAACAATTGGTGCATGAGAGTTAGCACTTAATGCTTGACTGGGATGTTGCGGTTCCACAGGTCTGAGGAAACTTCTTCATGAAGCAGGCAAGGTGGAAGCAGAAGATGTAGACTCATGCTTTGCCTGCACAAATCTGCAGTATCAACAGAAAAACACAGCAAAGCATATAGTTTTCCACAGTTAAAATAATGGATAGGAGAAGAGAAATGAACATGAGGCTCTTCACTATAAGTATGAAGAATGACAGGAATTAAAAGAGCATGTAACCAGGCTGATTGACAAGATTAACTATTACTAAATCTTTCACATACCACAATCACAAAAGAACCATGTTCAGTCGACCGATAGGGTACCTTGTTCCCACAAGTTTCACTGAGTAAGAAGCAAATATTATATCCGAAATGTGGGCACTAAAAGAGTTACTTGAGGGTTATTCGGTTCGTTGACACAAATCAACAAAAAGAATATCAACAATCAAAAAACGTCTAAAAGCATCCACGAAGTCCACTAAATTTTAAATAATCTCGTAATTTTTCCAAAGTAAGTCGGTGTGTTCTTGTTTGTGCTAACTTAGCAGAATCACACTAAGTCCACTAAATTTGAAATAATCCCGTAATTTCTATCACACAGTTGTACGATTTCATTAGTGAAAAGAGCACGAGTTTAACGGTGCCCGTAAACATCATTCAAGATGTCATTCAAACTCTGATTTAACTTTTAGGAATTTACTATGGGATTTTCAGCAAACTTTACCTGTTACCAACATTTACAGAGTAAGCTATTCAGGCTTCCGTGTAGAATTTTTGTAAGCTACTTTACATGTGATGTTCCCAATAGTAGCGGACATAATGGTCATACACATTTGGGTTTATTTCTTACAAATCATGAAAAGTATTGTTTCATATTTTACACAATTCTGCACTACATTATTTGGTCCAGATATGTATGGCTATAACATTCAAGAACACTAACTTGACTTCAGTATCTACGAGTTAGCTTAGCGCATCTATCGGCCAGCATAAAACTTTTTCTTACAACTAATAAAGGCTTGTACGTCAAGTTTCCAGTCATAAGGATTGTCAGGAAAAGGGGCGTATGTTACAGAATGCAGAAACAAGCAGATGAGACATCATGTTTATACGAAGTAAACAGTACAAAAATCCTTATAGATACTCACCATTATTGAGGTTGACAAAATCATCATCACAATCTGAATCTAACCAAGCTTGACAATCTAAAAATGTTTCTTCTATACTTCCTGCAAATCAACATGACAAGAATGAGACCTCATCAACTGTGTGTTTGTACATTATCATATATATTATTAAAGTCACCCGTAGTGAAGATCAGGAACTCAAGAAAAAAAAATTGAGTCCAAAACAGCCAGTAGGTAAAAGGAGAAAACAGTAAGGGCAAAATTATCAAACTATCAACGTATACAGGAGCCAGGTAGCAAACGCTGATTGGTCCACGTACATCAGGAAAAAGCATGAATTAGCACCGATCAGCAGCGTAAAACTCGTTCTGTAAGATGTCATTTTTCCGCCTCACCTCAGGGTCGTGAACATGGATAAATTCACTCCAATACCTGCAACTACAACACAAGCATAAGATCAATATAAGATGACAACTGGTACTATTTGATTTCTCACATTTTCGAGGGGACATGGCTTGAAAAATGATTACCTGTTGCCTGCGCTTTAAGCCTAATTGTAAAGTGAGGAAGTTCTCACTTCGTTTTGTGCGAAGAATCTGCTGGTTTGGAGTTACCATCCAGAGAAGTGTGCTTTAGATATCCGGCAGGCTGCATCGCGTCAGCTGAAGCCGGCGCCACCCGACCGTGGTTAGCCCAGCTCATCATCGAGGGGTGGGACGGTGTAGGGACAGTAACATCTTGTGGTGAGGTACCAACAGCAGGTGGTACCTAAGCAGCAACTATTGGTACCGAGGTACAAGAAACAGTGAGAGTAGGCGGAGAAAAGGCATCGTCAGTGCCTAATGTTGATGAGGAAATTAAGAATAAATTACCGGTCACAAGAATACTTTAATGAAAGCTAAACCATGCTTCACTAATGCAATTGCATCAGCAATCAATATGAGACCACTCTGTGACCCTACCAAAGGTGGCTGCGCGCCATCATGGACAATTACACTGCTAGAATATCATCTCAAGAGGAGCTTTACATCCAACCAAAGTCGTCCAAGGGAAACACGACTGGTCTACTTTCCGAAGAAAGATTCTTAAGTATTATTGGATCCTGATCCTCATTGATGACTACATATCCCTCGATAAAGAAAAGTACTCCTATAATCAAATTGCCAGTTCCCCTCTAGAGAAAGAGGCTAGTCCAACTTGTCAAAAATATACGGATATGTAACTCGTTGCATTTAACCATAGTCCCTTGAGAACAGAGCCTAAAGCGGGACCCCAAAAGCTGCATTCTACAAGGCGCGCACTGGTGCCAATACACCAATTTCATCAGCATGCTGCCACGCTACTCTCCTTCACCTTTTACCAGTTGGACCAAATCGTTGCTAAAGATAACCATTAGCACGTCATCGTAAAACATCAGAGCTTGACCAGAACATTGTTAAAGTAACGTTAAAGCAATATCCATTTTGAGACCATTTATGTATACGAACACCATACAATAATCAAGTGAGAAAATTAAGAGATGAAATATTCGCTTGAAACTAACTGAAAATTATGATTCTAACCTTACCAATTTTTCGCGGAAAACACATCTTGATTATCCTTTGAAACACCAAATAATAACTGAAAAAGTAAGGTGGACATGATCGAATCCTGTTAGTGTCAATTCTACCAGATTTCATTATCCGGTCCATGTACTTAAAATCATAAAATTCAAGAAAGAGAACATGAAGGATTGCAAAAAAAAAAACTAAAATCCAGCTCACAGGACCACCAAATTTCATATTTTTTATCACAAACCAAGAAATTAGGCAAAGAGAGTGACCATGAAAGACACAAAGGCGTACAGTGGTTATTCATCCTTGTAGCAGAAAGAGATACACTGTGTTAGCATTGGGAGTTCTGATATAGCATCATAAGAGAGAATGGATGTCCCTACAACAGCTGCAAAATTCAGAGGTCATCACAATTGCTTCGCCAAGTATGTTCCAAAACCATTTGATTTCTGATGCATAACTTACTCCGTCCAAACTTCATCATAGCATGAAATAGTAGTTTTTAAAACCCGAACCGGCGAGTGAATCATTATACATAAGTTTGGTTGGACTTTTTGAGGGTGGTTAATCATTACCCTAAAGCATCCTTGTATGTCTTCTCTGCCTTGTAACGCCGGCGGAACCCAATAAGATAATATAACTAATTTAGATATTCTAAAAAATCACTCGCCGCCATATAGCAGTCCAGATTGTAGGAAACCTTTGATCTAATTACACAATATTATTTCGCCAATTCGAAAGAGTTGTAAGTCGGGCACTTCTGAGATACCATTTAAGAACTGAACATGGGTTAAAATCTTATTAAGCTATCGAAACACCCAATTTCCTAACCCTCGCACAACACATGAGCAAAATTGGAGAAATCGTATATCTTATAAATCTTGGTTACCAAAGTAAACTGGGCGAGTTAAAGATCAACCCTAAATGCAGCCCCAAATTTCTATGAACTTGCACAAAGTACACAATACCTATAAGAGATGCATGGATAGTTCAGGTTCTTACTTAAATCGTCACGACCTAGAAAGTGTACGATGTAAAACAACTTTATCAGATACAAAAATCCAACTCAAATAAAACATACCTAATCTTAGTTCGATAAGCTCAGAGTGTAATGTAGCCAATATCTCCAACGGTTCACATGAATTCAAGCTGTGTTTTCAGATAAGATTGAAACATAGAAGTTATAATGTGATCGTAAGAACTCCGATAAAAACGGAATACAAAATCAGATTAAATGGATAATGTAAGTAGTATTAGCACCAGACATAAGAAAGGAAAGGAACCACCGGAGATAGAGACAAATGATATTTTGATGGAACACACTTAGAAAGGAATGAAACCACTTGTACCTGTAGAATAATAAGAGCAAGATTTGCTCTCATTACCCCCTGCTCTCATTACACCCTGTTATCCCTCCGATTATCATAAATCGCTTGCTCCCATCCAGTTGTGCCTTCCTTTTCCTGTCTGTCTTGTCATTTAAATAAATTATTGTCAATATCGATCGTCGTTAATGATGAAGGCAAATGATAAAATGCGATTTCGCCATCCTAATTAGTACTATTATTTTTCCCCGTTTCTCAAATGGATGCACCAAAAGTCGCTCATCGATACGCGTAATATTCTGCCTCTTGCAAGAAGGAGCGAAAAGAAAACTACCATCTTCTCCGGGAAGGCTCCCTATTATAATTTGGTTACTACCTGTTTATTGTGAGGCAGATGCCCCAAACCGAACACATGGACCAATGATTCTATCTCAGCTAGGGTGTTATACAATTAAACACAAAAGTTCGATGCGAATGTAAGAAGAGCAGAAAGGTCAGAACCAGAAGAAAAATAGGAAAATTAGCTCGAGTAATTATGAAAATTTATATATCACACGTAAATGTACCTCATTAAACCAGATACTGTACTTTTACACCTAGGATGGAGCCTTATGATAATGTAATGATTATTTCCGAAGGATCGGAAATATATATATATATATATATATATATATATATATAATGTAATGAAAAAATAAATACAATATGAAATCTGGAGTCAAAGTTGTTATATAGAAATGCAGGTTCACTTATAAATTACAGACTCATCTAAAGGGTCTGCAGTCGTAGTTCGGGAACAGCAGGTCAAATCCTCTAGATGTCAGAAACTCAGTATACAGCCTATTTGGACTCGACCTCAGACTAAATCTCTACAGTACATATTGGATTAGTCAATATCCTCTGCCTTCTGTCACCCCCTTTCCCTGACCAAACTTCATTTTTGCTGCATATTGTGATCTGAAAGTTGTAACATTATTTCCTACCTCTGAAAATAAATCAATCATGTTTGAAATAGTACCCTGGGCCCTAGGAATGGTCTCATTACTCCCAACCAGAGGTGCAATCTTAGTTCAGCCATTGTAGCTCACATCTTCTCAGCTGATGCAATAGCCACTGCTATGACAGAGGCATGATATCAGGCGGAGGCACAAAGAACAGACTACATACTATTGAGTCGTCAAAAAAATTCACAAAAACGTTAAAATTAAGATACAGAAGCCAAGCCATCATGGGAAAGAGGGTGGTAGCAGTTAAATTACCGCTTTGCGAAGATCCTTGATCGAATCCAACAGCTTCTTCTTCAAACTCCGTGAAACCTGACACATAACAATTCTTGTATACACTTTGAATTAACCTTAAAATAGAGCAATACCATTTAGCCAAAATTAAATTTCCAAAAGCACAAAATGAAAGAAAAGCAAGCAACTTATCAGCAACAAACCTGATCCACAGAGCCCTGTTATCTTCACAACACATCCTCGTTCGCTCAGTAGCTTTTTCTTTTCGGTCCTTCCAACTCAACAATTTGCATATAGATAGTAAACTTCAATTGCCAAGTAACTGCATTCAGCAATTCCACGACAATCAATGAGATTGATGAGGTACTCGTCAATCTTCCTTTTTACCGGTGTACCTCTTGGGTGACTCCTGGGCCATCTCATAGTAAACAAATATTCTGGTAGACTTGATAGTGATGCCACGTTCAGCCTCATCTGCATGGGTATCTGTCATCTGAACATCACCAGCAACTTATTGAGCAATGATACCGGCAGCAGCCACAAGGGAGTCAGTGAGGTTCGACTTTCCTGGAAAGAGAAGTTACAAATCAATGTCAGAATGACATCAAAAGAATTCGATGTAGCAAAAAGAATTCAGAAAACAATAAAATTGCAACTCTATTTTGACAATTGCAAAAAAGATTGTCTGGATGAGTCCTAATAATGTTCAATGGACACACAAAATATACAGATCTAAAACTTAAAAAAAAAATTATATAGATTTACATACAGGTGTCGTATAAGTGTTGGATCATGAGATCATAAGTTAATCATGAACACCGTGCTTGCCAGTCGCATTGTGAACTGAGCTGGGTGTAAATTCTTGGAATTGCCTTGAAGACATTAGGGTATCGCGGACGCTTCCTCCTCTGTCCGTCCTCAGTGAACGCTGGGACCACAATGGCGAGAACTATCTCTACCTGATTCCGTTCAGCAACGTTTCACTGCAAAGATCCCGAAAGACAAAAACCACCATAAACACAAACAACCAACGATGTAAAAACCAAAAAATTCAGTCACTGTAACATACCTTCATCCAAGCAAGACAAAGGTTTTCATGTACTTGCTGCACACACGGGGACAGAGCGTTGCCCAGAGATACATTGCTTAAAGGCATTCATCGTGTTGTTCAGGTGGGAAAACTGCATATCCAGTAAAAATCAACAATCATCCATCTTAACAACAGAGTAAACAGACAAACATAAAAGGGCGACCCGGAAAAATCAGTGTACAGTTCATTTTACATTTTATTTAGCATGCTACATCAACTTCAAAATGCACATTTGCTGCGTAAATGGGAAAAGATGACACCGATGTCCATGGAAGTTTCAAACAAATCACTTCTTGCGAAAGAGTTTGTGCTAGCAAAACCTCAAAACATAAAGTAACAGATGTGGAGAAAAGTGTTACATTAGGTTAATGAACCTGATTTAAAAGGAAAAACAATTACTCATGTATGCTCATTGGAAAATAGTTCAGAAACAATTCCAATAATAGTTGATCTTCGAATAGGTTAATGAACCCGGTTAAAAAGGAAAAACAATTACTCGTGCATGCTCATTACACAATAATTCAGAAACAATTGCAGTAATAGTTAATCTTCGTGTATGTGTGTGTGCGGGAGATGTCCACTTCTCTCACATTCATAGGTAATTGAAGTTTTTATCTCAAGAAAGATTTACTGTTTGGATGGGTAATGTTCTATATTCTGGGCCGCCGACTCATCTTCTATATTCTGGGCCGCCGGTGCAGTATGTACCATAATCTACCACAACACTAAGCATCTACATGCTACAACTGAAAAGAGTTGATTTTTAGTACTTCCTTAGTTCTTCCATGTATGTATGGTAAAAAACAGGAAATTTTGCACAAGAAAAAATAAGGGAAGTTTAGCGCAGATCTAAATAAGCAAGTAATTGCGACAGTGAATGTATAAAAAAATAGCTAACCATGAAGAACAGCCATTGGCAACATTAGTTGTCTTTGCATGAGTTGACCGCAGATATGTAGTCATGCTATCACAGCAAAGGTCATATAACTCCTCGCCTTCCCTGGCTCCTCTTGGTACAAATCTGTGTCCTTCAGAATCAAACAAAACAACAATTTCCAAACAATTAGACGAAAACATAAGCACAATAAAAATTTCACGGAGAAGTAAAAAAATCAAATCAATATGCATATCCAAAACATAAATGACAGACTAAGAGAATCAAAATTCGGAACAGCAAAAACACAGTAAAACTGGAGCCTAAGCGCAATATTCCGAGCATCTCCAATTAAGTTTACATTTTCATTATTTTATATGCAATTTAAGTTTATACCCTCTAATGAAGCCAACTACTAACTGAAAAGTCAGCCGAGATAAGAGTGCAAAGCCGAATTCAAGGTATGGTTGAGATGCCAATTCTTTTAGTATAAGCTCAACAGTGGTGAAACGGAGAGTGCGGGAGCAAGACGCCTAAGAACCTGCAGTTAGACATTTAAAGAATGAGTCTTCTCGCTGGACATAGACGGAAGCGGCGACTCAGCTCCGTCACGGGTTTTGATCGCAAGGCCTTATTCGAGAATAATTCCATTCAGAAGAATCATCTACCCAGGTAATCAACCAGGAGGGTATCATCAATGATTGATGCATAAAGCAACCTAGTACAATAAAACATGAATGTTGTGGGTTAATGATACTCTCACATTTGGTGAATGATCAAACCCAATTTCATTAGTACCGACTCCAGACAAAATAAGCAGAGGACGGTTCCTTTTCGACGCCTGCATCAGCAAAGATGAGAAAATCATGATAGAACACAAAAGTCCATTCAACCAGAAACAAAAAAACATATCAACATTAGTCTATAAAACATTGTGAATGCTGATCAGCCGAAAATTAATTGCATTTCATGGTAAACCGCACTGGCACCGAATTAAATCAAGACAATAAAGCAACTTCCAAGTAGCTGCATTAGAAGGTTGGGGAGGTGGCGGTAATTGATTCCAGTCGAATCCAATGGTGAGCCCAGATGCTGCAACCCAGCAGACTGGAGCCACCTCGCCATGACCGCATCCCCCGCATCGGTTCCGGGTCCAGCGCCAGAGTGATCATACAGAGCAGCTGCTGCAGCATGGCTCTGCTGAGTCTGACCACCCATGTGGCGCTGTGATCGGCGTTTCATAATATATACTGACCATCATGGTCTGTTATCAGCATGAGAGCGTAAGGCCATGAAAATGTGTATATATCCACTCGTGAATCATTGGTCATTACACATAAGATAAGGTAGTAACATTCTGTTTACCGAATATAACAATCCAGCTGAACTTTTAGTAACTGGTTTTTTCATGCTTAACAGAGATGCTTAAAGGAATAGAACTAACCGAACCATCATGAATTAAAGCTATTCAACAACACCACCACCTACACTTGACATTTGAAGCAATTACATCCAGAAAACATAGGTGATAGTCAACATTAGCATTCTGCCAGCCAACGGCCTATAATGCAACCGAAAAAAGCTTAGACCGAGGGGATGGGGCTCAGATAGGTCGCTGACTGTACAGAGGAATATCCCACCGCCATGGCTGCAACAAAATGATTTGCCCGCCAATAAACGGATCGCATCCTCAATTGACCAAATCATGCTCAGGCTTTGTCTATCATCACTGCCCCCTTAGTAGCAACACGAATAGGCAAATGAAATTGCATAGGCTCACACGTCTGTTTCGAACCACGTTACGAGGCGAACTTCTTCCACCATGGCTGCAAAAGCGATTTGCCTCGCCAGTGGCGGAAGATTGCAGCCTCTAAAAACCTATCATCACCACCTCTAGCAACAACAGAGGCCATATATTGGTAGGGTTAAAAACGTGGGATGTTGGCTTAGCTGTTACGCAGATATGTATATGCTGTTATCTGTGGAGGCTCAGATCGGTAAATGCGATCAGACTACGGCGACACCGCCATGGCTGCAACAACAGCGAGAGGCGACGCTCGCTGAGGTTGCCCTGCCAAGACGAGGGTCTGAACCGTGGTCTAAATTGCAAGATATAGAAATTCATCATCACAGCCTCTCAGTAATTGGCTAACCCAGACGCAACTGAACCAAAATACAATTTGTGAATGCAATAAAGCCATGGCAAGAAACCAAATCAGAAGATGAGATCTTTGAATGAAATCTGCTGTTCTTCAGCATAGTATATCACAGTACCCAAATTCCAACCCCCATCTGGTACAGCTAACCATAGCAGTTCCCAATTTTCAAAACCCTAACCTCAACGTAGCACATCAAGGTCGAATTTCACCATCACAACAGGAAATCAGGCGTGTTGCACTATGTATTTGTAAGGGGAAGAGAAACACAATATTACTTCGTGGCCTCAGCATAGCAAGCAAAATCAATTGAATAAAAAACTCAAAACCCAGAACACCCCTGATCGCATAAATAAAAAACAAACAAATCCAGATTGCATGCAAGTCAATACCTGAACAGAGGAAGAAATCTCAAGAAACCCTCGCAAGATTTCATCACTGGCTGACATTGAAACCAATAACTGAACCCACAAAATCTAGGGTTTCGGGGATTGAAGAAACCAATTCGAGACCGAAGAAGAACAGTTCAAATCCTCGAGATTGAAGGCCGAGGGGGACAACGACGGCGAGGAAGGGAGGCGGTGCGGCAGCGAGAAAGGGAGGCGGTGCGGTGTTCCTTCGTCCTCTCAGAACCAGAACTCTTTCTCTGCTTCGGAGACATGCACAGAGCTAGTGAAGCTCTGAGCGAAACCCTAACCACCGCCACCGCGTACATCGCCACCGCCACCGTCACGGCAGCCTCTCAGAACCCTAACTCTTTCTCTCTCTTTCCATTCGCTCCGTAAAGAGCCTCTCAGAAGTGCAGAAGCTTCCTTCTCTGCAAAGGGTCGTGGGTGAATCAGAACCCTCGTGCACAAACAGTGAATCCACAGGCGCTGACGTCACAGTACAGGGGCAAACAGTAGATAGGAAGAACACAATTACATGTACATCCAAGAACACATCCAAATTACAGCAACCAAATGTATTGAGGGCATCCCATAAGGGGGAAACAGCAAGGGCAGAAAGGGAAGTTAACAGAAGCTATTTTTTTCATCAAATTTACATCTACATCCAACTCTACAACCAAATTACAGCCACTAAATCTATTGAGGATAGCCAATAAAGGGGAAACAGCAGGGGCAGAAACGGAAGTTATCAAAATCTATTTTTTTCATCAAATTTACATCTACATCCAACTCCTACACCGAAATTACAGCCACTAAATCTATTGAGGGCAGCCAATAAAGGGGAAACTACAGGGGCAGAAACGGAAGTTATCAAAATCTATTTTTTTCATCAAATTTACATCTCAATCCAAGTCAAACAACACAATTACATGACCCAGCCATTATTGGTTCAGTAAATCACCGTTCCGCACGAGGACAAAACAGACATTTGACTCAAAATAAATTGCAAACTTGCAAACCATGACGTGGCAAGCTACCGTTGGTCGACATTGGCGGCAAACACACATGCAAGATAATCAATGGTACACAGTGTCAAAAAATCCTAGTTGGCAAAGTGGCCATATCTCCTTTTATTATAGGTAGTATGATATCTTGTATTTACATGACTGTTTATACCAGTGTTCTATGATGATTTATCATCATCCTTCAGATCATTTCTTTTCTCTGGAAAAGTTAAGCACCAAGGAAAAGAATGGTAATCAAAATGAATAGAACAAGAGCCACAAGATAGTACAAACGCGCCCTCCTACATCTGATTAGATCGAGCAATCAATCTTAAGTACCATTAACAATTCACCTCGATCACCTTATTAGTTCTATTGCTGACAAATTGCATCTTCTGTAGCCTTTAAAGAGCATCTTGGATATTCTCCGCACCACAAAATTGTTTGCATGTGCTATGTGAAACATATCCGGGATCTCGGTTCAGGGTTAAAGAGACAATCGATAACCAAAAGTAGAAATATACTATTAAAATTACATTTCGTTTAATGTACATAACAAGATTTTGATAATACGTAGAATTTGAAAACAAAACGTGTTGGTGATCCGCTAAAGTATCTTACCTAAACTCGGCATTCTCGTCTTGATCCACCTTCTCATTCCCCCGACCTTGATTGATGACTCGTGGTTTTAAAATGGCAAAAGCCAACGCAGTTTTGAAGAAAGATGATAAGTAAAAATTGAGTAAATACACACTACAACATGTAAAGCAATGAGTGGATCACAAGCAGGAATTGAAATAAATCAAGAGATTTGAAAAAAATTATAAGTAAAAGAGTTGGGAAATTATGAACGAATATAAGTAATTGCGTAGCAAGAACGTCCAAACTTTAAAACGTTAAGTTTTCAGGGAATTCTTAAACAAGTACGATAACAACAGTAAACAAGTCATTTTGATCTGATAACGATATTAAATCACGAGTTGACAATACTTTTTTCTCATTTCATTCAATTAGGGCATATCCAGAGCCACAAACAACATCAATAGACTAGTCAACTTTCTTTCAATTTCAATTAAACGTTAGGTTTAGGTGAGGCATGTCCAAAACCACTAGCATGATCAATGTTGAGAGAGGGATCACGAAATAATCGTAAAGGGTTCCTTCTAGGGTCTACAAAACCCTTTTTCACCCGAACGTTAAGGGAGCCCATTCGTCAACCCCACTCACAACATTAGCTAAAAGACCTTAAAGTGTCGACACCCCTATACCGTAGTGACCCTTACAAGTATAAGTAGCACTCTATAGCTCTACAAACCCCTTGGCCTCAATACCTAGGTACATTTTGGCTCATCGGGGGCGGATTTGTGAACATTAAAGTTATATCAAATAAAAGGAAGCAATGCTTCAATGGTCGTATCCATATGTAACGGGAGGATCGCTTGGCGCCTCCGGCCGGAGCCATTAATAAACAGAACTATGTACATCGTCCTAAGTATATTAGAGGTATTTTATAACCTTTATTTCTCATAACCAAAGTTGGTGTACAATCTTACAAGTCATTTCCAAGAGTTCTCAGTATAAATCAATAATCGGAATTTTTCAGTATAAATCATGCTTTCATACTCTTCCAAATAAGACAATATTCATTTAAAACGTCACACACATGGGCACAATGTGATAATTAAAGTTCGCACATACGTATTTTTATTTCTTCTCTTTACCATATACAATATCATATTACCAACTTATCACAAGTAAAGTTCCTAGACTTATAAAGAGGATTCAATTTATATCCAAACAATTTCGAGTATAAATCATGCCTTTCATACTTTTCAATCAACAAATATTCATTCGAGACATCACACAAACACTCACATTTTGATAAGTAAAAGTCGCACATATGTACTTACCTCTGGGCCATGAAAGGCGCAAAGCAAAGCTAGCACTCCTACAACGCTCGTCTCATATTGGATTCGGGTCTCACGGTAAATGCAGCAACACGAATACATACGTCTACTTCGAACGATCCTTAACAACGGCTGGATATACACAAGTAAAGTATACAATCAATTAGCATATATCCTCTATATGAGGTTGTATGCAAGAATGCAATGAAATGCAGGTCATGCAAGCTAACTTGACAAAAACGCCTCTAATACTCCAAAACTGTCCAGTACAATCTCTGACTCTGCCGGTACCCCAAAGTATACTCTTATTGGCCCAGCAACATGCAAGAATGACTCTTAACTCTCCCATTTGAACTTAGCATTAAAATCTAAAACTTTCAGTAAATTAATTAGGCCCCCAAAGCTTGCTAAAATTACAGAAAGAACCCCACCATTGATTTGATAACTCCTGAGTCAAATAATTCCTTCTAGAGACTTCAAATATCCTTATAAGTCAGGTTGTTGGTCTCAAAACATTAACTTAGTCTCAAGTAGTTCAAGTGTGAAGTTTTAATTAAATGCACATAGGCCCCCGAAGTTTAGTAAAATTACAAAAGGACCTTAACTGTTGACTTGGTCAATCCTAGCCGAGGTTGACACAGAAGTTCTCCAAATATGCATACAACACATGCTGAAAAAATCTAAGTTACTAACTTGATCTCAATTCACCCCTAAGTGAAATTACTATTTTTCCCCTCCTATACAGTTCAGTCCAGCCAGGGTTTCTAGGAGGTCAAAATTGGTCAACCTTGGAACTTAGGGTCAGAATAACATTACGAACAAATTTCGTGAAGGATGCTAAGGCTGAAAATGTCGTTTACGATATCGAATTTGAAAGTCAAGATTGGGGAAAATCGACTCAACTAGTCAACTTTATGGACAAGTTATGATCATTTGAGAATGAGAATTAGAAATCCGAAAACGGGTATTTTAAAATGATAATTCGAGGATTCGGGAACATATTTGATAACCGAAGAACTCGAAATATTTCACAAGTTATGCTTGATCAAAGTTGGGTACGAAGAGAATCATGAATTTTATAAAATTCAAAGTAACAAGTTTGGGCTTGATTTGTGAGAAATTCGTTACAAAACTGAAGATGACACAGAGAGGAAAAAAAATGAGGTATAATGTTCCATCTTCACACAAGAGATTCATAAAGTTTAAGGAAGTTATGTCCATTTAAATATAGAGGTTCATCTCACATTCCTATACTTAGAATACTTTCAGTGCTTTGACAGCAACGAACGACGACAAGCAGCCTACTTTGAGGACAAATATGGGTAGGTTAGAGTTGAAGTCAGAAAAAGAAATATGAATGGGAGTTATAGGTTTATGTCCATGCTTTCTAAAAAGCCAAGAATCACTTAAATCCAATTAATGGTGAGGGAGATACAGCTCTCCAAAGATCATCCAAAAATGTAGCTCATGAAGGACCTCAAGAACACAGTTCAACTACCAGCACAAACCTAGCATGTTTGGACTGATTTTTAGGCAAACTACAGAGGAATCATAGCATCCAACCTACACTAGGTTAAGGAACAATGACCAGGGTTTCCAACAAGCCAAAGATCACTCAAAACGGATCAAAAACGAGGAAGTTACAGTCGCCTAAACCTGACCCAGAAACACGCCGGAAAAACACCCAGGTGTGAATTCAAACCCGAATCAAACGACGACCTGATTTGAAATGCAGAGTCTAGAGTTGTTCTAAATGGTCTAAGGATCATTTTGGTGAAAAAAATTCTACAAACGGAGAAGAAAATAGAGAGAAACGAAATTTTACCTTCGCTCCGGCGAGTATGAAGATTCCGGCGAGTAACAGTCCCTCAAACCGGCAATTCCTCCTTGTTTGATCCTGATAAAACGGTGTAAATTAGTCCTAGGCCTCAAGAGAGCAGCGAGAAATGGTCAAAACAACCCAGAATACGATTTACCAAGAGTTCTAACTACTAGCAACAGCTTCTCCGGCGGGGATTCCAGATTTCGGTGGTCGGGGATGAAAAAGACGAACCAGATGCCCCTACTAGGTGCGTTGGGTTTTGCCTGAGACTCATGAACTTGAACTCATCCTTCGATTCCATTGATTCGCCACGAAGAAGGAGAATTAGGGCAAATACAGTCTAGGGTTTATTACCTTCAAATTCAATTTCTAACTTTGTCTCTTATTTAAACTTCAAATCGATTGACGGCTTATCCTCCTCATCCCAGGTACTTGCTCTAGTAGTAGAAGCTCTTGAAACAAAGGGGCAAGGAGGTTGTTTCAGAGGTGGTGGTGTTGGTTGTTCTTGGACAAGAAGGGGAAGAAGATGAAGATGAAAAAGATCAAGAAAATGATGAAGGAGATCATTCTTGAATAATAAGAGGGTGGAGAGGAGGTTAGAGATGCTGCCACTCTTGTGAGGTGTCAAGTTGAGTTTGACAAGTGGCCTTCATGTATGGGGGGGGGGGGAATGTAGCTTTTCAAACTTTGGGGTGCTAACTAAGATTACCCTACTACTAATTTTCATAAAATTGCACAACCACCCCGGACATTTCTAGTGCTTCAAAATCATTCTAACAACTTCTAAATATTTCCAACACTCCAAAATGCCAACTATAAAGTCGTGACAGACTATTGACAAATTCGCCCCCAAAGACTTGATATTGCACTTAAGAACACTCTCGGAAATTAGGGGTGTTACACTCTGAGTATCTAAATCCGGCATTTGAGATAACTAGAGACAAAGTAACTCCAATTAGTTTTATTTGTTTACCCTCTTATTGAGAGCGATGCTGATGAAATTAGAATTCCTCTTTGCCTGAAGGCGCTCACTCCATATAGCATTGGGCCTACATAGAAATCGTGTGCGATCTAAACAACATTGTCACGTAAAAATGGGCTTATAAACTGCTAACATACAAAATAAATACCATCGGCCCGTAATAGTGGGCCTACATACAACTCACCAAATCGGGAAGTGCCCAATGCTGTTCTACTTCAAGACTATCACACATCTCCTTTTTTCAAGTAAGTTTAGTTTGTACCATTATCTTCTTACTACCGACTAGATAAGCAGGCTTGATGATCTCTAGAACATGACTTTTATCATTATCTTGCTTCTCGATAACATTCAGTACTCTACCGAGCCAACTAGTTATACTCACCCTCAAACCAATGAAGATATGGAGAAGCTATAGCGGCGACATATCCCTAAAAAGCTAAAGCTCTTCCTATGGCATTTTTTTTATAATGGCCTAACCCTAATCAGCGCGAGAGCACAAATTCTCCCATTTGTTGACCCAGAATTGCTACTTATGTCATAACGTCCATGACCACTGAAAATACTTTCTTCACCCGCACAACCTTACAAGAAGCACGACAACAGGCATTTCCAAACATTCCGACGACTACTTTCCAATTGTGAAATCTACGGATTATTTGGCTGATCAATGATAAGATCATTTTCAAGCCAAATTAATAACTATTTAATGCAGCTATGTCGCATACATCAATTTTGCATACTTTCCAACATAACTACTTTTAGCAGGAGATACAACATGAAATGATATAGAGGCCGCTCTTATCTCACTCGATGGTTCTACCATTAAACTAGAACTGGTATCTTCAGTCAAAGTTTGTGGCGCACAAAAAGCTTCTTCTCTACAAACATGACAGTAAATTGCTGCGAAAAACTTTCAGGGAGTATCTCTTATTCTGCAGTATGTTACTAATACAACCTTCCTGCTACGAGGCGGAAACTATATGCTATACTAGTGGAAGAGATGAGCCTTTGCTAGGAGATTTCAGCTCGTCCAAACACACCCAATGTAGGGGGTCTTGAGATGAGCCTTTAGTAGTGGAAGAGATGAGCCTTTGCCAGGAGAATTTGTTCAGCGGGGATAGCCCCACTATTGTGGCATGCCTACGTGGTGGAGTGTGGACGTCACCAATTTTGCATATTTGTCAAAAATATGGATGTCACCAATTTTGCATATTTGTCAAAAATTGAAAGCTACGCCCCACCTCCCATGCCTGCCACTGTGGTGAGACTAAGAGCTTGTTTGGTACCAGCTTAAAATCTCAATAATCAGCTGAAAATAATCTGAAAAGAAAATCCAACTTAACTGAGAATCACAATATGTTTGGTATGAGCTGAAATTGTAGATGACTAACTTGATCCATCTAACAAAATTTAAAAAACTCTAAAGTCAAGTAATTGAATACACATATTTGTAACTGAAATGTGATCATACTAATGTAAAAAGAAAATCAAAATTATTTTTTTAGAGATTTTAAGCTGCATAATCCCCAATTTTAGAGATTCTACAATTGCACACAGATTATTTTAATCTGCAGATTATCAGATTAAAATCTGCGAGCATAACAAACGAGATTGTTGAAAAGAGGCCGATTTTAATCCAATTGGATTAAAATCTGGGATACCAAACATGCACTAACTCCGATGAATAGTTTCTCATTTGCTAGACCACCCACCATAGCTAGCCTTTGCTAGACCAACAAATAGAATCCGTGGTAGTAATGTTTTAGCAAACGCGGTCTTATGTCCAACTAGGTTCGTCGGCGTATACAGTTCGCCACCGCAGTCCGACCCCTCTCTAGTCTCCAACCCTCTTCCTCTCTGCAAGCAAGATTCGTCTCCTCATTCCCCTCTCCCCTCCGACCAGTCCCCGATGGGAGACAACAAGCGCAAACGAGGCCGGAACACCAAAACAGAAACCCTAGATCCCCCCTCCACCGCCACCCCCGGCAACTCCTCCTCTCCGCCCCTCGACGAACCCCCCTCCAACCACCTCCCCCGCCGGAGTGGTCGCCCCCGGAAACAACAACCGGAGCCGGAAAACAACAACCCCGTAAAACCCCCTTCCAGACGCATCGAGAGCAACGGGACCCACAATTTGGTTTCCTCGGAGAGGTGGGAGAGCGACGCGGCGGCGAGCTCCGTGCCGTCGATGGACGCGGTGGTGAAGGTGTTTTGTACTCACACGGAGCCGAATTTTTCTTTGCCGTGGCAGAGGAAGAGGCAGTATAGTTCGAGCAGTAGTGGGTTTGTGATTGGTGGGAGGAGGGTGTTGACGAATGCTCACTCGGTGGAGCATTATACTCAGGTGAAGTTGAAGAAGCGTGGCTCTGATACTAAGTATTTAGCCACTGTGCTCGCTATTGGGACCGAATGCGATATTGGTTAGTGTTATAATCATCTTTTTCACTCTTGCAATTTCTTTCTTATGTTGTTGTTTTAATTGGGTTTGAGTGATTTGAAGTGGTTGTGTCGTTTTAATGTACATTGGGACCGGATGCGATATTGGTCAGTGTATCATCTTTTTCGTGTTGTTCTTTTAATTGGGTTCATTGGGTTTGAGTGATTTGCAGTAGTTGTGTAAAGAGAAATGGAGTGGTGTCATCAACATTTTCACTCTTGCAATTTTTTATATTGTTTGTTTAATAGAAAGGGGTGGTGTCATTTCAATGTATATTGGTTTGGTCATTTGATCTTGCAGCTATGCTTACGGTGGATAAATCCTTTCTGTGTTACGTGTTGAAGTTTACATTGCTAAGCGTTTCGAGTTGATTGGGTTTGAGTGATTTGCAGTAGTTGTGTGAATAGAAAGGGGGTTTTGTCATTTTAATGTATGTTGGTTTTGTCTTTTGATCATGCAGCTATGCTTACGGTGGATAACGATGAGTTCTGGGAAGGGGTTTCACCTCTTGAATTTGGAGAATTACCGGCACTACAAGATGCAGTCACTGTTGTGGGCTATCCTATTGGGGGAGACACGATTTCCGTAACAAGTGGGGTTGTTTCGCGCATAGAAATTCTTTCCTATGTACATGGATCAACTGAGCTTCTGGGGTTGCAGGTCAGGACCTATTTTGTCATTTTATTTTTTGCTGTCAGTTTATTTGACCTTGAATCCTCATCGTGGTACTCGTATATGCGTAGATAGATGCGGCTATAAACTCTGGAAATTCAGGGGGACCTGCGTTTAGTGACAAGGGGAATTGTGTGGGTATAGCTTTCCAGTCTCTGAAGCATGAAGATGCAGAGAATATTGGCTATGTCATACCAACTCCTGTTATTAAGCATTTCATTCAGGACTATGAAAAGAATGGAGCATATACTGGTATGGGTTTTGTTTTCCTGCCTGTGTTTATATTAGGATGTAGTCTGTATAGTTTATAAGACTTAAGTAAAATCAACCATTCTTGCTACGGATCCGTGGAAGTGTTCATGAATAGATTTATTGACATAGACCGTAGTTTTCATTAGCTTATAACTGGTTTGTAAGAAAATGAACTTTTCCCACACCTTCAAATGCTTGCAACGACAACTTTATTCAGGCTCTTCAACCGTTCTTTTGGACATCATCATGCTATGCACTTCTAAAGTATCAAACTAACTCAGCTGGCCTAATTGACATAGAAAGAGGCCTATAAACTAACATATAGAAGTTAGAGAATACATGGATGCCGTTACTTATTAGTTATTTAGTCGTACATGCATTGATTCCTCCAGCTGTGTGCAAGTACCCATCTCAAACTGAGATATAACACACTTAAAAAAGTACAGCACACATGGACATCTCTAAATATGTGTACCCTGCATTTGGATATTTAAGGAGAAATCTTTAAAAAAAATGCTTAATATTATTAACCATGCAAACTCTGTCATATTATGTAAAGTGCTCTTGTCTAACCTACCAAAGTGCACTCTAGTTAGATGGTGATGGTAGAATTTCCTTGGAAAGGGTATATTTTTGTTGTGCTCTCGTTACCATGAATGCAGGGTTAGAAAATTCAGTATTTAGAAATGTACTCGATGCTTATATCATACAGAGCCACTGATAATATTATGTAGAAAGCTAGGGGATTTTACAATTCAGTGTTTAAAAGTTGAAAGTTAATTTAGCCTCAGAGGTTACACATTTTCGTACAGATCTTGTTCCTAATATCTCCAATCGTTTGATGCACTGGTGAAATTTACCTTGTTCATTGATGCACTGATGAAATTTACCTTGTGCATCTCAACTAGTAGAAGATGTATTTTTCTTATCCTTCTTTCTCGTAATAAATTGAGTTTATTTGGGTTCAGAGGTTTGAATATGCAGGATTCTAACAGGGTAGTCAAACATTTCCCTGGAATTGTGGACTTACTTTATCATGTGCTGTCAACCATGTTACATGACTTTGTTTAGAAAGGTCTCCCAGCAAGATAAATTACTTGAACTCCTGTTCGGATGAGGTAGCGGGATTTTGGTTTCTTGCTATCTAGTACTTCGCAACTGAAGCTTATTTCTTCTACCAAGATGCAAGAAAGTAGCTATTCTTAGATGGATGATTGGTTCATATATGGAAAAGATTATACTGCATTGGTATTAGAGGTGAAAAAGGCAAGGGAAAGACTGGAATGTAGTATACTACTCTTCAGATTAGGTAGCGGTTTTTCTTATTTCTCGTGATCTAGTACTTGGAAATGGAAACTGAAGCCTATTTCTTCTATCAATATGCAAGAAAGTAGCTATTCTTATGATTGATGGTTGGTTCATATATGGAAAAGATTATACTGCATTTATGTTAGAGGTGAAAAGGGCAAGTGAAAGGCTGGAATGTAGCCTACTTTTATATGGTGATAGAAAGTCTTTGGTGTTTGCATTTGGGTTTTGGTATAGCTTAAACTACCCTTGGATGCGCCAATTAGGATAAGTGAGACACTCCCAAAAACGATGAGGGAGAGGGAGAGGGAGACAAAGCTGGGCGGAGACAGCAAGACAAGACCTTATTAAACCTAAGTGCATGGATGGATTTGGTGTAGGGAGATTAAGCACCGCGAGAGAAGAGCACCATAGTATGATCTGGGACACCCACTTACCCAAAAGGTCAACCTTATGAGTTAGGGCCCAAATCATACTACATTAACCATGAACCTCATGTCCACCGTCCCGATGTGGGACAAACTGCTCACACATGATACCCAACAATCTCCCCCTTCATGTGTGAGCCCTTCAACATGCTCCCCCTCGCCCGGAAGCATTTGCCGAATTTCTTGGAATCGCCTTTGTGAGAGTGCACCGGACCACCATCTGCCAGACCACCTGCTGGAGCAACACAGGAATTTGACCGTCTGCAGGAACACCTGGTCCACCATTCATGGAAGACCCATCCATGAGAACACCGCACATCTCACCCTTGATTCACCACTGCAGGGCGCACGAACCATACCACTTGTAGGGAGATTAAGCACCGCGAGAGAAGAGCACCATAGTATGATCTGGGACACCCACCTAACTTTCTTGTAGGGAGATTAAGCACCGCGAGAGAAGAGCACCATAGTATGATCTGGGACACCCACTTACCCAAAAGGTCAACCTTATGAGTTAGGGCCCAAATCATACTACATTAACCATGAACCTCATGTCCACCGTCCCGATGTGGGACAAACTGCTCACACATGATACCCAACATTTGGAAAGATGGAATTGGAGAGATTTGATCCATGCAGAAGACCTCTCCTAAACTAGGAAAAGGCTTGTTGAGTCAAGTTGAGCATAACATGGACAACCCTGGTTTAGATTGTGGTCTTTCATGCAAGGTGAGTTGGGAACTGCCATGAGGACTGGATATTATTGAGAAATGAAGGTTTTCTGAAGGAAGAGCGTTAATTTTATTGGTTAGAGTAATTTTGTTATCATGCTGATGTTTCTGGCTCAGATGCGCATTTTACACTCATATATATAGACACACCAACGCAGTGGATCAGTAAACTTCACTTGGTTGCCATAGTTCTATATGTACTTGGCCTTTACCCCACTGTATGACTTTAAATCTTGATCATGTCAAGAAACAGAACAAATTGTCAGCTGGTGTTCGTACAGGACACCTGACGCATGGAAGCCAAAACTTGTTGTCGAGTGTGGCTTATATCTGGCGTGATTAGCAGTTGCAACTTCTGTGGAGTCTTGGTTCTATTAGACTCATTAAACCAGGTGCATCTGGAACTGCTATATTTTTTAATGGAGTGCATTGACATAATTACTATTTACTCATTGAAGTGCGGATATTGTTGTGGGTTATTTTTTTTTGGGGGGGGGGGGATGAGGCTCATGTTGGGGAAAACTTAATATATTGTTCATTCTTATTTGTCCATCACTGTTTCTTGAATTCTCATATAGTCGACCATAGTTGTCAAATCGGGATTCACATAGTGAATCGAAATTCGCCTTCACTGAATCGTAAATCGAATCAAATCGTGAATCGTAAAGATTCAGCTTGCAATATTTTAATGTAGGTATAACAAAATATTTCATAAAGCTATAACATTATTGAACAAAATATTCATATTTTTACAAAAAGAAAGCTCAAATGATTGGAAACTCGCATCCGTAACTAGTGATTAGGAGTTTAACACATCAAAAAGTAAAGAATAATCTAGATATAGATAGGCATGTGGAGCAAGGAAATACAAGATGCCAAGGAGATTGAAAATAATAGAAAACCATTAGCGTTGGACTTGAGAAAAATGCGCTAGTAATTTAAAATAAATGCATGTTGCAAAACAGACATAAATGTAGGAAGTAATGTAGGAAGTATTAGTTCTGAGACTGATGCCGCAACTCAAGTAGATCTTCAGATGAATCGAAGGTGTATCGTAGAATCGGTCTGAATCGCAACTGAATCGTAAGATTCAGACTCTTGAATCGGGATTCAAATATTTATTTGGCCATTAAAGATTCACTAAGGGATTCACATCGTTTCGTGGGTGAATCGAATCGAATCGTAGTATACGAATCGTGAATCGTAAGATTTTGACAACTATGTAGTCGACCAGTTCTGTCTCTGCATTTGAGATACTCCCTCCGTCCCATTGTTATTGTCATACTTCCCTAAAACAGAAATCCCAAAATAATTAAAATTATATACTTGTTACTTCACTTCCTTACATACCCTTCTTCTCTCTTACCTTTTCACTTTTCAATAAATAAAGCTTGAGACATGACAATTCTGTAAATTTATCAATTCAAAAGCATCTCCACTTTGTAAAAAGTCCACCCACACAATAAATTGGGACGGAGGGAGTACTTGCAAATCCTGAGATGAATATGCTCGTTTTCCATCATATACCATTAGTCGAATGACAATCAATTACACGTGTGTGCAATGTAGTTGGCATCTGTTTGATCCTTTCCTTTTTGTTATTTATTTATTTATTTTATTGTAGGATTTCCAATACTGGCTGTTGAGTGGCAAAAGATGGAGAACCCTGACATGCGCATGGCTATGAGCATGAAACCTGACCAGAAGGGTGTTCGCGTAAGACGAATTGACCCTACTGCTCCAGAGTCTGAGGTCCTGAAGCCATCTGATGTTATTCTCAGCTTTGATGGGGTTAAAATTGCAAACGATGGGACTGGTATCAGTTTCTTGCTTTTTATAAGACAAACATCTAGAAATATTTTTTCTGTTTCTAAACTTCATGTGTGTCTGGAATTAACGCTATTTTTGTTTTTTCAGTCCCTTTCAGGCATGGAGAGCGCATAGGCTTTAGTTACCTTGTTTCGCAGAAGTATGCGGGCGATATAGCGACGATTCAAGTGCTGCGCAATTCTGATACTCTTTCGTTCAAAGTCAAGCTTAAGAGCCACAGAAGGTTGATTCCAGCACACAACAAGGGAAAGCCTCCATCATATTATATTGTTGCTGGACTAGTTTTTACAACTGTCTCTGTTCCTTATCTGCGGTCTGAGGTAAGCTGTAAATGGTTTTAGCTTGTTTCAAGATGTGATCATGGGAGCTGAACCTTTGTTGATTAAGTTCCGCTTGTCTGACTTGTCAAGACATCATGATCCCGTTGATCAGTTTCTGTATAACACTTTAGATTATTGTCCATTTTCATGACTTGAATGGTAATTTTTGTTTTGCAAATGCCACAATTCCTTCTTTGTATGTGTCAGGGCGTGGGACTGTCGATCATAGGGCTGTACATCGACCAAGTTGTTAGGGATCAGCTTTGTTGTGCAGCGCACCGTAGCGTTGGGTAAATTTGTGGTTTGAATAACAATTAATTCTTCTATTTTTCCCGAACGTGACCTTGCATGCCACCTGGGTGCAGCTCGAGTTGAATGATATTTAAAAAAGACTAAAAAAACAAGTCATTGTCTTGATTTTGCGTTTGTTCGGTGAAGGCCTCATAATTTGAACTCTTATATGTGGTTTGACTTGGCTCTTTCCCAGCTTCAGCTCATGTCAATGGACTGAGTGCGAAGACCTGCGTTTTCTCTAGAATAGGACTGCACCATGACACTGCAAAGATTAAAACTACTACCACTCATTTTGGGTCAATTTGTAGGGTGCCTGAGCTGAATTGTAAAACTAAGGTCTGTATTTATCACTTGGGCAGGGAACGCAAGACTGTTTACTTTAAGGCTCTCTAATATCGTCTGGGAGTCATTCCCTGTTGTCTTGATACTCAAATGTGTTTTGCGGTGCCTTGACAATGAGGTAGTTTAGGAAGGTTTAAAAATCTATAGTGTGAACTGTTGGGATTAAAGAAGGAAATTTAATCATTATAGTTTAATCATTATAGTTAATATGTAGGTGTTTCGGTTTCTCTGCGAGAGATGGAAGAGTCTCAATTGAGGTGGTGATGTTGCTTTGAAGAGGCAGTTTTTTGAGAAAGTTATTATTAATTCTTTATTTGCAGGATCAAAGGGTGGTGGGTTATTCAGATGGTGTGGGCTATTTCAAGTTTTTGTTTTATTAAAGGCGTGGCAGAGTTGTGTGTTGTATTGATAGGTTTGTTTTCTTGTGTAAATTTAGAGGTGGAGTCTTTTAACTGGTCTTAGTCAGTTTTGGTGTTCTTATGGTAGATGTTTGGCCCTTTCTAAATGACGGTTTTATGTTTTCCAAAGTCTATTCATACTTGAGAAGACTTGGGTAAGTGTGGCAGGAATTGTCATATAATTGAGGGATCGATACCCTGAAGTACCAATCTGTATTGTGTACGAGGCGACATTTCAAGGTAGCATCACTAATGAATAATCTGACGAAATGATTAGAAAGCTATGACAAGGCAAAAATGTTGATGTTCGATGGTATTCTTGAGGGGGTATTTTGCCTAGAAATGCTGTTGGAATTGAGGACCACGAATGGTGTGGTAGCAGAGAAGAGTGAGACACATTTAGTATAAATTGCCTTGTACACCAGAAGATGGTAAGATTTATTTCATGATGGAGTAGTTCTCACAGGATCAGTGTCAGGCTAAGCTGTAAAATAGTGTCAGGGTGTTTAGGAGAAAGAAGATAGGATGGAATTGTAATTGTTATAAATGTATGTTATCCGGTCTGGTCTGACAAGAAGTTTATGGGCTGATAAGTCATCCATTATCAAGAGCTGTTTGTAAAAGTTTGAGGACATCTATGTTGTTTTTGAATATCGAAAAGAAGTGGTCCTTGGAACTTCAAGATTTGAAGTCTACAGTATTTGCGAAAAGGAAGGAAAATGGATTGTTTTTATTTATATGTACGTTGTGAAGTTACGCATTTGCAATAGATTTTGTTGATTCTTAGCGTATTTCATATTAATTGGCTCTTCTTCAGCTCATCATATTATCTTTTGGCATGCTTGGTGAGGGTTTAAGAAGGGTATAACCAACAAAGATAGTGGAAACGCGCTCTTGGATGGTTACGTGTCGAGAAGGAACTAAAGAGCTGCCGATGGAAAGGATAAGATAACCAGTTTCACTTGCCAAAGGTCTCTGTTCCATCTGTGGCATTAGGCAGCACCTTTTTTGGTAACAGTTATACATCTTCACCATAGAGAAAATAAGTGCCCGGGGCACGTAGAGTACCTTTGGATTCTAGACGAGGGACTGCTATTTTGAGTCGTCTTGAGGTTTAACTCACTTTTTTGTAGGGGTGGTTATATTTTGTATAGTTTGATGAAGCAAGAATGTGAGCATCTGGCTGACTGATGTCATTATTTACTGGTGTTTCTATTTTCCGTGGCCACGATTGTTATCAAAAGATTTTATAGTTTTGCTTTTATGGCTTTATTCAGGACGTGAAATAGTTGGCCAAAGTGGGATGTGCTTAAGTTAGGCGTAGTGATCATGTAGAAGTGTTAGTGAAGAGATAGGCTTGTAGGTTTTTGCCACATTATTTATTGGAGTTGGCAAGTTGCGTTCCAACTCATTTTTTAGGTCTTCCATTGAGGTCTTAAGTGTCGGGGGCACTGTTCAAAGACGTAAAGAAGATGGAAAACGTAGCATATCTTGAAGGGTTGACACTTGATAGCATTATTAAATTATTTTACAAGATTGGAGGAAGTTGAAAAATGGGAATGCATTGAAAATGAGTTAAAGTTCAAGATAGAAATCGAAAAGAAACGAGAAAAAAGAAGTGGCAGACTGATGTATCTTAACTGGAATTCGGAAAGCTACGGGATAAGACATGTTGGTTTAGTTTACTAGTTTGATATTTAGTAGATTGAATGAGTAATTAATTCAGAACACTTCGGTTTGGTTCTGAGACCAAATTTAATATTTGAAGTTGCCCGGATTGTCACATCATCAACTTTAGGAAAGATATTCTCTGATAGATGAATACATGGAAAAAAGGACCAGCCCGTGGGATTATAGATTCTTGAGAAGTGTGTTTGATGCAGTCCCGGAAGAATTAATGCGGATAATTTGAATGAAAGAAGCAGGCCTCATAAATTCTGCGTATTGCAGTAAATTTAAGACATGTACGATGAAGAAGTAAATATCTTGAATCATGTGAGAAGAACCAGGCGTTTTTCACGTTGAGAGGCGTAGATGGAGGATCTAGCGTAGGGATGGCAATCCGGGTCAGAATTTAATAAACCCGACCGTGCCAGACATAGTACCCAGAGGTAGGCCCGCACGCACAAACCGGCGCTGGAACCTACTATATGCTGACCTGCACTCGGTCAAAACTGGCCCGATTCGGACCACACACAAACCCGCCCTGTCAAAACCCGTTTCTAGCTTAATCTATGAAGCCGAACACACCAACTTGTAATAAAATCCAATTTTATCATCAATCTACACATGGGATTTTATCATCAATCTACATTCTACACATGGGTGCAATGAGAACAGCACCATCCCAGAGAGTTGGCTTCTTCCAGTGGAGAAGAACATCAGTTCTGCTCTTCGACTCTCCCATTATTATCCTCAATTTCTTCACATTCTCTTTCTTTTCTGGTGAAATAAATAGTACCAAAGAGTTTTCAATTAAAACCCATAACTCCAGTTCAACTAATCTCATTAATTGATCTTCCTAATCAAGAAATCAAAGAAACAGAATCAAAACATAGGACTATGAGTTCTTATTTTACCAGAAGTACTGGTGTAGTTTCAGAGCGATCAGAGACACCTTTGGCGAAGATAGAGACTAAGCCTTGAACCCCTTCTGATTTCACATTGCCTTCGTAGTCCATTCCATAAACTCCAAACCCTGCGTTCGTCAACCTAATCACAGCCCCTGTTTTTTTACCAAACCCAAATTGCAAAATTTCATCACTACCTCTTTTTTTCAATCTCATTCTCTCTCTAGACTGAATCTGAAAATGACATTTGTTGGAGATGCTGCACTTCATGGCGTACCCATGGCACAGAAAAAGGAGAATACGAATATGTAGGGGGTGCGGGTTTCTTGGATCCAAACCCTGCACTAACCCGACTGCCCCCAATTTACTTATTACGCCCGATTCATAATCGTGTGCGGGCCAGCCCACACACAACTTAAATGGTGTGTGAACAGTGTAAAGTGCAGTATGGGAAGCGGGTTGGCCCGACTTTTAAAACCCGAATGGCCATCCCTAATCTAGCGTACTCATTTCCTGGGTGTGTTAGTTATGGTCCTTATGGACCAACTTAGTACAAGGAATGGAGATAAAATTGACATGATAGCTTTATTAAGATTAAGTGTTAGTTACTTGGTTATTAATATGATACATAGCTTGAATCTCACTACCAACTTTCGAAGCTGCAAGCCTTCAGTAGAATGGAAAAGTATGAAGAAGTATCATAGATGCTAACATGAGTGACGGTAAAGCCAAACCTGGTTAAGAAACTGAAACTGCTCATTGATTGGGGTAGTTGTATCAAGATGTAGTATTTATTGGAGCTCAAAAGAAGTGCGAAGTGGATTAGGTTGTGCACAAGGGTAGTGTTGTATGATTTCAGAAACCTAAGCCAAAGCTGAAGTTATAAAAAGCCCGTATGATTTCAGAAACCTAAGCCAAAGCTGAAGTAATAAAAAGTACATTAAGTCTTCTGTTGACGTATAATAGTGAGTGCCAACACATGAGAAGATATAATCAGAAAAAAGAGCTTTGATGAAATGACAATGGTGAGCCGTGAGCAATTACCAGAAAGATATGACATACTTAACTTCCTGAGCCAGAGAATGACTAAGGGAAAATGTGTTTGTTGAGATGGGAGAGTGTGTTTCTAGGGAACTATAATTCCAATAAATGCAGTAGACAAAAATATTATGGTCTTAACAATTCTAGGTATAACCAGAGAATGGACCAAGGGTAAAATGACAATTTTGGTATGGAGTAATGTGTTTCTAGAGAACTAATAAATGCGGTAGAAGAAAGTTCTTTTTTGGATACTTCGGAAATAAAGAAGTTATATGGACTTTGCTTACACCAGGCCTTTATGTGCGGTAAGGAAGTGGATGAGTAATGAACTTGGTAAAAGAATAAGTTTGAGACCACGGATTATTTTTAAAGATTGTGAATTGTGATTTCTTTCATCTAAGCGTAAGAGAGACCTGAAGTTTGATTGAAACAGTTGACCCCCTTGCGATGAAGGTAGAAGTATGGTTGACTGCACCGCTCAAATGTGTATGTTGAAGACTTTGATTCTCCCCTTTATAAGGTGTTGTAGTGTAAGGCTTTAAGATTGATGGTTGGAAAGTACACCTTTATCTAGTCTTTGCTTGATAACTACTTATGAAGGCTTTGGAGATGGTTGGTTAGGTGTAGAATGGGATGACAGTTTAGAGTAGGTTAGATGTTTTAAGGGTATATAGTCTTGTATGAATTTTGTAGAGGGCAAGGGCTGAGAAGATTTTGGGCTGTTCGTAGTTTGTGCTGGGATGTTGTGAGTGTACTTTGAAAAGGATGTTACTGGGGTATTTACTTGCAGAGGGAACTGAATCGGATGTGACCCATTTAAGTTACTCCCATTATTTCTTTGAGAACAAGTTTTTGAGCTTAGTCCCCTACTATCCCATATACTGGATTAACGTCTTGCTCTCAAATCATTGTTTGGCTAGCCTACTAGGCGCAAAATGGTATTTCTGCTCTTCCATAGAAGTGTTGGATTTCATTTCTATCTCACCAATGTGTTTTACATCACTTCTAGTCTTGGAAAGGATCATATCTTTTTCAGTTTCTCGAGTTTCTGGTTTCATAGAGTTAATACTTAGAAGCGGGTGTTCGTCTGTGGTGTTGCGGCGATTTTCAAGACTGGATTAACGTCTTGCTCTCAAATCATTGTTTGGCTAGCCTACTAGGCGCAAAATGGTATTTCTGCACTTCCATTGAAGTGCTGGAAGATATTTCTATCTCACCAATGTGTTTTACATCACTTCTAGTCTTGGAAAGGATCATATCTTTTTTAGTTTCTCGAGTTTCTGGTTTCATAGAGTTATTACTTAGAAGCGGGTGTTCGTCTGTGGTGTTGCGGCGATTTTCCAAAACTTACGAGTGCGGGGGCGGGCGCAGCAAATTTACGTGTGTTTCTATATATGTGCTTGTGTGTATATAAAATATTTGTGAGATGACATGCAGAAATGAAAATATAAAACAATAGGGTAAAAGACACTTTCACCCCTTCTAGTTTGGGAAATGACACTTTCACCGCTTCAGCGTGCTAAATTTGAGGAATTCTACACTTCAGAATTGTGACCCCGTTGGTCTGGGGGTGGGTGTCCATCACAGATAGTAGTGTCTGGGACAAATTTGCCCAATTAGAGTATGGAATGACACAATCAGGGGTGTAAGTGTCCTGCAGTTTGGCACTCTAAAGTGGTGAAAGTGTCTGTGTCAAACCTGAGGGTTGAAAGTGTCTTTTACCCAAATAATAGTGGCTAAATTATATATGAACCAGCAACATCAACCATTCTACAAAATAGATAATATACACCACATGTTCACAAGTCAATAAAACTGACGTTCTTTTGGTTAAGTTTGTAGCTGTATTTTAGAAGACCTCCCAACTAAAACTTTCGTAATAACTCTGCCGCACCCAAAAGTACCCACGTAGCACCCTGTGCAGGTGCGCGACCTCCCAAAAGTACTTATGCTTCCTATAATATCTTAATTGTCAATTATACTTAAGGTCATTCGCTTTGAGTGAATACACACTTTTCCCTTCTGTTACCTTTCAGGATTATATCAGAAGGGAAGTTTAGATAAGGATGTCAAAATATTGAGATGAAGTGGAGATTTAATGGAGTATAATATAAAAGAATGGTCCTTATATTAACTTACAAAAGGAGCTATTACGCAGTTCAAGAAAGAAGTTATTTGGGGTTATATGTCACTGATATATTACTCTTAGTTTACCTATCAATTCTATTTTGTGATCTGAAGGGCCGTTCTATCCTGCGATGTCTCGCATGGATTTCTAGGTGATTCATGTTCTGAAATAATCATTAATGTAGTCCGAAACTGGTTGAAAAGTGCTAGCTTAAATATTAGGCTTTGTTTTAAGAGTTCTAGTTTAAGCGTTAACCCCACTGCTTGGTAAGAGGAGTTCGGCACGTCTGTCCTATGTTATTGGAAATTTGGTTTGCTTGGGTCTGCGGGGTGGATATGCCAAACATAATTTCCATTAATTTTGTAGGTCCTGGTTACGCTTCTTTTGGTGACTTGGAGAAACTATCCGTGTTTTTCTAGAAAGCACTTCACACAATTCTTTCTGTGTAAAGCCCCATTCATCCTTATAACTAGCCTGTTGATGTGTAAGTTGTTCTTCTAGAAAAGACCTGTATAGTTGAAAATTACTAGCAAGTCGCCATGATTTTTTAGGGCGGAACCGAAGACTAACATGTTCCAGACACTTTATCCAATTCACTATCTGCTAGTGCTAGATATATGAGAATTGCAATCACACAAGTCTGGTCTCAGTCAACCCATGCCAGACCTGATTTCGGAACAGAGTAAGGAAAACCCAGAAACAGAGCAGACCCACAGATGTGAATCACTGTAAGTGCAGACAGGGAGATATTATTGCTTGCTCTATAAGAGAAATTGATGTGGTACTCAGCAGATTATCACATGCCACACATTTGTGTGGGGTTCAAAAGAATACGTGGCCTGTGATACTCTGCGGAGTACCGCATCACTTCTCTTAGAGCAAACAATAATTTTCCCAGACCAGGAACAGTACCCAAACTTGTTAATTCGACTTTCTCAACCTGACCATCACCCCTCCCATAACCCAAATCGCATAAGAATGTCCGAATATCCTAAGAAACTGAGGGTGAAGTATAACTTTCTCGAAGAAAATGGCTTAAGAGAGTCCATAAAAAAAGATCAGACATTTTCCGAACTATTGAAACTTACAGAACGAGCCAGTAGACTTATTAGAACAGCAAACAAAGAAATATGATGAAGCAGGATGAAACAGTCCAAGATTACAAAAACAAAATCCATAGTTACATCCTAACCATCTACCGAAAAGGCCGCACCAGGTAGAATGGGCACCATGAAATATGGGATCAGTTCATAGATACAAACCAAAGCTAGTAGTAGAATAAACCAAGAGTCCGAGATTAGTTTAAGCATCTTTTTTGACTCCACAGTTGCAAACTTGGTCTTTGTACCGACATGGACCCGTCCTACTATAGAACTAGGTATTACTCTCGAAGGAAGTGTTTGTTTGACAATGAGGCCACCCACTCTAAGGCTTCAAAAACTGCAGAAAGGATTCCATGGCAGTAGCTGAGCCTAGTGATCCTCTGGTAGTGATGTTATCCTTTCCATTGGATCCAACTGTCCAGCCAAGCATCCTTTCCTTCCTACAGAAGGGAATGATCCATACCTCTGCCACGATACATGTTTGACCCCAATGTAGAAGGAAAAGATAGGCCTCCTTGCCTGCTTTATATGGGAACTTTGCCCCAGCCTACCAACCATACTTCATAAAGCAATGCAATAGAACTCTTAATGACAAATTGGATCTAAAACCTCGTTAGACTTTAAATTTGCTGCATTTTCATCTGCTGAGCTTCTACCAAAAACAATGGAATTTCTGTATTTCCATTTTTCCCAAATGATTGCTTCAACCCAGCAAAAGACAAGGGGTTTTACTTGTTGAGGAATAGAACTTAGTAAATGCTAGAACGACTGTTAATCAATAAAGAATAGAGGATTCAGATGTAAAGGACCAATAGACCAGAAGGTTGTGTAAACCTACAATGGAGTAATGTGACACCGATATAGAACTTAGTAAATGCTAGAACGACTGTTAATCAATAAAGAATAGAGGATTCAGATGTAAAGGACCAATAGACCAGAAGGTTGTGTAAACCTACAATGGAGTAATGTGACACCGATTCACCTACTTGTCTGCAAATGGGCAGAGATTCTCCGAGAGATATGGTACTCGAGGAAAAGTTTTTGAGTT
The DNA here is from genome assembly GCA_023055425.1 of Linanthus parryae. NCBI lineage: Eukaryota > Viridiplantae > Streptophyta > Magnoliopsida > Ericales > Polemoniaceae > Linanthus > Linanthus parryae. The sequence goes on from JALGPY010000004.1 coordinate 101,321,474, forward strand.
GGAATACTCTCAATTAATGATTGCCAGACAAAAAACACGATCTTAGACAAATTTAAGCTTCCGAAGATTCTCAGATGTATTTCAGGAGAAGTTTTGAGTTGGAATACTCTCAAGTAGTGACTTAAGATAAAGAACATGATCTTATGAGGAATTTTAAGCTTTCAAAAGTCTTTCTGAGGAAATCCCCGATCCAGCTTACTTGGAAAGTTACAGTCACCCTTTTCCAAAGTCTTGTTAAGCTCCAATTTTAATATTCGTTTATAAGCTGGTCTGACTGAAAAGTCAGCATCTTTGGAGTATTTTTAACAATTTCAGAATTAGCTGAACTAACCTGGGAGGTAAAAGAGAATAGAGAAGTTGGATGTTCCATTGTTTGGATCCTGAGATTAAGAAAATATTAACATAATTAATATCTCTGGGCTCTGGCTCTATCTGAGGGTGCTTAGATCACAGAGAGAAGAGAAGATGGGGGCACCTCAAGAAGCTAATTATCGTTCCGGTAAAGATGATATTCTTATCATTGCCCGAACACCAAGTTAAACATTTTGAATCAACAGTAAGTCAGTAATATTACTGAAATTTCTCCAATTCAATGAAGCTGAAGAATTAGGGTTTTCTTTTGCAGTAATGAGACAAGAAGTAGGCTGCAAAATAAGAATCAGGCTGAGAAACTATTTCCAGGGTTGCTCTGCAAGAAGACAATAGTTCAAAGCAGGAAGAGACCTTAACCCTGAGCCTCTGACTGGTTTGTTGCAAGTTGTAACATATTTGCTGCCATTAGAGCCTGTGCACTGGTTTCTTTGAGACATCCTCCTTCCACACAGATCTTGACACAGCAGAAGATATTTTATCAAAAAAAAAAGAAGATATTTTATCACAAACTTTTTATTTATGTTGTCATATTTAGTTTAGGCTCTCCCAAAAAACAAAATAAAAATATACAATTCTTAAAAATCAGTTTGTTCCGGATATGTACATCGGATTTGCAAACACGAAAGAGGATGGGGTGAGAGAGCGAAGCTTAAAAGAATACTTATCAGAATATTTTGGGTGTACAAATATCGTTGGGCAATACCAGGATTGACCTGAAAAATTAGTTCTCATGGCTCCGGTTCTATTGGGCTATAAATGGATCTTGTTCTCATGGAGCAAGTTTCTGTGCCATGGGTTTGGTCAGTATTTTGGTCAGAATTGGCTCGTTAATGCGCTTACTTGGTGAGGTGACGGTACTTCTTCAAATACTGCTTGGAATGCCTATGCTTCTCAAGAACTATCAACGCTTAAGAATGCAAAAGGATTTTTTGAAGATCTAGTATGCTTGAAAAGCAGTTCATTAGTGAACACGCATACGTTAAGGTGGATGAGAGTAGCTTTTATGAGACTCCCAAAGTGCTTTTCTCAGTTACCAGAGCACCCTTCATAATATATTAGGTCCTGCAAGAACTTGATCAGTATAAGGAGAGAGTATTCAGAGCACAATTTTTCATGCACTGCTGTGTTCTGCCAATATCTGATTGTAGTTGATGCCTGAAATTATATTTTCCAATTAGTGCAAAGTTGGAACTTGTTTAGTTTCTCTTAATAGTAACTGTCATATCTTATGTTATCTTATTGCCAGTATGGTAAAGATTATGAATATGAAGCCCCAGTGAAGCTGTTAGACAAACTGTTGCATGAAATGCCCAAGTCCGAGGATGAGCAACTGGTTGTGATCTCTCAGGTTTTCACCTCTCTTATGCTTAGTCTATCTCTTATGTACCAATGAAAGATTGTTCTTTGAATAGCTTTGATTGTCTAATTGATGGAAGGTTCTTGTTTCCGACATCAACATTGGATACGAGGAGATCGTCAACACCCAGGTAGATTATTTGCTATAGATGCAATATGGGTTGACGATGGTAACAAATTCTGTGGATCACAATTGCTCAATCATCTTATTGTGTGAATAAATGCAGGTTCTTGCCTTCAATGGTAAACCGGTGAAGAATCTCAAGAGTTTGGCCAACATGGTGGAGAACTGTGGCGACGAGTTTCTAAAATTTGATTTGGATTACCAACAGGTATAGATGAATCTCAGTCCTGTTCCAACCCCCTGTACTTGCGTGTTGTGTTTATGCTTATCCAATGATTTTTGCTGTGTGCAGATAGTGGTGCTTCGGACCAAGACAGCCAAAGCAGCGACACTAGATATTCTCACCACACATTGTATACCTTCAGCCATGTCGGATGATCTCAAATAGTAAGATGAGGTTATTCCACAATGGTTTTCCTCAGTTTATCCACCGTTGGCATATGAAACTCATTTGCGCTTTAGTCAAGCTCAAGTTATTAAAAGTTCCGGAAGATAGAATTTTGGCAACTTCAACTGTAATAGGTAGGTAGCTAAAAGGAATCGTTTTTTTTGGGCGGCGATAAGAGCGCTGTAGGCCTGTCAAGAATTATGCTGGGGCATTGCCTTGGAATATTTTGATGATACCCTAATATTTGGTGCTTCTGCTGCTGTTCTATTTTGATATTTACCTTTGGAGGTGACATTACATTCGATATGTGAAGACAACACATGCAGTGATATAATGCAACATCTTTGTACACAGATGTTATTTTCCGGATACAGCCTAGAAGCAGTTGTACAATGTCAAGCCGCCTTGTAATTAAGTTGCCAAATTTGTGAATAGTTTGCATGCGGTTGCGCTGACCGAGTTTCTGTAGAATAAGAACAGCAGCACGGATGGACATCTAGCTATCAAAACTAACAAAAATATACCTTGATTGCCTTTATGGAAATAGTTATATTTGGCACATGACAAAATATACCAAGCTTGGTTGTCAATTTGTGGAAGAATTGGAGGGGAAGGGAAATGGTCGATTAGAGTCCATCATAGTCCAGGGTTTGAGTTTGACTCTCTGGAAAGTCTAGATGCTTCCGGTTTGGTCAATTTGCCGTGTTCATCTTGATTTCACCTTCTCTCAAACATGGACCTGGAGATCTTCAATGGAGCAGCAGTGGATGTAAATGGAGAGAGAGAGAGAGAGAGAGAGAGAGAGAGAGAGAGAGAGAGAGAGAGAGAGAACAGGGGAGAGAGATGGCACTGTCGTGTAATAGCTGAAGAGTAGGATGACATTGATTATAATGCAGCATCCCGTTGCATTGAGATTGCAGAGGAGATACGATTGCAGCTAAATTTAGAGCAACATATGAATGTTTCATCTACTGAGGCTACAAATACGTGAACATATAAATTTAGAGCAACTCATTATTCAACGATACTGGAGGTGTGTACCTGTTTCCAACTTCCTGGCAAATATGGCAGGAACCGTTACCAAACTGGTGGATGAATGTTGTCCAAGTCATGGAGAAGAACTTTTTAAGGCCTAGAGAGTTGAAATCATCACAAGTAATAAAGCCAATCGGCTGAACAAAGGCGGTTGTGGTTGAGATGTCCATGCAAGTGAAATAATTTTCACAAGCAATGAAGCCTGGTCGACAAGGTTTTGCACTGAACCATCCGAGGCTCAGTAGTCTAATAATTTTGAATGTACTAGTCCGATATATGCATTATCATCTGTAATGAACCAAGAGGTTTTAACTGACGACACGAATGTTTCCAGGCCAATCCAATTTACATATCAGGTCACCTGACTTCTCACACAATCAGACTTCAAGTTCACATGAACAGTCAGCTAGAAGCAAATTGGTATATTCTGGAAATTTTGCAAATAATTCTTGAATTCATCAGAATCACAAAGTTTGTTTTCCATGTATGCACTAGGGTTCTTTCTGTTTAGTGTTGTCTATAGATGCATGTGATACATGGAAAAACGTTTTTAGACCGATAATAATATCACAACGAATTTGAAGTTGTTAGTTGTCGCCCTACTCACCGATCGAGAGAGTTCTTATTTTCAAGAAGACGTTACTCCTTGCTCCCCAGAGAGTCCCTATTATTCCAACTCTCAGGCAAAGAAGGCCAGGGAAGAACCCAATTGGAGGAAAGAAATCTCCTATTGAGAATCACTGCTGACATCGATACACGACTGAATGCTTTAGGACTTTATGTGCAAGATTTCGATGTCTTCAAAGTCGTCTCCCGGCCACTTAAGTCCACCTTGACCTTGCCTGTATGATTCCATTTCCTCCCAAAAATGGTAGAGGAGTGAAAGAACTTAGTGTTGCGATACTTTTCTTTAAGAAATTGAATTCTAGATATCTCCTTCCAATAACTTTCTTCTTTGGCCCAAAGATCATTCATGTGACTCAAAATGACTTTTCTTTCCTCTTCCTTGTCCAAATCAAAGTCTTGGAGTTGGATCTCTTTAAGCCTGCCTTGAGCTTTCTGAACGGCTTTCTTGGTATTACCAAAGTTTGTTTCTTTTCCATTTAGATATCTCTTTTTTGCAACTCCTCAATTTGCTATCAAGTTTGAACGTTCTTGATCCTTGCTCTTCATACTCCCATGCACTTTTGATCATAGTTAGTAAATACTCTTATTCCGTTTAATATCCGTATGTACGTATAAATGAAAAGTACTTTCGTATTTCGTACTATTACTTGACCTAATGAAAAATACCCGTTTTTTAAAGCAAAAAAGTTTAATACTCGTATTTAACGTTCCTAATAAAACTCTGTGCATACAAGATTGCGGTGGATGAATTAGCATCCAAAATATTATAACTTATAATACGTAGTTAGTTATTATTAAATATTTTCTTACTATTTCCATATATCAAATATTTATTGTCATAAAGATTTACAAGTATTACTATAAACTTTGAATTTATTAAGTTAAAATAGCTATAATTGTGTGTGTGTATACTTGCATATATATTGAATCTTATCTTGTTAGTAATCTTTAGATTAGGGAATGCTAGTAACCTTTTTTTAACAAAAGTTTTCACCATAATTAAATAGTCGGATATCATTTTACATAAGTGATATATTAGTTATGAGTTATAATCTAATTATCATGATGATAAACAAATGAGTACGTGCTTTACAAATAATTTTTTAAATATTTGATAAAAATATGAAAAGAATGTAATGTCGGACACAACTCATTATATATGCTAAAATATTAAAATGCACCCGCATTTTTTTTATTCCGAATGAATAACTAATATACGAATTATACACGTTCGTATAGAAAACTCGAATTAATCAAATTCCGTATTTTTATGTCGAACTTTTATTGACGTATTTTTAACATAAAATCTTATAATACACGTACGTGGCGTACCAGGTTTTTTTTCCGCCCGTATTTTACTAACTATGCTTTTGATAACCTCTTTACAATGTTCTCTTTGAACCCATTACTTTTCAAAATAGAAGGTAGGAGTATTTCTTGAGAAAGAGGGGTCAGAGTCTAGAAGAAGGGCATTATGATAAGATCATACTCATATTTCATGAGAAAGAGTTGAGTTTGCATTTTGCCTAAGCTAGAGAGGGTTGCAAAGAACCTATCAATCCTTCCTCTAATATTTCCACAACTTCTATTGTTGGACCATGTGAATCTTGGTCCAGCAAAATTGTGTTCCACCAGCTGTAATTCAGAGTCATAGGAGTTAAATCTTCTCGTTCTCCAACCCTTGGCAGGAGCTCCTCCCTCGTACTCAATATCATCTGCAACTTTATTGAAGTCCCCCCAAAATTCACCAGGGGCCATTTATTCTAGTACTTTCACTCTTGAGGAAGTTCCACACTTCCTTTTTCTGGCTCCATTTGGGATTAAAGTAAACAAAATTCCATACTTCAATAAATCCATTGGTCACTATAGAGGTATGAATAAAATCTTCACTAGATCAAACAATACTTACATCCAGCACCTGATACCACAAGAGAGTCAGACCTCCAGCCTTTCCTTTATGATCCATATACTCTCCATTAATGTACCTTAAGCTTCTTTGAATGTGTTCCATCTTCCTTATCTTCTCCTTCGTCTTCATAAGGAACAAGAGACGGGGACGATGGGTTTGGGTAAACCCTCATAATTGCTGGATTGTTTGGAGTCGCCCCAACCCCTGATTCCAACTTAACTCTAACATGGTGCTTGTGAATGTGGAGGGCCACCCACCACAGCCTCACCCTTTTGAAGTTCTCCATTCAACTCCTCCATTCCAGAAGCGAAGATTGTCGCAAGTTCCCTTTCAAATTTTGGCAGCTTTTGTGATTGGAATAGCAGCTTATCCAAATTCTTGCTAATGCCCTTCCTTTTCGTTCTTCTTTGTTGCTCTTGAACGGCCATAATGTAATTGTTGTTGTCTTGAATACGTTTGTGAGCTTCTCCTGAGGATATGAACTGTAGGTTTGAGTTATTCACCTCCCAACCTTGGATTTCTTCGTCTCTAAAGTTCTTTCCTCTTCTTTAATCTCTCTGCCCCATTTGAGGGATAACATTCAGTTAAAAAGGGTAGACAATTGGATATCTCCATACGGGTTGCACCGAACCGGAGAGTACTCGCCTGACTCGATCACATTTATCTGAAACCAGATTGCGCTTAGCATGACACAATGGAGCTCAAGTTGTCTATCTCTGTCGGGACATCACAATTGATTTTGGATTCGTCTAAGCTGTGTGATTTTACTAGACTGTCTATGGGTTCTTTGGCAAAGTAATTGGGCTTGCCTGATTCAGCTCAAGCTTCCTTAATATAGAGATTTGCTACCCTAGATTGAGCAATGACAGCTTTGCCCTTCTCGTCCTTATCCAGCCTCGGCATATGACACATGCCTTTCTCGGATTTGTTCTCCATACATGTGGGATCAACAGTCACATGATATTCTTCTGTACCCAAGCGCAGTCAAGTCTTATCTGTCACGCACTCATCTTCTTCCTCAAGAGCTTCACCCACGCTCGCCGCTAGAGGCTTTCCAAACCAATGTCCCCCAGATTCTGAGACCATCTTTCCAGCAAATCTGACTTTATTTCCTTCCCCACCACCATATTTAGGTCGTGGTTGTGCTCTAATATCACATGAATAGGTTTGGCTACAACTATGTTCTTTGTTGACAAATCTGCAGATGTAATCGGCGTGACCCAATCGCCCGCACCTATAAAGAAAGTTTCCACGTCTCTCATACTTGGAACTCACCATTTTATTAGGTTTAGTTTTACTTTCCATCATGAATCCTTTGGGTAAGGGGTGCTCTGCATCAGTGGCGGAGCTAGGATTTCACTAGTGGGGTGGCAGAAAAGTGCATGCCAGAATTGTTGGGGGTGTACTTATGCCAAATTAATTTTTTGGGGTGTATTTATGCCAATTATTAAAGGGAAAAATGAAAAAACACATAAAATAAGGGGTGTATTTGTAGTAACCAAAAAGTACAGGGTGCACTTGCACCCCATGCCCCCATGTGCCTCCGCCACTGCTCTGCATTAATCTTCACCTTCATCCTGAATTAGGGTCGAACCCCTAAAATTCCAGGTTCTATAACGTCATTTCTTATAACTTATCCAATCATTCCTCCGATCCTGCGAGCATTAGTCTCTGATCTCTTTTTCGGCAGAAATCCTCTGATTTCAATCCAAAGAGGACACCGGAGCAGAGCCTTGGCTTCAAGCTTCTTACTCAACTCCCATTTCTTCTGATTCAGCAGATTATTTGCCAATAGCCATGGCGAATAATTAATAACTCTAACATATCTTCGCTGTCGCTAAGCTCAAATGCAAGTTGTATTCCGGATCTTCGTCTGAAAACAGCGTCTCAACCTCCATAGAGCCTCTAAGATTTCAGGACCCAGAGACTATATTTTTTTCATGGTGTTTTTGGTTATAGATTTTCCACAGAAATACTTGCCAAGTAATATCGATTGATGGAGCCTCTTAACTGCTTCATGACTATCGTCTAATTCCATTATGTATGCTATAGATGCTGCTACGAACAGAGGGAGAGCTAAGAGAGAGGAGAGGGGGAAATAGAACAAGGAGAGAGCGATCAGAGTGAGAGAGAGAATGAACACGATGGATTCAAAGAGAAAACTTCTAAATATGAAAAGGTAACGAAAGGAAATGAGAGAAGGAAAGAATCTCAAGAAAACCAGAGACAAATGAGGGGGAGTGAGAGAAATAGCTCTTTCAACAACACGAATTTAGCGATGAAGAAGGTATACAACCCAGAAATATCCTAGAAATTATAGAGATAGAAGAGTAAACCAACTTGAAGTGCTAGCTTTCTCTCTCTCTAAAAGCTTTCTGAGAAACCAAACCCTAAACCCACCCTCAGGCGACGGCTCCTCCTCCTCCTCCATGGAGCTGCCGCCCGCCTCCCACCTCCAGTATCCCTCATCTGCCCCTCCAACCACACCGCCACCCCATTCTCAGCCTTCACCGCTCCCAACCGGCTTCATTCGTGGCAAATCTCTCAGCCCACGCCGACTTTGCTCCAGATCCGCGCAACACCGACCCTCCCACAGGTATTGAATTCGGGAGCGCCCATCTTCGACGTCCCAGTGGGAATCCAGTGATGGTTTACAACTACCCTGACCCTCTCTTTTCGCACCCGCTGTCACGGCCTGATGCTCCGCCGCCCTGCTCCACGGTCCTCGCTGCTGCTCCTGAGCCTCTGCAGCCGCCCTCCTTACTGTTGTCGTCGCCTCCTCAGCCTCCCCCCACCAGCCATCCCCCTGTCTCGGCTTCAACCCATGGCTGAGGTACACCTGATCTATCCCCTCCCCCTTCCCCTGTTCTAGATCTTGCAATTAGTGACTGCCCCCTTCCCCCGGTTGTGGGGCTACTCCCTCCCCCTCCCCCTTGGCTAGGCTGAACCACAACCTGGTTAAGCCTCCCGGAGTGGTCCCCTCACCGCCCACCGACACCACTAATGCCGACCCTAAAATAGCTCTCCGGGAGATGATCACGACACCCTCTTGCTTCTCGGGTCACTGACACTTGAGCCGGCTGGTGGTCCTTGCTTGGTGGCACTTCGTGGTCTGGCCGCCTCGAGGCATAGCATCTCCGCACCACCCTCTGGACTAGGTCACGAATGGTTTTGCTTTGGGCCGTTTCTTTGGGCTTTCTCTTGTGGTTCTGAGGGGATTGGAGGCTCTTGGGCCTTACTGGGCCGGATCGTTTGCATATGATAGTTTATTGGGGCCTTTGAGCATGTATCCCTATAGGTGTAGTCTTTTCTAAGCAGTGGCTAGTTTATGGTCGGAGAATTGGCTCGTCTTTTCTTTTTAGGGTATGCCCCTTTGTGTAGTGTAATCGTTTTCCTTGAATTATATCTTTCGTTACCGGTGAAAAAAAAGAGTAAACCAACTTCATTAATTGACTTGGGCTACCAGCCTTCATACATCACTGACTACAATATCATATATCCAATCTTGACAAATCTTGGCCCACAGGCCCATATTCTCGAATTGTAGTGAAACCCTAATATGTGTGAAGTTATGTTGGAGCCGCGTGCGCACCACCCGAGCTTTCTAGACCCTTCAGGGCTTATCCTACTTTCCACTTATTCGAGATATTGTTCACACTTTGCCCATTTCTTCTCTCTTATCTTTCCGAAACCTGAATTCTCTCTCTAGTACTTGTGAATCCGTTTCAATCACTTCTTCAGCAAATTGCAAGCCTTCAGGATTAACACCTACTTCGGTTTCTATTGCTGACGCCCCAAACGGTTGTGGTATTGCTTTTCCGGTGATGAAACAACCCTCAGAGTCTCTTGCCACTTACTCGGCACCTGATTTTGTAGGTTTGTAGCATCAAGCACCATCGCAACTAATTCATATCCAACCACACTCGGTGCTTTTCAAACCGCCGGCTCCTTCATCCTCTCTGGTATCAGATCTGCACTAGCCATCACCGATATGAATAAAGAAAAGTACTTTCTCGCATTTTCTGTTGATTCTTCTTAATTTATGATTTTTTCATTACGAGTTAGTTGATTTCACTGGTACCAGATTCCCCATATTGTAACTACGAAAAGCTCTAGATTTACCGTGCTTTCTGTTTCCATTAAAGTTTCACACCATTCATTGAAGTCTCGTATTCTTTTATGCAGGATCTCCTCTCTGGATAAACATTTCATACTCCCTCTGCGAACCATATCTCATGAATACATGGCTTTATGATTCCGGATCTGTTCGATCGACATCTTAAACAATAGATCCCAGATCTATAGCTCTACGTTGAAATTACGACAACAGGTAATTTTAATCGCCATATCTAATCTTTTAATACCTTTGTTTCTTTATTTCAATTTCAACTATTAGACCTAGTTGAAATATTTTTCCATTTTCGACCACTCGAGTTTGTAGTTGGTGCCCAGTAGCAACTATGTATTCCTTATTTCCTTCGTCTAAAAGTGGAGCTTGACATTCATAATCCTATTTAATGCAAGTACTACCTCCGCTTCAACAACTTCTTCCCATTTGACTTTAAGCGTCACTTCCATCTGGGGATTTGATTAGCAAAACGAGGAAAGAATTTGATAATCTTTTCATGATAAAATGATGAAAGAAATTGGTAATAGTTTCATGTCATGATAATATTACCAAATTCTTGCATCGTTTTGCTAATTAAATAACCTGGTGAAGGTGACGCTCAAAGTCAAATGGGGAGAAGCTGTTGAAAGGGAGGAAGTAGTATGCAAGGTAGTGGAGTTGTGTGTTAACTTATGAATTTGTAGCAAAATTTGAAATGGTTAATTTACAAATACTGAATTCAGATTCGAAGGTTAACCTATATAGTAGGTGATGTGACAGGAATGAATGTAGCAAGTTATACTTTATATTTTGTTCTACTAAATAACTATCAAATTTTTTAACTAATATCCAATTGACATTGAGTTTGTGAACAAATAATTACAAGAGTATAATCCATAAAAAATCTTCTTTATGCTCTCATTATTTTCTACATTTCGAATCCGAAATTACAAAAACAACAACCACTTATACAAAGTAACAAGAATGCAACAGTCATTTTGAAATAAATTCTATAACTTGTCTGTGCTACCCAAACATAGTAAATCATATCATGCACCATACCTTGCCTCGCATTCAGAAAATAAAATAAGATTATATACCATAAAATTTTCCCATAACAATCAAATATGTTAGAAAATTACGTGTAGCGCCTGGGGCCTGCTTTGAAATTAACTCATAGCCCAAGGGGGTATGCTGCAATTAGTTAGAAATTTGTCTATAAATGGAGACAGTTTCACAATAAATCATATGTGTGTATGTGAACATATGTAGGAACCCTAGGTCTCTCTCTAACATTCATCCCAAAGACAGAACGTGGTGCGTTCGAGAGAAAAACTCCCAAGTATAGGAATATCGTGCAAGTAGTATCCTGTAAGACCGTAGTCGATTTCAACAAGGAGAGGAGGTAAAGATTTTAACTTACTAAACTAGAGTATAACGTAAACTAAGAAACTAAATAAAACAAATAAGTAACTTCTCATAGGCTTTTAAGCTAGCTAAGATATCAAATCCAACACATAAGTGATGGAGCAAGCTAAGAGTTGTGCATTCGCTAAACTAAACAACTACGAAAGAAGTGAAATAACAAGTAGAGAGGGGCTAGGGATCATCGATTTCTCTAGTGACCAATCCTCCTACCATATTCATGCCCGGTTCTCAAATCACATGTAGCATTCCACAAGACAAGTATCTCAAGAAGAGATTGCTCATTGCAATCGAACTCGCCACAAATGAAATGTTAAGCACTGCATAGATTATTTCAAATGAGATTCCCAAATTTCAAGTGTTTCACGCATCAAACATATGTAAACACACATAGGTATTTCCACATGAAAGATCAAGCAACAAATGAAATTTGTAAATTCTCACTCCAATCACCTAACTAGTACTCAATTTCTCAACGTTCAGATAGACGAGTCCCTTCAACACAAGAGAAACCCCAAAATTTTAATACGTCAAGAACATTCACGCATCTACCTATTCAATGCATCAAATACTCTAACATGTAAGATTCAAGAATTAAAATAACTATTGAAGCTACTCAATTTAATCATTCATCCTTGAAGTTTTACTCAAATCACAAGGAAGATTGGGGAACTAGATAGTTCAAATCACCCGAGGAAATGAAATAACTAACCATGATAGATAAATTCAAGAGAGATAGAGAAATGAAATTTCAATCCTCAAAAATTGAATACAATCACTTGATATCACCAATTCAACCTCAAAACTTGATTCAAATACACTAAACAAGGAGGAAAATGACCCTATCACAAAACTAAGCTTCAAACTAATAAGAACTTGCCTAAACAAGCTACTGCTGCCAGCAACCCACAAAAAGAGTAAAACAGAGCATTGTAACATCTCAAGAACAGTCCGAAATAGATTACAACCAGCCCCAAAATGATTCAAAACTCCTCTTTCCCTTTATTCCCCTTTCACTGTTCTTGGCTCAAGAACAACCCCAAAAAATGGGCAAAATCAGAGAGAGGGAGAGGAGAAATAAGGAACCCGTAGCTGATTTTCTGGGCTGAATGTCTGTGTCAAGGGCCGTTCTTCAATCTTCAACCCAGTTTATATAGACCTCACCAAATCGGTTTTGTGGCTTCCAAGGGTGTATCTCAGCCCTCCAATTGACCTCCAAAGCTCTTCATCGTCGATTTGTAGCCTCCTATTAAGAACCCTAGCTTTTGGGGCTTTCTTGTTGCTGAGTTTTTGGGCCGAATTGAGATTTTATGAGGTTAGGAATTGGCTGAGGAGTGATTTCAAACCTTTTTGGGGGAGATTTGATGAATATTTGATCGAGTTTGAGCCGTGGTTTGGAGCTATGACGAACAAAAATGGAGGCTTCGTTGTGGGTTTTTTTTTGGGTGAAAGGTAAGAAATACCATTAAAAGAGCAAGGTACAACACCAAGGCAGGAATACATCGGTCGATAACTTGTAGAGATGCTACGTACATATTATACAAACTCGAGGGTGACCTATCCATACATATAAGATATGACAGTATGTACACAAAATGTCATAGCTATAAACCATAATACATATAAACAAGCACTACTTAAGCTGCGATGCGGATGACTTTGCAAGACGTTGTGCTTTCAAAACATGTCCTTTAGCTAGAACACACTTGCTGTAGTACCGAAGATCCTGCCTGATATGAGCCAAAAGTGGTGCGTCCTTGCACGATACTTCTTCAGTCCCCTGTAAGAGTTTGTAGGAGATAAGGCTATCAGTATAGATTAATATGCAATGCATATTATAATGATGTGCAACTCGTAAACCATGATAGATAGCTAAAAGTTTCATCTGAATGGGTGACTCGGCTGTGCATAATTTGGAATAAGATATTGTGTGTCCAGTTCTTGCTGTGATGAAAGCTCCCACTGCTCCTGCCAACTTTGTAGAATTCCTTGCTCCATCAACCTTGAGAATATCATGGTTTGGAGGGACTGTCTGAAGATTTTCGTTTATAGTAAGCGAGACTATCAAGCGGATATCGACTTGAGGTAAAGATTCTTTTGGCGTAACCGTGTATGTGGAGATGTTTGGAAAGAGTTAATTTTGTAGCGGGATTGTGTGTAGAGTTCCACTGCAAGAGGAGTAGTACATTTGTTTCTCTTGTATAGTACCTCATTCCTCATCTTCCATTGAGCCCAAAGAAGTGGTAGTCCTTGGGATAACATAGTTGTCGGTTGTTGAACAATCTGTTGGACCCATTCATCCGCAGTTGTGTGAGGCTGTTGAGTTTGTGTGGCAGTGAAAAAGTTCGTCGAAAGAAAAAAACTGAAGAAAAGATGATCTAGAGTTTCTGGTTCTAAGCCGCATAAAGGACATGATGTTGGAAAGGAGGGTAATTTGGTAGATAAGTGAACTAGACATGGGGGAGCAGTTGGTTGAAGATACTTTCATAGATAAAGTTGATACTTTTTCGGAATCAGGATTCACTAAAGCTTCCCCCATATAGGGTTAGGTATTGAGTATGTCCAGAAATAACTTGCGGGTTTAAGCATTGGTCTGGAAAGAGATTCAAGGAAGCGGTGGAAGTTGTATTGGGTATTGGTTCCCTCTATTTTTAAAAGGCCATACGATTCAGTGCGTAGTGTTAGGAGGTGGAAGTTGTATGGAGAGAATAAATTTGACCAAGAACTGTGGGGGTATGGAGAATAAGGCAATTAGGTTCCAGTGTGGTTTGTTAGATGAATTAGTGATGAATTGGATACTCAAATATTGTTCAGAGAGTCCATTTGGAGGAAATCTGACAAAGGTTGCAGAAGAGAAGGAATCCAACAGTTTCCCATATTGACTGTTGGCCATTGCCAATAAGGCAGGAAAAACCTGTGTGGATAAGTTGTCTTCCCGAGAGAAAACTTTTGGCGCACCAGGAAGTAGAAGATGGTATTGGTGTAGTGGGGTTGTGTAATTTTTTGGTGTTGAAGTGACAAGGGTATTTCTTTATAATGAATTCAGAAGCAAGGGTGGTGTCGGAAGTGAGTTATCGCCAGTAGGAGGAGGCGAGGTAAGCTTGATTTTTCCACTCCTGATTTCATATTCCCAAGCCTCCTGTGACTTGGCCTGCAAAATCACTTCATCCGATATGAGGTGTAATGGGCTTTTACTAGAGGGATTGAGCCAGAAGTATAAAGCCTGTTTATTGAGTTCCGATAGGGAGGTGGTTGGAATGCGGAAGGCAGTTCCAAATTAAGTAGGAATTGAAGGGAGGACTGATTTTACAAGGGTGAGTCTTCCTACAGGAGAAAGGAGTTTGGCTCCGTTGTGGTTAGCGTTGTGAGGAAGAAGAAAAGCCCGTCTGTGCTGAGTTGTTCGGATGTAATTGCAAATCAACAGTCTCTATTCTGCTGGGGGCTTTAAAAAGGCCCCCATCACTTCTTTTGGAGTGCTAGAGTAGTCCCCATCTTAGGATAAATGCGCAAAACAACCCCCGGCTGTTTGAAACTTTTTAAATAAGCTCAATGTAACTTTGCAAACCTCCAAATAAGCCCCATACCCGTTAGTTCTTCAATAATTGGCCCTCAACTTCAACTTTTGACTCGCGCTTTGACCTCTATGTTTCTTTTGGTCTCGATTTACGATCTAGTTGGGTTTCAATTTGGCAATGGCTTGCCATAGGATGAGAGCAAAAAGAGAATAAGCGGGCACGACAATTGAGTGGTTGAAGGGTAATAGATGGCTTTTGGTGTGATACCGCCAAGAGAGAGATTGGAGGGGAGGTGGGTTATGTGCTCTGCAGACGGAGAAGGAGAGAGGGTATAATGGTACTTTATGCAAACATAGTTCATATTTTTTGCAATTACAAACAAATTACTTGAATAATTGACAGTTGAAATAGATGGAGGGGTTAATTTGGAGACGGATTAATAGTTAACAGTTGAAATTAACCGAAATAGAAGTTCATGCCTTCAGGGTTGGTTTTGACCTCTACGTTATAGTTTTAGGGAGTAAAGTGATTTTTGTCACTAAATAACACATACAAGCAAGTCATGAAGAGCTCATTAACCTACTAAAATATGCAATTTCAAATCATGGCGTGAAACATAGTGTTCGTCCGTCCTTGTGATGCACACTGATGCTGGGATTTTGGAGCATATGAACACAAGCGCAACAAAGATCTGGAATGTTGTTTGCGGACGATTACGCTACATGAGGTAAACCAATTTAATCATTTCCGATATATGATTAACTGTCTAGGGTTTACTGTCAGGGGCGGAGCTACTTGAAGACAACCTGACTTCTTGAAAACTCCACTAGCACACCACTCATTATAGTTATTTTATACTAAGACCCTTTAAAAAAATACATAAATGCCCCGACTGGAATTTAAAATTTCGGGCACATCTTAATTTTTCCCCGGCTGGTTCGATTTCCTAGCTCCGCCGTTATAGAAATATTCCTTCAATATCCTTATCTTATATGTTATCAAACCTCATATTCCACTAGTTTTAACAAGGCTCTAAGGTAATCTCATTCTCATATTTAAGTTCTTCGCTCAATACTTTCATCAGTAACTGTTCAGCCATTCTTTAGGTATCTGCAGGGACTTATGGAAGTACTACCAAGACTTGTCTTAACTTTTCAGGAAGATAATTTTATAAAAGATAAATATATACTAACAATATCTATATAATAAGCTCTTATGGGGAATAAACTATCTCCTAAAATATGACCCGTGGAATAGCTTATCCCCATCTATATAATAAGTTATTGGGAGTAAGCCATCACCGAAATGTGACATATGGAATAGCTTATATCTACTATGTCCTAAGAACTAAGTACTTCATAATAAGGCAACATAGAAATTTAGAGAATTATCATACTTTTGTTGTTGTCGTGTCCTCAGACACGAGATATACACTAGTTTATTACATTAAAATAATGTGTACAATATATGGTATTATGGATCGAAGTTTCATTTGGAGTATTACTTTATGCAGCAAAGAGCTATGGACGTAGGTCTGTCCCAAGAATCCGGTCAACACAACAAGCGATTAAGATTGGGAGCGTCCAACACTATTAGCACGATGGCCCCCAAACCACAGAGGCTATCAGGTTGGGCAGAGCTTCCGGATGACATTTCAGGTAAGATACTGGCTAAGTTAACCTCGCTACCTGACTATGACCGCTTTGGTGCCGTATGTGTTGCATGGCGTCGAGCTTCCCTCGATCCCCTTAATCGTAGTCTCCGAGCGGAATACAAAATTTCATCTAATTTTCCACTCCTCCTCATCCCTCTACCTCCTCGAGGAGATGATGATGACGATGACGATGACGACGATGATGATGAAAATGAGGATGATAAGGATGATGATGATGAGGAGGATGATGAAGGTAGATTCAAGTGGAGCCTATACGATGTCTTCCGAATGAAAACCCTAGTAATCAATGATTTCAAGTTACCGGAATTGCAAGATTATTCTCCAGGAAGGTTTTGTGGTTCTTCCCATGGCTGGTTGGCCTTTGCCGTCGAATCTCAATCGTTAATGCTTGTTAATCCTTTTTGTATTGGTGGCGGGACCAGCTGCAGCGGAGGCATCATATATCTTCCATGGCCAGGTGAATTTGATGTACAAAAAGAAGAAATGAATATGCAATTTTTACGCGAGCTTCTTATCCGCAAGGTTGTCTTGTCTGCTGATCCTACTCAAGATGATGATTATATTGCTTTCGCTATAGTTGGAAAGAGAAAAATGTTGGCCTACATAAGACCAAAGAGTCAACGCGTTTGGACAGGCGTGGTCGGGTTTACTGAGGAGGATGGTTCGAATCAACTCAGTGTTGAGGATGTTTTGTTTCTCCAAGATACAGTCTATGCTGTGGTGCATGATGGCGGAGTTTATTCTTGTAACATCACCGACCGAAAGCCTAAACTGCGCAAACTTGCTGCATCTCCTCCGATTGTGCCTCGAAAACCAAATAGTATGATTAGGCACTATATTTTGCAATCACTTGAAGGAGATTCCCTCTTGTTAGTTCATAGGTTTTTGGCCGAGGAGACTGAGGATGACGATAGTGAGGAATTCCGGACTTATGAGTTCAAGGTTTACAAATCACTTATAGCTGCTGATGGGTTGTTAACAGCGTGGCACGAGATGGAAAAGAACCTTGGGAACAACGAGGTGGCGTTAATTCTTGGCGAAAATCATTCCACATGCATCGACATGTCAGCAACTAATGGTGGTCAGGATCTCCCAGGATTTCAACGGAATTCAGTTTATTTTACCGACGACCATCTAGCTGATTATAATTATGTGCTCCGGTATGAGGAAGACTACTACTTCGAAGACGTTGGAATCTTCAACATGGAATCCCAAATGATTCAGTCGTGTTGGGATGAGAGTCTCAATTTTCCAATATATGATTGCATTCCTCCATGTTATCGCATTGCTCCTCCGATTTGGTTCTTCCCTTCTTTACCCGGGCGTTGGAATAGAAGGGATAGTTAATTCTTAATCCTAGAGGACCCATGAATAGGGAGGATTGATGTTCCTTTCTTCAATCTTCTTCTTTTGGAAAATATCAGTGATCGAGTGGCTACTAGCTGGCTACTGCAGACTTTAAATTTATAGATTTCTTGTATTTCCTTATGATGTTATCAGTCTAAACTTGGTGTCGTTTTCGTGTAACAATGCTCAGCCCTCGGTTTGTTTCCGCTCATGTTTTAGCTTTATTGATTAAAACTTTGAGTGACTTGGTTACTGCCTTCTTGTGTTTCTTTATAATCTTTTGGGGACATGATATATTATTGAGTCCTCTAAAGGGTGTACGTCGGTCACTTTGGGCCGTCTGCACTGGTCGTCTTATTCTTATCTAGGCTCTCATCATCTAGTTAGACTTGTGTGGCACCGGCACTTAAACCAAAGTGTGTGGCACCGGCACCTAAACCAAAGGATAGGGTGCAACTTTTTGTATACGAGTTAGGTGTACGTGTGTTGCACGTAGGGTAAAATTGTGTTGCTAACATAATATATGGAACATGCTAAAACAAATTAAAGCCATTGGCAATGAATTTATTTGACACTGAATGACAGCTAACCTTATTTTGCATACTAATATGTTAACGAAGCGGACACATCAATAACTATATCAATGAAATACAAATGAATCATAAAAAGGTATAAAGTTAAAGCAGCTTCAAGAACTTTTAACATCTTCGGCACTTCATAGACCAATGCACCTTAGATTAGACTTTGTCGTCCTTACTTTAAGGTCTTCATAGTTATATATGCTCTTGATTGGTTCACAAGTCGATACAACTGTTCCAAATGACGACTATGGTTGCAGTAATTCCACTTCAGTAATGTTGAGAAAAATCATTAATAGAAGATGAATAATAATAAAAAAAATCTGAAAATTAACTCTGTATTCTACGAAACTTACCTTTCTAAAGTGACTCGGTAAAATTAACCTCCGAGTCCGATGAATTTGTGTCTTTCCTGACTTTACAATTTGGCGACTTTGGTAACATGAATATATACATATATACGACGAAAAAAAGATACTAATTTCCCCTTGTGTACGTGTGTTGCACCCAGTTAAAAACTGCTCCTGATGTTTAATGATACCCTTGATTAGGAGTTCATAAGATAATTTCTCAACACTGATTAGACATAATGAAAATAGAGGCATGGAAACAAAATTGTCGACTTGTACCTGAGGTGAAGCATATCATAGGATTCTCATAAAAAAAAAAAAAAAAAAAAGAAGCATATCATAGCAGTTCCTCTAAGGAAGCTTAAGTAAGCGAGTAACAGAAAATCTAAAGCAAGTTTCCAAAATTCAGTAGCTAATGAATATCCTGGAATAAAGTTTCCTGGAGTAAGCCTGTTATGTATTATCTCGAAATGCTGACAGGCTATTACTTAGTAGTAATCAGTTAACACATGTCAAAGAATCCATCAGACGACCTTCATGAGAAAATCAAATTTGTAAACTGGTAGTCAAGGTAGTCATGTCAAAACCATCTAGATATAAGGTTGTTCAGCTTCTGAGTTGTTAGAAACAAAAAATATGTGACATAGTTGTGAAAATCATAAAAAAATACACTGTGAAGAATGGGCCATTCGCATACTCAAAACGGTACAGCAATCATGTACTACACCTATGTATAGTTGTATTTCAAATCTTCTCGACACCGATCTTGAATAGCAGGATAGTCAACCTGCTTAGGACTCAGTCTCTTCATAGTTCAAGTATCAACTTAAAATGCAGAACTATGAATCATTATACCATCCAAATAAAATCTTCCACTGTAAAGCAACTGAGCGCGAACTTGTGCTGAACTATAGAACTTACGAAGCTTTCTCTAAGACATGTTCAGAAAACTTTGGTTGTCATGGTGTTTGTACAATGGAAATTACTTATTCTCAAAAGTCATAACATCTTACAATAAACCAGATGTTAATATGTTTGTTACATTATTTATGTCCTCCTCCTTTTCTTTTTTTATGAAACTAAAAACAACAGAGTTCGGAAAACATAGAAACAAGATAGTACAGCCCACAGAGGGCAATTACTGAGCACAGTCGCTCCTAATCATGTCCCTTATGACAGTTGTTAAAAAGCTTGAGGGGCATGGTTCATGATCACCACAGTTTCATTTTGACGTCTCCCTCTCTTGGCAATGGCGTCGGCGAGCCCATTCAAATCTCTGGGAATATGGTTGAGGGTGCAGTTATGTCCTCCTTTCTGTCAAAACTCTCTGAATTTTCCTCAAAAAAAGAACTTTCTCTCTATTCAACTTTTTTTCCTTTTGATGTTTCATGGATGAAAATAAAGGTAAAAGATACCATTTGAAAGGTTTAATGGAGACAAGTAAATAAAATTCGTGAAAACTGAATGATAAGATGAAGTGTTCCCTCCTACCTGTGTTCGAGCTTCTAAATCAATTGAATAAAGGATGCCTAGGGCTTTATATAATTTTTCTCTTTAGAAATGTTAAAGTCTTGCTGGTGTTTCATGTCCCTTAAATTATGTTAATCCTTACTCTAGGACCTCTACCATAACTCATTTGCAGTTTACAGATGATACCCACATTTTCTTTACATATAGCCCCACTGTAGGACTGGAACTAAAGAACATCTTAACATAATATAAATAAGCAATCGAGGCAAGACACAAATATTGCTAAGTCCTCCTTAGTTTTCAATCCAAACTGCTCCCAACCAGACAAAGACACAATTACCACTGTCCTAGGAATCCAGGAAAGAGACTGTATTGGCAAGTACCTGGGGTGTCTATCTTAATCGCAATGGTAATAATAAAGAACTTATAAATGATACTTTATCTTGATTGCATGATCGTTGGTCAGGCTGGTCTGGACTTCTCTTAAACCAAATGGGGAGATGTACTCTAATTAAGTCAGTCCTTTCTAGCATTCTTGTTTATCTCATGTCTATTTGCCAATTTCTAAAAACAACTTGTGATAAAATTTCCAGTTTTCTTTCCAAGTTCACAAACAAAAGAGCTATTGAGTGGATGTCTTGGAATTCTCTTTGCAAGAAGACTAAAAGAGGGGGGCTTAGGATTTAAAAATCCCGATAAATGTACAATGTCATCTGCACCTTCCTCTCTTTTTGCCTCTTATTTCACTGCCAAATACTGTAAAAGGAAGCCCTTCATTGCTATGAAACCCTCCCATGTTGCATCTTGTGCTTGGAAGTCTATTTGCAAAGGAAAGGAAACACTTTCCTAGTGGATCAAATGCAAACTAGTTGATGGAAAGAGTATCTGGATTAGATCGGGAGGAGTAATTGATAAAGTGTCTGCTGGCTCCATCTCAGACTCCTTGAAAGACATTGATCATGCTCACAGTTTAATCATGATTCTTCCTGGAACCTGGACCTTCTCAACCAGATCTTTCCCCAACGGATGGTTTCATTAATTTTGAACATAAATAGAGTTCATGATCTTGAAGAAGATCAGCCTATGCGGAAATTTACAAAAAAAAAAAAAAAATGGGGATTTCACAGTTAAATCAGCCTACTTTGCACAAAACTACAATGCTTCCTCTCCCCTCATAAATTCTCAAACAATTTACTTAACTTTAATTGGTCTAATCTTTGGTCGCCCAATCTTCCTTATATTATTATTTTCTTCTTCTGACAAACCCTTACCAGTTCCCTCCCTCCTCTTGAAAACCTTCATCATAGAATTCCCTCCATTTCTCCTTTTTGCCCCTGTGTCCTTCCATTATGGAAACTCATTCCCATATCTTCTTTGAATGTGGCTTGGCTCAAGAGTTATGGAGGATGACTCATGTTCTTAATAAGCCTACTTCAACCAGTAATATCGGCTGAAAGGATGATTAAGGAAAAGAAAGCACCTCCAAATCATAACATTGGTTTTGAGTTCCTGCTATTCTTTTGGTTCTTTGGTCTAAAAGAAACAAGTTTATCTTTGAGAGGCAGAGGATCACTCGGGAGCAGTTTTTCAGCAATTCATTGACTAAGATGCTTCTATCAAGGATGTCTGCTATGTTCATACAATTTCATGTCTTTCTTCTGCATCCTATTTTCTCAACTCATGAAGGATTAGTCAAGGTCCAGACTTCGAGGATAGTGCTGACTGGATTGCAGCTTCTCGTCAGTTTGCTCCTTCCCTCCAGAAGGCCTCTGCTTCCTCAAAATTCTCTGATGCAGGCTCTGATGTTTTGGCTGAAGATCTGTCTATAGCTAGTTTTGCGCTTTGATGTGTAGTTTGTTCATCTTTGTTGCCAGTTTCTCTTGCTCTAAAACAATGCTCCCTTCTAGTACCTAGTTTTAGTTGGCTTTTGGTTTTGGAGCCCCTTGAAATTTGTCTTGGCTCCTATTCTGGTAGTTTGTTTTGCTTCTTGTTTATGTTCTCTTTGTTTATCGATGTAGTGATCGGCCTGATGTACTAGATTGTTTTGTCTATGAAGTTATTTCCTTTTGTGCAAAAATTAGATGTAAAAAATGTATATCTACATTTGTTTTAAGATTATTTTTCATGAACTACAAATAATAAAGCAGTAAGCAATTTGTATTAAAGAATCATAGATGAATGAATTAAATGTATTTAAATGTAATAGTAATCTTTCTCAAGATAATAATAATAATAATAATAATAATAATAATAATAATAATAATAATAATAATAATAATAATAATAATAATAATAATAATAATAATAATAATAATAATTGAGGGCTTCAGGAAAAATTCCTTGTTGATCGCAATATGACAAATTTGTGATATTTAAGAATTTAGGTAGGGGCCAAAAGAGGATGATAGGGCTCTGAGAAGTTCTTTCGTTGCAGATGGTCTAACATTTTCAAACAATTGAACAGTTAATTCGTTTGCAAAAACATAAATGTAAAGTGAAATAGTTTTGTTGGATGTGTCTTGTCAACTAAGAGGTAGTCATACAATTGAATAATTCATGGAAAGAGCTGCTTGAACAGTACATACTAGTTGGAAAAAAAATAAATAGCCGAAGGCAAACACTTCAAAATGGGAAAAGAAGCAAATCCGGGCCTAGTTATCTTTCAGATTGGGCACAATCCAAACGGGAGGGAAATCGTACCTCGTACCAGGTACATGCGGTGAGTTGGGGAACGGAACCCTCCCGAATTCCAAGCTAAAGACCCCGTGTTCTTCCCGCGGGTCACGATGCGAAAAGGGAGACTTTCGGGACTCTATGATTCTGAACTCTGGCTGGGCTTCTTCACGGTATAAAGCAGGCGACGAGGGACTACTACTGTGACAGGTGTAGTATATGCAGTTGGAATGACACATCGGGAACTCCAAAGTTGAAACACACACGGAATGGTTGCTTCCCACAAACAAAGCTTGATTCCCAAATTCATGATCTCACTCCAAAGTTGAACTCGCGGCATTTCTGATGCTATCCATTGTTATTATCTCATGCGTATGCAAATGTGGAAATTTCAGGTCTTCGTCAGGTGTCTTCAGAACAAACAATCACATTACCCAATCTATTATATCGATTATCCTTCATGCAGCCAAAGAATTCACTCTTTCTCATGCCCGCTATGTAAAGTGAGAGCACATCTAACATTGGGCATAGTTTAGCAGCAGAATGTAATGCCGCTTAAGTTTATATAATTGTTCCTTTGTCACAAAAAAATAAATAAATAAAAAAATAAAAAATAAGACTCGGATTGAATTCAGGCTATCCATTAGAGTTAATGAATTAATTTAGTTATTACTTTCACGTCAACTGAAATTGTCCCCTTAACATAAAATTGATAAATTAACTATAAATTAAAATTTTAAAGATTAATTAATAAAATAAATATTAAAAAAGATACTGAAGATTAATTAATAAAATAAATATTAAAATAAATATTAAATTAAATTTAAATTAAAATTTCAGTATTTTATATTTAAGGCTAAAAGATATGGCTACTTGCTGCTGGAATGTATTTCAATAATTATTATTCTCTAAAAATAATTCAATAATTATCCATTTTCAGAGTATGAAAATCATTTTTAAATACACGAGAATAATAAATATTTTGGTAAAAAATTAATCAACTAGTTGAAGAAGAGAAATATTATTGAAAACATGACCAATAATCCAAAGAAAATTAGTAAATTCATGCTAAGTATGCTATACGATTCTCTCCAAATATAGATAAACTATCTATTGGTAGTGATTATAGAAATTGGATAATTCGGGTTAGCACTTCGTTAAATATTTATACTCAAACTCGACCTAATTATAATTCGGACCAAATATTACAGTCTAAGTCCGTCCAAATTACTAAAATCAAAGTATGGCGGCCCTATTCTAGTCCAAGTTGAGTCCTAGTATATTCATTTACTAGTCCAAGTTGACTCCTAGTAAATTCATTTACTTGCTCACTAGCCAGCCCCGGTAGAATAAAACAATGGACCACCATGTCTAAAAAGAAAATGCTCATAAAAAATATATGCCAACTTGTGTCTGAACACTTGTTTAGACTACAACATGGACAACCCATGATGTGATCTCTCTCCCTCTCTGTCTTTGAATAATTTTATACTACCATCAAAATGCTGCCATCGATGAAGTTTTTTGTCCCTTCCCACACCCGTATCAAGTTTCAATACAGAAATCGGTCCCCTCTCTCTCTTCTAAGCCCAACCACTTTGACTCTGTCTCAGCCATTCGGTGATCATTATATTCTATTCCTCTGGGAGGCTTTATCATAAGTACTCCTTGTGGATTAATGCCTTCAATCTGATCAAAAGCACAGAAGAATGATGTTCTGCGTGAGGAATTTGTTTATAGTAGCTTTAGTAATTGGTTGTTTGTACAGAGCAGAGTGTGGTGGGGGTGGTGATCGGAGTACACCACACCGGATTCTTTTGGATACGGACGTAGACACTGATGACCTACTCGCTCTCTTGTACCTGTTGAAGCTCAGTAAATCAGATTTCCATTTGCAGGTTTGATGTCTTCTTAGCTTCTCTCTACATACAATGTCGCCTTAATGCATTTGACTTCTTTTAAGGGTTATTCACACTTTGCACCCATGTGTTACGGTAAATAGGCAAAAGAATACCTTCAGTGTTCATGAATTAACATAGAACACCCCTATTTTGTGTCATAATATTTACACGATGTACCATTCCGTCAACCGCGGTTAGATGGCTGTGAGGTGGCAGTACACATGTGAGTGTATTTTTCATCTCCATTTTGCCCTTCAAAAGCATGTTTGTCTATTTTAACCTTTTAGAAGGTTATATATTATATTCTGTGCCACTAAACATAAAGACTTTTGTACCCTTTTACAACACCATTTTTGCCAATACATCAGGTGTGTGTTACCCTCTTTTTATCTCTTTTCTTGCACACGCATTTATTTTATTAAAATACAAACAAGCTCATACCCAAATCGTATTCCCATCATGTCCTACATATAAGCAATGACATCTATTTTATTTGAAAGGAGAATTCAAACCACTAAAGCAGGTCACGAATAAAGCTAATTCAATTTCTAAGAACTGGTAATTTTTCTTCTTCTTCTTCTTCTTGTTAACAAAATAACATTTTCATTGTACATACTCAAAACTGAAAGAGAGGCTCATGTGCCATAAAATGTCTACACTGGTACCACTCCGTCCCAGCTCTTTCTTTCCAAGTTGACTTTTTGACTCGTATTTGGCTCGAAGGCTGGCTAAGAGGCCATTCCACTGACGTAAACTTGTTTTGGAAATTTATCATCTTCCACAGGCTATTACTGTGAATTCAAATGCTTGGACTAGCGCTGGGCACTCTGTTAATCAAATATACGACATTCTTTACATGATGGGGCGTGATGATATCGCTGTAGGTGTGGGAGGTGAAGGTGGAATAACTGAAGATGGCACCATACAAGATAATGTTGGCGGATATCTCCCTATCATTGACCAGAATATCGGCACTGCAGGATACTGCAGATATCGACAGGCAATTCCTGTGGGCCAGGGAGGAAGATTAGACATGGACACAAACTTCGGTGTTCGTAAAAGCTTTCTTCCACAAGGGAAGAGAAAATACAAACCTCTCCTGCAACCAACTGCTCAGCAAGTGATGATTGGCGCGATTTCCAAAGGACCGATTACTGTTATCATTATTGGATCACACACTAACTTCGCCATATTCCTAATGAAGAATCCACATCTGAAGAAAAACATCAAGCACATTTATGTTATGGGTGGTGGTGTGAGGTATATGAACCCCACCGGGTGCTGCCCCAAGAATGCCACCTCGTCTTGCCAGGCTCAACAATGTGGTAACCGTGGCAATTTGTTCACAGACTACACTAGCAATCCTAATGCGGAGTTCAATGTTTTCGGAGACCCCACTGCTGCTTACCAGGTATTGTAATACACTTTTTTCTACAATTTTGGAATCTAATTGCATACTCAAAGGGATTGTTTGCAATTTTTCAGGTTATTCATTCGGGAATTCCTGTAACACTTGTTCCATTGGATGCAACAAACACAATCCCAATCAGTAAAGACTTCTTTCAGGAATTTGAACAGAATCAGCACACTTACGAGGCACAATACAGCTTTATGTCTTTGAAAATGGCCCGGGATACTTGGTTTGACGACCACTTCTATACAGTAATATTCTCAACCATCCGCTACAAGTCTTCATCTCAGTTACAGCTATAACGTATATAGTTGACATACTTTGACCCTTTCCTGTATTATTATTTTTCAGAGTTTCTTTATGTGGGATTCATTTACAGCTGGTGTGGCTACTTCAATCATGCTTCATAACAGTAGTGGGAAAAATGAATTTGCTGAAATGGAGTATATGAACATAACCGTAGTTACTTCAAACGAACCATATGGAGTATCAGACGGCTCAAATCCATTCTATGATGGCCGTGAGACTCCAAAGTTCAATTTAAAGAAAGGCGGAGTTCACAGTGGTCATGTTCAGACTGGACTCCGAGACCCGTTTTGCATTGTAAAGAATGGGAAAGGGAGATGCCAGGATGGTTATACCAAGGAAGCAAGCAGTGAAGAATCAGTCCGTGTCCTCGTTGCTACGAAGGCAAAACCTAACAGTGACCCCAAAAGCTCTCTTAACCGAGAGTTTTTCAGAAGTTTCTTGGATGTACGTAACTTATATTTTTTTTCCAAATATTTTGGCTGGTTTACAATAATACAGTTTTCGACTTATAAAATGTTGGTTTCAGGTTTTGAATAGCCCTACGGGAAGGTTCAATTTCACGACACATGAGTTTCCTTACTACGAACAAGTCGTTTATAAGCCCAATCTCTAAGGGAAGAAACTCGGGGAAACTGTAGTGTTTGATATGGACATGAGTGCTGGAGATTTTCTGGCTCTATTTTATCTCCTTAAGCTACCAGTTGAAGTGGTCAACCTAAAGGTATTTTATTTCATTTTTAAAAAAATCTTTATTATTACAACCATTCCTGATCATACTTAATTACCTGCTGATTTGATGTTATAATTCAGGCAATAATAGTGAGCCCGACTGGTTGGGCCAACGCGGCGAGCATAGACATTGTTTATGATATTCTGCATATGATGGGTCGCGATGACATTCTTGTGGGTCTCGGGGACGCATTTGCTATGAACCAGGCTGATCTCATCTTCTCAGGTGTAGGAGACTGCAAGTATGTTAAGGCCATTCCACACGGTAGTGGGGGATTTCTGGACTCGGATTCTCTTTTTGGATTTGCTCGAGACTTGCCACGGAGTTCTAGAAGGTATTTCTAATTTTTTTCATGATAAGAGTGTTTCTATTGACATATAACTGACAGTTTATGGTCTCGAAAGTATACTTTTGCAATAATAGACCTGGTTTTGTGAATTTCAGGTACACTGCAGAGAATTCGGTAAAATTTGGAGCTCCTCGGGACACGGATCACCCTGAACTGCGACAACCACTAGCGATGGAAGTTTGGGAAAGTGTAATGGAAACTCTAACTTCAGGATCTAAGATTACGATGTTGACGAATGGTCCACTGACCAATTTAGCAAAGATAATTCTTTCCAACAAAAATGTCACCTCTCTAATCCAGGTTAGTACTAATTTTTACCAATTTTGTTTAGGTATTACCAGTCCGTCTCTGCTCTTTAGCCTCATATGGACTTTTTGACTCGTATCTGAGTCACTTTGACCGGGTGATTTGGACAGCAAATGATGCAATTTTTTAATAATTTTTTCACTGTGTTGTAGAGCAACTTTTACTCTACAACACCATGAAAAAATTATCAAAAAATTGTATCATTTTGATATCCAAATCACCGGGTTAAAGTGACCAAGTCAATAGTAGTAAAAGTCAGGATGAGGCTAAAGAGGAGTGACAGAGTGGTAGTTGGTATTGGACTAATTACAGTCCAGATATTTAGTTCCCTGCCACATAAGGGTTTGGGAGAATTAGCTGGATTTCACTATTCATTGTGAAATCCCATCCAATCCAACTAATCAAGTCCAGTCCAACAACCAATTGCACTAGCCCGGAGAACCAAACAACGTAAAATATGGATTGGAAACAACTGTCATCTAGTAATTTTCAAGAGTACCATGCAGTTCCAAAAAGCACAGAAGATAACATTTTTCCACAAGAGATACCTAATGGGATTTTTTATACTGAATGCAGGAGGTTCTTATAGTGGGAGGGCATATGAACTATGATAACACAGAAAAGGGAAATGTGTTCACTGTTCCTTCAAATGAATATGCAGAATTCAACATGTTTCTTGACCCTTTGGCGGCAAAGACGGTATTCGAGTCTGGACTCAATATTAGTCTTGTCCCACTCACTGTTCAACGCAAAGTCAGTTCATTTCCCAATATCATAGAAAGACTGACTGCGACAAAAAAGACACCTGAAGCTTTGTTTACAAGACGTTTGCTATCTGGGCTCTATAGTCTGCAACAAAAGCATCCTAGATATCAACACATGGTACATTGTCTATGATACATTCCTTTCACAAATGATTAACTGAATCTCGCAAACTTTGAAAGGCCTTAGTGCTATGTCGGAAAATTGTTTAATTTTTCTTATCTGGTTTTGCTTATGAAACTGAATTATTATTGTTGTTTATTTTGCAGGATATGTTTCTAGGGGAAACTCTTGGTGCTGTACTCTTAGGTGATGCACGTGGTGATCATGCCTTGGTTGATTCTTCATTTCAAGTGGAACACATAAGAGTAATTGCCACGGGGCTCGAGTCTAAAGACGGGCAAATGGTGGTTGATGAAAAGAAAGGGAAACCAGTAAGAATATTGAAAAATATCGATCCAGTGGCTTATTACACTCTTTTAGCAGACCGGCTTGGTGAAGAACATCAGGCTGCTGTAATTCCAAGTTTCGAGGAGCAGAAAAGAATTTGGTGTACTCCTTCCAAATGATTTGTAATAGGCATATGTTTATTCTTCTTGTTTATGTGGTTTGCATTACAGAGAGAAGGCGGTCCCAGTATTTATTATGTACTCGATTTAACAAAATCGATCTGTTACAGACTCCTCTGTGGGCCACTCTTTCAAGAGGCGTGGTGTTGACGAGTTGAAATTACATGCTTTAGTAGGTTAATGAGTCTCTCATAACTTGCTTATATTTAATATTTTGAGAAAGAAAAAGACAAAGATCATGTTAGACTTACACGTACGCATATTTAATATTTTATGAAAGAAAAAGACAGAGATCATGTTAGACTTACACATACTGCGTACATAGTGTCGTACATAGTAGGGGTGTTGTGAGACCCCGTGTTTACATAAAATAATTAAGTGTGTTTATGTATATAATTTTTTGATTATGAGGTATGTGCACTGTGAATTTTTAGTTGGTGCTTATTTATATCTTCTTTTAAATATTTGTATAGAATTTATTTTGTAGATGGGTATATTTAAAACTATGAAATATATTTGTAGTGGCATATTGATGTGGTGTACTATGTAAGACTTCACGTTAAGAGGGTAGTTTGTGGCATTATAAAGAAATGAGGACTTTCCATGCAAAATCACTAAAATGTTGGATGTTTATCAACTTGCTAACCAAGCTTTTCAGGTGTAGCTTTGTGTTTTGGAAAGATGACTAACCATCTCGTTAGTCTACGTGGAAGATTTTTTTAGTATATTTCTTTTATGGATTTCATTTGTTAATAATGACTTGTTTGCTAAGAAAAGTGATAAGATAAGTTTGGCCATGGGTTAAAAGACTTCTGGGGACTTTTACTGGGTTTCTTAGAGCATCTCCCACAGTTGATATCAAATTTTACACCAAATCCTATATTTGGTGGAGAAAAATGGTTTGACCTCCCACAGTTAACCCTCAAAAACACAATTTCACCATTTTTGGTGGAAAAATAGCACTTTTGGTCTCCCACAGTTTTCAACAAATTTTACATCAAATAGCCGTTTCACCATTTCATCAAATTTAGAGAATGATATTTTTAGTCTCCCACAACAAATCATCAAATTTATCACCAAATCATGAATTTTCATAACTATCAAAAAATAAATTACCAAAACAATATTACACGAAATTGTAAAATGATTAAACAACACTTCAAAAAACTAAAATTAACCAGTCTAATCTATTTGACCATGATTATTCCATAATTGTGCAATGAGTCTTCTTCTTAGTTCGTTATGAGCTCCTTGGTTTATCAAGTCTCGATGTCGATCTAGAAATTGGATAAATGTTGAATTAATAATATCCCTTTCAACATCAGCATGCGGTACAAATGGTGAACTTTCATAATCAAGATTTATGGGAATGTGAGAAGCATCAAAAGTGTAGGTGTTGAGACACTCGCTACGTTCCTCTTCGACTATCATATTATGCATGATAATGCAGGCTAACATGGTATCGTGAATGTTATTTTTCTTCCAAAATCGAGCGGCTCCTCTAACAACAGGCGTTAAAAATATTTTCTTTCTAATTTTATATATGTGCATGCCATACTAAATAGAAATATGTACAAGAAGGTGTAGATAGTGCTTTCTGAGCTGACAGATCTTGGCCACGTGTCAACCATCCAGCACACCATATTGTGCTCCACACACACTGGATCACCAGCCGCGCTGATCCATGTGGGGGCTGCGAGACAGAGCCCTCGCATACCACTGCACGGGACTTGTAGGGACTTAGTGGTTTGGAGGCTAGAGTAAGCCCTGTCGCGTGCGAGCCAAGCCCGCGTGCGACCTTTAGTAACTGCTTTTGAGAGATTTATGGCACGAGCTCCATAAACCCGGTCAATCCGGTCAAACCCGGTCAACCTCGTAACGGTTCCGGTATTCGCGCATAACGTGCTGTAACGGTCCCTATATATAAGGACGAACGTGCCGTTGTGGTTAAGCTAATTAAGCCGCCATTAATGGGCGCATTAACCACACTACAACGGTCACGTTCCCTGCTATATATAGGACGTTAACCTTTCCATAAAAAGGAGGACACACTAGCCATACGCGGAAGCTCTGCCAAACCCCTGTCTCTCTCTCAGACATTACTACTGCCTTACTCTCTCCCTACACACAACCCAACTCTTCCTGTGCTATCTCTGATCCTCTACATACGGTGTACACGGAGGTCTCCCCGCCGGAATCTCTTGTGCACAGAAGGTTACTGAAGTTTTTGAATTTTAACATCAGTGTATTATGTTCGGCCAAACCTGTTGCAACTACATTAGTTATTTCACTCCATCATCCCGCAACATGATGCTGAAAATATTATGTAACACGCTATGGCTCAAAGGCTTATTATACAAAGTGGGAGAAGAAAAACGGATGGCGTATATACTGTAAAGACGAACGTGCCGATCGGATGAAGGGGTCGCACGACTTTAGCAGATTCTTCGACGAGATGAACTTCTCTGAGAAGTGCCGGACAGAAATGACGAAAGCAATCTTGAGGATAGCGGAGGACTACGAGGAAGATCTTGTAGTCTCCAACGGGAAAGTCATCAGGGCTTCTCGCTCTACAGAAAAGATTATGACCTTTTCTGCCAGCGACAAAAAGACAGATGCGAGCCACCAGAGGCCTCTGTACGTGACGGCCATCATTAACGGTGTCGAGTTCAAACGAGCATTCGTAGACGGAGGAGCAGCGGTCAATGTCGTTTCGCTCCACACACTGAAGCTAGCAGGGATCCCCGAGCACAAGATTGTCAGGCGTCCATCTCCGCTGATGGGATTCGGGAGCGACTCTAGAATGACGATCGGATGGATCCGCCTGGGCGTTCAGATTGGCAAAATCAAGTGCTCAGCGAAGTTCTATGTCATAGATGCGAACACTACGTATCACATGATCATAGGTCGAGCCTGGATTCACCGCTTTGACGCAGTTCCTTCAACGGCTCACCAAGTCATGAAAGCTATCTGGAACGACAGAATAGTCGAGATACCGGCTTCAACGAATCCATTCAACCTGGATGAAACACATCTTAGTGAGGCAGTGTGGTTCACCGAGATGGCGGACGAGCAAACACCGGGACCATTCAACCCTACTCCTCTACCTCTATGGGAGGACATCAAGGACCAGTCACCTGCGGGAGTAATGGTGACAAGGGAAGACGCCAAAGAAAAGCCGCCTACACGCGAAGAGGCGCCGCGAATCGCATACCATCGAAAGAACGTGTACACTCTGAAGAGAATTGCAAAGCATGACCCCGAGGGCAAGGAGATAGAGAGCTTCTACGCCAATGGGAAGAAGTGCTATCGCATATGAAGGTGCGCGGGGATGTCCTCACACGGGCATGGGGACATCCCTGGGCAAATCAACCAAATCGAGCAGATTGCGGTAACAGAAGAGTCAATACAGAGCACTCCGGATGAGAGACTCAAAGAAGCACCTGAATGCATGGAAGACAGGCCCAGACCACAAAAGCAAGAGCTAAAGGAAGTGTTCCTCAGCCCGAACGAGGAAAAGAAAAGGCCAGTCTTTCTAAGCGCGGACCTCACGAGTGAGGAGGAGCAAGGACTGCTACAGCTCCTAACTGAATACAAGGATGTGTTCGCATGGGAGTATGATGAGATGCCAGGTCTGGATACAAGCATCACTATGCACCGTTTAGACATCATCCCAGGGTCTAAACCGGTAAAGCAGAGCACAAGAAGCTTCAGGCCGGAGCTTAACGTGAAGATCAAACAGGAGATTGTCAAACTCCTGGATGCCAAGTTCATAGAACTGAATCATCATCCCACATGGCTGGCCAACATTGTGCCAGTGGTAAAGAAGAACTGACAACTTCGCATATGCGTGGACTTCCGGGATCTCAATCGTTTCTGCCCAAAGGACGATTTTCCATTGCCCAACATCGATTTGCTTATCGATTCAACAGCGGGCCATCGCATGTTCATTTTCATGGACGGCTTCAGCGGGTACAACCAGATCAAGATGGACCCTGAAGACGCGCGGAAAACTGCATTCATCACTCCGGTGGGGGTGTTCAACTACACAGTAATGCCGTTCGGTCTCAAAAACGCGGGTGCAACCTATCAGCGGGCCATGATGGCCCTGTTCCGCGACATGATGCACAAGGAAGTGGAATTTTATGTGGACGACCTGGTGGTTAAATCCAAGCAGGAAGCAGACCACCTCGCGGATTTGTGGAAAGTGTTCAATAGATGTAGACGCTTTCAACTGAAAATGAATCCCATGAAGTGCGCATTCGGAGTAACATCGGGGAAGTTCTTGGGATGCGTGGTTCATCGCCAAGGAATCGAACCTGATCCTGCAAAAGTATCAGCCATCACTGGCATGACGCCGCCCCATAACCAAAGTACCTTGAAGACATTTTTGGGAAAGCTATCATATCTGCGGAGATTCATCCCAGCGATTGCCGAAATCACCTGCTGTTTTAGTGCCCTTCTCAAGAAAGATGCCGTATACAGCTGGACTCCCGAGCACGAAGCTGCGTTCGAAAAGCTAAAGGATCTGCTGACGTCTTCGAAAATAATGATCGCACCTCAATTGGGATCACCGCTTCTGTTATATCTGACGTCAACCAGGAGGTCCATAGGAGCACTCTTGGCTCAGGAGTACGAGGGTCAAGAGAGGCCTATCTACTACATCTCTCGCGTTGTGCAGCCTGCTGAATCAAGGTACACAGACATCGAACGTCATTGCCTTGCCTTCTTCTTCGTGATAGAGAAGCTGAAACACTACTTTGCGTCGCATAAAGTAGTAGTGGTCACCAAAAGCGATCCCATACGATATCTGTTGACTCACACTACTCCTGGAGGAAGATTGGCGAAATGGTACATGACCATCTCTCAATACGATATCACATGCGTGCGACCGCGAGCAATCAAGTCGCAGGCGGTAGCGGATTTGTTGGCACAGTTCCCCGACAACAGCCACGAGCCCGTGATCGAAGAAGAGCTTGAAGGACCTGAAATCTATGCAATCGACGTGCCCTATTGGACGCTCCATTTCGACGGGTCGTCAACAAGGAAATGCGGAGGCATTGGGATAGTCTTGACCAAGCCGGATGGAGAGGTCATACAGATGTCCGCAAAGCTCGACTTCGCAGTCACCAACAACGAGGCAGAATATGAAGCCCTCATAGCGGGACTGCGCGCGGCGAAGGCTTTGGAAGTAAGCAATCTGACGGTCATGGGAGACTCCAAGTTGATCGTCAAGCAAGCCTCGGGCGAATACGGTTTGAAGGAGATAAACCTTCTGTCCTACCGGACCCTAGTACAGAAGCTGATGCAACAGTTCTGCGATGTGAGGTACGAGCACAAGCCCCGAGCAGACAACAGGCATGCAGATGCTTTGGACACCTTGGGATCTAAGGTCAGTACAGACAAATGTCCCGCAAGGATCTCCATTGAAGTGCGAACATCATCGGCATTGACAGAAGATGCGTGCGACGACGAACACATGGATGACACGGACTGGAGAAAAGCAGTCCTACGAGCTATTGCAGAAGGCACAAGCAGTGAGAGCTGGGCACTCACAAAGGGGTATTGCATACATGACAACACCCTTTACTACAAGGGTCCTGGCGGAATACTCATGCGATGCGTCTCCGATCAGGAGGGACAACTGTTGTTAGAAAAGATTACCAACATGCTTGCGGAGAAAGTGAGGTGTCAATCTATCGGAAGGCTCAGAGATATGGCATTCACTGGCCAGACATGTCAACAGCCGCGGCCCTGATACAAGGGAAGTGCGAGAGTTGCGCACTGATCAAAGATTCTCTACTCATCGCTCTAAGCGATGATGACACGGATTGGAGGAAGCCACTCTTTGACTTTCTCACTAAGGGCACCTTACCCGAATCGAGAAAAGAAGCGGAAAAGGTAAAAAGGAAAGCATCCCGATATGTGGTGCAGGAGAACTTGCTTTGGCGAAGAGGTCATGAGGGCAACTTGTTGCGATGTCTAGACGGCAGGGAAGCACAAGAAGTCATGGACCTTTCTCATCAGGTGGAACACCAAGGAGGTGCGAAATTATGCAGGCAGCTCCTCTCAATTGGATATTTCTGGCCCACGATGGAGGCTGATTGTCGCACCAAATTACGACGCTGCCAGGAGTGTCAATTCAAAGGAAACCTAGTGCACGCTCCTGCTGTGGATCTACATGCATTGGGAACGCCGTGGCCATTTCATACATGGGCAATGGATTTCATTGGTCCCATCCGACCAACTTCGCATGGGAATCATTTCATTCTCACCGCAACTGAGCTATTCACCAAATGGGTGGAGGCGATACCATTAAAGATGGCAAATGCGCTAGCTGTAGTCAATTTCATCCAAGAAAACATCATATGCAGGTTCGGAATTCCAAACACCATTCTTTCAGATAATGGTACTCCTTTTGTTCGCCAGGTGGCTGCGAAGTTAGCAGAGTACAACATCAGGCAAATATGTTCCACCCCTTACTACCCGAAGGGGAACGGGCAAGCCGAAGCAACCAACAAAACGCTGTTGAGGATTTTGAGCAAGATGGTCGCAGATGACCACAAGAAATGGGCCGATTCTCTAAGCATAGCTCTGTGGGCTTACCGAACTTCTCCAAGGACACCCACGGGGGCCTCACCATTCCTACTATGCTACGGGGCCGAGGCCGTGGTACCTGCGGAGATGAGAGTCAATTCGGCGAGATTGGCCTTTCACGCACTATACGACAATCAACGCGATCATGACTTAGTCTTATTGGAGGAAAAGCGAGAACAAGCTAAAAGGACCAACAAGCGGTATCAAGAAAGGATCGCTTGTGCTTACAATAAGACGGTCCAGCGAAGAGATTTCGTAGTTGGAGATTTGGTCATGCGCGCATCTGATCATTGCATGCGAGAAGCGGCTCACCCAAAGTTCGCAGCCAATTGGGAAGGACCCTTCGAAGTCACAGAAGTCTTTGACAGTGGCTACTGCAGCATACGAAGGTTGCACGGAACAACCTCAACCCCGAGTTCAGTCAACATGCGCTGGATTAAGAAGTACTATCCTTGACTTCTCTCATTTCATGCGTTTTATTATAACGTTGCTTCATGTCTTGTATGACTATGATTCACACAATATCCTCTCCCATATGAGAGAATTTTAATCTTATCTCTCCCACATGAGAGTATTATAATAAAAGGGTTCTCCCAAATGAGAACTTCATACTCCTAGCTGTTTATGTTGTTTTATTTAGTTTGTCATTACTGTTAACAATGGGCTATCCGCCACAATAGCAATCTGTACAACTGCGATCTTAACTGATCTTCTAAGCCTATCTGTTACGGTAGCAATCTACGCGAAATACGATCTTGATTGATCTTCTAAGCCTATCTGCTACGATAGCACCCTTTGCGAAATGCGATCTTAACTGATCTTCTAAGCCTATCTGTTACGATAACAATCTACGCGAAATACGATCTTGATTGATCTTCTAAGCCTATCTGCTACGATAGCACCCTTTGCGAAATGCGATCTTAACTGATCTTCTAAGCCTATCTGTTACGATAGCAATCTGTGCGAAATACGATCTTGATTGATCTTCTAAGCCTATCTGCTACGATAGCAACCTATGCGAAATGCGATCTTAATGGATCTTTTAAAGCCTATCTGCCACGATAGCAGCATATGCAGATACGATCTTAATTGATCTTCTAAAGCCTATCTGCCACGATAGCAGCCTACGCGAAATGATCTTAATTGATTTTCTAAAGCCTATCTGCTACGATAGCAACTCATGCGAAAAATGATCTTAATTGATCTTCTAAAAGCCTATCTACCACGATAGCAACTCATGCGAAAAATGATCTTAATTGATCTTCTAAATCCTATCTGCCACGGTAGCAACGTATGCGAACATGATCTTAAAACAATCTTTCAAGCCTATCTGCTGTGATAACAGCGACATACGAATGCGATCTAGAATTCGTCCTTAAGCCTATCTATTGTGATAGCAACACCCTATGAAATGATCTCAAGTGATCTACAAAGGTCTATCTGATGTGATAGCACTTACATTGGAATCGGAAAGCAAATCACAAGCCCATCTGCCAAGATGGCACAATCGCGCAAACACGATCTCGAACGATCTAATAAAAAATCTGTGAATTTATATGGCAGATAGCAAATGCGAAATATGTATATAGCAAGGCGAAATATGCCGACACGCATGCGAAATTGTATTTTGTTGTAACGAGACAGCAGATGATACAAAAGCCATTTATCATTATGAGTCAAAAAGACTTACAATTTATCTGTCTAGATAACAGCTTACAAGCGAAAAAGCTCAAATCTAACTACGCAGCCAACATGGCTTACAATGCATTCGAAAAGTAACTGACAAGCCAGCAGTGACACACCGAGGGAATCCTAACTGAGAAAGGATGAACCCAACGGTCCTAACACCGGCTATGCGATACACAGATCTGCGGCCAAAGATCTGTAGCAAGTAGGATGTTCCTGCGAAGAGATGAACTCGCCATTAGCTGCATCCCTGGCGGCAATGGTCTGGGTGGCCCTACGTCCAAGATCCCAGGATCTGACAAGACCCCTGTCTGATCAAGATATGTACCGGAGGAACCTCCTGTTCCGGCGTACACAGTCGCCCAAAACAGGGGAAACAGTCATTCCTCTGGTACCGGATTCCTTGTCATGATTGACAAGGGCATTGACGAGCCTCCTGAGTTCAAGAACGAAGAGGCAAGAGATCCTCCTCCAGGGATGCTGGAGGAGAATTCTGCCGTTCATTACGAGTCGGTAGCATGGTCACTACGGCGCTGCACCTCTCCGGGAGGCGGCCGGAAACATGACCTGCAAACATAATACACGAAGAAAATTCTTCGAACACACATGAGATATCATCTCCATCTTCTTTATGATGGTTATAAAGATCAATAATCCTCATAAGGCGGATCTTGGAAACTATTTCTATAGCACAAAGCGCAAACTCAGGTCTCATGACTTGGAATTGCCATGAATCAACGAAAAACAAGCGTTACAGCCAGCAGTCGTAAGGACTCATGGCAAAGCACATTTTTGGGATGAAGAACCCAAATGGCAAAGACAGGGTTTATATAGACCTTGTGGAGACTCTTCAGTTGCCAAGATGAGTCAGCAGAATTTGAAAAGAGGGTAAGATCAATCACTTACGCCTTGAAAAGCGGTAACTATCAATTACCCTACTAAAGGCTACGACGATTCAGTTGCGTATCCTAATAAATGACGGATGGTCATGATTCGGATGGACTTCCCAAGGAAGGCGTGCTTATCTTACGAGAAATTAGCGCGAAAATCAAGCAGAATATCAATTGCTGATGTCATAATTGGATGTGCACAGAGATATCCTATCAAATCCCGGAAAGGGCAAAATGGGCATGTCGATTCTTTTGTTAAAAAAAAAAAGAGGGGAGAAACCCTAGCAACATTACATTAATGTTCCAGCTATTTCCTTGCTCTACTTTTCAAAATTCAAAAGTCAAAGCAAATTCTTGATCAAGGAGTCATGAGGGGCGAACTGATGGCTCAGATTCTCTACCTGCTCCACTTCCTGCTTCAATTGCTCGCACTTGGCATTCATCTCATGATAGAGCTTCATAGCCTCTTCAGCCTTTTGCTTCTGCTGCTCCACCTTCTGCTTCTCAGCTGCGAGGTTCTGGTGGCCGAGTTTCAAAGTTACAGCTGCGCGAATCAGGGTAACTCTTTTCATAAGAAATCTGAAACCCAGTCTGCCTTGAACTTTGGCAAGAAGATTTTGGCACATGCCAAAAAGCAATTCGGCACTCTGGACAGAAATGGTCGCAGGCGTGGCCGCAGACAGCTACTCCAAAATCCAAATGGCTTCGGTAAGAAACAGCCTCCTGTCAAAGGGCCCTATCTCCAGAGATCTCGCAAATGATTGGGGGTAGGTGAGGCGCATCCGAACTAGCCAGTCCACATCAGTTTGCTTCAAACCTAAAGCAATGTCAAAGCTAATTTATGCTATCAAACTCGCAAATGAATAATGCGAGATGCAAACAGCAAATCTCTACTTACCAGTCCCTTCAAGAATCTCACGAAGAGAAGGAATGCGCATTTCTGGAGTGGACGAAGACTGCCCTCGCTCCATAGCTCACCTGTCAGCCGCGAGCTCTAACCCCTCATAGTTAGGAGGAAGAGTATAAGCCGCACCAGCTGCGACTGCATTCCCGACCTGCGAGCCCCAAAAGCTCCACGCAGGAAGAGGTGCCACTGACTCAGTCACCGCCGGAAATGGAGTGACAGCCGAAGTTGCTTGGAGAGGGACACTTTCAGATGCGGAAGCATCAATAGTACTTGTTCTTACTTCCTCAGCGCCAGTACGGGCATCTTCTTCCATTAGCATAGTGTCAGCTTCAGCATCATCAGAAAGTTCGATGATGTCCTCAAGAGGCTCTCCTGCATGTTCAGTAGCTGCGACGGGCTTCTCGGTATGGGAACTCGGAATCGGAACATAGGACGCAGAAGGCTGACTTCTTTGCTCCAGCACAGGTTCCTCAGCATTGCCTGCAATATAAAATGCGATAGTATGAGGTAACTCGTATTGTACGTTACTTTACTATCTTTGCTAAAGCTAAGAGCAAGCACCTCCACGCGAAGGTGGGAT
Source organism: Linanthus parryae (assembly GCA_023055425.1). Lineage (NCBI taxonomy): Eukaryota > Viridiplantae > Streptophyta > Magnoliopsida > Ericales > Polemoniaceae > Linanthus > Linanthus parryae. Next base: position 101,361,423 of record JALGPY010000004.1, read on the forward strand.
TGAAGTATCTTCGTCATACACTAAAGACGTGGAACCATGCCCTATTAGTGTGTCCTCATTAAGCAGGTCCTTAAAATGAGCATGACCTGGGACGCGAAGAAACCAGTCATGATTCTGTTTCAAGTTGCTAAGGTCTGGTCTATGCATATCGTTCAAATGATTACCTGAAGGTTCTCCGCACTTGCCTACTAGCCAACGGCGAATGTCAGCTTTTGACACACCATGCTTTAATGCACAAAATACAACATCTCTATAAGTTACTGCGAGATTGAAGATCTCACCTTTATCGCCGCCTGCGATTTCTTCAAAATCTGCTTGGGCTTGTTCCAGGGCTGCTGCATCCTCTTCTGGAGCCGCATCCTCCTCCTCCGCCTGAGGAGCCACCTCTTCGGGAAGAACATCTTCCTCGTCAGCTGGACGCACTAAATCGTCAACATGTTGCTCTTCGAGGCTCCGCTGTCACACACGCTCGAGCTCCTCCTCTTCGCGCTGCCTTCTTCTCTCAGCAGCTTCCGCGGCTGTCTTCCTGGACTCGGCAAGGATGTCCTCGCTTATGGGTTCGTCTGGAGTACCATAATGAGCATTCCTCTTTTGTCTCTTGGCCAAAAGGCCACCGATGGTCTCATCATCATCATCATCTGCGAAGAAACGATTGGTTTAAGAAAGAATTGCAAAAGAATTACGATAATGAGAAGGGAAACGCGATGGAGGTACCTCCTGATTCTTCATGTATCACATCTGTTCTTTCTTCTTCTTCTTCATCACCTTCTCTGGGCTCCTGTCTCTCCTCTTCTTCCTCCTGGTTGAATGGAACAAAGGTCTCAACTGCGAGCTCCTTCCGCGCTCTACTGGGCATGCGACCTTTGCCTTTATCCTTGACAGAAAGGGACCTCGCCGGAGGAGAAGTTGGAACACTTCTAGGGGAAGAAATTTTAATTCCCTTCTGCCTGGGTCTCTTCGCTCTCGGTGCCGCAGTCGCTGGAGGAGATGGATTATCTCTGGGCGGAGACAAGGCCGGAGCATTATCTATCACTGAGTCAGCAAAAGCATTCATGACTGCGCGAATCCTGGTTTCGACCTCGGGGTCCATCCTCGATGCTAGCTGGAAGGACTGTCCTTGTCTTTTGGTGGCAACAATGGTGTTAACCAACGACTTGGAACGATCACCAGATGCGAATCTCCGCACATGACACTACAGCAAACATTATAGAATAAATGCATCAACATGTGGAAATCAAGAAGCTTAACGCACGCAGAAAAAGTTGCTTACCTTAGCAAATGTCTCGCTATATCTGATGACATGCGAGTCGCCTTTCTTAACTGCGACGATCTTTTCCTTTAGAATGACGTCAGGGCACAAATGGTTCTCATGATCCAACAATGAGTAGCAACCATACTCAGACTCGCTCAGACTGCAATTGGGGCGAAACGGAAAATATTTTCTTTTGATCAAGGGAGCTCTACTCGGCTGGGCGGCCGACTGTGTCTCGATCCTCGTTTGCTGGGCGACCCAGTATGCGAGCCAGTTCTGGGAACAACCGCCCTCGCGGTTACCCGCAGGCTGCTCAAATGGAAGATTGTTCATGAAGACTGTCTTGCACTCCTTTGTTAGAAAGCGCTTATAGCAACCTCTGATAATGGACTGGGGCCAGATTGATGGTGCCACTGCATCAAAGCCGAACTGGGGAGAAACTCGAGTGGGGTCAACATCCACGGTAATCCTCTCATATCTAGGCACGAGCTCACGAATGTGCTCTGCGAGAGCAGGAAGGGAACCTCGCAGACACCAGCAAAAGAATTCGCGATAGCGCTCATGGAAATGCGATCCCTCTTCGAAGAGGAGCTCTTCTGAGAAGACGACACCCTTAGAAGGGTACAGCTTTGGAAACCATCGCACGTTCTCAATGCGCATGGCATAGGGCCTGGCAGTGAACTCTTGCCGCTTGTCGCATATCAGGCTCCAAACGCACTTGGTATTGTTCGCTCCGAACCACCTCGCAGCCCTGCCACTGTTGCGCTCCTCCGTTTCGCCTGGGGGACACCACTTGTTGGGCTTAAGAGCAGTCGGGGCATAGGACGGCCATCGCTCAAAGACCCACATTGTCAAGAAGGAAATTTTGACAAAAGTCAGTATATCGAGGCGGCCACGCGACTCCTTCATAGCCACAACTAGCTGATCCAGTCTATAGTACAGCGTGCCCAAGACCAAGGGTCCGAGTACGACTCTCTGGCCAAGGGCGAGCTTCACAGCAAGCGGCAGAACGTGATAGAAGACCCCATCATGCGGGTGACCATCGATTAAGTACCTCGACAGCCATGCACAGAGGAAAGCACAAAGGGTCAAGTGATAGCCTTTACCCTCCTCCACATAATTCTTGGCCTCCGGGTCCTCACTCAGAAGCTTCTTGGTGATGCTGCTGTTCGCGTAGTCACGAAAGAAGTACTGCAACCACTTATTCCAGGTATTCTTCGCAGACGTATCAACCAACTGCCAGTTCGGAAGAGCTTTGGTAGTGGTCCACCGGGTGGAGATTTTCTTTACCTCTGATAGGCACTCCTCCATCTGCGTGTACAAAGCGATCTCCGCAGCCGTCCTCAAAGGAATCAAAGGGTCCACTTCACCCATGGGAGACAAATAGTACAGCATGTGCACGTCCTCGAGTGTGGGGGCTGCCTCGAACTCAGCAAAGTGGAATGTGTGAGTCGCAGGCGAATAGCGGGAAAGAAGGTTTAGAAGCATGGACTGGTCCAGCTTCACGGCAGCACCCTTCATAGCACGAACAGTGAAGTATATGCCGGCCTCATTAAGAGTCACAGCATGATCGGTCAACACGTGGTCAATCCACTCATCCATGTAGTCCAATTTCTGGACAAAAGCTTGGGTGGAAATCGCAGCATAGGGGAAGTACCCATTTTCGATTCCCAATCGAACCACGTCCTCGGAGCCAATCAACTCGAGCAAGGCTGAGTTAACTGGGGGAGTCAGTGTTAGCAATCCCTCATTGGGGACAGAAGCAGGCAATTTCTTCGCCTTAACCCTCGCGTGGTAGAAATCTTCGCCACCCAGGTAGGGGGCTTTTCGCCACAAAGCCTGCGGAAGATCAGGTATCTCTTCGTCCTCCTTGGTGGGTTTGGTTCCTTTTGTCTTGGCCATTCCTGCGGAAGAGCAAGAAAAAAGGGGGGAGAAATATGCTATACTCAGTTTGAATTTCGAGATTCAAGATCTATGGAAAGAAAGATGAACAGTTTCTGGTATCAATTTCAGAAATTAGAGGGTTGCATTATCAGGGATTTCAAAACCCTATCCAAGGTCCTTATCATCGAAGGATTAAGCCACAATTGGGTCCAAAGCTTGAAGCTTCTTCACAAGTTTCAACAGATTATATGTTATGGGTTTACAGATTCAACGCAGTTCAAAGCATACACTGGTATTTTAAATTGAAATTGAACAAGGCCAATCTTGTTTTCGCGAAGCCTGCTTGGATATACACAGTTGAAGAAGGCGATTTGCAGTTCTGAACTGGTGATTGATTATCTGAATCTGCTCTCGAAGACTTCCGTGTACCATTCACTTTAAGAGAAAGAAGTGATGCTTTGCAACAATGGGGGATACAAAGTATTTATCCAAAAACAATGAAGGGTTGCGTCCTTTCAGTAGTTGAATCGCAACCGTCACCGTCGAATCGCGCAATCACAGGACAAGCTGACGTCACGCCTAAAACCCTAAAGGCCAGACGGCACGACTCTAGGGATTTTAGGTCATAATGGCACGCACGGGGGCTGAACTTACCCGTATTTGAATTGGTGCGTGGCGGCGACGCGTATGTTGGTTTCCGCGCATGGAAGTCTATACAGCTATGAGTCTTCACGCGCAGAAAGGGGGCTAATGTAGATAGCGATTTCTGAGCTGACAGATCTTGGCCACGTGGCAACCATCCGGCACACCATATTGTGCTCCACACACACTGGATCACCAGCCGCGCTGATCCATGTGGGGGCTGCGAGACAGAGCCCTCGCATACCACTGCACGGGACTTGTAGGGACTTAGTGGTTTGGAGGCTAGAGTAAGCCCTGTCGCGTGCGAGCCAAGCCCGCGCGCGACCTTTAGTAACTGCTTTTGAGAGATTTATGGCACGAGCTCCATAAACCCGGTCAATCCGGTAAAACCCGGTCAACCTCGTAACGGTTCTGGTATTCGCGCATAACGTGCTGTAACGGTCCCTATATATAAGGACGAACGTGCCGTTGTGGTTAAGCTAATTAATCCGCCATTAATGGGCGCATTAACCACACTACACACGTTCCCTGCTATATATAGGACGTTAACCTTTCCATAAAAAGGAGGACACACTAGCCATACGCGGAAGCTCTGCCAAACCTCTGTCTCTCTCTCAGACATTACTACTGCCTTACTCTCTCCCTACACACAACCCAACTCTTCCTGTGCTATCTCTGATCCTCTACATACGGTGTACACAGAGGTCTCCCCGCCGGAATCTCTTGTGCACAGAAGGTTACTGAAGTTTTTGAAGTATAACATCAGTGTATTATGTTCGGCCAAACCTGTTGCAACTACATTAGTTATTTCACTCCATCATCCCGCAACATGATGCTGAAAATATTATGTAACACGCTATGGCTCAAAGGCTTATTATACAAAGTGGGAGAAGAAAAACGGATGGCGTATATACTGTAAAGACGAAATGCTACACTATAACATTAGAGCATATTATTACCATGAAAGTAATGTGAAAACATGCCTTAAACACTAATTAAAAATTTGGTGTAGATTACACCAAATCCTATTTTTGCCATCAAATTTGATTGTAAAAATAGGATTTGGTGATATAGGATAGGATTTGAGACTACTTTGGGAGATGCACTTCACCATTTCACAAAAGCTACACCAAAGATAGGATTTGGTGATTTGGTGTTTTTTTGGTCAACGACTGTGGGAGGCCTACAAAAAAATCACCATTTTTCGGTGATTTAGTGATTTGGTGATTTGTTGTTGGAGGCCGAAAACATCAAATTTTACTATCAAATATAGGATTTGGTGCACTGTGGGAGATGCTCTTAGGCAAACAAAAATGAAGAGACAGGGAGTTTTTTTTATGGGTCTCCATCATCGGTGAGAGTAGTGAAGAAGCTACATAAATATTGCGTTTGTCATTAAATTTTGGTTTGTCTACCATATTGCGAGTGTTCAAAAGAGAAATTATTTAGACTTTTTGTAAGCTTCGTTTCTTTCGGAGTGGTTAGATTATTTTCTCTGAATGACTCAGGCTTGCTATTGTTCGGCATATGCTTCCATTGTCAGGTAAGGGAAATCTAACTTCTAAATTTCTACAGTTACAGTCTATACCTGTTTATACTGTTGGTGTGAATTTTATAGCTTTCTACTTATATGTTGACTGTCTGGTGATTGTGAAATCACATTGTTTGTGTATTTGTTACCGCATGCTGATGTGTAATAATTGGCAGTTGTTAAGTAGATTTTAGATTTCTACGCCAGTGGTTAGGCGGTACCTACAGGGCTGTTTGGCTCACCCCTCTGTTTTACAGGTAGAGCAGTATTGGACCAGGTTGCTGTGTTAATTGCTAAAGTGGATTGTTTAGCTAAAATAATTGGTTTTAGCTGTTTTTAGTAATTTCTTGTAAATTACTAGTTTGACCAGATGTTTATCAAAATTTTCTTTTTGACGAGTTTGTGTAACTTTTTAAATAATTCAGTCACGTACCATTTTTTCAGAAATTTGATTAAAAAATGTGTTGTTCTGGTGGACTTTGTGTCATGCTGGTTGAGTTTTGGACGTCTGAGAGTGTCAGACAGGTGACAATAAACAGTGTTTTATCGCTAAATCGATATTTTCATTATTAAATGTCTGACGGGTCGTCACAGGTGTAAACTGTTAGGATCGTCTTCGAGCGATTCAATAACGCAACGAAAAACAAAACGAAAAATAAGCACGAATAAGAACACCATGATTTACGTGGTTCACCAAATTGACTACATCTACGGTCCACACCCACTTCACTATGACGAACGAATGAAAAGTACAAAAGATCTCTCAGCCTCTCTCTGGAGTGATACCCTAACCCTAGAGCTAGGTTAATTATATATAGATAGCTAACACATGAAATTGCTTGTAAGCGCCTCAACTTTAGACTAGGTTACAAAACAGTCTTCGCATATAACAATCTCCCACTTGAAGGCTGATTAACTTTGAGTGTACTTCTCCCATCTTCAATTCAACATCCTCCATGAGTGTGGACTTGGCCTCTCATCATGTAACTAGGCCAACCGAAATGGAGCAGGTTCTCAGCTTCTGCAAGGTCACAACCTTGGTGAACATATCTCCAGGATTCTGCCTCGTGTGGATATTCTCCAGCTTAATCACGTCTTTCTACGAAAATGAACGAATTAAGTGATACCTGATGTCAATGTGTTTCTTCCTTGTATGAAAAGTATAATTCTTCGCCAGATGAATGGCACTCTGACTGTCACTATACAGCTCGCAATTATCCTGCTTCTTCCCAAGTTTCCTCAAGAAACTCTGTAGCCAAACCATCTCTTTGCACGCTTCCGTAGCTGCTACATATTTGGCTTCAGTAGTAGACAGGGCAACAATTTTCTGCAACCTCGAAACCCAACCGACTGCTGCACTGCCAAGTGTAAACACATAGCCTGCAGTGCTCTTTCTTCTGTCCACATCAATAGCCATGTATGAATCAACATACCCTTTCAAAATAATCTTTGACCCTCCATAGCACAAAGTTACATCTTTTGTACCTCTTAGATACCTGAAAATCCACTTTACAGCTCTCCAATGCTCCTTCCCCGGATTTCTTGTGAATCTGATAACAACTCCCTGGTGGAATAGATGCCCTAGAGGAAATTTAGTTTAGTTTGAACAATAAATTGGCTAGAATATTCATTGTATTATTTATTGAGATATTTAATATAATGAAGTCCTTAGATTTACAATTGTGTTGTTTATCTTAAATATCCATAGTTCATTATAATGATAAATATGACAATTATCTACAGACTAGTATGGGGGTTGGATTGATAAGGAGATATCACGATCCAACACATGGGTATGCTTTAGGAGTAATGGCATACTTGATTGACCCATCTCCGAGAAGGCTACATACAAGTTATGTAAAGTCACAAGTGCTTCTCGCGGTGACATCTGTATTGTCATCCTTAGACTTGAAGTCACTAGATCATCTAGTTGTGGAATATTGTGTTTTGGTAGCGTCAAACGCTACCCTGTGACTGGGTAGTCATAAAGGCGCGTATTGGACACAATAGGACGCATGGATATCGTAGTGATGTAGATATAATTTTTCCCTACCACGTAACGGGAGCAAATATCCGAGGCCACTCGAGGGATAGTGCTTATAGAATGTCTGGCCAGACTCAAATAAATCAATATAGGATATTGATTTTATTTGCACGAATAAGGCTATTCCCATGATCGAGGAAATATGGATTGGATATACGAGTGTGACTTGTATGTCTCGTGTCCAATCCGGATATTAAGACAAAAGGATGAGACAATATTTGCACAAGGTTTTCGGATGACTATTTCTATTAGTTGGGTAGTATGGATGCCTTGCTAGAGACCTCTCCATATTAGTAAATACTACCTCTGTTTCTTATCTTTCAGCCAACTTCCCTAAAACGAAAGTTTCTTCTCTTTCAGCCTACTTTCTATTTTTGGTAAGTTTTTGTTGTGTAATGACTGTTGTGCTCTTAACCAATCTACACCATTTCAACCCTACCCAACCCATCCCATTTCCCCCATGCACTACCTACCGCCTCCCATCATTACAGAAACACTCGGAGAAGAGGAAAGAAAGTGAGAGAGGGATATGAGGGAGAGGCCGAGTGTGAGACTGCAAAGACGAAGTCTGTTTTCAACGAGAAATCAGCAGATCTAGATGGCGGTGGCGTTCGTTTCCGTAGGCGGCGAGGGTGGCGGTGTTGTTCGTTCCCGGCGGCGGTGAGGCTTCCTCCCGTTCGTCCTCTTCTTCTCCGCTTCTGTCTCTTCTACTTCTTCTTTTTTAGTAGGAGTGGAGGCGGTGATGGTGATTTACCGGCTATTTATGGTGGCTGGGCGGCGACAACAGATCTATGAGTAGAGCCGACGGTTTCTGGGGACGAGGCTACGATGACGGCAGATCTGCTAGTGGAGGTGGCTGTTTCTAAAAGCAATTTCATCGGCGATTTCGTGTTCTTCTTCTGCTGCTGCTCCTTACCTTCACAACTTCTTGACCTTCTCAACCTTTTTTTTAGATCTGTTGTGTTGGTGTAAATTTGTAAATTTTTGATCCGATTATGTTCTTCTTTTTGTTAATATATGTTTTCTTTAATCTAACTCTGTAAATTTTTATCTGATTATTCATCTGTGAAATCAATTTCTTGATACTGCTACAGTTGGCTGTGTTGGCGGTGGCCTTGGTGGTGTTGATGTTGAATATGATAGAGGGTAAGGAGGGAGAGAGGTTGTAATTTGGAAGAGAGGTGGGGGTAAAATCGTCAAGGCACGGGTTTATTAAAACTTGTGCCCATTTCTCGTAGCAAAACCAAGAGAAACAGAGGTAGTAGTTACTACCAACTAAGTAGAAACCTATGGGGTCACACGCCATATAGGATTGAACTAGATTTGGTCATTAATTTATATGATTAGTTAACTAGAAGGATCAAATCGCAACAACTTGCTAACTTAGTAGGACTAATATGCAAGTTGGACTAATCCCAACTTGAGTAGGATTAGGAGAGGACCTTTATGTAGTAACAAGGAGTTGTTGGACTATATAAAGGATGATCCTAGCTTCATTCCCTAAATACTAATGCTCATAACATAAGTTTAGTAGGAGAGAAGCAACGAGAGAGAGCAAGCAAGGAGACACGTCCTCCCCCTTGTCGCCCCCTCTACCCGTCGGCCACAACAAGGAGGCCGAAGCCTCCTTTTGGTGCTCTGTTGCGTGATTTATTCTTCATCTTCCATTCTTCCTAGCTAGCACAAGGATATTGGAGGATCTAGATATCAATCCTAGGCGTGGATCAACCGTACAGACGTGATATTTTTTGTGTTTGAAGTCATCAAAGGAGACCTACAACGTACATGACACGAATCATTTACTATCGTTATGAATTCTCTTCCTGTGATCCTTGGAGGGTCTTGATCGGATAAATTATTGTTTATTCCGCTGTGTATACATGATCAAAATCCTACAGTGGTATCAGAGCCACAGGTCTTAGAGCATAATGTAGTTTATGTGTTACGATTTTGTTGTTTTTCACCTATAATTGATGATTATTGCGTTAAAACGACAAATTAAGCATATTAGATGCATGTTGAATGTGATTCAACCAAACAAGTTATAATTTTTACATTGGATGTACGAATTGGTGAGTTTGAGAAATTTAGGGTCTTAGATCTAGGGTTTGGGCTAAAAAAGATGTTCTAATTTGTATAGGATTTGGACTTGGAGAACAAGAAAGGAGTTGTTTTGGAAACAACTCCAAGAGGTTCTGCCCCCCTAGGGAGACCACCCCTCATCCTTGCCGCCCAAGCCACCTAGGCGGTCGGCCGACCCCACTGGTTGGTCCGACCGGCCTAGGGTCGGCCCAGGCGGCTCCAAGGGGTTCGGCCACCTAGATGGTTGGGCCTCTTGGACGTTTTGATCTTAGTAATCCTAAAATCAATTAAAATTGACTAAGCACGTTAAAAATTGGTTTTAACTGTTTATGTGCTTTTTGTATGGTGATTGGATATGGCATTAGATGTGGTTTGTTGTGTATGTTTAATTTTTGTGGTTTGTTTACGGCCTGCGAGCTGATCAGTTTGATGTAAAAATTAATTAGGATTTACGGCCTGCGGGCGGATACATTTTTTCTCAACTTGTGAGATTTATTTATTTAGTTTAGTTGCTAGCTAGTACTAAATAGAAAAGATAGCCAAGATTGCAGAAAAGAAGCCCAACGAATTAAAGGAGCCACAACATGGAGCATTCCACAAGGCTATGGAGGATGGACCAAAAGATGGAGGCACATGGAGATGCGCTTGCTATTTTAGGATTCATAGATATTATCATTGGCTTGAGAATATCTTAGTCTAGGAGCCATATCCATATCACGTTAATTTCTTTTTGTGGATCTTTACTTTATTGTCTTATTATTGTTGTTGGTGTATGGTTGATGCATGCAATTTGATAATAAGATAATTTAAACAACCCGGATCTTTTATTTGGAGGTTTTGCCCAAACTCAAATAAGTAGATCAGTTGATATGGATCAACAAAACAATTTAAAATTTAAAAAAAAAAACCTCAAAAGTAAATATTACGCTTTGCCTTCTCGTTACTCAGCACAAAATCGATTAATCAAGTTCGTGCGTGCCAAATCAAGGCGACTTGATTCATCATTATGTGGTGCGATGACACATATATTGTGCAATTATTGGAGTAAGAGGTTGGAGGTAACTAGGTAATTTTAATAAGGATTAAAAACCTAGAGGCACTCTATTGGGATTATCTATAAGATAGATAAATAAGGAGTTATTTGCATAATTGAACCAAGAGTTGCATAGGATGCAATTGGAATTGTTCCTACCTAAATAACTAACGTTTGGGTGATTTGCCAAAGCAAGATCAAAAGGAAGTGAAATATGGATCTTGGCCCACTAGAAAATATAATGATATTTTCCGCATTAATATCTTGAGGGTTATTAATTCGTAGAAAAATAGTGGGAGTTGTATTTAATAATCTAGCCATTATTGAATATAGTTAATCTTTCACAAATACTAAAACTTGCGTATTTTTTTTATAGAATTCCAATGGCAAACAACTCATTGAACTCATCTCACTCCCTACGCTGTGTCCTTGAGAAGGACAAGCTCTCCGGGACCAATTTTCTAGACTGGTACAGAAACTTTAGTATCGCTCTAAAGTATGAAAAGAAATTGTACGATCTAGAGGAGCAAGTTCATGAAGGTCCGGAAAACAACACTCCTGCAGCCCTCAAAGCGTATCAGAAGCGTGTTGATGACGCTAATGATGCTGTCTACCTAATGCTTTGCATCATGTCCTCTGAGCTTCAGAAGCAACATGAAAACATGAATGCAGTCGATATGATCGCACACTTGAAACAGCTCTTCCAAGAGCAGGCTAGGGTTGAGAGGTATGAAGTTTCCGAGACATATTTCAAATGTCATATGTCAGAGGGAAACCTCGTGGTGCCGCACGTATTGCGTATGATCGACTATTTAGAGAGCCTCGGCCGTCTCGGGTTTTCGGTGGGTCAAGAGTTGGCCACCGATCTCATCCTGCAATCATTGCCTGAGAGTTATGGACAGTTCATCATGAACTATAACATGAATGAGATCGTGAAACCTCTTCCAGATCTACTCAGTATGTTGAGGAAAGCTGAACAAAGCATCAACAAGGGTAAGGGCAAATCCATAATGATGGTGCAGAAAGGAAAGGGCAAAAGGTTTGCCTCTACCTCCAAGGGAAACGACAAAGCAGTTGCCAAACCCAAGGAATCTGCCCTTAAGCCTGTTGGTGGCATTGCCAAAGGTGTGCCTAAAGGTGAGTGTCACTACTACATTCAACCTGGACACTGGTGAGGAACTGCCCAAAATATCTTGATGATAAGAGGCTTGGAATAGTGATTCCACCACCACCAGGTATTTTTGTTATAGATGTCGACTTAACTGTCTCTTCATCATGGGTATTGGATACTGGATGTGGATCTCACATTTTTTCAAAATGTGCAAGATCTAAAGAGAATTAGAAGATTGGCTAAAGGGGAGATATACATGCGCGTTGGGAATGGAGCAAGAGTTGTTGCATTGGCTGTAGGCGTGTACGAGTTGTCTCTGCCTTCATGATTAGTTTTAGAATTAAATAATTTCTATTTTGTGTCTGCTATGAGCAGAAACATTATTTCTATTTCTTGTTTGGACAAGGATGGTTTTACTATTTCAATAAAGAACAATTGCTATTCCATTTATTTTGATAGTATTCACTATTGTAGTGGGCAATTATTTAATGGATTATATATCCTTGATCGAAGCAATTCTGTCTATAGCATTAATACCAAGAGAATTAAAATGAGTAATTTAAATCCATCTTATATATGGCACTTTCGTTTGGGTCATATAAACGAGAAACGTGTATCTAGACTCCATAAAGATGGATTTCTAGACTCATTTGATTTTGAATCATATGAGACATGTGAGGCTTGTGTATTGAAAAAGATGAAAAATTTCCCTTTTAATAAGAAATGTGAGAGGACTAGTGAGCAATTGGCACTAATACATACTGATGTATGTGGACCATTTGCCATGCCAGCCAGGGGTGGTTACGTCTACTTCATCACGTTTACAGATGATTTCAGTAGATATGGATTTGTATACCTTATGAAGGACAAATTCGAATCCTTTAAAAAGTTTACAGAATTCAAGAATGAAGTAGAGAAGCAGCTTGGCAAAAGTATTAAGGCTCTATGATCGGATCGTGGAGGAGAATACTTGAGTCAAGATTTTGACGACTATCTTAGAGAGATTGGGATAATATCCCAACTCACTCCACCCGGAACGCCACAGTGGAATGGCGTGTCCGAGCGGAGGAATCAGACTCTATTGGATATGGATCGATCTATGATCTGTCCAACTGATCTTCCATTATCATTTTGGGGCTACGCTCTATTGAGTGCAACTTTCACCATTAACCGTGTTCCATCTAAGTCAGATATGAAGACACCACATGAGATGTAGAGTGGGAATCGTCCCAATTGTCGTTCATGAAGATTTTGGGATGCGATATCTATGTAAAACGTTTACAATCAGACAAGCTAGGGCCTAATTCGGACAAATGCAAGTTTGTGGGATACCCTAAGGAAACTAAGGGATATTATTTCTACAATCCAACTGAGAACAAAGTGTTTGTTGTTCGGTTCGGCGTGTTTCTAGAAAGAGAGTTTGTCTCTAAAGAAGCAAGTGGGAGGACTGTATAAATTGAAGAAGTTCAATAACCAAAAAGCATTGGTCTTACTATGGAACATGAAGAGGAACCACAGGAGGTTGTGGAGCATCATGTTCAAGTAACACAAGAACTTCATGAATCTAGTAGAGTGTGCCAGGAGCCAGAGAGGTATGGACTTCTCGTGACTGAGTCTGGTGACACGTTGCTCATATATGATGAGCCTAATTCCTATGAAGAGGCCATAGAAGGGCCGGACTCTCAGAAGTGGCTTGAGACCATGAGATCCGAGATGGAATCCATGTATACCAACAAAGTATGAACTTTGGTGGAACCACCTAAAAGGGCCCGACCCATAGGGTGCAAGTGGGTCTTCAAGAATAAGATCGACATGGATGGTAATGTGATTACCTATAAGGCCGATTGGTTTCTAAAGGATTCAGACATATTCATGGTATTGACTTTGATGAAACCTTTTCACCAGTCACAATGACCAAATCCATCCGAATCTTACTTGATATTGCAGCATACTACGACTATGAGATTTGGCAAATGGATGTCAAAACAGCATTCCTTTATTGGAATATCCTTGAGGATGTGTATATGACACAACTTGAGGGTTTTGAAGATCCAAAGCAAGCAAACAAAGTCTGTAAACTGCAACGTTCCATTTATGGATTGAAGCAAGCTTCTAGGAGTTGGAATCGACATTTTGATGAAGTAGTCAACGAGTTTTCCTTCATTAGAAACGAATATGAATCTTGTGTCTACAAGAAGGTTAGTGGGAGCTCTGTTGCTTTTAAGGTCTTGTATGTGGATGACATACTACTCATTGGAAACGACATTCCTATGTTGCAACATGTTAAAGATTGGCTAGGAAAGTGTTTCTCAATTAAAGCCTTAGGTGAAGAAGCTTATATACTCGGAATCAAGATCTATAGAGATACATCTTAGAAGTTGCTTGGTCTAAGTCAAAGTACATATATAGGCAAAGTGTTTAACCGATTTAGCATGCAAGACTCCAAGAAGGGATTCTTGCCCATGTCGCATGGAATCACTCTTTCGAAGAGTGGTTGTCCTTCCAATGAGATTGCGAAGGAACGCATGAGTAGGGTTCCCTATGCCTCGACCATAGGATCCATTGTAGGGTTTTGATTCATGGGTGCGCAACGGAAACACAAACAATCATAAGCCATGAAAAACCCTCCAAGGATCACAAGTCAAGAGACATAACGATGGTAAACGAAGAAATCAATAACACACCTTAGGGTTCTCATTTGATGACTTCAAACGCGAATTGTGTCACGTTCTCTATAGTTGATCCACACCTAGAGTTGAATACTAGATCTTTCAATCATTGGTGCTAGCCCGGAAATAGGAAGAGGAAGAAGAATCACACAAAACGAGACCAACAAAGGAGGTCTCGGCCTCCTTGTGGCCGACGGGGAGGGGCGGCGGCTCTTCTCTTGCTTGCTTTCTCTCTCCTTTTTGTTCTCTCCCACTCAAGTTATGATCAATAAGGTCATAAGTGTAGAAAGGAAGGAAGGAGTGTCCTTTATATAGTCCAACAAATCCTTGCCAACTACCTAAAGGACCTATTCTAGTCCTACTAGAATTCAATTTAGTCCCTTCCTTGCAAATTAGTCCCTACTAAGTTTGCAAGGTGTTGCAAAGTGATCCTTCTAATTAATTAATTATCAAATCTAGTTCAACTCTATAAAGCGTGTGACCCCATAGGTTCTATCTAGTTGGTAGCAACGATTCGCTAATATGGAGCGGTTTCTAGCAAAACATCCATTCTAGCCAACTAATAGAATAGTCATCTTGACAAACCTTGTACAAGCAATTGTCTCACCTCTTTGTCTCTATATCTGGATTGGACACGAGACATACAAGTCACACTCGTATATCCAATCCGCAGTTTCTCGATCCATGGGAATAGTCTTATTCGTGCAAATAACATCAATATCCCATATTGATTTATTTGAGTCTGGCCAGACATTCTATAAGCACTATCCCTCGAGTGGCCTAGGATATTTGCTCCCGTTATGTGGGAGGGACAAATTCTATCTACGTCCACTACGATCTCTAAGCTTGCTTCTTATTGTATCCGGTACACGCCTTTATAACTACCCAGTTACGGTGTAGCATTTAACGCTACCAAAATCACAATAATCCACAACTAGAATATCTAGCGACTTCAAGTCTAAGGATGAAAATACCATTGCACCGCGAGAAGCGCTTGTGACTCAACATAAAGTGTATGTAGCCTTCTCGGAGATGGGTCAATCCAGTGCGCCATTACCCTTAATGCACACCTATGTGTTGGATCATGATATCTCCATATCAATTCAACTCCATACTAGTCTATAGATGATTGTCCCATTAATCACTATACTGGACTAGGGATATTGAAGATAAACAACACAATTGTAAATCTAAGGACTTCATTATATTAAATATCCAATAAATAATAAAATGAATTTTCTAGCCAGAAATAAATTCATACTAAACTAGATTGCCTCTAGGGCATCTATTCCAACAGTCTCCCACTTGCACTAGAGCCAATCTGGCGCATCTCGTATGCTCATACTCCTAGTGTGCCCTTCATGCTTCCACTGCGTAAGCGGCTTTGTAAACGGGTCTGACAGATTATCATCTTTAGGAATCTTGCATATCCGAACGTCTCCTCTATCGATAATATCTCGAATAAGATGAAACTCCCTGAGCACGTGCTTGGATTCCTGGTGTGACCTGGGCTCCTTTGACTGCGCGATCGCCCCAGTGTTGTCACAGTACAACTCAACTGGATCCGCAATGCTAGGAACCACACCAAGTTCAGAAACAAACTTTCTGATCCAAATAGCTTCCTTTGCTGCGCCATTTGCAGCAATGTACTCAGCCTCTGTTGTAGAATCAGCCACCGTCTCTTGCTTGGAACTCTTCCAGCTCACCGCTGCTCCATTCAGGCAAAACACATATCCCGACTGTGATCTAAAGTCATCTTTGTCGGTTTGGAAGCTTGCATCAGTGTAACCCCTTACACGCAACTCTTCCTCACCGCCAAATATCAAGAAAGCATCCTTAGTTCTTCTCAAGTACTTTAGGATGTTCTTGAATGCAATCCAGTGACTCTCACCCGGACTGGATTGGTATCTGCTTGTCATACTCAAGGCATATGACACATCTGGTCTGGTACATAACATTGTGTACAAGATAGATCCTATGGCCGAGGCATAGGGAATTCTACTCATGCGTTCCTTCTCAATCTCATTGGAAGGACAACCACTCTTCGAAAGAGTGATTCCATGTGACATGGGCAAGAATCCCTTCTTGGAATCTTGCATGTTGAACCGCTTCAACACCTTGTCAATATATGTACTTTGACTTAGGCCTAGCAGTCTCTTAGATCTATCTCTATAGATCTTTATACCGAGTATATAGGCTGCTTCCCCTAAGTCCTTCATTGAGAAACACTTCCCTAGCCAATCTTTAACAGATTGCAACATGGGAACGTCGTTCCCAATGAGTAGTATGTCATCCACATACAATACCGTAAAAGCTATAGAGCTCCCACTAACCTTCTTGTAGACACAAGACTCATCTTCGTTTCTGATAAAGCCAAACTCTTTTACTACTTCATCAAAACGTCGATTCCAACTCCTAGAAGCTTGCTTCAATCCATAAATGGATCGTTGTAGCTTACAGACTTTGTTGGCTTGTTGTGGATCCTCAAAACCCTTCGGTTGTATCATATACACGTCCTCGAGGAGGTTCCCATAAAGAAATGTTGTTTTGACATCCATCTGCCAAATCTCATAGTCCTGGTATGCTGCAATCGCAAGTAGGATTCGGGTGGATTTGGTCATAACGACTAGTGAAAAGGTTTCATCATAGTCAATACCATGAATCTGTCTGAATCCTTTAGCCACCAATCGGCCCTTATAGGTAATCACATTACCATCCATGTCGATCTTCTACTTGAAGACCCACTTGCACCCTATGGGTCGCGCCCCTTCGGGTGGTTCCACCAAAGTCCATACTTTGTTGGTATACATGGATTCCATCTCGGATCTCATGGCTTCTAGCCACTTCTGAGAGTCTAGGCCCTTCATGGCCTCTTCATAGGTAGTAGGCTCATCATCTAGAGCATCGTATCACCGGAATCGGTCACGAGAAGTCCATACCTCTCGGGTTCCAGGCGCACTCTACTAGATCTACGAAGCTCTTGTGTTACCTGAACAGGCTGCTCCACAACTGTTTGTGGTTCCTGTTCATGTTCCATAATCGGTTCAGTGATTTGTGGTTCTTGAATCTCTTCAAGTTCTACAGTCCTCCCACTTGCTTTTTTAGAGACAAACTCTCTTTCTAGAAACACGCCGGTCCGAGCAACAAACACTTTGTTCTCGGTTGGATTGTAGAAGTAGTAACCCTTAGTTTCCTTAGGGTACCCCACAAACTTACACTTATCCGAATTTGGCCCTAGCTTGTCTGATTGTAAACGTTTTACATAGACATCGCATCCCCAAATCCTCATGAACGACAGTGTGGGACGCTTTCCACTCCACATCTCATATGGTGTCTTCATGACTTATTTAGATGGAACACGGTTAATGGTGAAAGCTGCACTTAATAGAGTGTGGCCCCAAAATGATAATGGAAGATCGGTTTGACACATCATAGATCGAACCATATCCAATAGGGTTCGATTCCTCCTCTCAGACACGCCATTCCATTGTGGCAATCCGGGTGGAGTGAGTTGGGACACGATCCCACACTCTCTAAGATAGTCGTCAAACTCTGGGCTCAAGTATTCTCCTCCACGATCCGATCGTAGAGCCTTGATACTTTTGCCAAGTTGATTTTCTACTTCATTCTTGAATTCTTAGAACACTTCAAAGGATTCGGATTTGGCCCTCATGAGGTACACAAATCCATATCTACTGTAATCATCAATAAATGTAATGAAGTAGACATAACCACCCCTGGCAGGCGTGGCAAATGGTCCACACACATCAGTATGTATGAGTGGCAATTGCTCACTAGTCCTCTCACCTTTCTTATTGAAAGGTGACTTTGTCATTTTTCCCAATAAACAAGCCTCACATGTCTCATATGATTCAAAATGAAATGAGTCTAGTAGTCCATCCTTATGGAGTCTAGATACACGTTTCCCGTTTATGTGGCCTAAACGACAGTGCCATAAATAAGCAGGATTTAAACCATTTATTTTAATCCGCTTGCTATTAATGTTGTAGATAGGATTGCTTAGATCAAAGACATACAGTCCATTAAATAATTGCGCACTAAAATAGTGAATATTATTCAAATAAAAGGAACAACAATTGTTCTTTATTGAAATAATAAAACCATCCTTGTCCAAACAAGAAATAATGTTTCTGCTCATAGCAGGCACAAAATAGCAATTATTTAATTCTAAAACTAATTCTGAAGGCAGAGATAGCTCGCACACGCCCACGCCCACGGCCAACGCAGCAACTTTTGCTCCATTCGCAACGCGCAGATCTATCTCCCCTTTAGCCAATCTTCTACTTCTTTTTAGATCCTGCACATTTCGACAAATGTGAGATCCACATCCAGTATCTAATACCCATGATGTAGAGACAGTTAAATTGACATCTACAACAAAAATACCTGGTGGTGGTGGAATCACTATTCCAAGCCTCTTGTCCTCCAGATATTTTGGGCAGTTCCTCCTCCAGTGTCCAGGCTGACTGCAGTAGTGACACTCACCTTTAGTCACACCTTTGGCAATGCCACCAACAGGCTTAAGGGCAGGTTCCTTGGACTTAGCAACTGACTTGCTTTTGCCCTTGGAGGATGAGGCAAACCTTTTGCCCTTTCCTTTCTATACCATCATAATGGCCTTGCCCTTACCCTTGTTGATGTTTTGTTCAGCTGTCCTCAACATATTGAGCAAATATGGCAGTGGTTTCACGATCTCGTTCATGTTATAGTTCATGATGAAATGTCCATAACTCTCGGGCAACGATTGCAACACGAGATCGGTTGCCAACTCTTGGCCGACCGGGAACCCAAGTCGGGCGAGATTCTCCAAGTACCCGATCATACGGAGTACATGGGGTCCCGCCGGGTTCCCTTCTGCCAGATGACACTTGAACAATGCCTTACAGACCTCATACCTCTCAACCCTTGCCTGCTCTTGGAAGAGCTGCTTCAGATGCTTGATCATATCGACAACATTCATGTTTTCGTGTTGCTTCTGAAGCTCAGAAGTCATGGTGCACAGCATAAGGCAGGCCGCATCATTAGCATCATCAACACGCTTTTGATACGCCTTTAGGGCTGCAGGTGTTTGGTTCTCTGGACCTGCTGGAACATGCTCCTCTATTGCGTACAGTTTCTTCTCTTGCTTGAGAACGATTCTCAAGTTTATGTACAA
This sequence comes from Linanthus parryae, assembly GCA_023055425.1. Lineage (NCBI taxonomy): Eukaryota > Viridiplantae > Streptophyta > Magnoliopsida > Ericales > Polemoniaceae > Linanthus > Linanthus parryae. The sequence goes on from JALGPY010000004.1 coordinate 101,380,847, forward strand.
ATCAAGGAAGTTGGTTCCAGAGAGCTTGTCCTTCTCAAGGACAGATCGCAGGAAATGTTGTGAACTCGATGAGTTGTTTGCCATTTGGAATTCTACCAAAAGGAAAATACGCAAGTTTTAGTATTTGTGAATTTTTGACTATATTCAATAATGGCTAGTTTATCAAATATAGCTCCCACTATTTTTCTACCGGATTAATAACCCTCAAGATATTAATGCGGAAAATATCCTTATATTTTCTAGTGGGCCAAGATCCATGTTTCATCTCTTTATGAGCTTGCTTTGGCAAGTCACCCATAATTTGACTACTTTAGGTAGAAACAATTTCTAGTTGCATCCCTGATGCAACTCTTGGTTCAATTGGGCAAATAACTCCTTATTTATCCATCCACATGGATAACCCCAATTGATTGCCTCTAGGTTTCTTAATCATATTAATAGCCTAGTTGTGTTCAACCTCTTATTTAAACAATTGCACATTACTAGCTTGTGCCATCGCATTCCATCATTATGAACCAAGTCGCCATGCTTTGGCACGCACGAACTTGATAAATCATGATTATAATGAGTGTTTAAATAACGAGAAGGCAAGAACACAATATTTGAATTTTGAGGGATTTTAAATTCAATTTTAATTCTTTTGTTTATCAAATATCAACTAATCTATCTATTTGAGTTTGGGCACAACTCCAAATAATAGATTCGGGTTGCCTAATTATCTTATTATCCTAATTGCATGCATCATCCATACACCAACCACAAAATAATAAGACAATAAAACGAAATAAAAAAAAAACGCGATGTGGATATGGCCTTTTTCTAGACTAAGATAATTCCAAGCCAATGGAATTATCTATGAACCCTAAAAGCAAACACATCTCCATGCGTCTTGATCTTTTGGTCCATCCTTCATAGTCATGTGGAATGCTCCATGCTCCATGCTCCATCTTTTGTGGCTTCCTTTGGCTTTGGGCTTCTTTTCTTCAATCTTGGCTAACAATCTACTTTATCTAGCACTAGCTAACAACTATACTAAATAAAATAAATCTCACAAGTTGAGAAAAAACATGGCTCGCAGGCCATAAAACCCTAATTAATTATTACAATTAATTGTCAGCTCGCAGGCCGTAAACCAAACCACAAAAATTAAACATCCACATCAAACGACATCCTAAGGTCATATCCAATCACCATGTGAATTGCACATAAAAAGTTAAAATCCAACTTTAATGCGCTTGGTCAATTTTAATTGATTTTAGGATATTCTAGGGTTAAAACGGTCCATGGGGCCCAACAATCTCATTGCCCGGGCCCAAAAGAGAACCGCAAAGGCCTTGGGCCGGCCGGCCCCTAGCCCACGCGGCTAGGCCGCAGCCTAGGGCTGCCCCGGCCCCTAGGCCGAGCCTTGCTTGGGCGGCAAGCAAGGAGGGGCGGTCCCGTAGGGGGCCGAACCTCCTTTGGGAGTTGTTTCCAAAACAACTCCCTTGCTTGGTGCCCAAGTTTGGTTGTTTCCTTGTATGGAAAGAACTCCTTCTTACCCAAGGATGCCCAAACCCTAGATCTAAGATCCTAAAATTTCTCAAACTCACTAATTCATGCATCCAATGCAAAAACTAGGTCTTGTTATGATACATTATTGACAAATTGCATCATATGCTTGATTTGTCTCGTTTTACGCGATAAACAACAATTTTAAGGTGTAAAACTATCAAAACGTAACACATAAACCACGTTTATGCTCTACGACCTGTGGCTCTGATACCACTGTAGGGTTTTGATTCATGGATGCGTAACGGAAACACAAACAATCATAACCCATGCAAAACCCTCCAAGGATCACAAGTCAAGAGACATAACGATGGTAAACGAAGAAATCAATAACACACCTTAGGGTTCTCCTTTGATGACTTCAAACGCGAATTGTGTCACGTTCTCTATAGTTGATCCACACTTAGAGTTGAATACTAGATCTTTCAATCATTGGTGCTAGCCCGGAAAGAGGAAGAGGAAGAAGAATCACACAAAACGAGACCAACAAAGGAGGTCTCGGCCTCCTTGTGGCCGACGGGGAGGGGCGGCGGCTCCTCTCTTGCTTGCTTTCTCTCTCCTTTTTGTTCTCTCCCACTCAAGTTATGATCAATAAGGTCATAAGTGTGGAAAGGAAGGAAGGAGTGTCCTTTATATAGTCCAACAAATCCTTGCCAACTACCTAAAGGACCTATTCTAGTCCTACTAGAATTCAATTTAGTCCCTTCCTTGCAAATTAGTCCCTACTAAGTTTGCAAGGTGTTGCAAAGTGATCCTTCTAATTAATTAATTCTCAAATCTAGTTCAAATCTATATAGCGTGTGACCCCATAGGTTCTATCTAGTTGGTAGCAACGATTCGCTAATATAGAGCGGTTTCTAGCAAAACATCCATTCTAGCCAACTAATAGAATAGTCATCTTGACAAACCTTGTACAAGTAATTGTCTCATCCCTTTGTCTCTATATCCGGATTGGACACGAGACATACAAGTCACACTCGTATATCCAATCCACAGTTTCTCGATCCATGGGAATAGCCTTATTCGTGCAAATAACATCAATATCCCATATTGATTTATTTGAGTCTGGCCAGACATTCTATAAGCACTATCCCTCGAGTGGCCTAGGATATTTGCTCCCGTTATGTGGGAGGGACAAATTCTATCTACGTCCACTACGATCTCTAAGCTTGCTTCTTATTGTATCCGGTACACGCCTTTATAACTACCCAGTTACGGTGTAGCATTTAACGCTACCAAAATCACAATAATCCACAACTAGAATATCTAGTGACTTCAAGTCTAAGGATGACAATACCATTGCACCGCGAGAAGCGCTTGTGACTCAGCATAAAGTGTATGTAGCCTTCTCGGAGATGGGTCAATCCAGTGCGCCATTACCCTTAATGCACACCTATGTGTTGGATCATGATATCTCCATATCAATCCAACCCCATACTAGTCTATAGATGTTTGTCCCATTAATCAATATACTGGACTAGGGATATTTAAGATAAACAACACAATTGTAAATCTAAGGACTTCATTATATTAAATATCCAATAAATAATAAAATGAAATTTTTAGCCACAAATAAATTCATACTAAATTAGATTGCCTCTAGGGCATCTATTCCAACATCCATCGTGTACGCCATGTTATGTACTAGACCAGATGTGTCATATGAATGGAGTATGACAAGCATATATCAGTCCAATCCAGGTGCGAGTCACTGGATTGTAGTCAAGAACATCGTAAAGTACTTGAGAAGAACTAAGGATGAGTTCTTTATATTTGGAGGTGATGAGGAGTTGCGTGTAAGGGGTTACACAGATTCAAGCTTCCAAACCGACAGAGATGATTTCAGATCACATTCGGGGTTTCTGTTTTGCCTGAATGGAGTAGTGGTGAGCTGGAAGAGTTCCAAGCAAGAGACGATGGCTGATTCTACAACAGAGGCTGAGTACGTTGCTGCGAATGGCGCAGCAAAGGAGGATATTTGGATTAGGAAGTTCATCACTGAACTTGGTGTGGTTTCTAGCATTGCGGATCCAGTAGAGTTGTATTGTGACAACACTGGGGCGATCGCGCAATCTAAAGAACCCAGGCCACACCATAAACCCAAGCACGTACTCAGGAAGTTCCATCTTATTCGAGATATTATGGAGAGAGGAGACGTTCGGATATGCAAGATTACTACAGATGAGAATCTGTAAGATCCACTTACAAAGTCGCTTGTTCAGCGCAAGCATGAAGGGCACACTAGGAGCATTGGCATACGAGATGCACCTGATTGGCTCTTGTGCAAGTGGGAGACTGTTGGAATAGATTCCCTAGAGGCAATCTAGTTTAGTATGAACAAGAATATTCATTGTATTATTTATTGAGATATTTAATATAATGAAGTCCTTAGATTTACAATTGTGCTGTTTATCTTAAATATCCCTAGTCCATTATAATGATTAATAGGAAAATCATCTATAGACTAGTATGGGATTGGATTGATATGGACATATCACGATCCAACACATGGGTATGCATTAGGAGTAATGGCATACTGGATTAACCATCTTCGAGAAGGCTACATACAAGTTATGTAAAGTCACAAGTGCTTCTCGCGGTGACAACAGTATTGTCATCCTTAGGCTTGAAGTCCCTAGATCATCTAGTTGTGGAATATTGTGTTTTGGTAGCGTCAAACGCTCTACCAGGACTGGGTAGTCATAAAGGCCCGTATCGGACACAATAGGAAGCAAGCTTAGATATCGTAGTGATGTAGATAGAATTTTTCCCTCCCACATAACGGGAGAAAATATCCTATGCAACTCGAGGGATAGTGCTTATAGAATGTCTGGCCAGACTCAGATAAATCAATATAGGACATTGATGTTATTGCACGAATAAGGATATTATCAGGATCGAGGAACTATGGATTGGATATACGAGTGGGAATTGTATGTCTCGTGTCCAATCCCCATATTGAGACAAAGGGATGAGACAATACTTGCACAAGGTTTTTCGGATGACTATTTCCATTAGTTGGGTAGTATCGATGCCTTGCTAGAGACCGCTTCATATTAGTAAATAGTTAATACCAAATAAGTAGAAACCTATGGGGTCACACGCCATATAGGATTGAAATAGACTTGGGAATTAATTAATATGATTAACTAATTATAAGGATCAAATCGCAACAACTTGCTAACTTAGTAGGACTAATATGCAAGTTGGACTAATCCGAACTTGAGTAGGATTAGGAGAGGGACTTTATGTAGTAACAAGGATTTGTTTGACTATATAAAAGATTCTCCTAGCTTCCTTCCCTACATACTAATGCTCATAACATAAGTTGAGTAGGAGAGAAGGAAGGAGAGAGAGCAAACAAGGAGACCCGTCCGCCCCTTGCCGCCCCCTCTACCCGTCGGCCACAACAAGGAGGCCCAAGCCTCCTTTTGGTGATCCGTTGCGTGATTTCTTCTTCCTATTACATTCTTCCTAGCTAGCACAAGGATACTGGAGGATCTAGATCTCAATCCTAGGCGTGGATCAACCGTAGAGACGTGATATTTTTCGCGTTTGAAGTCATCAAAGGAGACCTACAAGGTACATGACAGGAATCCTTTACTATCGTTATGAATTCTCTTCCTGTGATCCTTGGAGGGTCTTGATCGAATAAATTATTGTATATTCCGCTGCGTATCCATGATCAAAACCCTACACGCCCACTGCTTGGGCAATATTTGGACGGGTGCATACCATAGCATACATCAAGCTTCCTACATCAGATGCATAAGGAACTTTAGCTATGTAGCCCTTCTCCTCATATGTAGCTGAACTCTGGTATGTCGAAATTTTGAAGTGAATCTCCAACGGAGTACTCACTGGTTTAGTATCATGCGTGTTAAACCTCTTAAATAATTTTCGAACATAACCATCTTGTGACAAAACTAGCTTCTTGCCAATTCTATCTCGGTTGATTCTGATGCCATTGATTTGCTTTGCAGGTCTCAAATCCTTCATTGAGAACTCCTTAGAACAAGCTCTCTTCTAGCTTATGAATATATGTCATGCTTGATCCCGCAATAAGCATATCATCTGCAAATAACAAGAGAATAATGTGAGAGTTCTTACACCTATTTAAGTAGCAACAGTGATACCCATGACACTTTTCCTATCCTTGCCTATACATGAAGTTATCAGACTTCTCGTACCACTGCCTCGGTGCCTGCTTCAAGCCATACAAACTCTTCCTTAGTTTGCACACCATATTCTCTTTACCTGCTGCTTTGTACCCTTGTGGTTGTACCATATAGATTTATTCTTCTAAATCTCCTTGTAGAAACTCTATCTTGACATATAACTGCTCAAGGTGAAAATCTTCTACTTCCACAATGCTAAATACTGTGCGGATGCTGGAAATCTTCACAACTAGAGAGAAGATTCCAGTGAAGTCTACTCCTGCTATCTGCTGAAATCATTTCACCACCAGTATATCCTTGTACCTCTTTGAAACATCATGCTCCTCCTTAATTCTATAAACCCACTTGTTATGCAAAGCCTTCTTCCCTAGGGGCAACTCCCAAAGATTCCATGTCTTATTGGAGAAGGGAGACCGCATCTCGTCATTCATTGCATGCTTCCACTTAACTCTGGATTCACTCTAAACTGCTTCCTCGAAGCTCTCGGGTTCACCACTATCTGTGAGAAAAATATATGAAAAGGATGATAAATAACAAGTTGGAGTCCGACCTTTAGTTGACCTTTCAGACACTCTTTGTGTTGAAGAAACCGCTTCAACTTCTGAACTTGTACTGGAGCCGGGGCTTCAACTTGTGGCTGGAAATCTCTAATCTCAAGCTCTACTGTTTCCTTCTCCTCTGAAACATGTCACTGTTGCCAATCCTTGTACATAACTAACTCGTTGAATACTACATCCATACTTATAAAAAGTTGTGCTTATCAAAACTCCAAAATCGATAGCCAAAACTGTTAACGCCATATCCGATAAACGCGCACTTCTTTGATTTAGGATCTAGCTTGGACCTCTCATCTGCATCAACATGAACATAAGCAGTACATCCAAATGTTCTCAAATGCGACAAACATACCTGTTTTTCCATCCAAGCTTCCTCAGGCAATCCAAAATCTAGTGCTGTCGGTGGACCTGTGTTGATTAAGTATGTAGTTGTGTTCACTGCCTCAGCCCAAAATGACTTCGGCAATCCAACGTGTATCCTCATGCACCTTGCACGCTCTGTGAGTGTTCTATTCATGCAACTCCATTCTGTCTAGGGTTGTTTGGAATTGTCTTCTGTCTCTTGATGCCATTCTTAGCGCATAACTCGTCAAACTCATTGCTGCAATACTCGCCACCATTGTCAGATCTCAAACACTTATGTTTCTGACATGTCTCATTCTCAACAGTAGCCTTCCATTTCTTAAACACATCAAAAACATATGATTTGTTCATCAAGAAGTAAACCCATAGTTTTCTAGTTGCATCATCAATAAAAGTGACAAAGTAAGACACGCCTCAATTAGAAGCTACCTTCGCTAGACCCCATACATATGTATTCACTAACTCCAACCAGTTCAGCTTTCTACCATGGCTAAAACTGGTGAAGCTAACTCTCTTCTGCTTCCCGTAGACACAATCCTCGCTAAACTCCAAATAAATTTCCTTCAGACTCTTGAGCTTGCCTGTTTTGAGCATTACTGCATGCCCTTCTAACTCAGGTGTCCTAGTCTATGGTGCCAGGTACTTGCACCAGTTTCAGAAGACGCGGCAGATATGGTATTTTCTATTCCTGAAGTCACATACAAGGTGCCCTCCTTCTTACCATGAGCGATCACCGCAGATCCTCTTGTTACTTTCCACGAATCAACTCCAAAAGTAGCTTTGCAACCTGATTATGCAAGATGGCCTACTGAGATGAGATTCCTCTTCAACATCGGGACATGTTTGACATCAGTCAACTGCAAAGTTGTTCCATTATCCAAGTTCAGCTGGAAGCTTCCTTCCCAATAATCTTACATGCCTCATCGTCTCCGAGATACACTTTCTCAAAGTCACGATTCACATAATTATGAAGAATCTCCTTTCTACCTGTCGCATGGAACGAAGCACCGAAATTGACCACCCACACATCCTCCTTTGAGGATACATATAATGTTAATGCTTCTTGCTCCCTTTCAAAATATTAATAGAATCATTACCTTTGTGGTTTCCTGACATCTTCTTGCTCGGATTCTTGCAGGCCCTTGCAAAATGTCCGCTTTCACCGCAGTTGTAGCATTCGATTTCCTTAATGTCCTTTCTCTTCCACCTTGAATTTGACTTAGATCAACTTTGACCCTTGTTTCCATTCTTCCTTTCTGCTGATCTCCCTCTCTGCTCGACATATAGTGCACCATCAGAGGATTTCTAGATCCACTACTCTTCCTGTGCATCCCTTCACCAAGTACCGTTCTCACCACGTTGTCATACCCTACCTTGTCTTTTCCAGCAGAATTGCTCATAGCAGTTACTACGCCACCCAACTCTTGGGTAACCCTGACAGAACCAACAATGCCTTAACCTCGTCATCAAAGCATGTAATCCCAACGGATTCCAACTGACATATGACAATGTTCAACTCGTTCACGTACTGGGAAACATTACCACTCTCGGCCTTCGTCATGTCAGAGAGGTTCTACATGAGAAACACCTTGTTCCCTGCTGAAGGTTTCTCATACATCAGTGAGAGAGCATCCATCAAAACATTTTTTGTCGTTTATTTCGACCCATCGAACATATATGAAGATGGGAGACTCAATCTCACAAGTCCTAGAGCTTTTCTGTCCATAATCTTCCAATGTTCGTCTTTAATTTCGCTAGGTTTCTTCTCAACGTCCAACGGCAAGTATAAGTTCTTCTAATACAAATAGTCTTCTATCTGCATCTTTCATAGGCTGAAATTCATCCCTTCGAATTTCTGAATTTTGAATCTTCCGTCGTCTTCCATCACTCCTACTCAAACCGTGCAGAATCTCATTAATCAAACCTCACCAACAGATCTGAAACGTCCAAAAACCACAAGTTTGACTCCGTTTCAAGTAAATCAGATTCCTAAGCGCTGAGAAACGTCCAAATTTTTTTTGAATCAAATACGTGCAATCGAGAAACTGGGCAGCCTAAGCGCGAAGCACATGATCATTCCTCCAGCAAGCACAAACTAGAGTAGTGCTTCTACTTCACGTGCAAAGACAAAAGTAATTCCCCCCTTTCCTCCGTCTGTTCACAACAACTACGAACCGAAACAGTAACAAAACCATTAAAAGATTGGAACTATTTGCTACTAAGGGTATTTGTTACATGTTTGGGGTTGACCAACGAAGAACGAATGCCGTTTGTTTCTGCCATCCACTGCCACTGTGCAACACCCACGCAAATCTCGCTGCCGCTATTTTCACCAAAAAAAAAAAAAAAAAAAAAACCTTCAATTCTCTGCACCGTTTTTGACTTGACTCAGATACTAGTTGTTAGGAACATCTTGGAGTGATTCAACAATGCAACGAAAAGCAAAAAGAAAAATGAGCACGAAAAATAACATGTCGATTTACGTGGTTCACCAAATTGGCTACATCCACGGTCCACACCCACTTCACTATGATGAACGAATGAATAGTATCAAAGATCTCTCAGCCAATCTCTCTTGTGTGATACCCTAACCCTAGAGCTAGGTTAACTATATAGAGATAGGTAATATATGAAATTGCTTGTAAGCCCCTCAACTTGAGACTAGGTTACAAAACAGTCTTCACACATAACATAAACGGTTCGGTTCGGTTCAGTTTGCACCAAAATCCGAACCGAACCTCAATTCTCGGTTTGGGAAAAACCCGAACCTAAACCGAAACATTTATAAATGGTTTGGTTCGGTTCAGTTCGCCTGTATACGGTTCGGTTCCGGTTCGAACCACGGTTAACCTAATAACCTTTACTATAATTGAAATTTAGTCCTGAAAACTTCAAAAACTCACAAATTTACCTGAAAATATCACAGCGAGGAAAGTCAATCCAACTAAATAAATTGAACCCAGCGGGTAAGAAGAATGTTATAACACATGAATTTTAGATTGCGTAGTATGAACTCATCAAATTAAAGAGAACACATAGTGTCAGGAAAAAGAGATTTAAGTATATATAATAACATATAATTATCATTTATTGCGGTTCGTAAAATACTAAAACCTAAACCGAACTATTTAATTTTGGTTTTGAAATTTTACAAACCTAAACCGAACATCTTAGTTTCAGGTTGAAATTTTACAAACCTAAACCGAACCAATTAGCACGGTTCGGTCCGATTTGCGGTTTGGGCGGTTTAACTTGCATCCCTTGTACATAGTGACTACAATGTATGGAGCTTGCAGATAAGAATGCTAAATATGACCCACTACTGTATGAAAAATTCCATGCTTGTGAAACTTGAAAAGTTGACACAAGTTAGTATGAGCATTCCACATCACCTAATTAACTATCTACATGTGAAGTCTCTACCAAATGTGTATGTAGACCTCAAATCATTGTTTCGATTTCATAATCTTAGATGGGTGAGTTTGGTATGTGTCATCATTCGCGGCGTTATATGCAGTTCTATAAACACAACAGCAGAGATGAGAAACTGTAGTTTTGTATTGTATTGGGCACTGTCAATATTACCAGTTCAAGCACTCAAATACTACAGCATAGCCACTCATGAAGTCGTACACGGATGACATCGAATTGATGATAGCATGGGAGCCTAATGGTTCAGTGTGTTGGGTTTATTTTGATTCAAATATGTGGCATTGAAAATTGGTCATGGGCAAAGCAACAAAAGGGCAGCCGACTTAGATTTGTAGGACTAAACAAATTGATTAATTGGTCCATATGTGCATGTGTACATGTGCAATACATTTGGTTCAATTGTGTAGTATGATGATAGGTGTTTGGGTCGGCAATGGGTATTTTTTTGGTCAAAGGAGCTTTGTTCGGAAATATTGATTTACTTTGGCAACAAGTAATTCACATGTTTTCTTGGGGTAGTCTACTTTGACCGTGAATTGGTAGTGTCCTTATTGGATTAGAAAACAATTATTTTGGACAAATTTATTCCTTGTCTTCCTCGGATTAGTTTTGGTCGTTGCTTTGGCTCCAAGTCTTATACTAGTATAAATAGATGCTAGGGTCATGACTTTGAGTAGTGTGCTTGTAATTGATTTCGGCTTCTCATCAATAAATTGATTTGGTTTGGCCGTGGATGTAGCTAGTCTCAAAACTAGTGAACCACGTAACTCTTGTGTTGTTGATCACTCTTTTTGGTTCTTGTTTTTTCTAGTCTCTCGCGTATTGGAATCCTAACACAGTAATGCTGGATTTTAGAAATTTCTCTCCTCAGTGTGTCTAGAATTCCCTATTCTACTGAATTCTTATACTGCATTGCAAGCAAATTATCAAAAGGCCTCTGGAGAAATATAAGAATTTCATGCTGAATTTATTTTTTCACAAGGTCAGCCAGGACATGAAAGCTGGTCATTTGCTACTTTATCGACTAAAAAATATATTGTGCTACATCATTTTTCCAGTCTTGAGTACATTATACAAGTGCGGGTTAAAATTCAGGTGTTGTTGCTGGGTTTTTGGGAGATTGAGGCTGCTATGTTGGAATGTTAAAAACATATTTGACCTGGTTTTTAGGTTCAGATCGTGAGTACTGACACAAATGCTCCAAGGAAGCAGGAGTGCATATGTAGTTATGGAATAAAACCAGCCGACAGTGTCACCCGTGCTACATAGCTGATGGGTTTGTTTCTCTCTTCAGCATCGGGCAACAGCTTATTTATCTGCTTAGGGCCCAAAGTTTAGGAGGGCACCAAAATTTTCAAAATATATTGGTACTTTCGTAATTTCAGTATAATTAGTACTACCTCCGTTTCTTCTCTATAACACCATTTTGACTTTTATCACTATTTATTGGGTTACTTTGACCCGGTGATTTGTGTAGCAAAACGATGCGATCTTTTGATAATTTTTTCATGGCGTTATAGAGTAAACGTTGCTCTATAACAAGGTGAAAAAATTATCAAAAAATCGCGTCGTTTTGCTATCCAAATCACTCGGTCAAAGGGACCCAGATACGAGTCAAAAAGTCAAACCGATGTGATAGAGAAGAGATGTAGGAGTTGATAGCTTAGTACCACTCCGTCCCACCTCTAACGCACCATTTGGATTTTTTCACCCGTAACTGGGTTACTTTGACCCGGTGATTTGGATCGCAAAACGATGAAATTTTTCGATAATTTTTTTATGGTCTTGTAGAATAAGAGCTACTAAAGTTTTGCTATCAAAAACATCGGGTCAAAGTGACCAGTGAATAGTGGTAAAAGTTCAAATGGTACAAAAGAGGTGGGACAGAGTGGTAATAGTATTTAACCGATCTGCCGTTTTATTTGGTCAAAGCATATGAATTAGGTACATCATGTGATAATTGTGCTCTTATTATCTCTCTCTCCCAATATTTTCTCCTAAAGTATCTCCACAATCCTTATCTATAGCAGTGTGTATCATCAACAACTCCATTCCACATGCAGAGAGCTCGTGTTTGTTTTTAAGTTTAGTAAATTTGAGATTTCTTGCAACAAATTACTACGTAATTGTTCAAAATTTTGTTCACCGACCCTCATTAAGGGTTATTGTCAGATACTACCTCTGTACAATATTCCCCTCATTTCAAACCTTTTGCAGCTGCATTGAACATCACAACCATCTTCTTTGAAGGAAAATTTAAAGATCTTTCTTTTCCGAACCTCTCCAATCTTGACATTCTCGTTTATATCATATACTTGAATCATGTCTTCTATCTTAGATGAAATAAAATCACAATACATCTTCCCAATAAGCTCCGCCTAAAACTCTTGAAATTTTGAAATTGTGTAAACTTCTTGAGCTTGTTCTTCCATTTCAATGTATTCAGTTGCACAAGTTATTTTCTTGAACGAAGATCTATAATCTTCTTGAGTCTCATTTTCAACTTTTTTACCTAATGCATTGCCATATTGCTCCACAAATTGCTTCAAAGTTGTTTTCATATTTACATAACCATCAAAAAAAGCGCTAATGCTTTCACTACACTGTGTAGTTGACATTCCTGCCCAAAAACTACCCTTCCAATAACATGGCACCCAACGGTGCCTCTCATTATGCAATCCTTCCAACCATAGATTTTCACGCAATGCATATTTCTCAATCAACCACACCCATTTCTCTTCAAATTCTTCTGGACAATCTGAATCATACACTGCATCTTGTAAATAAGAACTGATGGTCTCATATTGCTTGTAGTTACCTAACTTTTCAGGAACTTTTTTCATTATATGCCGTAAACACCACCTATGTCTAGTATGTGGGAAAACCACCTCAATTACTTTCTTCATGGCTTTATCTTGGTCTGTAATTATACCATCAGGAGGACAATCAGACATATATGCAAGCCAAGTTTGGAATAACCAAATAAATGTCTCAGTATCCTCACAAGAAATCAATCCACACCCTAACAATGCCGATTGACCATGATGACTGACACCCACAAATGGAGCAAATGGCATATCATATTTATTAGTCAAATATGTGGTAACAAATGTTACTACCTTGCCGAATTCTTTATAGGCTGCTCTACTCCTTGCATCTGCCCAAAAGACATTCTTCAATCGACCTTCGTCATCCAAATCCATGCTAAAGAAGAAATTTGAATTTTCAGCTTGCATCTTAAGAAAGTATTTTTGTATAGCAGCCGCATCTCCTTCAGTGAGTTGCAGTCTTCTCACATTTTCTATGTAATTCCTACAATCTTTTTCTAGAAACGGGAAATTCTCATGGCCTCCTGCTTCAACCACAAATGAGTTGAAGTTTTTGTTAAGTCTTATACCTGCCATGTCATTCATTTCAAGTCTCCTTTTCACATGACCCGCTCTTTCTCAATTGCAACGGAAAAAACCTGATTTGCTTGGACTTAACTCATGATTATGCTCAAGATCGACGGAGTTAATTATCCACCTCCCATCTGCATCCAAACTCCCTGCAAGCCTAGCTTTGCAATTGGTTTTTGTAGTTGGACGAGGCTTGAGGGGATTTTTGGAAGATGATCTCAACTTACCCCCTCGGGCACATGTAAATGTCACATACTTCACTTCACCACCACTGTCCTTTTTAGTTGATCTCCGCAATACTGGAAATCCCGTTTGTTTAGCATATTCTTTGTAGAAAGAATACATATCATCAGCGCTTGCAAAAGTTTTTCCAACCATCGGCTTTTCAACTTCATCTTGTACAGAACTAATTAGAGGCTCTTCTACTTGAGGTTCATTGAGTGTACAAGTAGCTTCCAGTTCTTCTTCATCAACTAAATTCAAGGAATTCTCAGTTTCCATTCACCTTTTATACCTGAAAGGACATTGAAAAAAAATCAAAACTCAATGAAAGTGAACTTACAGTACTTACATCTCCGAGACAACAAATCAATTGGAGTGACCATATTATTTGCTACTATATAAAAAGTGGTAATGGAGTATGTGAAACTACTGATTCTACAAAAAAGAAACAATTTTTTAAGATCTAGAATTGCACCAGACAAGTATACTCGAATCAAATAAAAAATACCATGGATTATGTATTACTTGTTAATATTTTGTATAAATAAAATATAATATACCTGCTCGTCACTTCAGTGTGCGGTCGCTGGTAAAATCAAACATAAATTCTAAAGAGTCAATAGCTTGGTAAGATTACTTTGAGGAGGAGGCAGGGAAGAGCTCCGAAATTCTGGAGTGTTTGATATGCAAAAGGAGTGGAAGAGAAATAGGTATCTGACTGTCCATATTCTCGGGGACCAAAAATGTAAAATAAAAATTTGACAATAAGTAAAATAGGGACTTAAAGAGCAAAATAAACAAAAGATCAATTAGTTACAGATATGTAATTAAATTGGTGGGATTCTCCTATTTTAATGGATGATGTGGCATCCCCCGGTACTTCCGGGACCAAAACTGCCGCGGTGTACAGGGTTATTGATAGTAAGTACTAGAGTATCTTTCAAGTAGTATTTGGTTTTTTAATATTTCCTCACTTCTTGTTTGGTTACATCTTCTCCTTGAAATTTCATCCACTTGCAATATTGGACTATTCTGCTATATTGAAGATGAGACTGCTGAGGTTGCAACAACAAAGAAATGAAGCACTGGTGGACGAGCTTGTTGAGGAATGCAAAGGGGATGGAGCAGAAAGAACCCTTGCTGCTTGGACAATTTGATGATTTGTCTGACTGGTTGACATGCAAAGAAAGTCTTCGGAAACTCCGTGGGGAGACTAATTGGATGAGAATTCTTTACCCCAACCTACATTGAGCCAGCCTAGCTGGGGAACATTTTTTACTTCCAACATACCAGTACTACTACTACTTTGATTTTCTGTTATCTTTTTGTAGTTTGATTCATAACTGAGCCATAAAGGATGCTATTTCATTCATTTGTGTTTCACTCAAGCAATCGAATGAAGTAGCATCCTTGTTGGATTTTTGATGTAATTGTCCCCTTAGTGTGTCCCCTTAGTGTTAATAGAGCAGTTTGATGATTTGGATTTGTAATTTGGATGCTTTCATTCTTTTGGTATTTTGTGTCATGGGCCGCGTTATTTACTTGATAATTTTTGGATTTGGACTTGCCCATGACAACTTTAGCCCACTTGGAGTTAGGCTAGTTTGGGCTTAGTGGATGTCCAAGCCCACTATAGCCATTAGATAGTCCATATTCCAGAAGCTTGATGTAACCTTGTGTAGGGGGCTCTAGAATTCTCCATTGTAAATATCTTAGGCTAGAACATGTAGAAAGGTTCTAGGCCAAACGATCATAGCCGTTAGATCATTAGATCTCTCGATCCTTCCAAGGGGGAAGGACTTGTATAAAAGCTCTAAACATCTTATTTTATTTATCCCCTGAAAGCTCTTTTTTGTGCCACTATTTTTCACTCATCCTTCATCCCTCAAAGTTCTCATCTGAAATAAAACCCTAAATTGTATTGACATAGCCTTACAATTCGAGTTTCAATTTCACTTTTCTCAAACAGGACAGAGACTAAATTTTAGCCCATGTCGTCTTTACAAAAGTTGAAATATATCAAAATTAGATAATTGTGGGGAAAATCAAATAGAAACCTAAAATAGATTAAAATCAGAAAAAAGAGAGAAATGAAATTACCTGAAGTAGGCAAATAGTTCATTACTTGTAGGCCTCCGACTGACGAATGTGACCACAATTGTCCGGTCCATGTCGTCCTGGTCCTTCCAATCTACCACCTGCATGAGAAGTCTTCAGTACTCTTCAGTGCTTAAAGTCAGGAGCTTTGAGTAATGTTCCACCTTCACTCTGTCCACAACAAATCCAGCTAGCCCAGTACATTCCTCGCCAGGCAATCTAACTTCACGAAATCTTCGATCCATCCACGTCGTTGCATTCTCCTTTGTCAAATCTGAAGCAAAAACAATTCAATTCAATCAATTGGATCCTGAAATTGCATTAACATAAGAAAAAGGAAGAAGTAGAAGAAGAAGATGAGAAAGGTACCCATTAGATCTGGGAAAGAACAGAGAGTAGATGGTGTTTCAAGTACGAAAAGACAAAGTTCTGATGTGCGAAAGATTAGAAGATTGAATGCACAAATGGTGGCTTCTCTTTTATAGTTAATGTAGAATACCGTTTGGAGAATTTTGATTTCACAGATTTAAACAAGATTACCGTTGCAAGACGCAGCTTGTAGTAACAAGAATTTTGAAATGGTTCATCTGCTAGAGACGTTGTTTGACCAAAGAATTTAACGGTCATATTTTCTAATTTTGAAAACCGTTGAGAGGATAATAAGCGGTGAACTTGAGCTGAAGGGACTAATTTCAAAATTGAGGGCTTTTACTCACCATAGATCAACCCTCCTCAGGCCGGAGCCGGATTTGAATCAATCAGCTTGAGAGAAGCCGCGCAGAGGAGCCGTTGAGGCCGGATTTGAGCCGCTTGAGAGAAGCCGCTGAGAGGAGCCGTTCGTAGAGACAGACTGAGATCTTCATAGAGATAAATTGAGGTATAGAAAGAGACTGAGGTCTAGAGAGAGACTGAGGTCTAGAGAGAGTTTTTTTTCAACTGTCTAGAGAGAGGTCTGTAATGAGAAGAAGAAACCCATAGTGGTGCTTATATACAGACTAGGTAGAAAACCTAATTTTGTTACAATTACATAGATACCCTTGAAAAATATCTTGTGTGGGCTTGGGCTCTACATTAATTAACACAACCCACTACATATAACAAATTAAGAACAAAAAAAAACCCACGTACTCAAACGTGGCATGTTATTTATTGTGATTTAAATTTATTTTTTTTGACATATGTCAACTTAATTCAATAAATAAATTGAAAATTTCTCACAAAAATAAATAAATTGAAAATAAAATGTGTAAAGCAATCATTGACATACACAAAATCTTCTTGGTACATATTTGAAGTGGAAAACGTCTCTGATGATAAATTTCAGTTTTTTTTCAGGGAATCATTGACGAGTACTCTTTAAGGAGTGTTAGAATGACTGGATTTGAGTTATTTAAGGACTAGGCTAAAAAAAATCATATTTTGTTAAGTACCTTAATATTTTTATCCATTATGAGGTGTGTTTTGTCTATTGGCCTCGTCAGTGGCGGAGCCAGGATTTCACCCGAGGGGGGTACAATTCGAGTATTGGTAGAGCCTGTATTTGTACTGTTATTTACGATAAAATATTATTAAATATCAACAATGGTAGTCCTTTTAGCTCAGTTGGTAGAACTCTCCCCAAATGACTTCAACCACCAGGGTTCGACTCACCTGGGAAGCATTTAAATTTGTTATCTTTAAGTCTTTTGATGAAAAAATTGAAAATGCAGGCTGTAAGGGTCGAACCCTCGACAAAACATGCTTTTAACCCGCATGTTTTACCACCTCGACAAGAGAAGCTTTTGAGAAGAAGGGGGGCACCTTCGTTTTTGTATCAAGACATGGTTAATTTTTTTTTACAAATTAGAGGCTATCTGGTGTTTTTTTGGAAAATTTGGGGGGGGGGGATCGTGTCCCCCCTCCCCTACATGACTCCGCCCCTGGGCCTCGTTTGGAAACACTTAATTAATAGATTAATTAATTAATTATGTATAATCTGGCATCAAAAAGATTTTTTTGCGGGAACCGAACCGGTCCTGATGGGGCCGACCAGGATCCGGTTAAAAAATAGTCCAGGTTTGTGCTTTTTTGGCTTATGTGTCATTTTTTAGTTGGTTCATTTGTTAAGGAACTGGATCCGGTCGGGTCATATTTGGATCCGGTTACCATCTACCTGAATATGGTCAAGTGAGTAGGAGAAAAGAATATTTTAGAAGTATCCGAATCCGGTTTCAAAATTACCCGGATCCGGATAATCTCAAAAATCATAAAATCTATCAATATTTGCCAAACGAGTCAAATTAATTATCAAAATTTAATCAATTAGGCGAATAATTAAGCTTTCCTAAACCAAGCCATTCTTTAAATGTGATATCTGTATTTCTGCGTGTTTATCCACTTGTATGAAATTTGATCATTTATGAAATAGATTATTGGAACTTTTATCTGACGTTGTGGTAAACTTGGGGATGATGTGGCAACGACAATTCCGACGTTGTGGAAACAGGGTCTCCTATCTCCATCTCTGTGTCCGACCGTTGCTCACTACCACTAACATATTTCTCGGTTGGCTTCTTCACCCAAGGGGAGTTGTTCTTGGGTGGAGAGGGACGGTAAATCAACCAATATCCATAGCCCGTACACGCGTTTTGCATAAGCTCCTCATTTACATTGTTACAGGGCTCGCTAAAAGGATCCAGACATCCGCACAATTAGCATACATGGGGAATGCGTTCATATTTAAAATCGAGCCATACCTTCTCCTGTAGAACATTAAGGTACCATCCTCTTAACAAGGGCATGTTTAAGTTCATTCTGATATGTACTCGCATATACTCTCCTTGCTCGCCTGAGAGGATTCTGGGATCAGCCTCGAGGAACTCCCCAAGTTTTAACACAACTTTCTTTGCTATGTCGGGTTTCAAGAGAAAAACAGGAAGATGGTGAATTTGAACCCATACATCAATCTTGTTAAAATCTTCCTCAATACACCAGACTCTGACAATCCACTGTATGAGTTGCAGAAGATACCCGTCAAAGACTCAGGGCCCTCCAGAGAGAACCCTGTTCATGGATTCCCTAGTTGGGAACTTGAACACAAAGATATTTTTTCTTGTTTCGAAGATACTTACCTCCTCGCCACCAATCCATAAATTTTTTAAAATGTGCTTCATTGCCCAGGATTTCACACGATCCTTCGTCAAGAAAGAGCCGATCAAACAGTGTTTGAAATCATCGGCTGCTGCGAGCCAAAACTCGTCGTCGGTTACTTCCACTTCTTTTCCGATCGCAGATTTTGGGGGAGCCCTACCTCCGGTGTAAGGAGCTTGTTGTTGTCTCATTGGTGGTGATTGTTCCCCTGTGTAGGCATCGTAAAAGGATGACTGTGTGGAGCGTTGGATCCTGCCATGGTTGTTGTTGATGGACTCGTCCCTGGTTGCAGCAGCCAACGACGAGAAAAATCGCCCAAACTCGTAGGTGCGATGATATCGGAACTAGGTCAAACCCGAGAATAAGTATTGTTTCATATCCAATTTTTTGTTTGAAAGCTTTGAGTCAAAACTCTTCAATTATCTGGCTAATAAAATTATCGTGCGTTCAAATTGATATCGTAAATACAACAATCATTTCCGATGTAACGTCGAAGAAAAAACAATAATGTCCGATGTAGTTTTCAACATTTTTTTTATTATGTAAATTAAATATACTCATTCGTATTTCGAAACAGAAATTTCTTGAAAAAAATTTAAAATTATTAATTTTATTTGCTAGGACTCAGTTTTTGAAAAACAAAAAGAAACTTAGGAACTCACGATTGCACATACATTATTCATTATTTTCTCTTTATTTTAGTTAAGAGGAATATGTTGAATCCTTTTTAAGATGTATAACAATTGAATTTAAACAAAAAAGATGTATAACAATTAAAAAACTGTAACCAATTAACCATTAATTTACAATTTGTAAGAAAAAAAATGGTTCTTGTTGAGATTTCATGGATTTATGTTAACATGTAACAATTTTAAATAGCTCATAAACATGTAATGGTTTTTATATAAGAATGGGCTATCGTGAAATCAAGGAAAATAAGTGTGGCACATAGCCCATAAACAGGTAATGGTTTTTATACTTACAATCTCATGCATTATACATATGTGAGGCACATAGCCCCATACTAATAACATGGATTATATTTCTAACAGAAATTGGACACGTGATCCGAGACGGACATGTAGCCAAATTGGCATGTGCCATGCCCCCCCCCCCCGGTTTTTGGCTTTAGCACTATATCATGCTTGTTATCTATATGCATACCTCTTCACCAACACCATTTTTTAATAGATGGCCTGTAACCCTTTAGCTTTCCTGACCTTAACCCTTGTACCGCTCCCGCGCCACATGCATCAAAATAGATTTAATAAAGTTATCTCAATAATAATAAAGTATTGTACGGTGTAATACATAAAAACTCACATAGTAGTCTTTCGTTGATTAGTTGGTTTAAGCTTCGAGGACGAAGCTCTGTTTAAGGGGGGAGGATGTAATACCCCGTCTTTTTAGTATATTTGATGACTTTTTCGTTAGTTTAAATGTTTATTTTTCAAGATATATTACTGCTAGGGGAGGTAGTTGTAATTAGATAATGTTAAATAGTTATGGTTGGGGGTTATTTGTAAAGTTATGGGAACTAGGGAGGGGTGTAAGTTTATTTTGCTAGAAGTGGCTTAGGGAAACACAAATTTTGTTCCCAACATCATCCCCCTCTCTCTCCCCGTACGTCTCTGTCACACCTCCCCTATTTCTTCTCCTCTTCTTCTCCTTTGGCACACCCTCCCCCGAGAAAACCACCACCACTCCCGAAACCAACACCACCCCCAACGCCACCTTCTCTCCCTCTGTCTTCTCTCTCTCTCTTTCTCCCTGTTTCGTCCGGCGAAGAAGCACAACAGCAACAGCAGCGGCAAAGGCCGCTGCCACCGCCGAAAATCACCGCCATCACCACTGCCTACCCATCTCTCTCACTTTCCCCTGAGTTTTCCTTCTCCCTCCCCTTCTGCCTTGCTCGGAAGAGCCACCAACGTCAACAGCAGTAGCAGTAGTAGCAAAGCAACAACAGGAGTGAACCCACCGGCAAACCTCCATGGTTTCCGGCGAGAGCTCCCGGAAACTTCGACCCAAGCAAACCTGGGCCTCCCACCTCTGTCTCTCGGTCTCCCTAGACTCCACAAGGCCCAACCAAGATGGTACAGGTCTAAAAAAGGGCAAAGAACAGCCGGAGAAGCCCCGACGGAGCTCCACCTCCAGCGGCGTCGACGACGAGCCGTCCGGTTTCTTCACCGTTTATCGCAATTTTTGATATGGGTATGCTCTAATTCTCATCCTAAGTCTATTTATGTAATCAAAATCGAGTCTTGAGGCCTTAAATCCATGTTTTGATCGGTTAGTTTGAATGTTCATGCTTTAGGGGGGTTAAAGTGTCATTTTCAGAATGTTTTCAGGGGGTTATTGTGTCGTTTCAGAAACTTAGGGGGAGGCAGATGTCATTTCAGAACCTTTTGGGGGGTACTAGATGCAGTTCGCAGTTTCAGATTCATTTATAAATTTAGTTTTTCGTTAATTTGTTTAGATTATTTATAATTAGTAACTATATCTTTAAATAAATTGGTTGGGGGTATTATTTGCACAATCTGAAACTTGGAGGATATGTATCGTTGAATCTGAAACTGTTTTTCTTGAGTAGGGGCCATCGTTTGTTATTCAAAAGAATAAAAAAGGGGGAGCTAAATGTCGTTTACATAAAACTATATATATGTATATATGAATTTAAAAATTTGAGATTTGGATTTAAATTATTTTCTAAGCATTCTAGTCTTCATTTCAATTATATTGAAGTGATTTCGGTATTGAAACTACATTTCGTATATGCATTTCAAAGTAAACTAGATTTGTATAATATATTGGGCCTATTTATTAAATAATCAATATTGTTTTGTTAATTAATCTCAAAGTATCACATATTGACATTCTAAATGAATTGGTTGTAAATATCTCTTCTAGAATAAAATAGTTAGAAAGTAATTTGATGAATATTTATGAACAGTTTATTTACTTAATACTTTATCTTTTCGTAAATTAAAAATAGTTACCTCTTATGTTTATCAATAGATGTCAAATAATAGTTATTTTCCTAATAGATATTTTCATGTTATCATCTCCTAAAATAAGTTAGTGCATAGTCTTTTTTAAGAACATATCTCCAATAATTAGTTTCGTTAATTAAATAATTTATTTTCTATGAAGAATTTACTCTAGAAAAGTTAAAAATATAATTGTTAGAATATATATACAAATATATATATATATATATATATATAATAAAATGTGTTGTTCTATAATAAAGTTTAAGCTAGAATTTATAATTGAGAAGTTCTAAATCTAAACGCATTCTCTCGCTATTTGAAATATACAAGTATCATTTACAAATTTGAGAATTTATATTAAATAAGTATTTTGAGGATGTAATGACGAAGCTAGCACACTCTTGACGAGTATAATGAAAAAGATATATTTAGAGTTTGAATTAAATTAAAATAGACTCCCTTACGACGACACTAGAGTTCATAGCATATCACATCGCCCGCTTGCATTATATGTGATAGTTGGAATTGGAAATGAAGTTGATTAAAAATTATAAATTTGTAGGTGACGAGTTTCGTAGACAGGGGCTATGTCTATTCGTAGTTCCTAAAACGTGTTATTTGCTATCGGATTGAGGTGAGTAAACATGCCAAGTCTAGCGTGCCTAGCTTCTTTCATGTCGAAATATGATTTTATATCTGTCTCAAAACGTATTTTGTGACTTACATACTTTACTTGAGATTGTGTTACATTTTGAAATATTTTATTGGGAACTATCACACAAAAGTAAGAATCTGTTAATAACGTAAAGTGGAAAGAGTTGTGCGGGGATCGTTATTATTATTGTCGATGTTGACTTCGGTCACTCGGCCTGTGTTTAGATTGGTCGGGTTGGCTTCGTCCACTCGACCCGTATTATTTTAACCCGGTCGCAACCTGCCGGGTCGCTCCATGTACTCACCTCTCTGGCCGCGAGGAGTCTTAGGGGGGTGCCGGCACTTAATGCCTTGGTAGCTTAGTGAAAGTAGATCTTCCCCGTATCAACAAATTAATAATATGAATTTCTTTGAGAAAGAGATTTTTATGAAAATAAATAAGAGATAGATTGGGAATGATATTCCCCGTTTGAGATATGACAGGAAAGAAGAGATAGATTTGGAATAATATTCCCCGTTTGAGATACAAGAGAAGGATTGATATACAAATATAAGAAGAAAGAGAATTTCATACGTGTTTCAGCATTCATACTATATTCTTCAAGGATTTATTCAGTTATTGTTCATTCTCCTTTATGATTGTTTTGGAAACATGTGCCTCATAATCTGTTTACAAGCTTGGATGTTTACTTACTCAGTATTTCATTGTTGACTTTAGAAAAACTGCGGTCTTTGTTTCTTTCCCCCGCAGGTCTTAAGAGCTGGATTTGGGTAGCGGGATTCGACATTCATCTAGTATTTGTTAGTACTTGAATAAGTCGAACTCTTAGTATCACTTCATCTCATGTAACAGTATATTATGTTGAGATAATTAAAAGTTTGTAATAAATAATTATCAGATGTGTTGTTCTTGATTTCCGCCGCTTCATATTAAGTAGCACCCTCCTGGGCTCTCCGGTCCGGAACTGAAAGCTTGGGAACGAGAAGTGTTACAGGTGGTATCAGAGCCGGCAATCCAAAGAGGGAATTAAACCTGTAGGGCAACTTAAAATGGACATAGCACAAGATTATTAAAATTGGAAAAGCCGACTTGGGTTATGGGTAGCTTAAGTGTTAGTATACTAGGTCCCACCCACCCTCATCCTTTGATACTATTATTTTGTTTGATTGGAGAAATTCATTCGTGATAGATTGATTTACAAATGTTATTCCTGTGATGGACAATGAGAAGTATTGATTACAGTAATTAGATTCTGCATTATGAATTATGTGTTGTCCTATCTGAGGAGAAGAGTTATATGAGTATCCACTACAAGTGTAGATCCTATGATGGAAATAAAGGTTATGGGATATGAGAACTAGATTATGGATTGCAGTTGATATACATATTAATTTGAGAAGACGAGTTTCATTCTTATTGATGAGAATTTTATGTGCTGCATGATTTGATCTTTGTGTGATATGTCACTTTGTATGTGATACTTAACCTGATAATTGTGCATGAGACCTTAGGTAATTTCCTAGAAATTTGATTAATAGACCACTACAGTACTAATTATACCAGGAAGATTTGACATGGATAGAAGGCTTAGAACAAATTTCACATGGGGTAAATCCTTATTCGATAATAATGTTGCTAGGATATGTGACTCTTATTAGAATTCTAAGGGAAGTATCACATTCCGGCCACAGGATACTTTGGGCTTAAAAGATGTAACAGGAATACTAAGATATTTAACGTGTGAACCCTAGTTTCATTAACTAGATTCGTGAAGAATTTGGTGACGTAATCAAGGTACTAGTTGGGATGGTAATTTGGAGTTAGGGGTCAAGAATGAGGTACTTCTGATGATCAAAGTAGTTATCTTATAGACGGCCGAGGAAGTTCCCACCCACCCTCACCTAAGACAAGTAACCATGAACTCAACTTTTCGAGCTTTTGACATGTTTTTAACTAGAATCCGACAGTTTTAGCTTAGAGGGTTGACTCGGTTATACTTGTCCATGAGTTTTACTCGGGAGAAAAATCTAGACTGATTCGTCGTAAATGATTTGGGGCCTCTGAAGATGCCTAGCTATGTTAGGCGTTACTTGGAGTCTAGTACCCTAATATTGCTGAGGATCAGGATGTCCATTCGATTATGTCTTACTTTTGAAGCTATGACACTCACTTGGAAAGAATAACATTTAAAATGTGAAGTAAATATTGTCGGTTCACTGCAGATCATTTACAAAACTTTGATGTTCCCTATGAAAGATCTAAATATGTTTATTCTAAAGTTTTAAATTTGGTGTTATCTCAATGTTAAAGTTTCGGTCTGAAGATTATTTCAAGGTTTTAACTCAGGTTTTAGAAGTCCACACTTGGAATATGTTATTTCATACTGAGGACTCAGAATTTATTTTTCTATTAAGGTAAATTTTAGAAGCTTTTTATATTACTTAACTAACTCAGAAATACGTGGAGTACCGTTACGATGTTTTTCTTACAATTAGGATGTGTGGATTATTTTTTTTAAGAATTTTTGCTACACGTATGCCACTTTGAGGCTCTAACGTTTTGTTGAGTTAGGAGGAAATATTGCACGGTATTCAGTCTCGTGTTTCCTAGCTTGTGAGGTATGGTATGCATTTTATGGAGATGATTGTATCAGTTACTAAGAAAGAAAATGTTTGGATTTCTTCTAGGAATTTGGCGGCATATCATAGCTTTACGTTTGGAGACCTGTTTGGTTATAGGCATGATGTGAGTCAGTATTTCAAGATTAAATTCCCGTGAATCCGCGATTACAAGTCAAGTGATAAATTTGGACTATGAAGAGTCATGATTAAAAGCATTATTTGGATTCGATTAAAACACTAGGTGGAAGTGTATGGGTGATGATCAGATGGATGGAATAAAAAGTCTCTAAATTTCTTCTATGAGCAACAATTGGACATTAAAATATTATCTCAGGTATTCCAAAGTACTAGGCTTATAAAAGAACCTATCATGAGAAATTATGCCCCAAAAATAGTCTTAAGACATAGTTATAAACTTTAAGAGTAGATAGTTTAGTAACCAAGTTGCACAAATGATCAGCCATACATTAAAAAAAAAAAAAAAAAAAAAAAAAAAAAACTCTACTAGCTTGAATTTTCGACTTTGCACAAGATGTTCACACATGACTTGGCAATATATGATATGAGATGTATATGATTATGTGCTAGTATAAACATTTGTTGAAAAGCAAGGATATGATGAGAAGTATGTTGACATGTTATTGAGATCATGATATTGTGATAACCAAGCAGGCTTGCTCAGAGAAATTGATTTAAGAATCTGACATGACAACATAGTAGAATCATAGATTTGATCGCCCGATATGGGCCAAAGTTATTTTTCAAGGAAGAGGAAAGATGTGTTGTAGAAAACTTACGTGAAAATCTTTGTTTGTATGATAGCATAGCAATGGATATGTTCCACGTGCCACATTACATGCTTATATGCACGTGATATGTTATGTGTTATATAGTATGATACATATTAGGAGATGGAATAAGATTATGGTGTAGAGAGCAAGACTGATTGATCACACGTTTATAACTCCATAAAGAATCATGAATCAGACATTCTTATCAGTGATAGAAATCATAGAGATAGTTAAAGCTTCTAGTAATACAGATGAGATAAGAAGATAACCCAAATCAGAATCAACTTTCCATAAGGTGACTTGTAGAGGGGACTAGAATTACGATCTAAAAACGAACTCTCTGACAACATCGACACGACGAGCAGACTCATGTGGTACCACAAACGAAGGAACTTACAATAAGTGATCTAGACAGTTTAATATCCGCTAACCTAGACAAGATCTATCTAAATAGGCAAACAAATGTAAGGATTAAAGGACCTTCTAACTAAGAATTGTGGAGAAATTTTAAATAGACGTTGGAAGTTAGACCAAATGTTACACGATTAACCCACTAAGTCTTAAAATTGATATAGTCGAGGATTCTGGTATATATGTTCTTCATAAATTCCTTATTTGAAATCTTGTTATTAAGGTCATGATTTTGAGCTTTTCACTCGGGTGAAGTCATGGTTCACAAGGGTTGTCTGAATCTTCATCACAAGAAGAAACGTGTTATTATGAAGCCTTAATTGCTATCTCCTAAAACTCATGTTGTAATTTAAGTGCCTTGTGTCTGCTAAGATACTAATGGTTACATAGGACCAAATGGAAATCTTGAAAGAATTGGAGAATTTGCGTACCAACTAGACCTACATTAAAACTTGGGACAGGTACACAATATCTTTCACGAGTCGCAACTACATAAGCATGTTCCTGACCCATCCCACGCGTTGGATCCCGAACCAGTTGAGTTAGCCCCGTCTCTGACATATGAAGAGCATCCTGTTAAGATCCTAGATACTAAGACAAGAGATACCCGTACCAAGAGCGTTAGGCTAGTCAAAGTTTTATGGACGGACCATCACACGGAAGAGGCAACTTGGAAAGTAGAGGATGATACAAGGAAAAGTACCCGCACCTCCTTATTGAAGTAAATTGAGTTCCGGGGACGTCACCTCTCTAAGGGGGAGAGGAATGTAACCCTTTAGCTTTCCTGACCTTAACCCTTGTACCGCTCCCCCGCCACATGCATCAAACTAGATTTAATAAAGTTATCTTACTAATAATAAAGTATTGTACGGTGTAATATATAGAAACTCACATAGTAGTCTTTCGTTGATTAGTTGGTTTAAGCTTCGAGGACAAGGCTCTGTTTAAGGGGGGAAGGATGTAATATCCCGTCTTTTTAGTATATTTGATGACTTTTTCGTTAGTTTAGATGTTTATTTTTCAAGATATATGATTGGTAGGGGAGGTAGTTGTAATTAGATAATGTTAAATAGTTATGGCTGGGGGTTCTTTGTAAAGTTATGGGAATTAGGGAGGGGTGTAAGTGTATTTTGCTAGAAGTGGCTTAGGGAAACAAAAATTTTGTTCCAAACATCATCCCCCACTCTCTCCTCGTACGTCTCTGTCACAGCCTCCCCTATTTCTTCTCCTCTTCTTCTCCTTCGGCACATCCACCCCCCAGACAACCACCACCACTCCCGAAACCAACGCCACCCCCAACGCCATTTTCTCTCCCTCTGTCTTCTCTCTCTCATTCTCCCTGTTCCGTCCGGCGAAGAAGCACAACAGCAACAGCAGCGGCAAAGGCCGCTGCCACCGCCGGAAATCACCGCCATCACCACTGCCTACCCATCTCTCTCACTTTCCCGCATTCTCCTTCTCCCTCCCCTTCTGCTTTGCTCGGAAGAGCCACCAACTTCAACAGCAGCAGCAGTAGAAGCAAAGCAACAACAGGAGCGAACCCACCGACAAACCTCCATGGTTTCCGGCGAGAGGTCCGAGAAACTTCGACCAAAGCAAACCTAGGCCTCCCACCTCTGTCTCTCGGTCTCCCTAGACTCCAGAAGGCCTGACCAAGATCGTGGAGGTCTCAAAAAGGTCCAAGAACAGCCGGAGAAGCCCCGACGGGGCTCCACCTCCGGCGGCGTCGACGACGAGCTCGACCCGTCCGGTTTCTTCACCGTTTCTCGCAATTTTTGATATGGGTATGCTCTAATTCTCATCCTAAGTCTATTTATGTAATCAAAATCGAGTCTTGAGGCCTTAAATCCATGTTTTGATCGGTTAGTTTGAATGTTCATGCATTAGGAGGGTTAAAGTGTCATTTTCAAAAAGTTTTCTGGGGGGTTATTTTGTCGTTTCAGAAACTTAGGGTGAGGCAGATGTTATTTCAGAACCTTTTTGGGGGTACTAGATGCAGTTTGCAATTTCAGAATCATTTATAAATTTGGTTTTTCGTTAATTTGTTTAGATTATTTATAATTAGTAACTATATCTTTAAATAAATTGGTTGGGGGTATTATTTGCACAATCTAAAACTTGAAGGATATGTATCGTTGAATCTAAAACTGTTTTTCTTGAGTAGGGGTCATTGTTTGTTATTCAAAAGAATAAAAAGTGGGAGCTAAATGTCGTTTACATAAAACTGTATATATGTATATATGAAATTAAAAATATGAGATTTGGATTAAAATTATTTTCTAAGCATTCTAGTCTTCATTTCAATTATATAGAAGTGATTTCGGTATTGAAACTTCATTTCGTATATGCATTTCAAAGTAAACTAGATTTGTATAATATATTAGACCTATTTATTAAATAATCAATATTGTTTTGTTAATTAATCTCAAAGTATCACATATTGACATTCTAAATGAACTGGTTTTTAATATCTCTTCTAGAATAAACTAGTTAGAAAGTAATTTGATGAATATTTATGAACAGTTTATTTACTTAATATTTTATTTTTTCGTAAATTAAAAATAGTTATCTCTCATGTTTATCAATAGATGTCAAATAATATTTATTTTCCTAATATATATTTTCATGGTAACATCTCCTAAAATAAGTTAGTGTATAGTCTTTTTTAGAACAAATCTCCAATAATTAGTTTCGTTAATTAAATAATTTATTTTCTATGAAGAATTAACTCTAGAAAAGTTAAAAATATAATTTTTAGAATATATATACAAATATATATATATATAAAATAAAAGGTGTTGTTTTATAATAAAGTTTAAGCTAGAATTTATAATTGAGAAGTTCTAAATCTAAACGCATTCTCTCGCTATTTGAAATATACAAGTATCATTTAAAAATTTGAGAATTTATATTAAATAAGTATTTTGAGGATGTAATGACGAAGCTAGCACACTCTTGACGAGTATAATGAAAAAAAAATATTTAGAGTTTGAATTAAATTAAAATAGACTCCCTTACGACGACACTAGAGTTCATAGCATATCACATCGTCCACTTGCATTATATGTGATAGTTGGAATTGGAAATGAAGTTGATTAAAAATTATAAATTTGTAGGTGACGAGTTTCGTAGACAGGGGCTATGTCTATTCGTAGTTCCTAAAACGTGTTATTCGCTATCGAATTGAGGTGAGTAAACATGCCAAGTCTAGCGTGCCTAGCTTCTTTCGTGTCGAAATATGATTTTATATCTGTCTCAAAACGTATTTTGTGACTTACATACTTTACTTGAGATTGTGTTACATTTTGAAATATTTTGTTGGGAACTATCACACAAAAGTAAGAATCCGTTAATAACGTAAAGTGGAAAGAGTTGTGCGGGGATCGTTATTATTATTGTCGATGTTGACTTCGGCCACTCGGCCTGTGTTTAGATTGGTCGGGTTGGCTTCGTCCACTCGACCCGTATTATTTTAACCCGGTCGCAACCTGCCGGGTCGCTCCATGTACTCACCTCTCTCGCCGCGAGGAGTCTTAGGGGGGTGCCGGCACTTAAGGCCTTGGTAGCTTTGTGAAAGTAGATTCCCCCCGTATCAACAAATTAATAATATGAATTTCTTTGAGAAAGAGATTTTTATGAAAAGAAATAAGAGATAGATTGGGAATGATATTCCCCGTTTGAGATATGACAGGAAAGAAGAGATAGATTTGGAATAATATTCCCCGTTTGAGATACAAGAGAATGATTGATATGAAAAGATAAGAAGAAAGAGAATTTCATACGTGTTTCAGCATTCACACTTTATTCCTCAAGGATTTATTCTGTTATTGTTCATTCTCCTTTATAATTGTTTTGGAAAGATATGCCCCATAATCTGTTTACAAACTTGGGTGTTTACTTACTCTTTATTTCATTGCTGACTTTAGAAAAATTGCGGTCTTTGTTTCTTTCCCCCGCAGGTCTTAAGAGCTGGATTTGGGTAGCGGGATTCGAAACTCATCTAGTATA
Organism: Linanthus parryae; assembly: GCA_023055425.1. NCBI lineage: Eukaryota > Viridiplantae > Streptophyta > Magnoliopsida > Ericales > Polemoniaceae > Linanthus > Linanthus parryae. Next base: position 101,411,247 of record JALGPY010000004.1, read on the forward strand.
TGTTAGTACTTGAATAAGCCGAACTCTTAGTATCACTTCATCTCATGTAACAGTATATCATGTTGAGATAATTAAAAGTTTGTAATAAATAATTATCAGATGTGTTGTTCTTGATTTCCGCCGCTTCATTTTAAGTAGCACCCTCCTTGGCTCTCCGGTCCGGGACGGAAAGCTTGGGAACGAGGGGTGTTACATGACCCCCTCTAGAACAGTTAGTGAAATGATGGAGTCACCTTGCTATTTCAAACTAATAAATTTTAATTAGTCCAAAATATTTTCTGTTACATCTTACATCACCAAGTACCACTCCAATTCTTTTCTTCCCATCATTTGATCTTTTTACTCGTATCTGGGTCCGGTCATCACATAACGATACGTTCTTTGATAATTTTTTCACTGTTATAGAACAACTTTTACTTTACATCACCATAAAAAAATATCAAAAAATTGCATCATTTAGCTATCTAGATAACCGGGTAAAAGTGTCGAATAAATAGGGACAAAAGTCAATATGATGGGAAGAGAAGAATCATAGTTGTAAGTACTAATATCAGAACTTATAAATCTTTACACATCTCAGAAAAGTACCGTGAAACATGCTTAGAAATGCTAATTTTTTACATGGTGGTCATATGAAGTTTGCAAAAGAACTCATTTAAATAGTGATAATTATATGCAATCGAGATAATAATATTGCAAACTTCATTTTCTTGGAATTTTATCATTAACACCTGGACTTTTCTTTTGTCCCTTGCCCCCCCCCCCCCCACACAAAAAAATTGGGTCCGTCCCTGCACGTGATGATTTTTGAAGTAGTTTTTTCTTCATGTATAGTGATTTTCGAGTGTTATCACTGATAATGCTAAGATTATCTCCCTATTTTTCATATATAAAGTTAATTTTTATGGATGCATTTTATCGGGAAGGATTTCAGTGGCAGCCTTGTAGGCAGGGGCGGACCTATGTAGGGGCAAGGGGGGGGGGGGGGGGGGGGGGCAGTCCCTGAAATTTGAAAATTTCTACTAGTACTCTTAGTTTTATAGATTTTTTATGACTAAACGGAAATGAATATAAAATATGCCCCCCCCCCCAAATTCAAACTGTGTAGTTGCTCAAGTGGTTAGTTGTTGTAATTGACAAATCTTACTACACAAGTTTGATTCTCCTACCAGACAATAATTTTTTTCATTTTTTTTTTTCAGTTTACCATTAAAAACTCATTATCTCCTTGAAAAAAAAAACAAATTGTGACTTGTGAGTTTTGTGTTTATTATTAATTTGATGTTTGTTTGTATAATTGCTTATGAAATATAACGACTTTTGACTGTTGACTTTGACTTTTAACTTTGCGAATCTTACCCCGGCTGATTTGGTTTCCTGGCTCCGCCACTGCTTGTAGGAGATGTTGTGCAATGGATTCCCACGTTCTTCATGATTCTTTCAACCACCCATCGAGAAATGTTTTGCACTGCAATGCTGTTGTCTTTCAAAATGAGGTCCTGTCATACAAAGACCCAAAAGCTTCGATCTCCATCTTTCTGAACTTGCCAAGCACTCAGCAAGTTAGTCAACGCACAGTACCTAGTCTGGGCCATTACGTCATCGTCCTGCTGGCGTCCACCGGAGATAGGGGCTTGGTACGCAGCTGGGACAAGGCTGCCGGTGGAACGGTCTTACGCAGTGTAATCATCGACGGATTATTGTGGAAGCCGATGCGAATATCACCGCTACTAATCATATTTAAGCACCCGAATTATTTAAACAAAAATAACGAAAACAAAAATAGAGCACACCCGGTGGGACTCGAACCCACAATCGCCTGATTAGAAGTCAGACGCCTTATCCATTAGGCCACGGGTGCTCTTTGTCCTTGTAGATTACATCTTATTATAAATAAAATATTTAAAAGATATTGATTGGCATTGTTCTTCTTTTCAAGGAGTTCAATTTGCTTATATTTTACATCTGTAGTGAGTCAAAAAATTACCTAAATCTTTTAATAGTTTCCCGACTCGGTGTCCTGCAATTCTCTCAATGTAGAGTGAAGGGAATTTTGTCTATTTTTATAGTCATAAAAACGCATTTCTCACAACCGAGCCGACAAATTCAATCGTATAAATAACTTAACATTCAATCGTATAAATAACTTAACTATTGACAAGTTATATCAATTGCTAATTAGTAAATCCAACATCAACTCCGAACAAACAACCATTTTCATTGAGAGAAAGGAAGTGTGTGATCATGTCATGTTCAAGCTGTTGCAAGGAATGTGGTTGATTCTTTATTGAGGACGACAAGAAAATATGGTTAAATATTTAAAATTTTCAGCTCGGAATCGTCGCTATTAGTCTATTATACTTTTTATCAAGCTATTACCCCATCATGCAATTACAACTAATAACATATTTGGTCCCTGTTTAGAAACGGTTACGTACGTTTTGCCAACCATATATTCAAATGCTAAACCTACAAAGGGTTTTGTGCAATTTTGGAATGATCGAAATGCGTGTAGTAGTAGTATACATCAAACTTTCAAGGAATGAGAACTTACAGTGGGGGTAAGTTTGTACTACTGCAAATTTGGGAGAGTCAAATACATTTTGTTCTTTTTTCCTTCTTGAGGGCAAGGGCACTAAGGACATTTATGCAAATGCTGCACGATTTAAGGCTAGTTTGGAAATGTTGTGTTGGTGCTAGAAGTTTGTTATAACCAGGGGGTATCAGAAAGAACGATGAAACGAAAATAAGAATGAGGCAATATTTAATGTGGTTCACTAACAAATTCGCTAGCTACCTCCACGGACAAAATCCGATATTTTATTGAGAGAGAATCTGATTACAATGCATGCCATGTCCGGAAGGTCATAGCAGCCACCCCGATACACCACACCAAGTCTACCCACGTTCTACACGCTTATATAGACCTAGGGTCCTGACTTGGGACCAAAGTAATGCCTAAATGCTGCCTAAACTGATTAGGAAACAACCCAAAAAATCACTAGATCATATTGATTTATTGGTCTTCTTGCCTAATTTGTCTGATTTTGCTTCACTTTGACCAACAAATCTCCACCTTGATCTCAAACGTCATAGCAACCAGAAACCTGAACAGATGCTTCTCTCGATAAAACCAAAACATGAACCGGATCCGTCTCCACCAGAAGAAAAAATGAGTATGCCTATTGTAGATAGTGCTTTCCAGATAGACAGATCATAGCCACGTGGCGATCATCCAACACACCTAGCTGTGCTCCACACACACTGGATCACCACCCGCGCTGATCCACGTGGGGGCTGCGAGACAGGGCCCTCGCATACCACCACACGGGACTTGTAGGGACTTAGTTGTTTGGAGGCTAGAGTAAGTCCTGTCGCGCGCGAGCGACAACCAAGCCGCGCGCGACCGTTAGTAACTGCTTTGAGAGATTTATGGCACGAGCTCCATAAACTCGGTCAACCTCATAACGGTTCCGGTATACGCGGACGAAGTGCGTAACGGTCCCTATATATGCGAACGAACGTGCCGTTGTGGTTAAGGTAATTAAGCCGCCATTAATGGGTGCATTAACCCACTACAACGGTCATATTCTCCACTATATATAGGATCATTAACCCTTCCTTACATAAGACGAACCACCTGAACTACGCCGAAGCTCTGCCAAAACTCTGTCTCTCTCTCATACAGTTGCTATTGCCTTATTCTCTCCCTACACACAACTCTACTCTTCCCGTGTTCTTCTTATTCCCTGTTCTTGGTGTACGTTGAATCTTCCTCAAAGGATTCTCCCGTACACATTTGGTGAACCCGACGTGAAACTTACCATTGCAAGCAGCCATGTCTCACGATGAAGATGTCAGCAACAGATCTCCCTCCACTTAGACGACCTTGGGAGAGAAGACCCGCCACAATTCCGCGGCAACCGGCGGAGCTCCAACTTTGGATACATTGAATGCCACCATCCAGAACCAGGCGAAAGCGCTTCAGGCTCAATCCGCACAGATGGCTCAGATAATGGCCATTCTGGGAACTCTCGCCCCGAATTCGGCATCGGGAGCTGCTGTCTCCCAAGGAGGAGGAACCTCTACCACCCAGGGAACAGAGGTAATACCTACACCACCTAATCCTAGTTTGCAAAGTCCACCAGCAATGGTGCAACCACCTTCAGTCCAGGGACAGACGGTCCAAATACCGTCCCTTGTCTCGCATATTCCCCAACTGCCAGCTGTTGTCTCCAACAACTCTTCACAGCATCCCTTGCCTTCTCCACCGGTACCCCCAACTAATGTGGCTTACACCCTTAGCCCGACCGCGAAATATGTGTCTCCGCCGGCTGCAACCCTTCCTCCTGATGTGGGAGGAAGTGAACTGGAAAGTATGATGACTTTGCAGCGGCGCATAGAGACCTTCTTGGCCAATCAACCTTTTGCGGACACTGTCATTCCGAAGGTCGACAATGCCCCCCTATCCCGCGGGAGATTTATTTGATGCCTAATCCCGCAGGGTATAAGGCCCCCAAGTGGCATAAGTTCGAGGATGTGGGAATGCTCATGAGCACGTTATGCGCTTTATCGATGTAATGGGACCATATGGGGCTGGCCCCAATTTGCTGATGCGTGAGTTCCCAAAATCTTTGAGGAACGTGGCTTACAAGTGGTATAGAACGCTGGAGGCTGGATCTGTCAGGACTTAGGACGACATGGTTCAAAGGTTCTACACAAAGTTCTTCCAGATGGAAGAGAAGGTTACAATGATACATCTCTCACGTATGTATCAGAAGCTCAATGAGGATGGTGTCACCTTCATCAAGAAGTTCAGAGAAAAATCGTTGGAGTGCAGGGATGAAGTGCTCGAGGGCAGGCTCGTGGAGATATGCCTGCAAGGCATGCGAGATGAGTACAAGGGTATGTTAATTAACTTACAAACTCCAACTTTTTTGAAGTTAATTGAATGTACCAAGAACATAGAGCCTATAGTGGAAAGGAAAAAGCAGAAACACGCCCCTGAACGATCTCCAGGGGGACCCACTTTCAAGATTGGGAGGTTTAGTTACAAGAGGGGGCGCGAAGCTGAGGTCAACACAGTTTCGCCACACAAGCAACCCAGGGTTGCAACCTCCGATGCGCCGCCTCTACCATGATCATTAGAGGAAGTGATTGATCTATGCAAACAGTGGCGTGAGGACGGAGTTCTGCCTCCGCTCGAAAGAATACCCTCCAAGGAAATGATGAGGGACCCGAAGTGGTGTGAGTGCCACAAAAAGATCATGCACCCCACATCTGATTGCAAGAAGATTAGGCACCTTGTGAGTCGAAAAATGAAGGAAGGGGAGCTGATTGTCAGCGATCAGAGACAGGACGTGCGTAATAATCCGCTGCCAGCCCATGCAGAGCAAGAGCCGAAGGACAAAGAGGTAGCCATGATCGCGATCATGGACCTTGAAGAGATTGCAGGGGATGGTCTGCCCATCATCACTGAAGTCCATGACGAGGAAGATTACAGCATGGACACTGAGGCCTCGCGTGCTGACAGGATGAAGGGGTCGCACGGGTTCAGAAAATTCTTTGATGAGATGAACTTTTCGGAGAAATGTCGGAAGGAAATGACAAAAGCAATTCTGAGGGTAGCAGAAGAATTCGAAGAAGATATCGTAGTCTCCAATGGAAAAGTTGTTAGGGCGTCTCGCTATACGGAGAAGATAATGACTTTCTCCGCAAGTGACAAGAAGACGGATTCGAGTCATCAGAAGCCCTTGTATGTAACAGCGGTGATTAACGACGTCGAGTTCAAGAGGGCATTTGTCGATGGAGGAGCGGCCGTCAATGTGGTTTCGCTCAATACTCTAAAGATGGCAGGAATCCCAGAAAAGAAGATCGTTAGGCGCCCGTCCTCGTTAATGGGATTCGGAACTGATTCCAGGATGACGATGGGCTGGATTCGTCTGGGCATTCAGATAGGAAATATCAAGTGTTTGGCCAAGTTCTATGTCATAGATGCGAATACTACGTATCATATGATCATAGGGCGAGCCTGGATTCACCGCTTTGACGCGGTTCCCTCAACAGCTCACCAGGTGATGAAGGCCATATGGAATGGCTGGGTAGTAGAGATACCGGCTTCGGTAAACCCCTTTAATTTGAACGAAGCGCATCTCACTGAGGTAGTATGGTTCACCGAAATGGCGGATGAGCAAATGTCGGGACCCATCAATTCGACTCCTCTGCCTTGATGGGAAGACATCAAGGATCAGTCACCAGCAGGAGTAATGGTAACGAGAGAGGATGCCAAGGAAAAGGTGCCCACATGCGAAGAGGCGTCACAAGTCGCCTATCAAAGGAAGAATGTGTACAATTTGAAAAGGGTGGTAAAACATGACCATACGGGCAAGGAGATAGAAAGCTTCTACTCCAACGGAAAGAAATGCTACCGCATATGAAGGTGCGCGGGGGTACCCCCATCTGGGCATGGGGATATCCACGGGCAAATCGGTCAACTTGAACAAGGCCTGGAGGAGGACAAGTTGAAGTCAGAGGTTTCGGAGGACAAGTTGAAAGAAGCGCCTGAGTGTATGGAAGACAAGCCGAGGCCACAAAAACAGGAACTGAAGGAAGTATTCCTAAGTCCAAGCTAAGAAAAGAAGAGGCCTTTTTTCATGAGCGCATACCTCACAAGTGACGAGGAAACAAGATTGCTGCAATTACTGACTGAAAATAAGGATGTGTTTGCCTGGGAATATGATCAGATGCCTGGTATGGACACGAGCGTGACGATGTACAGATTGGATGTTGTCCCGGGATCTAAACCGATGAAGAAAAGTGCGAGAAGTTTCAGGCCAGAAATATATGTAAAGATCAAGCAAGAAATAGTTAAGTTGTTGACTGCTAAGTTCATTGAGCCTAATCATCATCCCACTTGGTTAGCCAACATTGTGCCAGTGGTGAAGAAGAATGGGCAACTTCGCATCTGCGTAGACTTCAGGGATCTCAACCGTTTTTGCCCGAATGATGACTTCCCGTTGCCCAACATCGATTTTCTCATCGATTCTACTGAAGGGCACCGGATGTTCAGTTTCATGGATGGTTTTAGTGGGTATAACCAGATCAAGATGGATCCTGAGGATGCACGGAAAACTGCGTTCATTACGCCACTTGGGGTCTTTAACTACACAGTTATGCCCTTTGGACTCAAGAATGCGGGCTCGACTTATCAACGAGCAATGATGGCCCTGTTCCATGACATGATGCATCAGGAGGTGGAATTCTATGTTAATGATCTGGTTTTCAAGTCCAGAGAGGAAGCCGACCATCTGGGGGACCTGCGGAAAGTATTCGAAAGGTGCAGGAGTTTCCAGCTGAAAATGAATCCCATGAAATGCGCGTTCGGAGTGACTTCGGGGAAGTTTTTGGGATGCGTGATATATCGCCAAGGAACTGAACCTGATCCTGCGAAGGGATCGGCAATCACCAGCATGACGGCACCGCATAATCAGAGTACTCTGAAGACATTTCTAGGGAAATTATCTTATCTGCAGAGATTCATCCCAGCAATTGCAGAAATAACATGTTGCTTTGGCGATCTCCTCAAAAAGAACGCTGTATACAATTGGACGAAGGAGCATGAAGCCGCATTTGGGAGACTGAAGGACCTGCTGACATCACCAAGAGAAATGATTGCACCGCAGTTGGGATCGCCACTTTTGTTGTACCTGACATCGACGAAGAAGTCTATAGGGGTGCTTTTAGCTCAAGAATATGAAGGGCAGGAAAGGCCGATCTATTATATCTCCCGCGTAGTACAGCCGGCCGAGTCAAGGTACACAGATATCGAACGCCATTGTCTTGCTTTATTCTTTGTGATAGAAAAGTTAAGGCATAATTTTGCCTCGCATAAAGTTGTGGTGATTACAAAGAAGGACCCCATACGGTATCTCTTGAGTCACACTTCTCCCTACGGAAGATTGGCAAAATGGTACATGACCATCTCGCAATATGATATTACGTGTGTTCGACCGCGAGAAATCAAATCGCAAGCAGTGGCAGATCTTTTGGCACAGTTCCCGGATAGCAGCTATGAACCCATGATTGAGGAGGAACTAGAGGGGCCTGAAATTTATGCAGTTGAGTCGCCATATTGGAAGCTTCACTTTGATGGATCGTCAACAAGGAAAGGTGGAGGAATCGGAATTGTTCTGAACAAACCAGATGGGGAAGTTATGCAAATTTCCACAAAGTTAGATTTTCCAGTAACAAACAACGAAGCGGAGTATGAGGCCCTGATCGCGGGACTTCGTGTAGCCAAGGCACTGGAAGTGAACAATCTGACGATCATGGGGGACTCTAAGCTAATTTTCAAACAAGATTCAGGCGAGTATGGGTTGAAGGAAGTAAATCTGTTGCCTTATCGGACCTTATCGGACCTTGGTGCAAAAGCTGGTACAGCAATTTTGTGATGTCAAGTACGAGCACACGCCTAAGGCTGATAATCGGCATGCCGATGCCTTAGCCACTTTGGGATCTAAGGTTAGTACGGAAAAATGCCCTGCGAGAATCTCGATCGAGGCCCGAACAACTCCGGCCTTGACACATGAGGCATGCGAGGATGAACCCACAGACGATGAAGACTGGAGAAAACCAATACTGTGTGCAATTGTCGAGGCACGAGCAAAGAAAATTGGGCATCCACTAAAGGATATTGTATACACGACAATTCCCTTTACTACAAGGGTCCAGGAGGAATACTCATGCGATGCGTTTCGCAGCAAGAGGGGCAAGCATTATTGGAAAAGATCCACCAACACTCTTGTGGGGAAAGTGAGGTGTCTATTTATCGAAAGGCCCAGAGATATGGGATTCATTGGTCGGATATGTCCACAGCTGCTGCAATCATTCAAGGAAATTGCGAGAGCTGCACATTAATTAAAGACTCTTTGGAGATTGCTGTGATTTATGATGACACAGATTGGAGGAAGCCACTATTTGACTATTTTACAGAAGGAATCGAGCCCGATCAAAGAAAGGAAGCTGGGAAACTTAAAAGAAAAGCGGCTCGATATGTGGTGCAGGAAAATATACTCTGGCGAAGGGGCCATAAGGGTAATCTACTCAGATGCCTAGATAGCCAAGAAGCGCAAGAGGTGATGGATTTATCTCACCATGTGGAACATCAGGGAGGTGCGAAACTATGCAAACAACTCCTCACCGTTGGCTATTTCTGGCCCACAATGGAAGCAGATTGTCGCACCAAGGTGAAAAGATGTCAGGAATGTCAATTCAAAGGCAACCTTGTGCATGCTCCTGTTGTAGACTTGCACGCGTTAGGAACACCTTGGCCGTTTCATACTTGGGCTTTAGATTTTATCGGTCCCATTCGACCGGCCCGCATGGAAACCAGTTCATCTTGACCCCGACAGAGTTGTTTACCAAGAGGGTGGAGGAAGTACCGCTCAAAACAGCAAATGCGCTCGCAGTGGTCCATTTTGTTCAAGAAAACATCATATACCAGTTTTGAATCCCCGATACAATTCTCTCGGATAATGGCACCCCCTTCGTAAATCGCCAGGTGGCCGCGAAGTTGGCAGAATACAATATAAGGCAAGTCTGTTCCACGCCTTACTACCCGAAGGGGAATGGTCAAGCAGAAGCAACCAACAAAACGCTGCTAAGAATTTTGAGTAAGATGGTCGCAGATGATCACAAGAAGTGGGCAAGCTCTTTAAATATGGCTTTATGGGCGTATCGCACTTCGCCCAGGACCCCCACAGGAGTATCCCCGTTCCTTTTATGCTATGGAGCTGAAGCTGTTGTACCAGCAAAAATAAAAGTCAATTCTGCAAGGATAGCCTTTCATGCCTTGTATGAAAATCAACGTGACCATGACTTAATTTTGCTGGAAGAGAAGCGTGAACAGGCTAAAAGGGCTAATAAAAGATACAAGGAAAGAATTGCTCGCGCTTACAACAAAACAATTCAGCACCGAGATTTTGCGGTTGGGGACTTGGTTCTGCGAGCTTCAGATCACTGCATGCGTGAGGCAGCTCACCCAAAGTTCGCAGCTAACTGGGAAGGACCGTTCGAAGTTAAAGAAGTCTTCGACAGTGGTTACTGCACAATTCAGAGACTCCGTGGGACTGCAACAACCTCAAGCCCGATCAATATGCAATGGATCAAAAAGTACTATCCCTAGCCTATCTCGATATGGTTAACGCCAAATTCTGTTGGGTTATGAGTCAAGTTTTTCCATGTATCTATGCACTATTTCCTCCCATATGAGGAATTTGTAGTCATGATCCTCCCATATGAGGATGCTTCAATAATAAGAATTCTCCCATATGAGAAGGACCTTATTACCTTGATGTCTTTATTACTTTATTTACTTGTCTGCTCACATTACTTAATTTCCTCAAAAGCCTGTCTGCCTAGATAGCAGTTATAACATATGATCCCATGCGATCCAAAGCCTATCTGCCTAGATAGCAGCTATATTGAAGTATGATCTTAAGTGATCTAAAAAGCCTATCTGCCTAGATAGCCGTAATAGCAACAACGCCCTTGTGCGATGCAAAGCCTATCTGCTTAGATAGCAGCCATAACATATGATCCCGTGCGATCCAAAGCCTATCTACCAAGATAGAAATTGTATTGAATTATGATCTTGAGTGGTCTAAAAAGCCTATCTGCCTAGATAGCGGCAATAACAAAAACGCCCCGTGCAATACAAAGCCTATCTGCATTAGATAGAAAAATTATTCAAACATTATTTGCATATAAATGCGATAGAAACACAACTTGTTTCGTCATATAGCAAGCACGCATGTGAAATTTCAATGTGTTGTATCGAACAAGAACAACAAATGACCAAGCATATTTCATTAATAGTCAAAATGACTTACAATTTATCTGTCTAGATAGCAACTTATAAACAAAGGCTTACACTAAGGAAAAACTCCTAATCTAAAGCTTGAACCTACGAGTTCTAAAAAGCTATGGGACGGGACGCAATCGCAGATGTCCTAGATCAAAACAGATCTCTCGTTTGATCTCCCGCCACGGTGAGATGCCAGATGAACCTCATGCCCTGACGGCTGCGGACATAAAGAACAAATGGTAGAACAGCTCATGGGGCAGGAAGCTTATTGTGCAAAAAGACGAGCACAATAGCTCGTCACACCTTGTTCAAAACAATGGTGGCAAATAGTTCTCCTCCGGGAAAGCCGGTGGAGATGTACACCATTCATTACGATTTAGTGGTGAGATCAGTACAGAACCGTACTTCACCGGAAGGTCACCGGAGATATGACCTGCAAACATAATAGACAAAGAGGAATCTTTGCAGAAATAGAAAACCTCATACAATTCTTCTTCAAAAAGATCAGGAGGATCGAAGGACTTTCCGAAGAATTTCTTGGGAGATATTTCTATAGCACAAGGCACAAACTCAGGTTTCAAAGCCTGAAATTGACATGAACAAACAAAGGTCAGAGACCGATGCCGACAGTCGTAAGGACTCATGCTAAGCCACATTTTGGGATGAAGAACCCAAATAGCAAGAAACAAGGTTTATATAGACTCCATGAGGGACTCTTCAGTTCTCTGGCTGAGTCAGCAACGCCTTGGAAACGGGTAAGAATCAATTACTCACGTCTCAAAAATGGGTAAAAATCAATTACCCTACTAAAGGCTATGACGATTCAGTAGCACACCCTAATTAATAACGGAAGGTCATGATAAGGATGGTGCCTACAAAGAAATCGTGCTTATCTAATAAATTAATAACGCGACAATCAAGGCAATTACGCCAATATATGACGTCATAATTGATATGCATTAAGGAACGAGTGCAAAATACTCAGAAGGGCAAAACGGGACATGAAATTTGAATTGTTTGAAAAGAAGGGGGAGAAATACTAGCATTACAATAAATTTTCTTCTAAAATAAATCCTTGATTAGAGGATCCTCTGGAGAAAACAGGAGCGATGTCTCTTTTGCTTGGTTCACTTCTTGTTTCAACTTTTCATACTTGGCCTTCATCGCATGGAAGAGGGTGGCAACTTCTTCAGCCTTCTTCCTTTGTTCTTCCAATTTCCGCCTCTCAGATGCGAGGTTATGGTAACCATATTTTAGGCTTACAGATGCGAGGATTTGGGTGACTCTGTTCAGGAGAAACCCGCAGTCTAATCTGCCTTGAGCCTTAGCCTGAAGACCCCTGCATGTGCTATAAAGCAACCGTGCATTATCTGGTGAAATGGTTGTGGGGGTAGCTGCAGACAGTTGCTCTAAAATCCAGACGGCTTCAGTCAAGAAAAGTCTTCTGTCAAATGGCTCCAGCTCCAGAGTTCTCGCAAATGACCACGGGTATGAAAGGCGCATCCTTATGAGCCAATTCACATCGGGTTGCCTCATTCCTGGCAAAAAGTGGTAAGTTTAGGAGTGCAAAAATTGCTAAACAAAAGCATATAATGCGACATATGGTAATATACCTGTTCCTTCAAGGATCTCACGCAAAGAGGGAATGCGCATCACCGGGAATGCTGAAGCATATCCTTGCTGCATCGCTCGCCTGTTAGCTTCGACTTCGCGCTCGTAATAGTTGTAAGGGATAACATAAGTTGCGGCAGGTGTGATGGCAGCTCCCACTTGCAAAACTCCAAAAACTCCATGCAGGAGGAACTTGTAAAAGTTCTACCTCAGTGGAAGGGATAGCAGGATCTTGTTGAGGCTCAAAGACATTCACAGGAATGGTGGCACTTGAAGAAGTATGTGGAATAACTTCAGCAACAGCTGTGGCTTCTACCTGCCTAAGAACTTCTTCAGCCGCCAGAGGTTCTTGTGGCTCAGGAGCATTCATTGGAACATCGACATTTTCATGCGATGATATGTCTTCCATGACCTGTTCATTTCTATGAACTTCAGCTCCAGCATCCTCCGCTTCCATCTCCTCAACTTCAGCACCTTCTTCCCTTAACCCAGCGTCAGCTTCAACATCATCAGATACCTCGATAACGTCCTCCAGAAGTTCTCCTGTATACTCAGTAGCCGCGAAGGTTTCTCAACATGCGAGCTTCGCTCTGGAGCATAAGATGTAAAAAACCGATTTATCTGCACCAGCATGTTCGCATCAGAATCGCTAGCACCTGCCTCGGCGATTGCCTCTCTTGCAGCGGGCACATTATCAGTAGAGCCCTGTGCGATGACAGCATCGCGTGCGAAACAAGAATGAAAAATGTTGAGGTAAACTTTCATTATAAATGATGTTTTATTCTGATAGATCAAGAGCGAGCACCTCCACACTTAGGTGGGATCGCAGCTCCATCATCATATGTTAAATATGCGACACCATAACCTACATAAGTATCTTCATTTATCACATCTTTAAGGTGAGCATGACCTGGTGGTACGAAGAAACTCGTTACAATAGGGAATGGGTTACCAAGCTTGGTTTACAAACATTGTTTGAATGTTTACCTGAGGGTTCGCCACATTTGCCTACTAGCCATCGGCGAATATCATCTTTTGATAAGCCGTGCTTTAATGCACCAATAATTACTTCTTGATAAGTCACAGCAAGGTTAAAAATCTCACCTTCCTTGCCGCCTGCGATCTCCTCGAAGTCCTCCTGAGCATGTTCCAGGGCGGCCACGCCTGTGCTACCAGCATGCTGTTATTCCAGAATTCTCCTTTTCATAAGCTCGATGTCATCTTCCTCGAGCTTTCTTCTCCTTTCTTCTGCCTCAGCAGCCATTTTCTTAGACTCGGCAATGATAGCTTTGTCTATGGCCTCACTGGAGGCGTCAGAGCGAGAACCTTTGGTCTTTTTCTTCTCCTTGGCCAAAAGGCCACTGTTGGTCTCTGTGTCATCATCTGCGAAAGGAAATTAGTCAAAAACTATTGCAAAAGCCATGCTTAAAAGAATATAAGTTAATTCGAGATACCTTCTGATCTTTCTTCTCTTATCTCTTCTCTTTCTTCTTCCTCTCTTTCGTCTTCCACTCTTTCCTCTTCTTTACTTTCTTCTTCTCTCCCTCCTCTTCTTTCGTCCTCCTCTTCCTCTTCTTCCTGGCCAAAAGGGATGAATGTCTCAACCGCGAGATCTTTCTGTGCCTTGTCCGGCATGTGACCTTTGCCTTTGCCTTTGGAAGCAAGAAACTTCGCAGATGACGGAATTGGAGTGTCTCTGGGGGCGAAGAAATCACAATTCCCTTCTGTTTTTGCTTTTTTGCCTTAGGGACAACTTCTGCATCTGCCTCAGCATCATTATCTATCAGAGAACGAGCGAAAACGTCCATTTCCTCGCGTATCCGAGCCTCCACCTGGGGAGCCAGCCCCATTTCCACAGGAATCTCCTTCTCTTGCCTTTTCGCGGAAAAAATAGAGTTGAACAGCGACGCAGAGCGCTCTCCAGATGCGAACCTCCTCAGATAGCACTGGAAAAGAAACTGGGGTGTAAGTTTCAGCATGTTAAATAAAGAAGCCTTTTAAGCATAAAGGAGAGTTGTTTACCTTGGCATAATCTTCATTATACTTGATTACATGCAAAACTCCACCCCTAACAACAGTCATTTTGTCCTCAAGAATAGTGGTTGGGCACAAGTGATTGTCAGTATCAAGCAAGGAATAAAAACCAGACTTGGAATCATCCAAACTGCAATTCGGGCGGAATGGAAACGCATTCCTTTTAATCGCAGGAGCTTTACTGAGACGAGGAGTTGAGGATGTATCAAATATGGCCTGTTGAGCATTCCAGTAAGCGATCCAATTCTTGGTAAGGCGACCTACACGACTCCCTGATGGCTGGATAAAAGGCAAGTTGCTGAGGAGGATCGATTTACACTTAAATACCACCAGTCGCTTGTAGCAATTTCTTTTGATTGACTTAGGCCAAATGGAAGGAGCCACTGCATCAAAGCCAAACTGAGGTGAGACGCGAGTTGGGTCAGCATCGACTGTGATCTGATCATACTTGGGAGTTAGCTCAGAAACATTTTCGGCAATAGCAGGTAGTAAACCTCTTAAGCACCAGCAGAAGAATTCGCGGTAGCAATCATGTCCTTTGAGAAGGAGTTCTTCTGAATATGAACCATCTCTACTAGGGTACATCTTCGGGAAAAATCGCACATTTTCAATGCGCGTAGTGTCAGGCCTTGCTGTAAACTTTCTCCGATCATCGCATATCAGGCTCCATGAACACTTGGGGAGGTTGGTCCTGTACCATCGAGTAGCTCTCCCGCTAGGAAGTGCATTCTGCGCACGTGGAACGTTCCACATACTAGGCCTAGAAGGAACAGGAGCGTAAGAAGGCCATCTTTCAAAGACCCACATGGTAAGAAATGAAATGTTGACAAGGGTCGACACATAAGGACGCCCACGCGACTCCTCAATTGCGACCACCAGCCGGTCTAACCGATGATATAGGGTGCCTAGTACTAGAGGCCCAAGTGCGACTTTCTGGCCAAGGGTCAACTTAACAGCAAGGGGCAGAACATGATAAAAGACCCCATCATGAGGATGACCGTCGATCAAATACCTCGACAACCAGGCACAGAGAAAGCCCCACAAGGTCAGATGATACCCCTTTCCCTCAATATAATTATTCGCTTATGGATCATTATCCAGTATTTCTTTAGTGATCTTACTATTCGCATAGTCGCGAAAGAAGTACTGCACCCACTTTCCCCAAGTGTTCTTCGCAGAGGTTTCAACTAGCTGCCATTCGGGAAGTACTTCCGCAGATGTCCAATGAGTAGAAATTTTCTTCACCATGGTCAAACACTCCTCCATCTGCGCATATAGAGTAAGCTCTGGACCAGGTTTCAAAGCGCTTAAAGGATCCACTTCGCCCATAGGAGAAAGTTCATATAGAATTTGAACATCTTCCAGAGTGGGGGCGGCCTCAAATTCAGAAAAGTATGGGTCGCATGTGAGTAGCGAGAAAGAAGGTTTAGAAGCATGGTCTGATCCAACTTCACGGCAGCGCCTTTCATAGCCCTAACAACAAAATAAATCCCAGCATTTTCTAGTGTGATAGCATGGTGAGTTGGTACATGATCAATCCACTCATCCATCAAATCCCTCTTTTGTACAAAGTCCTGGGTAGAAATTTCAGTATGGGGGTAGAACCCATTTTCAGCTCCTAATCTTACCACATCCTTGGAATCAATTAACTCCAACATGGCTGGAGTGGTAACGGAGCTCAACAGTAGCAAATCTCCAGTGGCGGGAGCCTGTAGATTCTTCACTTTAACCCTAGCATGATAAAAATCTTTCCCACCTAGATAGGGGGCTTTCTTCCATAAGGTTTTAGGAAGATCATGAATTTCTTCGGGTTCTTTCACAGATTTAGAACCTTTCGTCTTGGCCATTTCTGCAGGAAAGCAAGAAAAAAGGGGGGGGGGGGAGAAATATATCCACCTTTAGTTCAGATTCAGGAAGCAGTTCTGGGTATGTTTTGAAATCAGAAGAAGATGAACAGTTCTGGGTCAGTTTTGGGTTTAGAATCTCAGAACTTCAGAAGATTATTGTTTGAAAATCGTTTCAATCTGGCGTTTCAATCTTGTAGGGTTTAAAAGGAACCTCTTCCGCAGTTTCAAATAATGGCGTATTCCAAACAATTATGGGTTTTCAGATTCAAGACAGTTCAAAGGATATGGAATACATTAATGAAATTGAGCAAAGCCAACCTAGTTTTTATGAAGCAAGTTGAAGAAGACGTTTGGCAAGAAAGAACTGATGATTGATTATCTGTATTTGCTCTTGAAGGCTCTCAGGTAACATCCACTTTAGAGAGAGAAGTAATACTCTGCAACAATGGAGGGCATGAAGTATATATTCAAAAAAAACACTGAAGAGTCGCGACCTTTCAGTGGTCGAATCACAACCGTCACCGCCGAATCGAGCAATCACAGGTTGATGCTGACGTCACGCCTAAAACCCTAATAGAACAGACGACACGACTCTAGGGATCCAAGGTCATAATGGCACGCACGGGGGCTGATTTTGCATGTATCTGAATTGGTGCGTGGCAACGACGCGTGCACTGGTTTTTGCGCATTGAAGCCTATCCAGCTAGGCGTCTCCACGCGCAAAAAGGGGGCTAATGTAGATAGTGCTTTCCAGATAGACAGATCATAGCCACGTGGCGATCATCCAGCACACCTAGCTGTGCTCCACACACACTGGATCACCACCCGCGCTGATCCACGTGGGGGCTGCGAGACAAGGCCCTCACATACCACCACACGGGACTTGTAGGGACTTAGTGGTTTGGAGGCTAGAATAAGTCCTGTCGCGCGCGAGCGACAACCAAGCCGCGCGCGACCTTTAGTAACTGCTTTGAGAGATTTATGGCACGAGCTCCATAAACCCGGTCAATCTCATAACGATTCCGGTATGTGAGGACGAAGTGCGTAACGGTCCCTATATATGCGGACGAACGTGTCGTTGTGGTTAAGGTAATTAAGCCGCCATTAATGGGTGCATTAACCCACTACAACGGTCATATTCTCCACTATATATAGGATCATTAACCCTTCCTTACATAAGACGAACCACCTGAACTACGTGGAAGCTCTGCCAAAAATCTCTCTCTCTCTCATACAGTTGCTATTGCCTTATTCTCTCCCTACACACAACTCTACTCTTCCCGTGTTTTTCCTATTCCCTGTTCTTGGTGTACGTTGAATCTTCCTCAAAGGATTCTCCCGTACACACCTATCCAAACAGATCTTCCGCAGCTATATGCGAAACCAGAATCGCCAAATCGTTGCACCAACTACCATCCGTTCTTGCAACAAAAGCGGCAGATGCGAATGCACTTCTGGAAAACAGGAACAAGTGCTCCAACCACAACTAGACTCGAATACATTCACTAACAAATAGGATAGAATGTACTCCCGATGCACCCAATTACGCCAGACAAATGCACCATGACAGAATGCCCAAATATCGCCATCAGTCCTGATTACTTAGCAATGAGCGCCCCAACAGTAGGCATGCCTGATGCGCTAGATGCTTGCCAGAAACGGATCGTGTCATATGCCAGTACACACCCCAAAACCAGGTGCACTCCAGAACCAAGCCTCGTGTAGAATGCGCGCGCGTGCCAGAAATCTCACGCGCCAGATGCTCCATGTCGTTACACCAACTCCAACGAGTTCCCGCAACTAGGCATGTAAGCGGTTCGGTTTGGTGCGATTTGTGCGAAAACCATAAACCAAGCCGAATATATCGGGTTACTAATTTTGTAACCACACCAAACCATTTGAAAGGATGAACCAAACAAAGCCAACCGCAAAAATTGGTTTGGTTTGATTCGGTTCGGTCGGTTTGAATAAAGGTTATTGAATGGATATTATAATACTGCATTGTCAACGAATTCCAAATTTAAGAGAGTATGAGATTGAATAGACGTAAAAAAAACATGCACGACTATTGTTTCATGTGGAACGTGAGATAAATGGAAAATATTAAGATTAATATGATGATTTTACTTGAATATATGTACGTGTGTTCTATTTTTTAGATTATTTAATTTATTTTTTGAAATATATACTTTAATATAAGTACATTAGACACATATTGATTCGGTTCGATTTGGTGCGGTGTGTTATTTTTACAAACCAAAAACCGAACCAATTAGACCGGTTTGTGAAAACTTGAACCATTTATAAATCGAACATCCAAAAAAAACGTTCAGAATCAAGGATTAAGGTTTGGTTTGTTGGTTTATTTGGTTTTCCTTACTGCCCTACCTGCGATGCATGAGCCAGAACCAGATTCAGTTCACACGCTAGATGCTCCACGTCGTGATCCGGATTGCGCATGAACGTCAATCGCCAGAATGCCAGATGCGCGTGAACCGCCAGATTCGCGCAAGTACCGGATGCGTGCTGGATTTTCTAGATCCCTTGCACACCTAATTAGATGTGCGGCGGATTGCTCCGACAGGAGCCGGGATAGCCCTATCCATGGGGCTTCAGATGGTGGGTGTCCCTGCGCCTCCTGTTTCAGAGGCCAACAAATGAAAATTGCTTCCCCTATGAAACAGATCGATCTTGATCGTCAAACCATACATACATCTTAGCAAAATATTGAAACCCCACTCCGGATAGTCTTCTCCATATGAATTGCGAAACGCTAGCTTTGAGCTCCACCAAATAAGAAATCCTAGATCTTGGCTTCACCTAGATCTTGAAACCAGGCTCAGATACCAGTTTGTTATAACCTGGGGGTATGAGAAAGAACAATGAAACAAACACAAGAACGAGACAGTATTTAACGTGGTTCACTAACGAATTCGCAACGAACCCGCTAGCTACCTCCACGACCAAAACCCAATATTTTATTGAGAGAGAACCCAATTACAATGCACGCCATGGCCAAAAGGCCATAGCAAAAACCCCGATACACCACACCACGTCTACCCACGTTCTACATGCTTATATAGACCTAGGGTCCTGACTTGGCGCCAAAACAATGCCTAACCGTTGCCTAAACTGATAAGGAAACAACCCAAAATCACTAGATTATATTGATTTCTTGGTCTTCCTCTTGCCTAATTTGCCTGATTTTGCTTGACTTTGAATAATTCGAACAAATTTGATGTGTGAGAATCAGTACGGGAAAGCTGCTGTGGATTTTAGATAAAATGTTGTTTGGTAAATATAATGTGAAAGTTATGATGAAATATTAATATAACAATCTTGTGTTTGGTAAAATTAATTATGAACCTACCGTGAGAGCGTGAAATTACAAAAATATATGACATGCATAAGATAAATATTGAAATTTTAAAAATCGTAAGTTTAAAATCGGTTGAAGATAAGTTAAACAAAAGCAGAAAGTGTCTCCCTCATTCCTTCCTGAAAACTGATGTGGGACAGCGGAAACTGTTCAAAAAATCAAAAGTTTATTTTTTACCAAACGCATTAAAACTACTTCTGTTGTCAGATAACAACTGTGCTGACAGCAGAAAGCATTCCCGAACTGGCCCATAAGTTCACTTTGGGGACATTTATTTGATTCTTTTGACAGAGGCACTTTTGAGTTATATTGTGAAACCAAGGGGAATTTGTGGTTTTCCAAAAGTTGGGTAGGGCAACCGTAGCGAGTTATATTGTGAAACCAAGGTAAATTTGTGGTTTTCCAAAAGTTGGGTAGGGCAACCGTAGCCAAACGTTGGCTCCGACCTTGCAAAACCGGGGGTTTCAATCAACAAAAGCTTCTGAGTCCAAATTCTTGAGCCGCTTCAGCAATCGATGAATAAGAAGAGTCTCGAAGGGAAAATCACCCGTTTGAGTGTTTCTGATCGCCGCGTGCAACTTGAAGATCCATTGAGTTAGCCTATGGTGGAATACGGATTAGCAAATTCTTGTTTTCCATCCCGTAATCACTATAAGCCCACATTAACATATCTTCCCAAATCCACACCAAACGTCTCTCCCATACTGTGTTGAGTTTGTCCTTAAGTTAATAATAATAATCATTAACCGATATTAGATTCTTTAACACCCCTCCCCCTCTTCCCCACCTATTGATTCCTGGCATAGTTGTACTTTCTCTTACAGAATGACCTCAACAAATGTATTGTAATAATCACAATCACACATGTGTTATTTGTTGGTAGTAAGTACCGTGGTCAGTGTGGTCTAAATTGGATGTTTAAGGTACATATATTAGTTTTTCGAAATGTCACGCTGGAACTGAGTTGGTTCTTTATTTTAGCAGGCCTCGACTCAATTTTCCTAAGAAACTCTTCTTATGTCGGGCAAAGTTTGGTATGTAGTTACTACTTCTATGTTCCATCATATTCACCTCTGTCGAACCTGCATGCAACCTCTATTCAGAAGCTCAACGGTGTTTGCACTCTGCGGTTCAAAATCTAATAATTATTGCATTTCAGCAGCTGCAGAGGCCGGGAACGATGGGTCAATCAGCTTTAGACTGGTGCCCGTAAATTTGTTATTAGCTTTAGACTGGCGTCCGTTTGTAGCTGAGTCTCTCCACTTGGAATCTAGGATTCGCCTGTGTACGCTCGTTAGCGTACCTTTTCTTCATCTTTTCCACCAGAGGCTCCATGTTCCTGGTGCTCTCCACCAATCTGGAAAAGGTATGCATATTCAGGTTAATGAGCATACCTTTGTATTCGTCGCACATGCCTTGAAGGCATATCTCCACCAGTCGACTCTCCATGACGTCATCGATACACTCCAAGGACTTAGTCCTGAATCTTTTGATGAAGGCGACCCCTTCCTCGTCATGCCTCTGGTACATGCCTGAGAGGTGGATAGTGGTGACCTTTTCTTCGACCTGGAAGAATTTGGTGTAGAACTTTTTTACCATGTCCTCCCACGTCTTGACAGATCCTGCTTCCAGGGTCCTATACCACTTGTACGCGACAGCCCACAGAGACTTGGGGAACTCGCGCATCAGCAGCCTGGTATCCACCACGTGCGGGCCCATCGTATCAATGAATCGCATCACATGCTCGTGTGCATTCCCGCCGACTTCTTCGAACTTGTCCCACTTGGGCTCCTTGTATCCATCAGGGTTGGGCATCAAGTAAATGTCCCGCTGAATGGGAGGCGCGGTGTCAATCTTCGGGATGACAGTATCTGCGAGGTTCTGGTTTGCAATGATGCTGTCTATACGCTATTCCAGGGCCGCGAAGCCCGGAATGTAGGGCATAGTTGGATCATAGGGAGGTGGCGGCGGGGAGTGCATGGCTACCTAGGTTCCCGACTGTGCGATAAGGCACCGCCGAGTATGACGTAGGCTTCCCCACCGTTATCTGGGAGGGACTTGCCAGGACGCCCGGAGCCTCAGGCCCTAAGCCACTCGAAAAGGAAGATTTTGCAACAGACGTATGCACTATGGACGCGGTTGCCGCCACCGATAGAGGCAACGGAGCTGTCAGGGGTGAGGCTGAAGCCCTGTGATGGCATTTTGAGCAATCCTTCCCAAAATTGTCATGATTTGATCAATCTGGGCGGACTGGGCTTGCATCATCTGTGCTTGGCTCTGGATCGTGGTTTGGAGTTCCTCTAAAGAGGGCCCTCCTCCAGCAGTTACTTGCGCACGGACACTGGGATTGGCAGTGGTGTTGAGAAGTCCCTCTTCTCCCGAGGTCTCCTTGTGGGGAGGGGACCGATCGCCATCACGAGCGTTTGCGTCAGAAGACATTATGGAAAGGTTTAAAGAGAGTTGAAGGTGGATGTTTCACGTCAGGTTCACCAAAATGTGCTCGCAGGAATCCCTCAGAGAGATCCAAGTGTGCACCTCAAGTAGAGAATAGGAACACAGAGAGATGTAGGGTGTGTGTAGGGAGAGGGTAAGCACTGGTAACTGCTCGAGAGAGAGACAGTAGGATGAGAGAGAGTGGGTTGCTTAGCGTTCCAAGAGCTGAGATGTATCAGTTTGTACTCGGGTTTGTAATGGAAAGCTAACGATACTTATATAGTGGGGAAGTGACCATTGAGGGGGTTAATGCACCATAAATGGCGGCTTAATGATAGACCCCCAACGGCACGTTGGCCGTGTATATAGGAACCGTTACGTACTGCCCGCAAGTATCGGAGACCGTTATGAGATCAGCCGCATTTATGGGACACGTAACCCTAGAACCTCTCAGTCAGTTACCAGAGGTCCCGCGCGAGCTTGGTTGTCGCACGCGCGCGACGGGCTTTACCCTAACCTCCAAACCACTAAGCCCCTACAAATCCCGTGTTGGTGCGCGAGGGCCCTGTCTCGGAGCCCCCGACGTGGATCAGCATAGGTAGTGATCCGGTGTGGATGGAGCACAGCTGGGTGTACTGGATTGCTGCCACGTGGCTGTGATCTGTCTGTCCAGAAAGCTGTATCTACACTAAGTGTCAATAAAAGTAAAACTGCAGGGGGGTTCCTGTTTGAAAAATGGTGAGCAGGGGGTTTTCTGAAAAAATAAATACTGCGGGTAGCTAAGTGTCAGCGAGATGATACTGCAGGGGGGGGGGGGGGTTCTGTCAAAAATTCCAAAAAATGCAACAGTGCATTTCTTTTTCTTTTAAGGCAAGGGTAGGGATGAAACGGTTCAGTTCGACCCGATTTTGTCACCCATCCAAAACGAACAGCGTGTAACTGTTTAGGCAAAACTTAAACCTAATCCGGACCGTTCATGGCTCCAAAACAAACCGAACGGAACCTTAAATGACCGGGTTGGTTTGGTTTTAAACCGCTGTTTCTAGAAATATATTATTTAATTTAAAGTTTCTCTATAATTCATTGAACAATTAAATATTTGCTAAATTTTTTATGTCAATCAAAATAAAGTAGCAAACATTACATCATTTCAGTACCTACTGTATGGGATATATATGTAGAAGTTATCAAGTGTGACAGTTGTATAGCTTAATATGCTACATACACGGTTCAGTTTGGTTTATACAGTTTGAGATTTTTGCAAATTTGGACCGAACCGTATTATACGGTTTGTGATTTTTGCAAACCTGGACCGAATCGTAATAGCTTACAAACCGAACCGAACCGAACCGAACTGCCCGGTTCGGCTCAGATTGCGGTTTTCCCAGGTTTGAACTTTGCATCCCTAGGCAAGGGCACTCTTGAATTATTATATGAAATAGAGGGGTACAATTGTGGTTTTTCGAAAATTGGGTAGGGCACCCTAGCCAAACGTTGGCTTTGGCTCCGCCCTTGCAAAACCGGGGTTTCAATCATCAAGCTTCTGAATCCAAATAAGGAAATCACCCATTCCAGTGTTTCTGATAGTGCAACTTGAAGGTCCATTGAAGCCGAAGCATCATCAAATGTTCGTTTGCAATCTTCCGTCGGGCGGTGGAATCCACCGGGTCGCCGCTGGTGGTCTCAAATCTGCACACGGAATAGTTTTAGATAGGTGAGCCGGTCTCTTCGAATTCTTTCAATAACGCTATTGCTTGATTTCTTATCGATTGATTGCTGATTTCTGATTAGAAAAGAAAAATCAATTCTTTCAATAACCTCTGGGGCTGCTTCTGGTAAAGAGAGGAAATTGGTAATGAAGGAACAGAATAAATTAAGGGTTTCTAAAAACACTCCCTCAGCCACATGAAAATACACTTCAGAAAATATGGTTTGTTTTAGTAAGCTGAGAAGAGATTGACAGCCAAAAAGATGATGGAGGAAGGAAAAATAGATGTTTTACCTAACCTATACGCGCAGAAAATCATCTTCACACCCTTAACAACATACCATAACTACCAAATTTAAGCTTCTCATTGGTATTGCGGGATTGAGTTCGCCTATGGTGAAATACGGATTAGTAAATGTTGAAGTGATCTTCCTTAGCTCACACAGACTGCAAGCCACACTAATCACTATAAGCTTACCTTAACATATCTCCCCAAAGCCGCAATAAAGTATCCCACACTATGTCGAGTTTGTCCTCGAGTCAATAATAACAATCAACTGATATAAGATTCTTTTTCCCCTTCCCCACATATGGATTCATGGACATATTTGTCATTTCTCTTACTGAATGGCCTTAACAAATGTACTGGAATAATCACAATCACGCAGGTGTTATTTGATGGTAGTAAGTACTGTGATCAGTGTAGTCTGAATTGGATGTTCATGGTATTATATAGTAGTACTTGTTTTTACCTTTCAGTGACAGGCTGGAACTGATTTGGTTCTTAATTTCAGCAGGCCTCGACTCAATTTTCCTAAGAAACTCTTCTTATGCCGGGCAAAGTTTGGTAAGTAGTTACTACTTCTAAGTTTCGTCCTATTCATTTCCGTTGAACCATGCAACCTCTATTCAGAAGTTCAGAAGTGTTTGCACTTTGCAATGATCGGTTCTTTAACAGAATTCAATAATTATTGCATTTACAGCTGCAACAGAGGCCGGGAACGATGGGTCAATCAGCTTCAGACTGGTGCCTGCAAATTTGTTATTAGCAGAAAAAGAGGAGGCCAAGGCTGTATTAAACTTGTTTTTCAAGAAACAAGGTTTGAGTAATGCAGTGGCATCAAGAACCATCAATAAGTCAGAGCATTTCATTGATCACCTTGTTTCCATTCTTCACTCTGTTCACAAAGCGCGGTATCTAGTAGGTCCGTTTTAACTGTATTTGCTTCCCTGAAGCACCCTTTGCATGATTGCCTTTTACAAAAAACAAAAAAAATCTTCTCACTTCAATAAGTTTTCTTGGTTTTTCAGGCCGCGAGCTTACAACTCTTGAGATCAGGGATGCTCTTAACCCATACCTTGAAACCCTCCATGAGGAATATGGAAACATTCTGGTAGATGTTGTGGAAAGTTTCCCAAACCTGCCTATTGAAGAAAAGACTTCAGAAGAGTTGGCTGTTGTGGACGAAGGATTGGTTGCTCCAGTCACACTCCCCAAAACCGCTCCCAATGCGAAGAAGATAAGAGCGATGGCTAGAGTTGACATTGGCCCAGGAGAAAGCCTCCCTCCACATATCGTCTACCTTACAGAACTTGGCATGGACCTGGATCATATCAAAGAAGTAACCCGCAAGTTTCCTGCCTTCGCCTACTACAGCTTGGAGGGGAAGATTAAGCCTGTTGTTGAATTCCTTTTGGAGCTCGGCGTCCCAAAATCAGATATCCCAACTATCCTTATCAAGCGTCCTCAACTCTGCGGCATTAGCCTCTCAGAAAACCTTAAGCCCACCATGACTTTCTTGGAAGACTTTGGTGTGGACAAGAAACGATGGGCAAAGGTGATATATCGATTTCCTGCACTACTCACCTACAGCAGACAGAAATTGAAAGCAACTGTGGATTTCCTTTATGAAATGGGACTTTCTGCTGAAAATGTGGGTAAGGTCCTAACGCGCTGCCCTAATATATTCAGTTACAGTGTAGAGGTTAACCTACGTCCGACAGCTGAATACTTCAGTTCCATGGGTTTTGACGTGGCAAATCTCCTCTACCGATCTCCCCAGACGTTTGGTTTGAGTATTGAGGCTAATTTAAAGCCAGTGACAGAATTTTTCTTGGAGAAAGGGTTTAGCATACAAGAATTGGCTACTATGGTTTCAAGATATGGAGCTCTTTATACGTTTAGCTTGTCGGTTAACTTGGTACCGAAGTGGGAATTCTTTTTGACCATGGATTACCCACCTTCTGAATTGATCAAGTTTCCTCAGTATTTCGGTTACAGTCTGGAAGAGAGGATCAAACCTCGGTATGCAATTGTAAAAGACAGTGGAGTGAAGCTGTTACTTAACCAGGTACTGTCTCTCTCTGCAGTAGAGTTTGAGAAGGCTTTGAACAGAAAGATGAAGAAAAAGGGTGGATAAAAGCTGACATGATGTCAGATCTGTTCCGGTTGTACCAAAACCTAGGAGGACATTTCATTGTTGTTTTAGAAGTATTCAGAATAGGGGAGTGCTACCTTAACTCCTCGAAATCATTAAATCAATATAGTTCACTACATGGACATGTTCAGTAATCTACAGGAAAAGAATGCGAGGCTGGCTGCTCATCATTGCCCAGTTTATTAAGTTTTGATTAGCCTATATTATATGACCATGCAGACACAATACTTACAGCTACTGGAAAAGTTGACCATCATTCCGTTTGATTGTGCTTGTGAAGAGTGAATACCCGTTCTATCTAAGCTGATTGAACTTTGCATACTCCTTTTGGTTGGACTGTAAAGCAAGCCAAGCTTCCAACGCTGTAGATCTCATTTAATGTTTTGTGCTTGACACAAATTAGGCTCCATAAATCATCACTGAAGAAAAATAAGCTGTTGAGCTCATCATGGCTTCTAAGATTCCCGTGACATTTTATGAAAACCTAATGAAATCAGACTGGATAAACAAATCGACATAATCACATAACTGTGGTTGCCTATCTGGTGATGGTCTTTTTTTGGTTCTGCAGGAGATGTACTTCCAATTTATAAAGTATTTAATAAATGTGATTGCCTTTGGTTTCTGTTTGTTGTACAAGTTTGGTTTGGCTAGAATGTATATCTTGTATCTAAGGGAATCGCTTCCTCATTCCTTCTGATTCGCGCACCTCATCCTTTCTCAGAAAGTTGTCTCTAGAAGGAATCAGGTAATTTTATTTTGATTGTCAATCCAGCTTCTTTTTTGGTGTCTGCAGGCCCTTTGTATAGCACCGAAGTGTCTTTTTTAGCAAATATTCCACACAAATGGGGATGCCTTGTGAGTTAAACACATCAAAGATCAATATTTCAGCTAACTTGAAGATGACTTTTCCCTCTGGTTATACTGCCTCAGTGAAACTTCTCTCCCTCATCAAAGGGTGTGGAAGTTGGTTATTCATGTCCTCATTTCCCAACTTGAAGCTTCTGGTTTACATACATTATTCCATACAGTAGCTGACAGAAGTATAATTGTGGCAGAACGCATAATGTTGCACGTTTTGTGAATTTTCCCGATGGTTTAAGTAACGTGAACGGTCAAGGTAACCCTCATTGTAATATGCATGTTCTGACCACTCGATTATAGTCACCCTGTGTTGTTAACATGGGCTATGTTCTCTCTTTTTTTTTTTTTTTTTTTTTAGACCTAGTAGTATTGTCACTGCAATGCAAAGAAGACAGCTAAAACTTCTGCAGGTGAAGAAGAGAGTAGCCATAAAGAGAGTAGTCATGATTATTTTCTGGCTCAGTGTTGACCGTGAAAGACTCAAGGGGTAATAATGCTTGCCTTGCTATTTATCTGCCTTATTTTCTTCTGTGTATTACTCTCAGACCAAGTTACAATAGACTTTCCACATGGATCATATGGTTTAAGGAACTTATCACTGGAAAATGGAAATCAGGACCGCGATTGATGGAAATCAGGACATTGAGTTGCAGAATAATGCCAATCATTCGCTGTCGAGATAACAATAATCATCACAGAACTGGTACATATTGTGCTTTGATATTCCATTTGTCATCTGGGATTTGGATATTTCAACTTGTTCGTACAGTTCTTGTAACAGTTCCGTTTCTTATCTCGTGTTTTTAGATGGCAGAAACACTTCAGAAGAAACAACAATTTAGCCACCAGGTATGAAACTGTCTTTGTAGGTTACTGAAAAAAAGAAATATGACTTGTTCATCTAGATGAGCTGGCAAAACCTTGTCATAAGGTACAAATTGTGACGGTCGGCTCAAATCTGAGATTAGAAATATTTCGGTGGTAAGAAGCGTCATGGACACAAGAAAACACCATTTGGGCGCGTATTACTGTCAAACAAGAAACATTAGAATATACTAATTACCAGCAACATCAACGTACTGGACATTGTGAGAAGCCAACTGAGAAGGACAAAACTTTATTAAATCTATCTTTGACCCTTTTTAATTGCCGGCTTATGCTGTTGAATTGTTAATAATAGTTCTCTTTACGTTATCTTCACTGTTAATCCCAGCAACATACCAAGTAATTTCTCTTGTAATATCAGCCAATTGGCAATACAATATATGATACTACATTACTAATCTGTTTCAGTTTCAATCATTAAGTAGCAAACTGTAAGTCAGATTTCTCAAAAAATACTCATCTCATTCACTAATGGTGGGTGGTTGTAGAGTCTCGATCTTCATACTTTCTGTAATCTATTTTTGTATCTTCCTGAATGCCAGTTCAGAAGAAGATGGAGTGAAGGAGGCACTAGTGGAGTTCATAGCAAAGCTCTCGCCGGGTAACTTGCGAAACGATCCGAACTTCGGCTGGAACACGAGTTCAGACCCCTGCAAAGACAAATGGCATGGAGTGTTCTGTGACAGCCAGGCAACATCTGTGAGACGGATAGTCCTCGATCACCTGAACCTCACCGGAGCTCTTGATGCTGCGTCTCTCTGCAAGGTGAAGTCTCTTTTTGTTGTGAGCCTGAACGAAAACAATGTCAGTGGAGAGATACCTGAAGAGATTTCAGATTGTCAGTATCTGACTCACTTGTACCTGAGAGGGAATCTCCTCTCAGGTAACCTCCCAGCAAATCTCTCAAGATTGAGTAATCTGAAAAGGATCGACTTATCCGGTAATGACTTCTCTGGTCAGCTTCCTGATCTTTCTAGAATCTCAGGGCTGCTTACTTTCGTAGCTGATAACAATGACCTCAGTGGTGAGATACCAAATTTTGATTTCTCCAACTTGGTAGAGTTCAATGTCTCTTTTAACCATCTCAGTGGTCCAATCCCTGATGTTGATGGGAAATTCGGCATTAGCAGCTTCTTGGGTAATCCAGGATTGTGTGGTGATCCGAAGCCAAATGATTGCCAGGCGCCTCCTCCTCCTCTCAAGGGCAAGGATAACTCGAATGGCTTCTCAGCGAAAAAAGTGCTTGTCTATTCTGGCTATTGCATTCTTGGTTTAGCTGTTGTACTTGTGGTTGCAATCAAGGTGCTGAAGAAGAAAAAGACACCTCAAGAGGAGAGGACAGGTCATGCTGTGAATAATGCAAAGGAAGGTGATACAAGCAGTGAAAAGAGCACTACTGGGAACCACAGGTCTGAATTCTCCATCGCGTCCGCTGAGAGCGCGAAGGGATCGTCGTCTCTTGTCGTTCTTTCTAGCCCGGAGGTGAATGGGATGAGGTTTGAGGATTTGCTTCAAGCACCGGCCGAACTGATAGGACGAGGCAAGCACGGTAGCCTATACAAGGTGGTGATGGATGTTGGGGGGTTGACTTTGGCTGTGAAGAGGATCAAGAATTGGGGGGTTTCACGGGCAGATTTCAAGAAGAGGATGCTAAGGATAGACCAGGCGAAGCACTCAAATGTCTTGCCCGCGCTTGCCTATTACTGTTCCAAACAGGAGAAGCTGCTTGTTTATGAGTTCCAGGAAAATGGCAGTCTCTTCAAGCTTCTACATGGTAAACACACATTCTTACTGTCCCAATTTGTTTTTATCCTCAAGCTTCTTTTGGCCAGTTTGGGAATGCTTCTGTTGCCGGCACGACTGCTTTCTAATAGCAAAAGTAGTTTTTAGTGTGTTTGGTAAAAGTATTTTTTCTTAATGTTTCGAACGATTTCCACTTTCTACTGGCTCATAGCAACTTTCGGGAAGAGGAGAGATGCTTTTCTGGAACATGCTTTTGATTAATATATTATAGCCAATTTACATTTTAAGATTTTCATTATTTATCCTCATGGTACTAATATGTGTCATATAATTGTCATTTTACCCTCACAGCAGGTTCGCAGTTGATTTTACCAAACATGAAATCGTTGTATCAATAGTCCACCGTAAGTTTTACGTAATATTTACCAAACAACATTAAATCTAGAATTCACAGCAGCTTTCCCACAGTATTTTTCACACAATAGCTTCCTACACCGTTACAGCATTCCCAAACTGGCTCTTACTATCCCAACTTAGGCAACATTTTACTGATTCGACAATTGTTTTTCTGATACCTAACACACTAATGTTTTTTCCAGGATCACAAAATGGGCAGCAATTTGATTGGGGAAGCAGGATAAGCGTCGCTGCAAGCACATCAGATGCCCTTGCATGCATGCACAATGAGCTTCGCGGTGAATCAATAGCTCACGGGAACCTGAAATCATCCAACATACTATTCAACCAGAACATGGAACCCTGCATAAGTGAGTACGGTCTAATGGTGGTTGATAACAGCTACCAAGACCAGTCGTTGGAGCCCATCAAAAGCATGGATCCGTCTGGTGGTGGGGCCTACAGTACGTTCAAGGTAGACGTTCACGGGTTTGGAGTGATCCTACTCGAGCTGCTGACGGGAAAGATGGTCCAGAACAATGGGGTTGATTTGGCTAAATGGGTACAGAATGTGGTGAGAGAGGAATGGACAGTGGAGGTGTTTGATAAGGGTTTGATTGCAGAAGGTGCAAGTGAGGAGAGGATGGTGAACTTGTTGCAGGTGGCTTTGAAGTGTATAAACACATCTCCAGAGGCTAGGCCAAGCATGAGTCATGTGGCTACTATGATTCACTCTATCAAAGAGGATGAAGAGAGGTCCATAGTTTCTGACCCATGATTGGAAAATTAGTGATTCAAATCTGTGGCCTTGAGCAGTGTTATAAGTTAATTTTAAATTTTTTATGACGATTATTTATTTGTATTCTGAATAATAAAGGATTTTTTCCAAGCTCCGTCACTGGCCTTGTTTGGTTCCCGGGAAATTTCCTTGTTTTTTGTACCTGCTTTATTGGTGATCGTTTGGTTCCAAGAACCAGAAGAGTTTTCAACAGTGGTGAATCCAATGTGGTAAAATACATTTTCACCCCCCTCAAATTTATAAAAGACATTTTTACCCCTTCTTGGTTGGGAATTAGGAAAGGACACTTGCACTCTTTCATTGTGCCAAATTGTAAGACACTTAGGCCTCGTTTGTTTTTCGGCTTAGATGTATGGGGTCGGTAGTGATGATATTAATAGTGATGGGATTAGTTGTACCGGGATTAACAGTGATAGAGTAAATATAAGTTTGGTGTTTGGTAGATAGTAGGGTGGGATGGGAGTAACCAATGATATTGACCAAATCATCCTCATTATTAAAGGAAAGAGATAAAACAAGAACTAAAATCTAAGGGCAAATTGGACTTTCTACCGCAACTCATGTGCATCACTATTAATACCTGGTACCCCAGGTACTACACATGATCCCCCATTTGAGGGCTTGAGAATAATGAATTGATGGGCCCCTAAATAAACAAGTCCTTTTACTTTTTTCACCAAACAATGGATTTGGAGAGTAATGTCATCCCATTCCGTGAGTACAGTGAAAACAAACAAGCATCCATAATTTGTTATTCTCTACTCCAAAAGGCCAAAATTGTCCCAAAAGTACTATCCCACACCCACCTCCAAACTAACTGTGTCACAATAAGGGAGTGCAACTTTCCTGAAATTTGGCACACTGAAGGGGTAAATGTGTCATTTCGTAAACAGTAAGGGCCCAAAGTGTCTTTGTATCAAACTTGAAGGGGTGAAAGTGTTTTTTACCCCTATCATAAAATTATGTACCACTCTGTCTCAGCTTTTTCTCCTTATTTTAACTTTTTGACTCGTATCTGAGTCACTTTGATCGAATAATTTCGATAGCAAAATCATGTGCGTTTTTGTAGAGCAACTTTTACTTAACACCATAAAAATATTACTCGAAAGTTTGCATCATTTTACTATCTAACTCAACCAGTCAAAGTGTTGAAAGTCAAGATGGAGAGAAAGAGGTTAGACAGTAATATTTTTTCATCTGACTACAGTATAAAATACTCGCAAAGATGACAAGTACGCGACCTGAAGTCCACTCTCTTTCTCTAATGGCAGTGGACAGAGCCACAGTGAGGGTCACCAACGTCCCCCGAACCATCAAAGCCAAAGACCTCTTCCTCTTCTTCGAAACCCTAACCGGCCAAAACTCCATCTACGCCTGCGAAATCATCGGCGACCACAAGGAATGGAAGTCCAAAGGCATCGCCCACCTCCAATTCGAAACCCTCGCCGCCAAGTCCACCGCCATGCGTCTCTCCGGCGACGGAAAACTCCTCTTCAAGGGCTCCCTCCTCTCTCTCGCCGACTCCATCGCCGACGTCGTCCCCCGACCCGTCGATCCCAAAAATCGGGTCGAAAAAGGGGTTCTCCACTGTGGGGTTTTGTCTGCTGAAGACAGTTTCTGTGTGATGGAGTCATGGAAGGTGTTGAAAGGTTGGGTTATGCCGGAAAGGAGTAGTCTTGAGTTTTGGATTGAGGTCGGTGGAGGAGGGGAGTGTTATAGGTTGGAGATGCAGTTTGATTACATTTGGGAGTCTTCTGCATGTCGATTTAGGAGTGAAAAGCCCAATGCATTGCTTCTCCAGGTATAATTTTGTTTCTGTTCATGCTAGATTTTGCTTCAATTCACTGTAATTGCTCTTTGTGATGTGTTCTTGTTATCAATCTGTTGATGTAAGTGCTAGTCTTTGCTTAAACTGGTCGAGGGATTGATTGATTGAATTAAGTGCATGTTTGGGTACCATGATTTTAATCGGTTCGGTCCTTTATGACATAAAAATTTAATCTACAAAATCTGCAAATTAAAATACTCTCGGTGCAATTGTAGAATATCCAAAATTGGGGATTATGCGACTAGAAATCTCAGAAAAAATAATTTTAATGTGTTTTTTGACATTAGCATGATCATAGTTCATTTCTAAGTGTGTGAATTGTGTATTCAACAAATTGAAAATTTAGCTCTTTAAATATTGTCTAGTGGATCAAATTAACAATCTACAATTTCAGTTCATACCAAACAGATTTTGCTTTTTAGTTCAGCTGGATAATTCACCCAAAATTATTTCAGCCGATTTTTCAGATTGAAGCCGATACCAAACAGGGCCTAAGTACTGTTTTCTACTACACTAGTCACACAGGGTAGACTCATTAATGTAGAGAACCCAAAATAGGATCAAAAGGAAATTGAATGAAAATGCCTGGAATGCAATAGGGGTTGTCTTGGCTTGTTCGTGTGTTGCTTCAGTTGTTTGTGTTTCAGACTTTCAGTTACTTATGCTGAGGCGGATATTAAGGCATGAAAGCATGAGGGAGAGCATCTAGGGTCTAGAATTGCATGCTAACCACGTGATAAGAGTAATTGGTAAAAGTGGACGAGGTTTTGAGGCTTCCTAGCATTCATTGCATGCGCGCCAAGTGAAAGTGTAAAGGCTTCACAGCTTTGTATGTCGACCCCATATAAGAGTAACCGACATACAAAAATGGACGAGGTTTGGAGGTATGTGCACTGTGCCAACCACATGAAAGTGCTGACGAGCTGATCGTGCACAGTTCTGAAGTAACTCTTACAAACGACTTGCAACAATCACGAAATAGTGTTGTTTTATTAATGAACTGTATCTCAAGTATCAATGAAGTAGCTCATAATTTGGCATACTGATAAAAAACCATGTTTGACCTTGCTCATGCACTTTTTTGATGGGTTTTGCTGATTTGTGAAATTGCATGTTTTCGAGGCAGTTTGGACTTCAAGTTGCATACAGTGATACTTCCTCTGCCCTCAAAGTTAGGCCATTTCTCCTGTTTAAGATGTCCCTCCAAATTGGTTATCCACTTCCTTTTTAAAAGCATCAAAACAGAGCGAATTTGCAGTTCTACACATAATTATGTATGAAAGTTCATTTGGGAAAGAAGAAAGAGGGGATAGTTTTGAAAATAGCATGTCAAGATTTGAATCAAAGTTCATTAAGTACATGTCTACATAAAAAAATGTTGTTCCAAAGATAAGAGTATGTCGACCCCATATAAGAGTAACCGGCATAAAAGATGGAAGAGGTTTGGAGGCGCGTGCACTGTGCCGACCCAATGAAAGTGCGGACGAGCTGATCGTGCTTCAGGGGCTCAGCGCAGTTCTGAAGCAATTCATACAAATGACTTGCAACATCCACAAACTAGTGGTGTTTCATTAATGGACTTTATCTCAAGTACCGATGAAGTAACTCATAGATTGACATACTGATAAAAAAACCATGCTTGAACTTGTTCATCCACTTTGTAGCTGAGTTTTGCTGATGTGTGAAATTGCAAGTTTTCGAGGTAGTTTGGACTTGAAGTTGAAAACATAAATATGGTGTTTGGGAATGGAATCTGTAACACTACCCATAAATATGGCCAGAAAATTGGTTATCCAAGTCCTTTTAAAGCATCAGAATATAATGAATCTGCAACACTACCCATAAATATGTATGAAAGTTAATTTGGGAATGGATAGTTTGAAAACATTATGTCAAACTTTGAATCAAAGTGCATTGACAACATGTCTACATAAAAAATTGTGGTTCCAAAGATGGACAACCATTACAGGACAGAAGGAGTCTATGGTTCACCGACACTCCAAATATGGCCACGTTCGCATTTCAGACACTTGGGACACGCGGAAACGTCTCGGACACTCCGCTCGACGTCACCGACACGCCACCTGGCATTGTGATTCATAAAACAGTAAAAATGGCCGGACACGCCGCGGAAACGTGGGTGAAGGCGTGTCTTAAATCGCAGACGCTGGGGGAGACGGCTGGAACTTTTTTAAGGTTCTCGGGGGTCGTTTTGTGATATTTTAAAAAGTAGAGGGACTGTTGCGAAATTCGGAATAACACATTTTGGGGGTGTAATAATGTCCTAAAGTATGTCCATAGCAATCTTCGACTTCTTGCTAGACATACACCTAAATATAGGGAGGAGAAACAAAGTTTTGGGAGAGCACCGGAGGTTCATTTGTTGGAGGATGTTTGTAGCCTGGGTGTTGCTAATCTTACACTTGATAAGCCCGAAGTGGAGGAGTTGTATAAGGATTGTGAACAGGATGCTCATGAGGACACCAAAGATGAAGATGAAGATATGGATGACACATGACCTTTAAGTCGTTAAATTGTAATGTCTTGTGAACTTATTTATGATTTGATATGGTTGCATTGACTGAACCTATTTATGCTTTGATGTGTTTGTAGTGTGACTGAAGTTGTTAATGCCTTGATTTCTTCTTTATAATGGATTATGACTATTTTTTGGTTGTTAAGTTGCAACTTGCAACTCTGTAAGTTTGTCAACATTAGACTATCTGGCAATGTATTGCATGCTTTAGTATAGTAGTGTTATTTTCCTTAAGGTGTCTCCCAAATGCCAATGTTACACGTGTCGGCGTTTCTCGATTTTCTAAAATTTGGCGTTTCGGCGTCTCCGTGACCTGCCGTATCCGTCTCCATTTCCGTGCAACGCAGGAAGGGGTATTTGATCTATAGCGTTATTTATATCTGCATCCGGTTATATGCTTATAATATTACATTTAGTTGCCTTCAATTCTCGGTTTTATACTTGTCACATACCACGGTTTAGAAACTTAAGTTAACTTATTTAAATTTAGTTACACGATAGTGCATGTCAAGCTCTATAAGTGCTCATGCTACAGAATGCAGTTCTGAAACCTAACCCTGAGAAATGCATAGTAAGGGTTTTCAGAACTTTACAGAAAAGCTTGAGACTCGATTTTTAATTTTTCTAGCAGATTAAGACCCAAAAGTATTTTATTATATATTGTTGTTGAGTGGTATATTATTGTACAAGGAAGATAAATAGGAGTGTGTGAGGGGAGGCAGTAACATTATTTGACAAGAGGTACTAAAGAATGGTAGCTTTGCTCAATCATTCCTAGTGATGAGAGATAGACAAGAGGTTACCCATAGGATCAGGGCCGGGTGGAAAAAATGGAGAAGTACTTATGTAGGCTTGAGTGGCAGCAGGGCATCAGCTAGGCTTAAGGGTAGGTCTTACAAACCTCTATAAGACCCACTTTGATGCATGGGACAAGGTGTTGGTAGTTTAGAAAAAATATAACCAGAAGATGTGTAGCAGAATGAGAATGCTAGGGCAGATAAGTGCTGTTACTAGGAAAGACAGAATGCAGAGTGAAACAATTTGTAGCAAACTTAAAGTTGCTCCAATAGAAGACAAATAATAGAAATTTGTTTGTGGTGGTTAGATAATGTATTTAATCGGGCCGTTGGTGCACACATTGGAAGTAGTAATCTGCTCTAAAATTAAAGGCACCCTGGGTAGTGACAATAGGATATGACTTGCTCAAATTAACCAAGTGAGTGAATGACTTTGGAAAGACAGAATTGGAGGAAATCCATCAGCATAACGAGTTGGGAAAAGTAATATGGTCTAAATTGAGGTTGGTAGACGGAGACTGGGGGAATCTGAGTAGAGACAATAGGACATGGCTTTCTCAATTTAAATCTAAGTGAAAGAATTAATTTGGGAAGACAGAATTGGAGGAAACCAGTCCACGTAGCCGACCCCGGTCAAACTAGGAAGAGGCCTTTTGAGTGTAAAATATAAATAGAGGTGTATTTTTTTGCTGGAGAACATTTATCGATGAAATTTTTACTATTTGAACCTTCCAGTTTCTTGTCATTAGGTAAGTACACGCTAGTTACTCTGTTTATTAACTTCTACCTATGTTCTCCGTAGTTTGCTCTAATTTCTTTTTACAGTCAAACGTCAAGTTTGTTCTTACAAGTGTGCGAGGGAACTAATATAGAGAACCAGTACCACACCAAAAGTAACTAGGGAAATAGCTATTCTCCTTTTTGGTATTTAAGATTGAAGAATGATTGATTAGTAACAGGAAAAAGCTATGCTGTTTGAAAGTTAGTCGTACTGATTAAAGTAAAAGGCTTTACTATGATCTCTTTGTGTGTATGATAACACCAGTGACTTAATGGCTGTTTCATTACTTGTTTATTTGATGCAAATGTATATTTGCCTGCCTTTCTGCCCTCTATTTCTGAGAACCTCTGTCTCCCTATTATCACCGAGATAAGTAGACACCACCAGTAACTTATTTGAACCGCCTGCCTTTATTTGATTGTCTGCTTAAAGACCACATGATCTATCAAATAAAGACCACATGA
The DNA here is from genome assembly GCA_023055425.1 of Linanthus parryae. Classification (NCBI taxonomy): domain Eukaryota; kingdom Viridiplantae; phylum Streptophyta; class Magnoliopsida; order Ericales; family Polemoniaceae; genus Linanthus; species Linanthus parryae. The sequence continues at coordinate 101,448,654 of JALGPY010000004.1, forward strand.
ATTCCAATTTGACAAAGGTGATTGATAATATATTTATATTTATATTCTGAATAAAGAGCTATTTGATGTCTGTGCGTCTATTTATACATCTTTAAAGTTCTGTTTACGTTTTTTCTCCAGATGTTAGAAAACAGTAAACATAGGTTTAATACATGATAGGGATTGAGTTGGGACCTCCTAGTTAGTTGCTTAAGTTGTGGTCGACCAGACCAGGCCTAATTGTTTGAATGCTCTGCAAGCTGTCATATCCTTGTCCTAGGTTTGTATGGTAGATCATTTATTTGGCACATTGTGCATGCACATTTTATCAGGTGCAGGAAATACACATGTTTTTATTTCCTATATTATTTTATAGATTGCTTGCTAATTGACTGCAATTAGGATATCAAGTTCTTTACTTTTTGTATATTATGTGTTCAAGGTGCAGCTTGCTTTTAATTTAAATACAATATGATCTCTTTTCAGAGTGTTACAAAAATATGTATCATTCTGCTTGCTTCTGTTCCATATAGTTATTGCTAATTAATGCATTTGTATCATCTATTTGGGATTTGCATTACTAAGTTATAAATGAGCCCTGCTGGTTACAAAATGGGTGGTGTATTCGGCTTACAATAATCAGTCAGAGCTGAAGAGAAGGATTAATGGATGATATTTCTGCTATATGTACTGTATGTAATTCTGAGTGCCACCATGTAAAATAACAAGACTGCTAAACGAGTTGGGAAGACTTGTATGTTTAGTTTGTTAACATGTTTTTCCAGGAAAGCACGTAGGGAAGTTGTTGGAAATTGAATTGGATTACTGGAACTGTTATCAGGTCATGATTTCTATTAAGTTTAGAATCTGTGCGTGCGCGAGCGTGTGCTGGTGTATTTGTTCGTGCTAGGTAATTGAAAACGAAGTTAGTTAATTACTTTATGGTGATTCATTTTCCTCATTTCCTCTTCATCGTGTCCCGAGGCTTTTTGGTGGACCAATTAATTGTAGTGTTTTCACTTGTGTTTGGGCTGATGATCAAACATTCCTTTTGCTTCGAAGAAATTGAAATGCAACTTTGTTTTTATCTGTATAGAACTTCTTACTGATTTAGTATACTGTCAGTATTCCTGGATAACCTATTCATCCACATGCTAAAAATGCAATTTGGATCTTGTGAACGCAAACAATATCATCATCTGGTGCTCACTTTCAGCTGCCACTAAATTTTGTTGTTTATAATGACAATCTGTATTTGCTTGGGTAGAAAGAATAATTAACAGCGTGTCTGCAATCACAGTCGCGGGTTTCCTGTAATAATTTCTGAAAACTTTAGACCTCATATCATTAGCTCTTGCTCTACATGTTATTGTTTAAGAAATACAAAGGTTTCTCCTCTTGAGACGAACATAGTGTGTACATTTGTAGCATTTTTTGTTTGAGAAAACACATCAAAAGTCTTACTTTCAATACTAATTATTTTTATTCTGGGTAGTTCAGTATTGTGTTCGTCAATTTATTGTTATAACATTGTCTATCACTTTGATGAAATTTTTCCTTAATTTATTGCTTTATCCAGCTAAAATATGCTCCAAAGGTATATGAAAAAGTCTCCGGACCTGATATCAACTTGAAGTTCAGTGCCAACCGTTTCCGTACTTGCAAGGAAGATTTTAATTTTCAGTGGGTGCGCACTACAGATTTTTCTATCTTGAAATCAATAGGGCAATCATCTTCACTTTGTTGGGAAATCAACGATGAAACATTGGTTTCCGATATTATTGGCAGTTTGCCCTACCATAAAAAAGACCTAAAAGATCTGAGTCGCGATGAAGAATATGATTTTGTTGCCACTTCTGAGCTAGTTCCACTTGTGAGATGCCAGGCAGATTCTCAGTTAGCGTATGAGATCCTTTTCCAACTTAACTCTCTAGTTCATACCACTAAAATAAGTCTTGCAGCAGTGGATGATGTGATTGAGGCTCTGAGTGGTTTAGACACAGACACTGCAATGGCGGTTCTCCAGAAAATGCACAAGCTGCAGTCAACTTGTTATGATCCAGTTTCATTTATTAAAACCAGGCGACATGTTTTAAGAAACAATGGTAGGAATCCCCCTTCATCATCTCTCAAGCGATTGACAAATAATAACATAATGAGGTGTCACAGAGTTCTTATCTCGCCATCAAAGATTTACTGCTTAGGACCTGAACTTGAATCTTCGAACTATGTTGTGAAGAAATTTGCGTCACATGCTTCCGATTTCTTAAGGGTTACTTTTGTTGAAGAAGATTGGGGTAAGCTGTCACCTGGTGCCGTCTCCACAAGTACTCAGAAAGGTTTCTTTGCAAAACCTCACAAAACGCGCATTTACCATAGGATTTTGTCGGTCCTCAAAGAAGGGATCACAATTGGAGATAAAAGATTTGAGTTCCTTGCCTTCTCTGCCAGTCAGCTCCGCTCAAATGCAGTGTGGATGTTTGCTTCCAACAAAGAGGTGAAAGCAGAAGATATCCGCGAGTGGATGGGAAGCTTCTCTAAGATACGCAGTGTTTCCAAATGTTCGGCAAGGATGGGTCAGTTATTCAGTTCTTCAATGCAAACAGTGGAAGTCCCTGCATCAGATGTTGAAGAGATTCCTGATATTGAAATTTCCTCTGATGGAGTTGACTATTGTTTCTCCGACGGCATTGGAAAAATTTCCCCTGATTTTGCTAGGCAAGTTGCTCAAAAGTGTGGAGTGGATCATACTCCTTCAGCATTTCAAATTCGATATGGTGGCTATAAAGGTGTGCTGGCCGTTGATCGTGGCTGCTCCAGGAAGATATCTTTACGTAGTAGCATGCATAAATTCGAATCAAATAGCAGAATGCTGAACGTTACCAAGTGCTGTGAGGCCATGTCGTGTTACCTGAATCGGGAGATTGTTGGCCTTTTGTCTACGTTGGGAGTGGAGGACGAAGCTTTCTTGGCTTTGCAAAGTCAACAGCTTCATCTGTTGGATCAAATGCTGAAGAGCAGAGAGGCAGCACTAGAAGCTCTAGAGAGCATGGGTGAGACCAGGGCTAAGAGTATTGTAGCAAGAATGTTAGTTCATGGTTATGAACCAAATCTACATCCTTACCTCTCCATGATGCTCAGAGCTCACCGTGACAACCAATTATCTGATCTAAGAACCAGGTCTAGAATATCTGTTCCCAAAGGAAGGATTCTAATTGGATGTTTGGATGAAACTGGCATTTTGAATTATGGCCAAGTTTATGCTCGAATAACCATGACTAAAGCAGAGCTGCAATGCGGAAACAAGAGTTTCTTCCACAAGGTTGATGAGACAACATCCGTAGTGACAGGGAAGGTGGTTGTCACAAAGAATCCATGCCTTCATCCAGGAGATGTGAGAGTCCTAGAGGCTGTGTATGAATTGAGGTTAGAGCAACAGGGTTTAGTGGATTGCATCGTTTTTCCCCAGAAAGGACAAAGGTAATCACTTTATTATCTGATTGGAGTGTGGTATGATCTTTTATTGCTGAAAATGTTCTGTAGACGTGGTGCCTTAGGGCTATATTTCTTGTAGGAAAATGAAAGATTTTTTAAATCTGAAGAAAAAATGTTCTCCATGAATATTCTAGACTAGCTATAACCAGAAGTTTCTGGTAATTGACAAAAAATCAATGGAGGATAATATAGCTGAAATTTCAAGAACTTCTCAAATAATTTCATAATAGTGTGTTTCATTGTCAATTTCCATATTTCCTAGTCCATCTCCTCCACAAACTCAGGTTCCTAAAGTGGGCAAGTAGAATTACTTCTTAGGCCATCTGTGTGACGTCTGACCGCTTGTTTTGATTCTACCTGGAATAGCATGACTGCTGAGGTACTTAGACTTTTATTTCATCAGTCTTTTTCAAATGTTAAGGTTGGAATCTTCATCAGTCTTTTTCAAGATGTTAAGGTGGGAATCTACTCAAAGTAGTGGGAATGAACTTGAGATCTTTTGTAGCCAACTGTGCAACTGTAATAATGGTGACATTAGTCTAAGATCACTAGTACTTTGTGGGTAATGTGCTCTCATGTATCTAAACTGGAAGAGCCTTTAAAGTAACTAGAAAAGTCATGCCCAAGCCGCTGACCTAGGAATCTATAAATCATTTAGTGTTGTTATAGCTTATATATAGCTGTTTAAATAGATGTACAATGTTCACATGAAATGATAAACCCTCTTGCACCCGTACTTGTACAATATCCATTGTTATCTTTCTCCTCTAAACCTCTTCAGCCCTTGAACAGAAACTAGAGTGAAGCACTTAAACCCGAATATTTTCCTGAGCCTATCTCCTTTTTGGATTTGCTTATGTTACTCAATGCTCAGACCTCCCACCCAACAGAAACTTAGTTGGAGCCGGTAAATGATACTTAACGAGGGTTGAGAGATCTAGACGGTTAATTTGAAAATGACATACAGTGAATTGAAAGACTTGCTTTACGGAAGAATGTACTGGCAATAATGAAAATACAGTTAGGCATGTTTCTTAAGAAAAGTTAATACAGATCTTCTATAGTAGATAGCTTTCCACATTCGATGGTGAAAACTGAAACGTCATTTGTTAGTAGGTAATTATGTGGAAGGGTCACAATTCTTGACATCTACAACAGAAGGAGCATAACCACTTATGGACCAAATCTGCTCCGAAACATTGAAAATAAGGTTCCAACAGAGGGAGCATCTTTTGTAGCAAAACTAAGAACACCAACATGGAGGAGCAAACCTGAGATGAACTGTTCAGAGGAGCATGATTAAAAACACTTTTAGTCAAAGCTTTGGATTCCTTTTGAATGAAAAATAGAAAATTGGGGGTGATCATGGGCTCATTTAGATTAGTGTATGGTGCGACTAACTAGATGTTATTTTTATTTCTAATGAAGTAATATTGATTTTTTTAATTTAAAACTCTACAATTTTGTTTTTTTTTTTATTTGAAATAACTCCTAATTTTGTTACTTAATTAATCCACTGTATTTCTTATTTAAATAAATATCGTATATTTAATGTATGATAATTGTTATGTAAAATATAATATTACATTGGTAGATAGCTAAAAATTAATAAAATATTAATGATGAAGCTAATATGCCTCATTGGCTGAGCTCAAGCAACAAATTGGAGGATCAAATTTGGTCCAAGGTCACAAAAAAAGTAGTCCATCTCTTGGAGATGATACCACTTGTTGGCGATGGGTTTATTCTTCATCTGTACTTGGGCTTCTTGTGAGACGCTATTAATGAACTTTTTGTCTATAGAACGAAGCTGATGTTTCTTGCAAAAAGTCGTGTTTCTCTTTGGCCATTCCACTATCAAATAAGTTATGTTTTTCTTTTCTTTTGGGCGAAGGGTATTAGACAAGGGTTTTTTTTCAGCTCATAGGAATCCTGTTAGTAGATTACGACCTACAATATTTATCTTCTTTTAGATGCTTTACTTGGAAGCTACTCAAAATTGATCCAACTAGTCTTGCAATACTGTGACTGATGTTTAAGTGTGTTATAATGACAGGCCCCACCCAAACGAATGCTCTGGTGGTGATCTGGACGGGGACCTGTATTTTATCAGCTGGGATGAAAGTATAATGCCAACCAAGATTGTGACCCCTATGGACTATACGGGGCGAAGACCTCGTATCATGGACCATGATGTAACTCTAGAGGTAGCTTCATAACCTCATTTTAAGAAAGTACTTTCTGCTACTTCATCTGTTTCTTCTGTTTCTTCTGGTTACTGTTTGCACAGGTTTTAAAAACCAGTGCAAATGACCAGTTCACCCCCACTCTTTCACAAGAACACCCTCTCTGTCCATGATAGCTTTAAAACATCATTTTTCGAAACTACTTTCTGCTATATGGCATGTAACATGTTCCTTTATCTCGAGTTTTCCAACACTCGCAGGAAATTCACAAGTTCTTTGTTGACTACATGATCAATGATACTCTCGGAACCATCTCCATCGCTCACCTCATACACGCAGACAGCGAACCGGAGAAAGCTCTTAGTTCGAAATGTCTGGAGTTGGCCAACCTCCACTCCATGGCCGTCGACTTTGCCAAAACAGGAGCAGCCGCCGAAATGCCCAGATTCTTAAAACCAAAGGAGTTTCCAGACTTCATGGAGAGGTGGGACAAGCCCAGTTACATATCTGAGGGCCCACTGGGGAAACTGTACAGGGCAACCATGGCCGCCCCGCTGCACGAGAAAACACCGGAGTTTGTTTGGTCCGAGGAGACGGCACGCGACGTCTACGACAGTGATCTGGAAGTGCAAGGCTTTAAAGATTTCATCGAAACTGCGAAGAGCCACAAGGAGATGTACTTGGACAAGATGAGCTCGCTGATGATATTCTATGGAGCAGAAAGCGAAGTGGAGATACTGACGGGTAATCTGCGTACAAAGTCTAGCTATTTGCAAAGAGATAACAGGAGGTATGGAGAGATGAAGGATAGGATTTTGGTGTCTACCAAGAGCCTATCCAGGGAAGCGAAAGGGTGGTTTGGGAGGAGCTGCCAAGAGAATGAGAAAGAAAAGATGGCCTCCGCGTGGTATCATGTTGCTTATCACCCGACCTACTATAAGGAGAGCGCTAACTGCTTGGGATTTCCGTGGATCGTAGGCGACATCTTGTTGAGTATCAAGTCTGGGAAGAACAGACTGTTGTCGGGAACAACAACTGATGGAAATTAGTAGTAATATGCAGGAAATGGAACATGCGTGGTATCATGTTGCTTAGATGGAAATTAGTAGTAATATGCAGGAAATGGAACATGAGTTGTCTGTCCCATTGTAATAATGTTGGAGCTATTCTGAAGTAAACAATCATGTGAAATTTCGAAACACTGTTGTGTGTACCTGCTGGCTGCTACTGTTTTTACTAACCCATATCTCGAGTGCCTCTTCTCGTTGGAGTGTGACAATTTTGTTTAGTCAAGTTGGTAAATCAGTACATATTTTTCTCAATCTGGGTGAAAGTTAGCGAATCTTGGTCTAAGTTAAAGCTCTCTCGTGGTTGTTTGGTGATTCAGTGGTTGATGGTGATTGGGTGATTCTGTTGATCACATCGACGCATAGATGCAAGACGCGACTGCAATGGAAGAAGTGGTTGCCTATTTATGAAAAGGTATGACATTCACCAGGGGCATTAAGTCGCCAAGCAACCAGAAATAGTAAATTCGTTATTACTACGTACTACTTCCTCCGTTTCTTCTCTTTCTCTACGCTTTTGACTTTTTGACTCGTATCTGTGTCACTTTGACCGGATGATTCGGATCGCAAACGATACAATTTTTTGATAATTTTTTCACCATATAGAAGAAATTTTACTCTACAACAACATGAAAAAATTATCAAAATATTAGATCGTTTTGCTATCCAAATCACCGGATCAAAGTGAACGTAGAGAAAGAGAAGAAACGGAGGAAGTACTATGTTACTTAATGCGACGGTGTGATGTTGAGAGTTACTGTGTTACAGGTCTGACCGCCATAATAACTGGCTTTCAGGGTTTTACAACTACTAAATTCCTCCTGATAGCAGGCTGCCCTCCCAGTTTGTCTTGGCTAAGGTTCCAGCCCAAACTTGTCTGAAATAATTGGGAGAAGATTTATTCTGTGGGAACTTAGCTTTTAACAGTTTCATGCAGCAGGAGTACCAGAGTGTCCAGTACAGCCTACCTATATTGGTTTGTATCATATAATATTTGACCATGACAGGGTGAGCTACCTCCACAATCGCAATGCAACAAGCTGCCTTTTGTTCTAGGTGGACTCCTTTACCACTCGAGTCTCAAACATCTGTTAAATTTACTACAATTAGTGCATGTTTGACAACTCTATTTTTACATAAATATATTTAAAAATGTTACGTGTAGTCATATCACATGCATATCTTTTTTTTAACTTATAAAGTAAATGTTCATAAAACAATCAATTTAGCATTTTTTGTAAAATCGAATACTTTTATATCAGTACCAACCTAACACTGAGCCTACTAAATGAAATTTATTTTGTGTCATTTTTTTTTGTTTTCAAAAAAGCTACAAGAAATTTCACATAATAATAGTAACAAACTCAAGCATCCAATGTCTTAAAAAAAAACTCAATCATCCAATACAAGATGCTCTCAAATAGTAGTATACAAGAAACAAGCCTTATTCTTACATCACATCAAAAGAACCTAATTATTCACTCCAACAATAAACAACAGACAAATGCAATTTTAGGAACTCCCATCCAATTTTTATTGCTCCATTTGCTTTGTCTATAGTCACTCCATTGTTAATGAAGAAACATCAAACCTAATAAAACAGAAGGAGAAGAAGAAAACATTTTCTATCTACCAGCACAATGATGAAATGAAGTATACTATACTTTTGAACCAGAATAAAATCACTATCGAACAAATCTAACCCCAATAAGAAACAAAAAGTCAACATCCACACCCCATTTTCTGGCTACACACGCCACCGCAATTCCGCCGCCGCCGCCGTCGTCTCCCGCCGCCCTGTCACCTGAACTCCGGCGCTTCCTTGCCGAGATCCATCGACGTCTTCGTCGACACCGGCATCGCCGCGTACCTCGCCGAGAAATTCGGATAAACGAACTCTTCCTCATCCAAATCACCGTTCTGCCCCTCGTCGAAATTGAGAGCGTAACTCAAAGGATCGTACTGGAAATTCACGTTCCTGCCGCCACCGCCGCTCTTGCTGCGGTTGAACCGCCGTATGAAGGTCTTCCACCGCGGCCCGGCGGCGATCTCCGACCACTCCCGAACCTTCTTCAGCGCGTTCATCCCCTTCTTCCACCACTTCTCCTCCTCGCCGCCGTCCTCCTCCGCCGCACGCTTCCACCCGAAATTGGGCAAGCAGAAACAGCACCGCTTCCTGGCGAAGAACATCTCGGCCATTTCTTCGTTCGATTCGGCTTCGTTTCGCGAGAATTGACTCGTCTCAGAGGCCATAGTAGATGCAAAATTGAGTTCTCTCAATCTCAATTTAGTAAACCCTAAGTTCTAATTTCTATCTCAGAGGAGAGTGGAGGAAGGAGACGAAGATTGGGGGTTATGTAAAAAAGCTTTGCAACGGATACAGGGGAGGGAATGGTGACCGGGTAATGCCGGTGAAGGGGTTGGTCTGGTTTGTGTTGACACGTAGGCAGTTCTGATCGTTAGACGATAATGACGACCTGCTGGAGCCGGTGAATGACAGACTGGAGGTTGACTATCTAGTGAAAGGGGGGCGAAGGGGGTATTTATGTAAATCAGACCAGGTTGTGAAGAAGCCGTTTCTTGGGGGAGACATCATTCTACCCAGCTAGACATGGATTGATTGATTATTTGAGTACGCCTCGTCACTGAAAGTCAACTCGAATGTGCCACAATTTGGTTAACAAGGGTTTCCAATCATTTTGCTCAATATGGTAAGGGTTTTATTGGAATGAGCCAGCTCAATCAAAATAAATCAACACGATCTTTGAAGTGAAAGTCTTCACTTGTACTATGGGCTAGTTTGAGGATGTAGTCGCGGTGCTAGAAAGTTGCCGTGTGAAAACACTATGGAAATTTGCTGTAAATTTTTGATAAAATGTTGTTTAGTAAATATTACGTAAAAGCTCCTGTAAAATATTGATATAGTAATTGTGTTCGATAAAAACAACTGTGAAGTTGCTGTGATAGGGTAAAATGACAAAAATATATGACACGTCTCATTTCCGTTAAGATAACTATTGATATTTTTAAAAATTGTAAGTTTAAAATCGGTTGTACATAAATCAATTAAAGGCACTTTCTGGAAAAACATCTCCCACCTTGCTTCCTGAAAACTGTTGTGGGACAGTAGAAATTGTCCGAAAAAACAGAAATTTTATTTTTAAACACACTGTATACATGAGGATCCTTTGAGGAAGATCCAAGTGTACACCAAGAGTAGAGAATAGAAACAGAGAGAAGTGTAAGGTAGTGAGTAGGGAGAGAGCAAGACAATGGTAACTGAGAGAGAGAGACAGTATATGGGCAGAGCTTTCGCCTAGTTAGATCAGACTATTGCAATGAAGGGTTAACGATCATATATATAGTGGGAATGTGACCTTTGTAGTGGGTTAATGCGCCCATTAATGACAGCTTAATTACCTCAACCATAACGGCACGTTCGACCGCATATATAGGGACCGTTACGCACTTCGTCCGCGTATACCAGAACCGTTATGAGGTTGACTGGGTTTATGGGACACGTGGCCATAAATCTCTCAAAGCAGTTACCAAGGGTCGCGCGCGGGCTTGGTTGTCGCTCGCGTGCGACAGATCTTACTCTAGCCTCCAAACCACTAAGTCCCTACAGCTCCCGTGTGAATGATATGCGGGGGGCCTTGTCTCGCAGCCCCCCACATGGATAAGCATGGGTCATGCTCGTTTAATACTGGAGCACCACCAGATGTGCTGGATGACTGCCACGTGTAAGCTGACTCACGCGGCTAGAACACACTATCTACATTAGCCCCCTTTTTGCGCGTGGAGACACTTATCTGATAGACTTCAATGCGCAAAAACTGACGCGCGCGTTGTAGCTACGCACCAATTCAAATGTCCGAGAAATCAGCCCCCGTGCGTGTCATTATGACCTAGAATCCCTAGAGTCGTGCCTTCTGTTCCTCTAGGGTTTTATCCGTGACATCAGCATAGGACTGTGATTGCGCAATTCGGCGGTGACTGTTGCGATTCGACCACTGAAAGGACGCAACTCTTCAATGGATTTGATTAAATACTCCTCATCCTCCATTGTTGCAAGCTACTGCTTCTCTCTAGAGTGAATGTTTTCTGAGAATCTCCGAGAGCAAATCCAGATAATCAATCACCAGTTCTTCTTGGCGAATCGACTCCTTTAGATTGCTTCAAAAATACAAGGTTGGCTCACTCAATTTTGGATTAATGCTTCTCGTATGAGTATCTCTCTCTTGAAATGTATTTATCTTGTTGAATCTGAAACCCAGAAACATTTGAAGACCCACCATTGCTTGTAATTGTGGGAAAGGTTCTTAAACCCTAAAAGATTGAAACTTTGAAACAATAGTTTTCTGGATTTCTGAACCCGGAACTGGTAATTCCCAGAATTGAAGTTGATGCGAGTCAATCTTAAAACCCAGAAATTTGGAGCTCCTTAAACCTGAACTAGACAATTCTTCACATTTGCTTGAAATTTTTTCTTGAACTTCTGCTTAAAAACTAAAAGTGGATAGATTTCTCCCCTCTTTTTGTTGCTGTAGATATGGCTAGAACAAAAGCAACCAAATCTTTGAAAGAAGCTGAAGAGATCCCTGATCTTCCCAAGTCTTTGTGGAAGAAGGCTCCTTATATATGTGGTGAAGACTACTATTATGCCACTGTGAAGTTGAGGAAACTGCCCAAACCTGCTTCTGAGGACCTGCTATTGCTAACCCATTCGCCTAGTCGAGAGGAATTAGATTTAATTGATGCCAACGACGTGGTCAGATTGGGTCTTGAAAATGGATTCTATCCACACACTGAGATCTCAACCCAGGCCTTCATGAATAAGTTGGATTTAATGGATGAATGGATTGATCATGTACTGACCTACCATGTTGTCAATCTGACCCAAGCTGGGGTTTACTACGCCATCAGGGCCGCGAAAGGTGCTGCTGTGAAACTAGATCAGACTATGATTCTGAATCTCTTTTCCAGGTACTCGCCCATAACCCATACCTTCCATTTTGCTGAGTTTGAGGCAGCCCCCACCTTGGAGGACGTGCATATGCTGTATGATCCTCCTCCCATGGGCGAGGTCGATCCCTTGGCTGCACTAGAAACTGATGACGAGCTCGCCCTATATGAGAAGATGGTGGAATGCATAGCAGAAGTCAAGAAGATTTCCACTCGTTGGACATCTGCGACAGCTCTTCCAAAATTTCAATTAGTTTATACTTTTGCGAAGAACACTTGGGGAAAGTGGGTGCAATATTTCTTCCGCGATTATGCGAATAAGCGCATGAAAGAGATACTGAAGAAGGATCCCAAGGAGAAGAATTATGTCGAAGGCAAAGGGTACAACTGGACCTTGTGTGGCTTTCTTTGCATTTGGCTCTCGCTACTTAATTGATGGTCATCCTCATGATGGGTCTTTTTCAAGTCCTGCCTATTGCTGTCAAGCTTTCCTTAGGCCAGAACGTCGCACTCGGGTCTCTGGTGTTGGGAACCCTCTATCATCGACTGGACCAGCTTGTGGTTGCATTTGAAGAGTCGCGCGGGCGACTTGATGTGCTGAATTTTGTCAACATTTCCTTCCTCACCATGTGGGTGTTTGAAAGGTGGCCTTCTTATGCTCCCGTCCCTTCAAAACCCAGATCCTGGAATGTTCCTGGTGCTCAGACCGCACTTCGGTGTGGGAGGGCTTCACGGTGGTATAAGACGAAGGAGACTAAGTGTGCATGGCGGGAAGCGCGAGGGTCGCCCCACCAAAAGCTGGATTTCTTTCTGGAACACTGAGCAAGCAAGGTTTGCCAAATCTGCTTCTCCGCGCATCAGTAGGGCTCCCTATATTAGAAGGAATTCCTTCTCGTTCCGTCAAATCTGCAGTTTGGACTACTCTACTTATGGTTTTTATTCCTTGCTTGACAAGGAAAATCACCTATGTGCCGACGTGATCCTTTCTGAGAAGGTAACCGCTGTTAGGGGAGGGATTGGATGCATGATTAAGTACAGTGAATCTTCGCTAAGGTAAATAACACCTCTGTGTCTTTCTTGAAACATATCTCTTTTTAGGGTGCGATGTCTTACGTAAATTTCTCCTTTTCAGTGTTGTTTGAGTAGGTTCGCATCTGGAGACCGTTGCACTGCGCTGGTGTGCACAAGAGATTCCGGCGGGGAGACCTCCGTGTACACCGTATGTAGAGGAACAGAGATCGCACAGGAAGAGTTGGGTTGTGTGTAGGGAGAGAGTAAGGCAGTAGTAATGTCTGAGAGAGAGACAGAGGTTCGGCAGAGCTTCCGCGTATGGCTAGTGTGTCCCCCTTTGTATGGAAAGGTTAACGTCCTATATATAGCAGAGAACGTGACCGTTGTAGTGTGGTTAATGCACCCATTAATGGCGGCTTAATTAGCTTAACCATAACGGCACGTTCGTCCGAGTATATAGGGACCGTTACAGCACGTAATGCGCGAATACCGGAACCGTTATGAGGTTGACCGGGTTTGACCGGATTGACCGGGTTTATGGAGCTCGTGCCATAAATCTCTCAAAGCAGTTACTAAAGGTCGCGTGCGGTCTTGGCTCGCACGCGACAGGGCTTACTCTAGCCTCCAAACCACTAAGTCCCTACAAGTCCCGTGCAGGAGTATGCGAGGGCTCTGTCTCGCAGCCCACACATGGATCAGCTCATCTGGTGATCCAGTGTGTGTGGAGCAAAATATGGTGTGCTGGATGGTTGCCACGTGGCCAAGATCTGTCAGCTCAGAAAGCACTATCTACATTAGCCCCCTTTCTGCGCGTGAAGACTCATAGCTGCCTAGACTTCCATGCGCGGAAACCAACATACGCGTCGGCGCCACGCACCAATTCAAATACGGGTAAGTTCAGCCCCCGTGCGTGCCATTATGACCTAAAACCCCTAGAGTCGTGCCGTCTGGCCTTTAGGGTTTTAGGCGTGACGTCAGCTTGTCCTGTGATTGCGCGATTCGACGGTGACGGTTGCGATTCGACTACTGAAAGGACGCAACCCTTCATTGTTTTTGGATAAATTTTTTGTATCCTCCATTGTTGCAAAGCATCACTTCTTTCTCTTAAAGTGAATGGTACCCGGAAGTCTTCGAGAGCAGATTCAGATAATCAATCACCAGTTCAGAACTGCAAATCGTCTTCTTCAACTGTGTATATCCAAGCAGGCTTCGCGAAAACAAGGTTGGCCTTGTTCAATTTCGATTTAAAATACCAGTGTACGCTTTGAACTGTGTTGGATCTGCAAACCCATATTATCTGTTGAAACTTGTGAAGAAGCTTTGATCTTCGTACCCACTTTTGCTTTAATCCTTCAATAATAAGGACCTTGGATGTGAGGTTTTGAAATCACTGATAATGCAACCCTCTAATTTCTGAAATCGATACCAGGAACTATTCATCTTTCTTTCCATAGATCTTGAATCTCGATATTCAAACTGAAGTGTAGCATATTTCTCCCCCCTTTTTCTTGCTCTTCCGCAGGAATGGCCAAGACAAAAGGAACCAAACCCACCAAGGAGGACGAAGAGATACCCGATCTTCCGCAGGCTTTGTGGCGAAAAGCCCCCTATCTAGGTTGCAAAGATTTCTACCATGCGAGGGTTAAGGCGAAGAAAATGCCTGCTCCTGTCCCAAATGAGGTATTGCTAACACTGACTCCCCCGGTTAACTCAGCTTTGCTCGATACCAGGAACTATTCATCTTTCTTTCCTCTGTGCATGGTTGTCGAGGTACTTAATTGACGGTCACCCACATGATGGGGTCTTCTACCATGTTTTGCCGCTTGCTGTGAGGCTCGCCCTCGGCCAGAGAGTCGCACTCGGACCCTTAGTCTTGGGCACGCTGTACTATAGGCTTGATCAGCTGGTTGCGGCCATGAAGGAGTCGCGTGGCCGCCTCGATATACTGACTTTTGTCAACATTTCCTTCTTGACGATGTGGGTCTTCGAGCGATGGCCATCCTATGCTCCAACTGCTCTTAAACCCGACAAGTGGTGTCCCCCAGGCGAGACGGAGGAGCGTAACAGTGGCAGGGCTGCGAGGTGGTTCGGAGCGAACAATACCAAGTGCGTTTGGAGCTTGATATGCGACAAACGGAAAGAGTTTACTGCCAGGCCCTATGCCACGCGCAATGAGAATGTGCGATGGTTTCCAAAGCTGTACCCCTCTAAGGCTGTTGTCTTCTCAGAAGAGCTTCTCTTCGAAGAGGGATCGCATTTCCATGAACGCTATCGCGAGTTCTTTTGCTGGTGTCTACGAGGTTCCCTTCCTGCCCTCGCAGAGCATATTCGTGAGCTCGCGCCAAGGTATGAGAGGATTACCGTGGATGTTGACCCCACTCGAGTTTCTCCCCAGTTCGGCTTTGATGCAGTGGCACCATCAATCTGGCCCCAGTCCATTATCAGAGGTTGCTATAAGCGCTTGCTAACAAAGGAGTGCAAGACAGTCTTCATGAACAATCTTCCCTTCGAGCAGCCTGCAGGTACCCGCGAGGGCGGTTGTTCCCAGAACTGGCTCGCATACTGGGTCGCCCAGCAAACGAGGATTGAGACGCAGTCGGCCGCTCAGCCAAGTAGAGCTCCCTTGATCAAGAGAAACTCTTTTCCGTTTCGCCCCAATTGCAGTCTGAGCGAGTCTGAGTATGGTTGCTACTCATTGTTGGATCATGAGAACCATTTGTGCCCTGACGTCATTCTGAAGGAAAAGATCGCCGCAGTTAAGAAGGGCGACACGCATGTCATCAGATATAGCGAGGCATTTGCTAAGGTAAGCAATTTTTCGCGTGCGTTAAGCTTCTTGATTTCCCTATGCTGACGCCTTTATTCTGTACTGTTTGCTGTAGTGTCATGTGCGGAGATTCGCATCTGGTGATCGTTCCAAGTCATTGGTTAACACCATTGTTGCCACTAGAAGGCAAAAACAGTCGTTCCTGCTAGCATGGAGGATGGACCCTGAGGTCGAAACCAGGATTCGCGCAGTCATGAACGCTTTTGCTGACTCGCTGATAGACAATGCTCCGGCCTCGTCTCCTCCCAGAGATGATCCGTCCCCTCCAGCGACTGCGGCGCCGAGAGCGAAGAGACCCAGGCAAAAGGGAATTACAATTTCTTCCCCTAGAAGTGCTCCAACTTCTCCTCCGGCGAGGTCCCTTTCTGTCAAGGATAAAGGCAAAGGTCGCATGCCCAGCAAAGTGCGGAAGGAGCTCGCAGTTGAGACTTCCGTTTCATTCAACCAGGAGGAAGAAGAAGAGAGGCAGGAGCCCAGAGAAAGTGATGAAGAAGAAGAAGAAAGAACAATTGTGATGCATGAGGAAGAATCAGGAGGTACCTCCGTCGCGTTTCCCTTCTCATTATCGTAATTCTTTTGCAATTCTTTCTTAAACCAATCATTTCTTCGCATATGATGATGATGATGAGATCATCGGTGGCCTTTTGGCCAAGAAACAAAAGAGAGATACCCATTCTGGCATTCCAGACGATCCCATAAGCGAGGACGTTCTTGCCGAGTCCCGAAAGACAGCCGCGGAAGCTGCTGAAAGGAGAAGGCAACGGGAAGAGGAGGAGCTCGAGCGTGTGAGACAGCGGAGCCTCGAAGAGCAACATGTTGACGACTTAGTGCGTCCAGTTGACGAGGAAGATGTGCTTCCCGAAGTAGTGGCTCCTCAGGCGGAGGAGGAGGATGCGGTTCCAGAAGAGGATGCAGCAGCCCTGGAGCAAGCCCAAGAAGACTTTGAAGAAATCGCAGGCGGCGATAAAGGTGAGATCTTCAATCTCGCAGTAACTTATAGAGATGTTATTGTGGGTGCGTTAAAGCATGGTGTGTCAAAGGCTGACATTCGCCGTTGGCTAGTAGGCAAGTGCGGAGAACCTTCAGGTAATCATTTGAGCGATGTGCATGTACTAGACCTTAGCAACTTGAAACAGAAACATGACTGGTTTCTTCGCGTCCCAGGTCACGCTCATTTTAAGGACCTGCTTAATGAGGACACACTAATAGGGCATGGTTCCACGTCTTTAGTGTATGACGAAGATACTTCAATCCCACCTTCGCGTGGAGGTGCTTGCTCTTAGCTTTAGTAAAGATAGTAAAATGACTTATAATACGAGTTACCTCATACTATCGCTTTTAATATCGCAGGCAATGCTGAGGAACCTGCGCTGGAGCAAATAAGTCAGCCTTCTGCGTCCTATGTTCCGATTCCGAGTTCCCATACCGAGAAGCCCGTCGCAGCTGCTGAATACGCAGGAGAGCCTCTTGAGGACATCATCGAACTTTCTGATGATGCTGAAGCTGACGCTGTGCTAATGGAGGAAGATGCCCATACTGGCGCTGAGGAAGTAAGAACAAGTGCTGCTGATGCTTCCGCATCAGAGAGCGTCCCACGCCAAGCATCTTCTGCTGTCACTTTGCCTCTGGCGGTGACTGAGTCGGCGGCACCTCTTCCTGCGTGGAGCTTTTGGGGCTCGCAGGTTGGGAATGCAGTCGCAGCTGGTGCGGCTTATACTCTTCCTCCTAACTATGAGGGATTAGAGCTCGCAGCTGACAGGAGAGCTATGGAGCGAGGGCAGTCTTCGACTACTCCAGCAATGCGCATTCCTTCTCTTCGTGAGATTCTTGAAGGAACGGGTAAGTAGAGATTTGCTGTTTGCATTTCGCATTGTTCATTTGCGAGTTTGATAGCATAACTTAGCTTTGACATTGCTTTAGGTTTGAAGCAAACTGATGTGGACTGGCTAGTTCGGATGCGCCTCACCTACCCCCGATCATTTGCGAGATCTCTAGAGATAGGGCCCTTTGACAGGAGGCTGTTTCTTACCGAAGCCATTTGGATTTTGGAGCAGCTGTCTGCGGCCACGCCTGCGACCATTTCTGTCCAGAGTGCCGAATTGCTTTTTGGCATGTGCCAAAATCTTCTTACCAAAGTTCAAGGCAGACTAGGTTTCAGATTTCTTATGAAAAGAGTTACTCTGATTCGCGCAGCCGTAACTTTGAAGCTCGGCCATCAAAACCTCGCAGTTGAGAAGCAGAAGGTGGAGCAGCAAAAGCAAAAGGTTGACGAAGCTCTGAAGCTCTATCATGAGATGAATGCCAAGTGCGAGCAATTGAAACAAGAAGTGGAGCAGGTAGAGAAGCTGAGCCATCAGTTCGCACCCCATGACTCCTTGATCAAGAATTTGCTTTGACTTTTTGAATTTGAAAAATAGCAAGGAAATAGCTGGAACATTAATGTAATGTTGAAACATTAATGTAATGTTGCTAGGGTTTCTCCCCCTTTTTTTTAACAACAAGAATCGACTTGCCCGTTTTGCCCTTTCCGGGATTTGATAGGATATCTCTGTGCATATCCAATTATGACATCAGCAATTGATATTCTGCTTGATTTTCGCGCTAATTTCTCGGAAGATAAGCACGCTTTCCTTGGGAAGTCCATCCGAATCATGACTATCCGTCATTTATTAGGATACGCAACTGAATCTTCGTAGCCTTTAGTAGGGTAATTGATCGTTACCGTTTTTCAAGGCGTAAGTGATTCATCTTACCCTCTTTTCAAATTCTGCTGACTCATCTTGGCAACTGAAGAGTCTTCTCAGGGTCTATATAAACCCTGTCTTTGCCATTTGGGTTCTTCATCCCAAAAAATGTGCTTTGCCGTGAGTCCTTACGACTGCTGGCTTCAACGCTTGTTTTTCGTTGATTCATGGCAACTCCAAGTTGTGAATCCTGAATTTGCGCTTTGTGCTATAGAAATAGTTTCTAAGATCCGCTTTATGAGGCTTATTGCTCTTTATAACCATCACAGAGAAGATGGAGATGATATCTCATGTATGTTCGAAGAATTTTCTTCGTGTATTATGTTTGCAGGTCATGTTTCCGGCCGCCTCCCGATGAGGTGCAGCGCCGTAGTGACCGTGCTACCGTCTCGTAATGAACGGCGGAATTCTCCTCCAGCATCCCTGGAGGAGGATTTCTTTCCTCTTCGTTCTTGAACTCAGGAGGCTTGTCAATGCCCTTGTCAATCATGACAAGGGACCCAGTACCAGAGGAATGACTGCTTCCCCTGTTTTGGGCGACTGTGTGCGCCGGAACAGGAGGTTCCTCCGGTACATATCTTGATCAGACAGGGGTCTTGTCAGATCCTGAGATCTTGGACATAGGACCACCCAGACCATTGCCGCCATGGATGCAGCTAATGGCGAGTTGATCTCTTCGCAGAAGCATCCTACTTGCTACAGATCTTTGGCCGCAGATCTGCGTGTCGCATAGCCGGTGTTAGAACCGTTGGGTTCATCCTTTATCAGTTAGGATTCTTGTGGTGTGTCACTGCTGGCTTGTCAGCTACTTTCCGAATTTATTGTAAGCCATGTTGGCTGCGTAGGTAGATTTGAGCTTTTTCGCTTGTAAGCTGTTATCTAGACAGATAAATTGTAAGTCTTTTCGACTCATAATGATAAATAGCTTTTGTATTATTTGCTGTGCTGTTGCAACAAAATACAATTTCGCATGCGTATCGGCATATTTCGCCTTGCATAATGCTATATACATATTTCGCATTTGCTATCTGCCATATAAATTCGCAGATGTTTTATTAGATCGCTCGAGATCGTATTTGCGCAGTTGTGCCATCTTGGCAGATGGGCTTGTGATTTGCTTTCAGATGTAAGTGCGGGTGTTATCTCATCAGATATTACATTTGTAGATCACTTAAGATCATTTTACACAATATTGCTATCGCATTTGTATAATGCTGCTATCACCGCAGATAGGCTTGGAAGATCAACTAAGATCATTTTTCGCATGAGTTGCTATCGTAGCAGATAGGCTTTAGGAGATCAATTAAGATCATTTTTTTTTCTCATGAGTTGCTATCGTAGCAGATAGACTTTAGAAGATCAATTAAGATCGTTTTTCGCATGAGTTGCTATCGTAGCAGATAGGCTTTAAAAGATCAATTAAGATCATTTTTCGCATGAGTTGCTATCGTAGCAGATAGGCTTCAGAAGATCAATTAAGATCATTTTTCGCGTAGGTTGCTATCGTAGCAGATAGGCTCAGAAGATCAATTAAGATCATTTTGCATAGGCTGCTATCGTGACAGATAGGCTTAGAGGTTCAATCAAGATCGCATTTTCATAGGCTGCTATCGTAACAGATAGGCTTAGATGATCAATTAAGATCGCATTTCGCATGAGCTGCTATCGTGACAGATAGGCTTAGAGGATCAATCAAGATCGCATTTGCATAGGCTGCTATCGTAACAGATAGGCTTAGATGATCAATTAAGATCGCATTTCGCATGAGCTGCTATCGTGACAGATAGGCTTAGATGATCAATTAAGATTGCATTTCGCATGAGCTGCTATCGTGACAGATAGGCTTAGATGATCAGTTAAGATCGCATTTCGCATGAGCTGCTATCGTGACAGATAGGCTTAGATGATCAGTTAAGATCGCAGTTGTACAGATTGCTATTGTGGCGGATAACCCATTGTTAATAGTTATAACAAACTAAAATGAAGCAAAATTGACATCCAGAAATATGAAGTTCTCATTCGGGAGAATTCTCTTATTATAACGCTTCTCATATGGGAGAGATGAGATTACAATCCTCTCATATGGGAGAGGAGAGTGTGTAAATCGTAGCCATACAAGACATTAAGCGACGCTATAATAAAACGCATGAAATGAGAGAAGTCAGGGATAGTACTTCTTAATCCAGCGCATGTTGACTGAACTCGGGGTTGAGGTTGTACCGTGCAACCTTCGTATGCTGCAATAGCCACTGTCGAAGACTTCTGTGACTTCGAAGGGTCCTTCCCAATTGGCTGCGAACTTTGGGTGAGCCGCTTCTCGCATGCAGTGGTCGGATGCGCGCAGGACCAAGTCTCCAACTGCGAAATCTCTTCGTTGGACTGTCTTATTGTAAGCGCGAGCGATCCTTTCTTGATACCGCTTGTTGGTCCTTTTGGCTTGTTCTCGCTTTTCCTCCAGCAAGACTAAGTCATGATCACGTTGATTTTCGTAGAGTGCGTGGAAGGCCAATCTTGCCGAATTGACTCTCACCTCCGCAGGTACCACGGCCTCGGCCCCATAGCATAGTAGGAATGGTGAGGCCCCCGTGGGTGTCCTTGGAGAAGTCCGGTAGGCCCACAGAGCTATGCTTAGGGAATTAGCCCACTTCTTGTGGTCATCTGCGACCATCTTGCTCAAAATCCTCAGCAGCGTTTTGTTGGTCGCTTCGGCTTGCCCGTTCCCCTTCGGATAGTAAGGGGTGGAACATATTTGCCTGATGTTGTACTCTGCTAACTTGGCAGCTACCTGGCGATTAAAAAAAGGAGTACCATTATCTGAAAGAATGGTGTTTGGAATTCCGAACCTGCATATGATGTTTTCTTGAATGAAGTTGACCACAGCTAGCGCATTTGCCGTCTTCAGTGGTATTGCCTCCACCCATTTGGTGAATAGCTCAGTTGCAGTGAGAATAAAATGATTCCCGTGTGACGTTGGTCGGATGGGACCAATGAAGTCCAGCGCCCATGTGTGAAATGGCCATGGCGTTCCCAATGCATGTAGATCCACGGCGGGAGCGTGCACTAGGTTTCCTTTGAATTGACACTCCTGGCAGCGTCGTACTTTGGCGCGGCAATCAGCCTCCATCGTGGGCCAGAAATATCCAATTGCGAGGAGCTGCCTGCATAATTTCGCACCTCCTTGGTGTTCCACCTGATGAGAAAGGTCCATGACTTCTTGTGCTTCTCTGCCGTCTAGACATCGCAGCAAGTTGCCCTCATGACCTCTTCGCCAAAGCAGGTTTTCTTGTACTACGTATCGAGATTCTTTCCTCTTCAATTTCTCGGCTTCTTTTCTCGATTCGGGCACGGTGCCCTGGGTGAGAAAATCAAAGAGTGGCTTCCTCCAATCTGTGTCATCATCAGTTAGAGCGATGAGTAGAGAATCTTTTATTAGTGCGCAACTTTCGCACTTCCCTTGTATCAGGGCAGCAGCTGTCGACATATCCGGCCAATGAATGCCATATCTCTGAGCCTTTCGATAGATTGACACCTCGCTTTCTCCGCAAGTATGTTGATGAATCTTCTCCAGCAGCAATTGTCCCTCTTGCTCGGAAACACATCGCATGAGTATTCCGCCAGGGCCTTTGTAGTAAAGGGTGTTGTCATGTATGCAGTACCCTTTTGTGAGTGCCCAGCTTTCGCTGCTTGTGCCTTCTGCAATAGCTCGTAGGACTGCTTTTCTCCAGTCCGTGTCATCCATGTGTTCGTCGTCGCACCCATCTTCTGTCAATGCCGACGATGTTCGCACTTCGATTGAGATCCTTGCGGGACATTTGTCTGTGCTGACCTTAGATCCCAAGGTGGCCAAAGCATCTGCATGCCTATTGTCTGCTCGGGACTTGTGCTCGTACCTCACATCGCAGAATTGCTGTACTAGCTTTTGTACGAGAGTGCGGTAAGACAGAAGGTTAATCTCCTTCAAACCATACTCGCCCGAGGCTTGCTTGATGATCACCTTGGAATCTCCCATGACCGTCAGATTGCTTACTTCCAAAGCCTTTGCTGCGCGCAGTCCCGCTATGAGGGCTTCATATTCTGCCTCGTTATTGGTGACTGCAAAGTCGAGCTTTGCGGACATCTGTATGACCTCCCCATCTGGCTTGGTCAAGACTATCCCAATGCCTCCGCATTTCCTCGTTGACGAACCATCGAAATGGAGTGTCCAATAGGGCACATCGATTGCATAGATTTCAGGTCCTTCGAGCTCTTCTTCGATCACGGGTTCATGGATGTTGTCGGGGAACTGTGCCAACAGATCCGCTACCGCCTGCGACTTGATCGCTCGCGGTCGCACGCATGTGATATCGTATTGAGAGATGGTCATGTACCATTTCGCCAATCTTCCTCCAGGAGTAGTGTGGGTTAGCAGATATCGTATGGGATCACTCTTGGTGACTACTACCACTTTGTGCGACGCAAAGTAGTGTTTCAATTTCTCTATTACGAAGAACAAAGCAAGGAAATGACGTTCGATGTCTGTGTACCTTGATTCAGCAGGTTGCACAATGCGAGAGATGTAGTAGATAGGCCTTTCCTGGCCTTCGTACTCCTGAGCCAAGAGTGCTCCTATGGACCTCCTTGTTGACGTCAGATATAGCAGAAGCGGTGATCCCAGTTGAGGTGCGATCATTATTTTTGAGGACGTCAGCAGATCCTTCAGCTTTTCGAATGCAGCTTCGTGCTCCGGAGCCCAGCTGTAAACGGCATCTTTCTTGAGAAGGGGACTAAAACAGCAGGTGATTTCAGCAATCGCTGGGATGAATCTCCGCAGATAGGATAGCTTTCCCAAAAATGTCTTCAAGGCACTTTGGTTATGGGGCGGCGTCATGCCGGTTATGGCTGATACTTTCGCAGGGTCAGGCTCGATTCCTGAGGCAGCTTCGGTGGAAGGCGATCTGTTGCTAACATCATCCTCCTGAGACATGGTTGCTTTTGTTGGTAAGTTCACGTCGGGTTCACCAAAATGTGCATAAGAGATTCCGGCGGGGAGACCTCCGTGTACACCGTATGTAGAGGATCAGAGATCGCACATGAAGAGTTGTGTGTAGGGAGAGAGTAAGGCATTAGTAATGTCTGAGAGAGAGACAGAGGTTCGGCAGAGCTTCCGCGTATGGCTAGTGTGTCCCCTTTGTATGGAAAGGTTAACGTCCTATATATAGCAGAGAACGTGACCGTTGTAGTGTGGTTAATGCGCCCATTAATGGCGGCTTAATTAGCTTAACCATAACGGCACGTTCGTCCGAGTATATAGGGACCGTTACAGCACGTTATGCGCGAATACCGGAACCGTTACGAGGTTGACCGGGTTTGACCGGATTGACCGGGTTTATGGAGCTCGTGCCATAAATCTCTCAAAGCAGTTACTAAAGGTCGCGTGCGGGCTTGGCTTGCACGCGACAGGGATTAATCTAGCCTCCAAACCACTAAGTCCCTACAAGTCCCGTGCAGTGGTATGCGAGGGCTCTGTCTCGCAGCCCCCACATGGATCAGCTCGGCTGGTGATCCAGTGTGTGTGGAGCACAATATGGTGTGCTGGATGGTTGCCACGTGGCCAAGATCTGTCAGCTCAGAAAGCACTATCTACAGCTGGTTGATGCTATCCTTCATGCAAAAAGAGGTAAGAAGGTTATCTCTCTGACCATGAAGATGGATCCCAAAGTGGAGGCCTTGCTGCGCCAGGAGATGGATGTATTCGTTCGTTATCTGATAAGCGAAAGTGCTGAAGCAGACACAGAGGTTGCTCCAAAGGCCAAAAGGCGAAAACAAAAATCAATTGTGATCTCTTCGCCACCCAGGGAAGCTCCGGCTTCACCGCCTACGGAGGCTCCTGCTCCCAAAGGCAAAGGCAAAGGTCGTCTGCGCAGCAAGTCCCGAAAGGAACTAGTAGTTGAAGATTTTGTCCCGTATGATCAGGAGGAAGAGGAAGATAGAGAAGAGAGAGAAGAAAGAGAATAAGGAATATAAGAAGAAGGAGAAGAAGCAAGGCAAGAAAGTTCATAAGGTAACTGAATGAACTTAATTTTCTTTCAATAAAAAATTTTCAACAATAATGTTGTTAAGAGAAATTCTATCTCGTAACAGATGATGATGCTGAGACCATCAGTGGCCTTTTTGCCAAGGAACGCTGACGAACAAAGGGCTCTCGCCCATATGCGTTGAGTGAAACCATAGATGAGGCCATAATCGAAGAGTCCAAGAGGATGGATGCTGAGGCAGAAGAGACAAGGAGGAAGCGCGAGGAGGACAATGTAGAAGCAGTTAAAAGGAGAAGTCTGGAAGAGCAACATGCTAGCAGCATGAGTGTGGCTGCTTTAGAGAAAGCGCAACATGACTTCGAGGAAATCGCAGGTGGTGAAGAAGGT
Source organism: Linanthus parryae (assembly GCA_023055425.1). Taxonomy (NCBI): domain Eukaryota; kingdom Viridiplantae; phylum Streptophyta; class Magnoliopsida; order Ericales; family Polemoniaceae; genus Linanthus; species Linanthus parryae. The sequence goes on from JALGPY010000004.1 coordinate 101,473,329, forward strand.
ATGATTTTTAACCTTGTTGTAACTTACCAAGAGGTAATATTTGGTGCATTAAAGCACGGTGTATCTAAACATGACATTCGCCGATGGTTAGTGGGCAAGTGTGGCGAACCCTCATGTAAGCATTTGAACAATGTTTACAAGTATAGTTACCGAGTCATTTTGTATTGTAACCAATCTTCTTATAACGTCAGGTCATGCACACCTTAAGGATGTGATAGATGAGGGAGCATCTGTAGGATATTTTGTCGCACCTATATCATATGGTGTTGGAGTTGCAATCCCACATGAGTGTGGAGGTGCTCGCTTTTGATCTCAACATAGAACAGAGCATACTAAATAGTTCATAACTCAAATTACCTTAATGACTTATCCAAATTTGTCCTGCAGGTGGTGCTGCTTTGAATGAGCCTGCTGCTGCTTCAAGTGAGCCTGCTACTGATTCAGTCAATAATGAGCTTGGCCTCATAATTCCTCAGACTGTCGAAGGCTTATGTAGTTTGGATCCCTATGACCCCTTGATTTGCGAGGTTCAGCTCATCTCCCCTCCTAGAACTTATGCCAACAGGCCTGGCTTCTTAAGAAGTGCCATTGTTCCAGCGGCCGAGGTAATCGCTCAGAGTAGCTCTGGGGACGTTATGGTGCTTGAGCAAAGGAGCCAATCTCCCATGGTTTGCGCTCCAGAGCGCGGTTCATACACAGAGAAGCTAGCTATTGCTACAGACGATGCAAGAGAGCCCTTGGGAGATGTAATTGAGGTATCTGAAGATGATGGGCTTGACACCGATATGCGAGAGGGAGGTGTTGAAGATGATCATGCAAATGAAGATGGCACGGGCGAAGAGATGGAAGCAGAAAGTGCTGAAGCTGAAGTTCACACAGATGAACAAGTCTCTGAACTTCCAGGAGTTCATCCGATCACTGAGGATTATGCGACTAATGAGAATGTTGATAACCCAATGGCAGCTTCTGAGCCAAGGGAATCTCTTGATAGTGAACAAGTCGCTAGGCAAACAGAAACTGACCAAAATGCTCTTCAGGCTGCGCATGCGAATGTGGATACCTCAATGGAGACTCTTGAGACAAGTCCTCCTAGAAAGGCTGCAGTTACTGATAATAGTGGTGTTCCTCCAACTGTCATTCCTGCTGCTGAAGTTAGTGGTGTTAATACCCCACCAATTTCTTCTAGCCCTGCTGTTTCAGTTAGTGTTTCAAGGCCTCTCAGCAAAACCCTGCCATCCCTTCTGTTGAGATGGACTTCTCTCAAGTACCTGATGCATGGAGTTTGTGGGGTTCGCAGGCTACAGCGGTCACTGCGGGTGTTGATACTTACATCATCCCAACTGACTACGATGAGCGCGAAGCTTTAGCTGATAGTCAAGCAATGCAGCAAGGAAATGATTCAACATCTCCAGCTGTGCGCATTCCCACATTGCGCCAAATCATTGAAGGAACAGGTACGTCATACGACGATCATATCTCATACTTATTACATCTCTTTGTTAATGTTTGCACACCTAAACTTGTCATTTCTTTAGGTATGAGGCAATCTGATGTGGAATGGCTTATGAAGATGCGCCTATCGTATCCGAGGTCATTTGCAAGAGCTTTGGAGCTAGGTCCCTTCGATAGGAGAATTTACCTGACTGAAGCCATCTGGCTTTTGGAGCATCTGTCCGTGACAACTCCAGTTACTATTTAAGCTCAAAATGCGCGAACGTTCTTTGAGGCATGCCAAAGGCTTCAAGTTAATGCCAGGGCAAGCTGGATTTTGGTTTTCTTCTTAAGAGGTTCAACCAAATTCTCAACTCTGTTATGCTGATGTATGGCCACTGCAACCTTGCACTTGAAAAGAACAAGTTGGAGGAGCAAAAGAAGAAGGCCGAGGATGCTGCCAAACTCTACGAGATGAAGGCTAGTGTTGATAAGCTGAAGCAGGACATTGCCAAGGCAGAGAAGGCTTCGCTCTTTTTATCTCCAGAGGATCCCTTAGACAAGGATTTGTTTTAATAGCCTTGTGTTTTCGCGCGCTGTATTGCTGTTTTGTTTTTCAAACAGTTGAACACGATGATCTCTTTTCGCATTCCAATAGTGCAATAATTATCGCATCATGCTTTACTGTAATCTAGAACTGAATGCTTCAGGACTATCGATGAGTCCAGAAAATTTTAGACTTTCGTAGGCTCAAGTCCCCACGAGCTGCCATCATTATTTGAATTACCGTGCCGCCACAGTATTAATTAAGATGTGCTTCTCACAAAGTGGGCCCAAACTTCATCATGACCTAGGGCTACTGTATCGTCGTAGTCTTTAATAGGGTCATTGATTCTTGTTTATTTCCGAGGCGTTGTTGACTAGGACAGGAAACTGAACGGTCTCCTTCGAGTCGTATATAAACCCCCTTTCTTGTTATTTTGTTCTTTAGCTGAGCTCCATTGATTGACAAAATGTCATCTACAGTGAGTCCTCACAACTCTTTTCATTGCTCTTTGACCATTTTTGATCCGTATCAGCTCTGGTGTTCCTAGCTTGAATTTGTGCGTTGTGCTATAGAAATGGTTCCCAAGGAACGAAAAGGCCCCTGATTCGCCTGGTCTTTCCGAAAACCAATTGTGTAAGCCCTTTCGTTGGAACGAAGATATCTTTTCCTTCATTATGTTTGAAAGGTTCATCTCTGGTGGCCCTCCGGCAAAGCGCAACTTTGCACCAATTCTTCTACCAGCAAGTAATGAGTGGTGTGCAGCTCTGTTGGTTCTCCGGTGGAGAACTATTTGCTACCATTTTTTCTGCCAGGGCGCAACAAGTGGGTGTGTTTATTCCTTACACACAATTAGCTTCCTACCCCATGAGCTGTTCTCCCATTTGTTCTTCACATCAGCAGCCTTCATAACTTGAAGTTCATCTAGCATCTTGCCATGTCAAGGGTATAAGCAAGAGCTCTATTCTGGTCGAGGACGTCGACTACAGCGTCAAGTTTCGTAGCTTTAGGATTTTTCGTAGGAACGTTGCTCGGGAACGCTTAGATTTTTGATTGAAAGCTTTTCCTTGTTGTAAGCTTTGCTTTAAGCTGCTATCTAAACAGATAAATTGTAAGCCGCATTTGACTGTTATGAAAGTATGCTTTCCATTTGCTGTTTTGTCTACTACAATAGACTGTAACTTCGGATATTGACTTGCTATGCGACCAAACAGGCTTCATATTTCTACTGCCATTAGATATATAGACTTTGGCCGTGTTTCGCTGCTGTCTAACCAGATAGTCTTTGAATGAGTTGCTATCTAGACAGATAGTCTTTGGATCACATAGGATCAGTTTTTGTTATCGCTGCTATCTAGGCAGATAGGCTTTGGATCTCATAGGATCATGTTTTGTTATCGCTGCTATCTTGACAGATAGGCCGTGGATCTCATAGGATCATGTTTTATTATCGCTGCTATCTAGGCAAATAGGCTTTGGATCACATAGGATCATTTTTTGTTATCGCTGCTATCTAGGCAGATAGGCTTTGGATTAATTGTCAGGCACAAGTAATATGAGCAAGTACATAAATGAAACAAATAAATCCATAATTTGATAAAAGTTCTCTCATATGGGAGAGTTATTATCATTAAAGCATCCTCATATGGGAGGAGCATGGAAACAAATTCCTCATGTGGGAGGATGTAATGCAGAATACATAAGAGCAAGAAAGCAACGAAACATTTGAATTAGAAAGTAATAAGTAGGGATAGGGATACTACTTCTTAATCCATCGCATGTTGATTGGACTTGGAGTTGCTGCGGTCCCATGAAGCCTTTGGATGGTGCAGTAGCCACTGTCGGAAACCTCTTTGACTTCAAATGGTCCTTCACAGTTAGAGGCAAACTTAGGATGAGCTACTTCTCGCATACAATGGTCCGAAGCTCGTAAGACCAGGTCTCGAACTGCAAAATCCTGGTGTTGGACTGTTTTGTTGTAGGCGCGAGCGATCCTTTCCTTGTACCTCGTGTTAGCTCTCTTGGCCTCCTCACATCTTTCTTCCAGCAGGATAAGATCGTGGTCACATTGGTTCTCGTACAAAGCATGAAAGGCTATCCTCGCAGAGTTAACTTTGATTTCAGTTGGGACAACAGCCTCAGCCCCATAGCATAGAAGGAACGGGGAGACTCCCGTGGGAGTCCTCGCCGATGTGCGATATGCCCATAGAGCCAGACTTAGGGAATTTGCCCACTTCTTGTGATCATCAGCTACCATTTTACTCAGGATCCTCAACAATGTCTTGTTCGTTGCTTCTGCTTGTCCATTCCCTTTTGGATAATAGGGTGTGGACCACACCTGTCTTATGTTGTACTCTGCTAGCTTCACAGCCACTTGTCGATTTACGAAAGGAGTCCCGTTGTCAGAGAGAATGGAATTGGGAATCCCAAAGTGAAATATAATATTCTCCTGAATGAAATTAACAACCGCCAGTGCGTTTGCTGTCTTGAGCGGCACCGGTTCCACCCACTTGGTGAATTGCTCAGTTGCGGTCAGGATGAATTGATTCCCATGTGAGGCCGGTCGAATAGGGCCAATAAAATCCAAGGCCCACGTGTGAAATGGCCAAGGTGTTCCCAATGCTTGCAAGTCTATAGCAGGAGCGTGTAAAATATTGCCTTTAAATGGCACCTTTTGACCTTGGTACGACAATCTGCTTCCATCGTGGGCTAGAAATAACCAACAGTGAGTTGTCTGCATAACTTCGGGCCTCCTTGGTGCTCCACTTGATGGGACAAATCCATCACTTCTTGCGCTTCTTGGATATCCAAACATCTGAGCAGATTCCCCTCGTGAACTCTTCGCCAGAGTATGTTTTCCTTTACAACATATCAAGTTGCCTTTTTCTTGAGTTTTTCAGCTTCTTTTCTCTGGGTTGGTTCGATTCCTTCCGTCAAGTAGTCAAACAGTGGCTTCCTCCAATATGTGTTGTCATCAATCGCAGCAATTTCTAATGAATCTTTGACCAATGCACAATTCACGCAGTTCCTTTGAATGACTGCAGCGTACGTTGACATCTGGCCAGTGAATCCCATATCTCTGGGCTTTTATGTAGATGGACACTTCATTTTCTCCACAGGAATGTTGGTAGATTTTCTCAAATAGCGCCTGACCTTCTTTCTGTGAGACACATCGCATCCTCCTGGTCCTTTGTAGTAAAGGGAGTTGTCATGCACACAGAATCCCTTTGTGGATGCCCAGTTCTCTTTGCTCGTTCCTTCAGCAATCGCGCGCAATATTGGGCTCCTCCAATCTTCAGCTTCTGCGGACTCTTATTCGCATACCTCTTGAGCCGGAGTAGTTCTGACTTCGATCAAGACCTCGCTGGGCATTTGCCTACATTGATTTGGGACCCCAAAGTGGCTAAGGCATCTGCATGTCGGTTGTCAGCCCTTGGAGTATGCTCATACTTGACATCGTGGAACTGTTGTACTAGCTTCTGAACCATTGTCCTGTAAGTCAACAAGTTGATCTCCTTTAGACCATACTCGCCTAAAGCTTGTTTGAGAATAAGCTTCGAGTCTCCCAACAGTTAGGTTGTTTACTTCTAGTGCCTTCGCTGCAAGGAGCCCTGCAATTAGAGCCTCATACTCTGCCTCGTTGTTAGTAACTGGGAAATCCAACTTAGTCGACATTTGGATGACTTCCCCGTCTGGCTTGGTCAAGTCAACACCACTTCCTCATCCTTTTATTGTTGATGACCCATCGAAATACAACTTCCAATATAGTGATTCAATCGCATAAATCTCAGGTCCTTCTAGATCCTCCTCTACCATTGGCTCATGATTGTTGTCTGGGAACTGTGCCAATAAATCTTCCACTGCCTGAGACTTAATTGCTTTTGGACGAGCGCACGTGATATCATATTGCGAGATGGTCATGTACCACTTCGCTAGCCTTCCACGGGGAGAGGAATGACTCAACAAGTACCGGATGGGGTCACTATTTGTGATAACCACGACTTTGTGAGAAGCGAAATAATGCTTTAACTTTCCTATGACGAAAAATAAAGCAAGGCAATTGCGTTCTATGTCAGTATACCTGGACTCAGCCGCCTGTACCACGCGAGATATGTAATAGACTGGTCTTTCTTGTCCTTCATGCTCTTGATCCAACAACGCCCCTATAGATCTCCTTGTCGGCGTCAGATATAGCAGAAGTGGTGACCCCAATTGAGGCGCAATCATTACACGTGGTGATGTAAACATGTCTTTCAACTTCAAAAACATGGCATGATGCTCCTTTGTCCAGTTATACATGGCGCCTTTCTTGAGAAGATCACCAAAACAGAAGGTCTTATCTGCGATTGCCGGTACAAATCTTCTCAAATATGATAGCTTCCCCAAGAACGTCTTTAAGGTGCTTTGGTTGTGGTGTGCCACCATGCTAGTGATGGCTGAAATCTTCGCGAGATCAGGCTCAATCCCATGGCGGTGGATCACACACCCCAATAATTTCCTGGAAATTACCCCAAATGCGCACTTCATTGGATTCATCTTTAGTTGGAAGCTCTTGCACCTTTCGAACACCTTTCGTAAATCTCCCAGGTGATCTGCCTCTTCCTTTGACTTGATGAACAAATCATCAACATAGAAATCCACTTCCTGATGCATCATATCATGGAAAAGAGCCATCATGGCACGTGATAAGTTGCACCCGCATTCTTCAATCCAAAGGGCATAACCGTGTAGTTGAAAACCCCAAATAGCGTGATGAACACAGTTTTCCTTGCATCTTCAGGGTCCATCTTGATTTGATCATACCCACTGAATCCGTCCATGAAGCTGAACATCCGGTGATCTGCGGTAGAGTCGATGAGCAAGTCTATGTTTGGTAATGGGACGCCGTCCTTGGGACAGAAGCAGTTGAGATCTCTGAAGTCCACGCAGATGCGAAGCTGCCCATTTTTCTTGACAACTGGGACAATGTTGGTCTTCATGTTGATCTCTGGTCTGAAACTCCTTTCACTCTGCTTTACCGGCTTGGACCCGGGGACAACATCCAACCTATGCATTGTCACCCCTGTATCAAGGCCATGCATCTCATTGTATTCCCAGGCGAACACATCTTTGTACTCTGTGAGCAACTTTAGCAACTTTTCTTCTTCTTCGCCCTTGAGATCCGCACTCAAGAACACGGGCCTCTTTTTCGATTCAGATGGGCTTAGTAATACTTACTTTAGCTTCTGCTTTTGTGGCTTTGGTTTGTCTTCCATGCACTCGGGCGCTTCCCTCAATTTCTCCTCTGGTAGATCCTGCTTCAGCTGGTCTTTTTCTGGACTTGCTCGATTTGATTGGTTTGCCCAGGTATATCCCCATGCTGTGGTGGGGGTACCCCCGCGCGCCTTCATATGCGGTAGAATTTCTTCCCATTAGAGTAGAAACTTTCTATCTCTTTGCCTTTGTTGTCATGATGCACTACCCTTTTCAGGGTGTACACTTTTTTCTTCTGATACACAGTATTTGGCACCTCTTCGCACGTAGGCACCTTCTCCTTGGGATTTTCCCTTGTCACCATCACTCCTGCTGGTGACTAATCCTTGATATCCTCCCATAGAGGCAAAGGGGTTGGCTTAAATGGCCCATGTGTCTGTTCGTCCGCCATCTCGATGAACCATACGGCCTCAGTCAGGTGCGCTTCATTCAAGTTGAATGGGTTTATCGAAGCTGGTATCTCAACTACCCTGCCATTCCAAATGGCCTTCATCACCTGGTAGGCTGTCGATGGTAGTGCGTCAAAACGATGGATCCACGCCCGACCGATGATCATGTGGTAGGTGGTGTTCGCATCGATGACACAGAACTTGGCAGAACACTTTATCCTTCCTATCTGAAGTCCCAAGCGAATCCATCCCATTTTCATCCTTGAATCGCTTCCGAATCCCATTAACGAAGATGGGCGCCTGAAAATTTTCTTCTCGGGAATTCCTGCTAACTTCAGGGTGATGAGCGAGACTACGTTGACGGCCGCTCCTCCATCAACAAACGCCCTTTTAAACTCGACATCATTGATCACTGCTGTGACATACAGGGGCTTCTGATGGCTCGCATCTGTTTTCTTGTCTGAATCAGAAAAAGCCATTATCTTCTCAGTTGAGTGAGAGGCCCTTACAACTCTCCCATTGGAGACAACTATATCCTCCTCAAAGTCTTCTTCCACTCTGAGGATCGCCTTCGTCATCTCCTTGCGGCACTTTTCTAAAAGTTCATTTCATCAACGATGAAATACCCCGTTATTTAGAAACGGGCATTTTATAATAATATTAGGCGTTAATATGACATTAGTATAAGTTTGGGTATTAGTTGTTATTATTTAGAGAGTTAATTTTTATGTTATAAACCATTAGGTGCTTTTATGTATTTATTCATAACTTGTATAGTGTCTTTCATTTAAACTAAGGGGGCGGTAGTTGTACTAAGACTAACTAAAGGGGGTGAAAGTGTCTTTTACTTGAAATGTTCATCTTCCTTCTCATCTCCTGCAACTAGCAGGAGACTTTCCGTCCATGTCACCGCCCCAACGCCGAAGCTTCATTGCCGCCCCAAAACACCACCAAACTCAGTGATTAGAGTTCCAATCCTCTCCTACTACGACATAGATCGAAGATTTAGCAACAAGTAAACCAATTTCGTCTAAAAACACAACCCCATTTGGAATCGAAGAACAAATCGTGGGTCTCCTCCTTGGCGGCAAATTCTACACCCACAGCCTATATAAACCCCTTCAATATCAGAGACTTCTCACACCAAATCAGCTCTCTCTCTCTCCCCCTCACCCTCGAGCTCAATCTATCCTTCAATCTCTCTCTCTCTCTCTCTCTCTCTCTCTCTCTCTCATTTTTTTTTCCGTTCGGGTCGCCCGAACCCGACCGCTGCCGAGCCCAGCGCCGCCGTTTCGCCTCGCCGCTGACGCCGTCGACGTCCTCGCCTCCCGTCGCCGTCCGTCCTCTCTCCTATTTTCAGATTGCATGTTCAGTTTATTTTGGTTCATGAACTAGGGTTTTCTGCTATTTCTTAAAAAATTGGGGCTTTTATGTTTTTTTGGAGACTGGACTGATCATTTTTGTTTTTGAATGATATGGTTTGTGTCTATTCAGGTTGCTGTGGTTTTTTGATGAGAAGCTCATTGCCCTGGACCGGAAAAAAGGTTGGTAGTAAGACTTGTACTTGTTTTGATATATGTTTCCTGGAAAAATTTGGGGCTTTTGCTGTTTTGGTTATGATATTTGTCAAAGTAAACTGACAAATTTTGGTCTGAAACTGCTCATATATGTTTTGGGTTTGATTTGTGATATTTTCGAAGTGAACAAATAAACTGAATAGTCATAACTGCATATACAATATTCTGCATAGTTGTATTGTTGTTGAAGTTGTTTTTTTATTGTTGATTCCGTTGGTTGCACATGGTGGAAGACTGCAATTCACAGCGATACTCACTGCGCATCTGCCTTACCAATGTGTTATCGTTGTAGTTGATTTTGTGTCTTTGTTAGACATTATGAAAATCATAGGCCTCCTCTTGTCTGCAGAGAATCGTCTTGCCTTTCAGCTTGTGGTATTCAATGTACATGTGTTTTGATTGTATATGCGAGTGTATTATTTGTGCGGTCCACTTCTGAAGTTGGGAAGTGTAAGGATACTGAGATTTCTTTATTCTTTTGGGATACTTCAAAGAGGAGTTCTATATTTCACTGTATTTGGTAATTGATTGTTAGTAAATTTTTCAAGATTGCTTCGATGTGTGGATCTTAAGCTCTGTTAGGGTTCAGCCTGTTCTGAAATTTATATCATGTGTTTTGGCTCTTCATTACTTACAGTTCACGTTTTCCTCTTTTTTATACTCATTGGCCGTAGAGTGAGTATCTGTTTGTTATGCTCATTTGCTCCCAGTTTAGTTTGTTTCCTTACGACAATCTATTGTATCCACAATGTATAATTACTGTATTCAGATTTAATTGACAGTATAAACAATGTTTTGTGCTGTATATCGATTGTACTTGTCTGTGTTAACTCTGTCGTTGAACTGCATTTAATGTATAAGTACTAATCGTCATGTACTGTATGTCAGGTTATAGATAGAGTTGAGCACAAGGAAGAAATTACTAGTGGACTTGGTGAAAGATCTTGATTAAGAGCAGATCATATAGTGACCACAGATACAAGCTGCATAAGCATTACAAAACTTTCCGCAGCCCTATTGAAGCAAGGCGTCATCCTTCCCCACTTGTGAACCAGAATGATTGGAATACATTGTGTCTTTACTTTGAATCTGAAGCCTGTAAGGTAAAACAAATACAAGACTTTGTCGTACACATTTATTCATTGCTTCCATTTTTCTTTTTTCTGAAAATACGTATATTAAATTTTGTTGGCATCATATGGCAGAAAAATAGTAGAAGGGGTACTGAGAACAGACGACATGTCAAGAATCTACATACATCTGGTTCGAAGACTTTTGTACAGCGCTTGCATGAGATGGTAATGCTTTTAACTTCTCTGATTTTTTACATTACCATAATTTTAATGCTTAAACTTGTTTTCCACTAAGTGTTTCTGTAAGAATCGGCCCCCTTATCTTCATATACATGTAACATTCATTTACTATCTTGTATAGGAAAAACCGTCACTTATTGACAATTTCAAGACCACTCATTGCAAAAGTGGCACAAGCATTTGGATGTCGCGGGAGGCCCGTAATCTATATGTATGTTATACATTTCCTACGAAAGTATTAATGTTTTTGCCAGGATTTTAAAACTCAATCAACTGTTTTGAAATGACAGAATCAAATGATAGAAATGAGGGACAATGATGTGGATGGTGTCCTAACTGAAGAACAGATTACGGAGGAAGTGCTTGGAAAAAGGCGGGGTTTTGTAGCTGGCTACGGAGGGGGCGAGGTACCAAAATCTGCTTGGAATTACGAAGATGGGAGGTCTGAATATCTTGCAAGGGCTGAAGAAGATGAAAAGAGGGCGGAAGCAGAACGAAAAAGGGCAGAAGCTGAACGTCGAAGGGCAGAAGCTGAACGAAGAAGAGCAGAGGCTGCGGAGAAGCGTTCTGAAGCCCTGGAAAAGAGGGTGAGCAATGTGGAGGCACTGATACTAAATACTCTCCTCCTTGAAGAGGAAATAGAATCTGAGCCGGAATATGAGCCCGAATCTGAAGAGGAATTTCCAGAGGAATCTGAGCGGGAGTCCGTGTCGGAATCGGAGTCGGACACTTCAGACAGAGAATGAGGTAAGAGACTTGGTACTTAAATTTGTATTTGAGTAGAGTCATAATATTATCGGATTTTTTGTTATTGTGTCATGCTTCGATTGCATAATTGTGGTTAATTTGGGAGAAGGTTTTTTAAATGCATACTGTTACTGGCTTGAGCAACCTGCAGTTAGTCGTCACTTGCCTGGGGTTTTTTCCATCTTACCTATACCTAACTTGACTGAAATTAGAAGTTGTAACAAAGTGTCAGCTGTTGGATCCCTATTTACGTGGATTGAGTATGCAGTTACACCTGTCTTAATTTGCCAGTTCTCTTCTTTGTATACGTATATAGTTATTACCAATTTATTAGTTTTGCTCTTTATGCATTTGAGGTTCTAACAAATACTTCGTTGGACTTATAACTCCAGTATCTGGACATGTGACTTGTTGTTCGAGATGAAAATTTCCCAAAGTATGCTTCCAATTCTTCGAATTTCTTATAAAATCTATGAATATTGTTATCGTAGTAATTTTAACATTGAATAGTATTGTAGTACTATGCGTAAGACTGGTTTTCAAGTTGACTAGGATTAGGTTCCTATTTGCATCGTTCAAGTATCTGGTGAATGGCAATGGGATTCAGTTAAATTGAATAGGATTTCAGGCATCTGCACGAGTCTTTAGTCACGAAATTCTAGAGTTTAGAGCTGATTAACTTATGTGAAGTTGATTACACTCAGTCTTGGCACAATCTGTTAGGTGAATCTTTGATTTGCTCCGGGTTTGCTGAGAAATTACATTTCATAATTTCAGAAGTGTTTGCTGTGTGTAACTTGCAAAGGCATGTTGCTTTCGACTTAATTCAGCTAATAACCCCAAATATTAGAATGTTTTGGTCAATTCACAGATGTTGAATCCTTCCCTAATCATAATCAAATTATGTATTTGTTCTTACGCAGTCGGAATTTGCTGTTTGGAAAGCACTTCATGCCGTCCAGAAATCGTTATTCTCAACGGTACCAAATCTTACTCGATAATTTGTCCAAATGCTTAAATATGTTTCTGAATTTAAATTCTATCATCAATTATAGTGTCTTTAGGAATCAAGTGGGCAAGTGACTTCATGTATGATATTTGCTGCAGGGGTTCGTGAATGGAGTAGGTACGTTAGCTTTTTCGACGACGTGTTCGTGAATGGAGTGTATATATGGTTCATGCCACGGAGTTTTGGATCCACTATGTCTGCTATGTCTATTATTTCTGTTAACTAGACTACAAACCGGAATGACTTGTGTATTTGTTGAACTCAGCTCGAATCTGCTGCGACTGTGAATATTTTGAACTGGGTTGTGATGTTAAGTTTTATGCTGCAGTTTTTGGCAATCTGTGACATGTTGCTGAATGCAAGTAGTGTTTATGTTAAGTTTTATGTAAACTGCCTATTTATGGCATCTTGTTTATGTTTGGCTATGTTTGGATGGTCTTCAAAAGTGTTTTTTTTTATTAAGTTGTGATAAAGGTGAGAAGCACGAAGGTCACAAGAAAGATGAAGTACCGTCAAACTTCTCTTCTAGTGACTATTTTGTTTGTCATCTATCTAAATACACATGAATATATGTTTGTCGCCAGTTTTAAAGGTGACAAAAACACATAGTCATAGAACGAAACTACCGACAGAAATATATGTCACTGCTTACTCTTTCTGCAGACAAACATAACGTTTGTCGGCTATCACTCTAACGACGGAGTTATTGTGACTACGGATCGACAAACCAAATTCTGTCGGTACAATATCTGCCGACAAATTTAAGCTATCTACCGACAAATTTTGCTGTCAACGGAGGCAGTATTTGTTGTAGTGTGTTATATACTTGGAATACTCAAACAAATAATTTTGTGTTATAGTATTGACTCTCACTCAGATTATTGTAGTTACTATTTTAGACTAAGATTTTACTCCTATGTGGAGAACACTAATACTTTATGTGATACCTACGTGAATAAATGCCTCCGAGCAAAGTTATTCTTTGAAACCTGGTTGTGAATAGTCAATGACGATCCAAGTTGCAAATTTGAATGGTGTGATATATGTGATATTGTTGCATCTTCGTAGTGTTGCATGATAAGATAGAAAATGATCAATAGGCGATAGTTGTGTTGAATCAATCATGACCCCTACCCCATAGCCTCACCACCTGTTCAGATGATCACATATGACTATGTCTTGAACAGAGAATAGAAAAGTTTGGGCAATACCTTGTTCCATGTGTAGCAACTAAGGAAGAGTGTTCTATGCCATTTCATGGATTGGATCCCGAACAAGAAGACTTGACCGTATTATCTTGACAAAGGGCACGTATAACAAGAGTGTTAAACTTGTAAAAATATCAGTAGGGAGGATGATGTGAGGAAGAAGTGTCCGCACCTTTTTTCAAGATATTTTGAGTTCCGAGGACGTCACTCCTCTAAGGGGGAAGGATGTAATCCTTCGGTTTGAAGCATTGGTTTTGAAACACGACATTTCAGTACATCCTTATAGAATATTGCGCATCGTGCGTAACCATAGGTTTACATTTAGTATTTATACCCTAGAGTGGAGACTCATACCTTAGTGGTTGTTGAGAAGTTGGTTTAAGCTTCGAGGACGAAGCTCTCTTTAAGGAGGGAAGGAGGAAATACCCGTTATTTAGAAACGGGTATTTTCTAATAATATTAGGCGTTAATATGACATTAGTATAAGTTTGGGTATTAGTTGTTATTATTTAGAAAGTTAATTTTTAAGTTATAAACCATTAGGTGCTTTTATGTATTTATTCATAACTTATATAGTGTCTTTCATTTGAACTAAGGGGGCGGTAGCTGTACTAAGACTAACTAAAGGGGGTGAAAGTGTCTTTTACTTGAAATGTTCATCTTCCTTCTCATCTCCTGCAACTAGCAGGAGACTTTCCGTCCATGTCACCGCCCCAACGCCGCCAACTTCCTTGCCGCCCCAAAACACCACCAAACTCAGTGATTAGAGTTCCAATCCTCTCCTACTATGACATAGATCGAAGATTTAACAACAAGTAAACCAATTTCGTCCAAAAACACAACCCAATTCGGAATCGAATAACAAATCGTGGGTCTCCTCCTTGGCGGCAAATTCTACACCCACAGCCTATATAAACCCCTTCAATATCAGAGACTTCTCAAACCAAATCATCTCTCTCTCTCCCCCTCACCCTCGAGCTCAATCTCTCCTTCAATCTCTCTCCCTCTCTCTCTCTCTCTCTCATTTTTTTCCCGTTCGGGTCGCCCTAACCCCGACCGCTGCCGAGCCCAGCGCCGCCGACGCCGCCGGCGTCCTCGCCTCCCGTCGCGTCGCCGTCCGTCCTCTCTCCGGCGCCACCACCGCTCGTCCCCGTCCTCCTGTCCTCCATCGGTTAAACAAACCCGTCTTCTTCTTCTCTTTTTTTTTTTCTATTTATAACAATTATTATTATTAGTGTTGTTAATGTTATTAGTTGGGACAACGAGAACAAAAGGGCTGTTGGCCCAGTGGTTAAATGCTAACACTTAAGGCTTGGGGGGTAGGTGGAAGTGAGGTTCTAGGTTCGAATCTTACAGAAGACAATTTTTTTCATACAAGTTTAAAGTAATATTTTTTATACTCATCTTCACTCCAAAATAAAAGTGTAGAATAAGGATGATAAAAGCATATTTTTCTTACTTATTTTTATAAGTTTGTAACAAATTAGAATAAGTTATTTTCCTCAAATAAATTTGTTACTTCTTTTAAATGATAGTTAGTTAGTTTATAACTTATATTCTCTACTAAGTCTTGTTTGGATTGGGAGAAACTACTATTTGAATTAGAAGTGTTTTTAGGGTAAAAATAATATGCTTCTTCATCTAATCTTATAAGTTATATTTATATAATTACAACCTAGTATGTTTTTACAAATAAAAAACGTTAGCATTATAAAGCGTATTTTATTATAAAAGAGGTTGTTCACGTTAGCAAGGTTGGGGAGAGTTAGTACGGGATTTATTTCATTTACCTATAGGACTTCGTGTGCAATGTGTTGATTAAGATATTATTAAATTTGTAGGCGACAAATTTCGTTGACGAAGGATACGTCGAGTATTACTAGGAAGTGATTTGCTTTGCTTGAGATGAAAGGTAAGTAAACATGTCAGGCCTAGCGCCCATTCCTCTTTTCGTGTCAAATGTTTTTCATTCCTACTTGTCTCAAAATAATTTTATGCAAAATATGTGCTACATGAATACTTGTATCAAATTGTTGAAATGTTTCTCTGAAAATATCACTATAATCTAATAATCGACGACAACGTAAAGTGAAAGAGTTGTGCGAGGACCTTTATTATTGGTTACTATTGGCCTTGGGCGTTTTGACTTCGGTCTTCCGTTCAATTTATTTTATTAATCCGGTTGCAAGTCCCCGGATAGCTCCCTGTACTCACTCCTCTGGCCGCAAGAGTCTTTGGGGGCTGTCGACACTTAAGGTCTTGGATGCTTGCGAGACGGTTGGTTTTCCCCGTATGAACAAATTAACAAATTGGTTTTTGGATTGGATGTTGTTAATGGAAAATGGAATATCATGAATTTTTGAATCCCATTATTTGGATAATGGATGTAATTTGGAAAATATAAATGAACTTGGAATCTCTCATCTCATTTCTTTTATAAAAGGGTCAAAGCTTTTACTTTCACCTTGTTTTATCAAAACTACTACAAAACGGTTTTCAAATTACTTCATAATCTGTTTACATGCTTGGGTGTTACTTACTCAGTATTTTCGCTGACTTTGGAAACTGTGGTGTTTCTCTTTTTTTTTTTCTGCACCACAGGTCTATATGATGGGAGCATAGCTTAGCGGGGACGCGAATCATCACTTAGACGATTAGTAATATCACACTTAGTTTCTTAGATATTCTTATAGTATCATTAAACTGTAGTTGGATTGTATGCCTGTGTTTGAGGCTCAAGGATTGGAGTTTAATAAAATTTATGTTTTGATTCTCTGTTTAAACCTCCTTGTATCCGAATTTAATCTCGGGTACGGAGTGACACCCCCGGGTTTTCGGCTTGGTCATTTTGGGGGTGTTACAAAAGAACCTTCTGAAGCCGTGTGATCCCTTCATCCTATCGGCGCGCGAGTCCTCCGTGTCCGTGTTGTAGTCTTCCTCATCATGGAATTCGGCTATAACAGGTAGCCCATCTTCTGCGATCTCTTCGAGGTCCATAATCGCGATCATGGCCACCTCCTTGTCTTTTGGCTCTTGTTCTGAATGGGCAGGTAGGGGATTGTTGCACACATCCTGCCTTTGCTCGCTGATGACAGCTCCCCTTCCTTCATCTTCATGTTTACCAGCCACTTGAGCTTCTTGCATTCAGCTGTTGGATGCATGAATTTACCGTGGCATTCACACCACTTTGGATCCCTTAGCTTCTCCTAGTGGGTGCCCTTTCGAGTTGAGGTAGGACCCCATATTTATGCCACTGTTTGCGGAGATCGATCACCTCCTCAAGGGATCATGGTAATGGCGGGACATCTGTGGTCGAAACCTTGTGCTGTTTGTGCGGTGACACTGTATTGACTTCAGCCTCGCGCCCCCTCTTGTAGTTAAATCTGCCAATCCTGAAGGTCGATCCTCCTGGGGACCGTTCAGTGGCATGCTTATTCCTTTGCCTCTCAACTATAGGCTCTATATTCTTGGTACAATCGATTAACTTCGAAAAAGTAGGCATTTACAAGTTAATCAACATACCCTTGTACTCGTCTCGCATTCCTTGGAGACATATCTCGACGAGCCGACTTTCAACCACCTCATCTCTGCACTCCAGTGACTTTGCCCTTAACTTCTTGATGAATGCGACTCCTTCTTCATCACGCTTTTGATACATGCGCGACAAGTGAATCATCGTGTCCTTCTCATCCATCTGGAAAAACTTGGTATAGAACCTTTTGACCATGTCCTCCCATGTCTTTATGGAGCCAGCCTCGAATGTCCTGTACCACTTCTATGCGACATTCCCCAAAGACTTAGGGAACTCGCGCATCAGTAGGTTAGAATTAACCCCGTGTGGCCCCATCATGTCGATGAAGCGCATGACATGCTCCTGAGCATTCCCATTGACAACATCGAACTTCTCCCACTTGGGAGCTTTGTAACCTGCAGGGTTGGGCATCAAGTAAATCTCGCGCGGAATAGGAGGCCCGTTATCAACCTTCGGGATAATGGCGTCTGTGAAGCACTGATTCGCAAGGAAATTGTCCAAGCGCTACTCCAAGGCTGTCATGCTTGTTGATGCACTTCCTCCCGCAGCAGGAAGAAGGGTTGCAGCTGGGGAAGGCACATATGCAACACTTGGATTGGGAGTGTAACCAACATTGTTTATAGTTGCAGGCGGGTAAAGCAGGGGTTGCTGTGGTTGGACATTAGTGGGAATACCCGATAGCTGAGAAACAGGCGTAACAAGCGATGGTTGGGCAATATGTACCTGGGCAAGAGATGGCTAATCAATTGTTGGTGGGCTCTGCAAGCTAGATTTAGGAGGTGTGGGCGTTATCCCTTTCCCCTGGGAGATAGCAGTTCCCAGTGCCGAATTCTGAGCAAGAGCTCCCAGAATCGACATGATCTGGGCCATCTGTGCAGGCTGAGCCTGGAGAGCCTTCGCCTGGTTCTGGAGGGTTTCATTCAACATCTCCAGGGTTGGAGTACCACCGGTTGCCGTGGAATTACGTTGGGTTTCCTACCCTGAAGTTGTCTTTGTTGAGGGAGATCGGTTGCTGGCATCTTCATCGTGAGACATGGCTGCTTGCTGAAGTCGGTTCACGTCGGGTTCACCAAATGTATATAGGAGTATCCTTTGAGGAATATCCAAGTGTACACCAAGAGTAGAGAATAGAAACACAGAGAAGTGTAAGGTAGTGAGTAGGGAGAGAGCAAGACAATGGTAACTGAGAGAGATAGAGACAATATATGGGCAGAGCTTCCGCGTAGTTAGATCAGACTATTGCAATGAAGGGTTAACGATCCTATATATAGTGGGAATGTGACCGTTGTAGTGGGTTAATGCGCCCATTAATGGCGGCTTAATTACCTCAACCATAACGGCACGTTCGACCGCATATATAGGGACTGTTACGCACTTCGTCCGCGTATACCAGAACCGTTATGAGGTTGACCGGGTTTATGGGACACGTGGCCATAGATCTCTCAAAGCAGTTACCAAGGTTCGCGCGCGGGCTTGGTTGTCGCTCGCGCGCGACAGATCTTACTCTAGCCTCCAAACCACTAAGTCCCTACAGCTCCCGTGTGGAATGATATGCGAGGGGCCCTGTCTCGCAGCCCCCCCCCATATGGATAAGCAGGGGTCATGTTCGTGTAGTACTGGAGCACCACCAGATGTGTTGGATGACTGCCACGTGTAAGCTGACTCATGCGGCTAGAACACACTATCTACACACACTAAAACTGCTTCTGCTGTCAGAAAGCAGTTGCGCTGGCAGCAGAAGCATTCCCAGAATGGCCCTAAGACGATGAGTAGATAGCGTAGAAGGAGATTAGGTTTGGGCTTCAACGGTAAAGTCCGTACTTTGTTTGTTCTCACAAAATCATAAACATTTCACAAACATGTTAATAACAACATTAACATTATAGATTGTTATAACTGTTACTAACCAATAAAAAATATGATTAGTGATTATATTTATATAACTGGTTTGTAGAAAATTGAAACTTAAACTGAACCGCAAAAGATTCAGAATTGAACCAAATCTATTGAATTAGTGTGGTTCAGTCCGGCTTGCGGTTTGAACAGTTAATTTGCAACCTTACTTCATTGTGGAGGGCTCGAGATTGACTTCAGTCTCAGTTCAACTCCATCTTTAACTTAATATGTCCATGTCTAATTTATACCGAGATCCTTCTTCGGCCCCGATCTCGGCTCCTTCTTGGAGTGGCTCGCTTCCACTCTCGGATTGGGTGGGAATTTTGCCTCCCTCGTCAAACAGTTCTTGCACCATCCCTTTTACTACTTTCTCATTATGGGGCTTCCTTTATTCTTTTTCGACATATTTGTCTCTTACCTCCTTCTACTGAGAGGCCCTCTTGATTCCATCTCTGGGGTGATTATAGTTGAAGAGACCTCTGAAATAAAGGATAACATTGTGTTGTACGAAACGGCTTCAGGGCAGTGTATTAACTTTGAGAAATATGCGTTGTGCTTTAGTCCCAGGATCCCGGATTAAAGGAAGCAGGAGATCGCTAGTATCTTGCAGATTCATACCATTAGAGGTCACTCTAAGTATCTAGGAATTCCAACTTGTGATGGGAGAAATAAAGCATCTTTGTTTACTTATGTTTATGAAAAGGTTCTCAAGAAACTACATAGGTGGAAGGATAAATCTTTGAGTTGTGCATGTAGAGAGGTTTTAATTAAGGTCATGATTCAAGAAATCCCCTTGTATTTTATGAGCTGTTTTATGCTTCCATCCTTAAGGTGCTTGGATATGAAAAGGAATATGATTTGGTGGGGAGGGTCAGATCAAAAGAGGAAAGTTCATTGGTGTAGTTGGAAAAAATTATGCTTGAACAAAGCGGAATGGGAAATGGGGTTTAGATGTTTTGAAGCTTTCAATTTTCTCTACTAGGGACGCAAATCATTCTGCAATGTGTTTGACATGCTATTGGGGACGAAGAAAGCACTCAAATTTATAAGCACAAGTGGTTACCTTGGGGGGGAGGAAAGTGTTTACCTATCCCTATCTCGGTCAAGAAGCTAGGGTCAGTGAATTCTTCAACTCAACATGACAATGGGACATGTAGAAGATTATGTTTAATTTCTCCAAGGATGAAGCAGAGTAGCAGAATGTATTCTTCAAATTCCTTTATGTGAGAATAAGCAGTCAAGCTGGCTTGGGGATAATACATCGGATTTGCATTTATAGTGTTTCCTGTGGGGACCAAATAACTTTTAAAATGTACTTCCATGATTTTATCATTCACTCCTCATAACGTAGTAGCAGGCAAAGTGGTGACAAATTATACAAACATATATGGAAGGCCAAAATTCTAGGGAAAATACGAATTTTGGGGTGAAAGTTAAATTAAAAAAAAAATCTACCAATTAGAAACAATTTGCATAAGAGGGTTTTACAGTTACATGCTTACTGTCCCAGCTGTGAAAGAGAAATGGAAGAGAATGTACATATGTTCTTCCAATGCAAAAGGATAAGAGGACTCTTGCGGCAGTCATGGTTGAGCAAAGTGGTGAAGGATTTGTTGGATTATCTGGAATAGACAAAACATACTAGTCATGGAAGGGGAACGATTCGACTACGATTCAGTAGTAGAAGGGGCATAATCTTACCTAAAAGCGGTTGAATTTTCTCGTCAATTGGATATCGTCAGGTATAGGCCAACGATTGCTGCTCTGGTGAGGTGGTGTCCCACTGGGAGTACTGAAATGTTGGAATAGATGCCCTAGAGGCAATCTAGTTTAGTATGAACTTATTTTGGTTAGAACATTCATTGTATTATTTATTGGATATTTAATATAATGAAGTCCTTAGATTTAAAATTGTGTTGTTTATCTTAAATATCTCTAGTCCATTATAATGATTAATGGGACAATCATCTATAGACTAGTATGGGGTTGGATTGATATGGAGATATCATGATCCAACACATGGGTATGCATTAGGGGTAATGGCATACTGGATTGACCCATCTTCGAGAAGGCTACATACATGTTATGTTGAGTCACAAGCGCTTCTCGTGGTGATGGTTCGCAAACTAACGTGCTGTCGCAAGTGTACGAATCTTGTAATACCGGGTGCAATTAGACTCAGGTGATCGTTCCCACGAGGACTATTTCGGGTTTACTCACGTTGTCAGTTTCGGTTAACCGAGTGTAGTAACAAGGAGGAGTAGGTTGTGATTGCAGTTTACTAAACTTAAAACAGAAATTAAAAACGTAAACGTAAATATTTTTTGTGACGTTTTCTGAAATAAGTTGAATCGGTTGTTACGATAATAGATGAGAACTAGGCTCCGGGATCCCCTAGGGTTTCTACAGATTTCAGTTTTACGCTCGATTATGAAAACACTCAGCAGTTTCGATATCTGTGCAACGTACCAGTTGTGCAGTGACTTTTCAGATTCCACACGTAATCCCGATCCTGCAGACTTTCGGATTCTTGTTAAGCTGCCTAAATCTGCAATCTCGGTCTAAGCCTGTTAGGGTTTCTAACCTGTCCGAATGGCCCGGGTCAAATTCTCTAACAGTTGGTCTCACGTTTTCGATGCTAGCCCTATCTCCCTTTCTCTGGTCGGTCTATCAGGGTAAGGTACTAAATCCTGTCTTTTCTTCCTAACCCTAACCTGACGTTTTCACCTACAGGCTCGGGTCTATAGCAATTCTGGTTCGCGACTCCGATCATGCATATACGATAACAGTCAAAGACAGAATAACAGATAAAGCTGTTGAATTTAAGATAACAATCATGAATCCATAATCAAACGTCTATAATAAAATCTGGATACGAAACCCTAGGTTCACCGAGAACCTAGGTAAAAGGTTTAGCTGCTAAGTGACATAATTAAATAACAACGTTTCTGAATAAGAGAGATAGTGAAATCAAACGCGTGCTGTAGAGTCTGAATTCCTGCTTCCGTGCTCACCGAGAGTGCTCTGCGATCTCCTTTCGGTTGTGCTGAGAATTGTGTTGTGTCTTTTTGATGAGCACTGGACGAGTCTTTATATAGTGCTGAAGACGTTTCTGGAAACTGCCAAAATTACGAAACTGCCACTGGGCCGAAACCGCCTCGGGAAACGTGCCGCCTGCCACCGCCTCGGGAAACAGGCCAACTGCGCAAGATAGCTACGTAGCTACCTGCGTAGTTGGTTGCGTAGCTAGCTGCGTAGGTAGCTGCGTAGCTAGCTGCGTAGCTAACCGCGTAGGTAGCTGCGTAGCTAGCAGCGTAGCTAACTGCGCAGGTAGCTGCGTAGCTACCTGCGTAGCTAGCTGCGTAGCTAGCAGCGTAGGTAGCTGCCTCCTCGGTTTGCGCGCCAAACTCCTCGGGATGCCTCGGGATGCATACCAGGCTCCTCGGGATGTCTCGGGATGACTGCTGATCTTCTCGGAGTGTGTTTCGTCCGTCTCGGGATGCGTGCCAAACTGCACGGGATGCCTCCGGATGCGTTCCAGGCTCCTCGGGATGCGTGCCAATCTTCCTCGGCTTGCATGCTCGGCTTCTCAGCCTCCTTGGATCCTTCACCCGCATGCCTGCTTCATTTCCGGCTCCCGCACACCTGTCCCTGCATCAACGACACGAAGCAAAACCCGTGATCATATCTCGATATGCGTGAAATAAAGCAGTTTATGCGTCTAGGAGATAAAAACAGCAAACCGTGAATTCCCGAGTCAAACGGGGCAGAAATCGACTAAAACGCTCATTTAGGACGAAAATACCCCTCAAATTGGGTTAACCGATAACTCCTAGTGAGGAGCTATCAAATTACCCCCACACTAACCTTTGCTCGTCCCGAGCAAACATCCTGAATACTGCCCTGAAATGCATACATATCTGTCTTGCAAATACCCCCTGCAAGTTCGAATCCAGACCTTTTCCTTTCCATCAGTTTGCATACTCTTCCTACCCGTCCATATAAACCAGACGACTCGATCATAAACTGACTCAGAAAGAATATACACAGACTCAATACACACGACTCAAAAGTACTAAACAATTTATTTTTGGTGAGATTGGGCAATCTCAAAAACATAACCGAGTGTCCTCAAAACCTCATCCTTTTTCCAGAAAATACTTCCCTGCAATCGATCGGTAAGTCTGAACAGATTTCTTTGGTGGAATTAAGCACTGGACCCGAGTACTATTACTTTTGCTATCAACCTGAGCGGATCCCTAATTAACCGACCATCCGAGCTATTTCCGAATCAAGGTTCTAAGTCTAACAGGTGGGATATATATATGTGTAAAGGTACGGCATGATCCTACTTGTTATGACATTCTCACAATTTCCCCAAACTCACACCCCTCACCTAGTTCCTGAAAAACTGCCTGAAACACCTAAGTTCCTGCCATATCAATCTTCCTGTCCCCCGGTGTGTGTTCGCCGTTCTCGCGGCCACAAATGTGAAGCGGTGTAACTTTCTCGAAAATTGTGCTACTCACTCAGCTTTTTGACTCAATAACAAAAACAACATAAATAACTGAAAAACTGCAAAACTAGATCATTTTCTTCTTCTTCTTTTTTTCTTTTTTTTTCTTTTCTTTTTTCTTTTCATTCATTTTTCTTTGTTTTTTTATCCGACTCTATATACACATAAATACACGAATAACAACAAATAAACTGACTAAAGCTGAGTGAGTAAAAATAAACTGTCGTCGTGGGGTATGAAAGATGTCCTCATATGGAATACCCCCACACTAATCCTGAAGCGCTGATCCTGTAGTCGAAATAATACTGTGCAGTCCCACCGAACCTCCTCATCACCAAAGATGTAGAAACCCGGCACGACCACCAATTAATCTCACAACCCCCCGGACCCCATTGTGTGCGGAAAGATGTCTCGCACGCGACTAACTCCTCCTGTGGTCACTATGTAATGCAGTGATCCACCTCCACAAATTAATGCACTGTCGCCTCTCACTCACTCTGTCCTTCCCTCGAAAAACGCGTCAATGTCAAAACTGTCCAAAACCGATATATCATGAAGTGCTCCCACCTAAAACTCTCCCCAACTTACTCCCTCCGTCATAACTCGTAGAATAGCCAACTAACGACTGATGAGGTCTCAAAGAAGGATTCCTAGGCTATAGTGGCTGAGAATAAAAGGGGTAAATGGCTTCAAACGGGTTTACTATTTGGACCTAGGGGTAAGAAACAGGACGTGAGGTCTCTTGATAGCCAGTCACTCCACCGAAAGATGCGATGACCGTGACGGCGCCCGTGGGCGGGTTGTCGACTACCTAGATGACGGCGGTGTGGCAACTAGTCGGATCCTTAGCTCAGATGATAACTACTTGCGGTTTCCAAGGGTCACTGGCTCTCACCTATCTACTATACCTCGGTGCAAGCTTTCTTTTCTGTCAAAGGATTTAACCTCGATTTCTTCCCAGTTTCTGTTCTCTTGATTGCCCGTTCTCAGATTTTCTGATTTTTAATTTTTTTGGATTTTCTGAAAATTTTCGATTTTTTTTTTTTAGATATACACAATGCAAGGCCAGAAATTTGTGGTGGGTAGACTCAAAAATAAAAACGTGCTGACTCAATAAATAAACTCAAAACTGCAAATGAACATGAAAAAACGTGCAGACCTGGTTAATGCAGACACGACCACCACCCCCACACTAAAGAGGTGGCATGCCCTCATGGCACTCACTCGGACTCGTCTGGAACATATGGCGGGTCTGACCCAGACTCGGAAGTACCGGACATGCTACTGACAGAACTGCTGGTAAACCGATACCTAGGACTGCTAGGCCCAGTGGGTCTCGGTCCACGGGCCCCTCGGCGCGCTGGCGCCGGCGGCGTCTGGTAGGACTGAGTGTCCGGGGGTGGGCAGTATGGCCCGGAGTCGGACCAACTATCAGAATGTGCCGGGGCCGAAGCCGGGGCATCGTCATGGTGACTCGACTCCGCCTCTCCAGACCAACTGGTATCGAACTCACTAGAGTAAGTCGAGGGAAAGAATAACGGTAGTGGGACCTGTCGGCCCGCGCTCCGGGCTGCCTCTCTCTGCTCCTCGCGAATCGCGGCCAACGCAGCAGCCTGATCCTTTCCCCTCTTGTCGTTGGTCCTCTGGTTGTGCTTTATCAGTCTCCACATCTTACCAAACTGTTTCTTGCACATGTCCTTAATGGACTGTCTTCCAGACTCGGCCCTCTCATCAATCTGGGTCAGTTTCTGCTCAAAAGCAGTCCACGGAGGAATGGTAGTGTCAGGAGCTCGGGTCGACCGACTACGGTCAGGGGCAGCAGCCCGGGATGGTCTAGAAGGCTCGGGAACATCGGCCCGAAACGACCTGCTACGCTCAGGGGCAGCTGCCCTCGATGGCCGGGGAGGCTCGGGAACCGCGGTCCGGGGTGGCCGAGTAGGCCGGCTAGGCTCAGGCTCGGGTACAGGGATCCTGGTCGGGCGAGTGGGCCGGCTAGGCTCAGGCTCGACGGGCCACTAGACTGACCGTGCTCATAAGTCGACCGAGACCGATGTAGTCGGGTCGGAAACTCTCTCATGACAGGACGCTCCTGTGTGGAACGCCTCGCCGGGACAGGGGTAGGATCTGGAGCCATGTACTCCTGGGGCGGCTGGTAACTAGAGAGCGGGGTGGGGTCATGGACAGGGCCTTCCCTCGGTCGAGCCATACACCAGAAGTACCACTTCCTAGGGCAGCTTAGTGATATGCTGAATCCCTACGACCCGGTTTACTCCAAACTCAAACCACCACCGGGCTGGCGGACTCAAAAACGTGCCATGTAGCCTCCCGTTGGTCTCCCAGCGGGCCTCATCCGCTCCCTCACAGAGAGTCCTCAAGAGCTCCTCTTGCGGAGGAGAGTCCTGAACGAGCATATCGTACGCACACTGTCCCTCGAATTCGCCAGGTATGCCATACGCCCAGCGGATTGCGAGGGGCGTCAACCAAATAAAACCCCTACGACAGTATACCCAGTTCGGGTACAACTCTGTCTCCCCGAACTCCTGATAGATTAGGTTACAGAAAAATTCCCTAGTGAGCGCGGAACTAGCCCTCTCGGGGAAGTTCTCTAAGGCACAGCCAAAGAGATCGGGCCGTCTAGCATAATTTCTCATAGCTAACGGCATCCTCCCATCATCTACCTCGAACCTATAATCCGGTGTCAACCCTCTGTCTAAAGTCTCTAGATAGTGCAGATGGGCCTGGTAACTCACAACCGAAACTATCAAAGTTGGTCTCGGTAATCTGCTCATACGGGATGTCAATGGCAAAAGGCAAACGAAAATCAAACGCCACGGGTCTCTCAAGCCAGTCCATAACAGCAGAAAATTCAGAAATTTAAAAAAAGAATCCCTTTAAAACACAGAAAACGCTGTCTAAATGCAGGTACGCAGTCAAAACAGTCAATTACGCAATTTTTTTTTTATATCGCAGATAACGCTGTCAAAATGCAGGTACGCAGTCCAAACAGCTAAATACGCAGCTTAAACAGTTAATTACGCTACCCTATGCTAATTTGCAGTTTAACGGTCAATTACGTAAAAATTGTGTTAAATACGCAAGTAACAGTTAAAAATGCAGAAAAGCAGCTAAAAACGCAGTAACAGTCAAAAACAGTCAAGTGTGCAGCATGCTAAACCCGGGTACGGGTTGGTACCGAAAACTGAAAAAATAGCGAAAGAAGGAATTTTTGAACCTGAGCACTCGGAGCGAGTCAACGAGTGCAAACAAACTGTCGCCGGAAAATTTTTCTCGCCGGAAAAAAATTCTGACTTGGGCACCTTGTAGGCCTCGCCCTCCTCTTCGACGTTTCTCCTTTGTGTTTTCTCAAATTTCGACCCGAAGCCAACGAATCTGGAGCTATTCTTCAAATTTTTCACAAATTTTGACTTGACCCCCACACCAATTCGGACACTGTTTTGCAGCTTCAACTACACCAAAATGATCCAGTTCTCACGAGGATCCCAAAAACGTGCTCGGTTTTTGATTTGGTGAAATTTGAACTTTTGAAGGTGGAGAGAAAATGAGGAAAGAGGAAGCTTCAAAATATTAACAATGGAGGAAAGAGTTCTGCTCCCGTCCATATACTTGGGGGTAATAATGGGAACTTTTTGAAAATTGCAAACAACTCCCCCCAAGTTTGGTGAAATGGCATTTTGGCCCCCTAAGGTTTTTGAAGCTGCACTTGCCTCCCCCTGCTACGTGGCATTCTAGCTGGGCTGCGTAACTGGGCTGGCTGCGTGGCCGGGCCGCGTGTTTGGGCCGGCTGCGTGGCTGGTCCACTTCAAAATTATTATTATTATTTTTTTTCTTCTGGCCTGCGTATTTGGCCTCATGGGCTGCGTAGCTGGCCTTTGGGCCAGCGTATCTGGCCTTTTGGGTCAGCGTAGTTATAATATTTTTTTTTTGCGTAATTGGCCTGCTGGGCTGCGAAACTGGCCCTTTTTTCTGTACTTCTTTGAATGCGTGTCGGACCTCTCGGTTTTGACCCGCACATTTTTTGCTTAAAATTTCCTGCACAAACTTGTCTACCCATTAACACACACTCATCTCGCCTCTCTCAAAAGTCAGAACGAAAAATAAAAACTGTAATAAATAAATAATTAACGTAATCCGATGGGTTGCCTCCCACCAAGCGCTTGTGATTTACGGTCGACGGCCCGACCCGGTTACTTCTCACGGGTCGTCAAAGTAGACGGGGTCTACTTTGGCGACCTCAACTGTCTCGAGATATGGCTTGATCCGGTTCCCGTTCACCCTGAAGCTGGACTCGTCTTTTGGATTCTCCAGCTCAAATGCTCCCCATGCGAATATCTTCTTGATGATGAACGGTCCCGACCATCGAGACCTCAACTTGCCCGGAAAGAACCGCATCCTCGTGTTGTAGAGAAGCACTTTGTCGCCTTCGTTGAACTGCTTCGGCGTGATCCGCTGATCATGCCACTTTTTCGTCTTCTCTTTGTAGATTTTAGCGCTCTCGAATGCCGTTCTGCGGAATTCCTCTAATTCTAGCAGTGCCATCTTCCTCTTATCTCCTGCTAGATTCTGGTCCATGTTGAGCAGTTTGATGGCCCAGTATGCTTTGTGCTCCAACTCCACCGGTAAGTGGCACGCTTTCCCAAACACGAGCTGGTATGGTAACATTCCCAGCGGTGTTTTGAAAGCAGTCCTGTAGGCCCAAAGCGCATCGTCCAGTCTGATGGACCAATCCTTTCGGCCGAGATTCACTATTTTCTCGAGTATGCTCTTGATCTCTCGATTCGAAACCTCGGCTTGCCCGTTTGTCTGCGGATGGTAGGGTAGTGACACCTTGTGAACCGACACACCATACTGTTTCAGAACTTTGGAAAAAACTCGATTAATGAAGTGTGATCCCTCGTCACTGATCATCGCCCTGGGCGTCCCGAACCGAGTAAAAATGTTGCGTTTCAGAAAACGCTCCACCGTAGCTGCATCGTTTTTCTGAAACGCAATCGCCTCGATCCACTTCGTCACATAATCCACTGCCAGCAGAATGTAAAGATTTCCCATCGAAGACGGGAACGGACCCATGAAGTCAATCCCCCATACATCAAACGGCTCTACCTCCTGCCAAACGTTCATCGGCATCTCGTCCCGGTGTGACGTGTTTCCTGTCCTCTGGCACCTATCACATCCCTGCACATAGTCGTGACAGTCTTTGAAGATTGTCGGCCAGAAAAAACCGGACTGTAGTATTTTATGCGCCGTGCGCGTTCCCCCAAAATGACCCCCACACTGTGATGAGTGGCAGTGTCGGATCACGTTCCAGGCCTCGTGGGTCGGGATACACCTTCTCAGGATGTTATCGGCCCCCTGTTTGAATAAGTACGGGTCATCCCAGAAATACTGTCGACTTTCGGAAACGAACTTTTTCCGCTGAGACGGGGTGAGATCCTCTGGAAGCGTGCCAGTTACCAAGTAATTGGCTATGGCATAGTACCACGGTCTCCCGATTTTCACTGCCATGATGTGTTCGTCCGGGAAGTTTTCCTTGATCGGTACCAGGTCCACCTTCACGTTCTCGAGTCTGGATAGGTGATCCGCCACCACGTTCTCAACTCCCTTCTTGTCACGGATTTCTACGTCGAATTCCTGCATCAGTAGTACCCACCTCAACAGTCTCGGTTTTGCGTCCTTCTTGTCCAGCAGGTATTTCAGGGCACTATGGTCGGTAAAGACGATAACTTTTGACCCGACCAAATAGGGCCTGAATTTTTCCAGGGCATACACCACGGCCAGCAGTTCCTTTTCTGTCGTGCCATAGTTTAGCTGGGCGTCGTTAAGTACCCGGCTCGCATAATAAATGACGTGGCAGACTTTATCCTTTCGCTGCCCCAAAACTGCCCCGACTGCGTAGTCGCTGGCGTCACACATCAGCTCAAACAGGAGTGACCAATCTGGCGTGGTTATAACCGGGGCTGTGGTCAGCTTCTCTTTCAAATGGTCAAAAGCCTGCCGACATGCTGCATCGAAATCAAAGGGTACGTCTTTTCCGAGTAAAGCGCAGAGTGGCTTAGTGATCTTGGAAAAGTCTTTGATGAACCTTCGGTAAAATCCTGCATGTCCCAGAAAACTTTTGATCGCCCTTACGTTCGTCGGGTATGGAAGCTGCTTTATCACCTCGATCTTAGCCCAATCCACCTCAAGTCCCTTGCTGGAAATTCTGTGACCCAGCACGATCCCCTCGGTGATCATAAAGTGACACTTTTCCCAATTGAGCCCCAAATTCGCCTTCTTGCATCGGATCAGAACTTGACCCAAATGGAACAGGCAGTCTTCAAAACTATCCCCGAATAGTGAAAAGTCGTCCATGAAGACCTCCAGATTTTTCTCGATCATGTCGGAAAAAATCGCCATCATACATCTCTGGAATGTGGCAGGAGCATTACACAACCCGAACGGCATGCGCCGAAACGCGAACGTACCGTATGGGCAGGTAAACGTCATCTTTTCCTGATCTTCCGGGGCTATGCAAATCTGGTTGTACCCGGAGTACCCGTCCAGAAAACAGTAATAGGCGTGGTGGGCGAGCCGGTCCAGCATTTGGTCCATGAATGGTAGCGGGAAGTGGTCTTTCAGTGTTCCGTCGTTTAGCCTCCGATAGTCCATGCAGATCCGCCAGCCTGTAACGGTGCGCTGCGCAATCTGCTCCTGGTCTTTATTCTGCACCACTGTAATACCCCCCTTTTTGGGCACGCACTGGACCGGGCTGATCCATGTGCTGTCCGATATGGGGTATATGATTCCCGCTTCCAGCCACTTCATAACCTCTTTTCGCACAACGTCCTTCATGTTCGGATTCAGTCTCCGCTGGGGCTGAATCACCGGTTTCTTGCCTTCTTCAATTCGGATCTTGTGCATGCAGTAGGAGGGGCTGATCCCCTTGATATCTGCAATCGTCCAGGCGATTGCTTCCTTATGCTCTCGCAATACTTCCAGCAGTTTCTGTTCCTGTTCCTGAGATAAACGTGACGAAATAATTACGGGCAGAGTACTATTTTCACCAATATACGCATACCTGAGATGGCTCGGGAGCGGTTTCAGCTCCAGTGCGGGTGGCTCCTTGAGTGACGGGACCAGAATCATCTTTTGCCCGCCGTCTTCGTCCCGGTGCAGAGTGGTCCAGTCCTCGGCTCGCATGGCGTGCTCGCACCGAGTCTTCTCCTTTTCTTCCCCGTACATGCTGTCGATCTCTTCCCACAATTGGTCCATCTCCTCGTTTTCCCAACCTTCGTCAACCACATCGATGGCAAAGATATCCTCGTGATCGTAGTAATTTGGCAGTTGCAGAGTTTTGAAAACGTTGAATTTCACCTTTTCCTCGTTAATTTGCATGGTCAGCTCCCCGCTCTTGCAGTTTATCATTGCTTCGCCTGTGGCCAAAAACGGCCTGCCAAGTATGAGCGGTACCTCCCCTGCCTCCATGTCCAGGATGACGAAATCTGCCGGAAAAATCAGCTCGCCAACCTTGACCAGAATATCCTCGATAACCCCATAAGCCTGTTTTACGGACCTGTCTGCCATTTGCAGCATAATTCTGGTGGGTCGGGGTTCACCGACTTTCAAACTCTTGAAAATCATCAACGGCATCAGATTGATGCTGGCCCCTAGGTCACACAGAGTCTTTCCTGTGTAAGCGTTACCTAGGGTGACCGGTATGACGAAACTGCCAGGATCCTTTCTCTCTCGGTAGCCCATTCTTCACACAATTGCTCACTTCTGCCATCAGGTTTATGGTCTCGAAGTCGCTCATTCGCCTCCTGACAGCTTGAAAATGTATTAGTCTGGGACATCTTTTTACCATTGGTTTTAACCCTGTGAGAGTTGAGTTTGGCCATTTTCAGCTTATTTTCCACCTGATACGAGGCAGAGATTTATAGATCATGATTGCAAAATTTGAGTAATTTTATGCATACTTTTGTTTGTTGGATATGATCGCGGGTGCGTGTTATGATGTGCAGGTAACAGGTGCCGAAAAATGCATGAGATTAACTTGGATGGGAGGCAGCGTGTCAGGAAAGCTGAGTTGAAAAAAGAGAAAAAAGGCTAAGTGGTGCGTTCAAAAGCAGGGCACCTGCGTTCAGACGCACAAGATGGGAGCAGCAGGAAAATGGCGGAAAGTTGGCTAAGTCCTGCGTTCAGACGCAGGCAGTCTGCGTTCAAACGCAGGGTTCAGAGGCCGAAGTGCTGAAAAGTTAAGGGGTGCGTTCAAACGCACTTCTTGCGTTCAAACGCAGGACTCAACACTCAGAAGAAGAAAAAGGCCAAGGGGTGCGTTCAAACGCAGGCGAGCTGCGTTCAAACGCACGTGTCCAGAAGTCAGAAGCCAGAGGAAGAAAAATGGTTAAGGCCTGCGTTCAAACGCAGGATGTGTGCGTTCAGACGCACTGCGTTTGAACGCAGGAGAGTTGCGTTCGAACGCACAGAAGGTTTCCAGAAGCTTCCAGGACGGGTCTTTTCGAGGGTAAAACAGGAATTTCGTGCATCAGTTTTGGAGACTGTGGCAGTATAAAAGGAGGTGTCCCAGCACTGAATTAGGGTTACGCATACACACTCACACATCTATCATCATCATCACAGCAGCCAGTTTCACAGCAGCCAGGGTTGGAGCAGAGCAGGATTGAAGCAGTTTTCCAGTATTTCAGCAAATAACTAGTTTGATCTTTTCTCTCTTTATGAAACGTTGTTTTTTAATAATGCAAGCTAGCTAGACCTTTTGCCTAGGTTCTTGGTGAACCTAGGGTTTATGAATTCAGCAGACTTGGTTGTTTGATTTTCAGATGCATGGCTAGCTAAGCCTTAATACAGGATGGATTGTTTATTATTCTGTCTTTGATTTTATTTACATACATGAATGGCTTGATCACCCAGGAGTGTTACAGACAGGATCTGGTGCACGAGAGTGACCAGTGAAAGTTAGGAAGAAGAGACAGGATTTAGTACTCTGCCTTGATGGACCGAGAGGTGAAGAGAATCAGGGGACTAGCCCATAAGCATTAGACCAACTGCTAGACGTTTAGGGGGAGACCGAGAGGAGAACATGTAACCCTAGCAGACTTAGAACGAACCTGCAGATTTAGGTGGACCGAGAGGACCCGAAAATCTGCAGTCGAGTGATAGGTGCATGAGACCGAGAGGAGATTGTACTATTGGTATGCTGGCATAAACAAAACCACTGTGTGTTTTTGAAATCGAATATACTATGAAAGCTGGAGAGTAACCCTAGGGGATCCTGGAACCTAGATTCTTAGAACTATCAACTTTTACAACTACAACATATTCAACAGAAAAATAAAATAAGCTTTTTACTGTTTTTTATTTATTACAATTTAGTAGAGTCAAATCCCAAACCTTCCTCCTTTTCACAAACTTTGTGTCTAATTCTAATTCTAATTAGCAACAACTTAAACTGTTCTCGAGGGTTCGACAACCAGAGTCACAATTACATACTCTATATTACTTGATCGTACACTTGCGAAAAAGCAGATAGGTTTACGCTGTCAAGTTTTTGGCGCCGTTGCCGGGGAACGGTTACAGTTTTTGTTAAAGAGACATTAGAATAAGTCTCAGAGTTTTTTCTTTTATTTTTACAGTTACTTTCTTTCGACTTACTGCTCTTGAAATCTGATTTTCAGGCTATTCTAGTTTATGCCCAGATTGCCCAGCAAACTGGTATCACCACTCGAAGATCCCGAAAAACTTTTCAGAGAGCAAAGTCGCAGACACCGAGCCGCGATGTCTGAGCACGGAGAAGACACCACAACCGAAACAGGAACACCGACAGGACAGCAGCAACGTACTCCAGCACAGATGGCTCTTTACATTGAAGAGCTGATAGCAGCAGGTTTTGCTGCCAGGAACAATCAGAGGACTTATAACAGGTCTGGAAGGGCATTAGTCGAAAACTTTGAAGTCCCAACTTGAGGACATCAACCAGCTATTGTAGTGCCACCCATTACAGCAGAGCACTTCGACCTGAAATCATCCACCATTCAGACCGCCCAGACTCATTGTCCTTTTAATGGGAAGGCAGATGAAGATCCAAACGACTTCCTTGGAAAATTTGAGGATTACTGCAACAAGATTAAGTATAGAGGAGTCGAAGCGGACACGCTAAAGCTGATTTTATTCCCATACTGTTTGTTCGGAACATCAAAAGATTGGCTGGAGGCAAGACCACCGAGGTCTATCACTACCTGGGAGGGGTGTGTTGCTGATTTCTTGGCAAAATTCTACCCTGCATCCCGCGTTATCAAGCTGCAGAGTGAGATTTTATCTTTCAAACAGCAGATGGGGGAGACAGTGGTAGACGCATGGGACAGGTTGATGAGACTCGTTAAAAAATGCCCCAATCACGGCTTCGGGGACGCGAAAATTCTGCAGGTATTCTACCATGCACTTGACAGGGAGAATGCAGACAGGATTGATAGGGAAGCTGGGGGTAACTTTTTATACCATGTGGATAAGGATGGAGCATACGAACTGATGAAGCAATTAGCCAAACAGGATACTCGCCTGTTTGATGACCGCAGGCTCACAGCAGTAGCAGAACCAGTGGTTGATGACAGGATTGACAATCTCACGAAAGTGGTACAGGACTTAGTCAAGAACGTGTATACAGAAAAGAAGCCGGTGGCATCAGTAGAAGAACCTGACTTCGACGCAGCAATTCTTGAGCTTCAGACCGAAGATACCAACTATGTTCAGCAGCAGTGGGATCCTAGTCGCTACAGACCAGGCACACGTGATCATCCAGGGTTTCGCTACGGAAATCCCAATGCAGGAGTATATGCACCAGGATTCCAGCACAGACCACAGGCACAACAGACAGCTCCAGCTCAGCCTGCACAAGCAGCACCACAGCTAAATCTGTCACAGCAACATTTTGAGTCCTATATGGAGAAATTTAATAAGCAATGGGAAACTAGATTCGCGCAGATGGACTCATTAACTGCTGATGTAAGCCAGATGAAGATTGCTATCCGCAACTTGGAAGTACAGAATGGACAGCTTGCACAGAACCAGGCAGAACGAGCCCCAGGGAATTTACCATCAAACACAATGAACAATCCACGCGCTCAAATCAATGCTATCACAACTCGGAGTGGAATTGCACTGCAGGATCCACCATATCCCAGTCATGCACGCGCAGAAAAGTCAAAGATTATTGAACAGGAAGTGATTGACCGGGAAGACAGTTCAACCGCTAACCCTCAGAAAAGGGGTTCGGTCGAGCAGGAAGCAGCGCAGACGAATGAGGGTAATCCAGAGACAATGCCAATTTCTAAGGAGGTCCCTTACCCTCTGAAAACACGTAAGAGAGATGACAGCAAAGACTACGCCAGATTTCTGAAGGTATTCAAGCAATTACAGATAAACATACCTTTTGCTAAAGCACTTGCCAAAATGCCTACTTATGCGAAATTTGTCAAAGACATCTTGTATGGTAGAAGGCGAATGAGTGACTTCGAAACAGTGAATCTGACGGCAGAAGCGAGCAGTTGTGTAAAAAATGGTCTACCACTGAAAAAGAAAGACCCTGGCAGCTTTGTTATTCCAGTAACCCTGGGCAGTGCATACACAGGAAAAGCCTTATGCGACTTGGGTGCCAGCATCAACCTGATGCCACTGACCATCTTCAAAAGCCTAGGAGTCGGAGAACCACGTCCAACAAGAATTATGCTTCAAATGGCTGACAGATCTGTGAAACCTGCCTATGGAGTAATTGAAGATATCCTGGTGAAAGTGGGAGAGCTTATTTTTCCAGCAGATTTTGTGATACTGGATATGGAGGCCGGAGAAGTCCGGCTAATCCTGGGCAGACCTTTCTTGGCGACTGGTGAAGCCATTATTAACTGCAAAAGTGGGGAGCTGTCCATGCAAATCAATGAAGAAAAAGTGAAATTTAATGTTTTCAAATCTCTCCAGCTTCCCGATCATTATGGGCATGAAAACTGTTTTGCAGTAGAGGTAATTGATGATCTGGAAAGCGATGAGATAGAAGATTTATGGGAGGAATTTGAAGACATGTATCCAGAGGAAACAGAGGAGCAACAGGATGAGCAGATCATGGGAACAGAAAGTTGGGTCAAGCTATACAGGGATGAAGGAGGCGAGCAGAAAATAACACTGGTCCCGTCACTCCAGGAACCACCAGCCCTGGAATTAAAACAGTTGCCAGACCACCTCAGGTACGCTTTTATTGGTGAAAATAATACCCTGCCGGTAATTGTTTCTTCCCTTTTATCTCAGGAAAAGGAACAAAAGCTACTGGAGGTACTCCGAGAGCATAAAGAAGCCATCGGATGGACAATTGCAGACCTGAAGGGAATCAGTCCTGATTATTGCATGCACAAAATAAGAATCGAAGAAGGAAAGAAGCCAGTTATCCAGCCTCAACGGAGACTAAACCCAATTATGAAAGATGTGGTACGTAAGGAGGTCATGAAGTGGCTAGAAGCAGGGATTATATACCCCATATCAGACAGCACCTGGGTGAGTCCTGTCCAGTGTGTACCGAAGAAAGGGGGTATTACAGTAGTACAGAATGCTGATCAGGAACAGATCGCCCAGCGCACTGTCACTGGCTGGCGAATCTGTATGGACTATCGGAAGCTGAACGATGCCACACTAAAAGACCACTTTCCGCTGCCATTCATGGACCAGATGTTGGACAGACTAGCGCACCATGCTTATTACTGCTTTCTTGACGGGTACTCTGGCTACAACCAGATCTATATAAATCCAGAAGACCAAGAAAAGACGACGTTCACTTGCCCGTACGGAACGTTCGCCTTTAGACGAATGCCATTTGGATTGTGCAATGCTCCAGCAACATTACAGAGATGTATGATGGGTATTTTCTCTGATATGATAGAGAAAAATTTGGAAGTTTTCATGGACGATTTTTCGTTATTCGGGGAAAGCTTTGAAGATTGCTTATACCATCTGGCCAGAGTTCTGATTCGCTGCAGAAAAACAAACCTGGTGCTCAACTGGGAAAAATGCCACTTCATGGTTACTGAAGGAATAGTGCTGGGACACAGGATCTCCAGCAAAGGACTGGAGGTAGACAGGGCGAAAATAGAGGTGATCAAGCAGCTGCCGTATCCAACCACAGTGAAGGCAATTAAGAGCCTTTTGGGCCACACAGGATTTTACAGAAGGTATATTAAAGATTTCTCAAAAATTACAAAGCCACTATTTAATTTGTTGGGAAAAGATGTGTCCTTCGTATTTGATGAAGCCTGCAAAGAAGCTTTTGACGTGCTTAAAGAAAGGCTGACGACTGCACCCATTATCACAACACCAGACTGGACCCTCCCGTTCGAACTGATGTGTGACGCCAGTGATTACGCAGTGGGCGCGGTATTGGGACAGCGGAAGGACAAGGTGTGCAGTGTCATCTACTATGCCAGCAGGGTCCTGAATGAGGCACAGATTGATTATGGGACTACAGAGAAGGAGCTGCTGGCAGTCGTTTTTGCCCTGGATAAATTCAGATCGTACCTGGTAGGCTCTAAAGTCATTATTTTCACAGATCACAGTGCACTGAAATACTTACTGGAGAAGAAGGATGCAAAGCCAAGGCTGCTGCGTTGGATTCTGCTGATGCAGGAATTTGACGTCGAAATAAGGGATAAAAAGGGAGTTGAAAATGTGGTAGCTGATCATCTATCTCGTCTGGAAAAGCCTACAGAAGAAGTGGTGCCCATTCAAGAAAATTTTCCGGACGAACATATTATGAAAATCAAGACCAATAGACGGCCCTGGTATTATGCCATAGCCAATTATTTGGTCAATGGGGCACTCCCTGAAGACATCACCCCTTGGCAGAAAAAGAAATTTATTTCAGACTGCAGGCAATATTTCTGGGACGATCCATATATGTTCAAGCAAGGGGCAGACAATATTCTCCGTCGATGCATTCCATGTCACGAAATTTTGGAAGTAATTCAGCACTGCCACTCAGCACAATGTGGGGGACACTTCAGCGGACCGAGAACAGCTCACAAGGTGCTGCAGTCAGGATTTTTCTGGCCAACAATTTTCAAGGACTGCCATGATTATGCGCAGAGTTGCGATCGCTGCCAACGGACAGGAAATATTTCCCAGCGGAATGAAATGCCCATGACACTTTGGCAGGAAGTCGAGCCTTTTGACGTTTGGGGTATTGATTTTATGGGTCCTTTTCATTCGTCTCTGGGAAATCTCTACATCTTATTGGCAGTAGATTACGTGTCAAAATGGGTGGAAGCAATAGCCTGTCAGAAGAACGATGCGTCAGTCGTGGAAAGGTTCCTCAAACGTAACATCTTTACCAGATTTGGAACACCGAGGGCTATGGTCAGTGATGAAGGTTCTCATTTTATCAATAAAGTCTTTGCCAAGGTTCTAAAGCAGTACGGGGTGTCTATCCATAAGGTATCACTGCCTTATCACCCTCAGGCAAACGGGCAAGCAGAGGTGTCCAACAGAGAGATAAAGAGCATACTGGAAAAAACTGTGAATTCTGGACGCAAGGACTGGTCGTTAAAGCTGGATGATGCGCTTTGGGCATACAGAACTGCTTATAAAACCCCACTGGGAATGTCCCCGTACCAGCTGGTGTTTGGAAAAGCATGTCACTTACCAGTAGAATTGGAGCACAAAGCATACTGGGCAATCAAGCAGCTGAATATGGATCACAGTTTATCAGGAAAGAAACGGAAGATGGCACTCCTTGAACTGGAGGAATTCCGTAAAACTGCATATGAGAGTGCCAAAATTTATAAAGAGAAAACAAATAAGTGGCATGACAACCGCATTCTACCAAAGAAGATAGAAATCGGGCAGAAGGTTCTCCTCTACAATTCAAGGATGAAATTCTATCCAGGGAAGCTGCGCTCAAGATGGTCTGGACCATTTATTGTGAAGGACATTACATCATGGGGAGTGGTGGAGCTGGAGAACCCGAGGGATAATACAGTTTTCAAGGTGAATGGGAACAGAGTCAAGCCATACAAGGATCCTCAGGAAATCATGGAGGCAGAGGCACTCTACCTCGACCTTCCGTGATTACAGCAGAGGTAACAAAGTCGGGCTGTCGACTGTAAATCACAAGCGCTGGTTGGGAGGCAACCCAACATAGGTTAGTTGTTTTTATATAATTTTTACAATGTTCATAATTCGAGAGAAAAGTGAGAAAAGAGGGATTTAATGTTGAACTCAGTGTTTCAGGAATCAGAGGCGTGCGTTCAAACGCAGGAGACATGCGTTCAAACGCACGTGTGCGTTCAAACGCAGACACCCTGCGTTCAAACGCAGACCCACCAACGAACACAAGAAGCACTGGAAACGGCTAACACTTATGCGTTCAAACGCAGAGGAGCTGCGTTCAAACGCAGATCACGTAGTGAAAATTTCCAGCCACCAAGTGGTGCGTTTAAACGCAACGCATGTGCGTTCAAACGCAAGAAGACAGAGATGAGGTGGAAAAATCTAAGGACGTGCGTTTAGACGCAGATCCTGCGATCAAACGCAGACCCAATCAGCAGAGAATTTCTAGATACAAAGGCGTGCGTTCAAACGCAACTCATGTGCGTTCAAACGCAGCTCATCCAAGAGATTGCAGAAAACAAGGCGTGCGTTCAAACGCAACTCACCTGCGTTCAAACGCAATTCAACAAACCCAGAAAATTCATGAACCTTCAAGAATTGCGTTCAAACGCACACCGTGCATTCAAACGCAGATCATAAGATCTTCAAAATTTCCAGAAAAGTTTAAGCTGTGCGTTCAAACGCAAGAGCTGCGTTCAAACGCACATTTGAGCGGGATAAAAAATTTTGGAAAAATTTGAAAAATTTTGAAATTTCGGGGCCATTCTGCAATTTCTGAAAGTTTGCCTATATATACTGTACGGATGACAGTGACTCATTTTCACCCAAGTCATCCAGTTTTCAACTCTCTCTCTAGAAATTCTCTCTGCCCTAGCAGCCGCCAGAGCAGTCTGCCGCCAGCAACCTCCGACGACCACCGCAGGACCACCAGAAGGTCAGAAACAGTGTGGGGGTGGTCAAACTCATCCGATCCAAACACCGACAGATCCACTTCAGAGAGAAATTTCCAGATCTGTACCCGTAAGATTCACTCCGGGTAGCCAGGTTCTATCTTTTCATTCTCTTTAAATATTTTCATTTTTTTTTACTGTTTGAATCTTGAAATGGATGAGGATAGTCCTTACATGAGGCCTGATAGGGCGATTGCACCTTTGAACATCATAGACTGCCGATTGCTTAGGGTTGACCATTTCTGCGACCATAGGTTTGTTAACATGGAGGCTCACCGTTTCTTTCTGCAAGACAAAAAGATTCGGTATGACATACCTACTGAGAGGACCTTTCCCCGTGATAGAGTAGCAATGGGGGATGAACTGTTCAACTATACTGGGCAGGATCATTTTGGGGATTTGTTTACTGGTTTTACCAATCTGCAGGTCAGTTCTGTGCTGGCTAAGGAGATTTACAGCAATCTCCAGCAGTGCATGAACAGTGAAGCCCAGTCAATTGACTGGATTTACTGCAGAAAGAGATGGATTCGAATCACCCCAGAGAGTATCCGAGAGAGTCTGGGTCTGGAGTTAGTGTTGGATGACTGTCAGTTTCAGGAACTGAGGCGTCATCCATCTGAACAGCTGAGTGAGCAGATCTTGACCACCCTGTGTGCTGGTGTACCAGGCGCTGCTTGGTACTACCCTGAACGGAGTCCTTCCTACCGGAAACTCCCTGCGACCTACCTGATTCGAGAGGCGAGATGGTGGACCGAGTGGGTGAACAACAGAGTTGTGGGTATAAAACACTTTACCCGCATTGATTATAATATTGCCCTGTTGGTCTACTGTCTGATGGCCCGAGAGCCTGTAAGCCTCCCGGAGATTATTTGTGAGTTTTTCCGGGAACGAAGAGAGACTCACAGCAAGAAGGGTTTGGGTCTCCTGGGGATGTTAACAAAAATGGCACAGGATTATCTGGTGGTCATTCCTGGCGACCTGAGAGATATTCGACCAATTCAGGTACGCAAGTACAAAAACATGAGATGTGTGTTGCATGAGGCCGTGCACGGGCCTCCAGAATTTGTCCAAGTGGACGATGATGATGATGTTTTTCCACCTCAGGGTGGGGGTGTTGGCATGCCACCACCACCTCCTCCCGGTGATGGGGGTTTTCCAGTCTTACCAGGTCCCTTCCAACTGCCCCGATCTGCCAGTTCCAGTGAACACAGGCAGGCCGACCCTGACTTGGGGCAGTCCAGCAGAGGGGCCAGGCGCAGTTCTTTTGGGCGCCTGGAGAGGACTGAGCATGAGGAATGGGTCAGAAAGAAAATTAAGGCCCAAGAAAAAGTACAGAACTACCTGGTAAGGACGGTCAAGAAAATGGCCAGGGGTCTTGGAGAGTTGTTCAAGACCCAGAAGCATATTTACCACGCTAACACAGCCGCATTAAGAGCTCATGAGGCGGCACTCGCTGAAATTCAGAGCAACATGCGTGGTAAGAGGTTTAATTTCCCGGACCGCTATTCAAGTGATAATTGTCCCAGCTGGACAATGGAGGATAGCCGGCCATATGATAGCTTCTCTGGCCATGACCCCACACCGAGCCCTGAACATGCAGACAGTGTAGGTGACCCCGGCAGACCCGGTACCCAGTACCCACCTAGGAGAGAGCATGCAGACCCAGGGGCCAGCAGTGCCCATCCCGGTGCCAGCCACGCTGGTACCGCTGCCGCAGCACGCCATGCTGCGAGGAAACGCGCCAGAGGGCGCACCCCTTCACCATCTCCCGAGCCGACTGACCAGTCTACTCCGGAGAACACAGATTCTAGTTACAGACCAGATCAGTAGAGTCGCGAGGACGCGCCACCTCTAGTGTGGGGGTGGGGAATCGTGTCCTCCTGCATAGCCATGTCAGCATATTTTTGTCAATTTTATTTTTCATTTTATTTTCATTTTTTGGGTCAGCACGTTTTTTATGTTGAGTCTACCCACCAACCTTTCTGACCTTGCATGATATAAAAAAAAATCATATAAAAATATATATATATATATATATAATAAATAAATAAATTAAAAAATTTTTGAGAAAGGGCAACTTAGGACCTAGAAACTGAAGAGAATCCAATGAAAGAGTTCATGAGAGTAGGAAGCACCGTAGCAGGGATACTTCAAATTTTAGTATTTTGTGCGCAAGTCTCACGACAGGATATCCCGGGTATTCAGGAATGTGGGAAGTAGATAACATGCATACTTTTGACTTCTCTAGTGTGCTAGGCAGATTTGGTCCTTAGATAATTGAATATTCTGTTTCCCGTGGAAACTGGTGGACTCTTGGAATCTGGGGTGGACCTTCGTGTAGAGTCGGTTTTATGTGGTACAAGTCTTTGGCCTAAGCGAAGTTGGAGAATGTACACCACCATACCTTAAGGTGGTTCCAAGAGAAAATCCTAAAAAGCCCGCACTCTTAAAGCTCTACTGCACAGTTGTAAAAACAGAGGTGATTAGGAAAAAAAAAGAAGAGAAAAATATAATAATCTAAAAAAAAAATATTTTGTGCTTAAAGGAGAAACAACATAATGTGCTTCCATTCACATGGAAAATTTGGATTCAATCCAATTTAGAGCTTAAGAGGGAAATTAAAGTCAAGCCGTATTACACAGGAGTTGTGTCTCCCAGCAATGGGACAATTTGCGAATCAAACGCAATAACGGCTAAGAGGGTCTGAAAACCTCAAATGACTTGGCGAAGA
The DNA here is from genome assembly GCA_023055425.1 of Linanthus parryae. Taxonomy (NCBI): domain Eukaryota; kingdom Viridiplantae; phylum Streptophyta; class Magnoliopsida; order Ericales; family Polemoniaceae; genus Linanthus; species Linanthus parryae. The sequence goes on from JALGPY010000004.1 coordinate 101,515,581, forward strand.
AAAATTGTCTGTTGACTGTAGATGCCTGGACCCTCTAAGTCAAAAGACGTGCTTTATCTTGGTTGGTTTGGTGGATGTTTGGGGATACCTTAGTGAGTTTGTGCACAGGATCAGTTTATATCATTTCTTGCTGCGTGTTGTGGAATTTCGAAATGAGCTTGTGAGGATTTGATGATTTCAGTTTATGATAGAGAGGTTGCCCAATTTCAAAAAAAAAAAAAAAAAAAAAAAAAAAAAAATTGCTGTGTCTTGAGTCAGTTTGTGTATATTCTGTATCTGAGTCAGTCATCTATTGAGTCTTTTGGTCTGTGTCTTGAATCTGTGAAAAAGGGGAAGTATGCAAAAATGGGTCTGCAAGGCAGTATGCAAGGGTCTGCTCGGGACGAGCAGAGGTTAGTGTGGGGGTATTTTGACAGCTTGAAAATGTATTAGTCTGGGACATCTTTTTACCATTGGTTTTAACCCTGTGAGAGTTGAGTTTGGCCATTTTCAGCTTACTTTCCACCTGATACGAGGCAGAGATTTATAGATCATGATTGCAAAATTTGAGTAATTTTATGCATACTTTTGTTTGTTGGATATGATCGCGGGTGCGTGTTATGATGTGCAGGTAACAGGTGCCGAAAAATGCATGAGATTAACTTGGATGGGAGGCAGCGTGTCAGGAAAGCTGAGCTGAAAAAAGAGAAAAAAGGCTAAGTGGTGCGTTCAAACGCAGGGCACCTGCGTTCAGACGCACAAGATGGGAGCAGCAGGAAAATGGCGGAAAGTTGGCTAAGTCCTGCGTTCAGACGCAGGCAGTCTGCGTTCAAACGCAGGGTTCAGAGGCCGAAGTGCTGAAAAGTTAAGGGGAGCGTTCAAACGCACTTCTTGCGTTCAAACGCAGGACTCAACACTCAGAAGAAGAAAAAGGCCAAGGGGTGCGTTCAAACGCAGGCGAGCTGCGTTCAAACGCACGTGTCCAGAAGTCAGAAGCCAGAGGAAGAAAAATGGTTAAGGCCTGCGTTCAAACGCAGGATGTGTGCGTTCAGACGCACTGCGTTTGAACGCAGGAGAGTTGCGTTCGAACGCACAGAAGGTTTCCAGAAGCTTCCAGGACGGGTCTTTTCGAGGGTAAAACAGGAATTTCGTGCATCAGTTTTGGAGACTGTGGCAGTATAAAAGGAGGTGTCCCAGCACTGAATTAGGGTTACGCATACACACTCACACATCTATCATCATCATCACAGCAGCCAGTTTCACAGCAGCCAGGGTTGGAGCAGAGCAGGATTGAAGCAGTTTTCCAGTATTTCAGCAAATAACTAGTTTGATCTTTTCTCTCTTTATGAAACGTTGTTTTTTAATAATGCAAGCTAGCTAGACCTTTTGCCTAGGTTCTTGGTGAACCTAGGGTTTATGAATTCAGCAGACTTGGTTGTTTGATTTTCAGATGCATGGCTAGCTAAGCCTTAATACAGGATGGATTGTTTATTATTCTGTCTTTGATTTTATTTACATACATGAATGGCTTGATCACCCAGGAGTGTTACAGACAGGATCTGGTGCACGAGAGTGACCAGTGAAAGTTAGGAAGAAGAGACAGGATTTAGTACTCTGCCTTGATGGACCGAGAGGTGAAGAGAATCAGGGGACTAGCCCATAAGCATTAGACCAACTGCTAGACGTTTAGGGGGAGACCGAGAGGAGAACCTGTAACCCTAGCAGACTTAGAACGAACCTGCAGATTTAGGTGGACCGAGAGGACCCGAAAATCTGCAGTCGAGTGATAGGTGCATGAGACCGAGAGGAGATTGTACTATTGGTATGCTGGCATAAACAAAACCACTGTGCGTTTCTAAAATCGAATATACTATGAAATCTGGAGAGTAACCCTAGGGGATCCTGGAACCTAGATTCTTAGAACTATCAACTTTTACAACTACAACATATTCAACAGAAAAATAAAATAAGCTTTTTACTGTTTTTTATTTATTGCAATTTAGTAGAGTCAAATCCCAAACCTTCCTCCTTTTTACAAACTTTGTGTCTAATTCTAATTATAATTAGCAACAACTTAAACTGTTCTCGAGGGTTCGACAACCAGAGTCACAATTACATACTCTATATTACTTGATCGTACACTTGTGAAAACGCAGATAGGTTTACGCTGTCACCTCCTCCCATACAAGATGTCCTTGAGGAATTTGGCGTAAGTGGGCATCTTAGCCAAAGCCTCGGCAAAAAGGATGTTAATCTGCAGCTGCTTGAACATCTCGAGAAACCTGGCGTAGTCCTTGCTGTCATCCCTCTTTCGTGTTCGCAAGGGGTACGGGACCTCCTTGGAGACTGGTACAGTGTCTGCACCTGTCTCGTTCTGCACTGCATCCTGCTCAACCGAGCCCTTCGGCTGGGGGCGTTCGACTGTGCTGGTATCCTGGCCTGACAAGTTGCGTTCTATTTCTTTCGAATTTTCTGCATGTGCGTGGCTGGGATATGGTGGATCCTGCAGTGCCAATCCACTCCGAGTGGTGATAGCATTGATCTGAGCCCGTGGATTATTTATTGTATTCGAGGGTAGGTTTCCTGGCTGTCTCTCTGTTAGCTGCTGTGCTAACTGCCCTACTTGTACTTCCAAAGCGCGCAGTGACGTTTTGGTTGTCTGCATATCTGCCGTCAGGGTGTCCATGTGCTTGAACCGGGACTCCATGGTCTGGAACATGGACTTGATCTCTTTCATCTGGGCGTCGTACTGCTGTGCAGATGGGACTGACTGAGCCTGCTGGGCCGGGGCAGCCTGCTGGGCTGGTGGCCTGTGCTGGAATCCCGGTGCATAAACTGCTGCGTTCGGGTTTCCGTACCGAAACCCGGGATGGTCTCTCGTACCCGGTCGGTACCGGCTCGGGTCCCACTGCTGCTGTACGTAATTGGTGTCTTCGGTCCTTAGCTCCTCAATGGCTGTGTACAGATCAGGTTCTTCGACTGCTGCAACAGTCTTCTTATCCGAGTAGACTTTCTTGACCAAGTCGTGAACAATCTTGGCCAGGTTGTCTATCCGGTCATCCTCTGCGGGTTCGGCTCTAGCCGCCATCCCGCGATCGTCAAACAGTCGGGTATCCTGCTTGGCCAACTGCTTCATCAGGTCATACGCACCTTCTTTGTCCACGTGATACAGAAAGTTTCCCCCGGCCTCTCTGTCAATCCTGTTGGCGTTCTCCCTGTCTAGGGCATGGTAGAAAACCTGCAGAATTTTCGCGTCTCCAAAGCCGTGGTTCGGGCACCGTTTGACCAATCTCATGAGCCTGTCCCATGCGTCCACCACCGTCTCCCCCATCTTCTGCCTGAATGACAGGATCTCGCTCTGTAACTGTATGACTCGGGAGGCGGGATAGAACTTTGCCAGAAAATCTGCGACACACTCCTCCCATGTGGTGATGGATCGGGGTGGTCGGGATTCGAGCCAGTCTTTGGCTACTCCATAAAGACAGTATGGAAATAAGATCAGCATGAGTGCCTCTGCTTCTACCCCCTTGTATCTGACCTTGTTGCAGTAATCTTCGAATTTCCCGATAAAATCGTCCGGGTCTTCGTCGGCCCTGCCATGAAACGGGCAGAGAGTTTGTACCGTCTGGATGGTGGATGGTTTGATGTCAAAGTGCTCGGCGGTGATCTCGGGCACCACAATAGCTCACTCATGCCCCCCGGTGGGGACTTCGAAATTTTCCACCAACGCCTTCCCAGATCGGTTATATGTTCTCTGGTTGCTTCGGGCAGCAAGTCCCGCTGTGACAAGTTCCTCAATGTACCGAGCCATCTGGGCTGGGGTACGTGTCTCTCGTTCCTGTCCACCGGCTTCGGTGTTCTCGGGCATATCTCTCTGGTTGGTTGCCATCCTGCTTTCTCGGTTTCTGCGGTTCTGTTCGGTGTACAGTTTTTCCGGGTTGTCGAGTGGTGACACCAAATCGCGAGGCAATTTGGGCATCAACTGAACAGTCCTGAAAACGCAGATTCAAAAACGCAGTGAGATAAAAGGAAAAATAAAAAAACTGAAAATAAACAAAGACTCAGAAAACTAATTCTGACTACTAAATAGACCCTAAAAAGTCCCCGGCAACGGCGCCAAAAACTTGGTTCGATAACTAACGTGCTGTCGCAAGTGTACGAATATTGTAATACCGGGTGCAATTAGACTCGGGTGATCGTTCCCACGAGGACTATTTCGGGTTTACTCACGTTGTCAGTTTCGGTTAACCGAGTGTAGTAACATGGAGGAGTAGGTTGTGATTGCAGTTTACTAAACTAAAAACAGAAATTAAAAACGTAAACGTAAATATTTTTTGTGACGTTTTCTGAAATAAGTTGAATCGGTTGTTACGATAATAGATGAGAACTAGGCTCCGGGATCCCCTAGGGTTTCTACATATTTCAGTTTTACGCTCGATTATGAAAACACTCAGCAGTTTCGATATCTGTGCAACGTACCAGTTGTGCAGTGACTTTTCAGATTCCACACGTAATCCCGATCCTGCAGACTTTCGGATTCTTGTTAAGCTGCCTAAATCGGCAATCTCGGTCTAAGCCTGTTAGGGTTTCTAACCTGTCCGAATGGCCCGGGTCAAATTCTCTAACAGTTGGTCTCACGTTTTCGATGCTAGCCCTATCTCCCTTTCTCTGGTCGGTCTATCAGGGTAAGGTACTAAATCCTGTCTTTTCTTCCTAACCCTAACCTGACGTTTTCACCTACAGGCTCTGAAACGACCCGGGATCTCGGTTCAGGGTTAAAGAGACAATCGATAACCAGAAGTAGAATATTAACTATTAAGATTACATTTCATCTAATAAATAGAACAATCTTGAGAAGATAAGTTTACAAATGTAACGTGATTTGAAATATTCCATGTGATCTACTAAGTGATCTAATTTAAGCTAAACGTCTTCGTCTCGATACGCGTTCCCAACCCCACCTTATTTGAAGACCTGCGGTTTTAAAATAGCAAACGCCGACGCAGTTTTGAAGAAAAATGATCAGTAAAAACTGAGTAAATACACACTACGACATGTAAAGCAACGAGTGGCACGGAAGCATGAATTGAAATAGGTCAAGAGATTTGAAACATTAGTAAGTAATGAGGTGAGAACTTTTGAACAAGTATAAGGAGTCGCATATCAAGTACATCTCATCTTTAAAATATCAGTAAACCATTCAACATATTCTTAAACAAGAAAGATCAACAGTAAACAAGTTCATTTGAACTGATAAGGATATTAAATCACGAGTACCCAATGCTTTTCAATTTATTTCATTAGATTAGGCAATCAAGAGCCACAACAACATCAATAGAGTAATCAAACTTTCTTTCAATTCCAATTTAACCGTTAAGTTTAGCTGAGGCATGTCTAGAGCCACCAGCAGGATCGATGTAGACAGAGGGATCACGAAATAATCACTAAGGGTTCCTTCTAGGGTCTATCAAACCCTATTTCACCCGAGCGTTAAGGGAGCCCATTCGTCAACCCCGCTCATAACATTAGCTAAAAGGCCTTAAGTGTCGACACCCCTATACCGTAGTGACCCTTACAAGTATAAGTAGCACTCTATAGCTCTATAAACCCCTTGGCCTCAATATCTTGATACCTTTTGGCTCATCGGGGGCGGATTTGTGAACATTAACGTTCTATCCAATAATAAGAAGCATTGCTTCAATGGTCTTAGCCATAAGAAAATGGAGGATCGCTTGACGCCTCTCATTAATAACAGTACTCTGTACATCGTCCTAAGTCTATTAGAAGTATTATATTTCTTCTCTTTCACATAACCAGAATCGGAATATCAAAATTTCACAAGTAATTTCCGAGAGTTCTCAAAGGAGATGAATAAAATAGTTTAACAACATTTGAGTGGAAAACATGCATTCTCATAATTTTTCATATAACAAGCATTCATTTGAAACATCACACACATGCGCACATTTGATATGAAAAGGTCGTACATATGTACTTACCACTGAGATGAAGCACAATTAAAATCAAGAAACTAAGTCTAGCACTCCGACGACAACCGCTCTCTCCTACGAGGTCGATGTCTACAATCACACGTATGACGTACTCGTTATAACCAATTTACACATTTATAATAGAAATGCAAACCTACATGTCACATAGTCCTAAATGTCACTAATGCACATATAATGATGTTTAATTATCAAAATAAATCCAACAAAACACCTAGAAGTTCAAAAATTCAAGTTTTCTAAAAAATGTGAAACTACAATTCTGGACAGAATTGTAGCTCTAACTTTGGAGCCATATTTACCATATCAAATCATCTCCTAAAATCTTGAAATTAATGTAGATGAACCTATATGTGTCTACTTTCAGAAACATCAAGAAAATCATGCATAGACATTGTAAAACTCAAGATACAAAAATAACAAATACTGCTATGCAGAGAAGAGTTTGGGAAAAACTTTCAAGTTTGCAAGGGTATTAATAGCACTTGGAGAATAGAAATAAAGCTCATATTCTCCAGAATTAATCCCCTATGTGTCTACTTTAATCACAAAAAAGATTTGGTGCCATAAGTTTCTGGAAGTGAGATTTTTAACAAAAATGATAAAACTTGTCCAAAAACAGTGTTTCAGAAAACTTGCAACTTAGAATGAGCATATCTCCCTAAAAAAAAAGGCTATGGGGTTGAATTTTCTTTCAAAATGACCCTCTCTGAGTCTAGTTTCAGAATATGAAAGAGTTAAAAATTCTACAGAGACAAAATTTAGAGATAATATACGTTTTTCACAAACTGGTCAGATTGTAAAAATATACAATTTTTTCAAAAATCAACAAGAATGGTTCTAATGATACATGCAACTTATGAAGACTTGATTTTCACCCAAATAACATCATTTTAGGCATTAATTAAGATATTTACATGAGCTTGACACAAATTATCAAAAATCTCTTGAGTAACAAATTCAAAGAAGATGACATTCATAACATGCATGTGGGTTCTAGTGTGGTTTCATGAAATAGTCAAAATTTTGGAGTTTAACTCTTGATCAAACCATAAAAATGAAGAATCAAGCATGGATAGGAAGAAATCTAAGATGGAATATCATCAATCAAAGCAAAACATGAACATGCATGTATGAATTCAAGACTATAAGGAAAGTTTACCCCAAGATTCAATAAATTGTGATGAAAATGGTGATATTGGTCATCAATCCATGAGTAGAATGGTGGAATAACTCCCCTCCATGGTTACACCAAGCTTGGAATCAAGTTTTTCATGTTTGGAAGAGTAGAAAATGAGTTTTTGATGGTGTTTTTATGAGGTCAACACTCAAAAAGGGGATGAAATTTGGGGAGAGAGAAGAGAGCATGTGTTGATGTTCTTGAAGAGAAAAAGGTGAAAGAAAATGAGAATGAAAGAAATGAAGTTGATGGAGGAGGTTGGTGGTGAAGGAACCCACATGGTAATGCCATACATGAGGGTAGGTAGTAGTGGAAGTTGTTGGGAAATAAGTGTGAGTTGATGGTGATGGTGATGACTATAAGAGTGTGTATGTGTGTGTACAAATACATTAGTAGCATTTAACAAGTGATGTTACACTAGTAGTAGTAGTCATGAAGAGAAAAAAAAATAATGGAGATGGGAGTGATAGAGATAGACAATTTTATTTTATTAGAGTTGGCCAAAAATAAGGGGTAGAGGAATATGATGCAAATAATAAGAGTTGGATTGCTAGTTGGGGTAAAAAATGGAATATTGATAAATAAGAGGTTTCTTTGTGAAAATTAAAAGTTGAGGGGTGAAAAGGTAATTTTCAATTAATATGTAACACTAGAAAAGATAACTTTCATAAATTGTAAAATCTCCAAATAATTTCAAATAAAACACTTTGTATAATTCACTTCTAGAAAACTACAAGTACCTCCCAATTATAAAAAATAATAATTTTCATATAAGATTTTTCAAGTTTTAAAAACTATAAAATAACTCCAAAATAAAAGTATATATCATCATAGATGTCAAATGACACACTTATACGTCAAAACTAACAAAGGGTCATAAATAAGTTTGAAATTAAATTTCTTGAAATTTTCAAATATTTTCTCAAAATGACCAAATAACCCATTAACTTAAATACGGGGTATTACATTATATCCCCCTTAAAATGAAGCTTCGTCCCTGAAGCTTAAGAAAAACTTTTTTGTAAAACTACGACATGCTTCACGAGAATGCAACTAATGCACATGAGAGTTGTATGCAATGCAAATGCACATGCTAATTGTATGCAAGGCTAATGCATATGCAACACACATATTAACGGGAACGAGCTCTCGGTCGGTCAAGTCTCTACTCGCTAGTATCATAGTAGGGGTTAAAATATTATTAACTCCAGTAGAAGGTCGACACCAAATTTTTAAAGGCCTAGACCAACATACAAGTTATCATGTTTACAAGGTTATTCGAAAACTTTTCTTTTTCGCATTTAAATAAGTCTCGAAAGTTTTAGACACAAAATACTTTGATCGCAACTAACATGTCATTTTACTTGACTCATCCGTTTGAAAAATATTGTCTTACCTGTATAGGATTAGATAAACCAATCACCTCAAGTGTTCCAAGCATACGAGGGAAAAAAAAGAACACTATGTGTCGTCACACAATATGTCTCTCCATCACAACTCGCATGTGTTTCTAATGTTCCAACTTAGTCTATGCAGCGGGTACAACTCATAGTACCGTCGTACTAAGAGTCACGCCAGCGGACTGCTAAACAAAGTGGTCCATATCACTTGGCATTTGGTATCTCCGCACCAATCATTTTCTCAAAACTATTTTTTTTAAAAGAAAATATATATATGTATATATATGTTGTCAAAACTTTATAATTTTGGAAGCGATCATGTCGAATTAACTTAAAGTGAAACAAAACAGAGTATTATCTTAAAAGTCGTACTCAAAGGTATGAAAGGAATGGTCTCAAGGTCTTCTAAATCAATACGTCGATACTCTCTTGTCGACAATATAACATAACCAATAAGGGAACGTGCATACGCATCACACGAAAATGACATATCATTTCTATATAGTAAGAAAACATGCTCATAGGATAACAAACATATGATCAGCAAGTAGATTCCGCACGGGGCACATAATAATTAGCAATTAACAGTTAATCAACAAGTACGGTACAAATCAATATTAATGACAGGTAAGTACGCCAACTCCCGGCGGCTTGTTCACTTTGTTATTACCAAATTGGGTTATCCTAATAAATTTTAAAATTTTGAAAACGTGTTATCTTTCTTATTCCCTACTATTGAAAATCAAAAAGTCACTTTAACCGGAGAACCGATGCTCTGATACCATCTGAAACGACCCGGGATCTCGGTTCAGGGTTAAAGAGACAATCGATAACCAGAAGTAGAATATTAACTATTAAGATTACATTTCATCTAATAAATAGAACAATCTTGAGAAGATAAGTTGACAAATGTAACGTGATTTGAAATATTCCATGTGATCTACTAAGTGATCTAATTTAAGCTAAACGTCTTCGTCTCGATACGCGTTCCCAACCCCACCTTATTTGATGACCTGCGGTTTTAAAATAGCAAACGCCGACGCAGTTTTGAAGAAAAATGATCAGTAAAAACTGAGTAAATACACACTACGACATGTAAAGCAACGAGTGGCACGGAAGCATGAATTGAAATAGGTCAAGAGATTTGAAACATTAGTAAGTAATGAGGTGAGAACTTTTGAACAAGTATAAGGAGTCGCATATCAAGTACATCTCATCTTTAAAATATCAGTAAACCATTCAACATATTCTTAAACAAGAAAGATCAACAGTAAACAAGTTCATTTGAACTGATAAGGATATTAAATCACGAGTACCCAATGCTTTTCAATTTATTTCATTAGATTAGGCAATCAAGAGCCACAACAACATCAATAGAGTAATCAAACTTTCTTTCAATTCCAATTTAACCGTTAAGTTTGGCTGAGGCATGTCTAGAGCCACCAGCAGGATCGATGTAGATAGAGGGATCACGAAATAATCACTAAGGGTTCCTTCTAGGGTCTATCAAACCCTATTTCACCCGAGCGTTAAGGGAGCCCATTCGTCAACCCCGCTCATAACATTAGCTAAAAGGCCTTAAGTGTCGACACCCCTATACCGTAGTGACCCTTACAAGTATAAGTAGCACTCTATAGCTCTATAAACCCCTTGGCCTCAATATCTTGATACCTTTTGGCTCATCGGGGGCGGATTTGTGAACATTAACGTTCTATCCAATAATAAGAAGCATTGCTTCAATGGTCTTAGCCATAAGAAAATGGAGGATCGCTTGACGCCTCTCATTAATAACAGTACTCTGTACATCGTCCTAAGTCTATTAGAAGTATTATATTTCTTCTCTTTCACATAACCAGAATCGGAATATCAAAATTTCACAAGTAATTTCCGAGAGTTCTCAAAGGAGATGAATAAAATAGTTTAACAACATTTGAGTGGAAAACATGCATTCTCATAATTTTTCATATAACAAGCATTCATTTGAAACATCACACACATGCGCACATTTGATATGAAAAGGTCGTACATATGTACTTACCACTGAGATGAAGCACAATTAAAATCAAGAAACTAAGTCTAGCACTCCGACGACAACCGCTCTCTCCTACGAGGTCGATGTCTACAATCACACGTATGACGTACTCGTTATAACCAATTTACACATTTATAATAGAAATGCAAACTTACATGTCACATAGTCCTAAATGTCACTAATGCACATATAATGATGTTTAATTATCAAAATAAATCCAACAAAACACCTAGAAGTTCAAAAATTCAAGTTTTCTAAAAAATGTGAAACTACAATTCTGGACAGAATTGTAGCTCTAACTTTGGAGCCATATTTACCATATCAAATCATCTCCTAAAATCTTGAAATTAATGTAGATGAACCTATATGTGTCTACTTTCAGAAACATCAAGAAAATCATGCATAGACATTGTAAAACTCAAGTTACAAAAATAACAAATACTGCTATGCAGAGAAGAGTTTGGGAAAAACTTTCAAGTTTGCAAGGGTATTAATAGCACTTGGAGAATAGAAATAAAGCTCATATTCTCCAGAATTAATCCCCTATGTGTCTACTTTAATCACAAAAAAGATTTGGTGCCATAAGTTTCTGGAAATGAGATTTTTAACAAAAATGATAAAACTTGTCCAAAAACAGTGTTTCAGAAAACTTGCAACTTAGAATGAGCATATCTCCCTAACAAAAAAGGCTATGGGGTTGAATTTTCTTTCAAAATGACCCTCTCTGAGTCTAGTTTCAGAATATGAAAGAGTTAAAAATTCTACAGAGACAAAATTTAGAGATAATATACGTTTTTCACAAACTGGTCAGATTGTAAAAATATACAATTTTTTCAAAAATCAACAAGAATGGTTCTAATGATACATGCAACTTATGAAGACTTGATTTTCACCCAAATAACATCATTTTAGGCATTAATTAAGATATTTACATGATCTTGACACAAATTATCAAAAATCTCTTGAGTAACAAATTCAAAGAAGATGACATTCATAACATGCATGTGGGTTCTAGTGTGGTTTCATGAAATAGTCAAAATTTTGGAGTTTAACTCTTGATCAAACCATAAAAATGAAGAATCAAGCATGGATAGGAAGAAATCTAAGATGGAATATCATCAATCAAAGCAAAACATGAACATGCATGTATGAATTCAAGACTATAAGGAAAGTTTACCCCAAGATTCAAGAAATTGTGATGAAAATGGTGATATTGGTCATCAATCCATGAGTAGAATGGTGGAATAACTCCCCTCCATGGTTACACCAAGCTTGGAATCAAGTTTTTCATGTTTGGAAGAGTAGAAAATGAGTTTTTGATGGTGTTTTTGTGAGGTCAACTGACACGATTCAACCGTAAGTGTACGGCTATCGCATGTAGTAATATCCGGTAATCCGGGTTTGTCGAACCCAAGGGACTTGTCGTGCCTCAATTAGTATTCTTAACTTTATGTGGGCAAGTGGTAGAGATTGTTTGACTAATCTAAGAAAGTAAATAACAAGCTAATTATTAAAATTGAGACTAATACGAAGGATAAGTATCAGGATATCTCTACGGGTCACTAGGTATTTCACACTTTGACGGATTTATGCTTTGTTAACACGATGATTCTTTAATCTAACTAAACGAGCACGAATGTGTTGAAGATGTCTCAAAAAACACCAATACTTAGACTAACAAAGCCGATTTCTCTAGCCTAATCAAGTTCAAGTATGCATTAAGATCGTTAATCTACTCTTTGTTCTTAGCTAACTAGCAAGATTTCTCAACCCTAGATACGGCTAGTGTGTATTTCAAGATTCCGGGCAAGAAACATTGATGTCTCTAATGTTCTAAACCTAACTCAATCTTATCAATACGTCTACCGATAGTAAAGATGAATTTAAGCGCATAAAATACACATAGCTAGCTAAAAAGTCATCAATTAAGCTCAAAGCATGAAATCAAATCCATAAATCACTTAACAAATTGATCAAACCCTAGCTCCCTACAAGATACCCTGAGAAAAGTGTTTAGCTACGCATATTCATGATCACAAATACAATAGTTTGTGTGATCATGTACAAAAATAATGAAAAGATAAGAGTAGAGGGATCAAACGGATGAATTCTCGCTTCCACGAAAAACTCTAGCTCCAAGTTTCTCCACAACTCTTCTTCTCTACGTCTCCAGCAGCCCTCTCTGCCTTTAGGTCCTAAAAATCGTCATGTATAAGGCTGGGCACGATTTTTTAATGAAACTTGGCCGAATTTGCAATTCAGCCCCTCTAGTTTGCAATTCTCGGACAGATTTCATAAGCTGATCTTGCGCGGGCCTTTTCTCCCTCATCCGGAATCCGTTTTGGGCCTATCTTATATCGTTGGAAAGCCCTGGATGTCTACTTTCTAATGGAATAGTCCTTGATCCAAAATAGTATACGTAACTCGAGATACATCCAGAGGAGTGCACACTGGTCCAGTGAAACTTTACCAGCTTTTCTTCGTTTTTGTGTCAACTTCGCCAGACCATATCTTTCTCGTCCGAACTTTGATTGAGCTCCGTGACTTTGCTTCTCTTGCGTACTCTTTGACTTCTGAAGCTCGTTTCTTCTCTCCAATTGCTCTCCTCATGCAATGTTCATGTAAATCACAACACAAACACTACCGCAAAGATCAAATGTGACAAAATCATACAAATTATAAGTAAAACTATTTAAGAAACGCCCGGATTGTACGTTTAAGCTCTAAAACATCATAAAACTCATTTTCTTCTCAAATAAGCCCGAAATTCGTCACTTTGCACCGAAACGCACACAAATGACAATGTGAAACGTACATAGGATAACTCTTATTAAGGAGTTATCATCAACACCCAAAAACGGGATGAAATTTGGGGAGAGAGAAGAGAGCATGTGTTGATGTTCTTGAAGAGAAAAAGGTGAAAGAAAATGAGAATGAAAGAAATGAAGTTGATGGAGGAGGTTGGTGGTGAAGGAACCCACATGGTAATGCCATACATGAGGGTAGGTAGTAGTGGAAGTTGTTGGGAAATAAGTGTGAGTTGATGGTGATGGTGATGACTATAAGAGTGTGTATGTGTGTGTACAAATACATTAGTAGCATTTAACAAGTGATGTTACACTAGTAGTAGTAGTCATGAAGAGAAAAAAAAAATAATGGAGATGGGAGTGATAGAGATAGACAATTTTATTTTATTAGAGTTGGCCAAAAATAAGGGGTAGAGGAATATGATGCAAATAATAAGAGTTGGATTGCTAGTTGGGGTAAAAAATGGAATATTGATAAATAAGAGGTTTCTTTGTGAAAATTAAAAGTTGAGGGGTGAAAAGGTAATTTTCAATTAATATGTAACACTAGAAAAGATAACTTTCATAAATTGTAAAATCTCCAAATAATTTCAAATAAAACACTTTGTATAATTCACTTCTAGAAAACTACAAGTACCTCCCAATTATAAAAAATAATAATTTTCATATAAGATTTTTCAAGTTTTAAAAACTATAAAATAACTCCAAAATAAAAGTATATATCATCATAGATGTCAAATGACACACTTATACGTCAAAACTAACAAAGGGTCATAAATAAGTTTGAAATTAAATTTCTTGAAATTTTCAAATATTTTCTCAAAATGACCAAATAACCCATTAACTTAAATACGGGGTATTACATTATATCCCCCTTAAAATGAAGCTTCGTCCCCGAAGCTTAAGAAAAACTTTTTTGTAAAACTACGACATGCTTCACGAGAATGCAACTAATGCACATGAGAGTTGTATGCAATGCAAATGCACATGCTAATTGTATGCAAGGCTAATGCATATGCAACACACATATTAACGGGAACGAGCTCTCGGTCGGTCAAGTCTCTACTCGCTAGTATCATAGTAGGGGTTAAAATATTATTAACTCCAGTAGAAGGTCGACACCAAATTTTGAAAGGCCTAGACCAACATACAAGTTATCATGTTTACAAGGTTATTCGAAAACTTTTCTTTTTCGCATTTAAATAAGTCTCGAAAGTTTTAGACACAAAATACTTTGATCGCAACTAACATGTCATTTTACTTGACTCATCCGTTTGAAAAATATTGTCTTACCTGTATAGGATTAGATAAACCAATCACCTCGAGTGTTCCAAGCATACGAGGGAAAAAAAAAAGAACACTATGTGTCGTCACTCAATATGTCTCTCCATCACAACTCGCATGTGTTTCTAATGTTCCAACTTAGTCTATGCAGCGGGTACAACTCATAGTACCGTCGTACTAAGAGTCACGCCAGCGGACTACTAAACAAAGTGGTCCATATCACTTGGCATTTGGTATCTCCGCACCAATCATTTTCTCAAAACTATTTTTTTTAAAAGAAAATATATATATGTATATATATATGTTGTCAAAACCTTATAATTTTGGAAGCGATCATGTCGAATTAACTTAAAGTGAAACAAAACAGAGTATTATCTTAAAAGTCGTACTCAAAGGTATGAAAGGAATGGTCTCAAGGTCTTCTAAATCAATACGTCGATACTCTCTTGTCGACAATATAACATAACCAATAAGGGAACGTGCATACGCATCACACGAAAATGACATATCATTTCTATATAGTAAGAAAACATGCTCATAGGATAACAAACATATGATCAGCAAGTAGATTCCGCACGGGGCACATAATAATTAGCAATTAACAGTTAATCAACAAGTACGGTACAAATCAATATTAATGACAGGTAAGTACGCCAACTCCCGGCGGCTTGTTCACTTTGTTATTACCAAATTGGGTTATCCTAATAAATTTTAAAATTTTGAAAACGTGTTATTTTTCTTATTCCCTACTATTGAAAATCAAAAAGTCACTTTAACCGGAGAACCGATGCTCTGATATCATCTGAAACGACCCGGGATCTCGGTTCAGGGTTAAAGAGACAATCGATAACCAGAAGTAGAATATTAACTATTAAGATTACATTTCATCTAATAAATAGAACAATCTTGAGAAGATAAGTTTACAAATGTAACGTGATTTGAAATATTCCATATGATCTACTAAGTGATATAATTTAAGCTAAACGTCTTCGTCTCGATACGCGTTCCCAACCCCACCTTATTTGATGACCTGCGGTTTTAAAATAGCAAACGCCGACGCAGTTTTGAAGAAAAATGATCAGTAAAAACTGAGTAAATACACACTACGACATGTAAAGCAACGAGTGGCACGGAAGCATGAATTGAAATAGGTCAAGAGATTTGAAACATTAGTAAGTAATGAGGTGAGAACTTTTGAACAAGTATAAGGAGTCGCATATCAAGTACATCTCATCTTTAAAATATCAGTAAACCATTCAACATATTCTTAAACAAGAAAGATCAACAGTAAACAAGTTCATTTGAACTGATAAGGATATTAAATCACGAGTACCCAATGCTTTTCAATTTATTTCATTAGATTAGGCAATCAAGAGCCACAACAACATCAATAGAGTAATCAAACTTTCTTTCAATTCCAATTTAACCGTTAAGTTTAGCTGAGGCATGTCTAGAGCCACCAGCAGGATCGATGTAGACAGAGGGATCACGAAATAATCACTAAGGGTTCCTTCTAGGGTCTATCAAACCTTATTTCACCCGAGCGTTAAGGGAGCCCATTCGTCAACCCCGCTCATAACATTAGCTAAAAGGCCTTAAGTGTCGACACCCCTATACCGTAGTGACCCTTGCAAGTATAAGTAGCACTCTATAGCTCTATAAACCCCTTGGCCTCAAAATCTTGATACCTTTTGGCTCATCGGGGGCGGATTTGTGAACATTAACGTTCTATCCAATAATAAGAAGCATTGCTTCAATGGTCTTAGCCATAAGAAAATGGAGGATCGCTTGACGCCTCTCATTAATAACAGTACTCTGTACATCGTCCTAAGTCTATTAGAAGTATTATATTTCTTCTCTTTCACATAACCAGAATCGGAATATCAAAATTTCACAAGTAATTTCCGAGAGTTCTCAAAGGAGATGAATAAAATAGTTTAACAACATTTGAGTGGAAAACATGCATTCTCATAATTTTTCATATAACAAGCATTCATTTGAAACATCACACACATGCGCACATTTGATATGAAAAGGTCGTACATATGTACTTACCACTGAGATGAAGCACAATTAAAATCAAGAAACTAAGTCTAGCACTCCGACGACAACCGCTCTCTCCTACGAGGTCGATGTCTACAATCACACGTATGACGTACTCGTTATAACCAATTTACACATTTATAATAGAAATGCAAACCTACATGTCACATAGTCCTAAATGTCACTAATGCACATATAATGATGTTTAATTATCAAAATAAATCCAACAAAACACCTAGAAGTTCAAAAATTCAAGTTTTCTAAAAAATGTGAAACTACAATTCTGGACAGAATTGTAGCTCTAACTTTGGAGCCATATTTACCATATCAAATCATCTCCTAAAATCTTGAAATTAATGTAGATGAACCTATATGTGTCTACTTTCAGAAACATCAAGAAAATCATGCATAGACATTGTAAAACTCAAGTTACAAAAATAACAAATACTGCTATGCAGAGAAGAGTTTGGGAAAAACTTTCAAGTTTGCAAGGGTATTAATAGCACTTGGAGAATACAAATAAAGCTCATATTCTCCAGAATTAATCCCCTATGTGTCTAATTTAATCACAAAAAAGATTTGGTGCCATAAGTTTCTGGAAATGAGATTTTTAACAAAAATGATAAAACTTGTCCAAAAACTGTGTTTCAGAAAACTTGCAACTTAGAATGAGCATATCTCCCTAACCAAAAAGGCTATGGGGTTGAATTTTCTTTCAAAATGACCCTCTCTGAGTCTAGTTTCAGAATATGAAAGAGTTAAAAATTCTACAGAGACAAAATTTAGAGATAATATACGTTTTTCACAAACTGGTCAGATTGTAAAAATGTACAATTTTTTCAAAAATCAACTAGAATGGTTCTAATGATACATGCGACTTATGAAGACTTGATTTTCACCCAAATAACATCATTTTAGGCATTAATTAAGATATTTACATGAGCTTGACACAAATTATCAAAAATCTCTTGAGTAACAAATTCAAAGAAGATGACATTCATAACATGCATGTGGGTTCTAGTGTGGTTTCATGAAATAGTCAAAATTTTGGAGTTTAACTCTTGATCAAACCATAAAAATGAAGAATCAAGCATGGATAGGAAGAAATCTAAGATGGAATATCATCAATCAAAGCAAAACATGAACATGCATGTATGAATTCAAGACTATAAGGAAAGTTTACCCCAAGATTCAAGAAATTGTGATGAAAATGGTGATATTGGTCATCAATCCATGAGTAGAATGGTGGAATAACTCCCCTCCATGGTTACACCAAGCTTGGAATCAAGTTTTTCATGTTTGGAAGAGTAGAAAATGAGTTTTTGATGGTGTTTTTGTGAGGTCAACACCCAAAAACGGGATGAAATTTGGGGAGAGAGAAGAGAGCATGTGTTGATGTTCTTGAAGAGAAAAGGGTGAAAGAAAATGAGAATGAAAGAAATGAAGTTGATGGAGGAGGTTGGTGGTGAAGGAACCCACATGGTAATGCCATACATGAGGGTAGGTAGTAGTGGAAGTTGTTGGGAAATAAGTGTGAGTTGATGGTGATGGTGATGAATATAAGAGTGTGTATGTGTGTGTACAAATACATTAGTAGCATTTAACAAGTGATGTTACACTAGTAGTAGTAGTCATGAAGAGAAAAAAAAAATAATGGAGATGGGAGTGATAGAGATAGACAATTTTATTTTATTAGATTTGGCCAAAAATAAGGGGTAGAGGAATATGATGCAAATAATAAGAGTTGGATTGCTAGTTGGGGTAAAAAATGGAATATTGATAAATAAGAGGTTTCTTTGTGAAAATTAAAAGTTGAGGGGTGAAAAGGTAATTTTCAATTAATATGTAACACTAGAAAAGATAACTTTCATAAATTGTAAAATCTCCAAATAATTTCAAATAAAACACTTTGTATAATTCACTTCTAGAAAACTACAAGTACCTCCCAATTATAAAAAATAATAATTTTCATATAAGATTTTTCAAGTTTTAAAAACTATAAAATAACCCCAAAATAAAAGTATATATCATCATAGATGTCAAATGACACACTTATACGTTAAAACTAACAAAGGGTCATAAATAAGTTTGAAATTAAATTTCTTGAAATTTTCAAATATTTTCTCAAAATGACCAAATAACCCATTAACTTAAATACGGGGTATTACAGGCTCGGGTCTATAGCAATTCTGGTTCTCGACTCCGATCATGCATATACGATAACAGTCAAAGACAGAATAACAGATAAAGCTGTTGAATTTAAGATAACAATCATGAATCCATAATCAAACGTCTATAATAAAATCTAGATACGAAACCCTAGGTTCACCGAGAACCTAGGTAAAAGGTTTAGCTGCTAAGTGACATAATTAAATAACAACGTTTCTGAATAAGAGAGATAGTGAAATCAAAAGCGTGCTGTAGAGTCTGAATTCCTGCTTCCGTGCTCACCGAGAGTGCTCAGCGATCTCCTTTCGGTTGTGCTGAGAATTGTGTTGTGTCTTTTTGATGAGCACTGGACGAGTCTTTATATAGTGCTGAAGACGTTTCTGGAAACTGCCGAAATTACGAAACTGCCACTGGGCCGAAACCGCCTCGGGAAACGTGTCGCCTGCCACCGCCTCGGGAAACGGGCCAACTGCGCAAGATAGCTGCGTAGCTACCTGCGTAGTTGGTTGCGTAGCTAGCTGCGTAGCTAGCTGCCTCCTCGGTTTGCGCGCCTAACTCCTCGGGATGCCTCGGGATGCGTACCAGGCTCCTCGGGATGTCTCGGGATGACTGCTGATCTTCTCGGAGTGTGTTTCGTCCGTCTCGGGATGCGTGTCAAACTGCTCGGGATGCCTCGGGATGCGTGCCAGGCTCCTCGGGATGCGTGCCAATCTTCCTCGTCTTGCATGCTCGGCTTCTCAGCCTCCTTGGATCCTTCACCCGCATGCCTGCTTCATTTCCGGCTCCCGCACAAGTCCTGTCCCTGCATCAACGACACGAAGCAAAACCCGTGATCATATCTCGATATGCGTGAAATAAAGCAGTTTATGCGTCTAGGAGATAAAAACAGCAAACCGTGAATTCCCGAGTCAAACGGGGCAGAAATCGACTAAAACGCTCATTTAGGACGAAAATACCCCTCAAATTGGGTTAACCGATAACTCCTAGTGAGGAGCTATCAGGTGAAAACGGTATTGTCATCCTTAGACTTGAAGTCACTAGATTATCTAGTTGTGGATTATTGTGATTTTGGTAGCGTCAAACGCTACACCGTAACTGGGTAGCCATAAAGGTGTGTACCGGATACAATAACGGGAGCAAATATCCGAGGCCACTCGAGGAATGGTGCTTATGGAATGTCAGGCCAGACTCAAATATATCAATATGGGATATTGATGTTATTTTCACGAATAAGGCTATTCCCAGGATCGAGAAACTATGGATTGGATGTGTGACTTGTATGTCTCGTGTCCAATCCGGATATGGAGACAAAGGGATGAGACAATTACTTTCACAAGGTATGTTAGATGACTATTCTATTAGTTGGCTAGAATGGATGTCTTGCTAGAGACCGCTCCATATTAGCAAATTGCTGCTACCAACTAGATGGAACCTATGGGGTCACACGCCCAATATGGTTGAACTAGATTTGGGAATTAATTAATATGATTAATTAATTAGAAGGATCACTTTGCAACACTTTACAAACTTAGTAGGACTAATATGCAAGAAAGGGACTAATCCGAACTCATGTAGGATTAGGAAGGGTCTTTAGGTAGTTGACAAGGAGTTGTTGGACTATATGAAGGATGCTCCCAGCTTCCTTCCCACACTAATGCTCATAACATAAGTTGAGTGGAAAAGAAACAAAAGAGAAAGAGCAAGACAACTAGAGGCCGACCGCCCCTAGCCGTCCGTCCCCTACCCGTCGGTCAAGCCCTCTCTTTGGTCCTCGTTATGTGATTTCTTCTTCTTCTTCCTTCGGTCCAAGCTAGCACAAAGGAGAAGGAAGATCTAGATCTCAACTCTAGGCGTGGATCAACCGTAGAGACGTGACACAATTCACAGTTACGAGTCATCACATGAGATCTTTAAGGTGTGTAACTTGTTTCTTCCTTTACGATCGTTATGATTCTGTTCCTGTGATCCTTGGAGGGTCTTGAATGGATAATTTCTTTTTCCGCTGCGTATCCATGATCAAAATCCTACATGAAATTGAACTCAGATGTTGTCGTACATGCTCAGAATTGAGTGACTTGGGCTGGTTGTGTTGTGTGAAATCACTGCGGTGTGGCGGCTGGGTGTGCGCAGATCACTTATCTTGATAAGTCTACAGAAAACGAAGCTAATGCAATCAAGAGTGCTATTAAGTGGTTTGACAATATTTCGTCTGCAAAATTGATTTAGAGACATATTCAAGTGATTTGGTTCAGTTGGTGAAGAAGGAGAAGGCTACCAACAACGAGATAGGTGGGTAATTATTCAGTGGTGCGCAAATCGACTAATGTAGTTGCACAAAAGTTAGCTATGTTGGGTTAGGGCTGTATACGAACCGAGCCGAACCGAATATCGGCTGTTTGAGTTTGGTTTGTTTAAAATTAGAACGAACACGAACCCGAGCCGAATAGTTTTTAGGCTGTTTGAGTTTGTTTGAATACATTTATGCGAACTCAATTCGAAAACACGAGCCTGCAATCGAGCCCACAATTAAGGAAATATTAATGTAATTTTGTGTCAATATTACACATATTTTAATCTTTATGTTTTACGATATTTTTTTCTCAATGATCTCTTTCGAATATACCCCAAAATTATCATAAAACACAACAAAACAAAAAAGTTTTAATATAAATTTACCTATGAATTTTGAAGCATCGTCTTGTCCTTGTAAAAATACATATAAAATATGCAAATAAAAATTGTTCACGAACAAAACGAACAAACGAGCCAAAGCTTGTGTTTGTTTGTTTATTAATCGAACAAAATCTTATGTTTGAGTTTGTTTGTTTATTTTTTCGAACCGAATACGAACGAGTTTTTCGCGAGCCGAACACGAGTTGTTCGCGAACGGCTTGGTTCATTTACAGCCCTAGTTTGGGTTAGTTAAAAAAGTGTGGGTTACTTTCCTTTAAGACCCACCCACTTTTATTAGTAATGCGCTGGCTCAATTCTTATGGGTTTACTCTATCTGGTTTGGGCTTTATTGGGCTAGTTTGTTGGTTAGGGTCTCCTTGTCAATTTTGGTGAGTAAGATTCATGTCCCACCACTTGTACTTTTTTTTTAGCTACGACAGAAGTTAAACAAACATCAAGAGTCCAAAGTTACAGACAGCCTAAACAAACGAAAAAGAAAACAACAAACTAGACTAAAACCATGACAAAACTAGAAAAACATTCCCGTTCCCATCTTGTCCGCAATGATGAGTCCCTTGACCGCATCCGGGGCATCTTCAATGATCTTCATGTTGTCAAGTTGCTCCGCACCGAGGTTAGCAAGAGCATTGGCGACTTCATTGGTATCTCTTCCCACATGCTCGATTCTTCCTACAATCCTGTTAAGCAGTGCCTTCCCATCATTAATCTGGGTTGTCATCGAGGTAGGGCCTTTGTGCAACAACCCCCTTATCCGGCTCGGACAAGACCGGGAGGGCGATGCTAAAAGTAACGGCGGAAATCAAAAGCATAACATCCCACTTATTTATTACATAACATTAAACATCCAAAAAGTCATTAGATATTACATAAGTCTTTCCAAAACTACTACGTAAGGTAAGCTAGCCAACTACATCACTACTCGTGCTGATAACCGTCTACGTGAGTCCCGTACCCTACTATGCCATAGTCCTCAGCTCCTAAGCCTGCGGTGGGAAGGAAACAGGAACCGCAGTTTCAAAGTCAGTACAAAAGACTGAGTAAGCGACACCCAAGCATGTAAAACAGATGAAGAATGAATATCTTTTCTTTTGCAAAAACTCAGAACAGGAAATGAATAACAGGAATAAAATAACTTCTATGAAACAGAAACTCAACTGAAACTTCTTTCTTTTATAAAATCCAAAACTCAGGAAAATGTTGTATTATTATTCTGTGTTGATACAGGGAAGATCTATTATACTATCACTAGCAGCCATGACCTTAAGTGTCGGCACCCCCCTAAGACTCCTCGCGGCCAGAGAGGTGAGTACATGGAGCGACCCGGCAGGTTGCGACCGGGTTAAAATAAGCGGGTCAAGTGGACGAAGCCAACACGACCAATCTAGATAAAAGAAATCACAACGATCCCCGCACAACTCTTTCCACTTTAATTAATTATGCATTCATGTTAATCGTGTGACAGTAATAAACAGAGCAACTTCTGAAAATATAAGAACGACGCAATGAAAATAAACAACAAATATTTTGAGAAGAATATAAAAGTTAAGACGAGACACGAAAGGAACTAGGCTCGCAAGACTTGGCATGTTCACTTACCTTACTTCCCGTAGCAAAAGCACGTCCTAGCAGTGGCTCGGGCCTACAAAGACGTCAACTACAAATCGTGTCTTCTACGTAAACAAATATCCAAATAAAATGCTATAAGTCCTAAAAGAGTATTTATATCAACTTAAATCCCACTATTTATATTTCTATCGTTTTATTACCCACTTATAATTTACTAGAAATAAAACAACTCATCTATTTTTAAACAACTATTATTATTATTATTATTATTAATTAAAAGTGATTAATTAGATTAATAAAAATATGAGCTAAAGAAATTATACTTAAGAGTTAATTTGAATTATAACGACAAAGTGATTCTCGACTATTATGTTTTAAAGAAAAACTATACACGACACTATAATATTTAGAAAGTCTAATTTTACAAGTTTAATAACCAATTTTATAGACTAAATGATTAAACAATATTTATTAAAAGCTTTTTACAAAAACGCTTCTATTTTAGTTTTAAGCAACCCGTTTACTATTTCTTTAACCGAATAAATTTTCCGAGACAAAAGCTACTATTTTTAGAAATCATCCTTAAACCCACAATTATTATTATTAATATTTTTATTTTTAGCTAAAAGTGTAATTTAATTATATAAACTATAATTTGTAATAAAAATCAACAAATACTCTAAATTATATTAAAACAGTTATATTAAAAGACACTAGTCACCCTATAGTTTCTGACAATATCTATTAGTCCCCTCCTTGTCAAGTTATAACATTTCTGAAAACTACACTTTGACCTCCTTTTCAAGAACAAACCCGATTTAGCTCTTCAAATCATGAATCTAGCTATCAAGTTTTGGTTTTGATTATGTATAATGACTAAGCAGAGGGTATAGCACGTACCTAGGCCAAAAATGGCCGGAAACCGTTGAGGTATGCGTCGGGTCGAAGTCTCAAGTCGGAGTCGCCGGACTTTGAAGCTCACCCGCAGGAAATAATGGCTTCTTGGCCGGTTCTGGACCTGCTGCTGTCCTAGTCGGGGCCTTAGGAGTCTACTGGAAGCGCTGGGTGTTGGTGGGTGTCGCGGTGGAGCTTGGTGAAGAAGGTCGCCGGAATTAATGGAGGTCCGGCGGCGGCGGTAATGGCTTTTGCTACTGCTGCTGCTACTATCTGGTTGTTTCGACCCCTCCTGGGTTCTCAACCGAGTAAGAGAGGCTGATAGAGTGGGACGAAGGGGAGGGAAAAAGAGGTGGTGAAGTGGGTCTTCTCGGTGGATGACCCGACGGGAGCACGACGGCGGTGGTGGCTCTGCTTCTTTCTGCTAGCAGCAGCTGCGCTGGTCTTCGAACAGAGAGGAAGTGAGAGTGAGAGGAAACAGAGGGTGAGAGGGTCGTGGGTCTGCTGGGTGGTGCTTGCTGCCGGAAGTAATGGCGGCAGTGGTGGAGGGGTTGCTGCTGCCTCTCTTCCTCTGCTGCTAATGTTGGCTATCTGGTGGCAGATAGGTGGAGTGGGAGAGAGAGAGAGAGCTGAGTGGTGGTGGTGGGTTTCTGCTGAACAACAACAATGGTGGTGATGATGATGTTGACGGTGGTGAAGGTGGTGGTGGTAGCTGCTGGTGTTGTGAGGAGGTGGCTGCTGGTGAGGGCCTTATATAGGCAGGGAATACTTGGGGACCAAGCATGGAGGGTGGTGAGGTGGCAATGGTGAAGGCGGTGATGAAGATTTGGGGCGGCTACGGTTGATTTGCCGTGAAGAAAAATCTTGGTGAAGGAGGTGATGAAAAGAAAGTATAAGGTGTGGGTGAAGTACTAGCGCTTTTAGTGATTGGGTGTGACAACCACACCTAGTCTCGCGGTGGTTGGGTACGTGTTTAAAACTATAACTTTAACTAAATTTACTAAACGTTATCGTATTACTTCACAATTGTTAGTTTAATAACTATTCTAAAATTTTCTGCAAATAACACTCAAAAATTTATTCAAATATTATTTTGTCAATAAAATTGTTATTACCCTTCTATAATGACCTTTTTACCCCTATTAATTAAACGGGGTATTACATTCTTCCCTCCTTAAACAAAGCTTCGTCCTCGAAGCTAAAATCAAGCAACTACTCATGATACTCAATCAATCCAAAAAACAACTATCTAACAGAATTACTATCGCATGGCTGACAAGTAATTTCACGTAACAAATACTAGCAAGTAGCAGGTAGCCATTTTAAGATATACGTAGTGCAACACGTGACACCAAATTAGGTCGTGGTCACATCAATCTAATTAAGTGGTCTTAGTCTCATTCAGGTTCTAAGTCTCAAGGTCAAACGTATCTCAAAGGTATTCAAACATATCTTAAAGGTATTCAAACATATCTCAAATGTACTTAAGACGTGAAAATAGCAAACTAAGGCGTAATGATATTTAAACGGAGGGTTGCGTCCTCTCCCCCTTAGACTGTGACGTCCCCGGAACTCCACGTACCTCATTAAATAAATGCGGGTACTTCTTTCTCATTTCTTCTTCAGCTTCCCAAGTTGCTTCTTCCGTTTGGTTGTTAGTCCAAAGAACTTTGACTAGTTTGACACTCTTGGTTCTCGTATCCCTTGTCTTTGTATCCAGTATCTTGACAGGTTGCTCCTCGTATGTCAGCGATGGGTCAAAATCCACTGGTTCCGGATCCAACACATGGGACGGATCTGGTACATACTTCTTTAGCTGGGATACGTGAAAAACATTGTGTACTTTCCCCAAATTCGATGGTAGGTCCAGTCCGTACGCAACTTCCCCTATTTTCTCAATAACATCGTATGGCCCAATAAATTTAGGACTTAATTTTCCTTTCAGGTTGAACCTGGTTACTCCTTTAGTAGGTGAGACTCGCAGAAACGCCTTTTCTCCTACTTGGAACTCCAGGGGCCTTCTCTTCTGATCCGCGTATGACTTCTGTCTGTCTTGGGCTGCTTTCATCCTTTGCTGGATAAGTCGTACTTGATTTGTCATGTCTTCAATCATTTCGGGCCAATGACTACCGTCTCGCTGATGTCACTCCAACACAGTGGTGACCGACACTTCCTTCCATACAGGGCTTCGTACGGTGCCATCCCGATGCTGGCGTGATAACTATTATTGTAAGAAAACTCTATTAACGGCAGTTTATCGACCCATGACCCTTGGAAATCCATAACACAGGCTCTTAACATATCTTCCAGTGTCTGAATAGTTCTCTCTGTCTGGCCTTCTGTGGCTGGGTGGAAAGCAGTACTGAACTTTAGTTGATTTCCCAGTGCTTCTTGAAGCGCCTTCCAGAAGTGAGAAAGGAAGTTAGGGTCTCTGTCTGAGATGATCGAACTCGGAACCCCATGATATCTCACGATGTTTCTGACGTATGCATCTGCCCTTTGCTCCATGTTCCACGTGTCTTTCATTGGAATAAATCTCGCCGTCTTTGTCAATCGGTCTACGACTACCCATATCTGGTTGAGTCCATTTTTCGACGTAGGCAAAGCTGTGACGAAATCCATCGATACAGAGTCCCATTTCCAGACTGGAACGTCTAACGGTTGGAGTAGAACTCCCATCCTTTTGTGCTCGAACTTCACTTTCTGGCATGTTAGGCACCTGGCCACGAACTCGGCTACCTCCTTCTTCATATTGGGCCACCAGAACGTCTTCTTCAGATCCTTGTAAAGCTTATCGCCTCCAGGGTGGACGGAGTACGGAGTGTTGTGTGCCTCCTGCATCAGCCTCTTCTTATCCTCCGAACATTTATGTGGCACGCACCATCTTCCTTTGTAGCGGATGCTCCCATCTTCGTGAATCTGGAATTCCTTGGCCTCTCCTGCTGCAATCTTTTTCTTGATCCTTTCGAGCTTTACATCCCCTGCTTGGTTGCTTCGTATTTCTTCGAAGAAGTCTGGTACCGGTGTCAGGCTTCCAAGCAGCTTCTGTACCGTTCCTTGTTCCACCACTTCGATGTTGAGCTTTCGGAACTCGTGACATAACCAGTCTGAAAATATTACCATAGCGTTCACTCCATGGCTCGACTTGCGGCTTAGCGCATCAGCGACTACATTAGCCTTCCCTTCGTGGTACTGGATGCGTAGATCGTAATCTTTGATAATTTCCAACCATCTCCGTTGCCTGTTGTTTAGTTCCTTCTCTGTAAAAATATACTTCAGGCTGCGGTGATCTGTGTAGAGCTTGCAAACTGCCCCGTAGAGATGATGCCTCCATATCTTTAACGCGAACACTACCGCTGCTAGTTCCAGGTCATGCGTGCCGTAATTCTCCTCGTGTGGTTTCAGCTGCCTAGACGCGTAAGCAATCACCCTTCGGTCTTGCATCAGCACACAGCCAAGCCCTTTCCTCGACGCGTCGCTATACACTTCGAACTCTCCAGAGTCATTTGGAAAAGCTAGTACTGGTGCTGTAGTCAGCTTCTCCTTCAGAGTCTGGAACGCCTCTTCACAGCTGTCATCCCACTGATACTTTACCGCCTTCTTTGTTAACGTCGTCAATGGCCTGGCAATCTTCGAAAAATCCTTCACGAAACGCCTGTAGTAACCAGCTAAACCAAGGAAGCTTCGAATTTCGGACACGTTCTTCGGCGTAGGCCAATCTTTAACTCGACAGGATCTTCTCTCCCAGTGAACTCCATTGGTTTCATCTCAGCTACTTTCTTGGCCCAGTTAGTTCCTGTCTGTCCCCCGTTATTCATCATCTGGGTCATTTGGGTGAAAAATTGCTCCATGGAGATGTTATCAGCCATCTGTCCTGTTCAAACTTTCATATATAGTGATAACGAAGTGGTCTATTAGTCACGCCCTACGGTATCCTTGGTTAAGGTCGCGGAAACCTCAATAATCACATCATAAGTCTACAATAAATCAAGCATAAATATAAAATAACACGCATAACACAGTAATTCTCTAATAAGGCACATAATGCTCATGTCTGTAACTCATCCAATATAATTAAAATTCTACTTCCTTCCTTTTCACTATAATGATCAGAGATAGTAAAAATAACTCATGAAACTCGCAAAACAGGATGTGGGTGGGCGGGTATACTCAAGACCAATCTCCTAAGCTACCCATAACCCGAACGGCTTTCCAATTTTTATTTATCTTTCCCTATGTCCATTTTAAGTTGCCCTACAGGTTTTTAATTCCCTTTTTACGGATTGCCGGCTCTGATACCACCTGCAACAACCCCCTTATCCGGCTCGGACAAGACCGGGAGGGCGATGCTAAAAGTAACGGCGGAAATCAAAAGCATAACATCCCACTTATTTATTACATAACATTAAACATCCAAAAGTCACTAGATATTACATAAGTCTTTCCAAAACTACTACATAAGGTGAGCTAGCCAACTACATCACTACTCGTGCTGATAACCGTCTACGTGAGTCCTGTACCCTGCTATGACATAGTCCTCAGCTCCTAAGCCTGCGGTGGGAAGGAAACAGGAACCGCAGTTTCAAAGTCAGTACAAAAGACTGAGTAAGCGACACCCAAGCATGTAAAACAGATGAAGAATGAATATCTTTTCTTTTGCAAAAACTCATAACAGGAAATGAATAACAGGAATAAAATAACTTCTATGAAACAGAAACTCAACTGAAACTTCTCTTCCTTGTTAAACTTCTTTCTTTTATAAAATCCAAAACTCAGGAAAATGTTGTATTATTATTCTGTGTTGATACGAGGAAGATCTATTATACTATCACTAGCAGCCATGACCTTAAGTGACAGCACCCCCCTAAGACTCCTCGCGGCCAGAGAGGTGAGTACATGGAGCGACCCGGCAGGTTGCGACCGGGTTAAAATAAGCGGGTCGAGTGGACGAAGCCAACACGACCAATCTAGATAAAAGAAATCACAACGATCCCCACACAACTCTTTCCACTTTAATTAGTTATGCATTCATGTTAATCGTGTGACAATAATAAACAGAGCAACTTCTGAAAATATAAGAACGACGCAATGAAAATAAACAACAAATATTTTGAGACGAATATAAAAGTTAAGACAAAACAGGAAAGGAACTAGGCTCGCAAGACTTGACATGTTCACTTACCTTACTTCCCGTAGCAAAAGCACGTCCTAGCAGTGGCTCGGGCCTACAAAGACGTCACCTACAAATCGTGTCTTCTACGTCAACAAATATCCAAATAAAATGCTATAAGTCCTAAAAGAGTATTTATATCAACTTAAACCCCACTATTTATATTTCTATCGTTTTATTACCCACTTATAATTTACTAGAAATAAAACAACTCATCTATTTTTAAACAACTATTATTATTATTATTATTATTATTATTATTATTATTATTATTATTATTATTATTATTAATTAAAAGTGATTAATTAGATTAATAAAAATATGAGCTAAAGAAATTATACTAAGAGTTAATTTGAATTATAACGACAAAGTGATTCTCGACTATTATGTTTTTAAGAAAAACTATACACGACACTATAATATTTAGAAAGTCTAATTTTACAAGTTTAATAACCAATTTTTTAGACTAAATGATTAAACAATATTTATTAAAAGCTTTTTACAAAAACGCTTCTATTTTAGTTTTAAGCAACCAGTTTACTATTTCTTTAACCGAATAAATTTTCCGAGACAAAAGCTACTATTTTTAGAAATCATCCTTAAACCCACAATTATTATTATTAATATTTTTATTTTTAGCTAAAAGTGTAATTTAATTATATAAACTCTAATTTGTAATAAAAATCAACAAATACTCTAAATTATATTAAAACAGTTATATTAAAAGACACTAGTCACCCTATAGTTTCTGAAAATATCAAACAGTCCCCCCCTTGTCAAGTTATAACATTTCTGAAAACTACACTTTGACCCCCTTTTCAAGAACAAATCCGATTTAGCTCTTCAAATCATGAATCTAGCTATCAATTTTTGGTTTTGATTATGTATAATGACTAAGCAGAGGGTATAGCACGTACCTAGGCCAAAAATGGCCGGAAACCGTTGAGGTATGCGTCGGGTCGAAGTCTCAAGTCGGAGTCGCCGGACTTTGAAGCTCACCCGCCGGAAATAATGGCTTCTTGGCCGGTTCTGGACCTGCTGCTGTCCTAGTCGGGGCCTTAGGAGTCTACTGGAAGCGCTGGGTGTTGCTGGGTGTCGCGGTGGAGCTTGGTGAAGAAGGTCGCCGGAATTAATGGAGGTCCGGCGGCGGCGGTAATGGCTTTTGCTACTGCTGCTGCTACTATCTGGTTGTTTCGACCCCTCCTGGGTTCTCAACCGAGTAAGAGAGGCTGAGAGAGTGGGACGAAGAGGAGGGAGAAAGAGGTGGTGAAGTGGGTCTTCTCGGTGGATGACCCGACGGGAGCACGACGGCGGTGGTGGCTCTGCTTCTTTCTGCTAGCAGCTGCTGCGGTGGTCTTCGAACAGAGAGGAAGTGAGAGTGAGAGGAAACAGAGGGTGAGAGGGTCGTGGGTCTGCTGGGTGGTGCTTGCTGCCGGAAGTAATGGCGGCAGTGGTGGAGGGGTGGCTGCTGCCTCTCTTCCTCTGCTGCTACTGTTGGCTATCTGGTGGCAGATAGGTGGAGAGGGAGAGAGAGAGAGCTGAGTGGTGGTGGTGGGTTTCTGCTGAACAACAACAATGGTGGTGATGATGATGTTGACGGTGGTGAAGGTGGTGGTGGTAGCTGCTGGTGTTGTGAGGAGGTGGCTGCTGGTGAGGGCCTTATATAGGCAGGGGGTACTTGGGGACCAAGCATGGAGGGTGGTGAGGTGGCAATGGTGAAGGCGGTGATGAAGATTTGGGGCAGCTACGGTTGATTTGCCGTGAAGAAAAATCTTGGTGAAGGAGGTGATGAAAAGAAAGTATAAGGTGTGGGTGAAGTACTAGCGCTTTTAGTGATTGAGTGTGACAACCACACCTAGTCCCGCGGTGGTTGGGTACGTGTTTAAAACTATAACTTTAACTAAATTTACTAAACGTTATCGTATTACTTCACAATTGTTAGTTTAATAACTATTCTAAAATTTTCTGCAAATAACACTCAAAAATTTATTCAAACATTATTTTGTCAATAAAATTGTTATTACCCTTCTATAATGACCTTTTTACCCCTATTAATTAAACGTGGTATTACACTTTGGATGTTCCTTTAAAAATGCTGACAGCTTCCATACAGTCGCTCTCAATCACAATGTTAATCCATTTCTTGTTGTAAGCGACTGTCAGGCCTCTATAAATACTCCAGATTTCGCTCTCCAAGCTTGTGCATCCACCTCTGATCCTTCCGATGAAACCAAGTCTCCAATCCCCATTGCTGTTTCTGAAGATCCCTCCAATGCCAGCTCTATTGTTGTCCATCCTAACGCATCCATCCACATTGAGTTTCATGCTACCTGCAGTAGGTAAACACCACTTCGAATTAAACTTAGCAGAAGAATTAGGAAAATGATTGAGCAAAGGATTAAAGGCTCCCTGTATGAGGTGGGTCTGCTTTCAAATCATCTGCAAACAAACCACGTCAGTTTCGATAATATTATTAAAAATCTTATTATTCCTTCTTAGCCAGATGTTCCATAAAGTAACCACAAAAAGGATATTATGATCCACATCTCCCACTTTTTGAGTCTTTTAAGATTGCTCAAGATCCAATCCGTAGTGTTGAGATGGTTGTCAATCATAATCCAGTTAGAATGCCAACTAGTATCCCAAATGCTAGTAACTTTCACACATTTGCAGAAGAGGTGATCAAGATCCTCCCTTTCCATATTGCAGATATTGCAAATGTCACTATTAGTCATACCTCTATGCTTCCTATTTGCATTGGTAAGGATCTTGCCATGAAGAACAGTCCAAATGAAATGGATAAGTTTGTTTGGAACTCTAAGTTTCCAAAGCCTTATCCAATCTCTTCCACCAATACCTTCCCGTTGATTACAATCAACGGTAATGGCTTTATAAGCAGCGGAGAGAGTGAAGGATCCAGAATTGGATCCTTTCCAGAAGGGGGAATCCGAAGTAGGATTCAAAGAGGGAATAATAATGCTGGTAATGTCATCTTTAGTCTGATGGCTAATGGAATGTTGGATCGACTCCAGATCCCAAGAAAGATTTTCACTAATCAGATTTTCAACTTTCATGTGCAAAAGTCTTTGATCAAGGGGAGGTCCTAGCTCTTTTTCCCCACACCACCAGTCAAACCAAACAGAGATATTCTTACCATTACCCACATTCCACTTGGTGTTATCATTAATGTAATCTTTAGTACTAAGGATACCTTCCCAGATGGGAGAGGAGCCACTCTTCTTCTTAACATTACTAAAATTGGAATTCCTAAGGTACTTCTTTCTTAATATATTGCTCCACATATTATCTTCAAAACACACTCCCCATCCAAGCTTGGCAATGAGGGCCGTATTTTGGTTTTTAGCTTTCCTGATACCTAAACCCCCTTTTTCTTTTGGAAGACAGACGGTGTCCCAGTTGATAAGGTGAATTTTCTTCTTATCAATGGTATCACCCCATATAAAGTCTCTACAGATTTTATCAATTTTGTTCGTAGTAGCAGTAGGGAGGGGAATAACTTGCATAGTATAAGAAGGGAGAGTATTCAACACGCTTTTACAAAGTGTAACTCTCCCTGCAAAGGAAAGGATTTTCCCTGCCCAGCCCGAGAGCTTATTGTTCATTTTAGTCACCAGCTCGCCAACATTTTCTTTATTAAACTTACCATGGATAAGGTTAATCCCCAGTTACTTCCCCAAATCTAACGTTTCAGGCATACCCACAACTGCTTTCACTTTGTTTCTAGTGTGTCTGTTGGTATTCTTGGAGAAGAAGATCTTAGACTTGGTGGTGTTAATAGTGAGCCCAGAAATTTGGGCAAAATCCTCAAGAGTATCTTTCATAACCTGACAGGTTACATCATCACACTTTCCAAAGAACATCAGATCATCCGCATAGAAGAGGTGAGAGATGATAGGACCGTTACTAGAAGCTTTGATTCCCTTCCAACTTTTGTTATGGACGTGTTCAAGAATCTTATGGGAGAGTCTTTCCATACACAGCACGAAAAGGTAGGGTGAAAGAGGATCCCCTTGTCTGAGGCCTCTACTAGGCTTGAAAGCCGGAAGGTTCTCTCTATTCCAAATGATGGCAGAGCTAACATGGTGACACAATCCATGATGAGCCTAATCAGGTTAGGTGGAAAGTGAAAGAAACCGAGTGTTTCCTCTATGAAATTCCAAGACAGCTTATCGTACGCTTTTTCAAGGTCAATCTTAATAATCATACCTCCCACTTTGTCTTTTCTTTTCTTAAGGGTATGAATTATTTCCTGGGTAATGATAATGTTATCTTTAGTAGATCTGCCCGGCAGAAAGCTACTTTGATAGGGGCCAACAATCTTGTTAAGGAAAGGTCTGATTTTATTAACAACACATTTAGTAATCCCTTTATAAAGCACGTTAGAGAGACTAATAGGCCTGAATTGCTTAATAGTCTCCGCATTCTCGCATTTGGGAATAAGACATATAAGGGTTTTGTTGATAGGCTCATGGATTTTTCCATAAGTAAAACAGTCAGCAACAAACTTGTAGATATCACATCCTATAGTGTCCCAAAACTTCTTATAGAACCCCGCATTAAAACCATCCTCCCCTGGGGACTTATTATTATTAATCCCCCAAAAAGCAGCTTTGACCTCGGCCATAGTAAGGTTAGCGTTAATTTCCCCAAGGTCAGGCGGCTCAAGTCTAGGACAAAGAGTATCCCCCCAGTAGAAGTTCGGGTCCCGATTCACCGGCTCCCCAGTCGAGAATAAATTAATAAAATAAGAGGAAACAAGATTTTTCAGAAGGGAGGGGTCTTCAACCCAAGCTCCGTCGTCATTTTTTAACACAAAAATCTCTTTTCTCCTCATTTTAATGATGGCATTAAGGTGAAAGAATTTTGTATTTCTATCCCCTTTGCAAATAAAGTTACACTTAGCTTTTTGTTTCCAAAGAGCCTCCTCTTGATTAAGGATAACGTTATACTTAGCAATAATCTCTTTTTCAAGAAGGAACAGATTATGGGTGTACTTATTGCTTTGGGCTTTTTGGATACCTTCAAGTCTACCTAGAAGCCATCTTTTGTTTCTGAGAATACTACCCATATTGATCCTACACCAGTTTTGGATACTACTAGCAAGATTTTTCGATTTAGTCACAACATCCGGGTGATGAATTTCTTTCCAGGACTTATGAACAAACTTATTAAAATCTTCATCAAGTAACCAAGCATTCTCAAATTTAAAGCTTTTAAAGCGAGGGGGAGGTGAATCCATACCCTCCACATTGATGAGAAGAGGAGCATGGTCGGAGTAAGTTCTCGGGAGGTTCCTGACGGTAGCCTGGGGGTTCTGAACCCTCCAGTTAGCATTGCAGCATGCTCTGTCAAGTCTCACCATGGTGTTGGCAAGGCCAGCCCTGTTGTTAGTCCAGGTCTTGTTTGGGCCACTGCATCCTAGATCCATCAAGTTGCATCTGTTAAGATTAGTTTGAAATTTGTGGACCCGACTCGAAGTGTCATTGTCCGCGAAGCTTCTTCTCACATTGACACTGCTGTAATCGTTGAAATCTCCTGCCACTAGCCAGGGTTCATCAGAGTCTCCCATCTCATCTTCAAGTTCATTCCATAGTTGTTCCCTAACAGTAGGATTCGGGCTGCCATACACCGCCGAGAACACCCAGTTGGCATAGTTGGTTCTCTTAACAGTTGCATGAATGAACTGTTTGTTGATTCTATGTGTGATAACCGTGGCCTTCTCCGGGTCCCAGAGAAGCCAAATTCCCCCTTTTCTTCCCTCCGGGTCTGAGAAAGAGCAACCCGTAAACTCTGAGTTGTTAAAGAAGTCCCCCATACTAGAGATAGGAACTTTGGGCTCAATAAGCACACAAATCTGGAACTTGTGGGTCTGCAGGAGCTCACGAAACGTTCTCTCAAAATTAACATTGCCCGCACCGCGGACATTCCAAGCAAGGATTCTTAGAGACATGGAAAACTGTTCAAAATAGAAGGATGGTGTTTCCTTCAGAAACGGATCCAACTTCTGAACTCTGGCTCGATCTGCCACCACTGTCCTCATCTCCTCTAGTGTCAGTATATGTTTCACCGGTTCCTTTGTTGTTGTCAATTGGTTTAGGCTCACTGTTAGCCTCGCATCCTTCCTCCACCATGGTGTTCCCAATATCTTCGGATTTCTCTCCTTCGTATCCCAAGAGGTTGAAGTTTGGTTGGCCACCAGAGGGATCACTTCTCTCACAATCGGATCCATCGGCGGTTTTGATGCTCAATATGTTGAAAGGAATGTTATAAGGAGAGGAGAAGATCTTTATGTTCTCAATGATCTTGGATTTGAACTGGTTTTTAAAGAGCGTACCTTCTTTGTTGTTTCCATCAAAAATCGGAGATGGGATAGATAAATTCGGCGGTTTTTCTTTGTCCATCTCGATCTTCCCGTCCATCATATCATCACCAGTCTGTTGTGTCTCTTCCGAAAGATATGAATCTGTAGGCTGCTTCTCAATGCTCCCTTTGCTCCTAGCGTCTTCCTCTACCCCTTCACAGATCTCATCAATCACCTCCATAGCTTTGCCAGAGCTTTCCTCCTTTCCCATGCTGAGCCGTAGACTGTAGAATCCATCATTTCCATTGCCCCTTCTGAAAAGCTCTTATGCTTTTGAGAACCCGTGGGTGAGGTAGGTGTCGTAGGCGGTTTAGGGTTTTGACCTGGGTTGGGGAAATTCTTACCAGTGGCTCTATAGGTGGATTGGGTTTTGGGGTTTTTTCCACTATTGGGTTTATAATCAGCTGGAGGCCCAAATCTATTGGTATTGTTATTGGGCTTGTGGTTAATAGGGTTTTGGGCTTTTTTTATTTCCTCTAAAGAACTTGTTTTTTGGTAAGGTCCAGTAGCCCTGGTCCGTCGATTCCGGACCCATACCTTGTCCAAGATCCGACCTGTTTAAAGTTGGTCCTTTCTCGTACTTCTCACCCAACCGTTGGGTGCTTCTTTCGGAGCTTTCTCCGACTTCTACTCCGTTTATCTTCTCCGCCGCCGGCGTTTGTATCTCTATCTCCTTCCTTTGTCTGAGAGGACACCAATCTTTCCTATGTCAGATTTTACCACAATCAACACAGAGATTATAGATGTGCTCATAGGTAACCTTATAGTTGTGTTTTCCAATAGAGAAATCAGAGATCAGCGGACTGTTGAGATCAATCTTGACACAAATACGTGCATACCTTATGTGAGTACCTTTGATTGTAACCATGTCGTTCTTGAGATGCTCGTCGAAGTGCCTAGCAATAATTTTTAGCACTCTATCATCGTAGTATTCGTCCGGCAGTTGGGGGAGTCTAATCCACACCGCCGTGAAGAATTGTTGATAGACGGAATGTTTAAACTCAGGTTTCCATTTCCTTACCGTCAGATAGTGGTCGAGAACCACCCACGGCCCTCCGGTCAGGGCTTTGTTCATGTCGTCTCTATCCTCGAAATCAACTATGTAGAACCCTTCAGCCATACCACGGAATCTGCAGTTGCTAGTAGGTTTCCATAGCTTCACTATTCTCTCTTGGAGTGCTTTAAACCCCACCGTCCTACCCAGAAGCTTGATTATCAAACTGTTGACAAACGGGGCAGCGATGCTTCTTTTGAGTCCCTTAGGAATGAAAATTCTAGGGTTAAGGGGATTAGCTCTGTTGAACTTTTCAATCTCCTTTATCTCTTTGTCTTCTTCCTCTGTGATTTCCCACTTTTCCTCTGACCCTTTTGCTTCTTCTTTGTCTTTCGAGCCGACCAGGGCCTGTTTGAACGAGGTTCCACCCTCTTTGTCAGATCCGATCATGTTGACGTCTTCTAGATCCGTAATTGGATCTTCCATTTCCATAGCTTCCGAAGACGTTTTTTCCCTGCAATCAGAAGGACTCAAGTCAATCCCACTGTTCAAATTGGTATCCATCTTACCTTTTCCTTTGATCCTTCTCACACTTCGATCAAGTTGATCGATCTCCTCACTAGAGTTGTCTGCTCTGTTCTCCATTCACGTTTCCCAAGTCAGAGCTTTTTTAGAGAGAGAAAATTTTTTACTTTGGTTCCACCACTTGTACTTTTGCGAGTTGAGAGTCCAATTTTATTGAAAGTGGGGTTATGCTTTCATATCTATTGAGTATGTTCCTTAGAAAAAAGATAACACTACCTCTTATTTTTTTTTCCATCATAACTCTATCATTATTCACTGAGTTATTTTGACCAGATAATTTAGATAGCAAAATGATGAAATTTTGATTAATCTTCTTTTTTAAGAAATTGTTTGTCATCATTCGAGTTTGAACGTGGGACCTCATGCAGGAGTTTCGTACCATATCTAAATTTTGATTAATCTTTTTCCGGTGTTGTGGAATAAATGTTGCTTTGTAACGCAATGAAAAAATTATTAAAAAAACATATAATTTTATAACCCAAATTACCCAATTAGAATGACTCAAATACAAGTTAAAATGTCTTTTTTTTTTAGAAGACGAAGTTAAAATGTCTTGGAGAAAGAGAAGAGAGAGTAGTACTGGCATGTTGCAATTAAATTTTCCAAGCTGGAAAATGTTTTCCGGACAAAGGAAAGTGAGTCATCAAGCTTAGAGTTTGTCAGGTGTTAAACTGTTCAAACCCCAGACGATCACGGCTCAGTGAAACGCCGCCGATCGAGAGGGGACACAGTGATTACACCGCCGTCGCCACCGATGCCAGGCCCAGGTCCGCACCTGATGTACGCCATGGGGGTGGGTCAAGCCCTCACCAGCGTATCAAACGGCCGGTTCAGCCCCCACCACTGCCTCACTTACTCCGTCAACGCCTTCTTCGGCCCCGATCTCGGCTCCTTCTCCGAATGGCTCGCTTCCACTCTCGGATTCGGCCACAAATTCGCCTCACTCGTCGAACAGTTCGTTCACCATCCCTTTTACTATATTCTCGTCCTGGGCCTTCCTTTGTCCTTTTTCTACAGCTGGGTCTCTCAGCTCCTTCTCAGGAGAGGCTTTCTTGATTCCATCTCCGGGGTGAGTAGTACCAAAAATTTCAACTTTACATTATCTGTATTGTCAATTTCTTGATCCAGTCTATTGGGTGTGCCCAGTTTAGGGAAATTTGATTTTGGTTGTTTGTTGTTGGATACATGGGATGAACAATGGTTTGATTTTTCTGGGTGAATTGAACATAGGTCCTAATCCTAACCCAGGTTGGATCTAAAGGACTGCTGAAATTGAATTGGATATTTGAAGAGTAACAACGTCAGTTGACCTGGAACTCTACTAGAACTTAAAGAAATTGATGGAAAAATCTTTTTAACAAGTACTACATGTGCATTAATTTTTAGGAGAACAATTGTTTGTTAAACCTCTGAAATCCATTGCCTCTGATGATCTGTAAGTCTTAGGATGGTAGCTCAATACACTAAGCACAATGTGCTTGTTCTGATATTGGTGAATACTGTGGGAGTTGCCTTGCAGACTTGTACGAAATGTAACGTTTCAATCAACAAGGAAACAAGGTTCTCTGATTTGTAAATAATTGTTACTAGAAGGTATTAGTATTTGAAAAAAACTTTAATGAATCTGCGGACGTTTTTTGATACATTAGCGTTGCATGAGATAAATATACAGCTTTAGTGTATGTTTCACTTTAAGAACTTGTGTGGGGGAACATACATGATCCAGGACGATTGTTTGAACTCACTTCTCTTTATAAAGATCTTGTCATAATGACGTTGGAATTACGCTACTGCAAATTTAGATGTAAAGATTTGAAAAGGCCTTGAGTAGTAAGGATGAAAATGAGGTCTTTTGATACATTTCCATTGCAGTGGAGGAAGATCCAAGTTTCGAGTATGTTTCATTTCCCTCAACTTATCTAAAACTTCTTGATTTATAACAGTGTGCATGTACTTGCATTTCCTCATAAAAATCTTCTCTTAATGACATTGAAATTATTCTACTGAAAAATCAGCGTGCTTGAAACTGTTAGTACCTATACGAGCGTGTGATTGGTATTTATAATTATGTCAACTCTTGTTAATAGTCTGTTTTTGCTCTATAGTACAGGTTCCTCTAACTCGGAAACAGTGCCTCTTGCTGGTATCAGCAGGTTCTTTATCTCACTTTTTCCTAGACCATTTATTTGAGGTAAGATTTGGAATTACAAACTCTGTCATTGAAATTGATTATCATTAATTTCTTCTTGAGAAACAAGTCTGTTTGCCTCTCTTTTACAAGTAGGCTTGAAGTATTGGGGTGTACTTCAAGTAGCTACATTTGAATAATGGGTTAAGACTCCAGGCGATTGCTAATGCAGTTATTCCCAATGTTGCACTGCTTACTAAAAATTAAGGCGTATCGATCTCACGGAGATATGAATAATTAGGTTAGTCGGGTGTGAAGTTGAGGGCTGAAGCACTGAGGGGATGTTTCTTTTGATTTGTTATGATGTACTCCCAAAAATGATCTTTTATCTTCCCTTACAAGTGGCGGCCCTGTTTCTTGAATCTCTAGAGTTTAGGCAACTTTTTTCAACAACTTTTACATTTATATGATTGTCCTGGAATACTATCAAAAAATCATGCCTAAGTTTACTGAACGGGAGAGGGAAAATTCGTGTCATCGTCAAAATCCACCCACATACTTTGTAATTGATGAAGATTTAAATCCTATGGTAACGAATAAGTAATTTAAGCGATACTTGCTGGTCTATTTTAGCAAGATGTGACAAGATACAGTTGATGTCGAATTTATCTTGTAGTAACTACTAGAAGTTCTAAATTTCTGCATGGTCTGGACAGTTATCTGAGTTTAGATCCTAATAGATACATTCAACAGTGTTAAGTCTATTTGAATGGATTAGACTTCTTAGTAAAGATAATCTGTATGTATTTTGACCTGCCATTTTATATGGTTTACTCCTATTGCACGAGCCAAACTGAAGTCCTGATTTTTCTATTTCTAAGTGAACATGTTAATCACACTAGTTTTGAACCGGCCAAATTGTCGCATAAACTATTTTTTCAAAAACCGTTTCCTTTTAGAGATGAAATATGTTTTTATTTTATATTTTATGATAAATAATAATATATTGTTCACAGAGTTGATAAATGACGTGGAATTTTAGCCAAACAGTTTTCTTTTGAGCTGTCTTCTCCAACAGTACATATTTTGCATGGATGAGAAGAAAACAAAGCGTGGATCCTTATCAAGAAAATGAGGATATTGGAAACCTAACCTTATATGGAGAGTGTCCGTGCTCCGTCCCAAGAAAATTCTTATGGCAACTTCAGGACACTATTGTAGTATTGTGTAATTAAGTACATATTTGACTACCTTATGGGCTAAAGATTTTGCTCTAGGTATTGGAGGATAAGTTATTGGAACCTTTCTAATTGCATCATGTGTCACGGCTTTCAGAACAACATCTATGCTGTAGAGGATTCCATTTAGGTTTCTGATTGATCAATTCTGTACACATAAACATAGACTCATATAAACATATCAAAAATAAGAAAAATACTCTTTATGCCCCACCTCACATATACTTGCCCGTCCCCGATTTGAAAATGTACCTGTTACCTACTCCACCTTTTAACTTGGTGCATTTTTACATCCTCCTCACTTTAACTGAGTAAAAAATTGTAAGATAAAAGCCAATTATTCCCCTTATGCATGACATAATTCCACCCAAATTGTAAATAAGAAAAGAGAAAAGATGAAGAGCCTGGAAACCCTTGTCTGCAGAACCCCCACCCAACCAGAGATCGGAAACGCCCTGAAATCTCATTCTCAGACCACTGAAGACGTGTAGTCACCGGCAAAGCTCTAACCAGATTGACGCCCATCAGGTGACTCAAAACCCATCCTTTGTTTGGCGGGACCTTCCAGGCAGAAACCAGCTTTTGATTTCTATTGATTTAGGCTCCTGATCGAATGATTTTTTAAGGTTTTGGCTGAAATTTTATGGTTGATTGAATTTTAAGATTGGTTGGCTATTAATGTCAACTCCAGCTGGGAACAGTTGGGCATTCAGGGTACAAATCTTCCTCCACTTGATAAAAAAATTACAGTTTTGGTTGAATTTGTGCCTGATCTGAATATTTCCTGGTATTGGTTTGTTAAAATGTGAACTTTGTCTAGGTGAAGAATTATCTGTAATTTGCTTGCGAACGTGGCTGCGGTTTCTTGATTGTTCTGTTGGCGACGATCGATGTGGAGGTTGTAGCAATGAGGGTGACTATGACGGTGGTGCCGTTGGTTTGTTGGTGGTGCTGATGGGCTGTTCTCTGCTTGGCTTCTCTCTTAAACCTCTTTCTCTATCCTTCTCACATGGTATGCGAGTAGCAGGTCAGAGAAATGAACCATTGGATAGTATTATGTACGAGGGATGAAGCTGTCCATCTACGAGTGAAATGTAATACTGTTTATCCGTTCACCTCTGTTGACCAAACTTCGCCAAATATCACATAAATGACGTAACCAAAATACTTAACCTCAGATTGCCCCCAAATCAAGCTCATCAGTCGTGACCAACACGACTTCTGTTAACACCCTAAAAAACCCTACCTGATGTAGTGCTGAATTCTAAAGTTTTCTTTAAGGTGGTTCAAGCACTCCGCAGGTTTCTATTTCTACTGAAGTTTCACCTGTACTTCATTTCTAATCTTCCCCAAATTTGCAGTATCTGTCTTGCAGATTCTACTCAGTCCCACTAGTATAATTCCCGCAAAACCTAAGTTTCCATTCACCACCATTGCACATGAATTCATAACTCTCGTTCTCTGCTTCTCTCTAGAAAAATTGATATTGTCGGTTAATCATCGACCTGTCTGACATGCCAATTCCATCACCATGGTTTTTTAATGTTTGGACACCATGTTGGTACCACTATCACCATGGCTAGAGCCGTCCTTAAATACAGCATCATTCTTGATTTGCGGGACCCACTGAAATGCAATGAGGGGTGAATGCAATATGTACTACTTGGATACATCTATGGCGGTTTATGCTACTTCTTGTCAAAACACAAACATCATCAGTTGATTCAGTTCAAAGTTAGCTCAAACAGGTCTAATGTCTGTTGATTTTACCAATGGTTAGGCTGAATGTCATGTGGGATTTGGTTAATTCGAACTAATTCATCGATTGCTCTTTGTGGGTAGATAAGGAGCCTCTCTCGTTCGTGAGATCTGTGGGAAGGATGAGACTTTGTTAATGGATGGAAGGGTGTTGGGGTTTGGGGGAATGAATCTATTGGGCTTTTGGGGCTTGGCGGCAGAGGTGGTTGTGCAGACTTTAAAGTCTTGCCGATTTCCACGGTGGAACTGGTGAGCTTGATTTTGGGCTATATTGGTTTTTGAAGTGTTTTTGAAGGGTAACACGGTCGTTTAGGTGATATTTCACTGGAGTTAATTGATTGAACCAATCGAGCAAACCGCATGTTAGGAAACTGAAACAAGAGGTGGTAAATTGGACAACCCCCTAACCACAGGTTGGTGGTTTCAAATTAACCCAACTGAGAAACATAGTTGAGAAAACAACTAAATTCGGCAAGAGATCCATGACTTGTGTAGGGGCCCTTTTTTTTCCATTGATAATAGGTTAACAGAATATGGAGAGTTAAAAAAAACTGACATTTTAGATACTGAAATTAGACCAAACTCAGACTCAGTGGCGGAGCCAGAAAACTGGAACAGCCGGGATCAGATTTTTTAAAGGCACTAGTGAAAAAATGTGAACTCAGCCGGGGAACTTGTGTGTATGTTGAAGGGCATTTTTTTGCTAAAAGTCAGAATAATAGGAAAAAGTGCAATTTTGAATAAGTGAGGGGTTTCCACCCCTTGCCCCTAAGTAGCTCCACCACTGCTCAGACTACCAGGGAATTCAGGGGCCGAGTGTGCGCATATGACAAATATCACATTATCGATCAACCCCATAATCATGATTATAAAACTATCAGTATACCCATGCATGCTCATCTCTGTTTGATAAAATACAGAAGCTTTGCTGAATTCACAGGAAAACGGGCATTCGTCCATGTATACTTGGATATTGAGTACGGGTTGGTGGGAAGGGCGTGCACCTGTCAATCCAGACGCTGTTGTTGTTGTTGGCTTCTTATGTACTTGCTTGATCTTTGGTTTCGTTTACATCAACAGGTAGATATTGATGTACTTGCTCACTCATAATTTGGCTTACACAGTATATGGGTTTTAATTAGTAATAGCAATTTGTGGTTCCTCAACAGAGTGAAGACGTTGAAGTCTGTGAAGAAACGGACAAGTGAATCCATTAGACTTATCTGGATTTTAGCGACCCTGTACAGCATGTGGTGTGCGAGCCAGATTTACTTGGTAAATCCTCGCCGTCCAGCAGTTGGTGAAGAGGCTGACCTCGGAGTTCTTGTCTTCATGGTTTTTTACTTCTTCCTTCCTCATGGGTTTTGTATCTTGTCCATGAACCCAAAAGAATATGCTGATGCTACGGAGCAGCTCCCACTTTAAAGCTACGCTGTTGCTCTAGTGATCGAGACAGAGAGCTCCTCCTTCTCAAGTGAATGTTGCCTTGTCAACTTGTTTTCTTAGGAGGAATATGAGATGATTTGTGTGCTGCCATGACCCAAGCGAAAGGTTTTTCTTCAACCTGTCTCTGCTTCTTCGAGGGTTGAAGAACAGCTTTCGGAAAGTTGAATCCATAGTGTCATGTAGTTCAGTTTTAGTAATGATTTGGGCAGCTGGAAGTTCAGGTTTCCTTGCGTGTCATGTAGCCTTTCATAATAAGCCCATTATATAGCTATCTCA
Source organism: Linanthus parryae (assembly GCA_023055425.1). Taxonomy (NCBI): domain Eukaryota; kingdom Viridiplantae; phylum Streptophyta; class Magnoliopsida; order Ericales; family Polemoniaceae; genus Linanthus; species Linanthus parryae. Next base: position 101,559,614 of record JALGPY010000004.1, read on the forward strand.
ATTTACACCGATTGTAAATCTTTTGGCCAAACATCAAGAAGCACACATGTGGTTTGATAAGAATTTAATTTGCGCACTTATGATTTCATTTCCATTAACTAGTACACTTGTGGTCATGGGCGGATGCACATAGGTGGTTCTGGGGACTATAGCCCGTGGCTGAGCCAGAAAACTGAAACAGCCGGGTCAAAATAAAAATAATGCATTTTTTGAAAGGTATTAGTGAAATAATGTGAACTCAGCTGGAAAATTATGTATTTGTTAAGGGGTATTTTTAGTCAAAAACCCTAAAATAGGGGTAAAGGTGTGATTTTCAAAAAGTGAGGGGTGGTAATTGCCCCTTAGTAGATCCGTCCCTGGCTATAGCCCCCATCTACTTCTCATATTTGTGATTTTACGATGTAATATCTGTGAATTAACTTCAGTTTAGCAACCACAAAAATTATAAAACTATCCCCACTTCTTATGTTTATTCATTTGAATTTTTTCATGCTAGAACCTAGCTCCGCTCCTGCTTGTGGTTTGGTGTAATAGAAAAAGAACTAACATTAATTAACTAATACTAATAATTTCATGTTTAGCCATTTTTTTTTTTTTTCCGATTAATGGGTTGATTGATCATTTCATGAGGCAGGACTAAATTAATAATGCAACAAATTCAGTTGGGTTTTTGCAATATACTAGAAGTTCTGGTCCCTGGATGTTGATTTCGCGGGGGTATCTGTAACCAACATAACGGCCTCTTTTCCCCAAAGCCCTTCAACTTCTAATGGCTCTCCATCAATCTCTTCAAACATTCAAATCCCCAAATCTCTCTCCTTCTCTCTGCAACACCATCGTTCTCCGATGATCCACCGCCATGGTGACTCTATCCCCCGCCGTTCTCCACAACCGGCCATGGAAGACGGTGGACAACATCCACCGCTACACCTCCACCAAGATCCGCCACATACCCCGATCCCTCCCCCTCATCTACGACCGCCACAAGCCCTGGTGGGAGCAAATCCTCGACCCCGGTAGCGATTTTGTCAACACATGGAACCACATCTTTCTCGTCACCTGCCTCATTGCTCTCTTCTTGGACCCTCTTTATTTTTTCCTCCCCAAAAATGGAAAACATGTGTGCATGAGGATGGACATGGGTTTGGGTGTTACAATAACCATCTTCCGTTGCGTCGTCGACCTCTTCTCTGTTTTGCATATGGCGATGAAGTTCCGGACCGCTTACGTGGCGCCTAGCTCTAGGATTTTCGGGCGGGGAGAGCTTGTCACGGATCCGTATTTGATTGCGAAGAGGTACTTGAAATCGGATTTTGTGATTGATCTCGCTGCTGCACTTCCCCTGCCTCAGGTTGGTTAATTCCTCTCTATTTTACATTATAATATTTTTCATGATACCTGCATGCACTCTTATCTTGGTCAGGGCCGGATTCAAAAATTCATTACAGTTGAGGTTAATTTAGAAAAAATAAACAAACAAGGGTAAAATTTATGTTTCAAAAAGGTTATTGAGGGTTGTAGTCAAATTATGTGGGATTAAACTGGAAAATCTACTCAAGTAAAGAAAAAATTTCAGTTGTTATAATTTGAATATAGCCCCACTTCTACCCATGTCTTTTTGTATAAGTAAAAAGAAAAATACAGATTGAGAATATTGTACTAGCAGTATTCGATCGATGTCATTCCAGGCTCAAAATAAAGGTAAATGCGATGACATCATGCCATCGAGGAGATACTACGAATGAGCTAGAATTAAGAATAGCCGGGGCAAAACTCTGTGTAAAATTAATAACTGAGACGCAAGTGTAAGGGGTCGAACAACTCTGTCCAGTTAATAAGAGGATAATACTACTAAAATATTTAAAAATAGAGGTATATATGGAGTTTCTGAAAATTTTAGAGAACAAGTGTCACCCCTTGTTCTTGGGTGGCTCCACCCCTGATGTCATGGTTTCTCTCAGGTTGCAGGTCTCTGTGTAGGGTTTTTAAAATTTGTCAATACTATTACTGCCAATACCTGCTCTGAATTTGTAGCATTTTAACTTTTCATTGTTTGATGGATCGTTAATACATTATTTTATTTTTTTGTGTGTGTTTGACAGATTGTGATATGGTTTGTAGTTCCAGCAGTAGAAAGCCGTACAGCTGCTCATTCTAACCATACCATCTCTCTGATAATCATCCTTCAGTACATCCCAAGGATATTCATCATTTTCCCCCTCAACCGCCGAATCATCAAAACCACCGGCGTTGTCGCCAAGACCGCTTGGGCAGGCGCCGCATACAACCTTCTTCTTTTTCTCCTCGCTGGCCATGTAAGCATTTATTCAGTCTTCCCAACTCATACTATATCTATTTCGCTAGGTTTTTCCTGGTTTTGATTTTTGAGAGTCACTTTAATCCGGTGATTTAATTAGCAAAACAATGCAACGATTTTATATTATTTTCATAGTGTCGTAGAGACTAACCGAATTCTTGCTTCGTTTTGCTGACAAAATCACCAGATTAAAATGACCTGATCAATCTAGGAAGGACCTAGCGAAGCAGAGATAATATATATAAAATTATATTCATTTTGGAATATCTGTCAGTTCAGGTTCTGGGAGCAACCTGGTATCTGCTATCGATCGAGAGGCAGTACGAGTGCTGGCGCCAGGGATGCAAATTGGAGCGCAATGCCTCACGATCCCCGTCTTGTACGCCCCGCTTTCTTGATTGCGAGAGTTCACCTGACCCCGAGCGCCAGGCTTGGTTGAAGCATACCAATATCAAATCTCATTGTAATGCCAGTGCTAAACCGACGCAGTTTGAGTTCGGAATGTTTGCCGACGCCTTCACTGAGGATGTCGCTTCTACACAATTCATGTCAAAATACTTCTACTGCCTCTGGTGGGGTTTGAAGAATTTAAGGTACGTTACTCACACATGTTCTTGTATTCCCGCCTGTTTTTGTTAATGACGTGGAATTGGGTGTCGGTTATCGATACTTTTTGAGTGCGCACTGAGTAAACCTGTTATGATGCAAAAGCTTGCAAATTATACTAGATGAGTAAAACAGTCTGCGAAACCCTGGACTGATGTAAGAGTCTGCAAATCACACCAGAGAAGTATAACAGTTTGAGGAACTTGAGTACTGCCCGGCAACTGAGAAAGACAATAGCTCAATAGGTAGCCCTTAAGTTCCTCCAACTTTCGAACTGAGTTCCTCCAAGTTTCGGACACAAGACAAATGGGCAAACACCAGAAAACTTAAGTATGCATGCCCGACCAACTTAATAACACCCCCGAGGAGTTCTCTCTGTTTTTTTAAGGAATGAATAGGAGAAGACGAACAATGTTAATGGACGAGCTAATACAACCAATTAATATCTTGTTTTACAGTTCATACGGACAGAGTTTGGATACGAGTACATACATTGGCGAAACGCTGTTTAGCAGTTTCATTTGTGTTGCGGGATTAGTATTGTTTGCGCAATTGATCGGCAACATGCAGGTATACGAACACTGGAACGAGCTTCAAATGTTTTCCTTTATCGTTCGATATAACACCATGACAAATTTTTCTTACATGTTCGTTTTGTTTCGTGAAGAGCTATCTGCAATCTACAACAGCGAGACTCGAAGAATGGAGAGTGAGAAGAAGAGATACCGAGGAATGGATGAGACATCGTCAACTGCCTCCAGATCTCCAGGAACGTGTTCGTAGATTCGTTCAGTATAAATGGCTCGCCACGAGAGGTGTAGACGAAGAAGAAATCTTGCGCAATCTGCCGGTGGACATCCGTCGCCAAATTCAAAGACATCTATGTCTCGCCCTTGTCCGACGTGTAAGCTTCTTTGTTTTCTATTACTACTATTATTATTCCAGCAGTAGGATGTCATGGTGGCAATACGGGCCGACCCGAGTGCCGAATTGGCACGGCCCGCACCGAACAAGGCTAAACGCGGCCCGAGCACGCCCGCTCCACCCTCCGACACGGCACAGCCCGCTCAAAGGCGTGCCCATCCCGGGCGTGCACGGGTCAGGATCCTCCCTTAGCCAGCACGACCCACCCCGCCCCGGCCCCCGGGCCGTGCACGGCCCGCACAAAACGGTCCCTCCGACACGACCCGTGCACGGCCCGCCCCCATCACAACACGACACGTTCCATTTCTCGATCAACTATGACCCGGCCCGCTCCACCCTCCAACACGGCCCGCCCCTAGCCCGCTCTCTTTCAATCTGCCCTTAACTCGGCACGGCCCGGCCCGCTCTCACCATGAGTAGGATGTACTTTTTTTCATGTTTCTAGCTTTGCATAACATGCACTTATAGTGTTTGCTTAAGCAGTAAAATATAACTTATAGTACATTTTATAGTTTTGAGAAATTAAAAAATACAAATAATGGCACGACAGGAGAGAGATAGATACATAATTTTGCATGCCTATTTTGTAGTTCGCTAAATATAAAGAGAGATGCATGTCATGTAAAATGCATGACTATTTGCCTTGTGCCCTTGTCTATTTGACCTCAATATTTGTCTAAGTTATTTTTATTAGTGCTAATCATGCATTTTATGCACTAAATAGATCCCCACTTTAGTGCCGTATCCTGGAAACTACACTAGTCAACGTTACTGTGAATCACAAACTGTTTTTCTGTTTTTAAACAGGTTCCATTCTTTTCCCAAATGGATGATCAGCTCTTAGACGCGATCTGCGAGCGTCTCGTATCGTCACTGAGCACGAAAGACACCTACATTGTCCGAGAAGGCGACCCGGTAAACGAGATGCTCTTCGTCATACGTGGTCAACTCGAGAGCTCGACGACGAACGGCGGCCGGTCTGGATTCTTCAACTCGATAACTCTCAAACCCGGCGATTTCTGCGGCGAAGAATTGTTGACTTGGGCCCTAATGCCTTCATCAAACCTAAACCTTCCATCTTCAACTCGCACGGTCATAGCCGTAACTGAAGTCGAAGCCTTCGCCCTCCGTGCTGAAGACCTCAAATTCGTCGCGGTTCAGTTCAAGAGACTTCACAGCAAGCGGCTGCAGCACGCGTTCCGGTACTATTCTCACCAGTGGAGAACTTGGGGCGCGTGTTTCATACAGGCGGCGTGGAGGCGGCATAAGAGGAAGAAGCTGGCGGAAGAATTGGCGCGACAGGAGAGTTCTTATTACATTGAAGATGATTACGATGACGACGAGGGCAATTACGACGATTCGGGCGTCAATGGCGAGACGGGTGACAGTAGTGGGCAACAATTAGGGGCTACATTGTTGGCTTCGAAATTTGCAGCTAATACGAGGAAGGGGATCGCGCAGAAGATGGCCAGTGGCCGTGATTTGCAGATGCCAAAGCTGTTTAAGCCTGACGAGCCTGATTTCTACGGCGATTAAGATTATTTGATGCTAACGCAAGTTTGCTTATATAGATGAGACCGGTGTATGTTTAGTTTTGATGTAAATATTTAACATTGTGACACAGTATGTAGTTATAACTTGTCACGAAAAGTCAGATTTTACTTTCGATTTCACTGAAGAAGAAAAAGAGGCCACATAAATTCTCGAAAATATCCATTAGATGAAGTTAGCAATAGGTTCGAGTGTTCTATAACTCTATGTACAATGATACGGGTCGAACATAAATTATTGTATTTACGTGAAGTAACAAAATTTCCTGGTATCATACCAAAATATCGCGAGGAGTGATGTGTGTTCATTGCATTGCCATCACAGTCTTTGTACAACAATTGGCCACTTGCATTCCATATTTGGTACTACTACTTTCTTAGCAAATTTTCCTGTCACATCGAGCCGCTTGGTAATGCTTTCGTTATCAACACATACTTTTCTTAACACAAAAAATTACTATGTTTTGATGAAGGACTAGACTAATCTAATCATGCATAGATCTAAACACATAATAAAGTAGAAGATTTATGTGTTATCTCTTTGCCTAAGCTCCTAGTGCAACGGAAGATAATCTTTGTGATTGCTTGCTTTCATGTGCTTCCTCCAACGTCATGTTCCCACCAATCTAGTGCGAATTTCGAGGACTATATTCCACCCCACGTTCCACCTCCTTGGATGTAGTTGGAGATAGACTATGGTTCTCTACAATTTGAGAATAAATCTAGACAGATCGAGTGTATTTTCTGAATTGGCTAGCATTATAATATGTAAGAGGCTAGCTCCTTATATATGCAAAACTTCTCATAGGATTGCAACTAAACCTCTATGCTTTGAGCCTTTGCTACTAACCCTTATAGGTTTGTACCTTAGTGCAACTAACCCCATAAAATTATGATATTTGCATTGAGCACTCCACATGGGCACACCAAAAGTTAACAATTTGATAGTAAAAAAAAATTAATTTATATATATTTGTTAAAAAAAAATATTTTAATTTTTCAGACAACATTGGTAATAAATTAATTTAATTGATATAAAAGATCAACCACATATCTCTCTCTTTGTGGATGGTCCACTAAACCTGTGTCTTCAATTCCGGAATTAATTTGCTAGTAGCAGTTTCCAACTCCTTCTCCGTCCCACAAGTTGTGAGATTAACTTTTCTAAAAAGGATGTCTAAATTTCAAAATTGTTTCTCCGTCCCACAAGTTGTGAGATTAACTTTTCTAAAAAGGATGTCTAAATTTCAAAATTGTTGGAGGATTTGACTTGTAATCAATTTGACATGTTTTTTTGTCTAAGGCCAAGCTAAAATTGGTTTTGGAAACTCAATTGTTTCCAATTTTATTGGGGCGGTGGATGCATGTATGTGTAACTCTTGGCACTGTATAAAGGCCATGCCTTCGTTGGTAAAACACATACACATACAGTCTATGTTGCACAAGTGTGGGTACATCACAGGTGGGGGTGCGGGAATTTGGTGCGGGTGCGACAAATTTCTAAAATTCAAGGGTGCGGGTGCGGCGGTGACTTTTTTTCAAATATATTTTTATATTATCTGCGATACCTTAAACTAACATAAAAAAACAATATTAATAGTCCAAATTATATCACGCAAATTTCATACATTGATTCAAGGAAACATAGCTACTATATCAACAATATAATCTCTTCTTGTAGTTGTCGTTGTTCTTAGCTTTGAATAGACGAGTAACTTAATGGTTAGAAGTGTTCACACAGATGCACATTTTTGGTTAAACTGTAGTTGTATTTTAGAGGACCTCTCAAGTCTCAACTTAAACTTTCTAAATAACCCTACAATATCCATAAAGCACCCGCAAAGCACCCATGAAGCACCCAAGCACCCACGAAGCACCCAGTAGAACTTGTGCAACATAGCATACAGCAGCTTGGGTTGTGAGACTTGGTGTGCTGTGTGTGCGCGAGTGTTTGGGTGGGTGGCCGTCGTGGCCATTGTTGCCACGACGTGCATTGTCATCGGGTTCTCATCTCAATGAAATATCGAGTTCTGGCCGTGGAGGTAGCTAACGAGTTCGTTGCGAATCCGTTAGTGAACCACGTTAAATATCTGTCTCGTTCTTGCTCGAATACCCTTGTTATAATAGATATGGAGATCACACACACTTTCATATTATGCATATATGCTGTTAAAGTGTCTTGAATTAGGTTCAACGAGATATGGTAAGTTTGGTATGGAAATGATTTAATGAGGAACAATAAGCAAAATGCAGCAATTGGAGGGGCCATGAATTCGTGTGATTTTCTTGTATGTTCGCACGAATTGTTTGTGTTCATAGCATTCAAGGTTGTGCACAAGGTATGAATTGGTTTCATGTTCGCACAAAGAGGTTTTGGGCTGGGTTGTTTCCTTCTTCTCTTGGGACGGGTTCGGGTTACGTGGGGAGCACCAATATGTCCCCTTATGTCTATAAAAGGGACCTATGATGTTACTAAGTGTGTGTGGTGTATCATGAATTCCTTGGAGTGTTTCTCGCATAATAAAAGAGCGTTTTTCAATCCGTGGACGCAACTAACGTGATCGCTAGCGAACCACGTTAAATCTTCATGTCTCGTTGTTGATATTCTGCATATTTGTCCTTGATTTCGTGACCCTCATTATAACCAACTGGTATAAAAGTCGGTGTTCCAATATCAATGTGGAGCTAAGAGCTAAAATTTCACAATCTGATGAAACTCATAGCAGGGGTTTCACGTTTTTAGGTGGAGCTGGCGGATAAGGTGTAACAAGCTAGGGTTTCGGAGCATCCGCGAAGGTTCAGGACTCAAGATCGAGCGATTTACCGGGAGGATCAACTTCAGTATATGACAGATCAAGATACATTTTTTGTTGAAGCAGCAAGGCACTGGTTGCTGAGTATCAGACAATGCAAAAGAAGACACACGCAACAATCATTTGTGGCTCGCGTACGACGTGATCACCGAAGTTGCATATCAGAAGACGGCGATAGCTTTGTGGTTAAAGTTGGAGAGTCTCTACATGACGAAGTCTCTCACCAACACGTTTGGTTCTAAAGCAGCGCTTATTTAGTCAGCAATTGTATGAAGGTACTGACCTAAGAGATTATCAAGACCAGTTAAATACTATTTTGCTTGAATTGCGTAATAGTAATGAACTGGTTAGTGATGAGGATGCTACATTGATTCTGTTGGTGTTATTGTCTCAATCTTCTGAGGGGTTTGTACAGTCTTTCATCATTGAGAAATAGACTGTAACCCAAGAAGAGGTTAGAAAATCTCTTCACACGGGCGCACGCACGTTTGTATTATTTAGACTCCTACATTTTAAGTCCATCAATGCATTGTTTGGATAGCGGATATGATATGGCCGGATATGACTTGTGATGCGGTATGCGGTGTGGTTGTATGTTGTGAGATAACGAATGATATGATATAGTGCTTTACTATGTTTACGTGTTATGGTGGGATATGAGACATTATACAAATGAGGGTTTATTTCAAAATGACCACATTACCCTGTAATGTCGTGAATTTAAATTCATAGTTGTCTGTCTGTTAGTTTGCGCTTAAAACACAATAAAACATACTTGCTTATACATGATTAAGTTAACTATTATTTCATACATTAATTATTATTATTATTATTATTATTATTATTATTATTATTATTATTATTATTATTATTATTATTATTATTATGAAATGTACATCATATTCCACCCAAGTCAACTACTACAACATATCTACTAGTTTCCTACATTCACCATAATCGAAAGCACACCAAATTCCGAAGTTTGAGCTCAAACCCCATTTCCCAATTTGCAAAACGAGGTGTTGCACCTTTTTCTAATGAACTAATTATTACTAATTACAAAATATAATGTATTGGGAAGTTACCAGTTGGACGCAAAAGTTTAATGAAGGGTGTACAAATGGGATGATTACATGGCAAAAAAATATAACTTGTCAAGATATGATTGGCATATATATATCACATATATGCCACATGGAAAAATAACATTACACATCAAGTAATTCTCCTCATATCACACATGGCGCAAGAAAAGACTCATTCCTTAAATTTTATATATATATAAAGATTACTACTAAATACAAAACACAATAATAAAATGAAATTTCAATGTACGAATAATTGATTTAATTACGTGTACGAAAGCATTTAATTTTTGTTGTTGTTGTTTAGACCTTGTAACTTGGGTAATAGTATCCTTCCCTCTAAAAAAAAGTTTGGTAATAGTTGTTAAGGACATTTTTGTCCAAAAAACCATCCCAATATGATTTTAGGCAAAATCTAGAAGAAGCATATGAGTTGGATTTGATATCTCTCCCCGTATCCGCTACACAAACACTAAAGATAGGAGGGATGAAATATCAAATCATATTCGGCTCTCATACCCGCTATCCTAACGAGGCTGAAGAGTATAAATGATGATGACTTAACAATTCAGTCATTTTATTACTGTAAATTATAAAATATATATAATACAAATGATAATGCTATTTATCTTCCCCTTTCCTTCTCCCTCTCACTCAATCCAGGTTGCTTAGACAACGCAAGCCATTCCCAACCAAATAAATCCAATCGCGATTCTTTGAAAATTCTGAATGTTAATAAACTTATATAAAACTACTGTAAACTCCCCTTTCACATAGGGAAAGCCAGGGGACGCTCGCTAACCTCCTCTTCTCCCCTAGGCTTCTTCCCACTCCCTACGCCCCATATAAAAGGAGATGCCATTATATCTATGATATGTTAAAGTATCGAGATATGAAGAAATTTATAGACGAGGTGAAGAAATTGAGAGAAAGAGATAGACGAAAAGGGAAAGAAAGATAAAAGTTCAGAAGAATTGTATTCTTATTGATTGAATAAAAATAGAGATTATATCTCTTTAAATAGATAAATTGTCCTAACCCTAGCCTAACCCTAGACCCGCGGGCCTATCCTACGGGCCTAATTAAATAATAAATAACAAATATAATTAAACTGATAATAATCTAATAAATTGATAATATCGATACGGGCGACCCGTATCAACTCCTACGCTTGAAAACTAGGACTACAACTCAGGTGGGTTGGGCGGGTTGACACCCTTGTCCAAGCCCGAGCCCGAGTTCTGCCGTGGTTGCCCAAGCCCAGCCCACCCCGGGTGTAATACCCCGTTTAATCTGTAGGGGTAAAATAGTCATTAAAGAAGAATAATAATAATTTTTATTGGCAAAATAATATTAGAATAAATTTTCGAATTTTGTTTGTAGAAAGTTTTAGAAAAATAAATAGATTAACAATCGCGAAATAATAAGTTAACGTTTCGTAAATTTTAGTTCAAAATCTTAGTTTTAAAAGCGTACCCGACCACCGCGAGACTAGGTGTTCTTGTCACACCCAATCACTAAAAACACTAGTGCTTCACCCACACACTACAACTCCTCTCTCTCTCACATCTTCACCAAATCTCTTCTTCACGGCAAAACAAAGTTTCACCGCCTTCAACCCGTAGCCGCCCCAACATCCTTCGGGATGCTTCTCACCGCCCTCCACTCCTTGCCCACCAAGTAACCAGCTCTATATAAGAGCTTCACCAGCAGCCCTACCTCCACAACCGCCACCAGCAGCTACCACTACCACCTCCATCACCGTCAACATCATCATCACCACCATTGTTGTTTTGTTCGGCAAAAACCCACCACCATCACCACTCAGCTCTCTATCTCTCCCTCTCCACCTATCTGCCACCAGAGAGCCAACAGCAGCAGCGGAGGAAGAGAGTCAGCAGCCACCCTCCACCACTGCCGCCATTGTTTCCGGCAGCAAGAACCACCAAGCCCACCACTACACCATCTCCACCCTCTGTTTCTCTCACTCTCACTCCCTCTCTGTTCTCTGAAACAACACCGACAGAGGCAGCAGTAGCAGTAACTACGGCCACACGCCACTGCCACCACCACCACTGCCGACGGTGGTGAAAACCGAGCAGCGACACCCACTGTTCGACTCTCCCTCCCTTAATCCTCCACGGTTTTTATTCTAAGTCCTGAAAAAAGTAAGCCCATAGGAGGTGGAAGATTACCTAGCAGCAGAGGAGGAAGGAAACCCACCGGCCGCCGGACCTCCATAAAATCCGGCGACCAACTCGGGAAATCACCACCAGCGCCACCCACTCTCTCTGACTGCTTTCAGAAGACTCCTTGGACCCCGACCAGATCAGTAGGAGGCTCGGACTAGGCGTAGGAAGCCATTAAAGGCAGCCACGAAGTTCAACTCCGGCGACTCCGACTCGAGACTTCGACCCGTGGCATTTCTTCACGGTTTCCGGCCATTTTTGGCCTAGGTACGTGCTATACCCTCAGTTTAGTTGTTATATGAAATCAAAATCAAGAATTGGTAGCAAAAATCATGACTAGAGAAGCTAAATCAAAATTGTTATTGAAAAGGGGGTCAAAGTGTATTTTTCAAAAATTACTAGAACATGATATAGGGGGCTGTTTTGTATTTTCAGAAACTAGGGGGTGACTTGTGTATTCTAACATAAACTGTTTTATTATAAATTAGGGTATTTGTTAATTTTCAATATAAATTAGGGTTTATATAATTAAACTACACTTTTAGTTAAAATAATTATAACAATAATAATAATAATAATTTTTGGATTAACAATAATTTCTAAAAATAGTAGTTTTTGTAGTAAACGGGTGGTTTGTTAAAAAATTATAATAGAAGCGTTTTTGTTAAAAACTTGCAATAAATAATGTTTAATCACTTAGCTTATTAAATTAGTTGTTAGCTTGTAAAATTGGATTTTTCACTATTTCTAAATAATATAGTGTGGAGTTTTCCTAAAAACACAATAGTCGAAAAATCATTATAAATACTTTCTAAGTACAATTTTATCTTTAACTAATATTTTTAATCTAATTAGTCACTTTTAAATAATAATAATAAGAATAAGAATAGTTGTTTAAAAATAGATGAGTTGTAGCATTTCTAGGAAATTATAAATAGATAATAAAACGTTAGAATTTAAATAGCGGGGTTTGGATTAATATAAAGAAAATACTCTTTAAGGAATTATAGCATTTTATTTGAATATTTGTTGACATAGACACGATTTGTAGGTGACATCTTTGTAGGCCCGAGCCACTGCTAGGACGTGCTTTTGCTACGGAAAGTAAGGTAAGTGAACATGCCAAGCCTTGCGCGCCAAGCTCCTTTCGTGTCGCAAGTTGATTTTAATAGTTGTCTCGAAAAATGCTTGTTATTTATTTATATGTTTATCTCAGATTTCCTTACATCTTAAAGAAGTTATTTTGCTTGATATTGTCACACGAATAACATTAATGCATAATTAATTAAAGTGGAAAGAGTTGTACGGGAGAAGCGTATTATTGCCGTGTTGACTTTGTTCACTCGGCCTGTGATTAGATTGGTCGTGTTGGCTTCGTCCTCTCGACCCGTTTTTAGTTTAACCCGGTCGCAACCTGCCGGGTCGCACCATGTACTCACCTCTCTGGCCGCAAGAAGTCTTAGGGGGTTGCCGGCACTTAAGGTCTTGGATGCGTAGAGTTAGTAGATTCTTCCCCGTGTCAACAAAGTTAAAAATACAGTTTTATGAGATTTGAGATATTTAAGAAAGAGAAGAAGAAAGAGATTTGGACTAATCCTCCGCGTTTGAAAGTTGAGAAAAGAAGATCAAGCGAATGAGAATTTTATAATTGTTCTTACTGGATGCATCATGTACAGTTTTACAATTCCTGATTTACTTTGCAAATTTACAGTTTTAATTCCTCTGTGTATTTTATGAAAAGAAAGTTATGCCTCACCTTCTGTTTTACGAGCTTGGGTGTCACTTACTCAGTATTTCCATGCTGACTTTGAAAACTGCGGTTCCTGTTTCCTTCCCACCGCAGGTTTAGGAGCTGAAGACTAAGGTGTAGCTGGGAACGAGACTCACGTAGTTGGATTTCACCTTGAGTAGAATCTAGTTTTGGCTAGCTACGAATAATGTAGTAGTTTCAGAAACGCTTGTGTAATATCTAGAAACTTTTGTGTTTAATATTATGTAATAAATGAATAAGTTGGGATGTTATGCTTTTGATTCCCGCCGTTACTTTTAGCATCGCCCTCCCGGTCTTGTCCGAGCCGGATAAGGGGGTTGTTGCAGGTGGTATCAGAGCGTTCGTTCCAGTTTAAAACCTGTAGGGTAACTTAAAATGAACATAGGGCAAGATAATTAAAATTGGAAAAGCCGTTGGGGTTATGGGTAGCCTAAGTATAAGTTTTGATTATTCCAGCCACCCTCATCCTGCTTTGAGATTGTTGAGTTTTATGTGATATGGTTTGATTTAAGATTTATTTCAATGATAGTTGTTACTTTCATGATAAGAATAAGAGTTGATTTCTGCTTGCTGTGGAAAGAAGAGTTATAGTTGTTGACATAAGTTATATGTGTTACTGTGAAGTTGCTATGTGATGTGTGCTATGTTAAGTGATAAATGTGTTAGAGGCATTGCTAATTATGAAATTATGAGAAAGTTGTTGAGATTTCCAGACCATAACCCGGAATACCGTAGGATGAGACTGATAGACCGTTACGATATTACTTAGGGAAAGTTTGACAGGAACAGATGTCTGAGAACATCACCATGGAGCAGTTCTTCGTGCAAATGACACAGATGATGAATAATGGAGGACAGACAGGAACTAATTGGGCCAAGCAAGTGGCAGATATGAAGCCAATGGATTTTACGGGAAAAGAGGATCCTGTGGAATTAGAGGATTGGATTATAGAAATGGATAAAATCCTTGAGACCGTAGAATGTCCTGATGACCGGAAAGTCAACTGTGCTGTCTTTTACTTAAAAAGCGAGGCGCATCTTTGGTGGAGGAATGCAAGAGAAACTCTGCTAGCCGATCCGAAATTCAACTGGGAATCCCTTCAATCTGCGCTGAGAGCTCGTTTCTACCCTCACCATGTGAAAAGGAGCAAGGAACTAGAATTTCAGAACCTACAGCAAGGAAACGATTCCGTGACTGAGTACTTCCGGAAATTTACAGAGTTGGCGAGGTTTGTAGGCAACATGGTACCTGACGAGGATTCCAAGATCTCTAAATTCATCGCTGGACTGCACGAAAGACTACAGGAGTCTATGTTATGCAGAACATATTCTACTCTCCATGAAGCCTACGACAGAGCTGCTGACATCTATCGGGTTCGTGTCACACAAGAAGAGAAACGCAAGAAACGTAAGCTAGAAGAAACAGGAGGAAGTAACACCAACTCTGCAAAGGGCAAGCCTAGCAATGGAGGAAGTAACCATGAGAAAAATCGGGGCAAGGAGCAGGATGTTGAAACTCAGCCAATCCGCCGTCATTACTGCAAAAAGTGCCCACGAAACCACCCCGGAGCGGATTGTGAAGGAAATGTAGTCACGTGCCTCAATTGTGGAAAGAGGGGACACCGATCTTACGAATGTCGACGACCACCAGTTGGTAATCAGCCAATAATCCAAGGAGGCAACTTTGGAGGACCACAACAGAACAACTACCAGGGAAACCGCCAGCCGAATGGGAACCGTCTGAACAATGGAGGCAATGGATACGGAAGGCAGCAGAACTACAACCCAGGAAATACAGGACAGAATGGAGCTCAACCCAGGACTGGAAACAATAATGTTGGATACAAGATGAACAACAATAATGGGGCAAGAGGGGCAGGAGCTCAAAATACCAACGTAGGAAGAATTGCAGTGTTGACAAAGACTGAGGCAGAAGCTGAGTATGGAGTTGGCACAGGAGATTTCCATGACTATGAGCAGCCAACTTCGGGTTGACAACCTACTTGATCAGGTACTAAGGGCTCGTATATTTTTCGAATATTGAGTTCAGTTCTAGGGACGGCAACCTTTCGATAAAGTAGTGTTACGTTCTTAGTACTATTGAGACGTGGTTAGCCTTGAGACTTAGTAACCTAATGGGACCAAGACCACTTAATTAGATAGATGTGACCACGACCTTATATGGTGTTACGTATATCTTAAAATGGCTATTTGCTATTATTTGTTACGTGGAATTACTTGCCAGCCATGTGATGTAGATTTTGTTAGATAGTTGTTTGTTAGATTATCTGAATATCATGAGTAGTTGCCTAATTTAGCTTCGAGGACGAAGCTTTGTCTAAGGGGGGAGGGATGTAATACCCCGTTTAATCTGTAGGGGTAAAATAGTCATTAAAGAAGAATAATAATAATTTTTATTGGCAAAATAATATTAGAATAAATTTTCGAGTTTTGTTTGTAGAAAATTTTAGAAAAATAAATAGATTAACAATCGCGAAATAATAAGTTAACGTTTCGTAAATTTTAGTTCAAAATCTTAGTTTTAAACGCGTACCCGACCACCGCGAGACTAGGTGTGCTTGTCACACCCAATCACTAAAAACACTAGTGCTTCACCCACACACTACAACTCCACTCTCTCTCACATCTTCACCAAATCTCTTCTTCACGGCAAAACAAAGTTTCACCGCCTTCAACCCGTAGCCGCCCCAACATCCTTCGGGATGCTTCTCACCGCCCTCCACTCCTTGCCCACCAAGTAACCAGCTCTATATAAGAGCTTCACCAGCATCCCTACCTCCACAACCGCCACCAGCAGCTACCACCACCACCTCCATCACCGTCAACATCATCATCACCACCATTGTTGTTTTGTTCGGCAAAAACCCACCACCATCACCACTCAGCTCTCTATCTCTCCCTCTCCACCTATCTGCCACCAGAGATCCAACAGCAGCAGCGGAGGAAGAGAGGCAGCAGCCACCCTCCACCACTGCCGCCATTGTTTCCGGCAGCAAGAACCACCAAGCCCACCACTACACCATCTCCACCCTCTGTTTCTCTCACTCTCACTCCCTCTCTGTTCTCTGAAACAACACCGACAGAGGCAGCAGTAGCAGTAACTACGGCCACACGCCACTGCCTCCACCACCACTGCCGACGGTGGTGAAAACCGAGCAGCGACACCCACTGTTCGACTCTCCCTCCCTTAATCCTCCACGGTTTTTATTCTAAGTCCTGAAACAAGTAAGCCCATAGGAGGTGGAAGATTACCTAGCAGCAGAGGAGGAAGGAAACCCACCGGCCGCCGGACCTCCATAAAATCCGGCGACCAACTCGGGAAATCACCACCAGCGCCACCCACTCTCTCTGACTGCTTTCAGAAGACTCCTTGGACCCCGAACAGATCAGTAGGAGGCTCGGACTAGGCGTAGGAAGCCATTAAAGGCAGCCACGAAGTTCAACTCCGGCGACTCCGACTCGAGACTTCGACCCGTCGCATATCTTCACGGTTTCCGGCCATTTTTGGCCTAGGTACGTGCTATACCCTCTGTTTAGTTGTTATATGAAATCAAAATCAAGAATTGGTAGCAAAAATCATGACTAGAGAAGCTAAATCAAAATTGTTATTGAAAAGGGGGTCAAAGTGTATTTTTCAAAAATTACTAGAACATGATATAGGGGGCTGTTTTGTATTTTCAGGAACTAGGGGGTGACTTGTGTATTCTAACATAAACTGTTTTATTATAAATTAGGGTATTTGTTAATTTTCAATATAAATTAGGGTTTATATAATTAAACTACACTTTTAGTTAAAATAATGATAATAATAATAATAATAATAATAATAATAATAATAATTTTTGGATTAACAACAATTTCTAAAAATAGTAGTTTTTGTAGTAAACGGGTGGTTTGTTAAAAAATTATAATAGAAGCGTTTTTGTTAAAAACTTGCAATAAATAATGTTTAATCACTTAGCTTATTAAATTAGTTGTTAGCTTGTAAAATTGGATTTTTCACTATTTCTAAATAATATAGTGTGGAGTTTTCCTAAAAACACAATAGTCGAAAATCATTATAAATACTTTCTAAGTACAATTTTATCTTTAACTAATATTTTTAATCTAATTAGTCACTTTTAAATAATAATAATAAGAATAAGAATAGTTGTTTAAAAATAGATGAGTTGTAGCATTTCTAGGAAATTATAAATAGATAATAAAACGTTAGAATTTAAATAGCGGGGTTTGGATTAATATAAAGAAAATACTCTTTAAGGAATTATAGCATTTTATTTGAATATTTGTTGACATAGACACGATTTGTAGGTGACATCTTTGTAGGCCCGAGCCACTGCTAGGACGTGCTTTTGCTACGGAAAGTAAGGTAAGTGAACATGCCAAGCCTTGCGCGCCAAGCTCCTTTCGTGTCGCAAGTTGATTTTAATAGTTGTCTCGAAAAATGCTTGTTATTTATTTATATGTTTATCTCAGATTTCCTTACATCTTAAAGAAGTTATTTTGCTTGATATTGTCACACGAATAACATTAATGCATAATTAATTAAAGTGGAAAGAGTTGTACGGGAGAAGCGTATTATTGCCGTGTTGACTTTGTTCACTCGGCCTGTGATTAGATTGGTCGTGTTGGCTTCGTCCTCTCGACCCGTTTTTAGTTTAACCCGGTCGCAACCTGCCGGGTCGCACCATGTACTCACCTCTCTGGCCGCAAGAAGTCTTAGGGGGGTGCCGGCACTTAAGGTCTTGGATGCGTAGAGTTAGTAGATTCTTCCCCGTGTCAACAAAGTTAAAAATACAGTTTTATGAGATTTGAGATATTTAAGAAAGAGAAGAAGAAAGAGATTTGGACTAATCCCCCGCGTTTGAAAGTTGAGAAAAGAAGATCAAGCGAATGAGAATTTTATAATTGTTCTTACTGGATGCATCATGTACAGTTTTACAGTTCCTGATTTACTTTGCAAATTTACAGTTTTAATTCCTCTGTGTATTTTATGAAAAGAAAGTTATGCCTCACCTTCTGTTTTACGAGCTTGGGTGTCACTTACTCAGTATTTCCATGCTGACTTTGAAAACTGCGGTTCCTGTTTCCTTCCCACCGCAGGTTTAGGAGCTGAAGACTAAGGTGTAGCTGGGAACGAGACTCACGTAGTTGGATTTCACCTTGAGTAGAATCTAGTTTTGGCTAGCTACGAATAATGTAGTAGTTTCAGAAACGCTTGTGTAATATCTAGAAACTTTTGTGTTTAATATTATGTAATAAATAAATAAGTTGGGATGTTATGCTTTTGATTCCCGCTGTTACTTTTAGCATCGCCCTCCCGGTCTTGTCCGAGCCGGATAAGGGGGTTGTTGCAGGTGGTATCAGAGCGTTCGTTCCAGTTTAAAACATGTAGGGTAACTTAAAATGAACATAGGGCAAGATATTTAAAATTGGAAAAGCCGTTGGGGTTATGGGTAGCCTAAGTATAAGTTTTGATTATTCCAGCCACCCTCATCCTGCTTTGAGATTGTTGAGTTTTATGTGATATGGTTTGATTTAAGATTTATTTCAATGATAGTTGTTACTTTCATGATAAGAATAAGAGTTGATTTCTGCTTGCTGTGGAAAGAAGAGTTATAGTTGTTGACATAAGTTATATGTGTTACTGTGAAGTTGCTATGTGATGTGTGCTATGTTAAGTGATAAATGTGTTAGAGGCATTGCTAATTATGAAATTATGAGAAAGTTGTTGAGATTTCCAGACCATAACCCGGAATACCGTAGGATGAGACTGATAGACCGTTACGATATTACTTAGGGAAAGTTTGACAGGAACAGATGTCTGAGAACATCACCATGGAGCAGTTCTTCGTGCAAATGACACAGATGATGAATAATGGAGGACAGACAGGAACTAATTGGGCCAAGCAAGTGGCAGATATGAAGCCAATGGATTTGACGGGAAAAGAGGATCCTGTGGAATTAGAGGATTGGATTATAGAAATGGATAAAATCCTTGAGACCGTAGAATGTCCTGATGAACGGAAAGTCAACTGTGCTGTCTTTTACTTAAAAAGCGAGGCGCATCTTTGGTGGAGGAATGCAAGAGAAACTCTGCTAGCCGATCCGAAATTCAACTGGGAATCCCTTCAATCTGCGCTGAGAGCTCGTTTCTACCCTCGCCATGTGAAAAGGAGCAAGGAACTAGAATTCCAGAACCTACAGCAAGGAAACGATTCCGTGACTGAGTACTTCCGGAAATTTACAGAGTTGACGAGGTTTGTAGGCAACATGGTACCTGACGAGGATTCCAAGATCTCTAAATTCATCGCTGGACTGCACGAAAGACTACAGGAGTCTATGTTATGCAGAACCTATTCTACTCTCCATGAAGCCTACGACAGAGCTGCTGACATCTATCGGGTTCGTGTCACACAAGAAGAGAAACGCAAGAAACGTAAGCTAGAAGAAACAGGAGGAAGTAACACCAACTCTGCAAAGGGCAAGCCTAGCAATGGAGGAAGTAACCATGAGAAAAATCGGGGCAAGGAGCAGGATGTTGAAACTCAGCCAATCCGCCGTCATTACTGCAAAAAGTGCCCACGAAACCACCCCGGAGCGGATTGTGAAGGAAATGTAGTCATGTGCCTCAATTGTGGAAAGAGGGGACACCGATCTTACGAATGTCAACGACCACCAGTTGGTAATCAGCCAATAATCCAAGGAGGCAACTTTGGAGGACCACAGCAGAACAACTACCAGGGAAACCGCCAGCCGAATGGGAACCGTCTGAACAATGGAGGCAATGGATACGGAAGGCAGCAGAAATACAACCCAGGAAATACAGGACAGAATGGAGCTCAACCCAGGACTGGAAACAATAATGCTGGATACAAGATGAACAACAATAATGGGGCAAGAGGGGCAGGAGCTCAAAATACCAACGTAGGAAGAATTGCAGTGTTGACAAAGACTGAGGCAGAAGCTGAGTATGGAGTTGGCACAGGAGATTTCCATGACTATGAGCAGCCAACTTCGGGTTGACAACCTACTTGATCAGGTACTAAGGGCTCGTATATTTTTCGAATATTGAGTTCAGTTCTAGGGACGGCAACCTTTCGATAAAGTAGTGTTACGTTCTTAGTACTATTGAGACGTGGTTAGCCTTGAGACTTAGTAACCTAATGGGACCAAGACCACTTAATTAGATAGATGTGACCACGACCTTATATGGTGTTATGTATATCTTAAAATGGCTATTTGCTATTATTTGTTACGTGGAATTACTTGCCAGCCATGTGATGTAGATTTTGTTAGATAGTTGTTTGTTAGATTATCTGAATATCATGAGTAGTTGCCTAATTTAGCTTCGAGGACGAAGCTTTGTCTAAGGGGGGAGGGATGTAATACCCCGTTTAATCTGTAGGGGTAAAATAGTCACTAAAGAAGAATAATAATAATTTTTATTGGCAAAATAATATTAGAATAAATTTTCGAGTTTTGTTTGTAGAAAATTTTAGAAAAATAAATAGATTAACAATCGCGAAATAATAAGTTAACGTTTCGTAAATTTTAGTTCAAAATCTTAGTTTTAAACGCGTACCCGACCACCGCGAGACTAGGTGTGCTTGTCACACCCAATCACTAAAAACACTAGTGCTTCACCCACACACTACAACTCCTCTCTCTCTCACATCTTCACCAAATCTCTTCTTCACGGCAAAACAAAGTTTCACCGCCTTCAACCCGTAGCCGCCCCAACATCCTTCGGGATGCTTCTCACCGCCCTCCACTCCTTGCCCACCAAGTAACCAGCTCTATATAAGAGCTTCACCAGCAGCCCTACCTCCACAACCGCCACCAGCAGCTACCACCACCACCTCCATCACCGTCAACATCATCATCACCACCATTGTTGTTTTGTTCGGCAAAAACCCACCACCATCACCACTCAGCTCTCTATCTCTCCATCTCCACCTATCTGCCACCAGAGAGCCAACAGCAGCAGCGGAGGAAGAGAGGCAGCAGCCACCCTCCACCACTGCCGCCATTGTTTCCGGCAGCAAGAACCACCAAGCCCACCACTACACCATCTCCACCATCTGTTTCTCTCACTCTCACTCCCTCTCTGTTCTCTGAAACAACACCGACAGAGGCAGCAGTAGCAGTAACTACGACCACACGCCACTGCCACCACCACCACTGCCGACGGTGGTGAAAACCGAGCAGCGACACCCACTGTTCGACTCTCCCTCCCTTAATCCTCCACGGTTTTTATTCTAAGTCCTGAAACAAGTAAGCCCATAGGAGGTGGAAGATTAACTAGCAGCAGAGGAGGAAGGAAACCCACCGGCCGCCGGACCTCCATAAAATCCGGCGACCAACTCGGGAAATCACCACCAGCGCCACCCACTCTCTCTGACTGCTTTCAGAAGACTCCTTGGACCCCGAACAGATCAGTAGGAGGCTCGGACTAGGCGTAGGAAGCCATTAAAGGCAGCCACGAAGTTCAACTCCGGCGACTCCGACTCGAGACTTCGACCCGTCGCATATCTTCACGGTTTCCGGCCATTTTTGGCCTAGGTACGTGCTATACCCTCTGTTTAGTTGTTATATGAAATCAAAATCAAGAATTGGTAGCAAAAATCATGACTAGAGAAGCTAAATCAAAATTGTTATTGAAAAGGGGGTCAAAGTGTATTTTTCAAAAATTACTAGAACATGATATAGGGGGCTGTTTTGTATTTTCAGGAACTAGGGGGTGACTTGTGTATTCTAACATAAACTGTTTTATTATAAATTAGGGTATTTGTTAATTTTCAATATAAATTAGGGTTTATATAATTAAACTACACTTTTAGTTAAAATAATGATAATAATAATAATAATAATAATAATAATAATAATAATAATTTTTGGATTAACAACAATTTCTAAAAATAGTAGTTTTTGTAGTAAACGGGTGGTTTGTTAAAAAATTATAATAGAAGCGTTTTTGTTAAAAACTTGCAATAAATAATGTTTAATCACTTAGCTTATTAAATTAGTTGTTAGCTTGTAAAATTGGATTTTTCACTATTTCTAAATAATATAGTGTGGAGTTTTCCTAAAAACACAATAGTCGAAAATCATTATAAATACTTTCTAAGTACAATTTTATCTTTAACTAATATTTTTAATCTAATTAGTCACTTTTAAATAATAATAATAAGAATAAGAATAGTTGTTTAAAAATAGATGAGTTGTAGCATTTCTAGGAAATTATAAATAGATAATAAAACGTTAGAATTTAAATAGCGGGGTTTGGATTAATATAAAGAAAATACTCTTTAAGGAATTATAGCATTTTATTTGAATATTTGTTGACATAGACACGATTTGTAGGTGACATCTTTGTAGGCCCGAGCCACTGCTAGGACGTGCTTTTGCTACGGAAAGTAAGGTAAGTGAACATGCCAAGCCTTGCGCGCCAAGCTCCTTTCGTGTCGCAAGTTGATTTTAATAGTTGTCTCGAAAAATGCTTGTTATTTATTTATATGTTTATCTCAGATTTCCTTACATCTTAAAGAAGTTATTTTGCTTGATATTGTCACACGAATAACATTAATGCATAATTAATTAAAGTGGAAAGAGTTGTACGGGAGAAGCGTATTATTGCCGTGTTGACTTTGTTCACTCGGCCTGTGATTAGATTGGTCGTGTTGGCTTCGTCCTCTCGACCCGTTTTTAGTTTAACCCGGTCGCAACCTGCCGGGTCGCACCATGTACTCACCTCTCTGGCCGCAAGAAGTCTTAGGGGGGTGCCGGCACTTAAGGTCTTGGATGCGTAGAGTTAGTAGATTCTTCCCCGTGTCAACAAAGTTAAAAATACAGTTTTATGAGATTTGAGATATTTAAGAAAGAGAAGAAGAAAGAGATTTGGACTAATCCTCCGCGTTTGAAAGTTGAGAAAAGAAGATCAAGCGAATGAGAATTTTATAATTGTTCTTACTGGATGCATCATGTACAGTTTTACAGTTCCTGATTTACTTTGCAAATTTACAGTTTTAATTCCTCTGTGTATTTTATGAAAAGAAAGTTATGCCTCACCTTCTGTTTTACGAGCTTGGGTGTCACTTACTCAGTATTTCCATGCTGACTTTGAAAACTGCGGTTCCTGTTTCCTTCCCACCGCAGGTTTAGGAGCTGAAGACTAAGGTGTAGCTGGGAACGAGACTCACGTAGTTGGATTTCACCTTGAGTAGAATCTAGTTTTGGCTAGCTACGAATAATGTAGTAGTTTCAGAAACGCTTGTGTAATATCTAGAAACTTTTGTGTTTAATATTATGTAATAAATAAATAAGTTGGGATGTTATGCTTTTGATTCCCGCTGTTACTTTTAGCATCGCCCTCCCGGTCTTGTCCGAGCCGGATAAGGGGGTTGTTGCAGGTGGTATCAGAGCGTTCGTTCCAGTTTAAAACATGTAGGGTAACTTAAAATGAACATAGGGCAAGATATTTAAAATTGGAAAAGCCGTTGGGGTTATGGGTAGCCTAAGTATAAGTTTTGATTATTCCAGCCACCCTCATCCTGCTTTGAGATTGTTGAGTTTTATGTGATATGGTTTGATTTAAGATTTATTTCAATGATAGTTGTTACTTTCATGATAAGAATAAGAGTTGATTTCTGCTTGCTGTGGAAAGAAGAGTTATAGTTGTTGACATAAGTTATATGTGTTACTGTGAAGTTGCTATGTGATGTGTGCTATGTTAAGTGATAAATGTGTTAGAGGCATTGCTAATTATGAAATTATGAGAAAGTTGTTGAGATTTCCAGACCATAACCCGGAATACCGTAGGATGAGACTGATAGACCGTTACGATATTACTTAGGGAAAGTTTGACAGGAACAGATGTCTGAGAACATCACCATGGAGCAGTTCTTCGTGCAAATGACACAGATGATGAATAATGGAGGACAGACAGGAACTAATTGGGCCAAGCAAGTGGCAGATATGAAGCCAATGGATTTGACGGGAAAAGAGGATCCTGTGGAATTAGAGGATTGGATTATAGAAATGGATAAAATCCTTGAGACCGTAGAATGTCCTGATGAACGGAAAGTCAACTGTGCTGTCTTTTACTTAAAAAGCGAGGCGCATCTTTGGTGGAGGAATGCAAGAGAAACTCTGCTAGCCGATCCGAAATTCAACTGGGAATCCCTTCAATCTGCGCTGAGAGCTCGTTTCTACCCTCACCATGTGAAAAGGAGCAAGGAACTAGAATTCCAGAACCTACAGCAAGGAAACGATTCCGTGACTGAGTACTTCCGGAAATTTACAGAGTTGACGAGGTTTGTAGGCAACATGGTACCTGACGAGGATTCCAAGATCTCTAAATTCATCGCTGGACTGCACGAAAGACTACAGGAGTCTATGTTATGCAGAACCTATTCTACTCTCCATGAAGCCTACGACAGAGCTGCTGACATCTATCGGGTTCGTGTCACACAAGAAGAGAAACGCAAGAAACGTAAGCTAGAAGAAACAGGAGGAAGTAACACCAACTCTGCAAAGGGCAAGCCTAGCAATGGAGGAAGTAACCATGAGAAAAATCGGGGCAAGGAGCAGGATGTTGAAACTCAGCCAATCCGCCGTCATTACTGCAAAAAGTGCCCACGAAACCACCCCGGAGCGGATTGTGAAGGAAATGTAGTCACGTGCCTCAATTGTGGAAAGAGGGGACACCGATCTTACGAATGTCGACGACCACCAGTTGGTAATCAGCCAATAATCCAAGGAGGCAACTTTGGAGGACCACAGCAGAACAACTACCAGGGAAACCGCCAGCCGAATGGGAACCGTCTGAACAATGGAGGCAATGGATACGGAAGGCAGCAGAAATACAACCCAGGAAATACAGGACAGAATGGAGCTCAACCCAGGACTGGAAACAATAATGCTGGATACAAGATGAACAACAATAATGGGGCAAGAGGGGCAGGAGCTCAAAATACCAACGTAGGAAGAATTGCAGTGTTGACAAAGACTGAGGCAGAAGCTGAGTATGGAGTTGGCACAGGAGATTTCCATGACTATGAGCAGCCAACTTCGGGTTGACAACCTACTTGATCAGG
Organism: Linanthus parryae; assembly: GCA_023055425.1. Taxonomy (NCBI): domain Eukaryota; kingdom Viridiplantae; phylum Streptophyta; class Magnoliopsida; order Ericales; family Polemoniaceae; genus Linanthus; species Linanthus parryae. Next base: position 101,584,988 of record JALGPY010000004.1, read on the forward strand.
TACTAAGGGCTCGTATATTTTTCGAATATTGAGTTCAGTTCTAGGGACGGCAACCTTTCGATAAAGTAGTGTTACGTTCTTAGTACTATTGAGACGTGGTTAGCCTTGAGACTTAGTAACCTAATGGGACCAAGACCACTTAATTAGATAGATGTGACCACGACCTTATATGGTGTTATGTATATCTTAAAATGGCTATTTGCTATTATTTGTTACGTGGAATTACTTGCCAGCCATGTGATGTAGATTTTGTTAGATAGTTGTTTGTTAGATTATCTGAATATCATGAGTAGTTGCCTAATTTAGCTTCGAGGACGAAGCTTTGTCTATGGGGGGAGGGATGTAATACCCCGTTTAATCTGTAGGGGTAAAATAGTCACTAAAGAAGAATAATAATAATTTTTATTGGCAAAATAATATTAGAATAAATTTTCGAGTTTTGTTTGTAGAAAATTTTAGAAAAATAAATAGATTAACAATCGCGAAATAATAAGTTAACGTTTCGTAAATTTTAGTTCAAAATCTTAGTTTTAAACGCGTACCCGACCACCGCGAGACTAGGTGTGCTTGTCACACCCAATCACTAAAAACACTAGTGCTTCACCCACACACTACAACTCCTCTCTCTCTCACATCTTCACCAAATCTCTTCTTCACGGCAAAACAAAGTTTCACCGCCTTCAACCCATAGCCGCCCCAACATCCTTCGGGATGCTTCTCACCGCCCTCCACTCCTTGCCCACCAAGTAACCAGCTCTATATAAGAGCTTCACCAGCAGCCCTACCTCCACAACCGCCACCAGCAGCTACCACCACCACCTCCATCACCGTCAACATCATCATCACCACCATTGTTGTTTTGTTCGGCAAAAACCCACCACCATCACCACTCAGCTCTCTATCTCTCCATCTCCACCTATCTGCCACCAGAGAGCCAACAGCAGCAGCGGAGGAAGAGAGGCAGCAGCCACCCTCCACCACTGCCGCCATTGTTTCCGGCAGCAAGAACCACCAAGCCCACCACTACACCATCTCCACCATCTGTTTCTCTCACTCTCACTCCCTCTCTGTTCTCTGAAACAACACCGACAGAGGCAGCAGTAGCAGTAACTACGGCCACACGCCACTGCCACCACCACCACTGCCGACGGTGGTGAAAACCGAGCAGCGACACCCACTGTTCGACTCTCCCTCCCTTAATCCTCCACGGTTTTTATTCTAAGTCCTGAAACAAGTAAGCCCATAGGAGGTGGAAGATTACCTAGCAGCAGAGGAGGAAGGAAACCCACCGGCCGCCGGACCTCCATAAAATCCGGCGACCAACTCGGGAAATCACCACCAGCGCCACCCACTCTCTCTGACTGCTTTCAGAAGACTCCTTGGACCCCGAACAGATCAGTAGGAGGCTCGGACTAGGCGTAGGAAGCCATTAAAGGCAGCCACGAAGTTCAACTCCGGCGACTCCGACTCGAGACTTCGACCCGTCGCATATCTTCACGGTTTCCGGCCATTTTTGGCCTAGGTACGTGCTATACCCTCTGTTTAGTTGTTATATGAAATCAAAATCAAGAATTGGTAGCAAAAATCATGACTAGAGAAGCTAAATCAAAATTGTTATTGAAAAGGGGGTCAAAGTGTATTTTTCAAAAATTACTAGAACATGATATAGGGGGCTGTTTTGTATTTTCAGGAACTAGGGGGTGACTTGTGTATTCTAACATAAACTGTTTTATTATAAATTAGGGTATTTGTTAATTTTCAATATAAATTAGGGTTTATATAATTAAACTACACTTTTAGTTAAAATAATGATAATAATAATAATAATAATAATAATAATAATAATAATAATAATAATAATAATAATAATAATAATAATAATAATTTTTGGATTAACAACAATTTCTAAAAATAGTAGTTTTTGTAGTAAACGGGTGGTTTGTTAAAAAATTATAATAGAAGCGTTTTTGTTAAAAACTTGCAATAAATAATGTTTAATCACTTAGCTTATTAAATTAGTTGTTAGCTTGTAAAATTGGATTTTTCACTATTTCTAAATAATATAGTGTGGAGTTTTCCTAAAAACACAATAGTCGAAAATCATTATAAATACTTTCTAAGTACAATTTTATCTTTAACTAATATTTTTAATCTAATTAGTCACTTTTAAATAATAATAATAAGAATAAGAATAGTTGTTTAAAAATAGATGAGTTGTAGCATTTCTAGAAAATTATAAATAGATAATAAAACGTTAGAATTTAAATAGCGGGGTTTGGATTAATATAAAGAAAATACTCTTTAAGGAATTATAGCATTTTATTTGAATATTTGTTGACATAGACACGATTTGTAGGTGACATCTTTGTAGGCCCGAGCCACTGCTAGGACGTGCTTTTGCTACGGAAAGTAAGGTAAGTGAACATGCCAAGCCTGGCGCGCCAAGCTCCTTTCGTGTCGCAAGTTGATTTTAATAGTTGTCTCGAAAAATGCTTGTTATTTATTTATATGTTTATCTCAGATTTCCTTACATCTTAAAGAAGTTATTTTGCTTGATATTGTCACACGAATAACATTAATGCATAATTAATTAAAGTGGAAAGAGTTGTACGGGAGAAGCGTATTATTGCCGTGTTGACTTTGTTCACTCGGCCTGTGATTAGATTGGTCGTGTTGGCTTCGTCCTCTCGACCCGTTTTTAGTTTAACCCGGTCGCAACCTGCCGGGTCGCACCATGTACTCACCTCTCTGGCCGCAAGAAGTCTTAGGGGGGTGCCGGCACTTAAGGTCTTGGATGCGTAGAGTTAGTAGATTCTTCCCCGTGTCAACAAAGTTAAAAATACAGTTTTATGAGATTTGAGATATTTAAGAAAGAGAAGAAGAAAGAGATTTGGACTAATCCTCCGCGTTTGAAAGTTGAGAAAAGAAGATCAAGCGAATGAGAATTTTATAATTGTTCTTACTGGATGCATCATGTACAGTTTTACAGTTCCTGATTTACTTTGCAAATTTACAGTTTTAATTCCTCTGTGTATTTTATGAAAAGAAAGTTATGCCTCACCTTCTGTTTTACGAGCTTGGGTGTCACTTACTCAGTATTTCCATGCTGACTTTGAAAACTGCGGTTCCTGTTTCCTTCCCACCGCAGGTTTAGGAGCTGAAGACTAAGGTGTAGCTGGGAACGAGACTCACGTAGTTGGATTTCACCTTGAGTAGAATCTAGTTTTGGCTAGCTACGAATAATGTAGTAGTTTCAGAAACGCTTGTGTAATATCTAGAAACTTTTGTGTTTAATATTATGTAATAAATGAATAAGTTGGGATGTTATGCTTTTGATTCCCGCCGTTACTTTTAGCATCGCCCTCCCGGTCTTGTCCGAGCCGGATAAGGGGGTTGTTGCAGGTGGTATCAGAGCGTTCGTTCCAGTTTAAAACCTGTAGGGTAACTTAAAATGAACATAGGGCAAGATAATTAAAATTGGAAAAGCCGTTGGGGTTATGGGTAGCCTAAGTATAAGTTTTGATTATTCCAGCCACCCTCATCCTGCTTTGAGATTGTTGAGTTTTATGTGATATGGTTTGATTTAAGATTTATTTCAATGATAGTTGTTACTTTCATGATAAGAATAAGAGTTGATTTCTGCTTGCTGTGGAAAGAAGAGTTATAGTTGTTGACATAAGTTATATGTGTTACTTTGAAGTTGCTATGTGATGTGTGCTATGTTAAGTGATAAATGTGTTAGAGGCATTGCTAATTATGAAATTATGAGAAAGTTGTTGAGATTTCCAGACCATAACCCGGAATACCGTAGGATGAGACTGATAGACCGTTACGATATTACTTAGGGAAAGTTTGACAGGAACAGATGTCTGAGAACATCACCATGGAGCAGTTCTTCGTGCAAATGACACAGATGATGAATAATGGAGGACAGACAGGAACTAATTGGGCCAAGCAAGTGGCAGATATGAAGCCAATGGATTTTACGGGAAAAGAGGATCCTGTGGAATTAGAGGATTGGATTATAGAAATGGATAAAATCCTTGAGACCGTAGAATGTCCTGATGACCGGAAAGTCAACTGTGCTGTCTTTTACTTAAAAAGCGAGGCGCATCTTTGGTGGAGGAATGCAAGAGAAACTCTGCTAGCCGATCCGAAATTCAACTGGGAATCCCTTCAATCTGCGCTGAGAGCTCGTTTCTACCCTCACCATGTGAAAAGGAGCAAGGAACTAGAATTCCAGAACCTACAGCAAGGAAACGATTCCGTGACTGAGTACTTCCGGAAATTTACAGAGTTGACGAGGTTTGTAGGCAACATGGTACCTGACGAGGATTCCAAGATCTCTAAATTCATCGCTGGACTGCACGAAAGACTACAGGAGTCTATGTTATGCAGAACCTATTCTACTCTCCATGAAGCCTACGACAGAGCTGCTGACATCTATCGGGTTCGTGTCACACAAGAAGAGAAACGCAAGAAACGTAAGCTAGAAGAAACAGGAGGAAGTAACACCAACTCTGCAAAGGGCAAGCCTAGCAATGGAGGAAGTAACCATGAGAAAAATCGGGGCAAGGAGCAGGATGTTGAAACTCAGCCAATCCGCCGTCATTACTGCAAAAAGTGCCCACGAAACCACCCCGGAGCGGATTGTGAAGGAAATGTAGTCACGTGCCTCAATTGTGGAAAGAGGGGACACCGATCTTACGAATGTCGACGACCACCAGTTGGTAATCAGCCAATAATCCAAGGAGGCAACTTTGGAGGACCACAGCAGAACAACTACCAGGGAAACCGCCAGCCGAATGGGAACCGTCTGAACAATGGAGGCAATGGATACGGAAGGCAGCAGAAATACAACCCAGGAAATACAGGACAGAATGGAGCTCAACCCAGGACTGGAAACAATAATGCTGGATACAAGATGAACAACAATAATGGGGCAAGAGGGGCAGGAGCTCAAAATACCAACGTAGGAAGAATTGCAGTGTTGACAAAGACTGAGGCAGAAGCTGAGTATGGAGTTGGCACAGGAGATTTCCATGACTATGAGCAGCCAACTTCGGGTTGACAACCTACTTGATCAGGTACTAAGGGCTCGTATATTTTTCGAATATTGAGTTCAGTTCTAGGGACGGCAACCTTTCGATAAAGTAGTGTTACGTTCTTAGTACTATTGAGACGTGGTTAGCCTTGAGACTTAGTAACCTAATGGGACCAAGACCACTTAATTAGATAGATGTGACCACGACCTTATATGGTGTTATGTATATCTTAAAATGGCTATTTGCTATTATTTGTTACGTGGAATTACTTGCCAGCCATGTGATGTAGATTTTGTTAGATAGTTGTTTGTTAGATTATCTGAATATCATGAGTAGTTGCCTAATTTAGCTTCGAGGACGAAGCTTTGTCTAAGGGGGGAGGGATGTAATACCCCGTTTAATCTGTAGGGGTAAAATAGTCACTAAAGAAGAATAATAATAATTTTTATTGGCAAAATAATATTAGAATAAATTTTCGAGTTTTGTTTGTAGAAAATTTTAGAAAAATAAATAGATTAACAATCGCGAAATAATAAGTTAACGTTTCGTAAATTTTAGTTCAAAATCTTAGTTTTAAACGCGTACCCGACCACCGCGAGACTAGGTGTGCTTGTCACACCCAATCACTAAAAACACTAGTGCTTCACCCACACACTACAACTCCTCTCTCTCTCACATCTTCACCAAATCTCTTCTTCACGGCAAAACAAAGTTTCACCGCCTTCAACCCGTAGCCGCCCCAACATCCTTCGGGATGCTTCTCACCGCCCTCCACTCCTTGCCCACCAAGTAACCAGCTCTATATAAGAGCTTCACCAGCAGCCCTACCTCCACAACCGCCACCAGCAGCTACCACCACCACCTCCATCACCGTCAACATCATCATCACCACCATTGTTGTTTTGTTCGGCAAAAACCCACCACCATCACCACTCAGCTCTCTATCTCTCCCTCTCCACCTATCTGCCACCAGAGATCCAACAGCAGCAGCGGAGGAAGAGAGGCAGCAGCCACCCTCCACCACTGCCGCCATTGTTTCCGGCAGCAAGAACCACCAAGCCCACCACTACACCATCTCCACCATCTGTTTCTCTCACTCTCACTCCCTCTCTGTTCTCTGAAACAACACCGACAGAGGCAGCAGTAGCAGTAACTACGGCCACACGCCACTGCCACCACCACCACTGCCGACGGTGGTGAAAACCGAGCAGCGACACCCACTGTTCGACTCTCCCTCCCTTAATCCTCCACGGTTTTTATTCTAAGTCCTGAAACAAGTAAGCCCATAGGAGGTGGAAGATTACCTAGCAGCAGAGGAGGAAGGAAACCCACCGGCCGCCGGACCTCCATAAAATCCGGCGACCAACTCGGGAAATCACCACCAGCGCCACCCACTCTCTCTGACTGCTTTCAGAAGACTCCTTGGACCCCGACCAGATCAGTAGGAGGCTCGGACTAGGCGTAGGAAGCCATTAAAGGCAGCCACGAAGTTCAACTCCGGCGACTCCGACTCGAGACTTCGACCCGTCGCATATCTTCACGGTTTCCGGCCATTTTTGGCCTAGGTACGTGCTATACCCTCTGTTTAGTTGTTATATGAAATCAAAATCAAGAATTGGTAGCAAAAATCATGACTAGAGAAGCTAAATCAAAATTGTTATTGAAAAGGGGGTCAAAGTGTATTTTTCAAAAATTACTAGAACATGATATAGGGGGCTGTTTTGTATTTTCAGGAACTAGGGGGTGACTTGTGTATTCTAACATAAACTGTTTTATTATAAATTAGGGTATTTGTTAATTTTCAATATAAATTAGGGTTTATATAATTAAACTACACTTTTAGTTAAAATAATGATAATAATAATAATAATAATAATTTTTGGATTAACAACAATTTCTAAAAATAGTAGTTTTTGTAGTAAACGGGTGGTTTGTTAAAAAATTATAATAGAAGCGTTTTTGTTAAAAACTTGCAATAAATAATGTTTAATCACTTAGCTTATTAAATTAGTTGTTAGCTTGTAAAATTGGATTTTTCACTATTTCTAAATAATATAGTGTGGAGTTTTCCTAAAAACACAATAGTCGAAAATCATTATAAATACTTTCTAAGTACAATTTTATCTTTAACTAATATTTTTAATCTAATTAGTCACTTTTAAATAATAATAATAAGAATAAGAATAGTTGTTTAAAAATAGATGAGTTGTAGCATTTCTAGGAAATTATAAATAGATAATAAAACGTTAGAATTTAAATAGCGGGGTTTGGATTAATATAAAGAAAATACTCTTTAAGGAATTATAGCATTTTATTTGAATATTTGTTGACATAGACACGATTTGTAGGTGACATCTTTGTAGGCCCGAGCCACTGCTAGGACGTGCTTTTGCTACGGAAAGTAAGGTAAGTGAACATGCCAAGCCTTGCGCGCCAAGCTCCTTTCGTGTCGCAAGTTGATTTTAATAGTTGTCTCGAAAAATGCTTGTTATTTATTTATATGTTTATCTCAGATTTCCTTACATCTTAAAGAAGTTATTTTGCTTGATATTGTCACACGAATAACATTAATGCATAATTAATTAAAGTGGAAAGAGTTGTACGGGAGAAGCGTATTATTGCCGTGTTGACTTTGTTCACTCGGCCTGTGATTAGATTGGTCGTGTTGGCTTCGTCCTCTCGACCCGTTTTTAATTTAACCCGGTCGCAACCTGCCGGGTCGCACCATGTACTCACCTCTCTGGCCGCAAGAAGTCTTAGGGGGTTGCCGGCACTTAAGGTCTTGGATGCGTAGAGTTAGTAGATTCTTCCCCGTGTCAACAAAGTTAAAAATACAGTTTTATGAGATTTGAGATATTTAAGAAAGAGAAGAAGAAAGAGATTTGGACTAATCCTCCGCGTTTGAAAGTTGAGAAAAGAAGATCAAGCGAATGAGAATTTTATAATTGTTCTTACTGGATGCATCATGTACAGTTTTACAATTCCTGATTTACTTTGCAAATTTACAGTTTTAATTCCTCTGTGTATTTTATGAAAAGAAAGTTATGCCTCACCTTCTGTTTTACGAGCTTGGGTGTCACTTACTCAGTATTTCCATGCTGACTTTGAAAACTGCGGTTCCTGTTTCCTTCCCACCGCAGGTTTAGGAGCTGAAGACTAAGGTGTAGCTGGGAACGAGACTCACGTAGTTGGATTTCACCTTGAGTAGAATCTAGTTTTGGCTAGCTACGAATAATGTAGTAGTTTCAGAAACGCTTGTGTAATATCTAGAAACTTTTGTGTTTAATATTATGTAATAAATAAATAAGTTGGGATGTTATGCTTTTGATTCCCGCTGTTACTTTTAGCATCGCCCTCCCGGTCTTGTCCGAGCCGGATAAGGGGGTTGTTGCAGGTGGTATCAGAGCGTTCGTTCCAGTTTAAAACCTGTAGGGTAACTTAAAATGAACATAGGGCAAGATAATTAAAATTGGAAAAGCCGTTGGGGTTATGGGTAGCCTAAGTATAAGTTTTGATTATTCCAGCCACCCTCATCCTGCTTTGAGATTGTTGAGTTTTATGTGATATGGTTTGATTTAAGATTTATTTCAATGATAGTTGTTACTTTCATGATAAGAATAAGAGTTGATTTCTGCTTGCTGTGGAAAGAAGAGTTATAGTTGTTGACATAAGTTATATGTGTTACTGTGAAGTTGCTATGTGATGTGTGCTATGTTAAGTGATAAATGTGTTAGAGGCATTGCTAATTATGAAATTATGAGAAAGTTGTTGAGATTTCCAGACCATAACCCGGAATACCGTAGGATGAGACTGATAGACCGTTACGATATTACTTAGGGAAAGTTTGACAGGAACAGATGTCTGAGAACATCACCATGGAGCAGTTCTTCGTGCAAATGACACAGATGATGAATAATGGAGGACAGACAGGAACTAATTGGGCCAAGCAAGTGGCAGATATGAAGCCAATGGATTTTACGGGAAAAGAGGATCCTGTGGAATTAGAGGATTGCATTATAGAAATGGATAAAATCCTTGAGACCGTAGAATGTCCTGATGACCGGAAAGTCAACTGTGCTGTCTTTTACTTAAAAAGCGAGGCGCATCTTTGGTGGAGGAATGCAAGAGAAACTCTGCTAGCCGATCCGAAATTCAACTGGGAATCCCTTCAATCTGCGCTGAGAGCTCGTTTCTACCCTCACCATGTGAAAAGGAGCAAGGAACTAGAATTTCAGAACCTACAGCAAGGAAACGATTCCGTGACTGAGTACTTCCGGAAATTTACAGAGTTGACGAGGTTTGTAGGCAACATGGTACCTGACGAGGATTCCAAGATCTCTAAATTCATCGCTGGACTGCACGAAAGACTACAGGAGTCTATGTTATGCAGAACCTATTCTACTCTCCATGAAGCCTACGACAGAGCTGCTGACATCTATCGGGTTCGTGTCACACAAGAAGAGAAACGCAAGAAACGTAAGCTAGAAGAAACAGGAGGAAGTAACACCAACTCTGCAAAGGGCAAGCCTAGCAATGGAGGAAGTAACCATGAGAAAAATCGGGGCAAGGAGCAGGATGTTGAAACTCAGCCAATCCGCCGTCATTACTGCAAAAAGTGCCCACGAAACCACCCCGGAGCGGATTGTGAAGGAAATGTAGTCACGTGCCTCAATTGTGGAAAGAGGGGACACCGATCTTACGAATGTCGACGACCACCAGTTGGTAATCAGCCAATAATCCAAGGAGGCAACTTTGGAGGACCACAACAGAACAACTACCAGGGAAACCGCCAGCCGAATGGGAACCGTCTGAACAATGGAGGCAATGGATACGGAAGGCAGCAGAACTACAACCCAGGAAATACAGGACAGAATGGAGCTCAACCCAGGACTGGAAACAATAATGCTGGATACAAGATGAACAACAATAATGGGGCAAGAGGGGCAGGAGCTCAAAATACCAACGTAGGAAGAATTGCAGTGTTGACAAAGACTGAGGCAGAAGCTGAGTATGGAGTTGGCACAGGAGATTTCCATGACTATGAGCAGCCAACTTCGGGTTGACAACCTACTTGATCAGGTACTAAGGGCTCGTATATTTTTCGAATATTGAGTTCAGTTCTAGGGACGGCAACCTTTCGATAAAGTAGTGTTACGTTCTTAGTACTATTGAGACGTGGTTAGCCTTGAGACTTAGTAACCTAATGGGACCAAGACCACTTAATTAGATAGATGTGACCACGACCTTATATGGTGTTACGTATATCTTAAAATGGCTATTTGCTATTATTTGTTACGTGGAATTACTTGCCAGCCATGTGATGTAGATTTTGTTAGATAGTTGTTTGTTAGATTATCTGAATATCATGAGTAGTTGCCTAATTTAGCTTCGAGGACGAAGCTTTGTCTAAGGGGGGAGGGATGTAATACCCCGTTTAATCTGTAGGGGTAAAATAGTCACTAAAGAAGAATAATAATAATTTTTATTGGCAAAATAATATTAGAATAAATTTTCGAGTTTTGTTTGTAGAAAATTTTAGAAAAATAAATAGATTAACAATCGCGAAATAATAAGTTAACGTTTCGTAAATTTTAGTTCAAAATCTTAGTTTTAAACGCGTACCCGACCACCGCGAGACTAGGTGTGCTTGTCACACCCAATCACTAAAAACACTAGTGCTTCACCCACACACTACAACTCCTCTCTCTCTCACATCTTCACCAAATCTCTTCTTCACGGCAAAACAAAGTTTCACCGCCTTCAACCCGTAGCCGCCCCAACATCCTTCGGGATGCTTCTCACCGCCCTCCACTCCTTGCCCACCAAGTAACCAGCTCTATATAAGAGCTTCACCAGCAGCCCTACCTCCACAACCGCCACCAGCAGCTACCACCACCACCTCCATCACCGTCAACATCATCATCACCACCATTGTTGTTTTGTTCGGCAAAAACCCACCACCATCACCACTCAGCTCTCTATCTCTCCATCTCCACCTATCTGCCACCAGAGAGCCAACAGCAGCAGCGGAGGAAGAGAGGCAGCAGCCACCCTCCACCACTGCCGCCATTGTTTCCGGCAGCAAGAACCACCAAGCCCACCACTACACCATCTCCACCATCTGTTTCTCTCACTCTCACTCCCTCTCTGTTCTCTGAAACAACACCGACAGAGGCAGCAGTAGCAGTAACTACGGCCACACGCCACTGCCACCACCACCACTGCCGACGGTGGTGAAAACCGAGCAGCGACACCCACTGTTCGACTCTCCCTCCCTTAATCCTCCACGGTTTTTATTCTAAGTCCTGAAACAAGTAAGCCCATAGGAGGTGGAAGATTACCTAGCAGCAGAGGAGGAAGGAAACCCACCGGCCGCCGGACCTCCATAAAATCCGGCGACCAACTCGGGAAATCACCACCAGCGCCACCCACTCTCTCTGACTGCTTTCAGAAGACTCCTTGGACCCCGACCAGATCAGTAGGAGGCTCGGACTAGGCGTAGGAAGCCATTAAAGGCAGCCACGAAGTTCAACTCCGGCGACTCCGACTCGAGACTTCGACCCGTCGCATATCTTCACGGTTTCCGGCCATTTTTGGCCTAGGTACGTGCTATACCCTCTGTTTAGTTGTTATATGAAATCAAAATCAAGAATTGGTAGCAAAAATCATGACTAGAGAAGCTAAATCAAAATTGTTATTGAAAAGGGGGTCAAAGTGTATTTTTCAAAAATTACTAGAACATGATATAGGGGGCTGTTTTGTATTTTCAGGAACTAGGGGGTGACTTGTGTATTCTAACATAAACTGTTTTATTATAAATTAGGGTATTTGTTAATTTTCAATATAAATTAGGGTTTATATAATTAAACTACACTTTTAGTTAAAATAATGATAATAATAATAATAATAATAATTTTTGGATTAACAACAATTTCTAAAAATAGTAGTTTTTGTAGTAAACGGGTGGTTTGTTAAAAAATTATAATAGAAGCGTTTTTGTTAAAAACTTGCAATAAATAATGTTTAATCACTTAGCTTATTAAATTAGTTGTTAGCTTGTAAAATTGGATTTTTCACTATTTCTAAATAATATAGTGTGGAGTTTTCCTAAAAACACAATAGTCGAAAATCATTATAAATACTTTCTAAGTACAATTTTATCTTTAACTAATATTTTTAATCTAATTAGTCACTTTTAAATAATAATAATAAGAATAAGAATAGTTGTTTAAAAATAGATGAGTTGTAGCATTTCTAGGAAATTATAAATAGATAATAAAACGTTAGAATTTAAATAGCGGGGTTTGGATTAATATAAAGAAAATACTCTTTAAGGAATTATAGCATTTTATTTGAATATTTGTTGACATAGACACGATTTGTAGGTGACATCTTTGTAGGCCCGAGCCACTGCTAGGACGTGCTTTTGCTACGGAAAGTAAGGTAAGTGAACATGCCAAGCCTTGCGCGCCAAGCTCCTTTCGTGTCGCAAGTTGATTTTAATAGTTGTCTCGAAAAATGCTTGTTATTTATTTATATGTTTATCTCAGATTTCCTTACATCTTAAAGAAGTTATTTTGCTTGATATTGTCACACGAATAACATTAATGCATAATTAATTAAAGTGGAAAGAGTTGTACGGGAGAAGCGTATTATTGCCGTGTTGACTTTGTTCACTCGGCCTGTGATTAGATTGGTCGTGTTGGCTTCGTCCTCTCGACCCGTTTTTAATTTAACCCGGTCGCAACCTGCCGGGTCGCACCATGTACTCACCTCTCTGGCCGCAAGAAGTCTTAGGGGGTTGCCGGCACTTAAGGTCTTGGATGCGTAGAGTTAGTAGATTCTTCCCCGTGTCAACAAAGTTAAAAATACAGTTTTATGAGATTTGAGATATTTAAGAAAGAGAAGAAGAAAGAGATTTGGACTAATCCTCCGCGTTTGAAAGTTGAGAAAAGAAGATCAAGCGAATGAGAATTTTATAATTGTTCTTACTGGATGCATCATGTACAGTTTTACAATTCCTGATTTACTTTGCAAATTTACAGTTTTAATTCCTCTGTGTATTTTATGAAAAGAAAGTTATGCCTCACCTTCTGTTTTACGAGCTTGGGTGTCACTTACTCAGTATTTCCATGCTGACTTTGAAAACTGCGGTTCCTGTTTCCTTCCCACCGCAGGTTTAGGAGCTGAAGACTAAGGTGTAGCTGGGAACGAGACTCACGTAGTTGGATTTCACCTTGAGTAGAATCTAGTTTTGGCTAGCTACGAATAATGTAGTAGTTTCAGAAACGCTTGTGTAATATCTAGAAACTTTTGTGTTTAATATTATGTAATAAATAAATAAGTTGGGATGTTATGCTTTTGATTCCCGCCGTTACTTTTAGCATCGCCCTCCCGGTCTTGTCCGAGCCGGATAAGGGGGTTGTTGCAGGTGGTATCAGAGCGTTCGTTCCAGTTTAAAACATGTAGGGTAACTTAAAATGAACATAGGGCAAGATATTTAAAATTGGAAAAGCCGTTGGGGTTATGGGTAGCCTAAGTATAAGTTTTGATTATTCCAGCCACCCTCATCCTGCTTTGAGATTGTTGAGTTTTATGTGATATGGTTTGATTTAAGATTTATTTCAATGATAGTTGTTACTTTCATGATAAGAATAAGAGTTGATTTCTGCTTGCTGTGGAAAGAAGAGTTATAGTTGTTGACATAAGTTATATGTGTTACTGTGAAGTTGCTATGTGATGTGTGCTATGTTAAGTGATAAATGTGTTAGAGGCATTGCTAATTATGAAATTATGAGAAAGTTGTTGAGATTTCCAGACCATAACCCGGAATACCGTAGGATGAGACTGATAGACCGTTACGATATTACTTAGGGAAAGTTTGACAGGAACAGATGTCTGAGAACATCACCATGGAGCAGTTCTTCGTGCAAATGACACAGATGATGAATAATGGAGGACAGACAGGAACTAATTGGGCCAAGCAAGTGGCAGATATGAAGCCAATGGATTTTACGGGAAAAGAGGATCCTGTGGAATTAGAGGATTGCATTATAGAAATGGATAAAATCCTTGAGACCGTAGAATGTCCTGATGACCGGAAAGTCAACTGTGCTGTCTTTTACTTAAAAAGCGAGGCGCATCTTTGGTGGAGGAATGCAAGAGAAACTCTGCTAGCCGATCCGAAATTCAACTGGGAATCCCTTCAATCTGCGCTGAGAGCTCGTTTCTACCCTCACCATGTGAAAAGGAGCAAGGAACTAGAATTTCAGAACCTACAGCAAGGAAACGATTCCGTGACTGAGTACTTCCGGAAATTTACAGAGTTGACGAGGTTTGTAGGCAACATGGTACCTGACGAGGATTCCAAGATCTCTAAATTCATCGCTGGACTGCACGAAAGACTACAGGAGTCTATGTTATGCAGAACCTATTCTACTCTCCATGAAGCCTACCACAGAGCTGCTGACATCTATCGGGTTCGTGTCACACAAGAAGAGAAACGCAAGAAACGTAAGCTAGAAGAAACAGGAGGAAGTAACACCAACTCTGCAAAGGGCAAGCCTAGCAATGGAGGAAGTAACCATGAGAAAAATCGGGGCAAGGAGCAGGATGTTGAAACTCAGCCAATCCGCCGTCATTACTGCAAAAAGTGCCCACGAAACCACCCGGAGCGGATTGTGAAGGAAATGTAGTCACGTGCCTCAATTGTGGAAAGAGGGGACACCGATCTTACGAATGTCGACGACCACCAGTTGGTAATCAGCCAATAATCCAAGGAGGCAACTTTGGAGGACCACAACAGAACAACTACCAGGGAAACCGCCAGCCGAATGGGAACCGTCTGAACAATGGAGGCAATGGATACGGAAGGCAGCAGAACTACAACCCAGGAAATACAGGACAGAATGGAGCTCAACCCAGGACTGGAAACAATAATGCTGGATACAAGATGAACAACAATAATGGGGCAAGAGGGGCAGGAGCTCAAAATACCAACGTAGGAAGAATTGCAGTGTTGACAAAGACTGAGGCAGAAGCTGAGTATGGAGTTGGCACAGGAGATTTCCATGACTATGAGCAGCCAACTTCGGGTTGACAACCTACTTGATCAGGTACTAAGGGCTCGTATATTTTTCGAATATTGAGTTCAGTTCTAGGGACGGCAACCTTTCGATAAAGTAGTGTTACGTTCTTAGTACTATTGAGACGTGGTTAGCCTTGAGACTTAGTAACCTAATGGGACCAAGACCACTTAATTAGATAGATGTGACCACGACCTTATATGGTGTTACGTATATCTTAAAATGGCTATTTGCTATTATTTGTTACGTGGAATTACTTGCCAGCCATGTGATGTAGATTTTGTTAGATAGTTGTTTGTTAGATTATCTGAATATCATGAGTAGTTGCCTAATTTAGCTTCGAGGACGAAGCTTTGTCTAAGGGGGGAGGGATGTAATACCCCGTTTAATCTGTAGGGGTAAAATAGTCACTAAAGAAGAATAATAATAATTTTTATTGGCAAAATAATATTAGAATAAATTTTCGAGTTTTGTTTGTAGAAAATTTTAGAAAAATAAATAGATTAACAATCGCGAAATAATAAGTTAACGTTTCGTAAATTTTAGTTCAAAATCTTAGTTTAAAACGCGTACCCGACCACCGCGAGACTAGGTGTGCTTGTCACACCCAATCACTAAAAACACTAGTGCTTCACCCACACACTACAACTCCTCTCTCTCTCACATCTTCACCAAATCTCTTCTTCACGGCAAAACAAAGTTTCACCGCCTTCAACCCGTAGCCGCCCCAACATCCTTCGGGATGCTTCTCACCGCCCTCCACTCCTTGCCCACCAAGTAACCAGCTCTATATAAGAGCTTCACCAGCAGCCCTACCTCCACAACCGCCACCAGCAGCTACCACCACCACCTCCATCACCGTCAACATCATCATCACCACCATTGTTGTTTTGTTCGGCAAAAACCCACCACCATCACCACTCAGCTCTCTATCTCTCCATCTCCACCTATCTGCCACCAGAGAGCCAACAGCAGCAGCGGAGGAAGAGAGGCAGCAGCCACCCTCCACCACTGCCGCCATTGTTTCCGGCAGCAAGAACCACCAAGCCCACCACTACACCATCTCCACCATCTGTTTCTCTCACTCTCACTCCCTCTCTGTTCTCTGAAACAACACCGACAGAGGCAGCAGTAGCAGTAACTACGGCCACACGCCACTGCCACCACCACCACTGCCGACGGTGGTGAAAACCGAGCAGCGACACCCACTGTTCGACTCTCCCTCCCTTAATCCTCCACGGTTTTTATTCTAAGTCCTGAAACAAGTAAGCCCATAGGAGGTGGAAGATTACCTAGCAGCAGAGGAGGAAGGAAACCCACCGGCCGCCGGACCTCCATAAAATCCGGCGACCAACTCGGGAAATCACCACCAGCGCCACCCACTCTCTCTGACTGCTTTCAGAAGACTCCTTGGACCCCGACCAGATCAGTAGGAGGCTCGGACTAGGCGTAGGAAGCCATTAAAGGCAGCCACGAAGTTCAACTCCGGCGACTCCGACTCGAGACTTCGACCCGTCGCATATCTTCACGGTTTCCGGCCATTTTTGGCCTAGGTACGTGCTATACCCTCTGTTTAGTTGTTATATGAAATCAAAATCAAGAATTGGTAGCAAAAATCATGACTAGAGAAGCTAAATCAAAATTGTTATTGAAAAGGGGGTCAAAGTGTATTTTTCAAAAATTACTAGAACATGATATAGGGGGCTGTTTTGTATTTTCAGGAACTAGGGGGTGACTTCTGTATTCTAACATAAACTGTTTTATTATAAATTAGGGTATTTGTTAATTTTCAATATAAATTAGGGTTTATATAATTAAACTACACTTTTAGTTAAAATAATGATAATAATAATAATAATAATAATTTTTGGATTAACAACAATTTCTAAAAATAGTAGTTTTTGTAGTAAACGGGTGGTTTGTTAAAAAATTATAATAGAAGCGTTTTTGTTAAAAACTTGCAATAAATAATGTTTAATCACTTAGCTTATTAAATTAGTTGTTAGCTTGTAAAATTGGATTTTTCACTATTTCTAAATAATATAGTGTGGAGTTTTCCTAAAAACACAATAGTCGAAAATCATTATAAATACTTTCTAAGTACAATTTTATCTTTAACTAATATTTTTAATCTAATTAGTCACTTTTAAATAATAATAATAAGAATAAGAATAGTTGTTTAAAAATAGATGAGTTGTAGCATTTCTAGGAAATTATAAATAGATAATAAAACGTTAGAATTTAAATAGCGGGGTTTGGATTAATATAAAGAAAATACTCTTTAAGGAATTATAGCATTTTATTTGAATATTTGTTGACATAGACACGATTTGTAGGTGACATCTTTGTAGGCCCGAGCCACTGCTAGGACGTGCTTTTGCTACGGAAAGTAAGGTAAGTGAACATGCCAAGCCTTGCGCGCCAAGCTCCTTTCGTGTCGCAAGTTGATTTTAATAGTTGTCTCGAAAAATGCTTGTTATTTATTTATATGTTTATCTCAGATTTCCTTACATCTTAAAGAAGTTATTTTGCTTGATATTGTCACACGAATAACATTAATGCATAATTAATTAAAGTGGAAAGAGTTGTACGGGAGAAGCGTATTATTGCCGTGTTGACTTTGTTCACTCGGCCTGTGATTAGATTGGTCGTGTTGGCTTCGTCCTCTCGACCCGTTTTTAATTTAACCCGGTCGCAACCTGCCGGGTCGCACCATGTACTCACCTCTCTGGCCGCAAGAAGTCTTAGGGGGTTGCCGGCACTTAAGGTCTTGGATGCGTAGAGTTAGTAGATTCTTCCCCGTGTCAACAAAGTTAAAAATACAGTTTTATGAGATTTGAGATATTTAAGAAAGAGAAGAAGAAAGAGATTTGGACTAATCCTCCGCGTTTGAAAGTTGAGAAAAGAAGATCAAGCGAATGAGAATTTTATAATTGTTCTTACTGGATGCATCATGTACAGTTTTACAATTCCTGATTTACTTTGCAAATTTACAGTTTTAATTCCTCTGTGTATTTTATGAAAAGAAAGTTATGCCTCACCTTCTGTTTTACGAGCTTGGGTGTCACTTACTCAGTATTTCCATGCTGACTTTGAAAACTGCGGTTCCTGTTTCCTTCCCACCGCAGGTTTAGGAGCTGAAGACTAAGGTGTAGCTGGGAACGAGACTCACGTAGTTGGATTTCACCTTGAGTAGAATCTAGTTTTGGCTAGCTACGAATAATGTAGTAGTTTCAGAAACGCTTGTGTAATATCTAGAAACTTTTGTGTTTAATATTATGTAATAAATAAATAAGTTGGGATGTTATGCTTTTGATTCCCGCCGTTACTTTTAGCATCGCCCTCCCGGTCTTGTCCGAGCCGGATAAGGGGGTTGTTGCAGGTGGTATCAGAGCGTTCGTTCCAGTTTAAAACATGTAGGGTAACTTAAAATGAACATAGGGCAAGATATTTAAAATTGGAAAAGCCGTTGGGGTTATGGGTAGCCTAAGTATAAGTTTTGATTATTCCAGCCACCCTCATCCTGCTTTGAGATTGTTGAGTTTTATGTGATATGGTTTGATTTAAGATTTATTTCAATGATAGTTGTTACTTTCATGATAAGAATAAGAGTTGATTTCTGCTTGCTGTGGAAAGAAGAGTTATAGTTGTTGACATAAGTTATATGTGTTACTGTGAAGTTGCTATGTGATGTGTGCTATGTTAAGTGATAAATGTGTTAGAGGCATTGCTAATTATGAAATTATGAGAAAGTTGTTGAGATTTCCAGACCATAACCCGGAATACCGTAGGATGAGACTGATAGACCGTTACGATATTACTTAGGGAAAGTTTGACAGGAACAGATGTCTGAGAACATCACCATGGAGCAGTTCTTCGTGCAAATGACACAGATGATGAATAATGGAGGACAGACAGGAACTAATTGGGCCAAGCAAGTGGCAGATATGAAGCCAATGGATTTTACGGGAAAAGAGGATCCTGTGGAATTAGAGGATTGCATTATAGAAATGGATAAAATCCTTGAGACCGTAGAATGTCCTGATGACCGGAAAGTCAACTGTGCTGTCTTTTACTTAAAAAGCGAGGCGCATCTTTGGTGGAGGAATGCAAGAGAAACTCTGCTAGCCGATCCGAAATTCAACTGGGAATCCCTTCAATCTGCTCTGAGAGCTCGTTTCTACCCTCACCATGTAAAAAGGAGCAAGGAACTAGAATTTCAGAACCTACAGCAAGGAAACGATTCCGTGACTGAGTACTTCCGGAAATTTACAGAGTTGACGAGGTTTGTAGGCAACATGGTACCTGACGAGGATTCCAAGATCTCTAAATTCATCGCTGGACTGCACGAAAGACTACAGGAGTCTATGTTATGCAGAACCTATTCTACTCTCCATGAAGCCTACGACAGAGCTGCTGACATCTATCGGGTTCGTGTCACACAAGAAGAGAAACGCAAGAAACGTAAGCTAGAAGAAACAGGAGGAAGTAACACCAACTCTGCAAAGGGCAAGCCTAGCAATGGAGGAAGTAACCATGAGAAAAATCGGGGCAAGGAGCAGGATGTTGAAACTCAGCCAATCCGCCGTCATTACTGCAAAAAGTGCCCACGAAACCACCCCGGAGCGGATTGTGAAGGAAATGTAGTCACGTGCCTCAATTGTGGAAAGAGGGGACACCGATCTTACGAATGTCGACGACCACCAGTTGGTAATCAGCCAATAATCCAAGGAGGCAACTTTGGAGGACCACAACAGAACAACTACCAGGGAAACCGCCAGCCGAATGGGAACCGTCTGAACAATGGAGGCAATGGATACGGAAGGCAGCAGAACTACAACCCAGGAAATACAGGACAGAATGGAGCTCAACCCAGGACTGGAAACAATAATGCTGGATACAAGATGAACAACAATAATGGGGCAAGAGGGGCAGGAGCTCAAAATACCAACGTAGGAAGAATTGCAGTGTTGACAAAGACTGAGGCAGAAGCTGAGTATGGAGTTGGCACAGGAGATTTCCATGACTATGAGCAGCCAACTTCGGGTTGACAACCTACTTGATCAGGTACTAAGGGCTCGTATATTTTTCGAATATTGAGTTCAGTTCTAGGGACGGCAACCTTTCGATAAAGTAGTGTTACGTTCTTAGTACTATTGAGACGTGGTTAGCCTTGAGACTTAGTAACCTAATGGGACCAAGACCACTTAATTAGATAGATGTGACCACGACCTTATATGGTGTTACGTATATCTTAAAATGGCTATTTGCTATTATTTGTTACGTGGAATTACTTGCCAGCCATGTGATGTAGATTTTGTTAGATAGTTGTTTGTTAGATTATCTGAATATCATGAGTAGTTGCCTAATTTAGCTTCGAGGACGAAGCTTTGTCTAAGGGGGGAGGGATGTAATACCCCGTTTAATCTGTAGGGGTAAAATAGTCACTAAAGAAGAATAATAATAATTTTTATTGGCAAAATAATATTAGAATAAATTTTCGAGTTTTGTTTGTAGAAAATTTTAGAAAAATAAATAGATTAACAATCGCGAAATAATAAGTTAACGTTTCGTAAATTTTAGTTCAAAATCTTAGTTTTAAACGCGTACCCGACCACCGCGAGACTAGGTGTGCTTGTCACACCCAATCACTAAAAACACTAGTGCTTCACCCACACACTACAACTCCTCTCTCTCTCACATCTTCACCAAATCTCTTCTTCACGGCAAAACAAAGTTTCACCGCCTTCAACCCGTAGCCGCCCCAACATCCTTCGGGATGCTTCTCACCGCCCTCCACTCCTTGCCCACCAAGTAACCAGCTCTATATAAGAGCTTCACCAGCAGCCCTACCTCCACAACCGCCACCAGCAGCTACCACCACCACCTCCATCACCGTCAACATCATCATCACCACCATTGTTGTTTTGTTCGGCAAAAACCCACCACCATCACCACTCAGCTCTCTATCTCTCCATCTCCACCTATCTGCCACCAGAGAGCCAACAGCAGCAGCGGAGGAAGAGAGGCAGCAGCCACCCTCCACCACTGCCGCCATTGTTTCCGGCAGCAAGAACCACCAAGCCCACCACTACACCATCTCCACCATCTGTTTCTCTCACTCTCACTCCCTCTCTGTTCTCTGAAACAACACCGACAGAGGCAGCAGTAGCAGTAACTACGGCCACACGCCACTGCCACCACCACCACTGCCGACGGTGGTGAAAACCGAGCAGCGACACCCACTGTTCGACTCTCCCTCCCTTAATCCTCCACGGTTTTTATTCTAAGTCCTGAAACAAGTAAGCCCATAGGAGGTGGAAGATTACCTAGCAGCAGAGGAGGAAGGAAGGAAACCCACCGGCCGCCGGACCTCCATAAAATCCGGCGACCAACTCGGGAAATCACCACCAGCGCCACCCACTCTCTCTGACTGCTTTCAGAAGACTCCTTGGACCCCGACCAGATCAGTAGGAGGCTCGGACTAGGCGTAGGAAGCCATTAAAGGCAGCCACGAAGTTCAACTCCGGCGACTCCGACTCGAGACTTCGACCCGTCGCATATCTTCACGGTTTCCGGCCATTTTTGGCCTAGGTACGTGCTATACCCTCTGTTTAGTTGTTATATGAAATCAAAATCAAGAATTGGTAGCAAAAATCATGACTAGAGAAGCTAAATCAAAATTGTTATTGAAAAGGGGGTCAAAGTGTATTTTTCAAAAATTACTAGAACATGATATAGGGGGCTGTTTTGTATTTTCAGGAACTAGGGGGTGACTTGTGTATTCTAACATAAACTGTTTTATTATAAATTAGGGTATTTGTTAATTTTCAATATAAATTAGGGTTTATATAATTAAACTACACTTTTAGTTAAAATAATGATAATAATAATAATAATAATAATTTTTGGATTAACAACAATTTCTAAAAATAGTAGTTTTTGTAGTAAACGGGTGGTTTGTTAAAAAATTATAATAGAAGCGTTTTTGTTAAAAACTTGCAATAAATAATGTTTAATCACTTAGCTTATTAAATTAGTTGTTAGCTTGTAAAATTGGATTTTTCACTATTTCTAAATAATATAGTGTGGAGTTTTCCTAAAAACACAATAGTCGAAAATCATTATAAATACTTTCTAAGTACAATTTTATCTTTAACTAATATTTTTAATCTAATTAGTCACTTTTAAATAATAATAATAAGAATAAGAATAGTTGTTTAAAAATAGATGAGTTGTAGCATTTCTAGGAAATTATAAATAGATAATAAAACGTTAGAATTTAAATAGCGGGGTTTGGATTAATATAAAGAAAATACTCTTTAAGGAATTATAGCATTTTATTTGAATATTTGTTGACATAGACACGATTTGTAGGTGACATCTTTGTAGGCCCGAGCCACTGCTAGGACGTGCTTTTGCTACGGAAAGTAAGGTAAGTGAACATGCCAAGCCTTGCGCGCCAAGCTCCTTTCGTGTCGCAAGTTGATTTTAATAGTTGTCTCGAAAAATGCTTGTTATTTATTTATATGTTTATCTCAGATTTCCTTACATCTTAAAGAAGTTATTTTGCTTGATATTGTCACACGAATAACATTAATGCATAATTAATTAAAGTGGAAAGAGTTGTACGGGAGAAGCGTATTATTGCCGTGTTGACTTTGTTCACTCGGCCTGTGATTAGATTGGTCGTGTTGGCTTCGTCCTCTCGACCCGTTTTTAATTTAACCCGGTCGCAACCTGCCGGGTCGCACCATGTACTCACCTCTCTGGCCGCAAGAAGTCTTAGGGGGTTGCCAGCACTTAAGGTCTTGGATGCGTAGAGTTAGTAGATTCTTCCCCGTGTCAACAAAGTTAAAAATACAGTTTTATGAGATTTGAGATATTTAAGAAAGAGAAGAAGAAAGAGATTTGGACTAATCCTCCGCGTTTGAAAGTTGAGAAAAGAAGATCAAGCGAATGAGAATTTTATAATTGTTCTTACTGGATGCATCATGTACAGTTTTACAATTCCTGATTTACTTTGCAAATTTACAGTTTTAATTCCTCTGTGTATTTTATGAAAAGAAAGTTATGCCTCACCTTCTGTTTTACGAGCTTGGGTGTCACTTACTCAGTATTTCCATGCTGACTTTGAAAACTGCGGTTCCTGTTTCCTTCCCACCGCAGGTTTAGGAGCTGAAGACTAAGGTGTAGCTGGGAACGAGACTCACGTAGTTGGATTTCACCTTGAGTAGAATCTAGTTTTGGCTAGCTACGAATAATGTAGTAGTTTCAGAAACGCTTGTGTAATATCTAGAAACTTTTGTGTTTAATATTATGTAATAAATAAATAAGTTGGGATGTTATGCTTTTGATTCCCGCCGTTACTTTTAGCATCGCCCTCCCGGTCTTGTCCGAGCCGGATAAGGGGGTTGTTGCAGGTGGTATCAGAGCGTTCGTTCCAGTTTAAAACCTGTAGGGTAACTTAAAATGAACATAGGGCAAGATAATTAAAATTGGAAAAGCCGTTGGGGTTATGGGTAGCCTAAGTATAAGTTTTGATTATTCCAGCCACCCTCATCCTGCTTTGAGATTGTTGAGTTTTATGTGATATGGTTTGATTTAAGATTTATTTCAATGATAGTTGTTACTTTCATGATAAGAATAAGAGTTGATTTCTGCTTGCTGTGGAAAGAAGAGTTATAGTTGTTGACATAAGTTATATGTGTTACTGTGAAGTTGCTATGTGATGTGTGCTATGTTAAGTGATAAATGTGTTAGAGGCATTGCTAATTATGAAATTATGAGAAAGTTGTTGAGATTTCCAGACCATAACCCGGAATACCGTAGGATGAGACTGATAGACCGTTACGATATTACTTAGGGAAAGTTTGACAGGAACAGATGTCTGAGAACATCACCATGGAGCAGTTCTTCGTGCAAATGACACAGATGATGAATAATGGAGGACAGACAGGAACTAATTGGGCCAAGCAAGTGGCAGATATGAAGCCAATGGATTTTACGGGAAAAGAGGATCCTGTGGAATTAGAGGATTGCATTATAGAAATGGATAAAATCCTTGAGACCGTAGAATGTCCTGATGACCGGAAAGTCAACTGTGCTGTCTTTTACTTAAAAAGCGAGGCGCATCTTTGGTGGAGGAATGCAAGAGAAACTCTGCTAGCCGATCCGAAATTCAACTGGGAATCCCTTCAATCTGCGCTGAGAGCTCGTTTCTACCCTCACCATGTGAAAAGGAGCAAGGAACTAGAATTTCAGAACCTACAGCAAGGAAACGATTCCGTGACTGAGTACTTCCGGAAATTTACAGAGTTGACGAGGTTTGTAGGCAACATGGTACCTGACGAGGATTCCAAGATCTCTAAATTCATCGCTGGACTGCACGAAAGACTACAGGAGTCTATGTTATGCAGAACCTATTCTACTCTCCATGAAGCCTACGACAGAGCTGCTGACATCTATCGGGTTCGTGTCACACAAGAAGAGAAACGCAAGAAACGTAAGCTAGAAGAAACAGGAGGAAGTAACACCAACTCTGCAAAGGGCAAGCCTAGCAATGGAGGAAGTAACCATGAGAAAAATCGGGGCAAGGAGCAGGATGTTGAAACTCAGCCAATCCGCCGTCATTACTGCAAAAAGTGCCCACGAAACCACCCCGGAGCGGATTGTGAAGGAAATGTAGTCACGTGCCTCAATTGTGGAAAGAGGGGACACCGATCTTACGAATGTCGACGACCACCAGTTGGTAATCAGCCAATAATCCAAGGAGGCAACTTTGGAGGACCACAACAGAACAACTACCAGGGAAACCGCCAGCCGAATGGGAACCGTCTGAACAATGGAGGCAATGGATACGGAAGGCAGCAGAACTACAACCCAGGAAATACAGGACAGAATGGAGCTCAACCCAGGACTGGAAACAATAATGCTGGATACAAGATGAACAACAATAATGGGGCAAGAGGGGCAGGAGCTCAAAATACCAACGTAGGAAGAATTGCAGTGTTGACAAAGACTGAGGCAGAAGCTGAGTATGGAGTTGGCACAGGAGATTTCCATGACTATGAGCAGCCAACTTCGGGTTGACAACCTACTTGATCAGGTACTAAGGGCTCGTATATTTTTCGAATATTGAGTTCAGTTCTAGGGACGGCAACCTTTCGATAAAGTAGTGTTACGTTCTTAGTACTATTGAGACGTGGTTAGCCTTGAGACTTAGTAACCTAATGGGACCAAGACCACTTAATTAGATAGATGTGACCACGACCTTATATGGTGTTACGTATATCTTAAAATGGCTATTTGCTATTATTTGTTACGTGGAATTACTTGCCAGCCATGTGATGTAGATTTTGTTAGATAGTTGTTTGTTAGATTATCTGAATATCATGAGTAGTTGCCTAATTTAGCTTCGAGGACGAAGCTTTGTCTAAGGGGGGAGGGATGTAATACCCCGTTTAATCTGTAGGGGTAAAATAGTCACTAAAGAAGAATAATAATAATTTTTATTGGCAAAATAATATTAGAATAAATTTTCGAGTTTTGTTTGTAGAAAATTTTAGAAAAATAAATAGATTAACAATCGCGAAATAATAAGTTAACGTTTCGTAAATTTTAGTTCAAAATCTTAGTTTTAAACGCGTACCCGACCACCGCGAGACTAGGTGTGCTTGTCACACCCAATCACTAAAAACACTAGTGCTTCACCCACACACTACAACTCCTCTCTCTCTCACATCTTCACCAAATCTCTTCTTCACGGCAAAACAAAGTTTCACCGCCTTCAACCCGTAGCCGCCCCAACATCCTTCGGGATGCTTCTCACCGCCCTCCACTCCTTGCCCACCAAGTAACCAGCTCTATATAAGAGCTTCACCAACAGCCCTACCTCCACAACCGCCACCAGCAGCTACCACCACCACCTCCATCACCGTCAACATCATCATCACCACCATTGTTGTTTTGTTCGGCAAAAACCCACCACCATCACCACTCAGCTCTCTATCTCTCCATCTCCACCTATCTGCCACCAGAGAGCCAACAGCAGCAGCGGAGGAAGAGAGGCAGCAGCCACCCTCCACCACTGCCGCCATTGTTTCCGGCAGCAAGAACCACCAAGCCCACCACTACACCATCTCCACCATCTGTTTCTCTCACTCTCACTCCCTCTCTGTTCTCTGAAACAACACCGACAGAGGCAGCAGTAGCAGTAACTACGGCCACACGCCACTGCCACCACCACCACTGCCGACGGTGGTGAAAACCGAGCAGCGACACCCACTGTTCGACTCTCCCTCCCTTAATCCTCCACGGTTTTTATTCTAAGTCCTGAAACAAGTAAGCCCATAGGAGGTGGAAGATTACCTAGCAGCAGAGGAGGAAGGAAACCCACCGGCCGCCGGACCTCCATAAAATCCGGCGACCAACTCGGGAAATCACCACCAGCGCCACCCACTCTCTCTGACTGCTTTCAGAAGACTCCTTGGACCCCGACCAGATCAGTAGGAGGCTCGGACTAGGCGTAGGAAGCCATTAAAGGCAGCCACGAAGTTCAACTCCGGCGACTCCGACTCGAGACTTCGACCCGTCGCATATCTTCACGGTTTCCGGCCATTTTTGGCCTAGGTACGTGCTATACCCTCTGTTTAGTTGTTATATGAAATCAAAATCAAGAATTGGTAGCAAAAATCATGACTAGAGAAGCTAAATCAAAATTGTTATTGAAAAGGGGGTCAAAGTGTATTTTTCAAAAATTACTAGAACATGATATAGGGGGCTGTTTTGTATTTTCAGGAACTAGGGGGTGACTTGTGTATTCTAACATAAACTGTTTTATTATAAATTAGGGTATTTGTTAATTTTCAATATAAATTAGGGTTTATATAATTAAACTACACTTTTAGTTAAAATAATGATAATAATAATAATAATAATAATTTTTGGATTAACAACAATTTCTAAAAATAGTAGTTTTTGTAGTAAACGGGTGGTTTGTTAAAAAATTATAATAGAAGCGTTTTTGTTAAAAACTTGCAATAAATAATGTTTAATCACTTAGCTTATTAAATTAGTTGTTAGCTTGTAAAATTGGATTTTTCACTATTTCTAAATAATATAGTGTGGAGTTTTCCTAAAAACACAATAGTCGAAAATCATTATAAATACTTTCTAAGTACAATTTTATCTTTAACTAATATTTTTAATCTAATTAGTCACTTTTAAATAATAATAATAAGAATAAGAATAGTTGTTTAAAAATAGATGAGTTGTAGCATTTCTAGGAAATTATAAATAGATAATAAAACGTTAGAATTTAAATAGCGGGGTTTGGATTAATATAAAGAAAATACTCTTTAAGGAATTATAGCATTTTATTTGAATATTTGTTGACATAGACACGATTTGTAGGTGACATCTTTGTAGGCCCGAGCCACTGCTAGGACGTGCTTCTGCTACGGAAAGTAAGGTAAGTGAACATGCCAAGCCTTGCGCGCCAAGCTCCTTTCGTGTCGCAAGTTGATTTTAATAGTTGTCTCGAAAAATGCTTGTTATTTATTTATATGTTTATCTCAGATTTCCTTACATCTTAAAGAAGTTATTTTGCTTGATATTGTCACACGAATAACATTAATGCATAATTAATTAAAGTGGAAAGAGTTGTACGGGAGAAGCGTATTATTGCCGTGTTGACTTTGTTCACTCGGCCTGTGATTAGATTGGTCGTGTTGGCTTCGTCCTCTCGACCCGTTTTTAGTTTAACCCGGTCGCAACCTGCCGGGTCGCACCATGTACTCACCTCTCTGGCCGCAAGAAGTCTTAGGGGGGTGCCGGCACTTAAGGTCTTGGATGCGTAGAGTTAGTAGATTCTTCCCCGTGTCAACAAAGTTAAAAATACAGTTTTATGAGATTTGAGATATTTAAGAAAGAGAAGAAGAAAGAGATTTGGACTAATCCTCCGCGTTTGAAAGTTGAGAAAAGAAGATCAAGCGAATGAGAATTTTATAATTGTTCTTACTGGATGCATCATGTACAGTTTTACAGTTCCTGATTTACTTTGCAAATTTACAGTTTTAATTCCTCTGTGTATTTTATGAAAAGAAAATTATGCCTCACCTTCTGTTTTACGAGCTTGGGTGTCACTTACTCAGTATTTCCATGCTGACTTTGAAAACTGCGGTTCCTGTTTCCTTCCCACCGCAGGTTTAGGAGCTGAAGACTAAGGTGTAGCTGGGAACGAGACTCACGTAGTTGGATTTCACCTTGAGTAGAATCTAGTTTTGGCTAGCTACGAATAATGTAGTAGTTTCAGAAACGCTTGTGTAATATCTAGAAACTTTTGTGTTTAATATTATGTAATAAATAAATAAGTTGGGATGTTATGCTTTTGATTCCCGCCGTTACTTTTAGCATCGCCCTCCCGGTCTTGTTCGAGCCGGATAAGGGGGTTGTTGCACCGGGTTAGGAGCATCGCTAGCCCGTCCAAGACCAATTTCGAACATACCATTTCGTGTTCGGTTGAATTCGGGCTAGCCCATTAAACTAAATAAATTAATATAATTATCACATTCAACTCAATTAATATTGTCCATTTAAAGTTAAGTTAATAACTTACATATAAAATTAGATACTGAATGGAGATACTTCAACTTTCTTTAGTTTAAGGCTAAAGAACAATGACTATATATTGTTATAATGAATTAAAATATTGTCCATTTATACAATTATTTTGTGAGAAAAATCTACTAGTTAAGAACATAAATATAATTAATATAAAAAATAGAGTCTTGATGAATATGCTATATCATACTCTCAAAATATAACATTTATAGGTAATGAGTAACAAATCGGGCGATTCGGACTAGCCCGTCGTTTAATATTCGTACCCAAGCCCGACCCTAATTGCAATTCGGGTTGAGAAATTTTACCCGAGCCCGTCCAAATTACTAAAAACATGCGCCCAAGCCCGACTTTAGTCCGGGCTGGGTTCGGGTTGGTCGGATTCAGCCCGTCCAAGTTTCACCCCTATTTTAAAAACTCCTTGTCCTCAAGGTGGAGGTTGAAAAATCCTCAAGACGTCTTGTACCTCTTGCATTCGTTTGCGTGGATGAAACGGGTGGAGGAGGATGTTTAGAACATTACGTTGTAGTCCTAAATCAACACTGTACACAAATATTTTCTCCCAAACATAATTAGCCCCACAAGAAAAATAAAGCCCAAATGAAAATTTGAGCCCAATTGAAGAATTGAGCTTAAATGGAAGTGTCAGCCCAAACTGTGAGTTTGGAAGTGTCAGCCCAAACTGTGAGTTTGACCCAAAAGGGGGTTGAACCCTACCTCCTTCCTGACTACGAACAAACCCATGAGGAACTAATCCCGTGCCTTGTCGCCGGTGGTGGCTGGGTTCTTGGACGGCGACGGTGGTGTCTCTGGGGATTGGCGCAGCGCTTTGAGGCCGAGTTTAGTCTCTTGGAGGTCGCCGACGGGGTTTGGGGGTTCGGGTGGTTTCGGATCCGGCGGCTGCGACGGGAGGTCATCGGGTGTTGGTGTGGTGGCTGAATTGAGTTCGGTGTTGTCTCCAGTTGGTCCAACCGAGTTCAGGGCCGGCGATGTTGGTGGCTGGAGGTTACCGTAGGTGTGATCTTTGCGGAGGTTGGGGGTGTTCGAGGTGCGGTCGCCGGTGTAACACCCCTATTTTAAATAGGGTGTTTGGCGTATTAATCTTGAGTTGGGGCTATAATCATCCTTTTCTAATCTGGGGGGTTGTATTTGTAATTTCAGAAACTTAGTTAGAGGGGGTTAAATTGTCTTTTTCCAAACCTAGGTGTAAACTGATCGGAACAAACCCAGTTCACCTCAACGTCCCCTCCGATTTCACCTCAACGTCCCCCCGACTTCTCCCACGACAGCTCCACGTTTCCCCTCAATCTCAACCCACTGCCCCCATATATTCAACCCATCTTCATCCCTCGTCAATTTCATCTCACTCTCACCCCTGTTTTTGCCAAACCCACTGCTCTGTTTTGTTCCAGAGCCACCGTCGAACACCACCCACCACTCCTCCTTGCTATTTTCCGGCGAATTGAACACAACCACCAGGTCGCCCCATCTCCCTCTTCTTCCCCGACGAACCAGCGGAAGTAACAGAGCCATTCTCGGCTCTGTTTTGCTCGGACCCGGTTCCGACCCGAGAGAAGGCCGACGCAAAACCCGGCGACCCTCGTCCTTCTTTCCGTTCGACGCCGCCCTCTTTCCTCTCGCCACTCCGTCCTCAATCTCCGGCGACCACCGCTGGTAGCAGCAGCAGCGACATCACCATCGTCGCCGCCCTTGTTCGTCTTCATCTTCTCGAATTGGTAACCCACCAAAGCCCTTATTTTAATTTCAGTTCTATTGAAATGCTCCCAGTCACTCATATAGTTTCATATGAATCAATAGTTGATTTGGGTTGGTATGAATGTGAGGTTGCAGTGGTTGATTTGGAGAAGAGAGTGTAATTGAATGAGATTATTGAAATTGGGGGTCGTTTTGTCTATTCTGAAATTTGATGGGGTTGTGGTTGTACATTCCAGAAACTTTGGGGTGGTCTTAGTTATTAACTACAAGCTGTTTTTAGGTTATTATTCTTTTACTTATAATTAGTGTTTTAATTATTATATATTAATTCTAATTAATTAGTTTCTTCATTATGAATTTAAATATAAGTTTTATAGTATAATTTTTGTAAAAAGAGTTTCATTAATATAAATAAATATTTATTAATAATTAAAAGTGTCTTTTCTTAAGATGTTACATAGCTTTACATTTGTGTTTATTTCAAGATTATATATTGTTTATAATTAGATATTTACTATTTTAGTAGTTAAATTAACTTTCTTTAAAACTCGTATATTTTCTCTTTTCTAAATAATTAGTTGTAAATAGATTTTAAGAATATAGTTAATTTGTTTAAAGTTTATTTTATTATTTTATTTAATATCACAACTTTATAAATTAGTATGCTTTTCTAATATTGGAGTCGTGTAAACGGAATTGAAAACTGGTTGGGGAATTTGGATTGCACTTGCATATAGGGCATTGTATTTACTCTTGTCGTGCAAATGAAATATGTATTAATGTTAGGATTATGTGGCTATTGTAGATTCCGACTTCGTAGGCGATCAGTTTGTTGAGGATCTGTGCTACAACTATTAGTTCTGCTTGCTTGTGTGTCGAGCTTCCTTCGATCCAAGTAAGTTCATATGTACAGTTTTTACTCTCAAAATGTGATTACTAGTGAAAATGTCTTTATACATGTTTTGTATATATCCTGTGATGAACTTGTTCAAACCCCTGATTTGGAAAGTACTTGTGGAAACTACTGTTTTGGAAATCAATGGTTCAAGTTGTAATAATGGAAGTTTAATTCACCCTAATAGAAATAGGGCGATGTTCAGAGGATGTGTGTGGAGGCTAAGGCCGGAGGCGCTAGGACGCGAACCTCCTCGGGGGTAATCCGTAGCGGTTACATACCCGCCCCTGTGGTGGCCAATATGCACCGATGTGCTGAGGTAGCGGGGGATTATTTATTGTGAAAGCTATAGAGTACTACCTATGCTAGTGTGGGTCAAAACAGTATAGGGGTGTCGACACTTAAGGTCTTTTAGCTATGTGGTTGAGCGGGGTTGCGTAGGGTAGCCCTTAACGCTCTGGGTGAAATGGGATTTATGATATCCCAAGAGGCACCTCTATTGATGATGTTTCATATTGCATCGTGACCTCTCTGAATACATCGTTCCTGCTGGGCCTTATGTGCTTCAGCTGAATTAATATCCAATTAAATCGTGCGGTTACTTGTTACGGTTCTAATTTCATTTCTAAAGCTTGTTTTTAAACTTATATTAGTTAGAGCCCAATCATCTGTTTTCACGTGCTGTAGTATGATCTTACTCAGTTTTTACTGACTTAAAATTTTCCTGCGGTCGGCTTTGTCTATTGTAAAACCCGCAGGTTGGCATTGAGGTGGGGGAAACGCGCACACATGGTGAAGCTTATGAATTTAGCTTAAAATAAAGTTTCTTTAAGTTTTATCACTTAGACATTTCGGACGATGTTATTTCCTTGTTATTTCTTTGTTTCGAAACGTTGTTGGAGGGTTTTGTTCTTTATTTATAAATAATGTACTTGGATTTTGGTTGAGTTGTTCTAGCTGTGAACCGTGGTCCTTCGGGCTGTTTCAGTTGGTATCAGAGCAGACGGTTCTAAGCTAGTGCGATTCCCCATTTTTCTTTAATAAAGAGAAATCAAATATTAAAAACATTTTCGAAAGAAATTTAAAATTTACTTAGGACAACTAAAACTAACAATAAAATTAAACAAGCCGGGGTTTGGGGTAGCTTAGCAATATTCTTGATTTTCATTGGTGAATGCTTGAGTTCCCCATTGTTTGGAGATTCTTATGTGGCATATGTGTATTATTTCATGTCTCGTCATGTGGATACTACTGTGTTGGTTAATTAAAATTTGTGGGAATTAATGTTTGGTTCTTTGGATTGTTTAAATTAAATTTCCATTGAGATATTAAGTGATGCGTGGGTTTAGAACATTTCTGAGACTTCTTCTTTTCTTCTTTCAGATGGCTGCCCTACCTGATTCCGCGATTAGACCACCCATTCCAGCCCCTGCTGACCTCACACCTGCTCACGCGCCACGCTATGTCACATACCTTGCGGGACAGGAGACGATAGGAGAGTATTGTACTTATGTACGAAACCTGTGTCGTGCTTGGAGCCAAAGCCCACATGGAAAGGAAATCCACGCTCACCCGCTGAAGATATGTTGTTACATCCTCAACGGTCTACCAGATGGGCCTTTATGGACGAGCCTCAAGGGAAGATACGATGACTTGTTTGTTAGGAATATATGGGTTCAAATGGTGCCTAATGTCACCAAGTACAAGCATCGCGATTATGATCACTATTGGATGAACCACTTAGAGCTTTGGTGCCAGATGGAAGAATTGCTACATCCACCAGTGCACCGGGAGGTAGCACAGGACGCCGAGCACCAAGCCGACGAAATTGAAGAGGACCCAGAAGAGGATCCGGAGGAAGAATACGAGCTTGAAGAGGACCCAGAAGAGGAGCAAGACGAAGATGAGGACATGGAGGATGACCAGGAAGACGATGGAATGTATGAAGAGCATGAGGTCGAACTCGTTGAGCCATCGCTTGCGCACTTGGATATGGGTGATAATCAACCTGATATGTTGAGAGATGATGAACCAACTTACACACCTCAAACTTATCATGTGACCTTAGGTGGAACTGGTCCCGAGTGTGTTACAGATGATGAGTACGACTCCCCGATATGATGTTCTTTCCATTAGGGTTATCTCTTATTTCTTTCGCTACAAGTGAGAACGATTAGTATTAGAATTTTGATTCCATATGTTCTTTTATGTTGGATTAGTTGTTGGTTGAGTTCCTTATGTGAATTTTGTGTGGTATTTGAATCAATAAATGCATGGTTATTTTATATTATGTCTCTCATGTGTATGATCGAGTTAGAATTTCATTAAGTACGTTAATTCATAAGGTACAATGCGATACACAAATCCTCGCCGCTACTATACCAGGACTCGTTTAAACCAGCCAACAACGATGGAACCAGGAAACCAACAAGCTCAGGGTGGACAAGTCCCACCAGTGGACCCGATTGAATTTCGAAATATGCAGCAAGCAACACTAGCTCTTACCCAAATCCTCCACAACACCCACAATGGAGGGGGATTTATGATGAGTAAAGTAGCGGAACTCCGCCCAGATTTCTTCTATGGGACGGACAACCCCACTACCCTAGAGAATTGGATCAGGGACTTTGAGAAAGCCTTAAGGTCTAGTCGCTTCCCTGAGAATCAACGCGTCGAGGTGGCGATTTACTACTTCAAGGATGAAGCTGATGATTGGTGGTCAGCTAAGGGGGGCGAATTACGTGCCCCGGAAGGATTTAATTGGGAGCAGCTAAAAGCAGCACTGAGAGAACGTTTCTATCCCGACTATGTCAAGGATAGAAAGTTCAAGGAGTTCATGAACCTGAAACAAGGAAGTGATAGCCTCTATGCGTATCACAAGAAGTACATGGAGCTAATGAGATTTGGCAGGGAACTCGTTCCAACTGAGACAAAGAAGATCAAGAGATTTTTGGGAGGTTTGAACTTCCAGCTTCGAATGGCTTTGGCAGCAGCCGATTTAACACCCTCATGGATGCCTACGGAGCAGCCTAAGACGTCCAAACCATGATCGATGAGAATCTCGAGGAAAGCAAGAAGAGGAAGCCTGAAGCACCGGCGGCACCTAACTTCCAAAACCGTAATGCTGGGAACAACAACGGAGATAAGAGGTACCGTCCAGATTTTAATCTCAACAATCAGAATGGTGGTCGAAACAACAATGGAGGTTCAGGACAGATTCGAGTCTACAACTGCGGCCGATACAGAAATAACCATCCGGGGAAAGACTGCCGAGGAAACAAAGTTAATTGCCTCGCATGTGGCAAATTGGGACACCGGAGATTCGAGTGCAAAACAAGGCCTCAAGGAAATAACAATGGGGGCAACTACTACGGAGGTGGAAACAATGGGAACGTTGTGAACCGCTCCGGGGGAAACAATGGTCCTAACCGTGGGGGTAACTACTACAACGGTGGCAATCAGTATGGCGGGAACCAGCAGAACAACCAGCAGGGTGGAGGTTACCGCAATGGAAACAACGGAGCTTACAACCAAGGTAGGAACAACAACAACAACAACAACAACAACAATGGAGGTGGCTACAACAGGGGCAAAAATTGGCAAGGAGGGAGTGGTTACAACAACCGAACCCAGGGGAGCAATGTTGGATCCGCATCCACAGCAGCAGCAGGAACTACCGCACCAGCATCCACAACCAACAGCAAGGCAGAGACTATCAACGTGATGAACCAGACACAAGCGGAGCAGGCCAACGTAGTGACTGGTACATTCCTTATCCACTCTACCCCTGCATATGTCTTATTTGATTCTGGAGCCACGTTTTCTTTCATTTCATCTTCTTTTGCTAAGAAACTAGAATTACCTAATCCCACACTTATATCTGTTTCTATCTCTGCCCCTAATGGAGAAGTCACATCGTGCAAGACCGTGTACCCTGGAGTCAAACTAGAAATCCTAGGTGTTGAACTTCCATCAGACCTTATCCTTTTCGATTTGGGCAGCTTAGATGTTATCTTGGGGATGGATTGGCTTAGCAAGTATAAGGCGACCATAGAATGTGCCAGCCAAAAAGTTAGGTTTCGTGGACCGAAAGGTGATCGTCTATCCTATAGGGGTATAACGAGCGGACCTAGCATCCAAATTGTGTCATCCCTAACCATTATCTCGGAAGTTAAGTAAGGGCATAAGGCATACCTCTGTACGATCCACAATCATGAGAAAGAAGGAGATAAATTGGAAGATATTCCAGTAGTGAGAGACTTTCCAGATGTGTTTCCGGAGGAACTTCCTGGGATGCCACCAAAGAGAGCAGTAGATTTCCAAATCGACTTAGTGCCTGGGACTGGACCTATTTCTAAGGCTCCATACAGGATGGCACCAGCTGAGTTGAAGGAGTTGAAGGAGCAGCTTAAGGAGCTATTAGATAAAAGGGTACATTAAACCTAGTGTCTCACCTTGGGGAGCACTAGTCTTGTTCGTGAAGAAGAAGGACGGGAGTCTAAGGCTTTGTATAGACTACCGTGAGTTAATGGTGTAACCGTCAAGAACAAGTACCCACTTCCCAGGATCGACGACTTGTCTGATCAACTACAAAGAGCCGATACCTTTTCAAAGATTGATTTGAGGTCAGGGTACCACCAACTTAGGATAGCCGAGAAGGATATTCCTGAGACAGCATTTCGAACTCGATATGGTCATTACGAGTTTACAGTGATGCCATTCGGTTTGACAAATGCACCTTCAGCATTCATGGAGTTGATGAACCGTGTGTTGCAGAAGTTTCTAGATAAGTTTGTTGTCGTATTCATCGATGACATTCTAATCTACTCTAAAGGAAAGGAGGAGCACGAACAACACTTGAAATAAGTGTTGGAAACCTTAAGGGAAGAAAAGTTGTATGGGAAGTTATCGAAGTGTGAGTTTTGGTTGGATAGAGTGCCTTTCTTAGGACACATAATATCCAAGGAAGGAGTGTCAGTAGACCCGGGGAAGATAGCGGCAGTGAAGGACTGGCCAACACCAAAGAGTGTGACTGAGATAAGAAGTTTCTTGGGATTGGCAGGATACTATCGAAGGTTTGTAAAGGATTTCTTGAAGATTGCGAGACCTATGACAGCCTTAATGAAGAAGTCGAGTAAGTATGTATGGGATGATAAGTGTGAAGAAGCTTTTCAAACGTTAAAGGATAGGTTGACGTCAGCACCTGTGTTGACATTACCTACTAAAGGAGGAGAGTTTGAAGTATATAGTGATGCGACGAAGCATGGTTTGGGATGTGTTTTGATGCAAGGTGGGAAAGTGATAGCGTTCGTTTCTAGGCAGCTAAAGTCCTACGAATAGAACTATCCTACCCATGATTTGGAGTTAGCTGCTATAGTGTTTGCCTTGAAGATATGGAGACATTACCTGTACGGAACGACTTGTAAGATCTTCACGGATCACAAGAGTCTGAAGTACATATTCACCCATAAGGAGCTGAATATGCGTCAACGAAGGTGGTTAGAATTGGTAAAGGATTATGATTTGCAAATCCAATACCATGAAGGGAAAGCCAATGTAGTGGCGGATGCTTTGAGTCGAAAGACAAATCACACGGTGAATTCCTTATGGGTTTTGCCGCGTAAACTTTATGAAGATTTTCGGAAATTGGAGATTGAGGTTTGTGTGAAAGGGATGACAAGTAGCATGTTATGCAATTTGTCGATAGTTCCGGATATCTTTGCTGAGATAAAGGAAGGACAGAAGGGGGACGCGTTTCTGCAACAGATAAAGGAAAAGCTCAAGAAGGGTGAAGCACTCGATTTTAAGGTTGAGGAAGATGGAAGTGTAAAGTTCAAAGGAAGATGGTGTATTCCGATTAAATGTGCGGAAGTGAAGGAGAAGATCATGAAGGAAGCTCATAATACGCCATATTCTGTACACCCAGGAGGAGACAAGCTGTATAAGGATCTGAAGAAGAACTTTTGGTGGAAGGGTATGAAGAAGGAAGTTGTAGATTTTGTATCTCGATGTTTGACGTGTCAGAAGTTTAAGTTCGAGCACAAAAGACCAGGAGGAATGTTACAACCGTTAGAAGTTCCAGTATGGAAATGGGATTCCATCTCAATGGACTTCGTTACGGCTTTGCCAGTTTCGACTAATGGACTTAACCAGATTTGGGTAGTAGTTGATCGACTGACAAAGACAGCAAGATTCATTCCCATGAAAGACACGTGGGATATGGAAAAGAGGGCCGATGCGTACATCAAGAATGTAGTGAGGTTACATGAAGTGCCTAGTTCAATTGTTTCCGATCGAGACCCAAATTTCTTATCTCATTTTTGGAAAGAGCTACAGAAAGCTATGGGAACAGAACTAAGGTTTAGCACAGCATTTCATCCAGCTACAGATGGGCAAACCGAAAGGACAATCCATACACTGAAGGATATGCTAAGAGCTTGCATATTGGACTTTGGAGGATCATGGGTGGACAAGCTTCCACTGATTGAGTTCTCCTACAACAATAGATACCATAGCAGCATAGGGATGGCACCTTACGAGGCGTTGTATGGAAGGAAGTGCAGGACGCCATTATGTTGGAATGACATCAGCGAGACGGTGATTTTAGGACCACAATTGATTGAGGAGTCAACGAACCAGATTCGAATGATTCAACAAAGGATGAAGGCAGCTCAGGATCGACAAAAATCTTACGCAGATTTGAAGAGACGGCCATTGGAGTTCAAGGTTGGTGACAAAGTGTTCTTAAGAGTCTCTCTTACGAAGGGCGTTATGCGTTTCAACCAGAATGGGAAGCTGAGTCCCAAGTTCATTGGACCCTATGAAGTGTAGGATCGGATCGGAGAGGTAGCCTATCGCCTTAATCTTCCTAACAACCTAGGTCGAGTCCATAATGTTTTCCATGTATCCCAACTCAAGCCTTATATTCATGATCCAAGCCATGTTCTTGATCCCGAGCCTGTTGAGCTAGACCCATCCCTAACCTATGAGGAGCAACCCATCAAAATCTTAGATCGAAAGACTAGGGATACTCGTACCAAGTCCACTGCGTTGGTTAAGCTTCTTTGGTCGAACCATATCACGGAGGAGGCAACGTGGGAAACCGAGGCTGACATGAAGAAGCGTTATTCGCACCTATTCGACCAGGTATAATTTGAGTGTCGGGGACGTCACTCCTTTTAAGGGGAAGGTGACCCCGCAATCCACTTGTCTTGTGTAGTAATTTCTTTGTAGTTGTTTCGTTGGCATGTGCATTAGAATCGTTGTTTCGTTGGCATGTGCATTAGAATCACATCTGCATCTTGCATATCGTTGTGATGTTTTAGTTTGGGAATATACTGTTTTACGCTTCGAGGACGAAGTGTTGTTTTAAGGGGAAGGTGATGTAACACCCCTATTTTAAATAGGGTGTTTGGTGTATTAATCTTGAGTTGGGGCTATAATCATCCTTTCCTAATCTAGGGGGGTTTGTATTTGTAATTTCAGAAACTTAGTTAGAGGGGGTTAAAGTGTCTTTTTCCAAACCTGGGTGTAAACTGATCGGAACAAACCCAGTTCACCTCAACGTCCCCTCCGATTTCACCTCAACGCCCCCCCGACTTTTCCCACGACAGCTCCACGTTTCCCCTCAATCTCAACCCACTGCCCCCATATATTCAACCCATCTTCATCCCTCGTCAATTTCATCTCACTCTCACCCCCTGTTTTTGCCAAACCCACTGCTCTGTTTTTTCCAGAGCCACCGCCGAACACCACCCACCACTCCTCCTTGCTATTTTCCAGCGAATTGAACACCACCACCAGGTCGCCCCATCTCCCTCTTCTTCCCCGACGAACCAGCGGAAGTAACAGAGCCATTCTCGGCTCTGTTTTGCTCGGACCCGGTTCCGACCCGAGAGAAGGCCGACGCAAAACCCGGCGACCCTCGTCCTTCTTTCCGTTCGACGCCGCCCTCTTTCCTCTCGCCACTCCGTCCTCAATCTCCGGCGACCACCGCTGGTAGCAGCAGCAGCGACATCACCATCGTCGCCGCCCTTGTTCGTCTTCATCTTCTCGAATTGGTAACCCACCAAAGCCCTTCTTTTAATTTCAGTTCTATTGAAATGCTCCCAGTCACTCATATAGTTTCATATGAATCAATAGTTGATTTGGGTTGGTATGAATGTGAGGTTGCAGTGGTTGATTTGGAGAAGAGAGTGTAATTGAATGAGATTATTGAAATTGGGGGTCGTTTTGTCTATTCTGAAATTTGATGGGGTTGTGGTTGTACATTCCAGAAACTTTGGGGTGGTCTTAGTTATTAACTACAAGCTGTTTTTAGGTTATTATTCTTTTACTTATAATTAGTGTTTTAATTATTATATATTAATTCTAATTAATTAGTTTCTTCATTATGAATTTAAATATAAGTTTTGTAGTATAATTTTTGTAAAAAGAGTTTTATTAATATAAATAAATATTTATTAATAATTAAAAGTGTCTTTTCTTAAGATGTTACATAGCTTTACATTTGTGTTTATTTCAAGATTATATATTGTTTATAATTAGATATTTACTATTTTAGTAGTTAAATTAACTTTCTTTAAAACTCGTATATTTTCTCTTTTTAAAATAATTAGTTGTAAATAGATTTTAAGAATATAGTTAATATGTTTAAAGTTTATTTCTATTATTTTAGTTTATCATAATTATTATTATTTTATTTAATATCACAACTTTATAAATTAGTATGCTTTTCTAATATTGGAGTCGTGTAAACGGAATTGAAAACTGGTTGGGGAATTTGGATTGCACTTGCATATAGGGCATTGTATTTACTCTTGTCGTGCAAATGAAATATGTATTAATGTTAGGATTATGTGGCTATTGTAGATTCCGACTTCGTAGGCGATCAGTTTGTTGAGGATCTGTGCTACGACTATTAGTTCTGCTTGCTTGTGTGTCGAGCTTCCTTCGATCCAAGTAAGTTCATATGTACAGTTTTTACTCTCAAAATGTGATTACTTGTGAAAATGTCTTTATACATGTTTTGTATATATCCTGTGATGAACTTGTTCAAACCCCTGATTTGGAAAGTACTTGTGGAAATTACTGTTTTGGAAATCAATGGTTCAAGTTGTAATAATGGAAGTTTAATTCACCCTAATAGAAATAGGGCGATGTTCAGAGGATGTGTGTGGAGGCTAAGGCCGGAGGCGCTAGGACGCGAACCTCATCGGTGGTAATCCGTAGCGGTTACATACCCGCCCCTGTGGTGGCCAATATGCACCGATGTGCTGAGGTAGCGGGGGATTATTTATTGTGAAAGCTATAGAGTACTACCTATGCTAGTGTGGGTCACAACAGTATAGGGGCGTCGACACTTAAGGTCTTTTAGCTATGTGGTTGAGCGGGGTTGGGTAGGGTAGCCCTTAACGCTATGGGTGAAATGGGATTTGTGATATCCCAAGAGGCACCTCTATTGATGATGTTTTATATTGCATCGTGACCTATCTGAATATATCGTTCCTGCTGGGCCTTATGTGCTTCAGCTGAATTAATATCCAATTAAATCGTTCGGTTACTTGTTACGGTTCTAATTTCATTTCTAAAGCTTGTTTTTTAAACTTATATTAGTTAGAACCCAATCATCTGTTTTCACGTGCTGTAGTATGCTCTTACTCAGTTTTTACTGACTTAAAATTTTCCTGCGGTCGGCTTTGTCTATTGTAAAACCCGCAGGTTGGCATTGAGGTGGGGGAAATGCGCACACATGGTGAAGCTTAGGAGTTTAGCTGCAAATAAAGTTTCTTTAAGTTTTATCACTTAGACATTTCGGACGATGTTATTTCAATGTTATTTCTTTGTTTCGAAACGTTGTTGGAGGGTTTTCTCCTTTTATTTATAAATAATGTACTTGGATTTTGGTTGAGTTGTACTAGCTGTGAACCGTGGTCCTTCGGGCTGTTTCAGCCGGAGAGTGAAGGGACGGGGAGTGGCTCTGGTGGAGCTCGTTGCTGGTTGGCGATGAGGACGAACTGGGCAGCGCCAATTTTCGGCGGACCCAGCTCTTTGGGCTTCGGTGGCGGCTGAGGAGTTTGTCCGCCGGTTGGTTGTGGTGATGGTCCGATCGGGGACTCGATTTGCTGCAGTTGGCGGACCTGCAGTGGCGGTGGGAAAAAAGAATTGGGGTCATCGACTGGTGTGCCGTCGGTAGTAACTCAGAGCTGGGTTGAATCGCATGTCGCCTGGAGTAGTGTTGCCGGCTGCTGTTGCGGCAGTAGTGGCGGCTGTGTGGGTGGTGATTCGTGTGAGGGCAGTGGTTGAAGGATCCGTGATGGTTCTGCAATTTGTTTCTCTTGATCCGCAAATTGCCCCACTATATTGGCGAAGTCTGCAAAGGACTTTTGCTGCGCGGCTAGGTCCTCTTTCACATGCTTCTCGAAATTACACACTTGTTGGTAGACCTTGTTGATGAGAATGTTGATGTCGTCGATGTCTTCTTGATCGAGATAGTTAATCTCCATGATAGTGCTTGAGAACGTGAGCGACGCATAGAAGATCTGACCGCCGCTCTCAATGAAAGTACCAATTGATACGTCAAAGTATCGAAATATGAAGAAATTGATAGACGAGGTGAAGAAAGTGAAAGAGAGATAGACGAAACGGGGAAGAGAGATAAGGGTTCAGAGGAATTGTATTCTTATTGATTGAATAATACTGGAGATTATATCTCTTTAAATAAATAAATTGTCCTAACCCTAACCTAATCCTAAACCTACAGGCCTACCCTACGGGCCTAATTAAATAATAAATATAATTAAAATGCTAATAATTTAATAAATTGATAATATTGATACGGGCTACCCGTATCAATCTAGGCTCTTGCTAATCTTAAAGTGAGGCCTTCACCTAGTACTACATAGGACGAGGAAATATTACGAGAACTAAGAGCATCTCTAATAGGAGAAGCAAACCCTGGTTTGGACCAAAATTTGGTTCAAATTGACAAAAACATAGCTCCAACAGGTGGAGTATTTGGAGCAACATAAGCAAAGATAAGATTTTCGAGGAGCAAACTTGTGACAATCATGTCGAGTAGCAAACATTAAAATATAACTTTTAATGATTTTTGGGTTTTGGTTAGATGGTTGAGCTGTAGAAATTAAGTTGGGCCACTAATCATAATTTAATTGCTTATGATTGGGCTTATCAATAAATCTGGTAGTTGGTTTATTATTTTAAAACATAAAATTAGTATTTTTAGCATGTATATTATTAAATGAAATATTTAATATATTATTTAATCTAAAATTCTAAATTCTTGATCTAAATTAGTATGTAAACTACTAATCTTAATTAATTCATTAGATTAATTAATATGAAAAATAAATTATTTAATAATAATTTACAAGAAAACAATAAAATAACAATTATGAAGCAATTTTACTCCTCACTTACGAAGCTCAAGCAAAAATCGGAGGCACAAATTTTGCTCCAGCACCCAATTTGGTCCAAGAATAATTTTTTTCTCCTCATTATTATTATTTTTTTTTAAATTATTTTTTTGTCGTCAATCGAGATCGAATCCATGACCTCATGCAGGGATTTCTAACGCCATACCACTTGAGCTACCACCTTAGCTGCTTTGCTCCTCATTATTTGAGATGCTCTAATTCACGTGATTGCTTTCTTCTCTCCATCATCTATAGGCGTTTTCACTCTCTCATTATCTTTTACCACAACTTATTTACAATGTGAAAACAAACAATAGAATACACTGACACTAGGACGAGATAAAGGAACATAAACAAAACACTAGTCATCTCGACAATGACAAAACAATAATATATGATGTAATTACTATTTATAATTATTAAATAAAACCCAGTTTCCGAACATAGTTGGTAGTTGGAGAGAACGTACATACAAGTTGTACTAATTCATCGATTTGATGAGGCAAAGGATTACTATAAACTTGTGACATGATCTGGTCCCAGATAGATACTCCAACATTGTAGGTTTACCAATTAAATAGTAATGTGTTTTCGTATTATTAGTTTTTTTGTTAACACTTGAACCGACCAAGAACACCGATACGATAATCAAGAATACACACCAGAATTAACATGGTTCACTAGCTCCATCACTAGCTACATCCGTAGCCAAAACGTAATTTTTTTCATAGAGAGAATACCACGAATATAGTCCACACAAGTTTGTGCGCGCCATATACATTTTATATAGACTCTATACACTGAATTGTGTCTAAAGAATACACCAAAACGATAACAAAAAGGACATGGAAACAAAAACAACCGACCTCCGGTACCCATTCGTACGAATACTCGTAGCATTCACACGAATGGACAGTAATTTCCCCCTTGATCCATTGCTCCCTTTCTTTGATGCTTAGTCTCCTAATCTCCCGCTTAAGACTTGGTCTATTCAAGGCATACTCATAACGTTTTTGTTGTGAACTACCAGTCTGTCTCTCATCTTTGTTCCCATTTTGACTTTTGTCACTATTCACTGGATCACTTTAACCCGGTGATTTGAATAGCAAACTAATGTATTTTTTTTGATAATTTTTTCATGGTGTTGTAGAGTAAAAGCTGCTCTATAATACGGTGAAAAAATTATAAAAAAAAATCGTATTACTTTGCTTTCAAATAACCCTGCCAAAATGAACCACATACGAATCAAAAAAATTAAATGAAAACAAAGGGTAGAGACGGACTAGTCATTTGTTGATGTAAGTATCATTGAAGTGATTTTGTCTTTCCTGACGGAGTCACTTTCTTTTTCCTTTCATATCATACCATTTTATCAAACTCCTATTTTTTCTTTGTTTTTTGAGAATTTATCAAATTCCTCTTAAAAAAGACTAACCATCAAATACTTATAAATAGTAATAATTATATACAAAAGTTAAAAAAAAAAGTTTCTTATTTTTGCAATTGGTGACTGCTTTGTCATAAATAGTTGCAGTACTAAAGTGGTATGATAACTGTTAAGTGCCTGCTCTTTCGTCCCATTTTTTGTTTCTTCCGTTTTCTGTTTCTTATGATAATGATGTTTTACCTAAGAGCAAGAAATCTTATAAATTTGATACGTAGGGCAGGGGCGGACCCAAGGGGGGGCTGGGGGTGGCCATGGCCCCTACAAACTTCTTATTGTTTCCTATTATGTAGGTAGAAATTATGGAAAATTTTGAAATCGTTTAAAATTGCCCCCCTCATCTTTGGAAAAAATATATAAATTATGAGTAAAGGAAGCTGTAAAAGTGCGAATACATCCTGTTATAGGAA
This sequence comes from Linanthus parryae, assembly GCA_023055425.1. Classification (NCBI taxonomy): domain Eukaryota; kingdom Viridiplantae; phylum Streptophyta; class Magnoliopsida; order Ericales; family Polemoniaceae; genus Linanthus; species Linanthus parryae. The sequence continues at coordinate 101,629,641 of JALGPY010000004.1, forward strand.
ATCTTATAGAATTTTACTATATTTGAGATCAATTTTTATTAATAGGTAGTAAACGATTTAAGGAGATTTTAGAGTAAATTGAGTAAAAAATGATACTTCAAATTGTAACCAATCCCTATTATTGTGGACTAGAGTATCACTATCCCTAAATTGGATAGTTTTTTGAAGTTTTTTTTTTCTCTGAAATGAATTTAGAGGTGTTATCCAAAATTTATATTTACAAATGTGGTAAAAAAAAGAACAACTTCTAAGTATAGGATGAGCATTATAGTGGACGTGAGAATCACTCACAACTTATCTTCAATTAGTTAGGGATGTAGTTGAAAAAAAGCTCTCTCCTATTAATGAGGGATGTCCAAAGAGAGTTGGTAGTTAGGGATGTCCAAGAAGAGTGAGTAATTAGAGATATAATAAGTAGGTGAGATCTAATGGTGGGAATTAGGTTAATTTAATCTAACGATTGAAAAATCATAAGTTAGCAATAAACTAATCAAGTTATCAAAGCTCTAGTGAATATTTCCCTAAAAAAAAAGAAAAAAAGAAAAACTCTACTGAATACAATACATAAGGCGTTTGAGGTTTTTGTAATAAAAAAAGTACAGGAGTCTTTCCTTTTACTCTTCTCAATTAGTAAGTTTCCGCAAATCTTCAATCTAAAAATCTTCTTAATCAGCAATTAACTTTTTTACTTTCTTAAGTTAGGTTTTGACTTTTTTCAACAATGTTAATGTAATGCTTCTATTGATGTATAGTTAGTTTGACTGAAATTGGGTATGACCCATGAGAACTTCGTTATTTGCTTTCTTGCGTGACGTCATTTTGTTAGGTTAATTGACTTTGGATGTTGTGTTTTGTTGCTATGCATCTTGACCCCCATTATAAAAATCTTGCGTCCGCCACTAACGTAGGGTGTAAGTATTCTTTAATTTTCTGGTTTAATTTCGTTCGTGAAGTATTAGCTTACAATTTTCAACCATAAAATTCTAGTTCGAGTATTCGCTTGCGAATTTATTTTTGTGATCTTTCATTCCCGTAACTTCCATTTCGTTGTGGGAAGTTAATTAGAAATTTAGAGTCCAAAAGGAACGACATAATTTGTGACTACCATTATTTCAACGTGGCCATCTTCATGTTTGGAAGAATACAAAAGTCGTTGGAACCAAATTGCATGAGGCACCTACCGCTCCAGTTCACAATAATGCAATGCGAGTGATGACACACAAAATAGTACTGGTAACTTAATATGATACCACTTTGTTCCTTCTCTTTCTAACCAAATTGACTTTTACCACTACTCATCGGGCCGGTGATTTAAAGAGCAAAATGAAGGTAGTTTTTTGATAATTTCTTTACAATGATGTCGAGTAAAAATTATTCTATCACACGGTGAAAAATTATCAAAAAGTGACTCAGGTACGAGAAAAAAAAAGTCAAATAGACACAAAGAAATGGAACAGAGTGATATCTTGTTTGCTAGCTAGTGGTATAATGTTGAAGGACGTACAAGATCTATCACATACAGATCTACAACATGAATTATAGCGGAAGATTCATGTGTTTACCTTGTCTTTCTTAGCTCCTAAGCGCAACGGATGATCGTAGGATGCTTGCTTTCACGTGCTCTTCTTGCTCCCACAATCTGGCTCGAATCACTAGGACGAGAGCTCTGATCCACACCAAGTTCCACCCAATGGAGGCTAGTTGAAGAGAGAGTCTAGGGTTTACTGTATTATGATCAGCACATGATCTCTACAGTATTGTGTATATTATTATGACTCTCATATAATATGTGTAGGAGGCTGTCTCCTTATATAGACAGACTTATACCTAATTGCAACATAACCCCCTAGGGTTTGTCCTTGCTACTAACCCCATAAGGTTTGAGCTTGTCTCACCTAAACCCATAAGTTTAGGTTAATTGCACTGTGCACCCCACATGGGCGCACATAATGCTAACATCTCCCACTCACACAGTGGGGTTGCACAAATACAGTAGTTCTAGTCTCCCTCAATCTCCAACTATTATCATCTGCCAAAGTGTTATGTGGCCTTGGTGTGTGACTGTGAGAGAACCTGCATTTCGAGAGATCCATACTCTAAACTCATACGAGACGAGCTAGCAGCAGGCGTACTCAACCCTTTAAGAAATAATGCAATACATATATATATCTCTCGTATTCCCCAGATTCTGTATATTGTCATCTCATAGACCATGAGCACCTACCTTGTCCCGAAGGTCGTGCGTCAATGAGTCTATATCTCCTTTATTATATTCATATCCTGCATGATCCCATAAGATCTCGTAGGTGGGCCCAATGAATATGATAAAGAGCGATGCAATTAGAATCTTCCTTTCTATCCATTGTCGCTTTGATTCGGAGTCAGCTGCTTTCCTAGCAATGTCCTGGTAGGCCGAATCATTCATAGCCGTGAGGTGTCACGCTAAAGTAGCACCACCGAACCGTCTCTCCCCGACATGGATGAAAGTACTAAGGGTATACAGTGTCAATCATTTTTATATGATCGACGAGGCTCACACGGCGAGGAAACTCAGGGACTAGTTCTACTCGCCACCTCATGTCACTCATAAGCACGCGTTATCTCATAAGATGTGCGCCATAGTGTTTGGACTCTATCAGAGCACATGTCCTATCCCATAGGGACCACTATACAGATGTAAGTCCAACAGCCCATATGACTATTAACCCGAGTACTGAGTGTTGCACATATGAAATCGAAATCAGTTCTCTCATCTGGCTTTCTCTACGCAGACTATACATGGTTCGGGGTAGTAACCATGCTCGAATGGCCATAATCCAATCTCACCTTGGAACTTATTCCAATGCGACAAATGAATCCGTCTGACAGGGTCTTGCACTATTGATTGATGTCCAGCTCTTGTCATAGGCCATGCGCCTCATATGACAGGAGTCATCATATCATAGGCTTCTAGCGCTTGTCGGGATTCTGTCTCATCTCCTACTCACCTAGACAATCCAGGATATTGTAAAGGCGGTTGCTCGTGTGAGAGAGTCAACCTAGTGTCCGCGCGACATGTTCTATTCTAGTGTAGGATATGTAAACAACATGTAGCATAACAAATCCAATTAAAATCGAGTTATCAATGTCTCATATGCTCATCAATCATATTGCTAGTGATTGACTACCGAGTCCCAATTTTCTAAAGCAATCCACAAAGACGACTCTTATGTGGTTTAGGAATGGGAGGAACCTACATTTTTTTGTCCCGTAGTCGATCTACTCCAAGGTTACTCTTTAGGTAGTTATTTCACCTTTTGTGAAAACAATACCCTTTTCTATATGTTTGGCCTTGTCAAAAGTACTGTAGCCGTATGCTAGCACTACAGGTTGGTTGACAGCTCATAAGCTTATCAGAAACCTTTTTATCCAAACATATTTCTGTCCGGTGACAGAACAGGCAATCGTGCTTCGCTTCCATGATCGATGGAGCGGACTAATACGGTTGTGCAACACTTATGCTGCTGTTCCATGCGATGTCATCTAGCATGGACTATAGCCTGAGTCGGATCAACGTGTATCTAGGTCCCCACCCTAGTCAGCATGCATAGCTGGCTAGTCGAAGCATCATCTCCGATAGTTATAACACGTGATCCTCCATACCGAGTATCCTTTTGGTTGCAATCTAGTGTCTTAAGTTAGATTTCCTGAAATCCACTCTTCCGATTGCATAGGGTTTGTGGGGTCTCAGTATATACCATAGTATATAGCAGACTCACACTGCATCAGGCACTTTGGTTATTTTGTCAATCTTGTATGGTGTCTTCTAGGGCACATATTCAGGCTCGTAAAATCCTGCAGCGAGTTATAGGAGTATCACAAGGCATTGGGTCCATTACATGGAATCGTTCAAAGTATCTTCTTGTTGTCCGCCTTATGCGTCAATATAAGAAGTCCTTTTGAACGAACGAGAGTGCATCTCGCCCTACTAATATCCTTCGTCACAAATCGAAAGGATATCCACCCTATAGTGGATGTGAAATAGTCCTTAGACTCTCCTGGAAATAGTGCGTCATCGATAATAAGTGACGTGTTCATCTACTCTCTACGACCGAGAGTGATATGCAGCGGTTTTCATCCATTGATAAAATACCGCTGACTTAGAGGACTAATTAAGATCATACATAGGCTTAATTAGCTTGCACCTATTCGTGCATTTGATCATACATCTCGAAACCCTGTGGTCGAGTCGTACATATCACCTCTCTGATTTCTCTATCGAGAAATTCAGTCGTCACGTTTATCGAGAATGGAGCCTTATTTCCATCATCACAACTATCACCGATATCTCTGCAAGTCGTATGCCTTAGTATGCTTCCGTCTGTGTCACTCTGAATGACCTTGGAAATCCATCTATTTCCAATAGTCTAACATCCAGCCGAAAAGTCAACCTAGCCTTAAACTTGGTTGGTCCTTTACAGACTCTAACTTTTCCTGTAAAGCCTACTTTTCATTCTTCACAATTAGGGAACGATAAGGCATAGTATTCTATCCTATCGATTATGCAAGGTGATCCTTAAGATCATCCCTTCGATCTCAAATAGTCGATGGGACATGCTCCTATGAGCAGTTCCTTTGCATAGGAGGATCATAATTTGCTCTCACCCCTATGGATGGGCACCTCGCTTAGAAAGTCACTCCCACTGTCCGAAGGATCCTTGAGGGACTAACTCCTCATGATGGACTAAGAAACAGGGTATTTTCTAGCGGTTCCTCCTTGCTCGCCGAGATTATCATCTCTACGAACATTCCCTTAATTATGGACATCTCCTTTATGAGAAAACATATATCTTGTGAATCCATTTGCGTTACACTACTAACCGGCTGTTGCGTTTCGAATACGCAACCCCCTAAAGTACTCCGAATAGTATGGGAAGATATGTTACTCCATGAAGATACATTTCTTCCATCTAGGGTATAAATTCCTTCTTGTCAGGCGATGAAATATCCTGGGGCAATATCCTAGGTTCATCATCTTGCGTGGTGACTATTATGTCTTCCCCTTCGATGTCAAATCGTCGACGGGGTACGCTCCAACGAGCGCTCCTACGCAAAGAGGGTTCTTCTTCAGCATTATCGTCATATACAATAGGCTGCTCACTAGGTAAGGCACTCCCACTGTTCTCAAGATACATAGGAACAAATTCCTCTTGAGTAGTGGTGAATTGAGTGTCATCTAGTGGTTCCTCTTACTCGTAGAGAATACCATCTCCACGAGCTTCTCCCTGACTAGGAAAATTAGTTAGCTCATAAGCTGCCGATCCCTATGGCCTAAGGTGACCTCATATAGGTTGCCTTTTGGTCCACATCTCGTAGGGCGTAGTGGCTACAGACTTGGTGGGTTCTTGGTTGAGTAAATCGACAGACGTTTAACAAAGCGTCTCCTCAAGATAGGGAACTTATACTTTGCACGTACTATCATACATCGAACCATCTCAGGCTGTATCCTATTCCACCTATCCGCCACAGCAATCTGCTGCGGGGCATGGGAATAGCCAACTGCCTAACTACTCTCCATCACATAGCTCTTGCTAAGATAGACACTCGCAGTCTCATTTTGGCTAAGGACATATCCTTTTATCCAGACGGTTTTCTACCTTTTGTAGATACCTGTCTCAAGCACCCTTGTGCCTCAGACTTATGTGGCCCAAGCACACATAGTTGAGATGCGTACAATAATCTACGAATGTGATGGAACAGTAAGCACCATGTCTTTAGCTATTAACATTTAATGGAACACAAATACAACAGAATGAATTAATATGTAAAGACTCAATAATCTTTACTGCTTTACTGGATGGTTTGCCTTTCGCCTTTCGTGTAAGGCAAGAATCACACATAGGTAAGGACACCTTGGGCATATTCCAAGCAGGCCTACCTTAGCTAGCCTGAACATCCTTTCCTGATGTAGTGTGTCACAATCTAGCGCGCTACATATCAGAATCTTAAGGCACAACCCTAGAGTTGATATCCAAAGATCCTGAGGCGTTATTTATGCTAGAAATTAAGAGTGCATAACCATTCATAACATGACCAATTACAAAGTAAAACTGTAACCAAAATAAATTTTGGTGGCTACTCCATCAAAGATAATCTCATGGATCCTTAGACGAGAAGTTAGTACCATGTCTGGCCTTCTAGTCTTAGGGAAACATCCTTTTCCTCCTTTGCATTTGCCTGTCCTGGGCTATTGGTCATGTACCAATATTTTGCCCTCATTCCCTTATCCTTGCCCCACCTGTTCCTCACGGTCCTAATAACGGAGTAGGGACTAAATCTGCCGATCATACTTCATCCATAGCCTTTAGCAATCATATATTGCTTAGACTTCAAAAGTATGCTGAACTAGTATACTTAGCAATCACATATTGCTTAGATCCTAGAACGGAGTGATGTTTGGTCTTATCCAAACATCTTGACACTCTCAAAGTGCGTCATATAACGTTTCCATGGCACTTTCATGAAACGTGGCAGAGATAGCAACAAATTGCTAATCGGATAACTTAAACACGATAGTTTAAGGTAGGATTTATGAGTCATTACTCACAATTTTAATGAGGCAAATGGCTAAGGTGGATCCAAGATTCTTCTTTGGCTCATTCCTACAATCTTTGAATCTCAAAGTGGTCTTGAACTTGCTGATGAGGTCATTTCCCCACCTTGGCATAGCACGCTCTATGACATTTATCTTGACTGCCTCCCACTATTGGTTATGTTGGTGTGGGGTCCACATCAATGGTGGACTCGCCACATTGGATAAATGCTCGCGTGAGCTGTTAATAACAAATGAAAAAGAAAAAAAAAAAAGGAATATGTTGCTGTCTCCAGGTTGTGGCAGTAAGGTGTGAATTCATTTTGAATTCGCCTAGTTGTCTACGTGGCACTTTAGTAGCCAATGATGGACACTTTTGTTTTCTCACATGTACTGTGAGTGGTGGGTGTGTCTCACAATCACACAGAGAGAGTTGAGAGGCAACAAAGTGGGTTTTGGAGAAGAAACAGCAGCACTGCTGCTGGGTTTATTTTTGAGCGACCAGCAACTTTTCCGGCGAGATCCGACGGTGAAAAGTTGTCCGATTCGGCTCAAACTTCAGGGGTTTGTTCCTGATGGTATCCTCCTCACATCCAACGGTTGGATTTCCGGTTAGCCTCTTCTAAGTTCACTTTCTCGGTTTACCCTAGATACTTTGTCTAGATGTTTAGGTGATCCCAAGATTGTGTTTTTCTTGGATGTGTTGATTCTCTAGTAGTACTAGAGTGTGTATCCCATTATTGTTGTTATAGTGGAAGCTTTGAGTCGAGAGTGGCTCCGTGGTTTTTCCCGATTTCGGGTTTTCCACGTTAAAAATTGTCTTGTCTTGTTTTTAGCTTATTGTCTACTTGCAATTGTGGTGCTCTCCGTTTAGTTGCATATTCGTGGGGAAAGTTTGATTCTTTGGGTTACTTGCTTCCGCTACGGCTTTTTGATTTAGTCGTGTTTTGAGCCCGGATTCCCCAACAAGTGGTATCAGAGCCAGGTTCATTGTTGTTGGCTCGGTTGTTTGTTGACTAAAATGGATGAGCATAGTGTTGGTGGCACGATGATAAAATTGACTTCGGCAAATTATTCAATTTGGAAGCCAAGGATGGAGGATTTGTTATTCTGCAAGGATTTGTATGATCCTGTCGAAGGTGATTCTTCGAAGCCCGCCACCATGACAGACAAAGCATGGGACACATTGCATAGGAAGACTGTGGCCACTATCAGACAGTGGATTGACCAAAGCGTTTTTCACAACGTCGCCAAAGAGACAAGAGCGGACGTGTTGTGGAAAAAGCTAGAGTCTTTGTATGAGAGACAGACAGCTCAGAACAAGATGCACCTCATGAAGCGGCTTGTGAATTTGAGGTACAGGGATGGCCAGAGTGTGTCTGAGCATATGAGCAGGTTTCAGGAGGTCATGAATCAGCTGACGGCGATGCAGATTGTGTTTGATGATGAGATTCAGGCGTTGTTCCTTCTCAGTAGCTTGCCGGATAGTTGGGAAACTTTGACAGTGGCTCTCAGCAATTCAGCTCCGGATGGAAAGTTGACTAATGACATGGTCAAGGATAGCTTGTTGAATGAAGAAGCTAGACGGTCCGAGTCAGGCATGAACTCGGAGGCTGAGGCACTGGTTTCTGAAAAGAAACAGGATAGAGGGAGAAGTCACAGCAGGGGTCCTAAGAAAAACAGGAACAACTCGAGAGGCCAGTCGAGTGATTGGAAGAAAAGTGTGACATGCTACCATTGTGGGGGTATGGGACATTTCAAAAAAGAGTGCAGGAAGCTGAAGAACAAGGGACAGAATGGGTCAGACAACAAGAATGAGAAGACAGTTGCTACGACGACTAAGGATGATACTCTCATTGTCTATGGAGAGAATGTTGTCAGTATAGCTTGTCAGAGCAGCAGCTGGGTTATTGATAGCGGGGCATCCATTCATGTTACCTCCAGGAGGGAGTTCTTCTCATCTTACATACCAGGTGACTATGGTGTTGTCAAGATGGGGAATGATGGTGTGTCAAAGATCATTGGCATGGGTGATGTGTTCTTGGAGACTAACACTGGAAGCAAGCTTGTTCTCAGGGATGTCAGACATGTTCCAGATATTCGGCTGAATTTGATTTCTGCAGGGAAGCTTGATGAAGACGGGTATAGCAATCATTTCGGTGATGGGAAATGGAGACTTACTCGGGGCTCGCTGGTTGTTGCTAGAGGGATGAAGGAGTGTTCACTGTATGTGATGCACGCGAAGCTTACCAGTTCAGTGGTAAATGCGGTTGATGATTCCTCTACAGAGTTGTGGCACAAGAGATTGGGTCACATGAGTCAGAAAGGACTTGATGTCCTAACCAAGCGAGAGAAGCTCTCTGGTATTAAAGGTAATCCTTTGAAGCATTGTACTCATTGTTTGGCTGGAAAGCAACACAGGTTGAGTTTTCAGCATTCTTATGGTTCTAGAAAGTCTGCTATTCTAGAACTGGTACATTCTGATGTTTGTGGACCCATGAAGACAAGAACACTTGGTGGTGCGAGATACTTTGTCACTTTCATTGATGATCATTCAAGGAAAGTGTGGGCATACACTCTTCGGAGTAAGGACCAAGTGGCTGATGTGTTTAAGGAGTTTCATGCTAGTGTTGAGAGGGAAACTGGAAAGCCATTGAAGTGCATCAGGACTGACAATGGCGGTGAGTACAAGGGTTCCTTTCACTGGTATTGCAGGAACCATGGGATTAAGCATCAGAGGACACCTCCCAAGACCCCACAGCATAATGGTGTAGCAGAAAGGATGAACAGGACCATGATTGAGAAGATCAAATGTATGTTGTCACAGGCAAAGCTGCCAAGAACCTTTTGGGGTGAGGCGATGAGAACAGCTGTGGATTTGATCAATCTCTCTCCTTCAGTTCCTTTGGAGACAGATATACCTGACAGGGTTTGGACAGGTAGAGATGTGTCTTACGATCACTTGAGAGTGTTCGGGTGTCGGGCATTTGTACATGTCCCGAAAGATGAGAGATCGAAGCTTGACGACAAATCCAAGCAGTGTATCTTTCTGGGTTATGGCCATGAGGAGTTTGGATACCGGTTATGGGATCCAGTTACCAAGAAGATTGTCAGGAGCCGAGATGTGGTATTTCTCGAAGATCAGACTATTGAGGACATTGATAGATGTGATAAGCCTCAGGCTGATGGTGATGATTTGGTGGACATGAGTCCAGTTCCTACTCCAGCTGAGCATGGTGATGAGATAGTGCAGGATGATCAGGGTGATGCAGGTGATGTTGATCCACCTCCAGTTGATGATCAGGCAGATGCACAGGATGAGGTGGTACCTCCAGAGCCACCAGCTCCAGCTGTTACAGAGTTGAGGAGATCTAGCAGAGATCGTCAACCCTATCGGAAGTATTCTCCGTCTGAGTATGTGACACTCACGGATGAGGGGGAGCCAGAGAGCTATGATGAGGCCATGACAGTTGACAAGAAAGAGAAATGGCTGAAAGCCATGGAATCTGAGATGCGGTCCTTACATGAGAACAACACCTATGAGTTGGTGGAGTTGCCTAAGGGTAAGAGAGCACTCAAGAACAGATGGGTCTACAGGTTGAAGTCTGAGAACTCGGAACCAAGGTATAAAGCAAGATTGGTTGTCAAAGGGTTCAGGCAGAAGAAAGGAGTAGACTACAAGGAGATATTCTCACCGGTGGTGAAGATGTCGTCTATCCGGGTTGTTCTGGGTATAGCTGCCAGTAGAGACTGGGAGATTGAGCAGCTTGATGTCAAGACTGCGTTCCTTCATGGTGATTTGGAGGAGGAGATCTACATGGAACAGCCGGAGGGTTTCAGAGTTCAGGGAAAGGAGAATCTCGTGTGCAAGCTGAAGAAGAGTCTGTATGGCTTGAAGCAGGCACCAAGGCAGTGGTATAGGAAGTTTGACTCATTCATGGGGGAGCATGGATATAAGAAGACAACTTCAGATCATTGTGTATTTGTGAAGAATTTCTCTGACGGTGATTCGATCATTCTTCTTCTGTATGTCGATGACATGTTGATTGTTGGTCGTGATGCCAGCAAGATTGCCAGGTTGAAGAAGGAGTTGGGCAAATCCTTTGCTATGAAGGATTTGGGGTCCGCGGAGCAAATTCTGGGTATGAGAATTTCGCGAGACCGGAAAGCCAAGAGGCTTTGGTTATCTCAGGAGTCCTACATTGAGAAGGTCCTGAAGAGGTTCAATATGGACCAGGCGAAGCCAGTTAGTACACCTCTTGCAGGTCATTTCAAGTTGAGCTCAAAGCAGAGTCCCAAGACAGAGGCAGAGAAGGAAGACATGATGTCGGTTCCATATGCGTCTGCGGTGGGTAGTTTGATGTACGCCATGGTGTGTACGAGGCCGGACATAGCTCATGCGGTTGGCGTTGTTAGCCGGTTTCTCTCCAATCCTGGTAGAGAGCATTGGTCTGCGGTTAAGTGGATATTCAGGTATCTCAGGGGTACTTCTCAGTTGTGTATTTGCTTTGGTAATGGTGATCCTACTCTTGTTAGTTTCACGGATGCTGACATGGCTGGGGATATCGATTCGAGGAAGTCTACGTCTGGGTATCTAAACACTTTTGCAGGGGGAGCGGTGTCGTGGCAGTCTAGGTTGCAGAAATGCGTTGCATTGTCTACTACTGAGGCTGAGTTTATTGCAGCTACTGAGGGTTGCAAGGAGTTGCTTTGGATGAAGAAGTTGTTACAACAGCTCGGGTTGAAGCAAGAGAAGTATACTCTGTACTGTGACAGTCAGAGTGCGATCCATCTTAGCAAGAACTCGAGTTTTCACTCGAGATCAAAGCACATCGATGTGAGGTATCATTGGATACGGGATGTGTTGGATGGGAAGTCGGTTGAACTTGTGAAAATTCACACCGACGACAATGGCGCTGATATGATGACGAAGTCCGTACCGGTTGCGAAGCTTGAAGTGTGTAGAAGCATCGCGGGTATGGAGTCCTCCATATGAGGTGGAGGGGGAGAATGTTGGTGTGGGGTCCACATCAATGGTGGACTCGACACATTGGATAAATGCTCGCGTGAGCTGTTAATAACAAATGAAAAAGAAAAAAAAAAAGGAATATGTTGCTGTCTCCAGGTTGTGGCAGTAAGGTGTGAATTCATTTTGAATTCACCTAGTTGTCTACGTGGCACTTTAGTAGCCAATGATGGACACTTTTTTTTCTCACATGTACTGTGAGTGGTGGGTGTGTCTCACAATCACACAGAGAGAGTTGAGAGGCAACAAAGTAGGTTTTGGAGAAGAAACAGCAGCACTGCTGCTGGGTTTATTTTTGAGCGACCAGCAACTTTTCCGGCGAGATCCGACGGTGAAAAGTTGTCCGATTCGGCTCAAACTTCAGGGGTTTGTTCCTGGTGGTATCCTCCTCACATCCAACGGTTGGATTTCCGGTTAGCCTCTTCTAAGTTCACTTTCTCGGTTTACCCTAGATACTTTGTCTAGATGCTTAGGTGATCCCAAGATTGTGTTTTTCTTGGATGTGTTGATTCTCTAGTAGTACTAGAGTGTGTATCCCATTATTGTTGTTATAGTGGAAGCTTTGAGTCGAGAGTGGCTCCGTGGTTTTTCCCGATTTCGGGTTTTCCACGTTAAAAATTGTCTTGTCTTGTTTTTAGCTTATTGTCTACTTGCAATTGTGGTGCTCTCCGTTTAGTTGCATATTCGTGGGGAAAGTTTGATTCTTTGGGTTACTTGCTTCCGCTACGGCTTTTTGATTTAGTCGTGTTTTGAGCCTGGATTCCCCAACAGGTTAGCCTAAAGATAATGTTCATGTGCTGCTGTGACAACTATTCATCACAGGTTCGACCATACTTGTAGGTGTTTTGACAAACTATGTCCAACGATTTGGTTACATAGTACGATGACTTGTCATATCGTTTATTGTCACTATTTTAGCCTTTACAGTTTCAATTTAGACACGATTGATCTTGAGACATTGCATAGGAAATTAATACTAGCATTTTCTTAGCTCCGAAATAACATGATACATGATTAAAATTTCATAGTTCATCATAAGGACTCCACCAAAACCTAGCAGCAATTCTAGGAATCAAATATCATCACTTATGATTCCCCATTAGTTTCAATCATGCATAACCATGTGAGCTCTTTTGTTTTAGTTCTTTAGCATGCGAGGTTATACAAATATATCCAATGACACGCAGTTATAACGTAAAACAAGCATAAGCATAAATAAATATGTAATGGATGTGGCCCCTAAGGTGCACTCCCACTATTGAGAGTATGTCTTGAGCAAGTCTTGAACTTCTCGCCTCATGGATCTCGCCTCATCTCGAGTGCTCCTTGAAGCTTCCCTGTTCGTCTCTTTACTCCATGCACCTCGCGCCATAGCTTTTGGTTTGGCCACCTCTCTTGAAGCTTCTATTCTTCAATCTTCACTAAATATCTTATTTCTAAGAAGTAACCTCTAATAGGCGATTTAGATGAGAAGAGAAGACAATAGAGTATGTAGAGAGGCACGACACGCAGGCCGTATTTTAATTGATTACATATTCAAAACCAAAACCAAATATAAAACCATCTAAGCCACATCCATGCATCAAACACATCCATTCAACCCACAACAGCATGTATAATAATAAAATAAACATACTGGAATTTTCTGGAAAATTCCAGAATTAAAGAATAATTACTGGAAATTAATAAGCAATAAATCAATCAACTAATAAGATCGAAAATTGCTCCCAACTACCTAGGATCTCACCTCCTATCTCATAAGGTAGGGAAAAATGTCCTAAGTATCCAGAAAAAATTTGGGCTCAAAAAAGTGTGTTTAAGGACGTCTAATTGCCTCGGGAAGTGTGCTAAACACTAATTAATTAATCTGGAAAAATAATAAAATTTTCTGTTTTTTCCAAAAATCATGAAAAAATCCCAGAAAATAGGAAATTTAATTCTGAGCATATAGAAAAAAATTTGGCGAAAAATAGTGGCCGGAGGAGGGCTCACGCGCCCACACGCGCCGCCGCGCGTGGGCGAGTCCGCCTCCGTCACGCGCTGACGTCGGCCGCGTGCCACGTCAGCTGCCACGTGGCATGCCACGTCAGCCATGTGCTGACATCAGCAGTCACGTCACCATACCACGTCAGCAGCCCACGTGGCTGCCACGTCATCTGCCACGTCAGCAATTGCTGACGTGGCACCGCCACGTCATCTGCCACGTCAGCCCTAGGGCCACGTGAGCAGCCGCCGCCAGCCCCTTGGCGCGTGCGGCGCGTGGCGGCGCGTGGTCGCGCGTGGAAGCGGCGTCGGTGGCGCGTGAGGCCCACGCGCCGCCTTCCCGGCCTCCGTTTCCGGCGATCTTTACATCGTTGGAATCGTCGTTTCATGTAGATCAAGATTATGTATTCAAAACCCAGTTTTAACATGTTTTGAAAAAATCTTTTTACTGTTCAGATCAATCAGTCCAGATTTATACTGTTTCGAATCTTAGAAAATTCATAACTAATTCTCTGTTCGTCCAAAAATTACAAAATTTATATTTCTGGAATCCTTGTGAAAAATCCTATCTAACCATATAGGTTTCACTAACAGATTATGAAATTTCAAAAACTCGAATTTTTTATCTGATTCGGGAACGCATAACTAGGCACGAAAAACAAGCCTAAGGCTCTGATACCAATGAAGGACGTACAAGATCTATCACATACAGATCTACAACATGAATTATAGCGGAAGATTCATGTGTTTACCTTGTCTTCCTTAGCTCCTAAGCGCAACGGATGATCGTAGGATGCTTGCTTTCACGTGCTCTTCTTGCTCCCACAATCTGGCTCGAATCACTAGGACGAGAGCTCTGATCCACACCAAGTTCCACCCAATGGAGGCTAGTTGAAGAGAGAGTCTAGGGTTTACTGTATTATGATCAGCACATGATCTCTACAGTATTGTGTATATTATTATGACTCTCATATAATATGTGTAGGAGGCTGTCTCCTTATATAGACAGACTTATACCTAATTGCAACATAACCCCCTAGGGTTTGTCCTTGCTACTAACCCCATAAGGTTTGAGCTTGTCTCACCTAAACCCATAAGTTTAGGTTAATTGCACTGTGCACCCCACATGGGCGCACATAATGCTAACAAATGTATTCTGCTCGAAGCAAAATGCATAATGTATGAGCTCACTCACGCTCTTCGATCTTATGCTATTTGTTGCACTTGGAATAACACTTTGAAATTTTATGGTGTACCTTTTCTTATTAAGAAAAAAATACCTTTACTACAAAAGGTTACTATAAATCTAAAGATAAATTTGACATGGTATGAAATTACTAAACTAAACTTTATAGTTTTGTTCCAATATGTTGTTTTACTCTTTCCTTTTGAAAATTAACCTATTTTTTTTCCTCATCTACTTTGTGTGTGTCCAATCTCTAGTTTATACACAACAATCTGGTATACTTGAGTCTTGGGTTAGTGGTGCCTGATTTTTCAGACTTCTTCTTTTTTTTTTTTTTTTTTGAAATTAGACTTCTTTTTTGTTTAAAAAACTAGAGTTTGTAAGATTTTAATGTTTTTTTAGTTAATTTCAGTTTCTAAACGAATACCAAATGACTCAGTTTTTCTCTTCTTATTATGGGGAAACTCGCTGTCACCGTTTGTTACAGGAGCAAGCGGTAACGCAATTTTGGGGACAATGTTGCCCTTCTAATGTTATATACTACCTCATTTCTCTATCTATATTCACAGTTTAACTTTTAACTTTTTCGTCCGTACATATAGTGTTGAACCATCATCTTCTTTGGATTTTTAACGAAATTGCCCTCTCCCTTATACGGGGAAAATGGATGAACATTATTTAACACATCCTATTACATCAGCTACAATGGGGTGTAAGTATAATTTCTAAAACATAAGGGGGTGAGAGTGTATTTTACCTTTACTGAAATTGAGTAAAAATCCCTTCAAATCTGTATTTTAGTGACTGACGACGGTTACTTGGAAGTAACAAATTGCAACAATACAAAAAAGAGACGGTGACTACCCAACAAGACACCTCTCTCTATCTCTGTGTTTGTCTATAAGTGGGGAAGCTGATTTTTCAGAGATAGATAGTGGGGAGAGCAAGTTCAGAATTGTCCATTTGCTCTGTGAAAAGCTTCAAGATAAACTCCACAAACTATTCTCTGTAGATACTATAATTTTCGTCTGTGGAGAGAGATTTTGCTCAAGATAAGATCAATCAATCCTCCTATGGCTGCAGCTCGAAGAATCTCATCCTTGCTCTCTCGTTCACTCTTTCTCCGTCCTTCCCCTGCTTCCTCCTCCTTAATCTCTCAAGGTGACTCTCTCTCTCTCTCAATAATTTTTTCTTTTTGGTTCCCGACTCGAACCCGTAATCCGGTCCGACCCGGATCGCATGCCTGGTATGGCAGGTGAGTCTCCCAGTGGGAATCTTCTGCATACACAAACACTCGAACCGGAGATCTGCTTAAACGGAACCAAGTTGCTTACCACTTGGACCAACTCCCATTGGTTATCTCAATAATTTTCATAAGAGTAGATAGTAGATAAATATGGACACACATTCATTTTCTCTGCTTTCCCAATCTTTATCTGCTTATTTGATCAATCTCTCACCCACAATGGCCAATCCTCTGTCTTCTTGCTCTCTGTCCTGTTTTGAGATCTGCTGATTTCTTGATTATTTCATCTTGTAATTCATGGGTGGTTGATCCTTTAAGGTGGAAACTCTGTGATCCCTAGAGTCTCAATAATAAAATGGGCTTTTTAGGATAAGTGGTCCACTCTACTGTGTGTTAGAGAATAAAAATGATAACACTTTTTCAATCATCTTAGACCATTCGGATGATCAGTTTTCATGTAACCCTATAGTATATTACTACTTCACAACAACCTTAAATCTGTAATTAAAATCAATAACTTAATTACTAAATTACTTCAGTGTGACTGTGTTTATGTGACTGATCATTGTAATGTACTGATACGTTTTCAGGAAGATGTAGCAACCGGTACAGCACGGCGGCGGCGTTGGAGGAGCCGATTACGCCGCCTGTGAAGATCAATCACACTCAGCTTCTGATTAATGGGCAGTTTGTGGATTCAGCTTCAGGTGATTGTTTTATCGCGTTGAAAATTGGTATTATGGGATTGTATTCTATGGTATTGTATAATTATATTGATGATGGTGGTCTTATGATGTTATTAGGGAAAACATTTCCAACCTATGATCCTAGGACAGGAGAGGTAATTGCTCAGGTTGCAGAGGGCGATTCAGAAGATATCGACCGGGCTGTGTCTGCCGCTCGCAAGGCGTTTGATGAAGGCCCTTGGCCTAAAATGACAGCTTATGTAAGGAGATCTTAATTTCATATAAATCAACTTTTAGGCATGTTTGAGAGCAGTTTCATTTAATCATATATGTGTTGGCTATAGGTCTGGGCGTGGGACGGGTTGGGTCGGGCCGGGCCGAACCGGGCCGATTGTCTGAAATTGTGAACCCAAGTCCAACCCAACCCGCCGAACGGGCAAGACTCAACCCCAAGCCCATAACCTTCAAAAAATTGAACCCAACCCAACTCACGGGCCAAATATTTAATTTAATTTAATATAAAAATAGAATTAGTGATTGAAAAAATAATGACAAGATATTCAATTTTCTATTTTTAAATATATTTTCTATGTTTGGTATCTAACATATCATATTGAACGTGTAATTTATAGAGTACACTTAGATAGATAAGTACATACTTTTTTTTTTTGAAGAAAGATAGATAAGTACATACTTACATGTAAGTAGTAAAAGTTTTTTTTCTCAAAAAGAAAAGTAGTAAAAGTAATAGTGAATTCGGGCCGGGCCAGGCTGGCCTTGGGCCAAAGTTACATAACCAGGCCCAACCCCATATGTTGGTCAGACTCAAATTTCAAGCCAAAGCCCATGACGGGCAGAAATTTGTTGAATCCAAGCCCGTAAAATCCCAGGTTGGGCTGGGCGGGTTGGTCGGGCCACTGGGCCGATGACCAGCCCTAGCTGTCTTGTCTATGGTCTAAACAATGTGAATCCCTAAGTGAATCTTAAATAGGCAAATTAGAAAGAATAAAAAGATCATTATAGCTCCCAGAGCCCTTTATTGCAAGCCAGTTTTTGCTAATGCACTTGGGAATTCAGGAGAGGTCAAGGATTCTACTGCGGTTCGCTGACTTGGTGGAAAAAAACATTGAAGAGCTCGCAGCTCTGGAGACATGGAACAATGGAAAGCCCTTCGAACAGGCTGCTAAAGCGGAATTGCCTATGTTTGTTAGGCTATTTCACTACTATGCTGGTAAGAGCGCTGAAACCAACATTGCATATCCTGCATATATGTGTGCTGCTTGAATCATATTTGACGAACATCTTAGAAGATGTTGAAGTAATCTGTTTTTGGAGTGTGCAGGTTGGGCAGATAAAATTCACGGTCTAACAGTCCCAGCAGATGGACCGTACCACGTGCAGACATTGCACGAACCAATAGGCGTTGCGGGACAGATTATTCCGTGGAACTTCCCACTGCTCATGTTTGCTTGGAAGGTTGGTCCTGCACTTGCGTGCGGTAACACTATTGTCTTGAAGACTGCTGAACAAACTCCATTGACAGCTCTCTTTGTAGCAAAGCTACTTCAGGAGGTATGCCCCCCGATGGCTTTATACGCTTGGCTTTGTTTGGTGTGTGACTTAAGGCCCTTGTTCTTGATATGATATTGCTTTTGGTTCAGAATTTAGATTTATAATGTGGATATGACTGACTGTCGTCTGTTGTTTTACCATCCTTTGTTTATAACATACCATTGCCTTTCCGATCCATTAGTGTTCTACCTTCATGTTTTAAAATTTAACGACTCAGTGATATTCTCTTTGTGAGAATTACATAAGAATAAAATGAGCAGAAATAAATGAAGCTTGCGCAGATGATAAATTCAGCATCAGTTTCAGGGTAGCATTTTCCAGCTTGTCTGTGTGATAGAAGGATATGAAATTACAGATTGCCTCCGCAATATAACTTTTCTATCTAATGTTTACTTCTATGCACCATTTACGGGGCTGGCATTGAAATAGATGGTTATCGAACATGGCACTAGACCTTTGTGGAAATTTGGGGCTGGTTTATTTTGAAATAGACGGCAATCAGACACTGCATCTTGCGAAAGCTTAACATATGGATACTGACATATATGTCATATTTGGTGATTGGGATTTTATTGTTATCATCAGGGGCTGAGCCAACCCTGGCATTGGTGAGCACATGCCCTACCCATTTTTTAGAAGATACAATTTAACCCCTATGTTGCACAAACTTATTCACTAGTGCCCTTGCTAGAATTGTAAAAGTGCCAGTAAATTTTGAATTGTGCCTTAGTGCCATTGCAATTTCAGTTTCATAACGTAGTGCCCTGGTCTGTTTATTTCCTGGCTCCGCCGCCCACGGGTTTCATCTATAATTTTGTAACCTGACAAGCTACATTTTTTTTGTCACAGGCTGGCCTTCCTCCAGGTGTTCTAAACATAGTTTCCGGCTTTGGACCCACTGCTGGTGCTGCTCTTGCTTCTCATATGGATGTCGACAAGGTAAATCTATCTATAAACTGTTCCTACTACCACAAGAAATATTTGATATTACTGCAAACATATGCAAGTACACGAAGAGCAATTTTGGTTAAACCTTTGCCACACTGTTTGCAGATTGCTTTCACGGGATCGACTGAAACAGGACAAATTGTTCAACAACTGGCAGCAAAGAGCAATCTCAAGCCAGTGACTTTGGAACTCGGAGGGAAGTCTCCTTTCATTGTATGCCAAGATGCTGATCTTGACAAGGCGGTGGAACTAGCACACTTTGCTCTCTTCTTCAACCAGGTTCGGTCAATAGTTTCATCTTGGAGTTTGCCTCTAGCATAACATAGGAAGAGTTAACTTCAATCAGATTACATGCTACTTTAACAGGGACAATGTTGTTGTGCTGGGTCGCGTACGTTTGTGCACGAACGCGTGTACGATGAGTTCCTGGAGAAATCTAAGGCTCGTGCTCTGAGACGTGTAGTTGGCGATCCTTTCAAGAAGGGTGTTGAACAAGGTCCTCAGGTAGTATTATTCTATTCCCCCACCTTCAAACTCCTTGCATCGTCCTGCCTTTATCATGCAGTGGACATTTGATCTCAGCCTTGTGACATGTTATGTGAATTATCCGCAGATTGATTCCGAGCAGTTTGACAAGGTGCTCAAGTACATAAAGTCTGGCGTGGAGAGCAGCGCCACCCTTGAATGTGGTGGAAGCAGACTAGGCAACAAAGGCTATTACATCCAGCCAACTGTTTTCTCAAATGTTAAGGTATTACCTATTTGTTTTTAACTGATGGAAAATCTCCTTCTTGCTATATAAGTTGAGGTAACATTTCTGATGCGTTGGTTGATTAGGATGATATGTTGATAGCCCAAGACGAAATCTTTGGCCCGGTCCAGACCATCCTGAAATTCAAGTGAGTTTCTCATCTTTCTGAGCCTGCATTACACAACTGCGCAGTATCTTAAAAGAGAGACTTGCAGTCTTGTATAGTTGCGTTATCATTTCCAATAGATCATGCAAAATGCATTGTTAGAAAGAAAAAAATGAAGAAAGTACTGAAATATTAAGGTCCAACAGGTTATGCAAATGAGCTTGTATTTTACAAAAATATGCATCTTCCTCTTTATATTTACAGAACTAGAGATTACTAATTCAAAATAATGTGTCTATTTGTCTCCTCCCATGCATTTCACATAGAGCTGCACTTTCGGTTAACCGGAACGGCAGCCGGCCAGGAATTGCTTGAACCGTCCGGGCTCGGTCCGGTTCGGGCTCGGGTTGAGGCGTTTCGGTTACGATTAACTGGCCCGGCCATTTTCTCAGAACAATTAACCGGCCCGGGACCGTTAACTGTAACCGGTATACCGGTTCGGGCTCGGTTAACTGGTCGGGCTAGTGGGAAATTCCGCTATTCTGCTCGGTTTCAGATCGGTTAACCGTCAGGCGTACTTCGGGCTCGAACCGGGCTCGGATCAACGGAGGCTCTAACCGGCCCTAGCCCGGTAATATACGGTCCGGGCTCGGTCGGTTCGGGTCCGGGCTCGGTTACGTGGATTCGGTTAAAATCCGGTCCGGTTCACCAGTTAATCGGCCCGAATGACAGCTCAAATTTCACAACTGTATAATTTAACTAGTTAACTCACAAAATAAATTATACTATTGGAGTGGACCTCGAAATGTGTGTCATGCAAAGTTTAAAACATTTAGTAAAGTTTACATCTTTTCTCCTCTGAGGCTCTGACTGCTGGTGATACTCTCTTATACTCCCATGTTGTCCAAATCTAGGGAACTTGATGAGGTAATCAAGAGGGCAAACGCGACGCGCTATGGTCTAGCCGCTGGTGTATTCACAAGAAACATAAACACCGCCAACACCTTGTCACGGGCGCTAAGGGCAGGGACGGTGTGGGTGAACTGCTTCGATGTGTTTGACGCAGCGATTCCGTTCGGCGGCTACAAAATGAGCGGCGTCGGGAGGGAGAAGGGTATCTACAGTCTGCACAACTACTTGCAGGTCAAGGCTGTGGTTACTTCATTGGAGAATCCGGCGTGGTTGTAGATGGATCAAATCTCAGTAGCTTCTTATGAATAAACTGTTGGATATACTCCAGTTAAGTTGTCTTTTGGTGTACCTGTGATCGTGAAAAGGGGATTGTAAACATCAAAATAACAGCATCTTGAGTTTGTCTGATATGTTTTACATTAATTAGCTTTTGCTGGTTTATGTGAATGAAGTCGGTTCGCTCTCCCTTTGAATTTGAATGTGGATTCGTGTTGTTTCTCTTGTGTCTTTTGTGTGTGGCCGATCTCAGGGCGAGATTTCATCTGCTTTTTGATTGTGAACATCTAAAGCAGAGTATAGGTTTGGAAGAAGCTGAATGAGGAATGAACCAGGTGTGGCTAATGTTTAAAGAGTGCAGAGGGGCATTCTATGTGCTGATGGGGTTTTCACCAGCAATAGTTCTACTGCAAACAGCCACTAGCGGAGACGGGTTTTATGAACGAACATGACATAATTCAATATAACAATGCAAGAGTACCGAATGCCACCCCTTAACCATGGGGGCTCTTCTCATGCCAAGACCTTGGCACAATGGCACGGGAGTGCCGAGACAGTGTGGGTTACCTTCTTTGATGTACAATATGAGAGATGTTCACAGATTACATTTTAAGGTTAGCAGCTGCAGCAGATTTTGAGCCAAAAGATGAAACAAGCTGGCACTAAGGACAGGCATAGATTGTAGATGATGTAAAAAAAAGGTGTGGGGCATTCCGAGAATCGAACTCAGGACCTCTCGCACCCGAAGCGAGAATCATACCACTAGACCAAATGCCCACTTTTGGTAACGACTTCTTATGTTATTCATCAAAATAGTTTTCAATGACGAGATAATTGGGTTGTTCAGACATAAAGGTAAAGCCCATTGGCCCAATATATATTCAGAAAATAAATAAAGTAAAGCCCAGTACTCTATCTATAGAGACAACTCAACTGTTCAGCACTACAGCAAGCCCACCATTGGAGATCCACATATAGACACTGTAACCTCATGCAAGAAACAGAGAGTGAACATTTGTTTTTCTTTAATGTTAATACGTACTCCCTCCGTCCCAACCGTTTCTTCAAAATTGACTTTTCCAAGTCATTTTGACCCGGTGATTTGGTAACCAAAGCGATGCTAGAATTTGGTAATCTTTCATGGTGACGTAGAGTTAAGTATACTCTACAACACCATGAAAAAATTACGAAATTCTTATATCATTTCACTAACTAAAATCATCATACCAAAGTGATCGGTGAATAGTGTTTTTGAAGAAACGGGTGGGACGGAGAGAGTAAGAACTTAAAAAAGAACTACAATAAGCATAGCACAATAGGTGCATATGCGTTTTCATCAGGACATAATCCCATCCTCTATTACACCAAAAAACTGAGAGGGGATAAACAAAGATACATAGAAAGCTGGACTAATCAATCTCGAGTTTACTGATAAATCATACACCACTTGGACACAACAAAACAAGTTCAAAGTTGTAAAAAAGTTAATCCCTCGGTCTCGTGCTGGTCTGCCAACTCTACCATGAATGCTGATTGTGAAATTGATTATGCCAGTGAGCCTGATTTTAGCAAGGCCAGCCCACGACATTTGGGGGCCTAAAGCAAAGAATAAAATTGAGGCCCCTTAGTCAATAAAAAGGTTTATTTGGAACGATTTTTTTTTTTTTTTTTAATTTTTAATACTTGTGTGTAATATATTAGAATGGTTTATACAAATAAAAAAGGTTTATTTGGAACGATCACTTCTATTAAAGCAGGGATTTAAGAGCCGGTGGATTTTTGAATAGTGGTCCGAGTTTCTCGGAAGGAGCGAAAAGGTGATCTCTAGGGTTAGGGTTTAGTAAACGGCGCTCGATCCAACCGAAGGCCCTGTTTCTCACTCTTGTCACTCCGGCGAGATTGATTAAACGTCTAGAATTCGGCAATGGACAATGCTGAATTCACAGAGAAGGAGAAAAGAAGGGTAGTGTTGGACGACAAATACTGCAAGGCAGCGGGGGAAAGCTTCAAGCATGTGCTCATAGGCTGCTTCCTATCCGACGAAAAGGTCATACGAACGACGATGAGACCAGTATTTAGGAAGATCTGAAATAGAGGCAAAGAAGTGAACATGATTGAGGTGGATTACAATACTTTTCTCTTTGTGTTTCCGGACCAAATCAGCATGGACAGAATATGTAACACCTCGTTCACAAGCTTTCCGTTCCGGACCGGAGAGCCTAGGAGGGTGCTACTCAAAATGAAGTGGCGGAAATCGAGAATAAACACTGTCATAGTTATCTATTACATACTTTAGAACAAACTTACATTAACTTGTACATTATACAAAATATCCATGTTGTCTAGAGTTCATCTTTACTAAGCATGCGGAAAAATACTAGATGAATGTCGAATCCCGCTACCCCATAATCCAGCTCCTAAGACCTGCGGGGGAAAGAAACAAAGACCGCAGTTTTTCTAAAGTCAGCAATGAAATACTGAGTAAGTAAACACCCAACCTTGTAAACAGATGATGAGGCATATTCTTTCAAAAACAATCGTAAATGGGAATGAACAATCACTGAATAAATAAAGTATGAAAACTGAAACACGTATGAAATTCTCTTTCTTCTTATCTTGCATATCATTCTTTTTCTTGTATCTCAAACGGGGAATATTGTTCCCAATCTATCTCTTCTTTCCTTTCATATCTCAAACGGGGAATATCATTCCCAATCTATCTCTTCTTCTTTCCATAAAAATCTCTTCCTCAAAGAACTACATATTATTAACTTGTTGATACGGGGAGCTTCTATCCTTCCTTTCACTAGCTACCATGACCATAAGTGCCGGCACCACCCTAAGACTTCTTGCGGCCAGAGAGGTAAGTACATGGAGACACCCGGCAGGTCGCGACCGGGTTTAAAATAAAAACGGTCGAGTGACACGAAGTCAACACGACAATCTATCACAGGCCGAGTGACCGAAGTCAACATCGACAATAATAATAATAATAATCCCCGCACAACTCTTTCCACTTTACGTTATTAACGAATTATTATTCTCGTGTGACATTCTCAAAACATTTATCTCAAAACGTAATCAATCTCATGTAAAGAAAGTAAGTCATAAAACACATTTTGAGACAGATATAAATCATATTTCGACACGAAAGAAGCTAGGGCACGCTAGGCTTGGCATGTCTACTTACCTCAATAACACGGGAAATAGCACGTAAGCTCCTACGGGTATGCGTAGCCCTCGTCTACAAATTCGTCACCTACAATTTATAATTTCTAATTAATCGAGAGTCTGACTATCACGTAATATGCAAGTGAGGACGTGAGAAAAGTCCAATTTAATTTAATATGACGTCTAAATATTTCTTTGTGGCTATAATTGTCAAGTGTGTGCTAGTTTATAATAATCATATCCCTAAATTATAATTACCTAATATTACTATTCAATTTCACAATTAATACACTTGTATTTTTAAATAGTGCGAAAACAATACATTTGCCTTTAGGATTTCCTAACTATAAACTCTTACAATAAGAAAATGCTAGATTAGACGTTATTATAGAGAACCACACTTTATTCTTTAATATTCTAACAACTTTAACTTTTCTAGATTAAATTATTTATATAAAGAAATTGCTATTTTAACAAAATTTATTATTGGATGTAGACTCTTAATAGAAAAATAAAAATACTATATACTAACTTGTTTAGGAGATGATAATTTAAATATATATATATATATTGGGAAAATAAGTATTGTTTAATATTTATTTTTTAGAGAAAGATAAAACATTAAGTCAAGAATCTATTCATAAACTTATTTTATTCTAGAAAAGTGATATTTAGACAAGCATATTTAGAATGTCAATTTACAATACTCTGAGATTAGCTAGTTAAACAAAACGATATTGATTATCGAATAAGTAGGCGTTGTATATTAAACGACTCTAGTTTTCTTTGTAATAAAAATTTTACTAGTCAAGTTACTTTTTATACTTAAATAAGAATTATAAAATTCATAAATTAATTTAATTCCAATTCATCTCTCTTTAATTTCATATATATATATATATGTGTGTGTGTGTGTGTGTGTGTGTGAATAGTGATATAGTTGTGTAAATATCTTTTCCTCAAAAGACAACAAAACCCCCCTCCTACTAGAATAACAGTTTTAGATGCCACACTAAATATCCTTAGCTTTTCAGAAAGTTCATAATAACCCCCCTCCCAATACTATATCCAGTTTAGTGAAAAGACACTTTGTACCCCTAAGTTTCAAGAAATGACACTTTTTCTGAAAACGTATACACGTACAATTTCTCATCCTAGATTCGATTTTAGCTGGCAAGATTGTATTCTAATTGACTAAAACGTAAAATTGGAGGATTTAGAGTGTACCCAAGCCAAAAATTTCTGAAAACGGTCGAGAAACGAGGCGGTTCAAGTCCACCGTCGATGGTGGTCGCAGTGCTCTACGTCGGCGTTGATACCGGCGTTCTGGACTCCGGTTGAGGCTGCTAATGATATCCTTGGATCTCCAGGAGTCGTTTGGAATCAACGGGAGGGGACGGGTCGCGCCGGATAGCTCGGGCTGAGCTTCGTGGCGGCGTTAATGGAGGTGGCGCCGGCGGCGGAGGCAGCTCCGGCCTGCTATGCTTTTAATCCCCTTCTGGTCGTCCGAGAGAGGGGACGAGATTGGCGAGCTCAGAGAGTGAAAGGGAGATGGAGAAACAGAGCGTTGGTGGTGGGGGTTGGTGTTCCCGTCGGCCCTTCTTCGGCGGCGGTGGTGGCTCGCTGCTGCTTCTGCTTTTATCTCTGTTTCTCTTCGTCGTGCTTCTGGTCGGAATTGAGAGGGTGATCGAACGAGAACAGAGGGAGAAGCGAAGTGGTCTTGGTGGTGGGTCTTCTCCGACGGCGGCAGCGGCCATTGATGCCGCCGCTGCTGCTGGGTTTCCTTCGCCGCGCAGAACAGAGAGAAGGGAGAGAGACAGATCGATGGAGGATGAAGAGGGATGGAGAGGGAGATGTGGTGTTGCCGGTGATGGAGGAGGGTCTCTTCATCGAAGGAGGCAGCGGCCTTGTGCCGCTGCTGCTGCTGTGTCTCTCGCCGGGCAGAATAGGGGAGAGAGAGAGAGAGAGAGAGAGAGAGAGAGAGAGAGGGAGAGGTATGGGGGAGGAAGTGGTGGTGGTGTGGTGGTGTTTCTGGTGATGGAGGTGGTGATGGTGTTGGTAGGGGTGGCTGCCGAATGGAAGGGGGGACGGGGGGTTAAGAAGAAGAAAAGGATGAAGAAGACAAGAGTCTTCTTGATTTTTGGGAGTTCTTACAGCAGATGGTTGTGTGAAATTGGGAGAAACTCTTCTCCATTATTTTATTCCTTTTATTTTTTATTATTATTATTATTATTATTATTATTATTATTATTTAATTCACTCTTATTCATTTATCCTTTAGGTGTTTGATCTTCTTCAAACTACAACTACCACCCCTCTAAGTTAACTAGTTTATCTTTTCTTAAATTACAGATATCTCCCCAATTCACATTTAAACTTCACGAATTGCTAGTATTTTACCCGTATAAAAACAGGGTATTACATCCTTCCCCCCTTAAATAGAGCTTCGTCCTCGAAGAGCGAACCAACCAATCCACATAATGCTAATATAGGATTTTATATGTATCACGACAGCCAATTCCCATAATATGATGTGTAGGAACAGTCAACACACACACAATATATTAATTGCATTAATATTTAGTTCGATGTGGTACAAGGATTAAGGTCACGAAAACTAAAGGGTTACATTCCTCTCCCCTTTAGAGGAGTGACGTCCTCGGAACTCGGTTTACCTCGTCAAAGAGGTGCGGTTACCTCTTTCTTATTTCATCATCTGCTTCTCAAGTAGCTTCTTCCGTCCGATGATTTGTCCATAAGACTTTCACTAGCTTAACGCTCTTGGTACGCGTGTCCCTTGCCTCGGTATCGAGGATCTTGACAGGATGGTCTTCATATGTCAAAGACGGGTCTGACTCAATTGGTTCGGGATCCAACCCGTGAGAGGGATAGGGTACATACTTATTTATTTGCAACTCGTGAAAGATATTGTATACTCGTCCGAAATACGAAGGTATGTCTGGTTGGTACGCAACTTCTCTAATTCTCTCCAGAATGTCATATGGCCCGATGTAACAATAGTATCTTAGCAGACACCAAGCACTTAAATTATCATAAGAAAAGTTTTAGGAGATACTGAAGATCAAACTCCCAAGCTATGGGTTAAGATTTAGACAACCCTTGCGAATCATGACTTAAACCTGAGTGAAAAACTCCAAACCATGAATTTAATATCAAGACTTCAAATGGAGAATTTATGAGGAACATATATATTATAAGAAAGGAAACTTAAGCTTACCCAAGTATATCGTTCAATTAGATCACTCCAAACAACTCGTAAAGGATTACCAATTCACACATTACTGAGATCCTTGACCACACCAACATAGCGGGTTGATCATCTGAAATTTAGTTTAACTTTCAAGGTCTCTTCGAATTTTCTCCACCATTCTTAGTTAGAAGGTCCTCTCATCTTTACATTTGTTTTCCTGATAATTGGGTCGATTTGCCTAGGTTAGCGGGTATAGAACTGTCAAGATCGCTTACCTTTAGGTTCCTTCGTTTGTGGTATCACATGAGTCTGCTCGTCGTGTCGATGTTGTCGAAGTGATTAGTTCCTTTCGATCGTAATTCTAGTCCCGTCTACAAGTCACCTTATGGTAAGTAGGTTCTAATTTGGGTTATTTTCTTATTTTATCTGTATTACTAGAAGCCTTAACTATCTCTATGATTTCTATCACTGATAAGGACGTCTGATTTATGACTCTTTATGGAGTTGTAAACGTGTGATCTATTAGTCTTGCTCTCTACACCATAATCTTATTTCCACTCCTAACATATATCTTACAATAGAACACATAACATATCATGTCCATATAAGCTTGTAGTGTGGCACGTGGAACATATTCATGAGTATGGCAATGTACAAAAGAATTTCACATAAGTCCTCTACTATATATCTTTCCTCTTCCTTGACAAATAACTTTGACCCAAATCGGGCAATTAAATCTGTGATTCTACTATGTTGCCATGTCAAATTCTTAAATCAATTTCTCTGAGCAAGCCTGCCTGGCTATCACAATATCATGATCTCAATAATATGTCCACATACTTCCCATCATATCTTTGCCCTCCATCAAATGTTCACACTATTCTTCCTCAAAAAAAATGTTCACACTAGCACATATTCATATATAGTTCATACATCTCATATCACATATTGTCAACTCATATGTAAACATCTTATGAAAAGTCAAACATTTGAGCTAATAGATATTTTTAACTTTAGGGCTGGTCATTTATGCAAATTTGTTACTAACTGTCTACTCTTGAAGTTTATAACCAGGTCTTAAGACCATATTTGGAGCAAAATTTCTCATGGTAGGTTTTATTCGAATAAAACAAGTGCTTAGTCACACATAATTTATGACATCATTTTGGAGAAATAGTTTATAATATCTAGAAATAATAGTCAAGCTTTAACTGTTTATAAATAGAGGAGTTTACTTAAAAGTTATTTTTGTCCTATTTAATTTTCTAACTTATTTTATTTTATCACTATTAAGCAAATAACGTATTTACTCAAAACACTAATTTATAAGTAATATTTATTTAATCACACTAAATTTATACGATTAAATCAACTATATAATTTATCTTGCTTATTTTTTCAAGAAAATAATAATATTTCATATTAAATAATACACATATAATTTTAATAACAAAAACATCTTTTGTATAAATAACAACCATAATCCCCAAGTTCTCATAAATCACTTGTAATCACCCTCCAAAAAAGTTTTATTATGCTACCCAAGTCACCCTTAACTTCTCTGAAAATACAAGAACTACCCCCAACATGAACAAGTATAAATCCAATAACCCGATTCGATTTAGAGCTAACAAAATCAGGTTTCGATGAACAATTATTTCTCATAGCGGAAATTAAAGACTTTTTATTCCATCCACGTGATCATAACCCATACGCTTCCACCTAGTGTTTTAACCAAATCCCAAATGATGTTTTTATATTAATACATGACTCTTCAAATTTATCACTTGACTTTTAATTGTGGATTCGCATGAATTTAATCAAATAACTTGGAACACTGACTGACATCACGCCTATATCCAAACAAATCCCCAAACGTAAAGCTATAATATGCCCTCAAATTCCTAGACGAAAACTTAAATTTTATTGACATTTTCCTTCCTAGAAACTTATACTATCATCCCCATAGGGTGAATACCACATAAGCTAAACAGCGCAAGATTGAAGAACATACAATATTCCCCCTCAACAAAACGTTAGAACCTGAAAGTCGCATACACGTAACATATAACTCTTAAAATAATCCACACGTCCTAATTGCAAGCTAGACATCGTAAGGGTACTCCAAGTATTTCTGAGATAGTTAAGCAATATAAAAAGCTTCTAAAATTTATCTTAGTAGAAAAATAGCTCACGAGTCATCACTATAAAATATTCCAAATGTGGACTTCTAAAATGTGAGTTAAACCTTGACAAAATCTTCAAACCGAAACTCCAATATAACACCAAATATGAAACTTTAGAATAAATCTATCTAGGTCTGTCATAGGCATCATCCAAGTCTTGTAGACGATCATCAGTGTATTATACATTTCAAATATTATTCTTTCCAAGTGAGTGTCATAGCTCCAAAAGCAAGACATAACCGAATGGACATCCTGATCCTCAAGCAATATTAAGGTAACTAGACTCCAAGTATCGCCTAACATAGCTAGGTATCCTCAGAACCCCTAAATCGTTTATGACGAATTAGTCTAGTTTTGTTTCTCGAGTACAACTCATGGACAAGTATAATCGAATCAACCATCAAAACCATCTAATAACTGAGACTGACATATTCTAGTTCAAAGGCTCGATAACTTGGGTTATAGTTACTTGTCTTAGGTGTGGGTGGGTGGGAACTTCCTCGACCGTTTCTATGATAAATCACTTTGATTATTTGAAGTACCTCATTCTTGACCCCTAAATCCGAATTACCATCCCAACCAATACCTCGAATACGTCATCAAATTCCTTACAAACATAGCTAATGAAATTAGGGTTCACTAGTCAGGTATCTTAGCATTCATGTTAAATCATGTAAGCTCAGAGTCTCCTATGGTCAAAATTTCATACTTTCCTTAGAATTCTTATAAGGGTCACATATCCTAGCAACATTATCATTGAATAAGGATTTACCCCATGTGGTTGTTGTTCTAAGCCTTATATCCATGTCAAATCTTCCTGGTATAATTAGTACTATGTGGTCTATTAATCACATTTCTAGGCCATTACCTATGGTCTCATGCACAATTATCATGTTAAGTATCGCATACAAAGTAACATATCTCACATTGATCAAATCATGCAGCATATAAAATTCTCATCGATAAGCATGAAACTCATATTCTCAAATTAATCAGTATATTATCTTAAATTCATAATCTGGTTCCCTTATTCCATAATCTTTATTCTCCTTCATAGGAATAACACTTGTAATGGATACTCATATAACTCTTCTCCTCAGATAGGACGACACATAATTCATAATGCATAATCTAATTACTGTAATCCAAACTTCTCATTGTCCACAGGAATAACATCAATCTACCACGAACGAATTACTCAAATCAAACCAAATAATAGTATCAAAGGATGAGGGTGGGTGGGACCTAGTATACTAACACTTAAGCTACCCATAAATCGGCTTTTCCAATTTTAATAATTTTGTCCTATGTCAATTTTAAGTTGCCCTACAGGTTTAATTTCCTTTTTGGATTGCCTGCTCTGATACCACCTGTAACACCTCGTTCACAAGCTTTCCGTTCCGGACCGGAGAGCCTAGGAGGGTGCTACTCAAAATGAAGTGGCGAAAATCGAGAACAAACACTGTCATAGTTATCTATTATATACTTTAGAACAAACTTACATTAACTTGTACATTATACAAAATATCCATGTTGTCTAGAGTTCATCTTTACTAAGCATGCGGAAAAATACTAGATGAATGTCGAATCCCGCTACCCCATAATCCAGCTCCTAAGACCTGCGGGGGAAAGAAACAAAGACCGCAGTTTTTCTAAAGTCAGCAATGAAATACTGAGTAAGTAAACACCCAAGCTTGTAAATAGATGATGAGGCATATTCTTTCAAAAACAATCGTAAATGGGAATGAACAATCACTGAATAAATAAAGTATGAAAACTGAAACACGTATGAAATTCTCTTTCTTCTTATCTTGCATATCATTCTTTTTCTTGTATCTCAAACGGGGAATATTGTTCCCAATCTATCTCTTCTTTCCTTTCATATCTCAAACGGGGAATATCATTCCCAATCTATCTCTTCTTTCTTTCCATAAAAATCTCTTTCTCAAAGAACTACATATTATTAACTTGTTGATACGGGGAGCTTCTATCCTTCCTTTCACTAGCTACCATGACCATAAGTGCCGGCACCCCCCTAAGACTTCTTGCGGCCAGAGAGGTAAGTACATGGAGACACCCGGCAGGTCGCGACCGGGTTTAAAATAAAAACGGTAGAGTGACACGAAGTCAACACGACAATCTATCACAGGCCGAGTGACCGAAGTCAACATCGACAATAATAATAATAATAATCCCCGCACAACTCTTTCCACTTTACGTTATTAACGAATTATTATTCTCGTGTGACATTCTCAAAACATTTATCTCAAAACGTAATCAATCTCATGTAAAGAAAGTAAGTCATAAAACACATTTTGAGACACATATAAATCATATTTCGACACGAAAGAAGCTAGGGCACGCTAGGCTTGGCATGTCTACTTACCTCAATAACACGGGAAATAGCACGTAAGCTCCTACGGGTATGCGTAGCCCTCGTCTACAAATTCGTCACCTACAATTTATAATTTCTAATTAATCGAGAGTCTGACTATCATGTAATATGCAAGTGAGGACGTGAGAAAAGTCCAATTTAATTTAATATGACGTCTAAATATTTCTTTGTGGCTATAATTGTCAAGTGTGTGCTAGTTTATAATAATCATATCCCTAAATTATAATTACCTAATATTACTATTCAATTTCACAATTAATACACTTGTATTTTTAAATAGTGCGAAAACAATACATTTGCCTTTAGGATTTCCTAACTATAAACTCTTACAATAAGAAAATGCTAGATTAGACGTTATTATAGAGAACCACACTTTATTCTTTAATATTCTAACAACTTTAACTTTTCTAGATTAAATTATTTATATAAATAAATTGCTATTTTAACAAAATTTATTATTGGATGTAGACTCTTAATAGAAAAATAAAAATACTATATACTAACTTGTTTAGGAGATGATAATTTAAATATATATATATATTGGGAAAATAAGTATTGTTTAATATTTATTTTTTAGAGAAAGATAAAACATTAAGTCAAGAATCTATTAATAAACTTATTTTATTCTAGAAAAGTGATATTTAGACAAGCATATTTAGAATGTCAATTTACAATACTCTGAGATTAGCTAGTTAAACAAAACGATATTGATTATCGAATAAGTAGGCGTTGTATATTAAACGACTCTAGTTTTCTTTGTAATAAAAATTTTACTAGTCAAGTTACTTTTTATACTTAAATAAGAATTATAAAATTCATAAATTAATTTAATTCCAATTCATCTCTCTTTAATTTCATATATATATATGTGTGTGTGTGTGTGTGTGTGTGTGTGTGTGTGTGTGTGTGAATAGTGATATAGTTGTGTAAATATCTTTTCCTCAAAAGACAACAAAACCCCCCTCCTACTAGAATAACAGTTTTAGATGCCACACTAAATATCCTTAGCTTTTCAGAAAGTTCACAATAACCCCCCTCCCAATACTATATCCAGTTTAGTGAAAAGACACTTTGTACCCCTAAGTTTCAAGAAATGACACTTTTTCTGAAAACGTATACACGTACAATTTCTCATCCTAGATTCAATTCTAGCTGGCAAGATTGTATTCTAATTGACTAAAACGTAAAGTTGGAGGATTTAGAGTGTACCCAAGCCAAAAATTTCTGAAAACGGTCGAGAAACGAGGCGGTTCAAGTCCACCGTCGATGGTGGTCGCAGTGCTCTACGTCGGCGTTGATACCGGCGTTCTGGACTCCGGTTGAGGCTGCTAATGATATCCTTGGATCTCCAGGAGTCGTTTGGAATCAACGGGAGGGGACGGGTCGCGCCGGATAGCTCGGGCTGAGCTTCGTGGCGGCGTTAATGGAGGTGGCGCCGGCGGCGGAGGCAGCTCCGGCCTGCTATGCTTTTAATCCCCTTCTGGTCGTCCGAGAGAGGGGACGAGATTGGCGAGCTCAGAGAGTGAAAGGGAGATGGAGAAACAGAGCGTTGGTGGTGGGGGTTGGTGTTCCCGTCGGCCCTTCTTCGGCGGCGGTGGTGGCTCGCTGCTGCTTCTGCTTTTATCTCTGTTTCTCTTCGTCGTGCTTTTGGTCGGAATTGAGAGGGTGATCGAACGAGAACAGAGGGAGAAGCGAAGTGGTCTTGGTGGTGGGTCTTCTCCGACGGCGGCAGCGGCCATTGATGCCGCCGCTGCTGCTGGGTTTCCTTCGCCGCGCAGAACAGAGAGAAGGGAGAGAGACAGATCGATGGAGGATGAAGAGGGATGGAGAGGGAGATGTGGTGTTGCCGGTGATGGAGGTGGGTCTCTTCATCGAAGGAGGCAGCGGCCTTGTGCCGCTGCTGCTGCTGTGTCTCTCGCCGGGCAGAATAGGGGAGAGAGAGAGAGAGAGAGAGAGAGGGAGAGGTATGGGGGAGGAAGTGGTGGTGGTGTGGTGGTGTTTCTGGTGATGGAGGTGGTGATGGTGTTGGTAGGGGTGGCTGCCGAATGGAAGGGGGGACGGGGGGTTAAGAAGAAGAAAAGGAGGAAGAAGACAAGAGTCTTCTTGATTTTTGGGAGTTCTTACAGCAGATGGTTGTGTGAAATTGGGAGAAACTCTTCTCCATTATTTTATTACTTTTATTTATTATTATTATTATTATTATTATTATTATTATTATTTAATTCACTCTTATTCATTTATCATTTAGGTGTTTGATCTTCTTCAAACTACAACTACCACCCCTCTAAGTTAACTAGTTTATCTTTTCTTAAATTACAGATATCTCCCCAATTCATATTTAAACTTCACGAATTGATAGTATTTTACCCGTATAAAAACAGGGTATTACAGAATAGCGTCCGGAGAACCGTGGGTCTTCAACGGAAGCATGCTACTACTAAATCCATGGAAACTTGGAGAAGAGACAAAGTCAGTCGAGTTCAAAGATTTCGAGGTACGGATCCAGTTGAGCAACAGCCCAATCCATCTCATGAAGAAAGAAACGGGAAAGATGATAATAGAAACTGTTGGGGAGTCAGTGTATGTCGCTGGCAGAATCGAAAGTGAAGAGGGGATGAACTACATTCGTGCTAGATCGCGACTTCCCATTCATGAGCCAATCCCGAGAGGGGTAAACCTAGTGATCAAGGGTGAAGAAGTGTGGATTGATTTCAACTACGAACGGCTCCCAAGTGTTTGCGGATGGTGTGGATGTATAACACATGCTAGTGAGTATCGCGGAGTGTACCCAAAGGACGTTCAAGACGAGATGGAGCCTGGGTATGGTGATTTTCTTCTCTGTCACCCTCTGAGCCTTAGACGAGTAAACACGAAGAAGCCTAAAGAAAGTACTGGGTCACGAGAAGGAACATAGGGGGAAGAATGAAACTTAGAAGGGGCACCGGAGGGACTACCAAGGGGGAATACGGAGGGCGAGAAGGGAGAAAACAGTAGCCAAAATTCGACAAGGAGGCCCTCGGGACAACATGAATTGGACCAAGCTGCGGCTACAACAACTGATAGCGTGGATATGGCGATAGATAGGGAGCACTATAGTAAAGAGGCCTGAACCACCAAGCAAGCCCCTGTTTTCTCCTTTTCTCTTCATCCGTCACTCCCTCTCTCTCCATCGATCCTCCTCACTATCCAGAACCCAGAAGAAGAACATGAACTGAGATTTCAAAGCAAGCAGTGAAGAAATCACCGGCGAACCTCCATAATTTCTGTCGAAGCTTCGGGTAACCCAAAACAGAGGCACCCAAGCCTCGAGACCTGTCCCTCTAGACTAATTAGGGCCCGACCAGGTCTCTGGAACCCTCAACCCAAGCCAAGAACGACCGGAGAAAGCCCAACGAAGCTCCACCTCCGGCGAAGCTTGTCGGCGACTTGACCCGTTCCGATTCTCGTCCGTTTCTTGCGTTTCTTGGGATAGGTATGCTCTAAATCGCCCTCTGAGTTGTTTTAGATAGCCAAAATCCAAACTTGAGTGCTTGAATCCATGTTTTGATTGATGAATTTGGATTCATGTTTGGGGGAGCTAAGTGTATTTTAAGGAAGTTGTTTTCAAAAGCTTAGGGGTTGTTGGTGTCCTTTAATAAAACTGTAGGGGGACTAGTTGTAGTTTATGTATTCTGTTATTATTATTATTTACATAGTTATAACTATTAAGCTAATTATTGATTAATTTATATTTTAACTAAATAAATAAAATAAATACTTTGTGAAAATTATATTTGTTTGTAGTAAATTGTTATAATAAATTATTTTGTTAGCAAAACGAGCTAGTAAAAGTATTTGTGTGTGTGTGTGTGTATATATATATATATATATATGCATATAAATATATATATATATATTAGTTTAAATATAATATATGCATAATATTTGTCTATACTGTTATTTCAAATGAATAAATAGCTGAATGAATATTATAATGAGAAAAGATATATTTTGAAAATTGGATATAATGTATGTTTTTTCTTGAAAAATAAGTTATAAAAATATTATAATGTATTTATTTGAAAAGTAATATTTGTTTTAATCATTTGGCACTTTATTTTAAATAAGCGACGAGTTTCAATAATACACTAATATTTTTGATAAATATAAATGCTTATTTAAAGCTAAAATAACTCTTTAGTAAGTATTATTGTCATTTTCTTATTATTGCAAGTAGTTTTGATATTAAATAATTTTAAATACTCCTCGCTTGATTTAATAAGGACTCGTAAAGAGAGTTATTTTGATTATTCGAGTTATTCTAAGAATATCTCTTTACATAATAGAACTTTTGACAGAAAACCTCCCTACTGTATAGTCTCGCTGACACTTAGCTACCAGCAGTATTGATTTTGTCAGGAAACCCCCCTGCAGTTTCACTTTTACTGACATCCCGCACAATTTTACTAAAACTGTTGGTAGCTAAGTGTCGGTAAAAGTGAAACTGCAAGGAGGTTTTTGTTTGAAAAATGGTGCGGGATGTCGGTAAAAGTGAAACTACAGGGGAGTTTTATGACAAAATCAATACTGCTGGTAGCTAAGTGTCAGCGAGACCATACTGTAAGGGGGTTTTCTGTCAAAATTTCTAAATGTATATATAAGTATATAACTTAAATACGAGCTTTATAAGGGAATCGTGAGAGATGTAATAAGTACTCGACCTAGTCGAACATTGGTATAGGGTTAATGCATTTGCATATTCAGAAATGACACCGTTGTGACTAGATATTTGTAAACTGTAGGCGACAGATTTGTGGACATAGGCTTCGTCGACCATCCTACGTACAAGTTGTTAAGTCGTCTTCAGGTGAGTTCACATGCTTAGCTTTGTGAGCCTAGCTTCTTTCGTGTCAATATGTGACTTCTATGTTCTGTCTCGAGATATATTTGTGATTTATATGCTTAGCCTTGTCTGTCGAGCTTCTTTCGTGCCAAAGAATGGTTTTGTGATCTGTGTCAAGATATACATGCGAGATTACATGCTTGGCTTTGTATGCCTGTCTTCTCTCGTATCATAGCATGATTTATAAATTGTCTCAAACTGTGTTTTGGGTGATTCACGTGCTCTTACTTGAGATTTGGTTACGTTTCGAAAAGATTGCTTGAAACTGTTACACGAAAGTGATAACATGTTAATATCATAAAGTGGGATCGCACATACTAGAATCAGTTACCTAAAAGGAGGTCCTTTTTGTTGACCATTAATGACAAGGAGGTCCTTAGTTGACCATTACTAACAAGGAGGTCCGTTGTTGACCATTACTGACAAGAAGGTCCTTTGTTGACCGTTAACAAGGAGGTCCTTTGTCGACCGTTAACTTTTGGAGGTCCTTTGTTGACCGTTAACATTTGGAGGTCCTTTTGTTGACCATTGACAGTTGGGAGATCCTTTGTTGACCGTTAAAATTTGGAGGTCCTTTTGTTGACCGCTGACAGTTGGGAGATCCTTTGTTGACCGCTAACATTTGGGGAGGTCCTTTGTTGACCACTTTGGACTAGTTTGGGAAAGATAGATTATTGGATAGATTATTGAATGTGTGGTTGAGATGAGGAGAGAGAGACAAAAACACTTCATCTCAACCACTCATTCAAAAATCTATCCAAAAATCTATCTTTGCCAAACTAAGCCTTTATGTGTACTGTGCATGATAGTTGGCTATTTGATACTATATTTGGAAACAGTCACTAGTACATGATTTAATCGGGAAGTGTTTGAAGTTTTGAATGTGTCATTCGTGAATTAGTTAACTGTGTGTTTATGATGCTACAAACTATGATGTTGCTTACTCATACTCTTTCACTGTCTTATATAACTCGGGGAACATCAAGCTATATCATCTTTCCTGTTTTACACGCTAAGGTGTACCTCACTCAGCATTTCTTGCTGATTTTGGAAAATGCGGTTCTTGTTTTCCTTCCCACCGCAGGTTTAGGAGCTGGGATTGTAACATAGAAGGGGCGCGAGACTCATCTAAACTATGGACGTCACCAGTAGTTATCTGATAATGTTAGATAAGAGTTGTGTAATAGTATTGAGCTTGTGTAAGAGACTATCCACTTTTGTTTAATAATATAATAAGAGTTTTGGATTGTATTGCTTTTGATCTCAGCCGCTTCTATTACGCATCACCCTCCCCGTCTTGTCCCTAGTCGGATAAGGGGGTTGTTGCAGATTGGCTCTTATGTGGAAGAATAATATGGAGGTGCATGTACTAAATCATTCTTTTTTACTATATTGATGCTTTAGTTAAAAAGGATGATGACACACAGGTGTGGAATTTTACGGGGTTTCTACGGGGATCCTAATAGAAGTGATCGTTCTTTTTCTTGCGAGTTAATCAGAAGACACAAGCCTCATCTGGGAGTTCCTTGGTGCGTCGCGGGAGACTTTAATTCCATCTCGTCATACGCTGAAAAGGATGGAGGAGCAGAGGAGAGTTTTAATCAACTCCAGCAATTCGAAGAATTTCTTAGTGAGGTGGGACTCTTTGATTTGGGTTTCTATGGGAACCGGTTTACATGGAGTAACAATCAAAGTGATGAAAATAACTACCTTGAGGCCAAAGTTACACATCTTTGGTGGCCAAATTCAGATCATCTTCCTATTCTTATGGAGTGGAAGCAAGGAGGGTGTCAGTGGAGACGTAAAAGGAGATTTCAATATGAAAAAATGTGAGAACTTCACGAGGGTTTTAAACCCGTTATGGCCGAAGCTTGGAACGAGAATGTTGGTTCTCTAGCCAAAAGACTGCAAACTAACGGAATGGAACAGCTTGGTGTTCGAACAAGTGTCAAAATGTTGTAATATGATCCAAGATAGAGGAAGCTACCTCGATGGGCTGTTGCAAACCGAAGAAGTGATGAGGGAGAAGAGGAGTCTTCTTTTAGAATACAATTCACTACAAGGCAAGGAAGAGATGATGTGAAAACAAAGATCTCGAGTGGATTGGCTCAAGCGTGGTGATATGAACACTAGGTTTTTTCACTTAAAAGCTACTATTAGGAGGGCTAGAAACAGCCTGAAAGGTGTAGAGAATAGCAGCGGGGTTTGGATCTCAGACGATCAGGGGATTGATTCGGTCATGGGGGAGTATTTTTCTGAAATTTTCTCCTCTTCTCATCCGGATATGGATGATATATCACTCCTATTGGCACACACGGCAGAATTTGTTACACAGGCAGATATCGAGAGATTGGAGGAAAACTTCTCGGCCACAGAAATCCATGATGGGCGTCGGGTATTAATGGGTATAACGCGAGCTTTTTTCAAAAGCATTGGGATTTAGTAGGGAATGAAGTGACTAGAGAAGTGCTGAAAATTCTAAATGAAGGGGGGTCGGTAAAGGAGTACAATCACACACTAATAGCTTTGATTCCGAAGATCAAGCGGCCCACGAAGCCAAGTGAGTATCGTCCTATAAGTTTATGTATTGTCCTGTATAAAATTGTAGCTAAGTGCATTGCTAATCGCCTAAAAAGTGTACTTCCCTATTTAATATCTGAGAATCAAAGTGCTTTTGTGTCGGGTCATCTGATTTCTGACAATAATATCACGGCTTTTGAGACTATTCACACTTTGAAAACAAGAAAGAAGGGAAAGAAAGACTTTATGAAAATCAAGCTAGACATGATCAAAGCCTACGATAGAATAGATTGGAAGTATCTGCAAGAAGTGCTCTTTCATGTGGGTTTTGGTGCGCGTTTCAGAGCCCTTGTGAAGGAATGTATCTCTACAGTCTCGTATTCGGTGCTTAGGGAAGGTAGACCGATGGGGAACATAATTCCGGAGAGGGGATTAAAACAGGGTTGCCCGCCTTCCCCTTATTTATTTTTACTTTGCAGTGACATGCTATCGAGAGTTGTTAGTGAGGCGGTGGATGAAGGGAGGCTTGAGGGAGTTAAAG
Organism: Linanthus parryae; assembly: GCA_023055425.1. Classification (NCBI taxonomy): domain Eukaryota; kingdom Viridiplantae; phylum Streptophyta; class Magnoliopsida; order Ericales; family Polemoniaceae; genus Linanthus; species Linanthus parryae. Next base: position 101,669,810 of record JALGPY010000004.1, read on the forward strand.
CCTCCCAGGAGGACCATTGGTCTCTCACCTATTTTTTGCTTACAATTCCGTGTTTTTTACGCAGGCAGGCTTGGAGAACATCAATGCCCTTACGCAACTTTTATCCTCGTATGAGAAAGCTTCCGGTCTACAAATCAATATTGACAAATCTGCCATTGTTTTCTCTCCCAACACAACAGCGGAAGTAAAAGGGGCTATTTTGGGAGCAATGGTAATCCAAGAGGTGCACCAACACGATCAGTACCTGGGGTTACCAACGACAATGGGAAGAAACAGAATAGTCACTTTTAACAAGCTCACGGAAGACCTAGGCAGCAAACTAAAAGGGTGGAAGGGTCAAAACCTATCAACAGCCGGCAAAGAGGTAATGATTAAAGCAGTTGCGCAGGCACTACCTACTTATGCTATGTCTTGTTTTCAATTACCTGATGGATTTTACAAAAAGATGGAGAAGATGATCTGACAGTTTTGGTGGAGCAACTCCTCAAATGATAGAGGAATTAACTGGGTGGCTTGGAACAAGATGCAACGGACAAAGAAAAAGGGGGGGGGGGGGAATTCTATTCAAGGATACGAAGACCTTTAATTTAGCTTTGCTAGCCAAGAAAGGATGGAGACTAACAAAGCATGGTAATTCTATTTGTTCTAGAGTTTTAAAATCAAAGTATTTCCCAACAACAGATTTTATGCAAGTGGATTTGGGTTACAATCCATCCTTCTTGTGGAGGGGGATCAAAGCGGGCAGGAAAGTGCTGGAAAAGGGTGTGTTTTGGAAGCTAGGTGACGGGCGGAACATTCCAATTAATAGCAAATGGATTCCAAACAACCACCCGGGGAAACTGATTACAATTTTTTCGTCCAATACTACACTCAAGGTAAGTGATTTGATTAACGAAGAACATAATCTATGGGATGAAGGAAAACTGAATAATTTACTTTGGGAGGTGGACAAACAAACACAGAGAAGATTAGCACTGCCGAGGGTAAAGAGACCTGACCAACTGATTTGGGGTCTAACAGAACATGGGCACTATTCAGTCAGCTCGGGCTACAAGTTAATTTGCGAGAGCTGTGAGACAGAGGAAGGGAGCTATGAAGCGCCATCGAGGCTGACAAAGAACTATAAAAAGCTCTGGGAAGTGAAAGTGACGAAAAAAGTGAATCACTTTATATGGATAGCCTTAACAAATCGATCCCCTGTGCGATGAATCTTAGAAGAAGGGGTATTAATGTTGACACCATTTGTGAAGGTTGTGGCAAAGAACTGGAAACTGTTTCTCACCTGCTAATGAACTGCTCGAGGGCGAAGAAGGTGTGGAGTCTCATCTTTGGAAACGGTTCAGCAAAGGAATGAAGGGGTTCTATGTCGACTGGCTCCATAACCAACTGAGTACTGGGAGTGCGCAAGAGCTCCAACTAATCTTCTTAACGGCGTATGAAATTTGGTTAGCCCGAAATAACAAACGCTTCCATAATTTAGATACAAGCCCAAACATTATAGCCCAGAATGTCCGGGACAAAAGCAGAGAACTGGAACAGTTAGGAGCAAAATCAATCAAAGAGAAAGAGCAGAACCAGAAGTTGAAGAGGCCGGAGATGAACTGGGTAAATATCAATTCTGATGGAGCGTGGAATCAAGACAATGGAAAAGCTTGCGCGGGGGGTGTTGATTAGAAATGTTCAGGGGAATGTAGTTGCAGCAGATCACCGAAATATTGGTTACTGGCCTTCGGCGAAGACGGCGGAAATCGACGCAGCAATGGTTGGGGTCAAAATGACAACAAATCTGGGTTTTGAAAGAATAGTTCTGGAGGGTGATGGAAAGTTAGTGATTGAGGAAATCAAGAGAAGAAAGCAAGGAAAAGAGGCATCTGATATCTCTGAAGCTCAAGACGGAATTGAGAAGATCTTAAATCTGCTACAAGCTTTTGAGGAATGCAAAATCAATTTTATCAGGAGAAATGAAAATGCCCCACCTCATGCTTTAGCGCAATTCAACAAACTGGAAGATGAAGATTTTGACTGTTTTGAGGAACCCCCAGTTGTCTTCAAAGCTTAGTTGGTGGAGATGTAATCGTTTCAGTGCTTTCTTAGTTTGGTTAATATAAATTAGGTTCTCAATATATATATATATATATATATATATTAAGTTAGTGTTTTTACTGTTCTTTAACCTATTAACTTTTTGCCAAATAAAAATAAAAAATTTCCATACACATACGCGAGATTCGAACTTCGGTTAAACTTGCGGGATAATGTTGCTTACCATCAAACTACCAAACAATTTGGTAAAATATTCCATTGAAGAATTTCATGAACTTAACTACGAGCATCTGTAAAAAAAAAACATACTGTTATAAAACACGTGGCCTTGTCGGCCCGAGGGCCTAAGGCGGCCCCTCGGCTACATACCCATAGGGCCAGCCCTGGATTTTAGTGTGGAATAGCTAAAAAACATTATAAACAATCACATGACATACGTCTAGAGATTTTGTTAGAATAATATTTTTTCTTTGGGTTCGAATCCAGAACCTCATACAAGAACTTTAAACGCTTTATCACTGAATTATCGCCCATTTGGAAGTCCAGAGATTTAAGGCGGAATAAACATATTTTTTATTTGTTCAATTTTGTTTAAGGACCATGTACTTTACGGTCTTGTCTATAACAACTATTCCGTTTTAGATAGGTACAAGCGACACAAAGACATGACTATATGAAACAATTTTAATGGGTACTAACTCATTTGTAGAGCGTTTACAAACTCTTGCATGAAATCCTAAATTTGACATCCGAGGAAAACAAATATTCTAAAAAATGACAAAATAAAAAAGAAACAGCCTATGCGATCATTTTCATGCATCCTGTTCTATCTTTGAGAACACCCAAGACTGACCCAATTATGACATTTACGTATCCTGCATTTGACATGACCGAGGTGTTAACTAGATAAAATTATCCTATTCAACCAAAATTAAGCAATAATAATAACACAATAAGCGCGTGTTATTAGACATAGTGCTATTGGCTCTCCTAATAAAAACAATTCTGTCAACATTCGTAAATCCTCTGCATGCTTTTAATCATTTTCGAGGCAGCTTCACATTCACTATTGATTAGTAGACTAATATGATCGTCACTTTTCGTACTTACAAGTGTATTTTTGAGACTTCTGACCCGATAATTTGTTAATTATTTCGTTGGATAAACATTGATTTGTATAAAATAATAAAACTTGAGCAATAAATCTTCACACGTAATATAAATCTCCTGGTTACTCCTAGTAATCGCTTCACTCCAACCTCCTAGCTTTCGTCCACTTCAAAGTTGTTTCAACCTTGTATTCTCCCCAGTCACCAAGCAACACGTCGCCTCAAAAAACCATCCGCGTGTCCATGTCGGTCGATTGGGTCCCACCACCGCCGTCACTTTCATTCATGCAACGAACATCGTCCTCTGTACTTCCGAAAGATACGACTAGTACACTCAAACAAATATCAAACCCGGGTCAACCCGAAACATGATCCAAAAAGAAGAAGCACATCAACCACTGCCCACTCGCCACCTGTCCTCCACACGTGTCACGCGGGTTTCCATACCGAACCCAACCAGGACTAGTGACACTGTTCCAAACGCGCAAAGGGTTCTCGCCACGTGTCCTGCAAGATCTTGTCGCTTACATCGTTCTCTACTTGTACTCCAAGAATTTGATTCATCATCTCAATTTCACAAGAGGAAGAAAACAGAGCATATAGAAACAGATTACTACTTTCACACCACACAGTTTCTGCTTCCGATTTTGCAGTTTAATTTTCAGTTTGGATTTAGATCCATCCAATGATTAAAAGATCCGACAAATTTTCCGGCCGCCGGTTTCTCAAGTTCCCGGCGGTTAACCCCTGCGAGAACACATCTCCGGCGACCCTCCTCGATTCTCTGATCACTCTTTCCAGGAACATCATCACCTTCCAGTCAAAATTCTTCGCGACCCACAAGAGGAACGTCAAGGAAACATTCCGGCAAATCGGAATCCTCCTTATTTTCTTCGAAGAATTACAAGACCGCCGGTCCAACCTCTCCGGCTCGGCCCTGCTCTGTTTTCGCGAGCTCCACGTCGCTCTCCAGAAGGCTCTGTTCCTGTGCGGCGATTGCACCAGCGAAGGAGCTCGATTGTGGATTCTCATGAGATCGAACTTTGTGACGAATCAAATCCGGGTTTTGATCCAATCAATTGCAACAGCTCTCGATGTTCTTCCGTTGAGCACAATCGACGTATCATCAGAAGTTAAAGAATTGGTCGAATTGGTGGCGAAGCAATCGAGGAAAGCGAGATTGGAGATCGACCCAGAAGACGAGTCGGCGATGAAGAGAGTCATACTGATTCTGAACCAATTCGAGAACAGATTCGAGCCTGATTTGAGTTTCATCAAGAGGGTTCTTGATCATTTGGAGATTCGTACGTGGAGCGATTGCAACAGGGAGATAAAATTCCTGGAAGATGAGATTAGCTTGGAGTTGGACTGTGTTGATGGGACTGAGAGAGACATGCCGTTGTTGAGCAGCTTAGTTGGGTTCATGAGCTACTGCAGAGGCGTTCTGTTCAAAACAGATTGGGATTCACAAACGCCTGACGAAACCGAAGTGGACGGGAAATGTAATCTGACGATGCTTTCTCGCCTGAATTCGGAGGATTTTCGGTGTCCGATTTCTCTCGAGATGATGACTGATCCGGTGACTGTCTCCACTGGACAGACCTACGACAGAGCTTCGATTCAGAAATGGCTGAAAACAGGGAACCTCCTCTGCCCCAAAACAGGGGAGGTTCTGTCAAACACGGAGCTTGTCCCCAATTCTACTTTGAAGAAGCTCATTTACCAATTCTGTGCCGATAACGGGATTTCCTTAGCGAAATCCCGGAAAAAGAACATCGACATAACGAGGACGATCGTTGCTGGAAGTCCTGCAGCGGCAGAAGCAGTCAAATTCTTATCCGATTCACTCGCCGACGACTTGTACTACGGGAACGACGAGTTACGAAACAAGGCCTCTTACGAGATCCGATTGCTGGCGAAAGCGAATATCTTCAACCGGGCGTGTTTGGTGGAAGCCGGAACTGTCCCGCCTCTCTTGAAGCTACTCAAATCCGCCAATCCGGCGATTCAAGAAAACGCCATCGCTGCGATTTTGAAGCTCTCGAAGCATTCGAGTGGGAAGAAAGCAATCATCGAAAACGGAGGGTTGGAGCAAATTGTGAAGATTCTGAGCAAAGGGATGAATTTTGAGAGCAAGCAGATATCAGCAGCTACAATTTTTTACCTCTCTTCGGTCCCGGAGTACCGGAGACTTATCGGAGCAACCGTCGGAGCAATCCCGGGATTGGTCGAGTTATTGAAAGACGGGACAAGTTTCGGGAAAAAGAACGCGTTGGTGGCGATATTCGGGCTTCTTCTCTACCAAGGAAACCACAAGAGGGTTCTTGAAGCTGGAATAGTCCCATTACTGGTACAAACATTGGCTTCTAGTTCAAATAGGGAAGACCTTGCAGTAGATTTGCTAGCTGTTCTTGCAACACTAGCCGAAAGACAGGAGGGCTCCGTCGCGATCCTCCAGACTCCAGCACTGCCGAAAATCATAAACTTTATGAAGTCCTCGACCTCTCGTGCTGGTAAAGAGCATTGCGTGTCGATTCTGCTGTCTTTGTGTAACAACTGCGGCGTAGAGGTGGTTGCTGTGTTGGCGAAAGAGGGTTCGCTGATGGGAATGATGTACGCTCTCGTGACTGATGGCACGTCTCAGGCTAGCAAGAAAGCGATGTCGCTCATCAAAATCATCCACAAGTATCACGAATCGAGCTCGTCCGGGTTGATTTCGAGCGAAGGAGTTCGGTTAGATCGGCAATTTATACACGTGCAGTAGACAATGTTGTGTACATACAAGACATTTATAGTGTTGTGTGTTAGGCGTTTTGTTGATGTTAGCCCTGATTTTTACAAGGGCTAAGATCTGGATAAGCTCTTGGTGGAGCTGGATTCTTTTTGATATTGTGTTACACATTTGTGATACTTATACCATGGTTTCTGTAATGATAAATAAGACCAGCATGAATGTAAATCTTTTGTGTGGAATAAGCATGTTAGTTGTACCATGTTTTTGTGTGTACTCTATGTACATGGTGAACAAAAGGTTCTGATCAGATCAGCATAGCAAGTACCGATGGTAGAATGTTGCATCATTGGCTAATGCTGTATCAATATCAAAGAGGTAAAAGCATAACATTTTCATTGTCTTCTTCAATGGAAAAATGAACTAGTGGAATATGTTCATGAGGACTGTTATAGTGTCAAGTTTCAACTAGTACATGATTTTGCTCCGGATTTTCTGTGTCCGTCAACACTTTAATCCGTTGTATGCAACATTCTCCTAAAAGATTGGGTTCTAAGGTTAGAGGGATGATCTTGGTAGTTAAGCAAATCGAATTTGTTATGGAGGAGTTATGGGAGATGCAGCAGGTCAATAGGTGAAAGGTTACCTTAGGCACCTTGGAAACAGTACTTTCTTGGCTGTGTCAGTGCCTTGATTCTGTCTGAAGTCATAATAGAAATCTGAATCCCCTGATGCAGTCTAGTGTATCCCTGAATGTTACCCTAGAAAACTTCCTCTACAAATTTTAGGATGGTGCGATAACAAAAGGGCTTCTGTAACTGCACGATCACATTCTGATCATAGGATCAGAATGACGAGATCGTGCAATCTCAGGTAGGGGGGCGGCTGAAGGTTGGCTTTCTTTGAGGAATTCTTGGGCACTATATATACTCCTATTGATCTCTTGTATCAAAGGGGTCGATGTAATCTGGTTTCTCTCAGTAATAAAGTATCTGTTCTCTGCCATGGACGTAACTAATGTAATTCGTTAGTGAACCACGTTATATTTGTCTTCATCGTTTGTTTATCGTTCTTGATTGCGCATTAGCCACATCAACAGAGAAAAGAAATGTAATTGCTGATGCTAATGCAAAAAAGGGGATGGGCCTAGAGGAGACACTGGAGGTGTGCAATGTCATCCTTCCTGAACTCACATAGATGATTTTGAGAGAGATGATCAGGAGTCAGAAGTGGCAAAGGCTACTAGCTGTTGCTAGTTTGTTGCTTGTATTGTTTTGTTGTTTTTTAAATTTCTGGATGATAAGAAAAAAATGACTTTTCTTATGAGGACTCCCTAGTGAACTTGCCAGCAACATTGGTTGCCTATGCTTCCTAAGTAGCTACTGAGGGGATAAAGTCATAGGGCAAAAAAAAATGTCAAAAACTAAATTATGAAAACTGCTTATACGCTGTTTCGAAGAAGGTGGCACCAAATCGTTAAAAGCAGTGTGTCTGCGTGTTGAGAATTTTTTTTAAACTACAAATTAGCTTTGTAAAGGAGATGACAGCAATAAGTTGATGAACTTGTCGTTGCTATGTTTTAAGAAAGTTAATTTGTAATCATCCAGTAACTTTGGCTATCTGCTTGCGTCTCTAATGGTAGGCGGACCAGAGTGAACACAGCATAAGAGAATAGGGGTAAAAACTGAAGTTTCAAAAAGATAAGGGGGTAAAATTAGAAAACCTCTAGATACTCTGGCCTACTGCGTACTCCAGCTCCAATTCTTCTTAGTTCTTCCTCCTCCAAAAAGCTTTGTTCACCGGCGACAACGATCAACAGACGACTAATCATCTTTCCGATCGAGACTTGTGAGTCCCTTCCCTCACTAATTTACTATCATCTTCCAATTTCATTGCCTTAAGAAATTTATTCGTATTGTCTCTCCCACGCGCGAGTTTGTAAGCTATGGCTAGGGTTACGATCTGCAAAAGCTGTGACAGATACTTCAATTTGCATTCTGAAAACGCTTTTGTGTCTGTCTAGTTATCGGATTCAGGTGTTGGGGGAGATTAAAAATGGCAGCTGAACGCAAGGCAGCGAATGAAGAGTCCAAGATCGACCTATTCGAAGACGACGACGAGTTTGAAGAGTTTGGAATCACTGAAAGTAAGACACCTTCCCCATCCTTTTTTTAAAGTATAGAAAAGTTCAGTGTTGTGCTTTGTTTGATGTTCAATCTGGATTGTTGTTGTTCAATTTGGAGTTTTTTTTTTTGTGTTTTCCCCTCATGTATCTGAGAACTGTAGTAGACCAGTGCTTATGTCTTTGCTTAATCAGAACCCAACCAAGGATACATATCTGCCCACATTTTTTTTTTCCTATTCTAGCCAATTGCTAATTGGAGCAAGTGTGTTGCATATGGTAGACTTTTGTTCTGGAACTGTTACATTGGCGATCCAGATGGTCCTGGTTACTAAAGTGTTATCCCTTAACATGTAAGGCCTCTTTTGGAAGAGACACTCATACTTGGCACTTGACAGAGTCTGTATAATATGTTCTTAACTACTATGCGGGCTTATAAAATTTCTAGGATGAGTGATGTTTTACAAAGAAAAATGATCGTATGATGTTCTTAAGCTATCAATATGATTGAAGCACCCGTGGAAGCCTACTTTTATCTTACAGAGTGCTACAGCGGGTGGTTTTCCTGTACGAAACTAGTAGACTACCAGTGCCCACTCCATGAATCAGAGCCATTCATACTGCTCGTGACACAGGAAAAAAGTCTATCCAAATGAGACTCTATTATCTAAATTTGAGACTATAGCCACCCTGCGGAACTATACCTGAAGAGATATAGGAAAAAAACGCATGTGAACTTGAATTACATGTGGAAACAACGACAGAATTCCACCCCTGTATCCCTAAGTATCCATTACCATGAAGTATGAACTACTAATCCAGATATGTGCACTCTTTTCAGTAAATGATAGTGTCTGTATTTCACTCCACAAATCAGTAGAAGTACAATACTGGGAAGAAACATCACTTCGCTGCAGACCCACGCAATTGTTAATGGTTTTGTTTCTCTGATACTCCATCCATAGACTTAATGTCTGTTTGCATGTTGCTGAATCGTCAACTTTGGACAAGACCAAGCATTCCTAGTTGCCCGAATTCTTATGATTTGCCTGGATTCAAAGCTATAAGAACTTTTTTTTCTTAAAAATTCGATATCTAGGATTAGCCATCTGTTTCCAAATCTTCATTAGAACTACCGCCGGATGCCTCGGTACGTACAATATGTTGAGAAGTCCCACATCGGACATTCAAGTAGAACAAAAAGAATCAATAAGTGTCCTGGGCTACTCCCCTCATAGCCAATTGGTTTTGAGGTGGAACCCCATGGATTCTTTACACAATACTGGGCTCTGTTCACTAAGGTCAGAGCTACTACAGCAGTGACCTGCCCTTTCTCTTTCCTTTGCCATGTCACTTGCTACCATAACCAAGTAACCTGTTTACCTTTTTATTGAGAATGACACATTTTTATTAAATAAATAGACTCATTTAATAAAGTAAACGAAATACCTGTTGGGAGTAATTCCTTGACTGCGTGAGAGTGGTAATCAGGTAGCTAGCCTGGGAATTTGAATTCTCTGGATCTTGCTGTTCTTCCTTCGGAATGGGAACCAAGGGAGAGGGGATTTACCTTCTAAACCATTGGGGGAGGAGAAAGAAGGTGCGAGAAAACCATTGATGTGTTAATAGGCTGTCTTTTCTGGAAACCAGCTACCTAGCCAAACAACAAGCACATTTTATACCAGTAAAAGCTATTGAAAATTAAAGTCTCTTATATGGTAACATGCCTGTTTGGGATGACACTATCTGACAGATAATGTCAGTTGAGATGGACATACGAGTGAGTGTGTTAGCTTGGAATTTCACTTATAACCTGATTCAATCAACACTTCAGCCATCCTGGGAATATATGTGGACTTCTCAGTCGCCTTCCAAGATTTTGGTTAGTGAATGGAACTGCGTATTAGGTTTGTGCATTTTATTTGAAGCGTAATTTATAATATGTTTGATGTTTCCCTGCTTCCTTGTTTCCAGTGTTACTAATTGCAGCAGTATGTGTACACAATTCAAGTGATCTTTATAAAGAATCTTTGTTATTCCATTTATACAACTACAAGAACATATCTGCAGACTATGCAAGTCGATAAGATCTCTAGTGGATCATTTAGTAATTGCTTTAGGTAATACAAAAATGAGGGTTTTTTTACCTCTTTGTTGGTCATGAGAGAGATATTTGCTTAAGATTATACGTCGTACACCACCACCGCCACCACCACCACCACCAATTTCAGCAACCTTCAGGTCACGCATAACCGTAAATCTCAGGGAATGCTCCCTGCATCCGAGGCGGAACCTCCGAGCAAGGAGTAGATAATATCACTACAACACAAATTCTCAGACTCGAAATACGTGCGTGTCATCAACCAAAATACACAGTGGTATCTCGTAATTGTTACAAAAGATGAGTTTTAAAGCTAAGCAGAAGCTAGAAAGATAGTGGTGACGAATATAAGGTGGTCTCCATCGTGATCTCCAGGCCCAACCCCTTACATAAGTGCACCAGTGATGGTTCTGAAACAGAGACATCGCAGAAAAAATTGTTTGTGAAAACTGCGTGAATTAATACCTCAACACCTAAACAATTTAGAGACAAAAAGATAAAGAAATATTCAAAAATAAAGTTTTAAGAAAGTTGAAGTGTTTTGAAAGGTAGTAAATATCCAAAGAGTTCCTTATTCTCTTCCAAACCAGTATCCAATTGATAACCAATGTGAAAATTTTACCTGGAACAGTTTCCAGTAATACGGACAAATAAACCATCCCTGACAATCTAGACTATACGAGTTGAATGAATCCTATCAGAAGGGATAAAACCGTAAAGATACGTGGTACTAGAGTCTGTACTGAGGCTTCTTGGCACTCGCTTCCCAAAATTACCAACCGAAAGCTATATTAGCGATCGAGGCACATATAACCAAGTTCAGAAATCAATCTTAACTTTAAAAGGTGCTTGTTCTCACCAAACTAGTAGTATAAGATGTAGCAGGTATCACACTCAGTTCAATCCAAATAGTATAGCATAACAGCAATCAGAAAGAGAGTTGAGCGTATCAGCTTACCTCCGCTAGCGCCTAGCAGTGCAGTCCAACCAACCAACTTACGGGCGAGCGATATCTTCTGTCAATCTGTGATGCTCTACATTAAAAAGTAGAGTGCCTTAGTCAATATATATATATATATATATATATATATATATATATATATATATGCGTGAGCGTATCAGCTTACCTCCGCTAGCGCATAGCAGTGCAGTCCAACCAACCAACTTACGGGCGAGCGATATCTTCCGTCAATCTGTGATGCACCAGCAATATTACACATAGTGATATATATATATATATATATATATATATATATATATATATATATATATATATATATATATATAAGGTAAAACACACTGACCACCCCTGGGTTTAGGCATAATTCCACCCCGCTACCCTGGGTTTTGGATAAAGACACTGAGCACCCCTGTAACGGAATATTCCTCGGACACTAAGCACCCTTCTGTCATATTCCGTTAGAAAAGTGGGCGATTGATTTTTTTGGACCGTATTACCCCTGTATTTTTTTTGAGATTTTTTTGCTTATCATCAAAAACCCCAAAATACACCCACAAAATTCCCAAGAACACTAAGAACTTCACACTCTCAAGATTTTGTCCCTATTTATCATCAAGAACATCCTCCTACCTCTTATCCTAACCAATTTGCTCCTCTAAGGACCAGATCAATCTCAATTATTGATGTGATAAAACCCACAATTGACGGGAAACACTCTCCACAACCACAAGCACAACCAAACCAAACCAAACCAAACCCAGAAAATTAACACAAAAATTAGACCAAAAAATTCGCCCACCTACCTCAAAAACAAGAGAAACTAACATTCACAACCTGTTGATCAAAAAACAAAACAACAACAACATTCACAACAAAATATCACAAGAAGAATAATCGTGCTGGTTCTCTTGCTTTTGGGGGATGAGGAAAAATGAAGGGGAAAGTAGTGTACATGGCATGGGTTTGTTGTCATCATCCAGGTGGTGATTTCTGTATTTCATCCACTGGAGGACGCTTCACCGACGAAGGAGAGGAATATGATTCCGCCGTCTAACTCGTGGCTGTGATTCTCCCAGACCTGGTCCATCAGCTGGAGAGGATTCGGCGTCGCCGGTTACGCAGAATCGAGGTTTCTGGAATCGATCTGGAAGGAGATCGAGTCGTCGGCATTGGGAACGGAAAGGCAATTTGGGAACGGAAACGGCAACAGAAGCAGCTCCAGATTGAGATGCGGGTTTGTAGGTGGATCGGAAGATGGACAGATTGAGAAGATACATAAAGAGATGAAGGAGGCAGAGGGAGGAGAAGACGATAGTGGTGAACAGGGCGGCTGCGGTGGTGGCGTCGGGCTGGAGCTCCGGCCGGTGTCGGGGCTGCTACTGCTACTGCTACCGCTGCCTCCACCTCCTTCCGATAAAGATCGGCAGAGAGAGAAGAGGAGATCGAGGGAGATAACGGAACGTATCATCTAAGCTTCTTCAATCTCAGAGCAACAATTTTACCTTTAACTTTCACTTCGAGAACGACTCAATCTCAGAGCATAAGAGATAAGTATAAGAAGGAACTGATTTGTCCATATGTTTAAAAGTCATATCCTTTTGACCTTAGAGCTACTAATTTTAGAGCAAAGGTTGTAATAGCCTATGAACTGCAATGGTATGCACAAATCAATTTAGCTAACTTTTTAACAGTGCAAGCAAAAACAATCAACAAAATCCACAGATACGTAAAAATGGAGGTGGAGGGGGAGAGAGAGAGACTAGAGATGAGATAGAGAGATGAATTAGGGTTTGAAAAGATGAGAAATGAGAAGGTAAGTCATTTTTAGAAATTTTGAGGGTAAAATAGACTTTTTCTAGCTCTGTTAGTCCACAGTTTGCTCCATCCAAAAAAAAGGTGCTCAGTGTATAGGGTAAAAGACACTGACCACCCCTGGGTTTAGGCATAATTCCACCCCGCTACCCTGGGTTTTGGATAAAGACACTCCGCACCTTTTTTTTGGATGGAGCTCACAGCAGACTAACAGACCCGTTAAAAAGACTATTTTACCCCTTGAATGTTATAAAGTTACACCCTATATATTACTTCTACCATTCATTACCTCATATGTAAACCCTAATTCCTCCATCTCTTTCACTCTTCTCCCCCCCCCCCCCCCCCCCCCCTCGCTTCCGTTCGGCAGAATCAATGCAACCCAGATCGCCGTCGGCGTTGAAGAGCTAGACCAGCAGTCGCCACCACCGACGGTCTCCCACCCTCTCTCCCCCTCGGTCTCTTCTCTCTTCCTCTCCACACCCACCACGAAATCCACTGCACACCTCACCAGATCCAAAGCCTCTCTTCTCTCTTCCTCTCCGGCGCCACCGCCGACTCCCCTCGCTCGCCGTCCAGCATTTGTGGCAAGGCTGACGAGTCTGAAGGAGAGAGAGGGGTATATGTCGGAGGCCTCCAGATCCGTCTGGAACTGGCCGGGATCCCCAGACCGATTGGAGCCTGCTGCGACGGAGAAGAGTGGTGGATCTCTCCACGTGCATTTCATGACCAAATCGAGCTCCTCAATCGGCGCGAGGATGTCTTCAGGGAAGTACTCGGTTTTTGGCGAACTCGGGACTAACCCGTCCGATTCGGTCAGAATCGTCCACCGACTCGGGCTCAGACTCGTTCTTAGCCTTCTTTGCCTCTGAGTTATCCGAGTGAAGGACCTGTGTCTCCTCAGGTAAGTTCAAGTCCAAGTCATCTCGGGACCTCTTCTTGACATTGCTAAAATCAGTGCAAGTTTTGGGGAGTTGCAGATTGGCAAAGAAGAAAAAGATGAAGATGAAGATGCTCCTAGTCCTGTTCTACCATTTGGGGTGCTTGTGTCATTCACAGTTCCCATCTCTCAATGTTTCTTGGACTTTTTCTTCTCTTACAATAGAATCTGGCATGGAGACTTAGGTTATTGATTGTGGTATTGGTGGTGGTTGTGGCTGTGTTGGGTATTGGTGGTGGTGGTGTATTTGTTTTTGGTTAATTTATGTATATTAATGAAAGTGAAATTAGCTTGTGAGATTTGGTAGGGTTGAATTGAGAATTCGGAAATGAGCTTGGTTGAATTTCTGTTTGTGTTTAATGAGCTTGGAACATGAAGAAGAGTCTAATTAAATGGAATTTAGATTGGGTTTGATCAATCTGGTATCGTTTTTGGATGAAACGACTTTGAAAATTTTTGTTTGATTTTTAGAGGAGCTTGTGGCGGAGGGTTTGATCAATTTGGTCTAGTTCTTGGTGTTCTTGAGGATATAATGAGCAAAAAAGTTTAAAAGAATCACACAGGGGCAATATGGTCCGAAAATTTTAGTCAACCACTTATCTAGCGGAACTTAACAGAAGGGTGCAAAGTGTCTACAGAAATATTCCGTTAAATGGGTGCGGAGTGTCTTTATCCAAAACCCAAGGTAGTGGGATGGAATTATGCCTAAACTCAGGGGTGGTCAGTGTCTTTTACCCATATAAATATATATATGTATATATATGTATAAATATATATATAAATTTTTTGCTCTGACATGAGATGCAGAATGAAATGACCAAAATGCCTCGGACTATAGTCAAAGTCCTAAACAGGCTTAGACCACTGGTTTTGGCCCAAAATCAAACCCAAATAACTAACAGTGATATATTTGGCCCTCAGAGAGGGCCACAATTACAAAACTGCCCTTGCTGCAATTTTCTTCAAATTGCAGTTTAACCTCCTACACACTAAACAAATTTCCATTGAGCGAACAAATTTGTCTCTCTCTAAAACTTCTTCTCCCAAAAAAACCCTAGCAACCCCCCCCACCTCCGGTGGCGGCTCCGAAATGGGGCTGCCGCCGGGAATCCGTCTTTAAGCACTACTGCCCGCTTGCTACCAGATCTCGCCTCCACCGCTCCTCCACGGCTTCCTGCAAGTCGCCGGCGAGACTCTGGGTCTAAAGCAACCGCAGGCGAGATTCTGGTTCGCTGCTTCTCTCAGTTGCCCCTCCGACCACGCCGCCAACACCTGCACAGCCTCTCACCGCTCCCCACCGGCTCCAATCGTGGCCATTTTCAGCCCGTGCCGGTTGGTCCAGATCCGCGCAGCACCGGCTCTCCCGCCGGTATCGAAGTCGGGAGCGCCCCTCTTTGACGTCCCAGGGGACTCCAGATCTGGCCTCCAACTACCCTGTCTCCTCTCCTGTCGCCGCCGCCGCCATGGCCAGAAGCTCCGACGCTTCCTTCACCACGGACGCCAGTGACGCCGCCGCGCTGTCCGTCGCTCCAGCCGTCTCTTCGTTCACCCTCCACCAGCCACCCCCTTGGCTCGGCTTCCACCTCTGCTCCGTGGAGCTCCAGGTTGGCACCCTTCCCCCTCCCCCTTGGCTCGCCGCCGCCGCCATGGCCAGAAGCTCCGACGCTTCCTTTGCCACTGACGCCGCAGCGCTGTCCGTCGCTCCAGCCGTCTCTTCGCTCACCCTCCACCAGCCATCCCCTTGGCTCGGCTTCCACCTCTGCTCCGTGGAGCTCCAGGTTCGGGGGTCGATTGGGTCCCCCACTTTGCTCTTCGGGTCACCGATCCTTGCGCTGGCTGGTGGACTCGGGTTTTGGTGGTCCTCCGACGATGTTTTTGGTGGTGTGGCTGCCTCGTCGCAGCGCTTCCGCAGCATCTTCAGCCTCTGTTTAGGTCAAGGTTGTGCCGTGTCTTTGGGCCGTTTTGGTTTGGGCCTTCTCATGGTGTGGTTCTGACGAAATAGAGGCTCTTGGACCTTTCTGGGCCGGATCTTTTCTGCTTTGGGTAGTTTATTGTGGGGCCTTTGAGCCCAACAATAAACTACCCAGAGTCCCTTTAACTTGTTTAAATCATACTCTGACCCCAACACTTTCATCACCTACAACAAATACCCCGAACTCAAGTGTCTGAAAATTGCAAAAAGGCCCCAAGTGCTTAAAACATGATTTCCTGTGAAATTTGAACAATGCAGCACCAACTAAGCATCCAACATGATCACAGGATGTTAAACAACTTGAATTTGATCCAAAACAGTCACAGGATTCGTAGGGATTACAATGAATTCCTGAACTTCAAGTTTGAATGAGAACAGAGACAGTGAGATTCTTTATGATTCACCACAAGTTGATGAATTATTTGAGTTTGGGGATGTTAATAGAGTCGGTAAGAATTGAGCCAAATGAGGCTCTGTGTTCAGACATCCAAAATTTCAATATGCATGAATATGCAGGATTAACGAGTTGCCAAGTTGTGCTCGATTTCAGGACAACCCAGAAACATTTAGACAAAACTAAGACATGGATTCTACAGCTGAGATGTCAGGGAACACAAAGCTATGCCTAAAATTCAATGAATTAAAAACACACACAGAGAGATAAACGATTCACAGTCGCCAGAACCTCGCGGGAAAACTCAAAACATAGTACATGGAACTACGAATAAGGCAAGTTCATGAGAAGGTTCCTTAGAATGCACTGGACAAGAATCCAGTACTGGTTCAAGAAATTACACAATGAACTGAGATAATAAGTTCTCTTTGCAACTTCAGTTGTGTTTCCGGTGAACAGTAACCAAGTTTAATGGCGAAATTTGATTCCGGTAGAGTTAGCTTGCAACTCCATCTGGACTCTGCAGAGACTCACGAACACAACTGTGGTCTCAGAATTGAACAAGATCAACTTAATCAAGGAAATTTTGCGATTGATAGAGAATGAAGCTGTAAAAGGGGCTCACCTGTTCTTCGTGATTACGGCTCAATTGGCTAAAATTGAGTGATGTTTTGGATTCTCAGGAACAGAGGGAAGGTATGGTGATTGAGAGAGAGAGAGAGTTCCCTTTCTAATCCATGGTGGATTAGCTGGCTAGTAGAGAAGTTGACAACTCATTAGTGAACTGTCAGCAAGACGAATGAGCTCTCATGAGCTTGACAATGGTGAAACATGGGTTTAGGGATGAAAAATGAAAGGGTTGTAAAGTTTTGAAAGTATTTGCAACTTAAGTCACCAACTTTGAGCTACTTACTCAATGTCCCCAACTCCCACTTGGTAAATTCTTTGACTCCCAGTCCAATCCATAACAGAGAGAAACCCTGATTTCAGCACAGTACTGTGAAACACTGAGAATTTCATGATTCCAAAAACCGTAGTCTGGGTCTGACCGAGACTGACCGGTGGGGTGTTTCATACGTATTCCAAAGGAATGTTGGAATCGATTGAAGCCCTTCCCTGGATGCTTACCACACGCGTTTTCAGTTTCTTCGCATACTCCAAAGATCTCCACGTGATAGAATAATACCATTGACTCTAATTTCCTGTAAACAATTAATTCCAACCACCTGAATCAGATTCTTCTATTATAGACCCCCAAAAAAGCTGCACCAGAAGAGGAGTAAGAGGATATGTGCGCGTGGAGGCGTAGACGATTTTTCTTCTGAAAACTGTTATTTTTTTGTTTGTTAATAGCCTCATATATTTAAACTCCACCCTCCTGTAGAAATTACATCTCACTTGCAAGTCCCTTTGCTAACGTGTATCCCTGACTCTTCCTACTCGGGTAGCCTTCAAAGAAAGAATTCTCCATCTGCTATGACATTGATTTGTTTCCAGTTTCAGGTGGAAGTACCAACTTCATTTTCTCAGTTCATCTTGAATTTGTTGTTCACGTAGTAGTCCTTCAAATCCATATTGTGTAACCCATTAGATGAGACCCCTTTCCTGGAGTCTCATCCTAAGAGTGTTCTGGCAGTGTAAACTTAAATATTTTCTTCCTGACATGACCATAAATCTATTTTTGAAAGATCTGATGTCTCACAGATTTAAACTAGCAAGTGTTAGCACTAATTCCCTGGTGTAGGTTCTATCTGAGGTGTTCTTCAGTAAAACGTGATACTTAACTCCAGAATGTCAACTGTCCAAAGCAGTAAGAACCATAGTATTTCTACATTTATGACTACTTTTATAGCCAAACCTTGTTAGTTCTATTGTGAAGTTGTTATGTTGTGATGAAAATTAGGCCACCAAAAATATGAATTGTGAAGAAACTTAATTATTCTGAAGAAAGTTACGTCCCGAAGTCCATCATTCTTTTAGTGAGGTTCTTACATGCATTATGGATTGAAAGAAAGTTCTAATACCATTTCCTCTTGGTGATCTGGTAATCTTTTAAGCCTAGGAAAGATAGTAGTATTCGTTTGTTTGTTTTTCCATATTTTGCTTTTGTTTAATTCTCCACAAGGGTGTTTATAGTGTTTATATTTAGTGAGGATTCATACAAGACTGGGTATGCTTTGTCTTTCTCAGTCACTGCAGAGTTAGCTGGACTGTGAAGTGTATTTCATGGCTTTCATCCCGCTTATGGATACATCAATGATCCCATGGACTGCTCTGCAGTTTTTTATGTTTTACCGACTGGTGACTGTAATTTGGATTAAAAAATACACTGCGAGGGACGGTGCAAGCTGCAATCTATCTATTTTAGGGTGTTTGTGGAGGTAAAGACCAGCTGACCTTCCAAACCTAGCCAATTGAACTTAATGCTCCTTGGTCCCTTTCTTATGTTCCAAACCATCTCTTAACAACCCATGCTTGATATCTCCCCTGAACTCTGAATCAACAAGCAAGATTACTAGAGTGTTTAAAAGCTTGGAATTGATGTCTGTAGTCATTGAAACTCAAGGAGACTCTGATGTATAATACTTTTAGCTCAGGAAAGAACCACTGCAGTCATCAGGCTTTTTCATCTCGTATCCTTGTACTTATTTGGTTGTTTGTGCTCCTCGGCGAGAGGAGAAAGTCTGGGATTAAACTTGACTAAGTCAAATATATATTCAGGAATATGTCTGGGCTTGGCTAAATGATCTATCCGTCCTAATCTTCACACAAGTGCAGTTAATGGTAGAGTATCATGCTTATGATCTGTGCTAGTATTTCTCTTCCCAGGTCCTTTGTTTATTTAGGTCTTAGTTTTTTCTTGTCTCTCTGTTCTGCCTGGAAGTTTTATTTGTGCTTTATCCTGTTTAGAATACGAGCTATATATATTTTACGAGATTGTGGTTTCTGGATATGGTTGTTACCTCTGTTTTTTTCACTGTTGTTACTGATTTGGCAACAATGGCAGAGTGGGACGAGGGTACAGAAGAGGGTAAGGAAGTAGCCCAACAGTGGGAGGATGATTGGGATGATGATGACGTTAACGACGACTTCTCTCTTCAGCTGAAGAGGGAGCTCGAGAGCAATACAGACAAAAAATGAGGATCCTACTCGGTCGTTCTTTCTTCTTCCTCGTGCACTCCACTGCATCTCTAGTTTATACAATTTGTTTAGCGGATGATTTCTTCACCCATGAACGAAAACTTCTCGTGTCATGAACCAGTATTGTAATTCACATCTGAACCTGTTTTTACCTCTTTAGTAAGAATTCATAATTTCGTTATGATGTCCGCCTTTTCATCCTGGGGATCAATTTTTCTACGCACTTGAGATGTGGTTTTGTTCTCTTTTCTTGTTCTTGTTCATCACCAATATTAACAGTTTAACATCCTACGAAATCCCATATTCTTGTTCATATTCGAAGTAAAAGAATCCGTTGTCTTGTTCTCTATCAACTCATTGTTGTGAATGTACTACTTTTTATTACAAAGCGTCGTCTTCGTTACTTTAGGAGAATGCGTTTGCGAATTGAGATTGAGGTGAAACCCGAGTTTTAATTGTGCTAAGAAAGCGCAATATTAGAAGGCGGCGTTCACGCAAGAGACACTAGTATATGATATACAAACCACCAATTCAAAAACACATATCTTACCGTTTACACAATGAATTCAACTTGGGCTAGTCGCAAAATTCACTAATAATTATATCGAAAAGAAATAGACCACGTTCTATGATAAATTTCAAGAAAAAAAAAAGCAGCAGTAGAAAACTATCTAAGGAAAATTCCAACTATTGCATTAGGTAAACAAGAAAACCAACAATGTAATAAGAACCCCTGTAACCGCCACCACCAGCTCAAGTTGTCGGTGGTGGTTATCGCTGTGTGCCGCCACCGTGGAGCTGGGAGAGACATGATTAGTCCTCTTGTTCTTCTTCCGCAGCTTATTCGATTCTTTCTGCTCGTTCACCCCTCCGTGGTTTTCTCCAGCTTTCGAAGAGTTTGAAGCACTGTTAGGTTTCAAACCTTCCAATCTCTTGCTGTCTTCCGACATCTTCTTCGCCTTCTTCTTTGCCTTTGCTTTTGTTGAAGTGGTGTTATCTTCTGCGTCGACAGATTCTGGCAACACTGAAAATTGATTAGACAATTTCAATGGTTCAGAATTCAAAGTTCTTTTACCACGAGACACCATTGTTGCAGCTCACACGAAATTGGCACGCAAGATACGAGAAGTACTTGATGCTCTCTATACAAGCCTCACCACTTTCAGTATCTTTAAGAAGAACCAGTGCCTCATATTTATAGTTTATTCTTATCAAACATATCCTATTTCTTTCCGGGGAAAAGAACTCCTGACAAGAATAATATTTGTAAATAACCATATTAATCCTAACTCCGTGCATATTAGAAAACTTGCATTCAATTTAATTTCTTGCGGGACAAGAAACTTCGCTATAACGGCTCTCAGCGAATTATCTCACAAAACCCCCACCTGCAACTCACCCCAAAGCCCCTGTTTTACCGAGCAAAACCCACACCCAACTCCACCGAACATTACCAATCACCATCATCAGCTCCCTCTCTCACCTCCACCCCTCTCCTTCAGAAATTCGGCAAGCTCTGCCAGCTCCCTCCGCCTCTCAGCCCCCGTCGTCTCTCCTTGTACCTGCATAGCAGGAGTGGTGGCATCCCTTTCTGTCCGTCGCATACTCGTACCGGCAATCCAAGAACCCTAATCATGTTCGTAAATTCACTATTTTTTTTTCAACTATCTGCTTGGTTTTTCATGTTAAACTTGGGTATGAAAGAAAAACAGTGGGTCTTCGTGGAGAAGCAGGTAGCATGTGTTTTTTGGGGAAGATGGTGTTCGGTGGAAAGAAATCTTGTTTTGAGGGGTTATTGTGCACGCTCTGTAAGTTCTGGGGTAGTTTAAGTTATTAACTGAAGCTGTTATAGTTGTTTTTTTTTGTTTTTTGTTTTTTGTTTTTTTTTGTTTTTTTGTTTTTTTGTTTTTTTTGTTTTTTTTTGTGAAACAGTTTTTACTAAGCAACCAAAACAGAGGGTGGATCACTCCCACAGCCAAAATACTTACAAAAAGAAGCATTAGAGATATCAATGCAACCCTCAAACATTGCCCACTATCCGAAGGTCTATTAGCATCCACATTGTAATTTAGAGGGAGAGTTTCACTAGCAATTCTCCACAGCATAAATTTTAGTCTATTATGCATATCATTCTTCCAAATCCAGTTCCAGTTAAAATTAGTATTAGAGATGTTCACTTGAGGGGTAAGAGATCTATAAGTTGTTTTAGTAGTAACATTACTTTTTGTATCACAACTCCAAGCCCAAGAATCTGTACAAGGTGAACAAGGCAGATTAATGTTCAGAATCTCCTTTATCTATTTTCTTCTTCAAACCACTCCCTCAGCACATCTAATTTCCAAGTCATGCTATTTTCATCTATGAGTTGGCTTACCCATTTTGGGGCTCTCCAAAGGTCATCTGGAGTTTTGTTTACTTGCTCCAGGTTTGGCACCCAAGGGTCCATCCAGATGCAAGTGTCAACCCCATTCCCAATCACTTTGAAAGCTTGCTTCTCAATAACATCTGTGGCCTTGATCATCCCTTTCCAAAAGAAAGAACGGTTCTTCTTCTCCTATTCTGTGAAAATCAAAGTTGTAATAATATTTCTTAAGTAATTGCTAGACTCATAATGAGTCATCATTTTTCCACAAAATCCAGGCTAATTTTGCAAGAAGGGTCATATTATGTAATCTCATCTGCCTCAGACCAAGACCACCACCACATTTAGGGGTATTTAAGACGTCCCATCTCTTAAGATGCCTATTTCTCTTCTCTTTGGTGCTTCCCCACCAGAATCTAGCACACATCTTATCTATCTCATTGAGCATTTTATTTGGCAGCAAAAAAAACAGACATTGCATATGATGGTTGAGAGCTAAGAATGCTAGAGATCACAATGTGTCTACCTGCAAAGGATAGGGACTAAGATTTCCATCCAGCAACCATTGAATTCATCTTCTCCAAAGACTGGTGTAGGTCCTTGTTCTTGGCTCTAGTGAATAACATGGGAAGCCCAAGATAAATAGACTTCTTGTCACCTTTCTTTAATTGCAACAAATATCTGATATCCTTCTTAATCTGTTTTGGTGTATTCTTTCTAAAAAAGATAGAGGATTTGTCTTTTTTCACCTTCTGGCCAGAGCAAGATTCATACAGTTGCAGACAAAGACCCATATTTTCAGTTTCAAGAACATTTGCTCTACCCAGTACCACCAGGCCATCAGCATACATGAGATGCTCAATAGGCTCACAAAACTTACCCAACTTTAAACCATGAATCCATCCCTCACTTGCAAAAAAATTGAAAATTCTGGACAAGACATCTGCACAAAGAATGAATAATGTAGGGGACAAGGGGTCGCCTTGTCTGATTCCACAAGAAGGCTTGAAGGTATTTGTAGGGAAACCATTAACAAGAACAGAGAATGAAACTGACTGTATGCATTCCTCCACCCACCCAATAAACTGAGGAGGGATACCAATCCACTTTAAAACTGCAGTGACGAACCTCCAATTTAACCTATCATAGACTTTCTCCACATCAAACTTGATAGCCATTAACCCATGCTTTCTTTTCTTCTTGCTAATGGTATGCAAAGCTTCATGCATAAGAATCGCATTTTCTTGAATGTTTCTACCTTGAACAAAGGCAGCTTGTTTGAGGTTCACTATATCAGGGAGAAGATGAACCAGCCTTTTAGCCAAAATTTTAGCAATAACCTTGTAAGTTGTATTACACAAACTTATTGACCTAAATTAGCCTACTTTAGAAGCACCAGTGCATTTTGGAATTAGAGCAATGAAAGTGCAATTAATTTATCATGCATCCTACCAGTAGAGAAAAACTCCAGAACCAACTCACAGAGATCTTTGCCAACTATTTGCCAATATTGCTTGAAGAATTCACTGGAAAACCATCAGGGCCTGGTGATTTGAATCCCACCATTTGGAATAAAGTCTCATATATCTCCTCTTTAGTGGGAATTTGACATAAACTCTCCCAGTGGCTTTTCTCCATCTTCAGTGGGTATAAATCTGCCATCCACTCAAAAATCTCAATATCTTGAGGAGAGAACAACTTCTGAAAATAGTCTATGAATTATTTTATAATCTCTGCATTAGAATCAGCCATTGAACCATCCTCCCTAATAATTATGTGAATAGAGTTTCTCTGCCCCCTTATAATTGCAGTGGTGTGAAAGAATCTGGAGTTGGAGTCCCCCTCAGAGATCCATTGAACTCTATACTTCTGTTTCCACATGATTTCCTATCTCAGTAGCAGCTCTTTGAGCCAAGACTTTAAACCATTTTCTCTATTTAAAGTATCACTCCTTCCTTCTTCTTGAATCTTTAACAGAAGCTCTTGAGTTTGCTTGATCTGTAGGTTTATATTCCCAAAGACTTCTCTGTTCCACTTCTTAAGAGCCATTTTGGTATCATGGATATTCATATTCCAGTTTCTATTGATAGATCTGTGTCTGTTAGACCTCCAATTACCTATGAAATTGTGAGTATGCAGATGTATAATCAACTAAGATACTCTAGAAGGGGGGGGGGGTTGAATAGAGTATGCCAACTTTTTGCAAAACTTGCTAGCAAGAAGACAAACTTGTGCAGACATAGAATTTCAAGGCCTTGAACACAAGTTCAAGCCTTTGAAGTAGATGCAGAAAGTAGAGAGCAAGTATGCCTTTTTAAAGGCCTTGAAAACAAGTTCAAACCCTTGAAAAATAAACAGTTTTGTATGCTGCAAAAGCTCTGAAAGTAAATGAACTGAAAAAGCACAAGACAAGTGATTTATAGAGTTCAGTCCACTTGGACCTACGTCTCTACCTCAGAGATTAGATCCTTGCAGGATTTTCAACTCAATTCTTATTAATCAAAAGCTAAGCCCTAGAACTCAAGCACAGAGAGTTCCCTTACTCTGTTACAGCTTGTGGTTTTCCCTAACCTGTCTAGTGCCTGCTCTAGCTAACTGATTAACTAAGAATTCTCTATTGTTCACTTTGAGCAATCCTTGAGAATGAATGTAGAATAATACAGAAATGATCTACCAATATAGCTCTATACAGAAGATCACTTAAGAGTAGAAAAATTGCAATGAAATGCAGTGAACTTCTGTGAATGGATTGGAAGAGATGAATTGATGCTTGTCAATCCAGAATACTTTCTCTGTATTTGACCTTTGAGTGTTGTGTTGTTGTTGCTTGGAATTTGAGTTCCATAAATACTTCAAACAGCTCTGCAAATCTCTCCAGATTTTCAGCAACAACCTTCCTATTTTGTAGGCAATAGAGTTTGACTATTTTAAAATCTTCTCCAACGGTTGAATGATCACAATCTGCAGAGATATTCTTGTACCACCATGAGAAGCTATCACACACATCTGATTGATCACAGGATCAAAGTATTCAAGTGTTTCCAAATCTGCAGCAATTTAGTTTAGGAAACAATCCTGCAAAACTTAGAAACAAAATTTCCTGCATTATCATGGTCAAACAGATGATATATTGCGATTAAAAACATGTTAACAATTTGTCTTTCATCATTTAATAACAGTTAATCAAACATATGAAGGAGAGCAAGTAAATCAAATCAGAGAGTTAGCAGAAAAACTCCGCCTGAGAATATGCGTTCAGGTTAAGCAGTTTCAAGGCTTTGAATCCAGTTTCAAGGCCTTGAAAATAGCCACACTATTTTCAAGCCTCTGAAGCTGATTCAAGGCTTTGAAAGCTGTTTCAAGGCCTTGAAATAGACAAGATCTTTCAAGTCTTTGTTGGAATAGATGCCCTAGAGGGAATCTAGTTTAGTATGAATTATTTGTGGCTAGAAATTCATTTATTATTTATTGGATATTTAATATAATGAAGTCCTTAGATTTACAATTGTGTTGTTTATCTTAAATATCCCTAGTCAAGTATAATGATTAATGGGACAATCATCTATAGACTAGTATGGGGTTGGATTGATATGGAGATATCACGATCCAACACATAGGTGTGCATTAGGGAATGTTGCACTGGATTGACCCATCTCCGAGAAGGCTACATACACGTTATGTTGAGTCACAAGCGCTTCTCGCGGTGCAATGGTATTGTCATACTTAGACTTGAAGTCACTAGATATTCTAGTTGTGGATTATTGTGATCTTGGTAGCGTTAAACGCTACACCGTAACTGGGTAGTTATAAAGACGTGTACTGGATACAATAAGAAGCAAGCTTAGAGATCGTAGTGGATGTAGATAGAATTTGTCCCTCCCACATAACGGGAGAAAATATCCTAGGCCACTCGAGGGATAGTGCTTATAGAATGTCTGGCCAGACTCAAATAAATCAATATGGGATATTGATGCTATTTGCACGAATAAGGCTATTCCCATGGATCGAGAAACTATTGATTGGATATACGAGTGTGACTTGTATGTCTCGTGTCCAATCCGGATATAGAGACAAAGGGATGAGAAAATTACTTGTACAAGGTTGTCAAGATGACTATTCTATTAGTTGGCTAGAATGGATGTTTTGCTAGAGACCGCTCCATATTAGCAAATAGTTGCTACCAACTAGATAGAACCTATGGGGTCACATGCTACATAGAGTTGAACTAGATTTGTGAATTAATTAATTGGATTAATTAATTAGAAGGATCACTTTGCAAAACCTTGCAAACTTAGTAGGGACTAATTTGCAAGGAAGGGACTAAATTGAATTCTAGTAGGACTAGAATAAGTCCTTTAGGTAGTTGGCAAGGAGTTGTTGGACTATATAAAGGACCTTCCTTCCTTCCTTCCCACATAACTTATGCTCATTATTGAACATAACAAGAGTGGGAGAGAACAAAAAGGAGAGAGAGCAACAAGCAAAGGAGCCGACCGCCCCTTTGCCCGCCGCCCGTCCCCGTCGGCCACAAGGAGGCCGAGAGCCCTCCTTTGGGTCTCGTTTTGCGTGATTTTTCTTCCTCTTCCTCTTCCGGGCTAGCACCAAGGACTTGGGAGATTCTAGGATCAACTCTAGGCGTGGATCAACCATAGAGAACGTGACACAATTCGCGTTTGAAGTCATCAAAGGAGAACCCTAAGGTGTGTTATTGATTTCTTCCTTTACCATCGTTATGTCTCTTGACTTGTGATCCTTGGAGGGTTTTGCATGGTTTTATGATTGTTTGTGTTTCCGTTGCGCATCCATGAATCAAAACCCTACAGTGGTATCAGAGCCACAGGTCGTAGAGCATAAACGTGGTTTATGTGTTACGTTTTAGTTATTTTACACCTTAATTTGATTGTTTATCGCGTAAAACAAGACAAATCAAGCATGGGATGCAATTTGTCAATAATTAATCATAACAAGATCCAATTTTTGCATTGGATGCATGAATTGGTGAGTTTGAGAAATTTTAGGATCTTAGATCTACGGTTTGGGCATCCTTTGGGAAGAAGGAGTTATCCCAAAACAAGGAAACAACCAAACTTGGGCACCAAGCAAGGGAGTTGTTTTGGAAACAACTCCCACAAGGAGGTTCGGCCCCCCTTAGGGACCGCCCCCCTTGCTTGCCGCCCAAGCTTGGCCGCCCTAGGGGCCGGACGGCCCTAACCCGCGGCCTAGGCTTGTGGGTTTTGGGGCCGGGCCGGCCCTAGGGCTTTGTGGTTCACCTTATTGGGCCCGGGCAATTTGATTGTTGGGCCCATGGACCGTTTTAACCCTAGAAATCCTAAAATCAATTAAAATTGACCAAGCGCGTTAAAATTGGATTTTAACTGTTTATGTGCAAATCGCATGGTGATTGGATATGACCTTAGGATGTGGTTTGATGTGGATGTTTAAATTTGTGGTTTGGTTTTACGGCCTGCGAGCTGATCAATTAATTGTAATAATTAATTAGGGTTTTATGGCATGCGTGCCATTTTTTTTCTCAACATGTGAGATTTATTTTATTTAGTATAGAAGTTAGCTAGTGCTAGATAAAGTAGATTGTTAGCCAAGATTGAAGAAAAGAAGCCCAAAGCCAAGGAAGCCACAATAGATGGAGCATGGAGCATGGAGCATTCCACATGACTATGAAGGATGGACCAAAAGATCAAGACGCATGGAGATGTGTTTGTTTTAGGGTTCATAGATAATTCCATTGGCTTGGAATTATCTTAGTCTAGAAAAAGGCCATATCCACATCACGTTTAATTTCTGTTTTGTGGTTGTTTATTTTAATGTCTTATTATTGTGTGGTTGGTGTATGGATGATGCATGCAATTAGAATAATAAGATAATTAGACAACCCGGATCTATTATTTGGAGTTGTGCCCAAACTCAAATAGATAGATTAGTTGATATTGATCAACAAAACAATTAAAAATTGAATTTAAAAATCCCTCAAAATTCAAATATTGTGTTCTTGCCTTCTCGTTATTTAAACACTCATTATCATCATTATTTATCAAGTTCGTGCGTGCCAAAGCATGGCGACTTGGTTCATAATGATGGAATGCGATGGCACGTAACAATGTGCAATTGTTTAGATAAGAGGTTGAACACAACTAGGCTATTAATTTGATTAAGAAACCTAGAGGCAAACAATTGGGATTATCCATATGGATGAATAAATAAGGAGTTATTTGTCCAATTGAACCAAGAGTTGCATATGGGATGCAATTGGAATCGTTCCTACCTAAAGTAGTCAAATTATGGGTGACTTGCCAAAGCAAGCTCATAAGGAGATGAAAGATGGATCTTGGCCCACTAGAAAATATAAGGATATTTTCCGCATTAATATCTTGAGGGTTATTAATCCGTAGAAAAATAGTGGAAGCTATATTTGATAAACTAGCCATTATTGAATATAGTCAAAAATTCACAAATACTAAAACTTGCGTATTTTCCTTTTGTAGAATTCCAAATGGCAAACAACTCATCGAGTTCATAACATTCCCTACGATCTGTCCTTGAGAAGGACAAGCTCTCTGGAGCCAACTTTCTTGATTGGTACAGAAACTTGAGAATTGTTCTCAAGCAAGAGAAGAAACTGTACGCAATAGAGGAGCATGTTCCAGAAGTTCCAGAGAACCAAACACCTGCTACCCTAAAGGCGTATCAAAAGCGTGTTGATGACGCTAATGATGCAGCCTGCCTTATGCTTTCCACCATGACTTCTGAGCTTCAGAAGCAACACGAAAACATGAATGCTGTCGATATGATCGAACATCTGAAGCAGCTCTTCCAAGAGCAGGCGAGGGTAGAGAGGTATGAGGTCTCTAAGGCACTGTTCAAGTGTCATCTGGCAGAAGGGAATCCGGTGGGACCCCATGTACTCCGAATGATCGGGTACTTAGAGAATCTTGCCCGACTAGGATTCCCGGTCGGTCAAGAGTTGGCAACCGATCTCGTGTTGCAATCGTTGCCCGAGAGTTATGGACAGTTCATTATGAACTATAACATGAATGAGATCGTTAAACCACTGCCAGATTTACTCAATATGTTGAGGACGGCTGAACAGAGCATCAACAAGGGTAAGGGCAAGGCCATTATGATGGTACATAAAGGAAAGGGCAAAAGGTTTGCCTCTTCCTCCAAGGGCAAAGGCAAGTCAGTTGCCAAGACCAAGGAACCTGCCCTTAAGCCTGTTGGTGGCATTGCCAAAGGTGTGACTAAAGGTGCGTGTCACTACTGCAGTCAGCCTGGACACTGGAGGAGGAACTGCCCAAAATATCTGGAGGACAAGAGGCTTGGAATAGTGATTCCACCACCACCAGGTATTTTTGTTGTAGATGTCAATTTAACTGTCTCTACATCATGGGTATTAGATACTGGATGTGGATCTCATATTTGTCGAAATATGCAGGATCTAAAGAGAAGTAGAAGTTTGGCTAAAGGAGAGGTAGATCTGTGCGTTGGGAATGGAGCAAATGTTGCTGCGTTGGCCATAGGCGTGTGAGAGCTATCTCTGCCTTTAGGATTAGTTTTAAAATTAAATAATTGCTATTTTGTGCCTACTATGAGCAGAAACATTATTTCTATTTCTTGTTTGGACAATGATGGTTTTATTATTTCAATAAAGAACAATTGTTGTTCCTTTTATTTAAATAATATTCACTATTTTAGTGCGCAATTATTTAATGGACTCTATGTCCTTGATCTAAGCAATCCTGTCTACAACATTAATACCAAGCGGATTAAAATAAATAATTTAAATCCAGCTTATTTATGGCACTGTCGTTTAGGCCACATAAACGAGAAGCGTGTATCTAGACTCCATAAGGATGGATTACTAGACTCATTTGATTTTGAATCATATGAGACATGTGAGGCTTGTTTATTGGGAAAAATGACAAAGTCCCCTTTCAATAAGAAAGGTGGGAGGACTAGTGAGCAATTGGCGCTCATACATACCGATGTGTGTGGGCCATTTGCCACGCCTGTCAGGGGTGGTTATGTCTACTTCATTACATTTACTGATGATTACAGTAGATATGGATTTGTGTACCTTATGAGGGAAAAATCCGAATCCTTTGAAGTGTTCAAAGAATTCAAGTTCAAAGAATTCAAGAATGAAGTAGAGAAGCAACTTGGCAAAAGTATCAAGGCTCTACGATCGGATCGTGGAGGAGAATACTTAAGACAAGAGTTTGACGACTATCTTAGAGAGTGTGGGATCGTGTCCCAACTCACTCCACCCGGAACGCCACAATGGAATGGCGTTTCCGAGAGGAGGAATCGAACCCTACTGGATATGGTTCGATCTATGATGTGTCAAACCGATATTCCATTATCATTTTGGGGCTACGCTCTATTAAGTGCAGCTTTCACCATTAACCGTGTTCCATCTAAATCAGTCATGAAGACACCATATGAGATGTGGAGTGGGAAGCGTCCCGCACTGTCGTTCATGAGGATTTGGGGCTGCGATGTCTATGTAAAACGTTTACAATCAGACAAGCTGGGGCCAAAATCGGATAAGTGTAAATTTGTGGGGTACCCTAAGGAAACTAAGGGATACTACCTCTACAATCCAACCGAGAACAAAGTGTTTGTTGCTCGGACCGGCGTGTTTCTAGAAAGAGAGTTTGTCTCTAAAGAAGCAAGTGGGAGGAATGTAGAACTTGAAGAGGTTCAAGAACCACAAATCACTGAACCGATTATGGAACATGAACAGGAACCACAAACAGTTGTGGAGCAACCTGTTCAGGTAACACAAGAGCTTCGTAGATCTAGTAGAGTGCGCCAGGAACCGGAGAGGTATGGACTTCTCGTGACCGATTCCGGTGACACGATGCTCATAGACGATGAGCCTACTACCTATGAAGAGGCCATGAATAGCCTAGACTCTCAGAAGTGGCTGGAAGCCATGAGATCCGAGATGGAATCCATGTATACCAACAAAGCATGGACTTTGGTGGAACCACCCAATTGGGCGCGACCCATAGGGTGCAAGTGGGTCTTCAAGAAGAAGATCGACATGGATGGTAATGTGATTACCTATAAGGGCCGATTGGTGGCTAAAGGATTCACACAGATTCATGGTATTGACTATGATGAAACCTTTTCACCAGTCGCTATGACCAAATCCATCCGAATCCTACTTGCGATTGCAGCATACCACGACTACGAGATTTGGCAGATGGATGTCAAAACAGCATTCCTTTATGGGAATCTCCTCGAGGACGTGTATATGATACAACCGGAGGGTTTTGAGGATCCAAAGCAAGCCAACAAAGTCTGTAAGCTGCAACGATCCATTTATGGATTGAAGCAAGCTTCTAGGAGTTGGAATCGACGTTTCGATGAAGTGGTCAAAGAGTTTGGCTTCATCAGAAACGAAGAAGAGTCTTGTGTCTACAAGAAGGTTAGTGGGAGCTCTGTAGCTTTTCTGGTCTTGTATGTGGATGACATACTACTCATTGGAAACGACGTTCCCATGCTGCAATCTGTTAAAGATTGGCTAGGGAAGTGTTTCTCAATGAAAGACTTAGGGGAAGCAGCCGATATACTCGGTATAAAGATCTATAGAGATAGATCTAAGAGGTTGCTAGGCCTAAGTCAAAGTACATATATTGACAAGGTGTTGAAACGGTTCAACATGCAAGATTCCAAGAAGGGATTCTTGCCCATGTCACATGGAATCACTCTTTCGAAGAGTGGTTGTCCCTCCAATGAGATTGAGAAGGAACGCATGAGTAGAATCCCCTATGCCTCGGCCATAGGATCTATCATGTACGCCATGTTATGTACTAGACCAGATGTGTCATATGCCTTGAGTATGACAAGCAGATACCAATCCAATCCGGGTGAGAGTCACTGGATTGCAGTCAAGAACATCCTAAAGTACTTGAGAAGAACTAAGGATGCCTTCTTGATATTTGGCGGTGAGGAAGAGTTGCGTGTAAGGGGTTACACTGATGCAAGCTTCCAAACCGACAGAGACGACTTTAGATCACAGTCGGGATATGTGTTTTGCCTGAATGGAGCAGCGGTGAGATGGAAGAGTTCCAAGCAAGAGACGGTAGCTGATTCTACAACAGAGGCTGAGTACATTGCTGCAAATGGCGCAGCAAAGGAAGCTGTTTGGATCGAAAGTTTGTTTCTGAGCTTGGTGTGGTCCCTAGCATTGCGGATCCAGTCGAGTTGTTTTGCGACAACACTGGGGCGATTGCGCAATCAAAGGAAACAAGATCGCACCAGAAGTCCAAGCACGTGCTCAGGAAGTTTCATCTGATTCGAGATATTATCGATAGAGGAGACGTTCGGATATGCAAGATTCCTACAGATGAGAATCTGTCAGATCCGCTTACAAAGCCGCTCACGCAGTGGAAGCATGAAGGGCACACTAGGAGTATGGGAATACGAGATGCGCCAGATTGGCTCTAGTGCAAGTGGGAGACTGTTGCAATAGATGCCCTAGAGGCAATCTAGTTTAGTATGAATTATTTGTGGCTAGAAATTCATTTATTATTTATTGGATATTTAATATAATGAAGTCCTTAGATTTACAATTGTGTTGTTTATCTTAAATATCCCTAGTCAAGTATAATGATTAATGGGACAATCATCTATAGACTAGTATGGGGTTGGATTGATATGGAGATATCACGATCCAACACATAGGTGTGCATTAGGGAATGTTGCACTGGATTGACCCATCTCCGAGAAGGCTACATACACGTTATGTTGAGTCACAAGCGCTTCTCGCGGTGCAATGGTATTGTCATACTTAGACTTGAAGTCACTAGATATTCTAGTTGTGGATTATTGTGATCTTGGTAGCGTTAAACGCTACACCGTAACTGGGTAGTTATAAAGGCGTGTACTCGTACAATAAGAAGCAAGCTTAGAGATCGTAGTGGACGTAGATAGAATTTGTCCCTCCCACATAACGGGAGCATATATCCAAGGCCACTCGAGGGATAGTGCTTATAGAATGTCTGGCCAGACTCAAATAAATCAATATGGGATATTGATGCTATTTGCACGAATAAGGCTATTCCCATGGATCGAGAAACTATGGATTGGATATACGAGTGTGACTTGTATGTCTCGTGTCCAATCCGGATATAGAGACAAAGGGATGAGACAATTACTTGTACAAGGTTGTCAAGATGACTATTCTATTAGTTGGCTAGAATGGATGTTTTGCTAGAGACCGCTCCATATTAGCAAATAGTTGCTACCAACTAGATAGAACCTATGGGGTCACACGCTACATAGAGTTGAACTAGATTTGGGAATTAATTAATTGGATTAATTAATTAGAAGGATCACTTTGCAAAACCTTGAAAACTTAGTAGGGACTAATTTGCAAGGAAGGGACTAAATTGAATTCTAGTAGGACTAGAATAAGTCCTTTAGGTAGTTGGCAAGGAGTTGTTGGACTATATAAAGGACCTTCCTTCCTTCCTTCCCACATAACTTATGCTCATTATTGAACATAACAAGAGTGGGAGAGAACAAAAAGGAGAGAGAGCAACAAGCAAAGGAGCCGACCGCCCCTTTGCCCGCCGCCCGTCCCCGTCGGCCACAAGGAGGCCGAGAGCCCTCCTTTGGGTCTCGTTTTGCGTGATTCTTCTTCATCTTCCTCTTCCGGGCTAGCACCAAGGACTTGGGAGATTCTAGGATCAACTCTAGGCGTGGATCAACCATAGAGAACGTGACACAATTCGCGTTTGAAGTCATCAAAGGAGAACCCTAAGGTGTGTTATTGATTTCTTCCTTTACCATCGTTATGTCTCTTAACTTGTGATCCTTGGAGGGTTTTGCATGGTTTTATGATTGTTTGTGTTTCCGTTGCGCATCCATGAATCAAAACCCTACAATCTTGTACAACCTGAGCTTTCAACCTAGAATGACCTCCTTGCAGCGTGTCTCTCTCAACCACATGACTTCAAACCTAAAAAGTCTAGCCTTTGGTCTTTGAATTGGATCCACATCAAGAATAATTGGGGAATGATCAGACACACTTGCAACAATAACAATGGAGATGGCCTTAGGGAACATCTTCCTCCAATTATCATCCGCAAAACCCCAATCCAATCTTTCTTTAATGATCTTCTTCCTACTCCAGCCATTACACCAAGTATACTTAGGACCAATGAAATCAATATCCACCAGCCCAATATCATAAATGAGCTCATTTAGACTACTATAAGAACCAGACACACTTATACCATCATTCTTATCTACTTGACTAGTCACCTCATTCATATCACCAATGAGCAACATAGGAAGTGAACATTGTTGAAAAATGTATTTAATTCTTCTCCACATATTTGCTCTTTCTTGAGTATGACAAGGCGCATAAATACAATACATAATTCATGGCTCATTGCCATTGCTACCATGCATCAGAATAGTAATTACACTTTTATCAGAATATATTACCTCACATTCATCTTTATTTTTCCAGCAAAAGAAAATGTCCCCACTCTTACCAATTGGTTTCACAACACAAATGAAATTAAAACCTATACATTCAATTTTTTTGATATATCTGCTGGACTGTACTTTTTTTTTCTGACAGGAAAAACCAACTCAAATTCTTCAGCCTTATTAAGGACTTTGCTTGTCGAATTTTCGAGGTATGTCCCAACCCTCGGCGATTCCAAATGCAGCCTCTCATGGATGGGTTGGGGGCGTGGTAAGGCCCGCCTCCTCAGCCATATGTCTATCTCTTGCACCTTTCATATTTTCTGCACTGCTACCACAAACTTCATCAGACTTTTCAGTTCGAAAAATACCATCCTTACCTCTTCTATACAACTTCCTTGCTGGAATCGTTTTTTGAAGGATCACTTCCTCCTAAATTTCTGCATCAAATTCCACATCTTCAACCACTTCAACATCCATTTCTTGAACCCATTTCGGTAGTCCTCCTTTTACGCACCTTTTCTGAAAGGCCACCAACACTTGATTCTGTTCATTCCGGAATTCCCTTTCTAATTTGATCTTCCATCTCATGTCTTCTGCCGGAGACTTGTTTACCAGCATTTCCCTTGTTTCCCTTGTAAAATCTTCTTGATCGAAGGAATCTGGAGTACACTCTTTCCATGGACTCTTCGTGCCCCATATTTGAATTCTTTACTCTGTGTTTTGCTCTTCTTCTTTATCACTAAGAACCCTTATAATTCGACGAGAACTGTTCTCTTATTCTTCAAAACATTCTTCTGTATTGTTAGAGGCTGTTGATTGTTGGGCCTTTTTTGAGTCCAACATACTTTGAAGCACATTATGGGCCACCAGCCCACCCATGCCTTGTAGAGCGTCACCTCTCATGGCCTCTGCAATCTCTTGAATAGTTGGTCCCTTGTAGCCCTGAAATACTTGACTTGGGTTAGGCGGCCCGGTCACCTTAAAGAAATAGGGCAAAATGTTACTATCATCGTTACCATTTGATTAATGTGTGAATTGCCCTCCTCCTTTAACAGATTCAAGAGAATCCACAGCAAATTCCAGCCGTTGTCTCAGACTAAGGAAAATCCAGGATTCCCTTACACGTGTCCACCCATTTCTGGCCTCCCGTACAGCGTCCTCCCTCAATGGTTGGATGACATGTGTCCCCATCCCATAGGGCACCAGTTCAGCCCTATCCGTCGTACTCATTGTACGGTCCGCGTTCCGCTCACGCGCTTCGTTACCATCATCCTCCTGATTCTTCCGGCGACCGGAATCTGCATCTTTACCAGCTTCTATCAAAGCTCCTTCACCTATTTTTCCAGTTTCTGTTATTTTAGTCACCCTATTTTGTATTCCTCCATCGTCTTCTTCACTTGTGTTTATCTTCTCAAAACTTTTGGGATGGAAGCGCCTCTATTCCGGGGACTTAAGCATCGGTTCATACCCATCATCAAGCGCCTCATTCTTCCTCAATAATTTTCATTCCAGCATGTCATGTCCAATTCTTCCACAGTTATAGCAGAACTCTCCTAGTTTTTCATAGCCAAACTTTACCCAAATCGATTTCTGCCGTTTTCTTCGCATGAAGAAACCTTGTGGAAGTGGGGTCTCCAGATTCACCAGAGCTCTAACCCTTAGGAAATGGCTAGTGATTATCTCTCCCTTTTTACCAGCGTCAACATCAATCACTTTCCCTATCACTACTCCAATCTCCTCAGCGTTCTTCCTCGTCATCTTCTCCGGCGAACCCCTTTGATCTGGATCCGAAACGGAGAAACAGAGTACTCCATTTTGTTGGGTCCATGTCTGGCTCAAATTGTTTAAACCACATCAATATGCGTTTCACCGTCCATGGAGTTCTTTCCCAAACTCTATAACAATCATCATTTTCCGTGAATATGAACACA
The DNA here is from genome assembly GCA_023055425.1 of Linanthus parryae. Lineage (NCBI taxonomy): Eukaryota > Viridiplantae > Streptophyta > Magnoliopsida > Ericales > Polemoniaceae > Linanthus > Linanthus parryae. The sequence goes on from JALGPY010000004.1 coordinate 101,705,897, forward strand.
TTTTCTCCTTTTGCAGTAATGGTGAAATCCCCCTTCAGTTTCCGCATCGATCGGAATAAACCTACCATACCCTGTGTGGGTTCTTCTCTCTTGGTCAAAATATTCCCAAAAAGACATCTGGATCTAATTAAGAGTGTTTGTCGAATCTGATTTCTCCAGCTCTATCACCGGTAAAGAACTATGTTCCTCTCCGGTGGCTGGCGGATTTAGCATCCATATCTGAGTGGTTTCATGAGTCATCATGAAAAGAAGATTACGATGACCAGGGAAAAGGAGTAGAAGAACAAACATAAACAAAGGAGAAGAAATATAGACAATTCCCTATACTCGATCTGAGATCAGTCGCCTGGAAAAACAGATCGCCTGAGAAAAAACCGAAAAGGGTTTTGTGAGTCTCTAGATAAGACAAATTTTAGTGCAGATCTCTCACTAGGAATGCATATCTCTGAAGCTGTTAAAGTGTTACTTACCTCTGTTCCCTCCCTTTCTTCCTGGGTTGACTTTTCACTCGTAATCGGGTCACTTTGATCCGGTGATTTGGATAACAAGACGATGCAATTTTTTGATATTTTTTGCATGGTGTCGTAGAGAGAAAGTTTATCTACAACACCATGTAAAAGTTATCAAAATTTACATAGTTTCACTATTCAAATCACTAAATCAGAGTAATACAGTGAATAGTGACAAGAATAGGACCAGGAAGAAAGAGAGGGAAATGAGGAAGTATACATTAGTTGGGGGGTCTGCTTGCGTAATCAGAAACTTGTGAAGTCCCTACTGTCTTTTACCCATTATTAGTGGGGTCCTATTTGTATCTTCTTAAAATTTAAGGGGAGCTTATTACTCTATTAAAAACTTGTTGGTGTAAATTAAAATACAGAATCTTAAACTTCAAAACCCTGTGCCATATTTGTGCAGCACAATTATGGTTGTGCCTTCAAAACCCTGTACCTTCGAAACCCTGTACCATAATCTTATACTTATGCGAATGGAACTACACTGGAAAAATATAGAGTGGTATCATATTTGAGGTCTTAGTTGTTTCTTGTCTCTAAGTCCCCTCTGGAAGTTCTATTTTTATTTTATCCTGTTTAGAAGAACACGAGCTATATATTTTTCTCGTTTCTGGATATGGTTGTTACCTCTGTTTTTTCACCATTAGTGTACACCAGTAAGGAGGCACAAAATTAGGAAGGAGGCATTCATGAAACGCAAAGGAACAAGAGTATATGATATATAACCACCAATTCAAACACATGTATCTTCCCTATTCATCAAAAAAAAAAAAAAAAAACAAAAAAAATACATGTATCTTCCCGTTTACACAATGAGTTCAACTTCAGTTTGTTGCGAAATTCACTAATTGTTATATGATAAATATCAAGAAAGAAAAGAAGCAGCAGGAGAAAACTAACAAGTTTGGTCTAAGGAAAATTCCAACTATTGCAACTAGGTAAACAAGAAAACAAACAATGAAACAAGAACCCCGGTAACCGCCGCCACCAACTTAAGTTTTGGGTGGCGGTTATCGCTTTGTAACGCCGCCACGGAGCTGGGAGAAACATGACTAGTCTTCTTGTTCTTCTTCCTTTTGTTACTTTTCAATGATTCACTACTATTCTTCTGCAGCTTATTTGATTCTTTCTGCTCGATCACCTCTTCGCGGTCTTTTTCAGCTTTCGATGATTTTGAAGCATTGTTAAGTTTCAAACCTTCTGATCTCTTACTGTCATCCGACATCTTCATCGCCTTCTTTTTTGCCTTTGCTTTTGTTGAAGTGGTGTTATCTTCTGCGTCGACAGATTCTGGCAACACTGAAAATTGATTATACAATTTCAATGGTTCAGAATTGCAAGTTCTTTTATCACGAGACACCATTGTAGCAGCTCTTCTTAGGGTTGTTTTCTAACAGGTGATTCGCCCGCAAGATATGACAAGAACTTTGATAATCTTCACAAGCCTCACGAACTCAGTATCTTTAAGAAAACATGTGCATCTTATTTATAGTTTATCTTTATGAAACAAATGCTTCCATAGATAATGAAATAACCTTCTTCATTGTATTTGTATCACTTGACTGTATTTTTTTATGAAAAATTTTACCATCCAATCCTACTATCCTTGTATATTTGAAAATTCATAATATCGACACTTTAGTGTTTATATTTGTTATAATACATATAGACTTCGTTATCATACGTTATTTATGATCATTAAAACTTATATAATTTATACAATGACCCAAGAACTTCACAGAAAACTATGAATATGATGGTATATGTAGTACAAAAGTTATAAAAAGCACACCATTTTGAACAATCTATATTGAACCAAACAATTTTCTTTTTGAATAATACCTTTAAGAACTGAGAAAAATTAGTATCTATATATCATATCTTTGGAAACATTGTGAATATAACTATGCAATTAGAAAATTGTGTATATGACCATGCATTAAAACTGTTACTAAAATTTATAAGTTACACAATGTTCTAATAATAATAAATTATTTGTTTGTAACATTAATAGTTTTTGGAGGTCATAAAAGGGGTGCAACAATTTTAATGGCCATCGCACGGTATAAGTTGAGTTGGATGAAGAATGTAGCAAGACTATACACATTGCTGTAAATATATAGAGAAATGCCAAGGAAACTCTCTTTCTACACTCTCTTTAGAAACTCTTCTCTAAAATGTGCCACTTATTCCTATTTTCTCTCTACATAACTACATCCCTAACTAATAGGAGAGAGATTGTCAACTAATAGGAGAGAGATTGCGATTGATTTCCGTTTCCCATTACTGCAGATTTCTTTTTTCTATTTCACCAAATTTAAAAATGTCATTTTTAGATAACTCTCAAAAAAATTAATACTTCCCTGAAAAAAATAATGATCATCCCATACTCAGAGATTATTTTTTCTACCACATTTCTAAATAGAATTTTGCATAACTCTAAAAAAAAATATTTAATTTTAAAATTGTTTTATCCATCAAGTTGAGTTTATTTTTTTTATAACTAATGTGTTACTTTAAAAAAAAATCTTCTAAAAAATTTACCACTTCTCTTACCCGTTTTTTTTGTTTTGCCTTGTTATATCTTTCCTTCTCTCGTATCAAGTAAAAACGATTTTTTTTTTGTGCGTAAATCTATTGTGTTTGCCTCCAAGCTGAAATTTAATTTCACATGGGATTTCTGCTCATTTTTTTTCCAGATTTTCGGCCAAGTGGTAGTTATCAAAATCTCTCTGCCCAACTTAATGGATATAACAATTCAAAAATTATATAATAAACTTTTTTTTAGAGTTATCCAAAAATTACATTTATATTTCTCAAAAAAAAAATACATTTATCTTCTAAAACATTACAGCTACAAATGCGATGAAAAAAAAGAAAAAAACTCCCACTTTAGGATGAGCATTAATGGACGTGGGAATCATTCCTATTAATTAGGAAAATAGTTTTGATTAGAAAAATATCTCTCATATTTATTAGGAATGTAATTATGTAGAGAGAAAATAGGAACAAGTGACACATTTTAGTGGAGAGTTTCTAAAGAGAGTGTAGAAAGAGAGTTTCCTTAGCATTTCTCATATATAATGAAATAATGATTTAAATTAATGTATTAATAAATGTATTTATTATTAATATTGATTACTATTTTTTTTTTGTTTGATCAGGATTGAACAACAAAAGTGATTCCTTAATTGCGGGTTGGGTAACCAATATTAATTACTTTAGTACTTTAATGGATAACTATTGTTACTATATCCATTCACATTAACTGAAAATAGATATAATGAACACAAATCCGAATTTGTATCCGAGTATGAGAGAGTGAGAGTGAGTAAGAAGAGTCCTAGCATTGACAACATACTTTGCCGCCTCAGTATCTCTCTATATATATGTACGTATAGAAGATCTTATCTCTATCTACCTACTTATTACCTTATTCTTCAAGAAGAAGATCATCAACACCTACGAAAAGGACACTGCTGTCTCAGGAGTTTTCTTTCATCGTCGTCGGTCGTCAGTCAGTTCGAATCTTTATTTCATCTGTCTACCTCATCGAAGGTACTTTCATATACTAGTCGCGCGTACCCTTTTCTTCTGTCAATGTGTATTCTCTTTATGAGTACGCAAGTTGTTCTTTTCTTAAAACTTGATGTCATCCATCTAAGTAATTTCTAGCTAGAACGATAATTAACTTGCAACAACACGATATGAATCAGCAAGAATGAGACCCCCTAATCTTACACAATTCTCTTTGAGCATGTTTGGTGCACGCTAATAATAATAACTATTATGAAGTAAAATTCGTATTTGGTTGTATGTACAACTTTGGGGATTCAATACCCCCTAATTGTTAATATCCCCATAAGTGTAAAATTTAATCATATCATAGAGATTGGATTGAATATTAAGTCTTAATTGTCTACTTTTATTGTGTGAGCAAACCAGTTAGATAGCCGTATTGAAATAAGAAATACTCTTTTTAATGTCAATACACCTTATAATAGTGTAGGACCTATACCCTAATATTTGTCCTACCACCCAACGTGCCCTTAGGTTAAACGAGACATATATAATTATATGGCATTCGTTGCGCGCATGCATGCATGCAAGCACCAACGTTATCTTTCTCTTGTGCTTGCCATTACCAAGCTACAGTAGGGACTACAAATTAAAAATTACAAAAAATAGCTCTAGTTCATCTATTTAGGGCATTGCGCTTATCTTTGCTTGCCATTACCCAACGTTATCCTCCTTCTCTAACTCTCTGTCTTCTGTTCGGACCCGAACTGTAGCAGCAGCTGCACTGTCGGATTTCTTCCCCGACTTCTCTACCTCCTTACCACATTCGGACACCCCTTCCCCACCCTTATAAAACCCCACCCCCATAATCTCTCAGCTTTATTCCCGAAGAAACCTAGTCCGACCCGCATATATCAGGCGAGTTCGCCCTTCGTTCTCTGCCACCTCCGTCCGCCTCTCAACCCCTTCGTGTCTCCTTTTTCGGCATCACAGCAGAGGCGGCATCCCTTTTTGTTCGTCGCATTCTCCGTTCAGCAATCCAAGAACCCTTATCTTGTTCGTAAATTCTCTCTGTTTTTTATTTCAACTATCTGCTTGGTTTTTCATGTTAGACTTGGGTATGAAAGAAAAAAACGGTGGATCTTCGTGTCATCGTGGAGTATGTGTTTTGGGGAAGATGGTGTTCGGTGGAAAGAAATCTTGTTTTGAGAGGTTATTGTGCACGATCGGTAAGTTATTGGGTAGTTTAAGTATCGATTGTTGCTATTAGTTGGGGGGATCTGGTTGCATAATCAGAAACTTGTGCGGTCCCTACAGTCTTTTATCCAACCTGTTTTATTAGTGGGGTCCTATTTGTGCTTCTTGAAAAAATAAGGGTAAATTTTATTTGTTTCAAGAACACCAGGTCAGCATGCCACGTGGTGCTCTATACCATTGAGTAACTGATACCTATGTCTACTAGGGTTCACCATTACCCACATATGTTATAATAAAAAAAATTAAAATCCTACTTACTCTATTAAAAACTTATTAGATGTTGATCGTAATTCTCAGCCCATTCAAAATACGAATGTTTGCAGCTAGAGTGGTAGCTCAAGTGGTAGAGCGTTGGAAGCCCCTGCATGAGGTCCCGGATTCAAATCCAGTTGATGACAAAATGATTTCTAAAAAAAAAAAAATAACGTTTCATATAATTCATTGCGATAACTGTTTGGACTCCTACATAATAAAATTCCGACGTCTGCCAATCTCGTCGCTCTAGTTACCTGAAAGCTAAATTATAGAACTTGTATTCGAAAACTTATCAAGCATTAGAAGTAGAAGTTACATAGATGATTATAACCTTAAAAAAAATGACTTTTAGCTTTCTGGACGAGGCTAACTGTACTAAAATTCTTACTTTTTATTCCACAAATGCACTAAAAGTCCACATGTCACATTTTTTTTAGAATAATTTACAAACTTTTTCATACATTCTTTTTAGAATAATTTACAAACTTTTTCATATTTCTCTAACATTTATTTCTTTTTCTTCGCAGAGTTCTTTCGGTCATAGTTTCTCAATAAACAGACAAAGATGGTGAGTACAGAGTTGGTAAGAACGATTGTGGGAATAGTCGGGAATGTCATATCTTTTGGTCTCTTCATGTCGCCAGCGTAAGTCGTCTACGTCTCTCTCTTATCTATATACTATTTTTCTTCAAATTTTACGTTTTTTCTTCAGAGTAAATTAATAACATTACGGTTGGAAAACATTTTATTTTTGCAGAACTACGATGTGGAAGATATTCAAAGCAAAATCCGTCCGGGATTTCAACCCGGACACATATCTCGCCACCATCTTGAACTGCGCAATGTGGGTTTTCTACGGAACGCCCTATGTCCACCCTGGCAGTTTCCTCGTTCTTACCATTAACGGCATCGGCCTTGCTATTGAACTCATATACGTGCTTTTTTTCCTCTACTATGGCAATAAACCAGTGCGCGTAAGTAAACCAAAAAAAAAACACTGACATAGTTCTCAAATTTGTGTTTTTATCGGTTTTCGTATTTTGGAAAATAATATTTATTTTTTATTATGATTTTTACAGAAGAGGATGTCGATCATTTCTTCGATTGAGCTAGGTTTGTTTGGAGTGGTGATGGCAGTAACCTTAGCGGTGTGGCATTCTACCAAGAACAGGTCTCGGTTTGTTGGCATACTGTGCATCGTGTTGAACATCATTATGTACTCGGCGCCTCTAACCGTCATGGTACGTGCATAAATTAATCTACTTTTTATTAGTAGTATCATATTCCGATGTCGTGTAGAAATAAGGAGAAAACTAATATTACAATTATATTACTTATTTTTCAGAAAATGGTTATAAAGACAAAAAGCGTGAAATACATGCCGCTTCCGGTATCAGTTGCCACATTCTTCAATAGCGGGATATGGTTGGCTTATTCTCTTCTGAAGTTCGATATCAACCTCTTGGTAAGATATGCTACTCTACTACTACTATTCCTTATAACTATTTTGTTTCAGGTCTGGGATGATCAGATCGGCTTCTGAGAACTCGCAAACTCATTTTATTTTATTTTATTCTGTACAGATACCGAACGCGGCGGGATTGTTTGTGGCTCTATGTCAGCTCATACTCTACGCGTGCTACTACAGAACAACTGATTGGAGTGATGATGATAAGCTTCCCGAAGTCCAGCTCCCCGTTACCGTAAAGGAAATCGCAACCCCAGCGGCAAAATCTTGAACGCGAAAAATAGCTTTCGAACTTCGTTCTCTGTTCGTTTTCAGTTTATCGAAAAGCAAATGCACTGTTCTCTATTTTATTTCAGAGTTCTAGTGGTAGGTTGGCTTATTAGACTGATAATGTTCTGTCAGATTTTATTTATTTTCTGTCATTCTTGTGTTATTTCATACTCCAGTGTATATACCTAGTTCATTTATTGCCAACATTCTGTTACATTCTGTTACATATTTTTTTTCCATCGCGTATGGGTTGGACAGATTTGGATATTAATGTAAAAAAGGGGATTGTTATGATTCGTGCAGAACTTAGAGAACGATTAATTAGACGAAACACAAGAACACGAGAACACAATGATATAACGTCGTTCACTAGCTATGAACTAGTTACCTCCACGACCCGAAAACCCTTGTTTATTAGAGAGAAACTCACGAATACAACCTACACCAGTAGAGCACGACCTATAGTCTTTATATAGGCCTACTATACAGCTTGGTGCCCAAGAAATACCAAAATCGAGCTAAACGAACAAGGAAACAACTAATGGCCGCCTCCAGCGATGTCTTCGCACGAAGACCCTTCGTACGAAGATATTTGTATTCGCACGAAGACCCTGCTCCAGCAGGTTGTTCTCTTCGTCTCGAGCTCCCCCGTTTGGTCCGTTTCTTCTCCCCCTTCGTCGCGAACTCCTCACCAAGCCCAAGTACATTCAAGGCACCTTCGATTCTCAACAAATCTCCACCTTACCTTGAATCCTCTCGTCCTCTTGCGCTTGAATTAGCTGGTTCTCTCCAATAACCTCAAATTCACTAGTTGTTTCATCTTCGCCAAGATCGTACAACGTGTGCCCTCAGCGATGCTCCAACCCCCATCTAGTTCCTGCAGTTGAACTCTATTGATGCTCCAACTACGGCCAAGTTCCTGCAATCGAATCCCCTTTCTTGTTGTTCCAACTCCCACAGAGTTCCTACAACAAGTCTGTTAATTTGTTGTTCCGACTCCCATCGAGTTCCTACACCCCCCCCCAGCACGTAACGTTCGATGTCTCTCGTCAGAGATTCCCCTATTCCATCCTCCGCCTCCTCGTTAAGAGCACGGACTCCCCCTTGCCCTCCAACGGGGCCTAAAGCACGAAGTCGTCCTTTGCGCCTGCAGCCAAGTCTGCAAACGCCTTCCCCTTCGGACACTCCCTCTTCTAGTGACCCTTCTATTTACACAGTGCACAGACGTCGTTTGGCAACTTAGAACCCTTGTTCCTCCTTTTGTCATAACCCCCATTTGATGCCACGAATGCACCCGACCCGAAATTGTCCGTACCCCCATATGCGGCCCTCTACCGCATCTCCCTTGTGTGAAGAGCCGATCTTACCTCCTCCAACATGAGAGTATCTTTTCCAGCAGAAGAACTCTGCACGAACCTCTCATAAGACGATGGTATAGACACCAACAAAATCAGTGTGGCATCTTCATCCCTTATCTTCTAATTACTGTTTCGCAACTCAAGCAAAATACTATTTAGACAATCCAAGTGATCTCTTAGATCCGTACCTTCCCCCATGCGTAGACCAAAGAGTTGTTGCTTCAACATCAACTTGTTGGTGAGCGACTTCTTTTTGTTGAGGCTCTCCAACTTGTTCCATAGTTCTTCAGCCGTCTCTTGATCCGCAACCTCTGTGATCACATCGTCCGCCAAGCACAACATGATCGTTAAGTGTGTTCTTTCCTCCATCTTCTTGTACTCCTTAGTTCTTTTAGAAGCCCCATCCTTATCTTCCGCCCATTGCAACCACAAGAATTGCTTCTTCAACAAAGAACGTATCTTGCTCTGCCATAAGCTGAAGCTGTTTCTCCCCGTGAACTTGTCGATCTTTTTCATCCCCTGGTCATCTTCTCTGCCAGAAGATATTCAATACCACAGGGATATGGGTGATGTGGTACCACGGGACACTCTAATTGGTTGATTATATGATTATTTCCGTACATTGATACAATGAATATGGTAGAATTTATATAGTCAATCAATTAAAGTGTCATGTGGTACCACATCACCCATATCCCCGTGGTACTGAATATCCTCTCCTTCTCTGCAGCTCCTTTTCTAGATTCGTATCCCGAATGCGTGCTTCACCTTGATCGCGAAACCGTAGCTATGAATTTCAAGGATTGTGAAACCCTAGCCCTATAGATACACCTTAATGTTGGAGCACCGCAACCTAAGCTCTGATACCAGTTTGTTATGATCTGGCCAGAGCTTAGAGAACGATGAATTGGAAAAAACACAAGAACATTAGAACACACCGATATAACGTGGTTCACTAGCGATGAACTAGCTACCTCCACGACCCGAAAACTCTTGTTTATTAAAGAGAAACCTACGAATACAACTCACACCAGTAGAGCACGACATATAGCCTTTATATAGGCCTACTATACAACTTGGTGCCCAAGAAATACCAAAACTGAGCTAACCGAACAAGGAAACAAATCCTATTTCTTTGCGGAAAAAAGAACTCCTGACAAGAATGATATTTGTAAATAACCATATTAATCCTAACTCCATGCATATTAGAAAACATGCATTTAATTGAATTTCTTGGGAGACAAGAAACTTCGCTTCAACGGCAGTGATCTCACGCCAATGAAAATGAAGTCACAAAATAAACCTATCAAATATCCGTATTAAATTCAATGCTTCCATAGATAATGAAATAACCTTCTTCATTGTATTTGTATCACTTGACTACATTTTTATGCAAAATTTTACCATCCATTCCTACCATCCTTGTATATTTAAAAATCCATAATATCAACACTTTGTGTTTATATTTTGTTATAATACATATAAACTTCATTATCATACGTGATTTATGGACTAGTATAGCACATGATGGGGAAGGCCATGGGTTACTGTCCCATATGACTGGTGTAGCTATAATGTAGTGTTTTAATGTGACCATTGGCTTTTTTTGTGCACAAGTGGAGTGTGCTTGCTGAAGGAGCCCATGTGCACATGGAATGGTTAATGGTGACGCACTCATGGAGAGTAGGCAGCAGCAGCTACAACGAGAAGTAATCAGATGTGGCCGTAGCACCAGCCCCTTGGCCCAAGTGAGGAAACGAGTGGTCCAAATTGTTTGGATTGTTTTGAGCTGCCTCTAAGTTCGTTTGGGCTCGAACAGGAGGTGAATCCTAGGTTTTTGGACGCTCTCTACGCGATGGAGGGGTCATGAAAATTGTCGCTGGATTTTGCAGATTGCTGACTGGGCGGCGTATCGACGTGAATCGACAGTCCAAACTTGTTCGGGTGGTTACAACGTGCCTGTAGATCGGATTGGGATGAGTCAAGATTCTAACCCTAAGTTTTTGGACGTTGCGGATCCTCGGTATTGTCAGAATTTTGATATTCTGAGTGGATTGAGAAAATCGGCATCAATCGATATCAACTGGCGAGATCGAAGACGACATTATGCGATCAGGGTCAATCAGCTTCAAGTCCAATTAGGTGGGGTCATTTAGAGGCGTCTTTCTTAATTGAACGTTCGATTGGCAACCTATGCAGGCTTGGGAGTGTGTTGACATGTAGAGCTGTTGTTCAACATAAGCAAGAAGCATAGGCTTTTTGTGTTTTTGAGCACGAGACGCTATAGTTGCAGAGGAGTTTGGTCAGATACTTTTGGAATAGGTGCCCTAGAGGCAATCTAATATTTAGTATGAACATTGTAATTGGCTAGAATATTCATTTATTACATATTATGATATTTAATATAATGAAATCCTTAAATAACAATGTGTTGTTTATCTTAAATATCCCTAGTCCATTATATTGATTAGTAGGACGATCAAATATAGACTGGTATGTGTGTAGATTGATATGGAGATATCAAGTCTAACACATGGGTATGCATTAGGAGTAATGGCATACTGGATTGACCCACAACGAGAAGGATACATTAGATTATGTTAAGTCATAATCGCTTCTCGTAGTGCTAATATAATTGCAATCCTTAGACTTGAAGTCACTAGATACTCTAGTTGTGAAATATCGTGCTTTGATGTTATCAAACGTTACACCGTAATTGGGTAATCATAAAGATAGCTATCGGGCATGATAGGAAGCAAGCTTAAAGATCGTAGTGATGTAGAGACGATTTGTCCCTCCCACATAATGGGAGCAAATATCCACGGCCACTCGATGGATGAGACTTATTGAATTTCTGGCCAGACTCGGATAAATCAATATGGAGATAGTGATGTTATCTGCTCGCATAAGCATATTCCCAGGGTCGGGGAACTATGGATTGGATATACGAGTGTGACTATTTATGTCTCTTGTCCAATCCGGATATGGAGACAAAGGGATAGTGCAATATGATATATTGGGCACAAGATGTTTTTCGGGATCACTGACTATTTCTATTAGTTGGGTGGCATGGATGTGTTGCTAGACACCGCTCTATGTTAGTAATAAGTTACTACCAACTAAGTAGAAACCTATGGGATCACACGTCAAATAGAGTAGAACTAGATTTGGGATTAATTAATATGGTTAATTAATAAGAAGGATCATTGTGCAACACATTGCAAACTTAGTAGGACTAATATGCAAGGAAGAGACTGATCCAAGTTCATGTAGAACTAGGAAGGACCTTTATGTAGTTAACAAGGAGTTGTTGGACTATATAAAGGAGGCTCTAGCTTCCTTCCCACTAATGTTATTAGACATAACACAAGAGAGTGGGAGAGAGGAAAAAGAGAGAGCAAGAACAAGCTAGAGGCATCTGCCCCTAGCCCGTCCGCCCCTTTTTGTCGGCTCAAAGAGAGGGCCGAACCCTATCTTCTTCCTTTGGTTGCTTGATTACTTCTTCCCTCTTCCTCCGGTCCAAGCTAGCACTTGAGAAGGAAGAATCTAGATCTCACCTCTAGACGTGGATCAACCGTAGAGATGAGGACAATATTCTTCGTGTGATCTCCCAAACCAAAAGGTACACAACTACTATGTCCCTTATCATGTTATGATGTCTCTTTCTGTGATCCTTGGTGGGCTTTGAGTAGGATAAAATTTTGTTATTCCGCTCCGTTACCTACATCAAAACCCAACAGTGGTATCAGATCCAGGGGTCGTAGTGCATAACATGATTTTATGTGTTACGATTTCATTTTATACTACGTATTGTTTATTTTACGCGAAATCTGAAATTAATTGGCATAGTAGATGCAAATTGAATTTGATTCAACATAAACAAGATCTAATTTAACATTTGATGTTAGAATTGGTGAGTTTAATCACATATGATGAGAATTATTGAGTTCTTGAAAAATTAGGGTTCATGGGCACATAGTTGAAAAGGAGTTTTCAATTATGGAAACAATTTTATGGAAACATCCATAAACGAAACAACAATGCTTGGGCAACAAGGAAGAAGGGAAGGAGACTAGGGCCGAAACCCTAGCCGTCCGCCCCCCTTCCTTGCGCGCCAAGCAAGGCCGCGGGTCACTAGGGCGGGCGGCCTTGGGCCGGGCCGAGTGGCGGGCGGCGGTCCTCCTAGGGGTTCGGCCCTTAATGGCTTGGACCCCTTGGACCGTTGTAACCCTAATTACCCAATTTAATTAAAATTGAACAAGCGCGTTAAAATTGGTTTTAACTGTATTATGTGCTTTGTTGCATGGTGGATGGATATGGCCTAGGTTGTGGATGTTTATTGCTTTGTGGTTTGGTTTACGGCCTGCGAGCTGATCAAATTAATGTAATAATTAATTAGGTTTTACGGCCTGCGAGTCGTATTTTCTCCTCAACATGTGAGTTTTTTATTATTTATTTATTCTAGATGTTAGGCTAGAATTATAAATATTTAAATGATAGCTAAGAGCATGGAGAAGAAGACCAGAGAACCAAAGAAGCCAAAAGACGAAGAAGACACCCCCTAGGCGCGCGGCTATGGTGGAGCACATGGAGATGAGCATGTCACTTTAGGGCAAATAGATATTATCATTGGCTTGATAATATCTTAGTCTAGGGGCCATATCCATGCCACGGTTTTTTATTTTTGTGGATGTTTATTATTTATGTCTTGTTATTTATTTTGTGTGTATGGCGATACTAGCAAAACGTTAACAAGATAATAATAAACAAGGATGGTCTTTAATTTTGAATTGCCCAATCCAAATAAGTAGATCATGTTGATTAGATCAACCAAACAAATTAAGATAATTAAATCCCTCAATTAAATATTGCGTTTTGCCTTCTCTTGTCAAAACACCCTTCATGATCAGGGTTTATTAAAATTCGGGCTTGCCAACGCAAGGCAATTTTAATTTACCATGGTGTGTTGCAGACGACACAAGCTAGTAATGTGTGTATGTTGAAGCTAGAGTTTGGACGCAACTGGTTAAGACTCAATTGGATTGATGAACCTAGAGGCATGACAATTAGGCGTTATCCATAGGATAAAGAATAAAGAGTTATTCACCTAATTGGACCAAGAGTTGCATGAGATGCAATTGGAATGGTTCCTCCCTAAATAACCTATTCTTGGGTGACTTGCCAAAACAAGATTTAGAAGAAGTGAAAAGGGATCTTGGACCTACTAGAAAATATAATGATATTTTCCGCATTAATGGTGAGGGCTATTAATCCGAGAAAAATAGTGGGAGCTATATTTGATGATCTAGCCATTGTTATATATATTTAAATTGTTCAAAAATACTAAAATTTCACATTTCTCTTTTTGTAGAATTCCAAATGGAAAACAACAACGCATCGACTTCATCCCTACGATCTGTCCTTGAGAAGGTTAAACTGTCTGGAACAAATTTCCTTGACTGGTACATAAACTTAAGGATTGTCCTTAAGCAAGAAAAGAAGTTGTACGTCTTGGACACTTCGGTTCCAGAACCACCACATGATGAGTCTGTTCTAGTGGAAGTAAGGGCACGTCAGAAACATATTGATGATTCAAATCGTGACTTGCCTCATGTTTTGCACCATGAATGCTGAGCTTCAGAAGCAGCACGAGAACATGGAGGCCTATAATATGATCATACGCTTGAAACAATTGTTTCAGGAACATGCAAGGCATGAACGCTATGAGGTGTCTAAAGCATTGTTCAAGAGTAGTCTCGCAGAGGGGAATTCAGTAGGGCCTCATGTGCTCCGAATGATCGGGTACATTGAGAACCTTGAGATACTGGGTTTCCCACTTGGCCAAATTTGGAAACTGATCTTGTCTTGCAATCGTTGCCTGACAGTTATAATCAGTTCATCATGAACTATAATATGAACGAGACCAGTAAGACTCTGCCAGACTTGTTGAACATGCTAAAGACAGCTGAACAGAGCGTCAAAAAAGGCAAGGGCAAGGCCATAATGATGGTACATAAGAAGAAGGGCAAAGGAGTTGCCTCTACTTCCAAAGGAAAGCGCAAGAAAGTTGCAAAATCCAAGGAATCCCTAAAGCCTAGTGGAGGCGTGGCTAAAGGTGAATGTCACTACTGCAACCAGCCGGGTCACTGGAGGAGGAATTGCCCAAAATATCTGGAGGATAAGAAGCTTGGAATAGTGATTCCACCACCACCAGGTATTTATGTTATATACGTCAATCTTTATACTTCTTCATCTTGGGTATTAGATACTGGATGTGGTTCTCACATTTGTCGAAATGTGTAGGATTTGAAAAGAAGTAGAAGATTCGCTACAGGGTAGATAGATATGCGCGTCGGGAATGGAGCAAGAGTTGCTGCATTTGCTGTAGGCGTTTATGAGCTATCTTTTCCTTCTGGACTTATTTTAGAATTAGACAATTGCTTTTATGTGCCTGCTATGAGCAGAAACATTATTTTCTTTTCTTGTTTGGACGAGAAGGGTTTTTCTATTTCAATAAAGGACAAGTGTTGCTCCATTTATTTTGATAGTATGCACTATTGTAGTGTGCATATGTCTAATGGATTGTATATCCTTGATCTAAATAGTCCAATCTATAACATAAATACTAAAAGGATTAAAACTAATGATTTAAATCCTACATATCAATGGCATTGTCGTTTAGGCCATACAAAAGAGAAACGCATATCTAGACTCCATAAGGATGGAGTTCTAGACTCATTTGATTTAGAATCATATAAGACATGTGAATCTTGTTTATTAGGAAAAATGACAAAGTCCCCTTTCAATAAGAAAGGTGAGAGGACTAGTGAGTTATTGGCACTCATACATAATGATGTATGTGGGCCGTTTCCCACGCCTGCCAGAGGTGGTTACACCTACTCTATAACATTTACTGATGATTTCAGTAGATATGGATTTGTATACCTTATGAAGGCCAAATCCGAATCCTTTGAATTATTCAAAGAATTCAAGAATGAAATAGAGAAGCAACTTGGTAAAAGTATTAAGGCTCTACGATCGGATCGAGGAGGAGAATACTGAAGCCAAGAGTTTGATGTGTATCTCAGAGAGTGTGGGATAGTATCCCACCTCACTCCACCCGGAACACCACAATGGAATGGCGTGTCCGAGAGGAGGAATCGCACACTATTAGATATGGTGCGATCTATGATGTCTCAAATAGATCTTCCGATATCGTTTTGGGGACATGCTCTAATGACGGCAGCTTTTACCATTAACCGTGTTCCATCCAAATCAGTCATGAAGACACCATATGAGATATGAACTGGGAAGCGTCCCATAGTGTCTTTTATGAGGATTTGGGGTTGCGATGTCTATGCAAAGCGTTTACAAACAGACAAAATCGGGCTCAAAGCGGATAAGTGTAAATTTGTGGGATATCCTAAGGAAACTAAAGAATATTATTTCTACAATACCACCGAGAACAAAGTGTTTGTTGCTCCGACCGGCGTGTTTCTAGAAAGAGAGTTCGTCTCTAAAGAAGCAAGTGGGAGGGCTGTAGAACTTGAAGAAATTCAAGAACCACAAATCACTGAATCGATGATGGAACATGAGCAGGAACCGCAAGTTGTTGTGGAAGAACATGTTCAGGTGACACAGGAACTCTGCAGGTCAGGAAGGGTGCGTCATGAGCTAGAGAGGTACGGACTTCTCGTGACTGAGCCCAATGACGTACCACTCATGGATGATGAGCGTGCAACCTACGGGGAGGCCATGAAAGGCCCAGACTTCAAGAAATGGCTGGAATCCATGAGATCCGAAATGGATTCCATGTACACCAACAAAGTATGGACTTTGGTGGAACCACCCGAAGGGGCTCGATCCATAGGGTGCAAATTGGTCTTCAAGAAGAAGACCGACATGGATGGCAAGGTAGTTGCCTATAAAGGGTGACTGGTCGCCAAAGGGTATAGACATATTCATGGTATTGACTATGATGAGACCTTTTCACCAGTAGCCATGACTAAATCCATTCGAATCCAACTTGCTATTGCAGCATACTACGACTATGAGATTTGGCAGATGGATGTCAAAACAGCATTCCTTTATGGGAACCTCCTCTAGGATGTGTAGATGACACAACCGGAGGGTTTTGAGGATCCAGATGTAGATAGTGCGTTCTAGACAGACATATCACAGCCACGTGGCAGTCATCCAGCACACCTAGCCGTGCTCCACATACACAGGATCACCACCCGCGCTGATCCACGTGGGGGCTGCGAGACAGGGCCCTCGCATATCATTCCACACGGGACTTGTAGGGACTTAGTGGCTTGGAGGCTAGAGTAAGATCCGTCGCGCGCGAGCGACAACCAAGCCCGTGCGCGACCTTTGGTAACCGCTTTGAGAGATTTATGGCCACGAGCTCCATAAGCCCGGTCAACCTCATAACGGTTCCAGCATACGCGGACGAAGTGCGTAACAGTCCCTATATATGTGGACGAACGTGCCGTTATGGTTAAGGTAATTAAGCCGCCATTAATGGGCGCATTAACCCACTGCATATTCTCCACTATATATAGGATCGTTAACTCTTCATTGCATAAGGATGATCTTTTGAACTACGCGGAAGCTCTGGCCAAATATTGTCTCTCTCTCATACAGTTTCCATCGTCTTACTCTCTCCCTACTCACTACCCTATATCTCTTGTGTTTCTAATTCTCTACTCTTGTTGTACGTTTGAATCTTCCTCAAAGGATTCTCCCGTACACATTTGGTGAACCCGACGTGAAACCTACTCCAGCAAGCAGCCATGTCTCACGATGAAGATGTTAGCAACCGATCTCCCTCAACCGAGACGACTTCAAGGGAGGAAACCCGTCACAATTCCACGACAGCTGGTGGTACTCCTACCTTGGAGACGTCGAATGCCACTCTACAGAATCAGGCAAAGGCTCTCCAGGCTCAATCTGCACAGATGGCTCAGATTATGTCCATTTTGGGATCCATTGCCCATAATCCGGCACTGGGAACCGATATCTCTCAAGGAACTGGAACCCTGTCTCTCAGGGAACAGAGGTAACGCCTACACCACCTAATCCCAGTTTGCAAAGCCCACCAGCAATGGTCCAGCCACCTCCTACCCAGGGAAAAATTGCTCAGCCATCCCTTATCACACCCGTTTCCCAACTACCGGGAATTCCTTTCAATATCCAACAACGGTATCCCCTGCATCTTCAGCAACCATAGCAGGCTTCTCTGTGTGCGAACTTCGCTCTGGAACATGAGACATGGGAGACCGACTTCCCTGCTCAAGCACCATGACATCATCAGAGCTATTCTGAGCGATGACCTCCAAAGCAGGAACAATGGCACTCCTTAAAAACCCAGGTCTGTTGGCATAACTTCTGGGAGGAGAGATGAGTTGAACTTCGCACAAAAGGGGGTCGCTAGGATCAGCAGCAGGGCCACCAGCACTTGCCTCATCAATGGCCAATCTCGCAGCTGGAGCATTAGCAGTCATGCCTTGCGCAACGGCAGGCTCACTTGTAGTAGCAGCATGCTCATTTGAAGCAGTACCACCTGCAAAAAAAATTTGGACAAGTCATTGAGGTAACTTGCGTTATGAGTTATTTATTAGTTTTCATTCTATGTTTAGATCAAAAGCGAGCACCTCCACACTTATGTGGGATCGCAGCTCCAACATTACATGATATAGATGCGACACCATATCCTATAGTTGTTTCCTCGTCTATCACATCCTTAAGGTGTGCGTGACCTGATGTTATATGAAAGCTTGTTACAACATGGACTATTTTGCTAGCTTTGCTGGCAAACATTGTTCAAGTGTTTACCTGAAGGTTCGCCACATTTGCTCACTAACCATCGGCGAATGTCATGTTTAGACAGACCGTGCTTTAAGGCACCAAAAACTACCTCTTGTAAGACACAACAAGGTTACAAATTGTACCTTATTCATCACCTGCGATCTCCTCAAGATCTTGTTGAGCTCGCTCTAAGGCAACCACACTCATACTACCAGCATGCTGCTCTTCAAGACTTCTTCTCTTTACAGCCTCTATGTCATCTTCCTCACGTTTTCTCCTCCTCTCTTCTGTCTCAGCAGCCATCTTCTTAGACTCAGCGATTATGGCCTCGTCTATGGGTTCGTTAGACGCATATGAGTGAGATCCCTTTGTTTTTCGCCGTTCCTTGGCCAGAAGGTCACTGATAGTCTCAGCATCATCATCTGCGAGGAAAGATATCGTCTTAATAACTACTGTTGAAAGTTATGATTCAAAGAAGATTAAGTTCATTTGGGTTACCTTCTGAACTTTCGTCTCCTATTTCCTCTTCTTGTTCTTCCTCTTCTCTTTCTTCTTCTTTTTCTTCTTCTTCTTCTTCTTCTTCTTCTTCTTCTTCTTCTTCTTCTCTTTCTTATTCTCTTTCTTCTGCGATTTCTTCCTCCCGATCATAGGGGATGAAATCCTCAACTGCGGGGTTTGCTGCGCATAAGACCTTTGCCTTTGGGAGCAGGAGCCTCCGTGGGCGGCAAGGCTGAAGCTTCTTTGGGTGGCGAAAAGATCACAATCGCCTTTTTCTTTTGATTTTGCTTTTTAGCCTTCGGGGCAACCTCTGCGTCCACTTCAGCACCTTCGTCTATCAGAGAGAGAGCGAATGTGTCCATCTCCTCGCGCACAAGAGCCTCGACTTTGGGATCCATCTCCATGGCCAAGGGAATGACCTTATTTTGCCTCTTTGCATGAAGAATGGAGTCAACCAGCGAAGGACAGCGGTCTCCAGATGCAAACCTCCTCAAGCAGCACTGAAAAGGAAAACTTATGTAAGAAACCACATTTCAAAAAGAGACAATATTTTAAGAAAGATCAGGAGGTGTTGTTTACTTTAGCGAAAGATTCGCTATACTCGATCATGCATCCAACCCCTCCCCTGACAGCAGTCATCTTCTGGGAAAGGATCACGTCAGGACACAAGTGATTGTCGTTGTCAAGCAGAGAATAAAATCCATATTCAGAATTGTCCAAGCCACAAATCAGACGGAACGGGAAGATATTCCTCTTAATGGAAAGAGCCTTGCTGATGCGCGGGGGAGCAGCAGAAGCAAACCTGGTTTTCTAAATATTCCATAAGGTAATCCAACCTTTAGTGGGCGACCTTCGCGTGTCCCTGAAGGCAGATCGAAAGGAAGACTACCAAGCAGAATAGATTTACACCTATTTAACAGCAATCGCTAGTAGCAATCTCGGTTCACTGATCTAGGCCAGACAGAAGGTGCCACTGCGTCATAGCCAAATTGGGGGGAAACACGAGTGAGGTCAACATCGACCGTGATCCGCTCATACTTGTGCGATATCTCAGGGACATACTCAGCAAGAGCAGGTAGCGAGCCTCTCAAACACCAAAAAACAAACTATCTGAAGCAATGATCTCCTTTGATAAGAGTCTTCTGGGTAATGGGGGACACCTTTAGTTGGATACATGCGCCCGAAAAATCGAGCATTCTCAATGGCAGTAGTGTAAGGCCTGGCAGTAAACTTCTGACGATCTTCGCAGAACAAACTCCAAGAACACTTAGGCTCTTTGGTCTTATACCATCGAGCGTCTCTCCCACACCTAAGTGCGTTCGCAGCACCAGGAACATTCCAGGATTTGGGCTTTGAAGAGATAGGAGCATAAGAAGGCCATCTTTTAAACACCCACATAGTAAGGAAGGAAATGTTGACGAAGGTTAGCACATCAAGACGCCCGCGCGACTCTTCTATCGCAACTACAAGCTGGTCCAATCGATGGAAGAGGGTTCCCAAAACAAGAGGCCCAAGCGCGACATTTTGGCCTAAGGACAACTTGACTGCTAGGGGAAAGATGTGATAAAAGACCTCGTCATGAGGATGACCATCGACCAATATCGCGAGAGCCAAGCACAGAGAAAGCCACACAAGGTTAAGTGGTACCCTTTCCCTTCGACATAGTTCTTCGCTTCGGGGTTATTCTGCAGTATTTCTTTGGTGAGTTTGGCATTCGCATAGTCACGAAAGAAGTATTGCACCACTTGCCCCAGGTGTTCTTCGTAGATGTGTCAACCAGCTGATATTTTGGAAGAGCCTCCGTAGATGTCCAACGAGTGGAAATTTTCTTTACTTCTGTCAAGAACTCCTCCATCTGCGCGTAAAGTGCGAGCTCTTCATCAGATTCCAACGCAGCTAAGGGATCGACCTCGCCCATGGGAGAAAGATCATATAGCATCTGCACATCCTCCAAGGTGGGGCTGCCTCAAACTCAACAAAATGAAAAGTATGGGTCGCAGGCGAGTATCGAGAAAAGAGGTTCAGAAGCATAGTTTGATCCAGCTTCACAGCAACACCTTTTGTAGCTCTAACAGCATAATAAATCTCATCATTATTCAGTATAACACCATGATGGGTCAATACGTGATCGATCCACTCATCCATTATTTCCATCTTTTGCACGAAGGCTTGGGTTGAGATATCAGTGTGGGGGTAGAACTCATTTTCAAGACCTAATATGACCACATCTTTGGCGTCGATCAAGTCCAATTCTGCTCGACTAGGTGAATGAGTTAGCAACAACAGATCTTCGGTGGCAGGGTCTTGTAGATTCTTTACTTGAGCCCTAGCATGATAAAAGTCCTCGCCACCCAGATAAGGGGCTTTCTTCCACAAAGTCTTGGGAAGATCGGGGATTTCCTCAGCCTCCTTCACAGACTTGTTTACCTTGGTTCTGGCCATTTCTACAACAAAGGAAGAAAAATGGGGGAGAAATATACCGCTTCAGTTTTCACATTCAATAGCAAATCTTACAAATCTTTGAAGAATTAGCTGGTTTTACAGAAAGCCAAGTTTCTGGGTTTTAAGACTGTCAATTTTGGGAAGATGAAAAGTTATGGGTTTAGAATTCCAGAAAGCTATCGTTTTAAAAGTTTCAATCTTTTAGGGTTTCGAAACCTCTTTCACAGTTTCAAACAATGGCGGATTTCAAGTGTCTCTGGGTTTTCAGATTCAAAATAGTTCAAGAGAAAGGTACGAAGATCTTTAATTTAAAATTGAGCAAGCCAACCTTGTGATGATGAAGCGATTTGATGAAGTCGGTTTGCAAGGAAGAACTGGTGGTTGATTATCTGGATTTGCTCTCGGAGGCTTTCTGAAAACATTCACTCTAGAGAGAAGTAGTAGTTTGTAACATTGGAGGATGAGGAGTATTTATTCAAATGCACTGAAGATTCGCGTCCTTTCAGTGGTCAAATCGCAACCGTCACCTCCGAATCGCGCAATGACAGGCTAATGCTGATGTCACGGCTAATAGCCTAGAGGAACAGAAGGCTCGAATCTAGGGATTCTGGGTCATAATGACACGCACGGGGGCTGATTTCTCGTTTTTTTGAATTGGTGCGTAGTGGTTTTTGCTCATTGAAGTCTATCCGATTAGTGTCTTCACGCGCAAAAAGGGGGCTAATGTAGAATGTGCGTTCTAGACAGACAGATCACAGCCACGTGGCAGTCATCCAGCACACCTAGCCGTGTCCATATAAACATGATCACCACCCGCACTGATCCACGTGGGGGCTGCGAGACAAGGCCCTCGCATATCATTCCACACGGGACTTGTAGGGACTTAGTGGTTTGGAGGCTAGAGTAAGTTCCATCGCGCGCGAGCGACAACAAAGCCCGCGCGCGACCATTGGTAACCGCTTTGAGAGATTTATGGCCACGAGCTCCATAAACCCGGTCAACCTCATAACGGTTCCGGTATACGCGGACGAAGTGCGTAACGGTCCCTATATATGTGGACGAACGTGCCGTTATGGTTAAGGTAATTAAGCCGCCATTAATGGGCGCATTAACCCACTACAACAGTCATATTCTCCACTATATATAGGATCGTTAACCCTTCATTGCATAAGGATGATCTTCTGAACTAAGCGGAAGCTCTGGCCAAATATTGTCTCTCTCTCATACAGTTTCCATCGTCTTACTCTCCCTACTCACTACCCTATATCTCCTGTGTTTCTCATTCTCTACTCTTGGTGTACGTTTGAATCTTCCTCAAAAGATTTTCCCGTACACACCAAAGAATTCCAATAAAGTCTGTAAGCTGCTAAGATCCATTTATGAATTAAAGCAAGCTTCTAGGAGCTGGAATCGACGTTTTGATGACGCAGTCAAAGAGTTTGGCTTCATCAAGAACAAAGATGAGCCTTGTGTTTGCAAGAAGGTTAGTGGGAACTCTGTAATATTTCAGGTCTTGTATGTGGATGACATACTAATCATTGGCAACGACATTACTACTTTGAAATCTGTTAAAGATTGGCTAGGAATGTGTTTTGCTTTGAAGGACTTGGAGATGCAGCCTATATACTTGGTATAAAGATCTATAGGGATAGATCTAGAAAGCTGCTCGGCCTAAGTCAAAGTACATATATAGACAAGGTGTTGAAGAGGTTCAACATGCAAGATTCCAAGAAGGGATTCTTGCCCATGTCGCATGGAGTTACTCTTTCAAAGAATGACTGTCCCTCCAATGAGATTGAGAAGGACCGCATGAGTAGGATACCCTATGCTTCAGGCATAGGATCCATCATGTACCCCATGTTGTGTACTAGACCAGACGTATCATACGCGTTGAGTATGGTGAGCAGATATCAGTCCAATCCGGGTGAGAGTCACTGGATTGCTTTCAAGAACATCCTAAAGTACTTGAGAAGAACTAAGGCTGCGTTCTTGATATTTGGAGGTAAGGAAGAGCTAAGTGTAATCGGTTACACTGAAGCGAGCTTCCAAACCGATAAAGATGACTACAGATCGCAGTCTGGATACGTGTTTTGCCTGAATGGAGGAGCTGAGAGCTGGAAGAGTTCCAAGCAAGGGACAGTTGCTTATTCTACAACAAAAGCTGAGTACATTGATGCTGCGAAAGAAGCAAAAGAGGCAGTTTGGAAAAAGAAGTTTATCACTGAGCTCGGTGTGGTCCCTAGCATCGTGGACACCGTAGAGTTGTTCTGTGACAACTCCAGGGCTATCGCGCAAGCCAAGGAACCAAGATCACACCAGAAATCAAAGCATGTACTTCGGAGATTCCATCTTATTCGTGTTATGATCGATCGAGGAGATGTGAAGATGTGCAAGATTCCAACGGATGACAATATTTCAGATCCGCTCACAAAACCTCTTGCGAAGCGAAAGCATGAAGGGCACGCCAGATCTATAGGCATACGAGATGCACCAGATTGGCTCTAGTGCAAGTAGGAGACTGTTGGAATAGGTGCCCTAGAGGCAATCTAATATTTAGTATGAACATTGTAATTGGCTAGAATATTCATTTATTATATATTGTGATATTTAATATAATGAAGTCCTTAGATAACAATGTGTTGTTTATCTTAAATATCCCTAGACCATTATATTGATTAGTAGGACGATCAAATATAGACTGGTATGTGTGTAGATTGATATGGAGATATCAAGTCTAACACATGGGTATGCATTAGGAGTACTGGCATAGTGGATTGACCCACAACGAGAAGGATACATTAGATTATGTTAAGTCACAATCGCTTCTCGTAGTGCTAATATAATTGCAATCCTTAGACTTGAAGTCACTAGATACTCTAGTTGTGAAATATCGTGCTTTGATGTTATCAAACGTTACACCGTAACTGGGTAATCATAAAGATAGCTATCGGGCATGATAGGAAGCAAGCTTAGAGATCGTAGTGATGTAGAAAGGATTTGTCCCTCCCACATAATGGGAGAAAATATCCGCGACCATTCGAGGGATGAGGCTTATTGAATGTCTGGCCAGACTCGGATAAATCAATATGGAGATATTGATTTTATCTGATCGCATAAACATATTCCCAACACTACAACAATTCTGACATGTGCCGACCATTTTCTTATCGACAAGCAATTCTGTGTCGCCAGTTATATGATTATCTACTGAATTTTGTGTTTGTCGATATAGCTTGTCAATACTGTCAAATTTTACAAATTTCAAGTTAAAAAATTGTCAACAATTGGATGCGCTAAATTTTCCCGCTCCCGATAATAAAATATGTGACAAACATAATATCTAATGACTCACAAATTCGTCAAAAAATCAAAACACATTATTTTGGAGGGTAATGATAAATTATTCCCGCACTTCTAAAATGTTGGAGGGAATCAGAATAAACAATTAAACAAAAACATTAACTCTCTCACACACACGTTACTCATCACTCTCAACCCCCGTCTCTCAAACTCCCTCTGAAAACCTCTCTCATCACTCTCCCGTCTGTCTCAAACTCTCTCAATCTCAATCTCAATCGAAATCAGTCTCAAAATCGCACGATTCTCTCTGAAAATCCTTCGATTAATCCCCTTCATCTCTCAATCTCCTTATCTTCTCCATCGGGCGATCCCCTCCATCAGTTTGTGAACGTGACAGTCTGGGTTTCTTGTGGGTCGATCCCCTTCATCAGGTATGATGTTCTCTCACTATTTCCTCTTCTTTTTCCTTTCATTGTGTGTTCAATTTATTATGGTTCATGAACTAGGGTTTCCTAGATGAGATCAACACAGTTTGAATGGGGGAAATTGGGGGTTTTGCAGATTTACGTTAATTTTGCAGATTTATGTTAATTACGAAGTGACTGCGCACATATTTGACCCAATTTTCAGATTGTATGTTCAGTTTATTTTTGTTCATGAACTAGGGTTTTCTGCTATTTCTTAAAAATTGGGGCTTTATGTTTATTTTGGAGATTGGACTGATCATTTTTTTTCTGAATGATTTGGTTTGTGTTTGTTCAGGTTGCTGAGGTTTTTTGATGAGAAGCTCATTGCCCTGGACCCGATAAAGGTTGGTAGTTAGACTTGTACTTGTTTTGATATATGTTTCGTGGAAAAATTTGGGGCTTTTGCTGTTTTGGTTATGATATTTGTCAAAGTAAACTGACAAATTTTGGACTGAAACTGCTCATATATGTTTTGGGTTTGATTTGTGATATTGTCGAAGTGAACAAATAAACTGAATAGTCATAACTGCATATATAATATTCTGCATAGTTGTATTGTTGTTGACGTTGTTATTTTATTGTTGATTCCGTTGGTTGCACAAATAAACTGAATACTCACTGCGCATATGCCTTGACAAAGTGTTATCGTTGTAGCTGTATTTGTGTCTTTGTTAGACATTAGGAAAATCATAGGCCTCCTCTTGTCTGCAGAGGATCGTCTTGCCTTTCAGCTTGTGGTATTCAATGTACATGTGTTTTGATTGTATTTGCGAGTGTATTATTTCTGCGGTCCACTTCTGAAGTTGGGAAGTGTAAGGATACTGAGATTTCTTTATTCTTTTGTGATACTTCAAAGAGGAGTTCTATATTTCACTGTATTTGGTAATTGATTGTTAGTAAATTTTTCAAGATTGCTTCGATTTGTGGATCGTAAGCTCTGTTATGGTTCAGGTTGTTCTGAAAGTTATATCATGTGTTTTGGTTCTTCATTACTTACAATTCACGTTTGCCTCTTTTTAATACTCATTGGCCGTAGAGTACCTGTTTGTTATGCTCATTTGTTCGCAGTTTAGTTTGTTTCCTTACGACAATCTGTTGTATCCACATTGTGTAATTACTGTATTCAGATTTAATTGACTGTATAAACAATGTTTTGTGTTGTATTTCGATTGTAGTTGTCTGTGTTAACTCTGTCGTTGAACAGCATTTAATGTATAAGTACTAATCGTCATGTACTGTATGTCAGGTTATAGAAATAGTTGAGCACAAGGAAGCAATTACTAGTGGATTTGGTGAAAGATCTTGATTAACAACTGCTTATAAGGTTATTTGTCTCTTCATATCGCATCAAAGGTAAATTTTCTCACCTACTCGCGGAAAAGTATGTGTTACTTTATACTTGTTTGTGCATTTTTTACAATGCTCTTTCGTAGCTTCATACTCCTTATCTGTTGTAGTACTTGATGACTCTGTATTCTACATTTGTTTGTTAATTTTCATAACACCAACTGCCGTATAAAAACTTACGACGTATAAACTGCATATAGGTATTGATGTATCGAAGTTGGATTGATTTAAATGATAAATGGTGTCAGGAATATGTTGATGGAGTGTCTGATTTCATTTCGGTTGCGAGTCGGCACACTGATGAAAGGAATAGAATACGTTGTCCGTGTTCTAGCTGCAATAATGTTTACTATTTACCGGTTAACGTTGTAAGAGGACATTTTCATGCAAATGGTATGCTTGTAGATTACAGAAAGTGGGTTTTTCATGGGGAAGATTACGGTTTACGTACGGTTGATGTGAATGATTCGAGGGATGTTGTAGATGACATTCCTGAGACACGCCTTGACGTTGAGGGTTTGATAGGGAACTTACAAGAGGGACTCCTTACTGGTAATCATGGGGATGCTATATCATCCGATGAACCAAATGCAGAAATCGGGGAGGGTGACAAATTTTCTAAGTTGTTAAGCGATGCTCAATGTGAGGCTTATTTGGGTTGTCAAAACTTCTCTAAGCTGTCCCTTATAATAAGGTTGCTACATATCAAGACGTTATGTGAATGGATTAATAAATCGGTGAACATGGCATTGAATTTGATTAGAGAGTTAGTGCCTCCCGGTCACACTCTACCAAAATCATTTTATGAAGCTAAAACTGTTTTACGAGAACTTGGTCTTGGCTATGTTAACATCCATGCATGTCCAAACAATTGTGCTTTGTATTGGAAAGAAAATTAAAAGTTGGATCACTGTCCTAATCCTGATTGTAAGGAACCTAGATGGAAGGAAAGTAAGAATACAAATGGAAAGAGAATTCCTCGAAAGGTTCTTAGGTATTTTCCTCTGAAACCCAGGCTTCAAAAATTATTCATGTCAAAAACTGTTGCCAAGGATATGCGATGGCACAAGGAGCAGCGTGTCCAAGACATCCATGTCATTGGACACCCTGCTGATGCTAAGCAATGGCAAGATTTTGACAAAGAACATGAATGGTTTGCTGAAGATCCTCGTAATATTCTATTGGGATTAGCCAGTGATGGATTTAACCCTTTCCATAATATGAGTAGCACATATAGTATGTGGCATGTAGCTCTTATTGTATACAACGTGGGTCCTACGCAAGTTATGAAAGATCCATTTATTATGATGTCGTTATTAATTCCTGGCCCTAAATCATCGGGAAATGACATCGATGTTTACTTGTGTCCATTAATTGACGATCTCAAAGATTTTTGGGAACATGGGGTTGAAACTTACGATGCTTATTCTGGTGAAACATTTAAGCTGCATGCTGCACTCATGTGGACAATTAACGACTTCCCTGCATATGGTATGTTTTCCGGATGGAGTACAAAAGGGAAACTAGCGTGTCCACCGTGTAACAAAGAAACTCATCATATAAGATTAAATTACAGTAAGAAACAGGCATATATGGGTCATCGTCGGTTCTTACCACTCAATCATCCTTGGCGTCGAAATAAAAGATTTAATGGTAAATCTGAGCATAAACCAAAGCCGAAGGAGTTATCGGGGGATGATGTTCTTGATCATTGAAGTTACTTCCTGCACATTTAAAGTTCGGAAAGACTTTAAATAAGAAGGGAAAGACTTCAACTAGTATGAAGAGAAAGCGCAGTGAGCCCGAATTAAACTGGACGAAAAAAAGTATATTTTTTGAATTAATTTATTGGCGGTCACATCAACTCAGACATAACTTGGATGTCATGCACGTAGAGAAAAATGTTTGTGAGAGCGTGATTGGTACTTTGATGAACATGTGTGAATGGTTAAAATCCATTAGATTTCCTGACGGCTATGCTTCAAATATATCTCGTTGTGTCAGTAGCAACGATAACAAGATAATTGGCATGAAAAGCCATGATTATCATGTACTGTTACAACGGTTGCTCCCCCTTGCTATATGTGGGCAAGTTTGCGAAGCATTAACTGAACTGAGTATGTTCTTTAAAGAGCTGTCTTCTAGAACTTTGACGGTCGAGTGCTTGGAGAGATTAGAAAGGGATATTGTGGTCATACTTTGTAAGTTGGAGTCGATATTTCCTCCTTCTTTCTGAGATGTTATGATTCACTTGCCAATCCACCTTCCTCGAGAGGAAATGTATGGGGGTCCAGTTCAATATCGCTGAATGTATCCCATTGAAAGGTAACTTTTATTGATAGGTTTGCGGTTTTTAAATTTTATAATCTGCCATCAACTTCATTTATGATTATCGTATGTATCTTTACCTGAACAGATTCCTTTACACACTCAAACAATATGTTAGAAATAAAGCTCGACCCGAAGGTTCAATTGCCGAGGCCTACATCGACAATGAATGTCTAAATTTTTGTTCGATGTATCTCCACGGTGTTGAAACAAGATATAATCGGGAAGATAGAAACCAGGAAGCAGTTAATTACAGGAAAGGAAATACATTGTCTGTATTTTCTCGTCCTGCTCGGCCTTTTAATGCCTTGCAAAATGAAATGATGTCACCTGCAGAATATGATCAAGTCAGGTGGTTTGTTTTACACAACTGCGAAGAAATTGATCCGTATTTAGAGTAAGTCTTTTTTTGGTACTTATATTCGTTTGTGAAAACATCAATCTATTGTTAAAAAAAACATCAATCTATTGTTCAAAAAATTGACAATTGAATGTGGTCACAGTAAGCATCGTGAAGAAATTGAGTTGAGCGACTCCACAAATGTGGAGCAACGACATGAGAATGAGTTTGCTGGTTGGTTTAAGAAGCTTGTAAGACATCTTGCCCAATACCAATCGTTATTGTATGTTGGAATTTGTAGTGAATAGGTTCTGAAATGTTTTCTCGTTTACCCAGATGGTTCAAAAGCGCATAGACAAGTCTGCAGAGGCAACTGATGACTTGTATTCTCTTCCATGTGGCCCTGATAAACGCATTAACCGGTACACGGGATGTGTCGTTAATGGAATGAGGTTCCACACTGCTGCACGCGATGAAAATCGCGTGACACAGAACTCTGAAGTTCTTGTCCGAGCCGACCATAAGGGCAAAGAAATAGATTTTTATCGTGTTTTAACATATATCATTGAGCTAAGTTATTTAGGTGGGAATCGTGTTTTTATCTTCAAGTGCAATTGGTTTAATACAGGAGACACGAAGACAGGGATTAAGAAAGATAAGTACTTCACAAGCGTTAACATAAGTCGTTCATGGTACAAAAAGGATCCTTATATACTAGCGTCACAGGCTCAACAAGTCTTCTATGTCCGTGATGTTATTCTCGGTAAAAACTACAGGATAGTTCAAAAAATACAACCTATAAATTTGCATGACATACCAGAACTTGCAGAAGAAACAAGTAACCATCAGGGCTAAGACATTTATGTTGACGATGCATATCAACAACCATTTAATGCTGGAATTACTGATATGTTTGAAGTTGATGATGAAGTTGATATTAATAAAACCGTTGACGAAGATACAACAGACGATGACTATGAAAGTGACGAAGAACAGAGTTCTGGTGACGACGATTACCAAAGTTCGGGCGACAGCAGCGGTGGTAGTCACCGATATGATGATGGTGATGCTGACGATGACGACGACGACGATACAGATTTGGGAGATGACAATTAATTGGATTTTTCAGATATACTTGCGCTTGACTTCTCATGCTGAATTAATAATTTATTCGTCTTAGCTATTTCATCATTTTTTTCATGATTAAAACATTAATGTCGTTATCTAAGTTTATTTCATACAGTTATAACGAGTTTTGTGTTGGTTTTGAACAGCATAGATATTGATACTTGTTGAGATGAATAATACGTTAACGTTGCTTGGACTGTTTGTACTCTTTATTTTGTACTTGACTCTAGGCTATGGAGACATTTGGAAAGGTAAGACGGTCGCTCCGGTTAATTCCATCCAAGTCCACCAACGGCATAAGTGGACTGGTTACTGCTCAAAAGAAGATTATGGTGGAGGTAAGGCTCATAATATTTACTTATGTATGTATAACGTAAACATTTTTTCGAGACTCCTTCGTTTTCTTTATTTTGATATCTGTGTTTTTTTAGTTGTTTAACTTGCAGTTAAGTACAATAGTTGTATAAGTATGTTGCGGTGTCGTCACTTATGTCTCTATTTTCCTGTACACAGTATACAGCCCGGGCCAGTGGTACAAGGAAATCTTCTACAGTCACCAGTACCAGGTCACCGACTACTACCCGACAGGAGTCATCGAATCCCACTGACAGCGGAGTGTTGGGAGAAAACATCAGAGACTGCAACGCCAAGGGTATAAATTTCTAATTACGTCGTTCACATTTCATTTCTTCATTACTCGTAACTCTTAACGTAAGTTGTTGAGATTAAATTGTGCATTATTCTGTAGGGTCTACGGGTTCACAATTGCAGAAAAAAAGTAGCAACTCTGTTCGACTCCCACAAGGATGGTTGGTTGCGAATGTCGATAAGCTTGGTCTTGCTCCCTTAAGTCCTCATTGTAATTAGACACATTCAGTTTTGCTTGTTCGTCGATTCCTACTTTGATTTGCATTATGTTTACGCAGGATTGTCCTCCGGGAAAAACCAAAATAACAAGAAAAATGTGCAAAAGTCAGTTACCTCTCAAACCCAGCCGACAACCATGGGAATGGAGCACGACAATGCAGCTGTGACTCAGGCTGGCCCCGTTTCCCAATCAGCAAGTCAGTGCGTATCCACAAGAAGTACACCAATTACGACAAACACCAGTGTTGCACTGGAACATGTTCTGAACCAGTCAAGTACTACTGTCGGCAGGACACAAAAAAATCAGGTTGATAATGATGTTGTGGTACGTAGCTATTTAAGTTACACGTAACAGAGCTAGTCAAAGTGAATTTCAACTGTCTGTTCTTATGTTTGTGTGTGTACACTCAATACAGAACATAGAATCTCAAAGCCGTATAAGGAGATCCCCTAGATTGACTCCCAACAGGAATATCACCACTCAAACAATTCAAGACCCTACTTCTGACCGAAGGGAACAGCGTAATCTCAACAATTCAACCAGTACCGTGGGAGTGGCAGACGGAAATGTAACTGAACGTAATGAGGTAGCTACATATGCAGTTTAATCGTGATGGTTCATGTTTCAATAACTTGTGTATCTTTATGAACAACCAATTGCGCTATACGTGATGGCACATGATGTTCGCAAAAGGAAAGTTGTTCGACTCTCACCTCGTAGCCTGATTACTAGACTAGCTGCAACAGATGTGGTTGCTGATCCTGTCATACGAGAAAGAACCTCTGTGGAGCGTAATTCAGTCAACCCCGGTAAAAATATCCCTTTGTGGACCTGTAGACAATTCCTTGTGATTTAAAGCCACCGCACTTTTAAATTACTTGTACTTATTGTAATTAATGCAGTATCACAAACCAGGAAAAAGGCGCGGAAGAACTATGTTGCAACTGCTCAAGTTGAAACTAAGGATGTCCATGACAGTGATGCGGTACTATTGGTGATATCCGTAACTAATTTTGGCTTCATTGACATTCTTTGCACTGTAATTAGCTTGTCAAACTCTGTGATGCAGGTTGCGACACATGATGTTAGCGCAACAGATGTGGTTGTTGATTCTATTATACGAGAAAGAACCTCCGTGGAGCGTAATGCAGTCAACCCCGGTACAAATATCTCGTACTAAACCTGTAGATAGATCGTTGTGTTATAAATCCATCACGATTTCACTACTTGTAGTTATTGTAATAAATGCAGGATCACAAACCAGTGGACAGGCTCGGAAGAACTTTGTTGCGAGTGCTCGATTGGAAATTAAAAATGTCCATGACAGTGATACGGTGCTATTGATGATCAGACAATGTCCATGACACTGATGCGGTTATATTGATGATATCCATACCTAAGTTGTGCTTAATTTCCAGTCCTTACACATTAATTAACTTGTACAACTATGTGATGCAGGTTACGACACATGATGTTGGTGTAAGAAGAACTCATCGACTGACACCTACTAGGTTGGCGAAAAGAGCAAATGCAACATCAACTCCCAGGACGAGTGGTCGGACCAACTCAAGGACAGATGTCGAAATGGAAGAGCTAAATCTATCTGACAATGACATAGCTACTGATGTAAGTACCAATACATCAGAGAATGTTTCTTCAGTCTCTTTAATTACACTATGTGGGGAACTATCTATATCATAGAGTACTCATGATGATTTTTTCTTGTAGGATGCGGTGCTTCATGATACACCGAGAAGGTCCATTCGACTGAATTCGACAAGGGAACGATCACCTCCAACTAACGAGGCAAATTTCGAGAGCAACTTCTGTGCTGAATGTATGTAACTTAAGTCGCATATTAAATACATGGACATATTCGTTAATTCTTTTCATATTTCATTACAAATTGGATGCTTGTTGTCTAAACATTGCATAAACTATTTGTTGCAGACCCGGAAAGAATTAGAGCTCGACGAGGAGTGACTCGTGGACTGAAAGTTAGAAAGACCCTGAAAGATAAAGCTAAGATTGCTGTCAACATTCCTTTGGGGAAGCGCAGACCAGTGGGTGATGGACATTTAGAGCTAACAGCCGAGGTTGGTGTTGCAGTTCGCATGTACGCGCCCGTTGAAGTACCGTCGTGGAGCGCTATGGAGCCTCATCACAAGAAACCAATTTACGACCACCTGCAAGTGAGTTGGGTTATACGCGTTTCATTTTTCTTCAACTTATGGTCATGAACTCAAATTTCATTTGCTGTACTCTGTCTATTTAGGGGATATTTGAGCTTGATTTTTCGAGGAAACATATTGTTCGTGCTATCAGTTCCATGTGCAGCAGATCATATAGTGACCACAGATACAAGCTGCATAAGCATTACAAAACTTTCCGCAGCCCAATTGAAGCAAGGCGTCATCCTTCGCCACTTGTGAACCAGAATGATTGGAATACATTGTGTCTTTACTTTGAGTCTGAAGCCTGTAAGGTAAAACAAATACAAGACTTTGTCGTACACATTTATTCATTTCTTCCATTTTTCTTTTTCCTGAAAATACGTATATTAAATTTTGTTGGCATCATATGGCAGAAAAAGAGTAGAAGGGGGTACTGAGAACAGACGACATGTCAAGAATCTGCATACATCTGGTTCGAAGACTTTTGTACAGCGCTTGCATGAGATGGTAATGCTTTTAACTTCTCTGATTTTTACATTACCATAACTTTAATGCTTAAACTTGTATTCCACTAAGTGTTTCTGTAAGAATCGGCCCCCTTATCTTCATATACATGTAACATTCATTTACTATCTTGTATAGGAAAAACCGTCACTTATTGACAATTTCAAGACCACTCATTGCAAAAGTGGCACAAGCATCTGGATGTCGCGGGAGGCCCGTAATCTATATGTATGTTATACATTTCCTACGGAAGTATTAATGTTTCGCCAGGATTTTAAAACTCAATCAACTGTTTTGAAATGACAATGATAGAAATGAGGGACAATGATGTGGATGGTGTCCTAACTGAAGAACAGATTACGGAGGAAGTGCTTGGAAAAAGGCGGGGTTTTGTAGCTGGCTACGGAGGGGGCGAGGTACCAAAATCTGCTTGGACTTACGAAGATGGGAGGTCTGAATATCTTGCAAGGGCTGAAGCTGAAAAGAGGGCGGAAGCAGAACGAAAAAGGGCAGAAGCTGAACGTCGAAGGGCAGAAGCTGAACGAAGAAGAGCAGAGGCTGCGGAGAAGCGTTCGGAAGCCCTGGAAAAGAGGGTAAGCAATGTGGAGGCACTGATACTGAAGACTCTCCCCCTTCAAGAGGAATCTGAATCTGAGCTGGAATATGAGCCCGAATCTGAAGAGGAATTTCCAGAGGAATCTGAGCCGGAGTCCGTGTCGGAATCAGAGTCGGACACTTCAGACAGAGAATGAGGTAAGAGACTTGGTACTTAAATTTGTATTTGAATAGAGTCCTAATATTATCGGATTTATGATATTCTGTCATGATTCGATTGCATAATTGTGGTTAATTAGGGAGAAGGTTTTTTAAATGCATGCTGTTACTGGCTTGAGCAACCTGCACTTAGTCGTCACTTGCCTGGGGTTTTTTCCATCTGACCTTTACCTAACTTGACTGAAATTAGAAGTTGTAACAAAGTGTCTGCTGTTGGATCCCTATTTACGTGGATTGAGTATACAGTTAACCTGTCTTCATTTGCCAGTTTCCATTCTTTGTATACGTATATAGTTATTACCAATTTATTAGTTTTGCTCTTTATGCATTTGAGGTTCTAACAAATACTTCCATGGACTTATAACTCCAGTATCTGGACATGTGACTTGTTGTTCGAGATGAAAATGTCCCAAAGTATGCTTCCAGTTCTTCGAATTTCTTATACAACCTATGAATATTGTTATCGTAGTAATTTGAACATTCAATAGGATTGTAGTACTATGCGTATGACTGGTTTTCAAGTTCAATAGGATTCGGTTCCTATTTGCGTCGTTCAAGTAACTGGTGAATGGCA
The DNA here is from genome assembly GCA_023055425.1 of Linanthus parryae. Taxonomy (NCBI): domain Eukaryota; kingdom Viridiplantae; phylum Streptophyta; class Magnoliopsida; order Ericales; family Polemoniaceae; genus Linanthus; species Linanthus parryae. Next base: position 101,741,093 of record JALGPY010000004.1, read on the forward strand.
ATGGGATTCAGTTTAATTGAATAGGATTTCAGGCATTTGCACGAGTCTTTAGTCACGGATTTCTAGATTTTAGAGCTGATTACATTATGTGAAGTTGATTACACTCAGTCTTGGCACAATCTGTTAGGCGAATCTTTGATTTGCTCCGGGTTTGCTGAGAAATTACATTTCATAATTTAGAAAGTGTTTGCTGTGTGTAACTTGCAAAGGCATGTTGCTTTCGACTTAATTCAGCTATCAAACCCAAATATTAGAATGTTTTGGTCAATTCACAGATGTTGAATCCTTCCCTAATCATAATCAAATTCTGTATTTGTTCTTACACAATCGGAATTTGCTGTTTGGAAAGCAATTCATGCCGTCCAGAAATCGTTATTCTCAACGGTACCAAATCCTCCTCGATACTTTGTCCAAATGCTTAAATATGTTTCTGAATTTAAATTATGTCATCAATTATAGTGTCTTTAGGAATCAAGTGCGCAAGTGACTTCATGTATGAATATTTGCTGCAGAGGTTCGTGAATGGAGTACGTACGTTAACTTTTTCAATGACGTGTTCGTGAATGGTGTATATATGGTTCATGCCACGGAGTTTTGGATCCACTATGTCTGCTATGTCTATTATTTCTGTTAACTAGACTACGAACCGGAATGACTTGTGTATTTGTTGAACTCAGCTCGAATCTGCTGCGAATGTGAATATTTTGAACTGGGATGTGATGTTAAGTTTTATGCTGCTGTTTTGGGCAATCTGTGACATTTTGCTGAATGCAACTAGTGTTTATGTTAAGTTTTATGTGAACTGCCTATTTATGGCATCTTGTTTATTTTTGGACACCATGTTTGGATGGTCTTCAAAAGTGCTTTTTTTTATTAAGTCGTGATAAAGGTGACAAGCACGAAGGTCACAAGAAAGATGAAGTGAAACAACCCGGATCCTACGGTTCCTGCTAGTTCGACTTAACGATAATCCAAAGAATATTTTATTGAAACAAAAGGAGAAAACCTCCAACATAATTAAAAGGAAAACAATTATAACAATGTTTTGAAATCGAAATACTACTCGTTGCTAATAATTGCTAGGTGCTCCCTAGCTTGTTATTTGCCTTCAGCTACGTGTGCGCGTTTCCCCCACCTTTAATCATAACCTGCGGTTTTAAAATAGCAAAAGCCGACGCAGGAAAACGTTTATCAGTAAAAACTGAGTAAGCACATACTACAATGAGTAAAACAAGAGTTTTGGCTAGAACAAACATGATAATAAGGACCTTTGAAATAACGCGAGTGTAAAATACATGATTTAGAGAACTTTGGAATTTAAACCGAATATAAAGAGTACCACTTTCATTTATTAGTTTGGCTGAGGCATGAAAACCCAGCGGGTAACGTATGTCCACAGAGAGGTCACGATGCAATATATAAAAAGGTACCTCTTGGGACATCGCCCGTCCCAATTCACCAAGAGCGTTAGAAGGTAGCCCTACGCATACCCCGCTCGAACCATACTATAGGACCTTAAGTGTCGACACCCCTATACCGCAGTGACCTACGTCAGTATAGGTAGTACTCTATAGTTTCCACGCCTTATAAAGCCCATATAGGGTCCTTGGCCGTATTAGCCTTCACACACATCCTCTGTACATCGCCCCATATCCATTATCGTTCATTAAATCCAAGTTTTCAGTTTATTTCCAGGATAAACAGTCTTTCCAAAATTGTCTTGACAGAAATATAAACTTTGAAGTAAACTTTTGAAGAGTAACGCACGATATGCCAAAATCCATTATAACTCACACCAAAGCACATTTTGATAGTTGAAGACATTGTACATATGTACTTACCTGAATCAAAGAGATTTCGCCACACAAGCAAGTACGGAAGCTAGTAATAAGGGTCCTCAACGGATTCGTCTCCTACGAACTCTCAATCTACAATAATCACATAATCTATATTAACACATATTCGACACACAACTATTACGATTGAAAGCCCTATACGAATGCAAGTGTCAACCCTACACTCCCACAAAAGTAATATAAATTATTAGTTATAAATAACAAGTTATAAATTTATAATTAATAGGTTTGAAGTAAATAAAACTTATGTAATATTTAAAAGCTGGTTTGTTTTACGAAGGATTTATTTTATATGAATAAAAGTATGCTTTCATTAAGTTAAAAGTCTATTCGTGTTATGTAAATAAAGTTTCATTAAACAAACTCAATTTCTTTTAATATTGTTGCGTGTTTGAGAAAGTACAAAACAATGTTAATATTTACTAGTCTTTGTAAAATATCGTTTTAACAATTTATAAAAAAAAAAATATACAATTCTAAAAGAAAAAAGATGTTGATTATATTTTATAATGTATGTATATATAATAAAACACTAGTTTACAATATGCTAAAACAATTAAGATTACACTTTGATATTAATAAAACAGTTTGTTAAAAGACAAAACAATACCTAATGCTCTAATTACATACAAATAGCTCCCTCTACAGTTTCATAATGTACAACATAACCCCCATCTATTCACAATCAATTTCATATCACTTTCTTCCCCAAACACTACTGTAATAACACTTCTCACACAACCCACCAAGACTAAGATGAGAACGAGAAATTGGAAGAATGGGGAATAACAAAACCCAGATTGAGGTCAAGTGTATACCGCTTGAAGAAGAGTCAAGCCGAGGAGATGGCGGTGATGGTGGGCTTCTGATTGTTGGGTTCGCCGGGCAAGGAAGAGAGCCGGGAGAGAGCTGGCAGTGGCGGCGACGGCGCTGGCGCAGAGGAGGGCGGCGAACGGCGGGCAGAGCTGGGTTCGCCGCAGAGGGGCGACGGCGTCGGGTTTTCTCCGCCGGACCTGGGTTCGGCTTTTTGCCGGGCTTGGGTTCGGCGGTGGTGGGTTCGGCACCGCACACAGAGAGGGAGCGAGAGCGAGATTGAGAGGGAGAGCAACAGAGGGAGAGAGTGAGAGAGAGACAGAGAGTGAGTAAGATGTTTGGGTTTGAAACCCGATCGGAAATCAAGCGGGGGATTTTCCGGGTTTGATTTCGGAAAGTCAATAGCGAAATTGATGACAAAGATTTGGGGGTTCGATCCATGGCGTGATTGCGGGGTGAATCGGGACTGAATTCGAACAAGGAGGAGATCAAGTCTCCATTGCCGTGAGTTTTGGTGTCGCCGGAAAATCAGGAGGTGAAGTCCTCCTGTGAAATGGAAATTGAAGGAGATGATGGAGGATGGATTGGGTGTGGCAGGGTGTACGGGTAGCGCGGTGGTTCGCTACGTAATAAAAATAAAAGTCACACTTTTGGTCACGCTATAAACATTACACGACCCGCTACACTTCACCCACTAATTACACACATTAACTATAAAAGTTGTCATCTTAAAAAAAATACTTTTTGATAAAAAAAAAAAAAAAAAAAAAGTTGATAACAATAACAATAATAATAATAATAGTAATAGTAATAATAATAATAATGCAATAGTAGTAGTAACAACAACAACAACAACAACAACTACAATAATAATAATAATAATAATAATAATAATAATAATAATAATACTATGAAAACAAAACTATATAATAAATAAAACTACTTTTATAATATCAACCAATGGCCCCGAAAATTCGTAAAACTCTCAAAAATACCCCCGAAAAATATCGGGGTATTACATCACATCTCCCTTAAAACAAAGCTTCGTCCCCGAAGCTTAAAGTAAAATGAATCTTCCCATGCAAGTATAAATCGAATCGCCCAAGCACAAATCAAATCACCCAATGCAATTATAAATCAAATCTCCCCAATGCAAGTATGCAGTTCTAATGTGCACATATAACAAGACAATGCAGGTAATTAAATGCAGGGCTGTTAAATCACATCTCCCTTAAAAGGAGTGGCGTCCCCGTCACTCGAATCGAATCCGGTCGAAGGGGTGTGGGTAAGGGAGAGATCAAGTTCGACAGGCTCGCAAACAAGGATATGACTCGGGTCAGGAACATAAGCTTTGAGTTGGGACATGAAAGACGTTATGGGTTGTACCTACCTCAAACGCTGAAGGATAGGATGACGTCAGCACATGTTTGAACGTTACGTAATGAAGGATGAGAATTTGAAGTCCATTTCTATGCATTCAAGTATGGGCTAGGATGTGTTTTAACGAATTTTCGGGGCCATTGGTTGATATTATAAAAGTAGTTTTATTTATTATATAGTTTTGTTTTCATAGTATTATTATTATTATTATTATTATTATTATTATTGTAGTTGTTGTTGTTGTTGTTGTTGTTACTACTACTATTGCATTATTATTATTATTACTATTACTATTATTATTATTATTGTTATTGTTATCAACTTTTTTTTTTTTTTTTATCAAAAAGTATTTTTTTTAAGATGACAACTTTTATAGTTAATGTGTGTAATTAGTGGGTGAAGTGTAGCGGGTCGTGTAATGTTTATAGCGTGACCAAAAGTGTGACTTTTATTTTTATTACGTAGCGAACCACCGCGCTACCCGTACACCCTGCCACACCCAATCCATCCTCCATCATCTCGTTCAATTTCCATTTCACAGGAGGACTTCACCTCCTGATTTTCCGGCGACACCAAAACTCACGGCAATGGAGACTTGATCTCCTCCTTGTTCGAATTCAGTCCCGATTCACCCCGCAATCACGCCATGGATCGAACCCCCAAATCTTTGTCATCAATTTCGCTATTGACTATCCGAAATCAAACCCGGAAAATCCCCCGCTTGATTTCCGATCGGGTTTCAAACCCAAACATCTTACTCACTCTCTGTCTCTCTCTCACTCTCTCCCTCTGTTGCTCTCCCTCTCAATCTCGCTCTCGCTCCCTCTCTGTGTGCGGTGCCGAACCCACCACCGCCGAACCCAAGCCCGGCAAAAAGCCGAACCCAGGTCCGGCGGAGAAAACCCGACGCCGTCGCCCCTCTGCGGCGAACCCAGCTCTGCCCGCCGTTCGCCGCCCTCCTCTGCGCCAGCGCCGTCGCCGCCACTGCCAGCTCTCTCCCGGCTCTCTTCCTTGCCCGGCGAACCCAACAATCAGAAGCCCACCATCACCGCCATCTCCTCGGCTTGACTCTTCTTCAAGCGGTATACACTTGACCTCAATCTGGGTTTTGTTATTCCCCATTCTTCCAATTTCTCGTTCTCATCTTAGTCTTGGTGGGTTGTGTGAGAAGTGTTATTACAGTAGTGTTTGGGGAAGAAAGTGATATGAAATTGATTGTGAATAGATGGGGGTTATGTTGTACATTATGAAACTGTAGAGGGAGCTATTTGTATGTAATTAGAGCATTAGGTATTGTTTTGTCTTTTAACAAACTGTTTTATTAATATCAAAGTGTAATCTTAATTGTTTTAGCATATTGTAAACTAGTGTTTTATTATATATACATACATTATAAAATATAATCAACATCTTTTTTCTTTTAGAATTGTATATTTTTTTTTTTATAAATTGTTAAAACGATATTTTACAAAGACTAGTAAATATTAACATTGTTTTGTACTTTCTCAAACACGCAACAATATTAAAAGAAATTGAGTTTGTTTAATGAAACTTTATTTACATAACACGAATAGACTTTTAACTTAATGAAAGCATACTTTTATTCATATAAAATAAATCCTTCGTAAAACAAACCAGCTTTTAAATATTACATAAGTTTTATTTACTTCAAACCTATTAATTATAAATTTATAACTTGTTATTTATAACTAATAATTTATATTACTTTTGTGGGAGTGTAGGGTTGACACTTGCATTCGTATAGGGCTTTCAATCGTAATAGTTGTGTGTCGAATATGTGTTAATATAGATTATGTGATTATTGTAGATTGAGAGTTCGTAGGAGACGAATCCGTTGAGGACCCTTATTACTAGCTTCCGTACTTGCTTGTGTGGCGAAATCTCTTTGATTCAGGTAAGTACATATGTACAATGTCTTCAACTATCAAAATGTGCTTTGGTGTGAGTTATAATGGATTTTGGCATATCGTGCGTTACTCTTCAAAAGTTTACTTCAAAGTTTATATTTCTGTCAAGACAATTTTGGAAAGACTGTTTATCCTGGAAATAAACTGAAAACTTGGATTTAATGAACGATAATGGATATGGGGCGATGTACAGAGGATGTGTGTGAAGGCTAATACGGCCAAGGACCCTATATGGGCTTTATAAGGCGTGGAAACTATAGAGTACTACCTATACTGACGTAGGTCACTGCGGTATAGGGGTGTCGACACTTAAGGTCCTATAGTATGGTTCGAGCGGGGTATGCGTAGGGCTACCTTCTAACGCTCTTGGTGAATTGGGACGGGCGATGTCCCAAGAGGTACCTTTTTATATATTGCATCGTGACCTCTCTGTGGACATACGTTACCCGCTGGGTTTTCATGCCTCAGCCAAACTAATAAATGAAAGTGGTACTCTTTATATTCGGTTTAAATTCCAAAGTTCTCTAAATCATGTATTTTACACTCGCGTTATTTCAAAGGTCCTTATTATCATGTTTGTTCTAGCCAAAACTCTTGTTTTACTCATTGTAGTATGTGCTTACTCAGTTTTTACTGATAAACGTTTTCCTGCGTCGGCTTTCGCTATTTCAAAACCCGCAGGTCAAGAATAAGCTAGCTGGGATGGAAACGCACACGAGCTAAGGAGTAGTGACACGCTAGCAAATAAGTAGTAGTTGTTCCGTTTTGTTTAAGACATGTTTACCTTTGTGTTTAATAATGTAAGGAGGGTTTCTCCTTTACTTTTATTTCAATAAAGCACTTTGGATTTCGTTAAGTTGTACTAGCGAGGAACCGTAGGTTCCCGGGTTGTTTCATGAAGTACCGTCAAACTTCTCTTCTAGTGACTATTCTGGATGTCATCTATCTAAATAAACATGAATATGTGTTTGTCGCCAGTTTTAAAGGTGACAAAAACACATAGTCAGTAGAACGAAACTACCGACAGAAATATATGTCACTGCTTACTCTTTCTGCAGACAAACATAACGTTTGTCGGCTATCACTCTAACGACGGAGCTATTGTGACTACGGATCGACAAACCAATTTCTGTCGGTAGAATATCTGCCGACAAATTTAAGCTATCTACTGACAAAATTTGCTGTCAACGGAGGCAGTATTTGTTGTAGTGCAAGATCGAGGAACTATGAATTGGATATACGAGTGTGACTATTTATGTCTCGTGTCCAATCCGGATATGGAGACAAAGGGATAGTGCAATATGATATATTGAGCACAAGAGGTTTGCCGGGATCACTGACTATTTATATTAGTTGGGTGGCATGGATGTGTTGCTAGACACCGCTCCATGTTAGTAATAAGTTACTACCAACTAAGTAGAAACCTATGGGGTCACACGTCAAATAGATTAGAACTAGATTTGAGATTAATTAATATGATTAATTAATAAGAAGGATCATTGTGCAACACCTTGCAAACTTAGTAGGACTAATATGCAAGGAAGGGACTAACCCTAGTTCATGTAGAACTAGGAAGGACCTTTATGTAGTTAACAAGGCGTTGTTGGACTATATAAAGGAGGCTCTAGCTTCCTTCCCACTAATGTTATTAGACATAACACAAGAGAGTGGGAGAGAGCAAAAAGAGAGAGCAAGAACAAGCTAGTTGCGTCCGCCCCTAGCCCGTCCGCCCCTTCCCATTGGCTCAAAGTGAGGGCCGAACTCTCTCTTCTTCCTTTGGTTGCTTGATTCCTTCTTCCCTCTTCCTCCGGTCCAAGCTAGCACTTGAGAAGGAAGAATCTAGATCTCACCTCTAGACGTGGATCAACCGTAGAGACGAGGACAATATTCTTCGTGTGATCTCCCAAACCAAAAGGTACACAACTACTATGTCCCTTATCATGTTATGATGTCTCTTCCTGTGATCCTTGGTGGGCTAGGATTAAATTTTGTTATTCCGCTGCGTTACCTACATCAAAACTCAACAGATACGTGGGAAACTATTTCAAGTAAATTCACAAGAAGCTCCAGGGCAGAGATCAAGGTAGTGGACGCAGTTGATGAAGTCATGGCTCGAGGTGGCGTCATGATATCTCTGTGTGGGTTCACGACAATAACTCTTGAGCAACTCGAGGCAAGAAGAGAGGTAAGTCGCGATAGGATTGCAAAGCGGTGGCTTTGCAATACGTATTGGTAAAGACGTATGATCGAACATGAGAAGCGACAGGGCTAGGAGAAGCACCGAGGGCTGGCGTAGAGAAACATGTGGTTGACGTGTGAGGATGCTGAAGCATGGAGATAGTGCAGGTTGTGCAGCAGTTGCAGGTTGTTCGAGAAGAAGCTCAAGTGACGAGAACGGTCATGAAGAAAACTACTGCAGTAGTGAAGAGGAAGGAAGTCTCGTTTCCACTTGATTTGGTTGGTGGTGATCTCTCCGGTGATGAGCTAGCTGGTGGAGAGATGGAGCCACACTACTCCCCAAAGCAGCTAACTTTGTGACGCGCCCATGTGGAGGCGCGAGGCGGCGCCCTATGAGGGGGTGCAGAGCATCTCTGTGGAGATGCGATGGCGGTCCATGCAGGTAGAGCATGGAGGATGCAGCGGAGTTGACATCAACACAGAGTTTGATGAGGAATTTGCTAGGCGCTTACATAATTCAAGCCAAGGTGGATTTGTTGGGTTTTGTCTCGAATTTTGCAAGACGAATCAGTGTGCCCGATGCGTCTGATTTCTCCTCTAAGGAGGTAATAGCTTGGACTTTGTGGGCTTTTCCACCTCTTCTATATTAGTATAAATAGAGGTGCTAGCTATTTTTTCTAATTGAGCGAGAGAGTTGAGTAGAGTAGAGAATTAGTGAGAGATACCTTTAAGGGGATGTGTGAGGTTAGGGTTTCATGGTTGTAGGCCATGAGGATGAGAGTACTGTGTTGACGTGGTCCATGGATTGAGTTGTCTCTCCCCTACGATATATTCCCTCAATGATATAGTGAAATTCTCCTCCTTCCGTGGATGTAGACAATTTTACCGAACCACGTTAAATTCTTGTTTTATCGTTTTTCTTCTCATATATGGAGTGTGTTGAGCGTGTGATCGTGTGGCGTTATTTTTGCTTCCCTTGCGACGAGAATTCGAGTCGGCCAATAATTCCCCAACACGAAATCCCATATTCTTGTTCATATTCGAAGTAAAAGAACCCGTTGCCTTGTTCTCTATCTACTCAATGTTGTGAATGTACTACTTTTTGTTTACATAGCTTCGTCTTCGTTACTTTGGTAGAATGCGTTTGCGAATTGAGATTGAGGTGAAACCCAAGTTTTAATTGTGCTAAGAAAGCGCAAAAATAGAAGGGAGGCGTTCACGAAAACGCAAAGAGACACTGGTATATGATATACAACCACCAATTCAAACACATAACCGTTTACACAATGAGTTCAACTTCAGCTTGTCGTAAAATTCACTAATAATTATATCGAAAAGTAATAGAACATGTTTTATGATAAACATCAAGAGAGCAAAGAAGCAGCAGTAGAATATTTATGTAAGGAAAATTCCAACTATTGCAATTAGGTAAACAAGAAAACCAACAATGAAACAAGAACCCCGGTAACCGCCGCCGCCACCAACTTAAGTTGTGGGTGGCGGTTATCGCTTTGTGCCGCCGCCGTGGAGCTGGGAGAGACATGACTAGTCTTCTTGTTCTTCTTCCTTTTGTCACTTTTCAAGGATGCACTACTATTCTTCTGCAGCTTATTTGATTCTTTCTGCTCGATCACCCCTCCCCGGTCTTTTTCAGCTTTCGATGATTTTGAAGCATTGTTAAGTTTCAAACCTTCTGATCTCTTACTGCCTTCCGGCATCTTCATCGCCTTCTTCTTTGCCTTTGCTTTTGTTAAAGTGGTGTTATCTTCTGCGTCGACAAATTCTGGCAACACTGAAAATTGATTATACAATTTCAATGGTTCAGAATTCGAAGTTCTTTTACCACGAGACACCATTGTAGCAGCTCTTCTTAGGGTTGTTTTCTAACAGGTGATTCGCCCGCAAGATATGACAAGAACTTTGATAATCTTCACAAGCCTCACGAACTCAGTATCTTTAAGAAAGCATGTGCATCATATTTATAGTTTATCTTTATGAAACAAATCCTATTTCTTTCCAGGGGTGAAAGAACTCCTGACAAGATTAATGTTTGTAAATAACCATATTAATCCTAACTCCATGCATATTGGAAAACTTGCATTCAATTGAATTTCTTGCGGGACAAGAAACTTCGCTTCAACGGCTGTGATCTAGCGCCACTGAAAATAAAATCACAAAATAAACCGATTAAATATCCGTATTAGAAATCAATGCTTCCATAGATAATGAAATTCATTGTATTTGTGTCACTTGACTGCATTTTTATGCAAAATTTTACCGTCCATTCCTACTATCCCTGTATATTTGAAAATTCATAATATCGACACTAAGTGTTCATATTTTGTTATAGGCTTAATTACTTAATGCCTACCCCCAGTATAGCAAAACTATAACATTGCATTACCCACTTTTAAAACTTGCTGAAAATATACCCCATTTGCAATAAACTAGTCAATTTGAAACTGGTAAAATTTTCCATCCAAACTCCATCTTCACAAGAAGGTCAAATTTGTCAAATGTAAAAAAGATATTAACATAAAAGAAATGTAAAGGAAGAAAATTTAAAAAAAGAAAGAGAAGAAAATTAAAACATGATTAAAGATAAGGATGGGGAAAAAGATGGGTCTGAGTAGTCTCTATCTCCCGTCCCTCTCACTCCATCAATGTCTCTGCCCCCCTCCGTCCCTCCCTTAATTTCTCTCTGTCTCTCTCTCCTCTCGATCTCCCTCCCTCAGTGTGATGTGTGTTTCAGTTTCGTGGAAAGCAGGTCTGGTGGGTTTCACTGTTAGTGGAAGGCGAAGGTCTGAGGAGTTCAACTCGTGGATTGATGAAGGAGGCGAAGATGAGGCGGGGTTTGTGTCTAGATTTGGTTTCGATGGTTCACAGGTTTCATCTTCTTCTCCTTCTTCTCAATCCGTGAGGCTATCTCTCTCTCTCTCTCTCTCGCTGTGGATCGATCTGAAATTGAAAATTGGGGTTCTTGATTCTGGGTTGTTGAACTAGGCAGAGCAAAGAGTCCTTGATTCTTGGTCAGTGTTAATGGAGGACAGGTGAAAATCAGACATGGGTGTATTTGGGTTGCTGGGTTTTGGTTCGAGGGCGGTGCTGGTTATTTTTAGGGTGGGTTTGAGTTATGGTCTGTGTAATGGTGGAGGTAGTGTTGGGTGGGTTTTGATCGGAAAATGTAATTCTGAATCTGGGGAATGTTTGTCGAAAAAAAAAGGGCTAATATTTGCCGGAAACTGGATTTGTAGAGGCAGCGTTGGTGCTGGCTCAGGCGGCATTGGTGGCGGAGTTGGTCTTGGCTGTTGGTGTTCATAGTGTGTTCATATTTTTATGGGATAGACATTTTTACCCTCGAACAAAAGGATTTAGTTGTCAACTAACAGAATATTCTGTCAAGTAAGTAACGGAATTATTTTACCAGTTTCAAATTGACTAGTTTATTGCAAATGGGGTATATTTTCAGCAAGTTTTAAAAGTGGGTAATGCAATGTGATAGTTTCGCTATACTGGGGGTAGGCATTAAGTAATTAAGCCTTTGTTATAATACATATAGACTTCATTATCATACGTTATTTATGATCATTAAAATTTATATAATTTTTACAATGACCCAAGAACTTCACAGAAAACTATAAATATGATGGCATATGTAGTACAAAAGTTATAAAAAGCACACCATTTTGAACAATCTATATTGAACCAAACAATTTTCTTTTTGAATAATACATTTAAGAACTGAGAATAATTTAGTATCTATACATCATATCTTTGGAAACATTGTGAATATAACTATGGAATTAGAAAATTGTGTATATGACCATGCATTAAAACTGTTACTAAAATTTATTAGTTACACAATGTTCTAATAATAATAAATTATTTGTTTGTAGCATTAATATTTTTTGGAGGTCATAAAGGGGTGCAACAATTTTAAGGGCCATCGCACGGCACGTATAAGTTGAGTTGGATGAAGAATGTAGAAAGACTATGCACGTTGCTGTAAATATATAATATCACATGATTTAAATTAATGTAATAATAAATGTATTTATTATTAATATTGATTACTATTTTTTTATTTGATCAGGATTAATTGAACAAAAAAAGTGATTCCTTAATTGCAGACTGGGGTTGGGTAACTAATATTAATTACTTTAGTAGTTTAATGGATAACTATTGTTTCTATATCCATTCACATTAACTGAAAATAGATAAAATGAACACAAATCCGAATTTGTATCCGAGAGTGAGTGAGTGAGAGTGAGTAAGAAGAGTCCTAGCATTGACAACATACTTTGCCGCCTCAGTATCTCTCTATATATATCTACGTATAGTAGATCTTATCTCTATCTACCTACCTATTACCTTATTCTTCAAGAAGAAGATCATCAACACCTACGAAAAAGACACTGCTGTCTCAGGAGTTTTCTTTCATCGTCGTCGGTCGCCAGTTCGTTTGAAGATTTCTTCTGTCTGCCTCATCGAAGGTACTTTCATATACTTGTGTGTTTATTTTATGAGTACATAAGTTGTTCTTTTCTTAAACATTGAGGTCATCCATCTAAGTAATTTATAGTACAATAATTAATTAGTTGCAACAACACGATATGAATCTGCAAGTGAGAAAACCATAAGCTTACACAATTCTCTTAGAGCATGTTTGGTGCACCCTAATAATAATAACTGTTATGAAGTTAATCGGAATTTGGTTGTATGTACAACTTTAGGGGATTCAATACCCCCTAATTGTTAATATCGGAGTACTTTTTTAATGTCAATACACCTTACAATAGTGTAACACACCGTTATACCCTAATATCATTCTCCCCACCTAACATGCTCTCAGGTTAAACGAGACATATATAATTGTATGGCATTCGTTGCATGCATGCATGCATGCATGCACCAACGTTATCTTTCTCTTGTGCTTACCATTACCTAATAAGCTACACTAGGGACTACAAATTAAAATTAACAAAAAAAAAGATGAACTACCTAAATCCGACGGTCCCTGCTAGTTCATCTATTTTAGGGCAAATATTACGCTTATCTTTGCTTACCATTACCAACTCTCTCTCTCTCTCTCCTGTTCGGACACGAACTGTAGCGGCAGCTGCACATTCGGATTTCTTCCCCGACTTATCCTCCTCGTTACCTCATTTGGACACCCCTTCACCACCCATATAAAACACCCCAAAATCTTACAAAAGCCACCTGCAACTCACTCCACTGCCCCTGTTTTACCGAGCAAAACCACACCCAACTCCACCAAACATCAACAATCACCGCCACCGGCTCCCAATCCGACCCGCCAAGAACCCGACGCAGAAATCCAGCGAGTTCCCCCTTCGTTCTCTTCCACGTCCGTCCGCCTCTCAACCCCGTCGTCTCTCCTTTATCCAGCATCGCAGTAGCGGCGGCATCCCCTTTTCGTTCGTCGCATTCTCCGATTGGTAATTCAAGAACCCTTATCTTGTTCGTAAATTCTCTCTTTTTTTTATTTCAACTCCCTGCTTGGTTTTTCATGTTAGACTTGGGTATGAAAGAGAAAAACAGTGGATCTTCGTGTCGTCGTGGAGTATGTGTTTTGGGGAAGATGGTGTCCGGTGGAAAGAAATCTTGTTTTGAGAGGTTATTCTGTAAGTTCTTGGGTAGTTTAAGTTATCGATTGTTGCTATAGTAGAGTTATATATTAGTTGGGGGGATCTGGTTGCATAATCAGAAACTTGTGCGGTCCCTACTGTCTTTTATCCAACCTGTTTTATTAGTGCGGTCCTATTTATGCTTTCTGAAAAATTAAGTGTAAATTTTATCCAACCTGTTTTATCAGCATGTCACGTGGTGCTTTACACCATCACTACTCATATAGGTTATAGTAAAAAAATCAAAATCCTGCTTACTCTATTAAAAACTTATTAGATGTTGATCCTAATTCTCAGCCCATTCAAAATAAGAACGTTTACAGCTAGGGTGGTAACTCAAGTGATAGAGCGTGTTGGAAACCCCTCCGTGATGTCCCAGGTTCAAACCCAGTTAACGTTACATATAATTCACTGCGATAACTGTTTGACTCCTACATAATAATACTCCGACGTCTGCCAATCTCGTCGCTCTAGTTACCTGAAAGCTAAATTATAGAACTTGTATACGAAAACTTATCAAGCATTAGAAGTACAAATTACATAGATGATTATAACCTTTAAAAAAATGACTTTTAGTTTTCGGGACGAGGCTAACTGTACTAAAATTCTTACTTTTTATTCCACAAATGCACTAGAAGTTCACATGTCACATTTTTTTAGAATAATGTACGAACTTTTTCATATTTCTCTAACATTTATTTCTTTTTCTTTGCAGAGTTCTTTCGGTCATAGTTTCTCAATAAACATACAAAGATGGTGAGTACAGAGTTGGTAAGAACGATTGTGGGAATAGTCGGGAATGTCATATCTTTTGGTCTCTTCATGTCGCCAGCGTAAGTCGTCTACGTCTACGTCTCTCTCTTATCTATATACTATTTTTTTCTTCTAATTTTATGTTTTTTCTTCAGAGTAAATTAATAATATTACGGTTGGAAAACATTTTGTTTTTGCAGAACTACGATGTGGAAGATATTCAAAGCAAAATCCGTCCGGGATTTCAACCCGGACACATATCTCGCCACCATCTTGAACTGCGCAATGTGGGTTTTCTACGGAACGCCCTATGTCCACCCTGGCAGTTTCCTCGTTCTTACCATTAACGGAATCGGCCTTGCTATTGAACTCATATACGTGCTCTTTTTCCTCTACTATGGCAATAAACCAGTGCGCGTAAGTGAACCAAAAAAAAAACACTGACAAAGTTCTCAAATTTGTGTTTTTATCGGTTTTTGGATTTTGGAAAATAATATTTCTTTTTTTATTATGATTTTTACAGAAGAGGATGTCGATCATTTCTTCGGTTGAGCTAGGTTTGTTTGGAGTGGTGATGGCGGTGACCTTAGCGGTGTGGCATTCTACCAAGAACAGGTCTCGGTTTGTTGGCATACTGTGCATCGTGTTGAACATCATTATGTACTCGGCGCCTCTAACCGTCATGGTACGTGCATAAATTAATCTACTTTTTATTAGTAGTATCATATTCCGATGTCGTGTAGAAATAAGGAGAAAACTAACATTACATTATATTACTTATTTTTCAGAAAATGGTTATAAAGACAAAAAGCGTGAAATACATGCCGCTTCCGGTATCAGTTGCCACATTCTTCAATAGCGGGATATGGTTGGCTTATTCTCTTCTGAAGTTCGATATCAACCTCTTGGTAAGATATGCTACTCTACTACTACTATTCCATATAACTATTTTGTTTCAGGTCTGGGATGATCAGATTGGCTTCTGAGAACTCGCAAACTCATTTTATTTTATTTTATTCTGTACAGATACCGAACGCGGCGGGATTGTTTGTGGCTCTATGTCAGCTCATACTCTATGCATGCTACTACAGTACAACTGATTGGAGTGATGAGGATGATAAGCTTCCCGAAGTTCAGCTCCCCGTCACCAGTAAAAAGGAAATCGCAACCCCAGCGGCAAAATCTTGAACGCGAAAAATAGCTTTTGAACTTCTTTCTCTGTTCGTTTTCAGTTTGTGAAAAAGAAACGCACTGTTCTCAGTTTTTTCCAGAGTTCTAGTGGTAGGTTAGCTTATTAGACTAAGGACAATGTTCTGTCACATTTTATTTATTTTCTATCACTCTTGTGTTATTTGAAACTCCAGTATATGCAAGTTTATTTATTGCCAATGTTCTGTTAACTCTTTTTTAAAAATTATTGCAAATGGGTTAGACAGATTTGGAATTTATTAGAAACTGAGTAATCTCCATTTTCATTAATATCTTCCGATTACAAAGCTTAGAAAACAATGGAGAGAGCTCTGCTCTATATATCCAACTAGAGGGGGGGAGGTAGATGCAAATAACTAAAAGAAGTAACAACCTAGCCTAGTCAGCGCTTGCTTGGCAAACAAGAGCCAATCAGACTGTGCCACGCAGTCTGATGGTTGGTGCCTTATTGAAACGACGCCGTTCAACTTAAGGGGACTGAAAATTCAAAAAGCTAACGTTCAAGTAGATCCAACGGCAGCTGCTACTCTTCTTCTTCTGATCCAACGGCCACTGAACACTCTCATTTCATGTCATCAGTTTGACATGAATTGCAGTTTAGTCCAAGCTGAAATTGATATCTTTCACTTCAATTTTGATACCCTCCCACAAGTTGAGGAGTGCAGTGACAACACTCCCAACTTGGACATTAGAAAGTGAAAGATGGGAGATGGCAAGGCCTTTGTCAAGAGATCTGCTAACTGATGAGAAGTAGGCACAAACTTAAGACTTATGACTTGCTTTTGCACCATATCCCTCACAACATGACAGTCAACTTCAATGTGCTTTGTCCTATCACGAAAGATAGGATTTTCAGCTATCTGAATTGCTGATGCACTATCACAGTAGATGATGGGGATGGTGAGCAACTCACACTGCAAATCCTTAAGCAAATACAGAAACCACTGCACCTCACTTGCTGTTGCTGAAAGACTTCTGTATTCAGATTCTGCAGAGCTCTTAGCAACAATGCTTTGCTTCTTTGACCTCCATGAAACAAGAGACTCACCAATATAAACCAAATAGCCACTTGTACTTCTTCTGGTATCCAAACACCCTGCCCAGTCAGCATTTGTGTAGGCATGAATTGTCAAACTGCTTGTAGCTGAATAAAATAGCCCTTGTCCAGTATTTGACTTCAGATATCTCAATACATGATGAGCTGCCTTCATATGAGCACTTGTAGGTTGTGAAACATATTGACTCAACTTATGCACTGCAAAACACATATCTGGTCTTGTATGACACAGATACAACAGTTTGCCAATGATCTTTCTATAAACAATGACATCAACTGGTTTCAAAACATCTCCAGATTCTCTCCTCAACTTTTTAGTTGGCTCCATTGGAATAAAAGCTGCTTTGCAATCAAGGTAATGAAATTCATGCAGTATATCTTCTGCAAACTTCCTCTGACATAGGAAAATTCCATTATCATTTCTTGCCACCTCAAAACCTAGAAAATATCTCAAATTTCCCAGATCTTTGAGCTGAAACTTGTGGTTCAAAGAACATTTGAGAGCTTTGATGACATTGGCATTGTCCCCAGCTATCACAATGTCATCCACATACACAAGCAAAGCAATAAAATGTCCCTCTACTCTCTTAGTGAACAAAGTGTAATCTGTTTTGCACTGAGTAAAACCAATTTCAATAAGAGTGTTGGAGAACTTACTATACCACATCCTTGAAGCTTGCTTAAGACCATATAAAGATTTCTCCAATTTGCAAACCAGCTTTCTCTTATCCACACCTGGATTATATCCTTCTGGTAAGTCCATATAAACCTCCTCCTTCAATTCTCCATGCAAAAATGCATTATTAACATCAAGTTGCACAATGTGCCATTCTTTCAAAGCTGCTATAGCTAAAACACTTTTAAAAGTAGGTAGCTTTGCCACAGTTGAGAAAGTTTCTGTGTAATCTATTCCTTCAGTTTGATTATACCCCTTTGCTACAAGCCTGGCTTTGTACCTTTCTATAGACCCATCAGATCTCAGCTTAATCTTGTACACCCATTTGCAGCCCACAGTATCATGTCCAGGTGGTAATTTTGTCAAGATCCAAGTTTGATTTTGCTCTAGAGCTTTGATTTCTGCATTCATTGCATCTATCCACTTTGAGTCCTTAACTGCTTCTGCATAACTTTCTGGTTCTTTCATCATTGAGACTTGAGCTACATAGTGATCATACTTCTCAGAGAATTTTGCTGATTCAAAAATGGGCTTAGGAATGTGTGTCTCTTTCTTTGTCGAGCTTGATTTCTGAGCTGACAAGACATACTCACTGAGATAGGCTGGAGTTCTAGATTGTCTTTCTGACCTTCTTGGAGCTGAGATATTAACTGTTGTTGCTTCATTGTTGTTGTTGTCTTCCTCTAAGATCTCTTCCATGACTTCACCATTCTGCTGAATATCATGATCTTCTTTCTCCATTACTACTGCTGGTAGAGTAAAATCATTAAACACTGCTCCCCTCAAATCAACAATTTTCTGAAAAGGGAAGATTTCTTCATGAAAGACTACATTTCGTGTAACTTGAAATGTGCCTGTCCTCATATTGTATAACTTGTAACCTTTGAATCCAAATACATAGCCAATGAACACACATGTGTCTGCCCTGGGGTCAAATTTGTGTCTTCCTTGCTTCAAAGTAGATGCATAGCACAAGCAGCCAAAAACCTTGAGAAACTCATAATCAGGCAAAGTTTTATGCATAATTTCATATGGAGATTTGTTATCCAAAATGGCTGTAGGCACTCTATTGATGAGATATGCTGCAGTCAAAACACAATCACCCCAAAACCTGACAGGAAGATTAGATTGGAATCTCAAACTTCTAGCCACATTCAACAAATGTTGATGCTTCCTTTCCACTACTGAATTTTGTTCAGGAGTTTCAACACAGCTCAACTGATGCACTATTCCCTTCTTAGCAAAGAAAGGAAACAATCCCAACTCTTTGGCATTATCACTTCTGAACTTCTTTATTGATGTCTGATATTGTGTCTCAATCATCTTGCAGAAATAAGGGATGATAACAATGACCTCAGATTTATGAACCAAAAGATGCACCCATGTCATTCTACTCTTGTCTTCAACAAGTGTCAGGAAATATCTGTGCCTAGAGTGTGTAGGTGTCCTATAAGGACCCCAGATATCACAGTGTATGAGTTCAAACAACACATTAGATCTGTTCCCTCTTATCTTATAAGGCAACTTCTTCTGTTTAGCTAATGGACAAATATCACAATGAGTGTTATTTACCTTATTTTTGCAATCCAAAGATTTCATCATTCTTTTTAACTTCATATCTGAGAGATGTCCTAATCTCTTGTGCCATATTTCAGAACTCACCTTCTCAGATAAGGCATTCAAACTCAAAACTGCATTTGCTTTATCATTTCTTCCTCCATTCTGTATGAGATAGAGACCTCCAACCTTGGTCCCAACTCCCAACACCTGTCTAGTCTCAATTTCCTCAATATTACAGCTATCTTTAGCACACAGAAAAACACATTTATGTGTATTTGTTAACTGAGACATGGACACCAGATTAAACTTGAAGTCAGGTACATATAGTACACTTTCCAAAACCAAAACATCATTCAATTTCACTTTGCCAATAGATGACACCATCACCTTATCTCCATTAGGCAAATAAACATATGTATCTCTCACAGAAATCATGTCATGCATAAACAACTCATTGAAGCACATATGATCAGTAGCACCACTGTCAATAATCCATGAATCTGGCAACATGATGTTTGGAGAAAAGGTAGATTGGAAGAATATGAGCTTACCCCTCCCAGAAAGTGATGACTGTAACTGTTCTCACTTGCATTGCTTGGAGAAGATTGTTGGAGAGGACTATCCATGCCATGAGAACTCCCAGAACTTGTATTTCCATTATGACTAGCATTTAGATTCTGCATTTGATTGTTGATGTAGCTCATCATTTGTTGACATTGACTTTGTGTAAGAGTGGAGGACTGCACATCTGCATTGACACTTTTGGATCCAATCACATTATGAGCTTGTGCCTTCCCTTTTGGCTTATAGTTAGGTGGATAGCCATGTAACTTCCAACATTTTGCTTTAATATGGCCAGTACCTCCACAATGATAACAAGTAGGTTTGGCATTGTAATTTCCATGAGTATTTTAATTAGAGCCTTGAGTGGAGTTGTATCCACCTCCATCATACTCCTTAGGACTTCTAGGTGGCATAGAATTTGAATACATAGCCACATTTTGCTGATTACTAGAGTACATTGCCATTGTATTCAAAACTTGAGGTATACTAATCTGTGACTGCATTTCTTGCTGAACAACCTTAGAGAAAACTTTGTTCATACTTGGCAAAGGATCTGTCAATAACAATTGATCTCTCACAGAAGTATAAGAGTCATTTAGCCCCATCAGAAATTGCATCACATAATCTTCCTCAACTGAACTTTGCACTCTACCACATTCACAAAAGAGAACTGTCTTGTAGTTACTTAACTCATCCCACAGAGTTTTTAATTTTGTGTAATAAACTGTAACAGTCATATCTCCTTGCTTCAAAGAGCTAATTTCCTTTTTCAATTGGAAAATCTTAGGTATATTCTTCTGTGAGAACCTCTCAAACAGATCCATCCATATCTCCCTAGCTGTTGTTCTATACATAACACTTCCAGAAATGTCCCTAGAAACAGCACTAAGCAGCCATGAAATCACCATAGCATCACATCTCTTCCAAAATGGATAGAGCTCATCACCTGGATCTGGCATCTCAATACTTTCATTAACAAAACCTAGTTTGTTCTTAGCTTCTAAAGCTACAAGCATAGATCGATGCCATGTATTGAAATTTTCTCCAGTTAAGACTTGAGAAACCAACACACTACCAGGATTTTCAGAATTACTTATAAAAAATGGAGAAGAGCTTTATGTGCTCGGATTCATACCTCTCCCAGCTCCTCGTTGCGAGCCATTGACACCGAACTCTCCATCGGTCGCCATCTTCAAAACACCAGATCGGCTACAACCTCAAATTGCAGCACAAACAGATCTGGTCCTATCTCTGTGGCCTTCAAATCACAGCACCCTCCCTTGTTGCTTCAGATCCAAAACCCTAGCTCGTGCCAGCCAGCTGAACCGAGCTCTGATACCATATTAGAAACTGAGAAATCTCCATTTTCATTAATATATTCCGATTACAAAGCTTAGAAAACAATGGAGAGAGCTCTGCTCTATATATCCAACTAGAGGGGGGGAGGTAGATGCAAATAACTAAAAGAAGTAACAACCTAGCCTAGTCAGCGCTTGCTTGGCAAACAAGAGCCAATCAGACTGTGCCACGCAGTCTGATGGTTGGTGCCTTATTGAAACGACGTCGTTCAACTTAAGGGGACGGAAAATTCAAAAAGCTAACGTTCAAGTAGATCCAACGGCAGCTGCTACTCTTCTTCTTCTGATCCAACGGCCACTGAACACTCTCATTTCATGTCATCAGTTTGACATGAATTGCAGTTTAGTCCAAGCTGAAATTGATATCTTTCACTTCAATTTTGATAGAATTCAAATCTTTAAAACTTTTGAATAAAAGCCTTCCTGAGATTGCTTCTTGATCTCTATCTTCTTCTCATCTTTGACAACCATGAAGCTGCGAACGGAGAACTGACATCGGTTGTCTTGTACGGAATGCCGGAACAAAATGATTTCGTTTCAGGAAGTTCTTCAATTATAAAATAATCGAAGTGATTGCTTCATAAAATAAAGGGGGTTTTATGTGAAGAGGGCCGCTATGCTTCACCCTTTTTTCTTCACCCTTCAAGTTCACCTCTTACGTGTCAAGATATGATTGTTGGTGGTATTTATTTTAAGATATTTCTATAATCACATCACCAATCAAAAACATCCACATAAGGGGTGAACTTCAACAGTGATGAAAAAAAAAATGACGTTTAGCATTTCCCTTTATGTGAATCTTTGGAGCAGAAACCTTGCTTAAGGCCAAACATGTTGACCTCTGCGGGGGTTTTTGTTGTTGGTGGACTATATCTTCGTCTACTTGTTTGGCTCATGCTCGGTAGCATCTTTGTTCTCAGTCTTTGTGTCTTTAGCAGGAGCACTTCCTGCCTTTGTCAGTGTCTTCCATTTTTTTGTGGAAAGTATAGCATCTAGTTTCCATAGCCTTCTTTCATATTATGTCGGTCATCTTTCTTCACCTTGTCGCAACCTTTACGGTAGTGGTCAATAACTCCACACCTACTTACATGGGGATTCTCTCGTATTTGAAATCAAGCCAGACTCTCTTCTTTTGGATGTTGACGTGTACTCTCCTTAGGAGCGGTTCAAAGATTGCCATTTGGACTCGAACTCTCACAAAGTTTGTTTGGCCTTACTTTCAACTATTTGATCTGATCCAATGACTTCACCTACGTTGGTAACCGCTACTCTCCCCGCTTCTTCTTTAACAAGATGAATCGGGAGATTCCTGTATCCAAACATCCATGGTCTCCAAACTAGGGTTTTCTGTTTCATCTCTTAGCTAGAGACCATGATTTTAGTAGTAACATCGAGCCGTCAAAAATCCACGGCCCTCCAGGAGCTATCTGTTTCGTACAAGCTTCATGTAGGAAATTAAACAGGAAGGTATTCAGTCCAACTGCATTGAAGTTTATCTTTTCAACTTTGTCCTAGATTTTTCAAAAGAAATTCGTCATGAAGCAGGTGTTGATGGGTTCTTTGCCCATAAATCTTCCGATTAGACACCATCCAAAGTTCTTCTCATGCTCCTCGCAAAACTAGTCATCAAGTCCACATCTCCTTCTCTGTTAGCCGGAGGGATTCGAACTTCGTTTCCGCCTCCTCTCTCATGTCGCCGCTAGGGTTTGCTCTGGCTTACACAGAGTCTCTAAACACATGAGACTATAATAATAATAATAATAATAATAATAATAATAATAATAATAATAATAATAATAATAATAATAATAATAATAATAATAAACTCTGCGATAGCAGCACACACATCTTGCCTGCTCCAAATCCCAAAATGTTATTTTTACTGCTAAGCTAAAATACGACCCGTGCAAATGGGTGCTAACTCAAGTGGTAGAGCGTTTAAAATCTCCTTCATGAAGTCATGGATTCAAACCCGGTAGGCGACAAACAAGTAAGTTTCAAAACAATATACCAGTTGTTTGTAACAAAATTTTACAGTGTTCTTTTCATAATCTACACATATTTTTCATATAATTTCATGCTTTTTCTGGTTACGAGGATATATAGGGATCAAAAGAATGAGTGAGTCTCGGACTAGAGATCCATTGCTAGATAAGTTTTGGATAGCGGATTAAATTCTTCGGGTAGTTGCACAGCAATGAGAGGTTCACACAAAAGATTTTTGAGTCTTTAAAATTTGATGTTTAGCGTAGAGCCGGAAATGAGCAATTTAAGCTTCTCCATTGAATAAAACTAAATTTTCCCGATATTTAGGCAATTAATTGACAGTTCAATTCTTTTTCGTTAACTATTCTTAATCATCTTCTTCTTCTCCAAATTTTTTGCAGACTTTTTTTTTCTCATTGTTTCTTCAAAAAAAGAATATAAAAATTCAAAGATGATTAGCACAGAAGTAGCAAGATTTATCGTAGGGATATTCGGAAATATCATATCTTTGGGTCTCTTTCTGTCGCCACTGTAAACATCTCTTTCTCTTATATGTCCCGTAATCGTTGTTTTATTCATGTTCGTTTATGTGTTGGAATTAACATGAATATAATCCTTCATGCTTAGTTATGTTTGTAAAACATATTTCTTGCAGACCTACAATGATGAAGATACGTAAAGCAAAATCCATCCAGCAATATAAACCCGACCCCTACCTCGCAACCATGTTCAATTGCGCGATGTGGGTCTTTTACGGGTCGCCTCAAGTCCAACCCGGAAGTTTCCTGGTTCTTAGCATCAACGCAGTTGGACTGCTCATTGAATCGGCCTACTTAGCCTTGTTTGTCTACTACGGTACTTGGGCTGTACGTGTAAGTAGAGAAAATCTACCCTTTTTTCTACTGATACAATTTATGTTTCTTTCGGACGAATGAGGTTGTGAAATTTGTCTGTGTGGTTGTTATTTTCTTCTTACAGAAGAAGATCACGATCGTTGTTCTGATCGAGGCGGTTATATTCGGAGGGGTGTTGGCAATCACCTTGAATGTGTGGTATTCCACGACGCCCAGGTCCACGTTTGTCGGCATACTGTGCATCATATTGAATGTCGTTATGTATATTTCACCTTTAACCGTCATGGTATGAACACAATTCTATATATTGCACATTAGTTCCTCTGTTCCGTCAGAGACTTTCCAATTTGACTTTTTCTCACTCGTAACCACGTCACTTTGACCCGGTGAATAGTTAAAAAAGTCAAATGAAAAGTTTCTGGCAAAACAGAGATAATAATTTATCTTGTAGAAGAATAGACAAATTTGTAATTTTTCTCAATGCTAAAGTCTTGTACGGTGCAGCATATGGTTATTAAGACAAAGAGCGTGAAATACATGCCGCTCCTGTTGTCGGTGGCCAACTTAATGAATGCTGGGATATGGGTAGCTTACTCGCTGTTGAAGTTCGATATCAACATCTTGGTAAGATATATGTCCGAGGAATATTGTTTACTTTTCCTATCGTGCACGTCTCGGATAGGTTTGTTTTTCGGAACTTACAAGGATTAATTTCTCATCGTTGTTGTTTTTCGCAGCTTCCAAACGGTTTGGGGGTGTTAGCCTCTCTAGGTCAGCTCGGACTATATGCATTTTACTACAGATCAACTGATTGGGATGATGCCAAGGTTCCCGAAGTGCAACTCCCTGTTACCCAGACGCAGA
Source organism: Linanthus parryae (assembly GCA_023055425.1). Taxonomy (NCBI): domain Eukaryota; kingdom Viridiplantae; phylum Streptophyta; class Magnoliopsida; order Ericales; family Polemoniaceae; genus Linanthus; species Linanthus parryae. The sequence goes on from JALGPY010000004.1 coordinate 101,765,777, forward strand.
CTAGCCACAGCTGATCGAAGTCTCGAGCCACATTAGCAACATTGATACCAAAACAGAAGAATGTGCACAAAATCGAGCCAGCTAGAATGTTTGTATCTAACACCTCTAAAACTTTGTACGTGGCACTGAAAAGACTGAAAGACTAGATTTTTTGTTTTTGAAAATGAAAAGACTACAATTTAACGCAAAAGTGGCACTTTTTTTTTTTAATTTTGGGCTATTTTCCATGGTTTGTCGGACACTTTGGAACTTCGGTTGTTCTCTCTAGGCAAATGTCTAAATTGGGCCATGTGGCCTAACGAATCAAATGTTACCCAATCGTGAGCCTATACATGTGGGCCTTGTTTGGGTAGCGGATAAGGAGGAAGGATATGATATGACATCCCCTCTCTTATCTTATTCCTTGTTGGGGTAGCGGATAAGGAGGGGAAACCATATCCTCCCCTTATCTTTTCCCCATTTTTTTTTGCCTTGATTCTTATACCACCCCTAAGAGGATAAGAGGGGGTTCCATTTGTGACCAAAATACCCTCGACCATTATTAATAATAATAATAATAATAATAATAATAATAATAATAATAATAATAATAATAATAATAATAATAACAATAGTTTTTTTTAGGTTCTTTCTTGTCTAGTTCCTGTATTACTCCATTGTGAAACTTCACTCTCCTTTACAAATTTTTTACTTTATTTGTACTATGGAGTAGGAGTGCTCATTTTTCTAGACATTTTTAATTAGTTCTACATAGACAAAGGAGCAATATTATATTAAATTACTCCATTATATGACAAAAATAATTTACGCATTTTTTTTCAACCGAAAATGAGCATTATCTGGCAAGACATCGTTATTTACAAACATTTCATACAGTTCAGACCTCAATACAAGTAATTTATACAAAATCACTGTACTGAGGGTATTATAGTCATTTGGAACATATTCTGCTTCTTATCTTGCATCACACAAACATAGTAATTCATATCCTGTTTCTTATCCTGCCTCATATCCTGCAGCACCCAAACACAATAAGCCAGCATATCATATCAGGCCTTATCCGACAGCATACATATCCTACCTCGTACCCCAGCATAAGCCATATCCGATGTATCTTATCCGCTACCCAAACGAGGTCGTGGTATATAATACCAGAGCCCAAAATATACTCGGGTGTCAGGCCCATACGGGCAAAACAATGTGGTGAGTCTTTTTCGGTGTGTTGAGCGTGAGTTTCGTATGACTTATTGTTGTTTACTTCGGCTTATATGAATTTTATGTCAAAAAAGTTTAGGTTAAAAGACACTGACCACCTTTGGGTTTAGGGAAAAACCCACAGACCACCCCTGAGTTTTAGATAAACACACTCGGCACCCCTATAACTGACAGAGGCTAACGGTTGTATGGGAAATACAATCTTACCCTTAACTTTGGAAAAAAATTACATCTATATATAGCCTAAATTCTTCAACTCCTCATTCTAACCCTAATCCCTCTTTCTCTCACAGCGATATATCCAACTTTCTCTCTGAGCTCTTCCCTACTTTCTCTAGTAGAAAATCACCGCCGCCTCCCCAACTTTCTATTTGAGCTCTTCTCCTCCGGTACACACATCTCAGAGCCCTTCTCCTCACCCGCCTCCTCACATAACCAACCCCCCCCCCCCCCCCCCCCCGCCGCCGCCTTTCTCTCTTCTCATCTTCTTTGCCGCCGCCGCAAGTCCGAGTTCGCCCTCGTCCTCCTCCACCCAACCCAGAATCGATTCGCACCTTCTCGATCCTCTCAACCTGCGACGGGGACCAACGGATCTGTTTGAGAGCAAGCTCGACGGATCTGAAGAGGACAACTAAGAAGTAACTGGCGCTTTTGCTGGGTTGGTGTTCAATGGCTGCAACCAACGACGGAGGAGATCCGACGCCTCAGATCACGTCGGCGCCACTGCAAACCGCCATCGCCGGAGACGACATCCATGGGAGCCGATGAGCCTAGACATCTAAACTCTCACCCTCGGTTTCTCTGCCTCTCTCTCGTCGATCTGGGCTAGAAGCGAAACCTCTCTCAGTTTTCGCCCAATTCGAGCGGTTGTTGATTACAGGGATGGTGGTCGACGGTTGATTTCAGGGGTGTGTGGTTGGCTGTTGATTCTTTAGTGGTGTCTGGATCACCGGAGGGGGGCGACGGTGATGAGGGTGGTTGGAGGTGCTGGTCGACGGAAACGATGGAGGTCGGAGTGGTGGTGGTCGGTTTCGTGTGGTGAAAACAGAGGTGATGGTGGTGTTTTTTGCTTTGGCGCAAAGAACACGGCGGCGCAAGGACGCCGGTGATACGGCAAGGCAAGGCGACGACGCCGTCGATGACGAAGACACGATGAAGCCTCTGAGCCGTTACTTCTCCACTTCTTCTTCTTTGTTGAAAAAGAAAACCCCAACTTTCGGTAAGAATCAAGTCATTTCATATGGTCGATGGATTTTAATGATTTTAGTTGGTGAATCAACGGAAGAAATATGACAAAGACAGAGAAATTTGAGGTTTAGGTAAGAAATGAAGAGATGGGGACGATGCAGAGCTCTGTGGTGTGCCGTAGCTTACTAACAGTGGGGAAATGAGAAAAGCGTTTGGATGGAGTATGTGATATTTAGGGGCATATGAAGATTAGATTTTTAATGATTTCGTTGTTTGATTGGGGATGAGAATCTGTTAAACAAAGTCTGGTTTGGTTAATATATTTGTGTGTTCTTGATGTTTTTTTTATTTTACATTCAAAGCGGAATATGTATTTGGTGTTGTTGAAATTGTTTGGGTGATGTGTTCTTGATGATCTGATGTGTTCTTGATGGTATATTGGCAAAAAATTCAACAAATATACCGGGGTAATATGGTCCCCGAAAAATATCAATTATCCACTTTTCTAACGGAATATGACAGAAGGGTGCTAAGTGTCCACGGAATATTCCGTCAAATGAGTGCAGAGTGTCTTTATCCAAAACTCAAGGGTGGTCTGTGGGTTGTTCCCTAAATCCAGGGGTGGTTATTGTCTTTTACCAAAAATTTTAAGATAAATGTAGAAGGAAAGAAGACAGATCTCTTTGATAAAAATGTTTATCAATTAAAAAAGTTCAAAAATGCAACTTCTTCTATACTTTTTTTTTACAATATGGACTTATAAATACAAATTTAAAATTCAAACTTATAAATGCATACCAAACACTTCTTAAAAATTAATTTCTAGCTTATAATTCAAAATTAACTTATAATCTGCTTATAAGTCATACCAAACTCACTATGAATCACCACAACGTCCTAATTGAACAGATAGTGGAGACTTTCCTCGAGGTTTCTCGAGCATTCCAAAACCTCGTGCTTCCCCGTAGGGCTATTGGCTTCATCTCTACCATTGAAAGACTCTTAAGACTTTACGTTCATTTTGGAGATGATTGTGTGATTGGTTGAATTTCTATCTTTACCGCAGCAGTCTCGACTTTTGTTGCGTATCTACTTAACTGTCATCCGATGGCTTTTTAGGCAATAAAGAATTCATGCTAGTCTCGGATAATTATGCCGTCGGCTGCAACTCTCCTTTCCCGATCCCACACTTCCATCCGTTTTTACTTTAAAACAAGAAGGGGTGGATGTGTCATTCCCCAAACTGGAAGGGGTGAAAGTTTCTTTGCATCAAACTTGAGGGAGTGACAGTGTATTTTACCCACTCAAGATAGGAGAAAGCCTTGGTTTGGAGGCGTACAGATTCTAAGAATTACAAATAAAATCCAAAATTGTAGCTAATTAAGAGTTACCCCAAACTATAACTACATATTAGCCCCGTTAAACCCATTATTATTATTTTATTTCAATCCTTGGTCGAGCCATGGTCATAAAAATTTATATTCCCATGGCACAAATTCTGTGTAATAGGGCAAATAACTCCTGCATTAACGCAACAGTATACAAGAAGCTGGTCATCAGAGTTTTTCGTCCTACTAGTAACCAAACTTGCTAGTCAACCAGTTACACACATTCATAAACCTGAAAAAGAAAAAAAAGAAGGAAGATATTTTTCAGAGAGGACTCTAACAAAGGGTAAGCTTTACATCAAGCCAGTCTTTTTCAGGACCTTCTTAGCCTACTACTTGCAATACCCACCAATGTTATGTGAAATTCTACACTCTTTTCCTGTATCATATGCAGTTTGTGGAGATTTCAGACACTGGAGAGAATTTGATCATGATGAACTCGTTGCTTCCTAGGGTTGAATTTTAGGGCCCTCGGTGCTTGCGGAAACAGAGACAGCCTTGAGCTTGGTCATGAGGGATCATACCTCCACCTTTTGAAGTGTCGATGGCCTCTATCATGGAGACTACCTCGTCCATCTCAGGCCTCTTATCGGGGTTCGCATCCCAGCATCTTTTCATTACATTCGCCAAGGAGCTAGGACAGCACCTCGGTATCTCTGGTCTCAGATTCTGTGCATCAAAAGTATTAATGGTTATCCAGCTGAATGGAGAGTACAAGAGATGATTTCCAAACAATGATGTCAATTATGAAGATGCTCATTCTATTGTGTGGGAGGGTAAGAAGCTATACCTGGCGCACCACAGCTGAAGTAACTTCAGAGAAACTGAGGTCTGGATATGGCATGTCGCAACAATATATCTCCCATAAACAGATGCCGAAACTATATACATCACACTTCCGGTTATAGGGGTTGCCATTGAGAACCTGTGATTCAACCAGTACACACATCAGTAAATGTTCTCAGAAAGCAATCTCAGTCAGGTCTTCTGGTTCCAAACACTATGAACTTTTTTTGTCCTTTATTTCAGTTATAGATTATACTTCTGTATGAAAAAAAAAAAAAAAAAAAAAAAGATTATACTTCTGTGAGCTCATTCCGAACAAACATTACAAAAGAATTGGTTTTATACCTCAGGAGCCATATAACCGAGAGTTCCAGTTTCCCCAGTCATGTCATTTGGGTTTGAAGCCTCCACGCGAGCGACACCAAAATCAGCAATCTTTACTGTGCGTGACTTGTCTAATAGCATATTCTCCGTCTTTACATCTCTGTGAACAATCTTCTCAGCATGGAGGTAACTTAATCTACAAAATATGAAACAGTTGGCACCCACTCAGCTTACAGGTTCATAATAAACCTCGTTGATCATAAAACAAATCATCACAATGAATCATAGGCAGTTACCCTCTAGCAAGATCAAGTGCAATCTGTACAACTACTTTGAAAGCTAATTTCCTTCTTCTATTCTTTATGAGGTATGATTTCAAGGCACCCCCAGGAAGATACTCCACAACCACACAACAAATATTGCTTGGCATGCCTATGTGGCCGTTTTCCGTTTGAATGTTCATGCCTGAAGAACCCATTGTTGCCCCGATGAACTGCAAAATAGATAAAGCATGATTGTTAATTTGTTATGCCTTGTGAGCTGAATTGGATGCACTCCGATATGGCAAACAAGATACCTTTAATGTATGAGGTTTTCTGGTACCAGTGACATTCTCTAGGTGCAATCTTTCTTAAATCGATTATTTCGTTTGGTCTGATTAGTTGTATTTCATTAATGTCTCTACTCTCTAGTGTAGGAAACATTAAACCAGGTGTTTAATCTTTTACAGATCAGAACAAGACTGGACTGGCACTCCAATTGTATGGACCATGAACCACATGACCACTACTTGTATCATTTACTTTTGAAGGGAAAGCTATTTAGATACGTCTGGGTAAGCTTTCCGTAGTCCTATGTCCCCTCAGGCCTCAGGGGTAAGGCGGTCAGAGAGCAGTGAGTACCAGGAATCTTTGCTGTCCACAATTGATTTACACTCTAATACACAGCTAAATAACATTGTAACATGGCTGGAGATGTGGCAAGAGTCAGCTCAATGTTTTTTTGCAATGGAGTAGAAGCGAAGCAAAGGTTCTGACTTCTGATCTATGAACTGTAAAACGACTGCACCAACTTGAATTTCTTCTTCACAAAATTTTACTTGCTTTTACGCAATATTACTTCAGGCTAAAACACTTCTGAAACTATATCCTTTTGAAAGCTTGATAAACAGTAGCCAAAGGTGGTGGCCCGGGTTTCAAATGGTTATATGCAGTTCCAGTGAAGATAAGAGACACCTTACTGCATGCAATGTAAGACTGTGCAGTACGCAATTTCATAATCTGAAATTTCAGTATTCGTATAGATTCTTTTAAGTTTGCAGACCCAATGTTGACAACGAGACAAACTCAAGAAGCAAGAGAACAGTGGGACCTTTCAAACTTAACACCGCTTACATGACCAACTTCAAGTCATGGATGGAGCTAGAGATCAGTTGTTTGAGAACACAGTATTTGAAGTACTTTAGATTAGAAATTTGTCGGGGCCAAAAATGACAAGCACTATTCCCAATAGCACAGTTGACACAAGACAGAACACTTACAGGAAGAGAATTCCTAGAAGTATTGGCAACCACAAAGGATACTGACTGTGAACTCTTGAATATATCAGTATAGTCCTAATGACCTGAGATATACCATCTTACACTCAGAATCGCTTACATAGAATAGTAGAATCACAGGAAAAGAGTATTTAACTTGTCATTTCTAAGTACGGCATACACGAGCAAGTAGCTTCATGGCTCAATTGATGATTAAACCTTAATGATACTCAATTCGTCTCATATGTTTCGATTTATTAAATGCTCAATCTAAGGTAACTTGCATGAACACAGATTGGGAAGTCATCCGTGCAGGAATCAAGTACAAAGCAGCATCAGGTCCTCATGCTAAGCATTCAAACTGACACTGTATATTACAGTAAGTTAATAACACCGGAAGGAGAAAGGATAAGGGAAAGGACATAACCTTAGTTACATTAGGATGGTCAAGCTTATGCCAGACGGCCACTTCCTGTGTAAAAGCTGCCCTCAGGGATTGAATTTCAGCTTCTGTTCGATGACCCTCTTCCCCCCAGTCCAGTAGTTTAACTGAGGATCAATGAAGAGGAAAAATTAAGCACGCATCAATATTGCAACTTCTAAAAAAATCACTTACAAGTATAGCTTTTTGTCAACTAAAACATCAGGATCAAAGAAAAATGGACCGATAAGGGGTAACTGGTAAGTTGTGACGGATAAAAGGTTCAGCGCCCCAAAATAATATATTACTTGCTTTTTTAGATGAAATGTCTCTCAGATCTACAAAGCGAGTAAATATGATTCAGCGTAATAGCCGCCGAAAGCAGCACTGCAGCGTGCAGACTGAGCTCTCGCGACTCAGGTAAGGGTTAGTGATAAGTTGCTGACGTGGTGCTCCCCAGAGCCTCACGACCACCAGATTTGTGTGGGCTCCACAAGCACTTGTGGTTGTGATGATTCGGGGAGCACCATGTCAGCAACTTCAAGAGCAATGAAACATTTTCCAAACAAGAGGGCAGTGCAGTTCTGCACCAATGGAGTTTTCGAAGTCACACTTATATACATTGTATACATTTTTCCTGTCTAGAACTCATTAAGTCCTGAAATATTTCAGGATTCCCATTCATTTACACCAATCTTTTATTTTGCTGTCCAAAAGACAATGATATCTTCATTGTATGGTACTTGAACTTGTCTTCATCAAAACAGTTATTATTGCTTCTTGTTACTGTCATCTCTCTGAAAATCTACACGGCTCGAAAATTCAATGCAAGCTTTCAACAAATATATTTGTATCTTGTAAGAAAAACAAGATTAGGATCCAGCGCTTTAAAATCAATTATAGCATTGCAACAGATCTATTAAGACGTGTATTTCTAGCATTGAAAACAATGGAAGTCTCAGTAATATTGATCGTAAAAGGTCCTCATTTCAAAAAGTTAAAGTTCATTGATTACAATATACTGTTTCGACATCGAGAACAAAATAAGAATAAACTAATGTTGAATCTTTCATATATAAGCTACTATTGAATACAAGTGTTGAATTCGATATTTTCGGTAGAGTGACAGGATTTTTACGATCAAAGGACTCATATTTTATGGTCAAATTCAACATTTACAGACACAATCCTATGAATATGTCTAAGCATGATCACAAATACCAAACGTCAATAAGAGTCCTTCCACTAAATTAGGATACTAAATCAACCTTGGTTGCAAAACAGAAATTTCAGGCAGCTACTCATATTTCTGGAACTTCATAACTAATTAACTATAATTTCCACATAAGAGTTCACTTAAAAAGCATTCCCTCGAGTACCTGCAGTCATATGCTTAGTCAATTGAACGTTCAAGGCTATACTATGGTTTTAGATCACGATATCAGCTAAAAACTGGCCGCATAATGCTATTTGAAATATAAGGGTCTACTAAATGGGATAAACAAATGGGCGTGTAAACCTTTAGCAAATACACCGGTGGCCGTTCAATTTCTCATCGCCCGCCTTTCTCATGATCTCTTGTTCAGCCTTAGCTTCTTGTTATAAGCATACTTAGTTGGCTCTGTATCTGGCCTACTTCATTTCTAACCTAATTTGAATTTGGGAGTAATAGAAATAACGAGGCTTTGTATACCGGGGAAAGGTTTAGGAAGGGAGCACCACGTGCAGAATTCCTTGGTCGTGTATTTCACTGCGGAGCACTTTGGCAGTTTCCGGGAAGGTATTCTAATATTGAAGAAAAGTCACTTGGCCCTCGGGTGTTTAGTCAGAGCCTATCCTGAGTTCAGTTCATACTAAGCATGAGTGGACCTGTTCTTCAACTACAGTAACCTTTATCCGTTCCATAAAACAAATCTTTCTACAATCACATAACATCAAATGAATCATTTCACTTTATCTCTCCCATCACACATAGTATGACCATCTAATTCCAGTATTCAAGAATGGAGCTAATCTTGTGACTTTGCTAGTTTTTACCTTTGTGGCAAGTGTTATATCCCATTTAACTTAGTTTCTTCACAATTATATACCAAAAATATCCTAAATAAATATGGTAGAGTACTAGGTGATGTGGATGTGTTTAGTACTATCAGCCAATATGCTCAATACTTAACAAATTTTGTGACGTCACTTAGCGTATCAGAGAGTAGTGGTCGGCACGCAAGAGTAATGAAGTTTCGACGTATTCCTATGGTGATTGGGCATTGGAAAGCTGAAATTCTGATATTTGTCGGCCGAAACGAGACATATCAGTGGATATTTCAAATTCTTGTGACCAGCTGCTGTATGACAGCTTTTTATTCGGCAATCTAAAAGTTGAACCGAGCGGTACCGAATGGACAATAACTAATACTAATTTTTCTGGTGAGGGGCAATTGTGTCTCACTACTAAAATATGCCCCATTCCAGGCGTCTTTCTTTTCTTTCTACAAAGTCCCAAAATGAGTTTCTTGAAAACAGAAATGATAGTAATCGTTTCATAATTTTATTTTACTAACCCTCTTGAAATTTAAAATTTAATGCAATTTATCTTTTTAATAGAAGTTAATCAAATAAGACAAGGATTCCTAGATTCCTAAACATGAATATAACCAACACAGCACCTAAAACGGGGCCGCAGGAGTAAAAGGCAAGGTTGGTAAAAGAAAATGATGCTACAAAATAGTGAATGAAGAAGCTAACTTTGTTCAGTCATGAAGCAAGATGTAGCAATCAAGATACAACTGACTTGTACCTAAATATAGCAATGAGAGGGTCATGATCCTGAATAGTAGCTAGCTGCCTTTACAATTAATTATTTCTTACTCCATTTTATTAAAGACAAGAAAATTGTTATCACATGAAGGTTTCAAAAATAGACAGACTACCCGCCAAAGTAACTGCAGTCACATGAGAATTTCAACTCACCCCGTGCCTCAACTCACGGATTCCATGAGAGTGTTCATTAAAACTATCCCAAAAAGATGTAGTAGGAGTTAAGGAAAAGCCAAGGAGTAGAATAAGAAAAATGAAAGCCCATGGAGGATACACATGACAAAGTTAGACTGAAATGTGACAATGGGTTGAACTCAATCAAATTGCAGGATCTGAACAAAGATTGTTCTTATCTCAATGGCTGATCCCACTCTGTCTCTGCTCTTTAGCCCCATATAGTCACTTTGACCCGGTGATTTGGCTATCAAAACCATGCAATTCTTTGATAATTTTTTCATGGTCTTGTAGAGTAAAAGTTGCTCGATAACACAGTGAAAAATTTATCAAAAAATCGCATCGTTTTGCTGCCCAAATCACCCGGTCAAATTGATTCAGATACGAGTCAACAAGTCAGGATGGGGCTAAAGAGCAGAGACCAAGCTCAATTCATCCATGAACTCCAATTGGGTATCAGCAAAAATGAACATATTTGTGCAAAACAAACCCAATCATCCAATAATCACCATAAAAAATGTTCATATTTGTCAATGTCCCAAATCCAGAAAACCCACCAAAATTAGACTAAAAAACAAGAGACGGTCAAAAGGGGTTTTACCGGCGACGTCTAGGCCGTCGTAGATGCCGCGGTGGACGGTGCCGAAGGTGCCGCGAGCAATGACGGACTTGATGATGAGCTTGGAGGGATCAATCTCCCATTCCTGTCTCTGCCTGGTGGCGGCGACGGTGGTGACGGTGGTGGCGGCGGTGGCGTCGGAGGGGCGTGGAGGCTGGGTCTTGATCTTCTCCATGGTCCATGCTCTGTTGAGATGCCTCTCGAGTTGCTCGTCTAAGCTCTTGAGATCAATCTGATCTGCTCTCACGAACCCCCCGTCACTGCCCTTGTCCTCCATCTCTCTCTAATACTCGAGATTCAGAAGCCAAATGGGTGCGAAGTCTTAGTGGGTCTGGTGGTCTGCAATTTGGTGGGGAGTTTCAGTTTCTTCTTCTCCGACGAGTGGAGATGGAGGAGAAGAGGAAGACGAAGGAGGAGGAAGAGAAGGAGAAGAAGAAGAGGTGTTCTTCTGTGTGTGTGTAATGTATAATCAATCAGGGTCCATGTGGGCACATGGAATTGCCTGTAACATAACGTGTGTTTTATGACCCACTACACACTGCTAGGAATAATACCCCATAATTATAACTAGTCACAGAGTCATAACAAGAGACATTTATATGTCCATGTTATTTAATTTATTAAGTTCGAAGCCTTAAATTAGTACTTCTTCCCTTTCTTCGGTTTCTTTTTGGTCATACTTTTATTACAATTGATCGGATCACTTTGACCCGATAATTTGATTACAAATACAATGCAAAAATGTAATAATCTTTTCAAGGTATTATAGAGTAAAATTTAATCTACAATATCATAAAAATATTACCAAAAAATTGTATCATCTTATTCTAAAAAAAAAAGTGTATTCTTCTCAAAAAAAAAAGGTGTACTATCATTTGGCTATCCAAATCAACAGGTCAATGTGTCATGACTACAGATGAAAAAGTCAAACTAAGAAGAAACAGAAAAAACATACCAAGTACTTGGTCCGTTTCTTCTATTTCTTCTAGTTTTGACTTTTTTATATGTAATCATGTCACTTTGATCCAGTGATTTAGATAGCAAAACGATGTAATTTTTTTGTGATTTTTCATGCTATTGTAGAGTAATTTACTCTACAACATCATGAAAAATCACAAAAAAATTCATTGTATTGCTAATCAAATCATCAGGTTAAAACGACCCAATAAATAGTGATAAAAATCAAAATAGGAAGATAGAGAAGAAAGAGAGGAAGTAATGTAAATTGAGTGCTAACTTAGTGTCAAGAATTTAAATCCCTCTTCATGAGGTTTGAACTTCCAATCTGATAGATTTTTGAATATGATAGTTGCATGGCATGTTAGAGTTGAATTTTCTTAATAATGATATGTGCTTGGCAAAAAAAAACTCACATAAGACAGTTTCTTTATTTCTCGTCTCTTTCGTGTCAAACTATCAAAAAAATCATATAAACATTGTGGCGCGCCCAAAATAGGAACCGACAACGACTTGAAGAGACTATTTTTAGGGATGATGATTTTGCTTGTACATACTTAGTAACACAAAGAACTAAAGAGGAACCGATCATGTAGATCGAACAAATTGTTATAAACGACATTGTTGTAAACGACTATGGATATCATGTCCTACATCATAGGACGATGCATTGTTATGGAAGATTGATGTTGTAACCAACTCTCAAAGGCGCAAAACTGAATACTATACTTAGAAGTTAAAAAAGAACACTATAGAGCTTTATTGTAGTAAAATTAACAAGACGGCACATTGTAATAATTAACCACACAAAAGGCTGACCGCAAGCTTTATAAACTCATGAGTCCCAAAAGATTGAACGCAAGCTTTATAAACTTATGAGACTTTTGTAGAAAGATAACCGCTCAAGAAAGATACTACATTTTGTGTTCGAGAAAAACATCATACGTTACTAAACATGTATTTGATTAAAAGCAGAAATGTTAAATAAATATGTTTAAAGACGGGCTTGTGAAATACTGTTTTCGTTTCGTTTGGTTCTTTCTATTTGACTTTCAAGAGTCACTTTGTCACGATGATTTGATTAACAAAACAATGCAAGTGATGCTACTTCGTATGAGAAGAAGCAAACGAAAATGACGTAGCATGTACTTCGTATGAGCAACATCCCTATATTGAACCCTGGGATGTGAGAAAACTGGCAAGTCATGGATCTCATTTTAAAAAGCTTGGAGGACATTTACTCTCAGTTTGGTTCGCAGTAAAATATTTTAAGGAAAAATATTCTACGCGTAAAATATTTTGTGTGACTCTCATGTTTGGTTGACATTTTGTCAAAACAGTGAGCCGTGACGGCACGGCAGTGGCAGTGATGGGTAGCGGTGAAGATGGGTCGTGGTGGAGGTAGGTGGTAGCGGTGATTATTGGTGGTTGAAGTGTTAGTATGAGTTGTTGTGCTCTTTCACTCTCCGGAAAATGACTTACATATTTGACATGTGTAAATCATCTTACACCATTTGAGGGAAACATTTTACAGAAAAATATTTTACCTACAACTAAACAGTACCAAACCACCAAAACAAGGAAAAATATTTTTGCACCAAACAGAGTATAATGTAAATATTATTATCTATATTCACAATATAATTTCAATAAATTGTAGTAGTATGTAAATGCAATACACAAATGATTGGCGTGCACATGAGATAAGTCCCCCGTATACATGGAGATGTAGGCTGTTGACCTTTCTAAACATTAACATATGCATCATCATTGGGTATAACTCTGTGATGGCCAACAAATAATATCACAATGAAATACTACTACTATCCATTAGTGTGTTTCTGTAGTCACTCCGTGGAGCTAGCTGTTGATCTCAAATAATTTTAACAGCTCTTTGGACGAGCATGGTAACATTGTGTGTACATTTCTGTTTTCCTCTCTTCGAATATACCATTCCCGTCTCCAGAAAAAACTACTTTCTCCGTTTTGTGAGAAATGTTTTAATTTTGACTTTTTACCGCTATTAATCGGGTTCACTTTAATTGATACGGAATAGAGTGTCAATTATTTATCTAGTCATTTATTTATTTAGTAGTTAATTAATTATTAGTTAATTATATTATTTAATTATTTATTAAGTTGATTGGCCCGTAAGAGGTTAGAGTTAGTTTACGGTTTGTCAGTTTATCTATTTCAGCGATGTAATATTTCATTATTAATGAGTCAATGAATTATATTTCTCTGAACCCTAAACTCTCCCTACTCTCGTTTCAAATCTCATCTCCTTTTCAATTCGTTTATTAATTTCTCTTACTTTCTCCTAAATCTCATTAATTTCTCTATCATCAATACTTTTCCGTATCAACTCGGTAACAAACAAACAAAAAAGAGTAACAATCGTGCCATAATATGATGCTCCGACTGTTTTACGTCTCACCTAGCATCGTCTAAAAACTGAAAGTCGCTTGAAAGCTTGATCATGAGAACATGGTAGAAACTGGATGGAGATATCCTTGCTTTGACTCGGAGAGTCACTAGAGTTGGTACTATGAGCTCAGCTGGAGATTTCATCAAATATTTAACAATAAATACTACAAGCAGTGGCGGAGCCAGGATTTCAACGAAGGGGGGCACAATTCGGCTGGTTGGACAGTATTTGTACTCTTATATAAAGATAAATTAACACTAAATAGAAACCAAAACTATAAAAGCCCTCTGGCTTAGTTGGTAAAGTAATTATTTATTGTTGTTGGGCCACAAGAGTTCGAGTCTCATTGCGGACGTTTATAATTTTTTGTTTTTTGAAATCTGTGGAAAAAAAATGAAAGGACGTAACGTGATCGAACCTGCTACCGTTCAGTTAAAAGTAGAGAATTTTACCACTGTGCTAGACGCGCCTTTGAGAACAAAGGTGGGCACCAGTGTATTTATACAGAAGCACGGTTAATTTTTTTGTACATATTAAGGGTAATCTAGTATTTTCGGAAAATTTTGGGGGGGCACGTGCCCCCAGTGCCCCTACATGGCTCCGCCCCTGACTACAAGAGTGACATCTCCAACTAAAGTGAGTTCGTGTGTCTTCCTCTTTTGAAATAGAATGTCACAAAAATTGGTGGGGGGCGAAGACAAAATATTTTAGATATGCACAAGTGCTATTTATTGAAAGGCGCACAATTAAATTGTTTCGATTCTCAAAAATTAAAATTAAAATGTTTCATATTTTTTTAGAATATAGTAGTTAATCAATTTCGGATGTGCACTTGCCTCCCCGTACTTTTACAGAGCTCTGCCCCTGATACTAAGAGCACACGATTACTCTAAAGCAAAAATGAACAACAAAGAGAACGATAGTGATACAATTTTTTTTTTTTTTTTTTTTTTTGTAAAATAGTGATAAAATTCTTGCGAACAAGAAAAACACGAATTATTTTTCAACTGTTAACCCATTCCACGTACTGAATTATCATAAGTTAGTAAGAAACTAAGTTAGAAGTTGTTAAACCCTATATTAAATTTTAAAAAGAAACCCCCACGGTCCGACATGGCACACTACATATGTGATTAGACTATTAACAGTTGTTTATGTCTATGGGCCGGACACGGCTATGCATCTTTCAAGAGCGGTCCGGAACGGCCCGGTTCACTGTTCAGCCCACCTCAGCCGGCATGCACACGTCTGGACTGGCTTTAGGTGTGCCATCCCGGCCCAGCCTGGTCCGTTTGAAACCATTATATTACGTGAAATTGTAGATAACACTTCTATGTGATTGGATAAATGAGAGCAAAAAAAAAGTAACATAAGTTGATGTCATTTGATGGAGTGTTACCGTCAACATAGAACTCTTCCTTTGAAAGTACCTTTGAAAGTAGTGGTCCCCAACTGGTTTAAGTCCAAGGTAGGGGAGAAAGTAAACCTAATGCAGTGTCCTTTGGAACAAGTAAGCTCCATATGCAATGAATTATGAAACCGTAAGAAATTAGATAAACCTGCCACACAGAACTGGTAGATTACCATCTATCAAAGTTGAGCACGTTTATAAACCATTCAAAACATAAACGCCTGACAAGCCTAATCCATTTAACATTATAAAGTATAAACTAAACTGTTAGATCATAAATGTGTTAGTATATTCCCGCAAAACCACTGGGATATATATTTGGGCAAATCAGACGGGTTGAACCTGTTTTAACACCCTAAATGACTACTCCGTCTTAGGGGTTCTATGGATTTTGAGCACATCGAATTGTGCTTGATTTTGTGCTTCAAATCTTCCAACTCTTAGCAATTTTTGGGTTGCTTGAAAGGGCAAAGATAAATGGGGAACAAAATGACAAACAAAAAGGTGATATCAAGTCCAAAATCTCAAAATGCTCGTGAGGCCTACTTCTTTTTGACTTCCTCTTTTGTAATTAAAATGATCACAACCTAACAATGTTAGGCATATTGTGTTTGAAGGATCTCACGGATAAATTTGTGTGATGCCTTCACTTTCATGGTGCTCATTATTGATTGGCTAAAAGTGTATACCTTTTCAAAGTTATTATGTGCCAAGAGAGATAGATGAGTAGATAGATACTAGATTACTCAACCTTATTAAGTTTTTTTTTTTTTTATAATTATGTCGTATAGCCGGATTCGAACTCGAAATCTTATGCAGAGGCTTCAAACGTTCTACCACTGAACTAGTACCAATTGGAATTTTTATTTAGGTTTCGGGTGAAGTAATTACTTGGCTAAGTTGTCAATGACCACGTGATGCTGACATCTGGAGATCAGAAGTAGACGATATTAAAACCTTTCAAAGTTTAGAGTTGGAGGACCTAGATGCAACAATGGGAGGGGATTCAGTCTATCGGTTCCGAAGGACTTATAAAATTTGTGATCCACTATGGTCCGGCTTAGAGGACTGAAAAAGCTACCGAGAGAGAAGACTTATTAGGGCTACCATCCACGTCCGAGGCGGACACATGATTTCTTATCAGAACGAGCATACTTTATATAAAACGAGCATTTACAATTTAGTTACTAGAGCAGATGGCTACTAGCTCGGTGGAAGCATTTGAAGCCCATGCATGAGGTCTCATGTTCAATCCCGGCTACATGATGTAATTCTCAAAAAGAAAAGGGTAATTTACAGTTTGCACCCTCGTGTTTATGTAAATAGGCAATTCTTACCCCTACTATTAATCAATTGACAGGGAACACCCCTATTTTGTGCAATAATAATTACAAAGAGGTATAATTACAAATTATACCCCTCTGTCCATTTCCGTTAGGAAACCGTTAAGTGATAGTGGGCTTCACTTTTGGGGTATTTTTTATTCCCATTTTGCCCCTGAATTTTAGTAATTTACACTTATTACCCCCAAGTTTAGGTAAATATACAATGCACACCCTTACTGTTTGTCAATTGACATGGAATAACCCTATTTTGCGAGTTTGCAGTGGGGTACACCTTTAGGTGTTTGGTTCATGCCTATTATGTCATCTAGTGATATATAATGTACTTTTTAAACTTTAGAAACTTATATTTTACTATTTATACCACTAAATTGTATGACTCTTTTATCTCTCAATGGATGGTTATGAATTATTGTAGATCATATTTTGTTGTTGTCAAAAGGTAGATTTATCGACAATGAAAACCAACACCGAGTGAATAAGTTTTATTTAACAAAATTAATTATGATAGAGTACTTGTCAAATATCAACATCAATCAGTAGTTTGTTTACTAGAATGATAATAATTTTTGTAAAGCCAAACTAAATAATATCATCGAAAATTATTCGAAGCTAAAATATAGAGATTATAGTAGTTTTTTTGTTACAGATTATAGTAGTTAATACAACCCAAGTTTATTTACATTCGAGAGTTGAATTAAAAAAATCAAGCATTCACCTTGTTGTAATATAATAAAAAAGTGATTGTCAACAGAAGAAAAACACATAAGATACAAAGAGATACGTAGCAAACAGACACAATTCTATTACTATCTATCAACATCTTAAATAAATTACAAAAGAGAATAAATTAAAAAGACTTTTTTTGCGTCTTTCTCTCTCTCTCTATGTCAACTGAATTATGTGCCGTCCTGAACCCACATAAAACGTTCTTTTTTGCGCATCTATTGGATGACTCAGTTTTTTAGACTTGCAGAGAGGAAGTTTACATATATGCAATATTTTTTTCATCCGAGTTGAATGCTTTCTATAAGTTCGGTAGATTGATTAAATCCCCATCTTTTTTCATCCATCGCCGTCCGAGAGTAACGTAGGGGATTATTTGGTGGCAATAACAGAGAATTTTATTAGTGCTCCATTAGAGCACCACGTGGTGCTCTACAACCAATAAAAATGCAACACTTAAACAAATTAACGGTGATTGGTAGACACTCATTAGTTGTAGAGAACCACGTGGTGCTCTTTTGGAGCACTAAAAATTGCTCGCAATAACATTATTGAAATCTTAAATGAACAAACAAATCATTGGTAGATTGGTCTTTGTCGTACTTACCCATTTTTCATTGGAGTCTGTCTAAATTAAGGGTGTCTCCTGCCGATTGACAAACAGTAGGGGTACCAAATGCCTATTTACCATAACTGGAGGGTGTTTTGTGTAAATTAATTGAGTAAATGTACAAGGGCGAATTAGTACTTTCGCATTTTCAGTCCATGACCGTTACAAACCATCCAAAATAGGGGTGTCCCTGCCAATTGATGAACAGTAGGGGTAGAGTTTGCCTATTTACATAAACCTAGGGGCACAAACTGTAAATTACCCAAAAGAAAAGAAAAAAAATGCTAGTTACTAGAGAAGTTAAAGTAGCAAGTTATTTTTTAACTGTCATTAGCAATATTTCACTATACTTCTTCCAAAAGCTTATATTGTTGGGGTCTTTCACTAATTCTAAAGGTATTTGTTCTAATTTTGCAAAAACAAGTTCAATAATGTACGTGATATTTTCATATACTTCTTTTGTCCCAATATTTTGAATATTTTTTAAATTCTAACATTTTTAAAGAGGTATGATAACCATTACATTTTCATTAACATTGTGTTAACAAAAAACATTCTCTTTAACTTCTTGTTATGTTATTTTCTTAAATACACTCACTTTTAAACTTATTGATGGTATCATTCGTACTTTTCGAGGAGATCCTAAACAAACTATTATGAATTACTAAAAAATAAAGTGAACATTATTATTATAAAACTAGAAGTAAAATAGGAGACTAAAATATTAGGACGAATGTAATATTCTAGTCTTTTGTGTGGATCTTAGGAGAGGTTCTGTATAACAATTCTTCGAAAATATATTAGAGAATATTAATATTTTCTTTTGTGAAATCAATGAGAAAATACCTAAAAATAGGGAGAGTGGGAAGTCTCTCAGAGGTCAATCTCATGACAGTATCTTTCAAGATGTTGATGGAGTTATGGCAGGATCTGGTCCTGCTAGTTTTTAGGATGATTTAAAGCGATTATGAGGAGATTAAGGACGAACATGGATGGATCATGGGTGTCTACATAGTTTATATAGAGGATGCTGCTTGGAGGTTTCTGTTATCACCGCTCACTTCTACCATTGTTATAAACTATAGGTCCTACTCGGAGGACGAGGAAGATCTTCAGATTGAGATTGGAGAGCTGGTACGACAAAAGACTGAAATAGGTATGCTACAAGCCTTATCGGAAAATTTCTCTCTAATCGGTTTGTAGTAACCCTCATATTTATATTGCACGTTTATGTTTTAAGTGATATTGATATTCTCTAAATTTGTGTGTTAAAATTAATATTTTATTAAGTATGCTAGACTTGAAAGAAAATATTTTAAGTACATTATTTGTGCCAACTTGTTAGTTAGTATTAAATTCATAGCTTGCGCCCAAAACTTTATGTAAATTTATAATGTGTTCCAAACTTTAAGTTTTTATGTATCAACGTCTTTATTATTGAATATTGCATCATTTACCACAACTAGCATGTCTTTCAATTAAGTTGTACATCTAAATCATTCCTCCAATCATGTAGACAACTATGCTACAATTTTAAACTCTTGTTATATGTATGGGTATTTATGCCCCCATATCACATCAAGTCACTCTCTATCACTCATTATGTCTCTCAATCTTTCTCTCATTCTCTTCTTGACTCAAAATCATCTTCAAGAACACTATTACCGGAATCGGGATTGACCCTCACAAAACACCCCCCCCCCCCAAAACTCCATTTTCTACCTCTCAAGTCATGAGAAACTCAAGTTCAATGTTATACTATGCATTGGAGGAGCATTTTCCTTCATCTTGTTCAAGAATCCAAGCTCCTCCAACCTCCAAGGGCCCAAGATTAATCTCTAGCTCCTCTCGAAGCTTATATGTAAGCACTCTTTTCTTCTAATGTTTTGACTTTGTTGATAATTCATGTCTTGGTATGAAAAGTGTTTGATCTTGAGTTGCATGTGTTGTTTGATCTTTGACTTGTAAATTTTAAACTTGATCTTCCTCATCTCCAAGCATGCTTCATCATTCTCATGGATAGACCATAATATTGTTACTTGAATATTGTATATTTCATAAAACTCACATTAGAACATTCATGCATGTCATGAAAAATAAGTTTGTTGCTAGAATCATGTAAGAAAATGTTATGGGTAGTGATATGTACATGATTTAGACCTATGTTAGTTTAATTTCAGATTTTTGTACAATGATTTTTGCATGCAACAAGTCTTTCGAGTAGAGAAAACCATAAAGTTCATGTTTTCACCATATTTTCACGAAACTAGGAAAAATACTTAGATATTTTTGAACATTATAATTTTTTTTTTGTATTTTCACATGCTATTTATACAGTAAATATTTTAGAGTGATTGAAATCATATTTAATTTTTAATTGGCCAAAAATTTAAGCTATTTTGTGAATTTATCTAACCCCATATCAGGGATGTTTTTTATTGATTTCTTGTATTTATTCTAGTCCAATGCTTACCAAATTTGGATAGGTTGTTTCAATGGATGTTATCTACTCTCTGTTAAAATTTCAAACTTGCCGGAATTTATATGAGTATTTTATGAATTTACTCCCTAGACCGCTTTCAGCCTTTGTTTTTACACCCAAACAGATCAGAAATTTTATATTTAAAAATACTTAGAAGTTTTTATAATTTTTTATAGTTGTATATGTTATGTGGATGCTCTTTATCTATCTTATGTCAAAAATTCGGGTCTCAAATAATTATGTTGAGCCACCTATGAATTTGTATACTAGCGATAGTTAAGCTTTTCATATGACCAGAATTTAGAAGTTCGACAAATTTCTTAATGCTAGTTTATGTAAGTTCCCGTTTTAGTTCATTATATGTCGTATTGAGTTATGTGCTGCATTAGACATCTCATATGCATCTAGTAAGACGTTCAAGGCTCTAAGGTATATGGTATGTGAGAAGTTTGTTTATCTTGCATTATTAAGAGTAGTGTCGTTGAGCTAAGTTATTTAGGCATGTGTTATGTTTAGAGTGATAGCGTGCTAGGTGATTATATGTGTGATTTGTAGCATAATTTGTCATCCATATCACGTCGGAGTTGATGCTTATATGCTTATAGTTGTTTGGAATTAAATTTAGAAGAATCAATTAAATGGATTAAGCTCGCAAGGTGAATTACCCTACCTCTCGAAGTTTGTACCTACCCTCAAGTTTCTTACAAGCTTATGTATGTTCATGTTGTCCCTACTATTATGTATGTATGCTTTTTACTCAAGTGAAATTTTATGCCCCCATGGATGCTAACAAATAAAATGAACGTTTCATAAGATAAAATACGTTTTTAGAAAAGGTCACGGTACCGGAGTGAAACCCCCTGTCGGGTATAGGCAGGCTACGGCCTTTTTGCCGGGGCAATATAAGCAGGCAACGCGCCACCTCACGAGTCATCGCGATGGACATGTCCCTACGTTATGCTAAGTCACGAAGGTTATCGTGCCGATAAGATAAGAAACTAAGCAGACATGTTCAAGTATGAAAAAGTCTCTACGTGAGACAAAGCAAGCTTCCTATTTCGAACAATATGATTTTACACGACTCAAGTATGTTATATGTACGCTTTCTTTATGATACAGGTTGTACTTTATGAATGTCATGATCTTTTTAAATATATTCCAAATGTACCAAGGGCGTAGATGTAACTCACTAAGCTAGGTTAGCTCACCCTTTCACGTAACCCTTTTTCTCAGGTCTTAAGGACACGTAAGAAGCAAGAAGTAGCAAGGCGTTAAGTTGATATGTGATATCGTGTTTGTTGATGCTTACCACTCTATCTCTTCTATTTAGTCCCATTATGACTTTTTGACTCGATATGTGTAATACCCCGTCTAAAACTTAAGGGTAAAACAGTAATTCGGAGAGCTAAATAAAAATTTCGTTGCGAAAAATAAAACTTGAGTAATTATTTGTGTTTTTCTAGTATAAGATCTTTGAGAACGCTAAGTCAATATTCGTAAAATAAACACGCCAGTTTTTTTTTTATATAGTCTAGGCGTGACCGCGTATGCAACCACCGCGGGATGTGGTGCGTACACCACACCCAATCATCCTAGCAACTAAGTATGCCCAACTCATCCAATAATATCAAATAGCAATAGTTTACTAGAATTTGAAACCCAGTAGAATTCTCATCCTCTTCACCAGATTTTTTGTTGTTACTTTGTCTTCTTCCACTTCTTTTTCTTCATCTTTTCTTCTTCTTGTTTCTATTTGTCTTCGGCAATCATTTTGCCCCCGACAACCCACCGCACCACCGCCTCATCCACCTCCTCAACTTCCCTATAAAAGCCACTCTCCCTCTCTTCTCACAGTCACTATCATCATCATCATCATCATCTTCACCTTCATCTTCTTACTCCTCTCTGTCCGCCAACGCCACCGCCATAACCACCACCTTCAAGCTCTCCATCACCACCACCTCTCAAATCTCTGTCTCTCTCTCTTTCTCCCTCTCTGTTCTCTGACCCCGAACAGAGCACAAGGCAGCAGCAGCAGCCGGCAAAAACCGGCCACCACCACTGCCACCGTCGGGAGAGAACCCGATAGAAACCCACAGCCATCACCCTCTGTTTTTAAATCTCTCTTCCACTCTCTGCTTCTCTTCTTCCTACCCATCTCTTTCTCTGTACGAAGTCAGTAGCAGCAGCTAGCAGCGGTGATAACAGCTGCCAACCACCGCCGCTACCACCATCGGGGAACACAACCCGAATCATCACCACCCCTATGTTTTGTCCCACTACTTCTCTCCCTCTCTCTCTATCTCTCTCTCACCTTCGCTCGGTCCAGAACCAAGAGAGAAGCAGCAGAAACAACCACATAATCACCTCTGCCACCACCGTCGGCCATTAAAACCGGCGAAGCTCCGGCCAACCTCCACCCGAACCAAAACAGAGACACCTGGACTTTTCCCTGGTCTCTCTAGACTCCTTAGGGTCCGACCCACCCCCTGGAGTGCTCAACCGAAGCCAAGACCCACCGGAAAAGCTCCGGTCGAGCTCCCTCTCCGGCGACGATTTCGGTGACTTGACCCGACTCGATTTTCGACCATTTCTCGCGTTTCTTGGGTCGGGTAAGCTCTAAATCTCGTCGTGAGTTGATTTCAGTAGTCAAATTCGTGTTTTGCATGCTTCAATTCGCGTTTTGATTGATGAACTTGATTATTCATGTTTAGGGGGAGCTAAGTATATTTTAAAGAAGATGTTTTCAAAAGCTTAGGGGTTGTGGGTGTTCTTTAATGAATCTGTTGGGGGAGTAGTTGTTGTTTATAGATTCTGAAATAGCTTTTAATTGGATTATTAGTTTAGAAATGCTATATATGTTTCAAATAAATTTATGCTTTGGAATAAAAATAAAATTATGGCAAAATAAATTAAATGAATGCTTTAATAATATAAAATAAGTTGATTAATTTAGTAGTAATAATATGATGTGAGTAAATCATTATTTTTATTGAAAAGTATATTATTTTAAATACTAAACGTCACTTTAAATGGTGATTTCCGAGTATTTGCTCAATAAACTCTTAGCAAGAGGCCTATTTGACATAATAAAATAAATTGCATTAATAAATATTTATTTTGTAATATCATTATAGTTTTATTATCGAATGAGTTTGGATTATTTATTTAACTACTTACTAATAAAGTATATTTATTTTGATATTGTTTTCTAGCTAAAATAACTTTTATAGAGAAGATAATGCTATTTTCTTAATATTGCTGGTAATCATAATTTGTTTATTTTGGAAAAGTATTTATCGATGTTGATTTAATAATAATCAAATTATTTCAAAATGCTTCTTTATATAAGTATATAACATATACACGAGCTTTATAAAGGAATCGTAAGAGTTGTAATTAGAAATCGATCTAGTCAAGCATGTTTATAGGGCTGGTGTATTCGTTTATTCAGAAATGACACAATTGTGACTAGAGATTTGTAAATTGTAGGAGACAGATACGTGGACGTAGGATTCGTTGAACATACGTTGTACGATTGCTGAGTTGACTTCAGGTGAGTTATATGCTTAGCCTAGCACGCCTAGCTCCTTTCGTGTCGGTATATGATTTTAATACTGTCTCAAAATATATTTGTGAGATACATGCCTAGCCTGGCTTCATTCGTGTCATCATATGATTTTAAAACTTGCCTCAAAATGTGTTTTGTGCCCACATGCTTTACTTGAGTTTTTTTTCGAAATGATTCTTTGAAATTGTCACGCAATAATAATACGATCGTAACGCAAAGTGGAAATATTCGCTTGTACCGGAACCAGTTATGTTACTTCTATTGGGTTTCGATCCCCTGGGCTCAGATCCCTAAAATGCGGGACTTCGTGTGCCCTTAAGGTTTCGATCCCTTGGACTCATGTCCTAAAATGCAGGACTTCGTGTGCCCCTAAGGTTTAGATCCCTTGGGTTTTATTCCCTAAAATGCGGGACTCCGTGTGCCCCTCAGATCACTGGTCTACCCTGGTTACAGCGAAATGATAAAAATTGATCTCTTTGCTCCTGTGTTTTGGAAACGTGCAACGGATCAGAATTTCGAAAAATGGATTTGTTTCTGGAATGTTCATAAATGATTATTTATGCTGCAAACTCTGATAATGTTTTACTCGTACTCTGATACTGTTTTACTTAACTCTTGAATTATCAACTATTTCATCTTCCTTGTTTTACACGCTAAGGTGTATCTCACTCCGCATTTCAAGTTGATTTTGGAAACTGCGGTTCTTGTTTTTCTTCCCACCGCAGGCCTAGGAGCTGGATTGTAAGATAGAAGGGGCGCGAGACTCATCTAGAGTATGGACGTCACCAGTAGACAATCTAATAAATGTTAGATAAGTTTTGTGAAATAGACTTGTGTAATAGTAGCAACTAGCGTGTAATACTCTAAGTCTGGTGTTTAATAATATGAATAAATGTTGTGAAATGTATTGCTTTTGATCTCCGCCGCTTCTATTAAGCATCGCCCTCCCGGTCTTGTCCCGAGCCGGATAAGGGGGTTGTTGCAATATGGGTCACTTTGGCCGGGTGATTTGGACAGCAAAACAATGCGATTTTTTAATAATTTTTTTCACTGTATTATAGAGCAACGTTTACTCTACAACACCATGAAAAAATTATCAAAAAATTGCATTATTTTGATATCCAAATCACTGGGTCAAAGTGACCCAATGAATATTGTAAAAAAGTCAGAATGGGGCTAAAGAGAAGAGATAGAGAGATATGTGCTTAGATGTTGATAGTATGCAAGTAGGCTTGGAGCTAGATATATATTGTAAAATATATGTCCATTAATTGTTTAAGAATGTAAAATTTGTGTAAATATGTATATAAGACCTTGTATGAGCCCATGTATACCTAGATCTTTTCGGAGTCATGCTCTATTTACGTTATGAGTCGAGAGGGCTAAATGATAATTGTTTTCAAGTTATGACTTTCTTTTCTTACCAAGATTTTCATTTGTGTTGCAAGTGAAATTGTTTATCACGACGACCCCAAGTAATTGTTATTTACGCTTCCGCGAAGTTTCAAAATGAAATTTCAATCACGACTTGAATAAACTACTCGTTTAGCCTCTCAACGAGTCAAAGCCTCACCGGCATGTCACACCCTCCTCCCGTTAATGCAAGAGTTTATCATCTCTTATCAGGGTCAGCGGGAGGGGGATGTGATACGGTCGATCAAGGAGAAACCGATGATGGACGTGCTGAAGAAAACTGAAAGATGAATCGGTCTGAGTCAATTTCAAAAGAAGGATACAACCTCTTTTCTTTCGATTCGATAATGGCCCTTTCTGTCCAGAAATGGGATACATCAATCTCTCCTTCCAAGTACCCTTTCTCCGAGATCCCATCTTGGGTTCAAGTGCTTTGTCAACCTATCCATTTACACAATGAAGACGTGGGTACTATGGTAGGAAATCGCTTGGGATCGGTGTGGAAAGCGGAAGCGTTCGACGATGAAAGTAGCGGTGAAATGGACTTGTTAGAATACGTTTACCCAATGTGAAACCGCAGAGAAATTCAGCTAACGTTGCAATCAGGATGGGCGAGAAGTGTATGGTGAATTTCCGTTACGAGTGAGTCCCCGCGGTGTGGTTTCGTTGTGATATAATTTCCCACCATTTGAGTCACTCCCCTAACCCAGTATGGGTGGTGATGGGAAATTAACCTACGGATCATGGATTCCGCTTCCCATTGGATACAGACAAACATGTACTGGCCAGGACTCTGGTCGGTTGAAGACGGCAGGCCATGGCCGACCCTCCGATGCTTGGCGGTGACCAGTAACGGCCACAAATCAAGGACTTCAACGCGGTCAATGATCCTTGAGGACTTTGAGGAAACCGAAGATAATGTGGAGTTGTAGGATGCCCTAGCCGCGACTTTTGTGGGTATCGGTTGCAAAATTGATAGCAGTATTAATGGAGGACTTGATAGTGAGCTGTTGCAAGCAGCGATAATTAATAGGCGTGATTATGGTACTTTTGAAGGTGATTGATAACCCGACATTTAAATCGGATTAGGTAAAACCCAGTAATGGCGCGGGTGCAGCTTCAGAAGTGGACGTGGATTTGGGGATTAAATTGTTGGAGCTAAAGATTGATGGGTTGGCCCTTTTCAAAAGTTAAAAAGCCCAATGAATTGGATGTCCCTTTTCAAGGCCCAATGATTTTCACAGCAAAGGAGAAACCAGCATCGTCTCCTAGGCAGATCAAAAAATCAACGAATTCTCCAAAATATGTCCTTCCGTTGATGAATGGGAAAGGGGTGAAGGAAAAGAACCTGGTGGACATGAAAGCAAAAATATGGAAGGGGAAAGAAAAAGGCTACGGAAGAGGTACCTGCTCCAACAAAACGTAAGACTGCGGAGGATTTTGTGGATACCAACTTTACTATAGAACAACAGGGTGATGGAAAAAGAGTTAAGCAGAGGGAAACGTGGCCGATGTGGAGACAAGTCCTACGAAAAAGGATGACAATCGTTTGGACCCGAATGAGGATACCAAATATGAGATATCGGCGGAGGGTGCGGAGCACCACCACTGGAAGCAATGCTTGGTTCGGTATGGAACGTGCGAGGGTTGGGTAACCCTTGTACGTTCCGCCCTCTCCGCGAACTCGTTTTGATGGAGCGGCCCAATTTTCTGTTCCTGATGGAGACTAAACAATTTGATTTGGAGATGGACGAGATTCGTCAAAAGTGTAACTTTCAATCAAGTTACCATGTTAGTTGTCAGGTTCGTGTTCGTCAAGGTGGTATTTCTCTTATGTGGGATCACACGATGTCAATGTCTATTTTATCTTCCTCATTTTTTCATATTGATTGCTTAATGAAGCTTGAGAATTCCAATTTCTGGTGGCACTTTACGGGGCTATATTGTGATCCCATTGCCTCAGAACAAGTTCATACTTTGTCTCTGATTGATCGTTCACGACTGTGGAATCTTAAGAAATGGTGTGTGATGAGAGATATTAATGCGGTGACTTCCAGTGATTGACCGCTCTCGTTTCAACAACTACCGTCGTTATTACAAGCTTACACCGCAACGAGTTGAAGGATGTTGGTTTTTCTGTACCACGTTTTACTTGGTAGAATAATCAGAGCGACGAGGAAGCAGTTCGGGACATGCTTGACCGTGTTGTTGCATCTCCCTAATGGCTTGAGACTTTTGTTGGGGGCAGGAGTTGATAATCTCGTGGCATCAACATCGTACCATATTCCTATTGAATTTATTTTTGGATCCGAAGGCTTTCTCTAAATTACAAAATCCCTACTGAAGGTTCTTAATTGAGGCAACATGGCTAGAGAATAGTGGGGTTGAGGGTGTGGCACGCGCTGCTTGGAAAAGTCACGAGAATGGGTTTGTTAATAAACTGTCGGCTACCTCCAGGGGTTTAAAAGTGTGAAAAGAATCGGTTTTCGCAAATTTTACAAGGAAGCTTTGCAGTATTCAGCAGGGATTGGCTTGCTACTCTTCGTCCTTCTCGGGATATAACGGCGGAAAGTAGGGAGTTGCGATGCGAGTATAATAAAATTTTGAAGGTAGAGAAAACCATGTGGCATCAAAGGCTCCGTATTTCATGGTTGAGATTGGGTGATCGCAATACTCACTATTTCACCAACGCTTGTCAATGTGAAGGGTGAGGAATGCCATGATAGGGATTGAGTATTGTTTGGGTACTTGGATTGAATACTATGACGAGGTTTTCCGTGTCTAGGATGATTATTTGAAGAGCTAGTTACGAGCCGATTGTCGTCGGTATCTTATATTAATAGGTTCGTGGGCTGCGTATCGCATGTGCATAATCCGTATCACAACAGCCAGCTAGATGTCCCATTCATGGAGATTTGGGAATCTCTAAGGATGATGGGCCCACATAAGGCATTGATGGTTTCCCCTGATTTTTTACCACAATATGTGGCCGATCATTGGACCTAACGTAACGAACACTTTCCTTGGCATCCTCAACAATGGAGATGAGTTACATCTGATTAACCACACTCTTTTATTTTATTTTTTATTCCAAAGGTGAAATAGCCTAGACGTCCCACATATTACAGGCCAATAAGCCTGTCTATGGTGATTTACAGAGCAATGGAAAAACGATTGCAAATCGTCTCAATCGTGTGCTAGATAGTCTCATTTCTACTAAACAAAGTGCTTTTTGTCCCGGGGTGTTTGATCACTGACAATGTTGTGTAGGGTTTTGATCACGGTACGCAGCGAAAAGATGAATTATCCATTCAATACCCTCCAAGGATCATAGGAAGAGAATCATAACGATGGTAAAGGAAGAACCATGTTACACACCTTAGGATTCTCCTGTGATGACTTGTAACGTGAATTGTGTCACGTATCTACGGTTGATCCACGCCTAGTATTGAGATCTAGATCTTACTTCTCCTTAGTGCTAGCTTGGACCGGAGGAAGAGGAAGAAGAAATCACGCAACGAGATCAAAAGGAAGCTCTCGGCTTCCTCTTGTGGCCGACGGGTAGGGGGCGAACCAAGGGGGTCGGGTTCGGCCTCCTTGTGTCTTGCTCTCTCTCCTTTGTTCTCTCCCACTCAACTTATGTTATGAGCATTCGTGTGGGAAGGAAGCTAGGAGCATCCTTTATATAGTCCAACAACTCCTTGTTAACTACCTAAATGCCCTTCCTAATCCAACATGAATTCGGATTAGTCCCTTCCTTGCATATTAGTCCTACTAAGTTTGCATGGTGTTGAACAGTGATCATTTTAATTAATTAATCATATTAATTAATTCTCAAATCTAGTTCAACTCTATGTAGCATGTAACCCCATAGGTTCCATATAGTTGGTAGCAACAAGTTGCTAATATGGAGCGGTTTCTAGCAAGACATCGATTCTAGCCAACTAATAGAGTAGTCATCCGACAAACCTTGTGCAAGTAATTGTCACATCCCTTTGTCTCTTTATCCGTATTGGACACGAAACATACAAGTCACACTCGTATATCCAATCCATAGTCTGGGAATAGCCTTATTCGTACAAATAACATCAATATCCTATATTGATTTATTTGAGTCTGGCAAGACATTCCATAAGCACTATCCCTCGAGTGGCCTCGGATATTTACTCCCGTTATGTGGGAGGGACAAATTCTATCTACGTCTACTACGATTTCCATGCTTGCTTCTCATTGTATCCAGTACGCGCCTTTATGACTACCCAGTTACGGTGTAGCGTTTGACGCTACCAAAATCACAATAATCCACAACTAGACAATCTAGTGACTTCAAGTCTAAGGATGACAATACCGTTGTCACCACGAGAAGCGCTTGTGACTTTACATAACATGTATGTAGCCTTCTCGGTGATGGGTCAATCCAGTGCGCCATTACCCTTAATGCACACCCATGTGTTGGATCATGATATCTCCATATCAATCCATCCCCATACTAGTCTATAGATGATTTTCCTATTAATCATTATAATGGACTAGGGATATTTAAGATAAACAACATAATTGTAAATCTAAGAACTTCATTATATTAGATATTCAATAAATAATACAATGAATGTTCTAGCCAAAAACAAGTTCATACTAAACTAGATTGCCTCTGGGGCATCTATGCCAACATGTTGTTGTGGCGTACGAACTAATCTATTCCATGTATACTTGTATGAAAGGTAGGAAGCGGATGATGACTCTCAAAGCGGGCATGAGTAAGGCGTATACCGGGTAGAACAGAACTATTTTCATGCCATTATGCTGAAGATGGGATTTGGGGACATGCTTGTTTCTTTGATTATAAATTGTGTTTCTACGGTTGGATACTCCTTTTTACAGAATGACGAAGTCGTTGTAGGGATTGCGCCAGGGATGCCCTCTCTCACCGTATTTATTTTTGT
This sequence comes from Linanthus parryae, assembly GCA_023055425.1. NCBI lineage: Eukaryota > Viridiplantae > Streptophyta > Magnoliopsida > Ericales > Polemoniaceae > Linanthus > Linanthus parryae. The sequence goes on from JALGPY010000004.1 coordinate 101,796,127, forward strand.
TACGCACTAAAGGTTTATCTCACTTTCTTTTGGTGTCTATTAGGAACAAGTCTATTACACCAATGAAAGCTTCCCGAAGAAGGCCTCTTTTTTGCACATATTTTTTGCTGATGACAACATTTTCTTCACCAAGCCCGACCCTACTAAAGTACAAATGCTTTTAATTATTACGTGATTTTGAGAACGCGTCTGTTCAACTGATTAATTTGCAGAAATTGGCCACTTTATTCTCTCGTATTGTGCCAAAAGCAACTCAAGAACACCTTTGCGGATTGGTTGGAATTCAACTCATGCCAATGTTTGATAAATATTTGAGACTATTCTCCAAGGTGGGGAGATTAAACACGATACATTTTTCAGGCATTTTGTAGAGACTTAGTAAGAGAATTACCGGATACAAAGAAAAGTTCTTATCCTCGGCGGGGAAGGAAATTCTTATCAAGGCGGTGATTCAAGAGGTTCCAACCTACGCCATGCCGTGATTTCTCATCCCAACATCTATTTGTGATAAAATTGAATGTATGATTCGAGATTTTTGGTGGAATTTGAAAAATGGAAAGGGCATTTGCTGGCTTGCATGGGATCAGATGAAGAAAGATAATGGCGGTGTGGGATTCCGCAATTTGCATTGTTTTAACCTCGCTCTCCGCGCAAAGCAGATTTGGAGAGTCCTAGTCTCACCTCAGTCACTTATGGCAAGAGAGTTGAAAGCTAAGTATTTCTCTAGCTTAGAGTTTTTGGAGGCTCGACTAACCCTTCGCAAATTTAGAGGGGTATAATGGCAGGGAGGAAGATCCTGGAAAAGGGTGTGTATCAAAGGGTAGGAGATGGTTCATCCATTAAAGTGTTTAAAGAGAGATGGATTCCAAGAGCGTATAGTTTCCAGGCTTGCACCCCGACTTCTCTTTACTCAGATATGTGTGTTTCGGAACTCATAAATAGTGACAGTGCACTCACTAGTGGAGATTGCATCACCTCGAAGAGATATTTAACGCTGCACGTGTGGAGGCCGTCCTACGAACCATTCTTCCCGTATCCCAACAGCGGGAGTGCTGGAATTGGTTCTTTGATCGGCAAGGTTGATACTCTGTTATATGGGGGCACCATGTTGCGGAAGACATAAGAAGAGAAAATACACAAAGTCCGGGTTTGTATTTAATTCACCTAAAGTCTGGATAGGTGTTATCCGCAATTGGTTCTTTGATCGGCAAGTTTGGGTTTGTATTTAATTCACCTAAAGTCTGGATAGGTGTTATCCCCGAGTGGGCGAGTCAATGAACTGGGATCTGGGAACTATTTGGCTCTTTTGAACCCTCATGAATGAAATTTACTTCATTTTCAAAAAAAATAAAATAAGAGAAAATACACGTATCCTCCTTCCCCAGCTATGGACTTGCTATCATACCCTAAAGAGATGAGAGTGAGAGAATAAAATGAATGTTATTGATTAGCACTAGTACATCATCCTTTTATACTACACTGTGTTTACAATGAGGGGATGAATACAAATCAAAGGAATAAATACAAATTAAATGAGATAAGTCAAAGGTGATAAGTATGGTAACAATAATAACAATATTGAAGAGATAATCTCCATGATTTGAGGGAGAGATTGTTGACCATTGCATGTCATGTCCTTATACGCCCCCTCAAAACGGGCTGCCATGAATGAAGGCCGATTTTGTTGATGATAGTAGTGAATGGTCCTCGCGGTAAAGGCTTTGTGAGAGCATCAGCGAGTTGGTCGTTGTTTGAGATGTAAGCAACACGAAGTTTGCCTGCTTGCACATTTTCTCGTACGAAGTGATAGTCAAGGGCTAGGTGTTTCATGCGGGAATGAAACATTGGGTTTGCGCATACATACGTAGCTCCTTCATTATCACAGTAGATGACCGGAGTGGAGGACAGAGGATGACGAAGTTCATGGAGAAGATTTTGTATCCACAAGATTTCAGCAGAGGCAGCGGCAACAGCTCTGTACTCGGCTTCAGTAGAGGATCGCGCGCGGGTCTTTTGTTTCTTTGAGGACCAGGATATGGGTGTCCGACCAAGAAAGACAATATAAGCCGTAGTTGATATGAAATCATCCGTGTCGCGGGCCCAGTCGGCATCCGAGAAGGCATGTAGGTTTAGGGGGGTATTTTTGTGAATTGTTAGGCCCATGGTGGAGGTACCATTGAGATACCGTAAAAGACGGTGGAGAGATTGCATGTGAGCATGGGTGGGGGAGTGCATATATTGGGCGAGTTTGTTAACAGAGAAGGCGATATCAGGGCGGGTGAGGCTGAGGTATTGAAGGCCACCGATTAAGGTGCGATAATGAGATGGGTCGAGGAGTGGCGTGCCGGCGGTGGTTAGGGGGGGATGAACCGCAAGGGGTGTGGGTGTGGGTTTAGAGTTTTCCATGTTTGCTTTGGTTAGGAGGTCTTGAATGTAGCGTGTTTGACTAAGAAATAGTCCATTGGGTTGTGGTTGAACTTCCACTCCCAAGAAATAAGAGAGGTTGCCCAAATCTTTTAGAGAGAACCGAGAGGATAGAGTGGTGATGAGAGTTTCAAGGAAGGAGGGGTTACTAGAGGTAATGATAATGTCATCAACATAGACAAGTAAGTATGTGGTGATCCCATTAACGAAGAGTGTAAAGAGAGAAGAGTCAGAGATAGCGTTGCGAAAACCAAGATGGAGTAGGTGGTTGCGGAGTTCAGTGTACCAAGCTCTAGGAGCTTGTTTTAAACCGTAGAGGGCTTTGTTGAGCTTACACACATGAGTAGGATATTTGGGGTCAACAAAACCGGGTGGTTGGATTGTGTACACATCTTCGGTGAGAGAACCTTGTAGGAAGGCGTTGTTGATGTCAAGTTGACGCAACGGCCAACTATGAGAAACCGCAAGGGAGAGAACAAGACGTACCGTGGTTGGTTTGATTACTGGGCTAAATGTTTCTCCATAGTCAATCCCAACACTTTGAGTGAAACCTTTGGCCACAAAGCGTGCTTTGTGTTGGGTGATGTTGCCATCTTTATCTCTCTTTATACGGAATACCCATTTGCAACCGACAACATTTTGAGAGGGATTGGATGGTACAAGGGACCAAGTTTTGTTTTCGTGAAGAGCAAGTAGTTCGGCTTCCATGGCTTTTCGCCAAGTAGGGCTTTTGAGAGCTTGGGTTATATTTTTGGGTAGGGTTGTTTCATGAACTTCGGCATTGAGATTGAGTTTGGAGATGGGTTTTCGAATGCCACTTTGGAGGCGTGTGACAATTCGAGAGGGTGATGGGGGTGGGTTTGTTGTGGTGGTCGTGGGTGGCGTAGGTGGAGAGGGCTCGGGGATGGTTTCGGCGAGATTAGGTGATGAGGGTGGAGAAGTAACCGTGGGGGGTGGAGATGAGGGTGGTTGTTGGGAGTGGTGTTCGGATGGTAAGGGTTGCGGGGTAGGAGAGAGTATGGTGGAGAGAGATAGGGGAGCCCATTGATTGATAAGATCAGTGGGATTGATGGGTTGGATTGTAACGTGGAAAAAGGGAATGTAGTTTCATTGAATTGGACGTGACGAGAGACATAGATGCGTGAAGTGATAGGATCGAGGCAGTAGTAGGCACTTTGTGTGGGAGAGTATCCGATGAAGACACATGGAATAGACTTTGGGTCTAGTTTGTGGGAAGTACATGGTTTAAGCCATGGATAGCAAAGGCAGCCGAAACTACGAAGTTTAGTGTAGTTGGGTTGGTGACCAAAGAGTTTGAAGAAGGGGGAAACATTGTTGAGTGTGGGAGTAGGAAGGCGATTGATTAAATAGGCGGCAGTGGAGGCAGCATGCGGCCAATATTCAAGGGGCATATTGGCATGAGATAGGAGAGAGAGAAAGGTCTCAACAATATGTCGGTGACGGCGTTCGGAATAACCGTTGTGTTGGGGGGTATGAGGGGGAGTTGTTAGATGGGAAGTGCCATCAATAGTGAGGAAGTTTCGTAAGGCTAAGTATTCAGTACCGTTGTCTGAATAGAGGGTTTTGATAGGAAGTTGGAAGTGTTTTTCGACTAAAGCCTTGAAGCGAATGAAAACAGATTTAGTGTCTGATTTTTGCTTCAAATTGTAGAGCCAGATGTATTTGGAGTAGTGGTCGACGAAAATTAAATAGTACTTGAAGTTGTCATGAGAATAGACGGGAGAAGTCCATAGATCAGTGTACACATATTGAAGGGGAGCATTAGATTTGATGGAGGAGGTAGAGAACGGAAGTTTATGACTTTTATGGCAGGCACAAGAATTACAATCTAGAGTAGAAATAGAAGAAACATTAAGATTATTGGAAGTTGAAAGAAGCTTAAAAATATTTCGGGAGGGATGTCCCAACCGATGGTGCCATGCTAGAGAAGAAGTGGAACTTGTGTAGACTTGAGGAGAGGTAGGGAGGAGCTCATAGATACCCTGATTAGGAGTCCCTTGAAATAGCACTTTTCCCGTTGAAAGGTCTTTTAAAAGAAAGGAATTGGAGACAAAAGAGAATGAGATATTATTATCAGTACATAGTTGAGAGTGAGAGATTATATTTTTAGAGATGGAAGGAACAACAAGAACATTTTTAAGTGTGAGAGAAGATAGAGAGCAAGAACCAAAGTGAGTTATGGGAAGACCCTTACCATCACCGACTATTAGTTCTTCGGTTCCTTCATATGGCGCATGGAGAGAGAGATTGTTGAGATCGTTGGTGACGTGGTGGGAAGCCCCACTGTCGAGCAGCCACGGGGTAGACGCTAGGGGTGATGGGAGTTGTGCCGTGTGGGCTTGTGGTTTGGTGTGAGAGCGATGGGTGTGAGTTATAGGTGGTCGGGGAGGGCGAGGTGAAGCCGAGGAGAATTGGCTAGTGAACAAAGGACATTGGGAAACAGCATGGCCTTGTTCTCGGCACCATTGGCACTTACCGAGAAATGGGCGCGAGTGTTTTGACGGATCGGTTGTATTGGCGAGTTGAGAGGAAGAGGTGGTGTCGGAGAGGATGGACATGGTGGCGGTAGTAGAGGCACGGATCAGTGCTCTGATACCATAAAGAGATGAGAGTGAGAGAATAAAATGAATGTTATTGATTAGCACTAGTACATCATCCTTTTATACTACACTATGTTTACAATGAGGGGATGAATACAAATCAAAGGAATAAATACAAATTAAATGAGATAAGTCAAAGGTGATAAGTATGGTAACAATAATAACAATATTGAAGAGATAATCTCCATGATTTGAGGGAGAGATTGTTGACCATTGCATGTCATGTCCTTATATACCCAGTCACCATGATCGTTGTTCTCCTAGTCATTTTATTTTTCTTAAGCTATTGCTTTTCCTTCTTTGATTCAGGTTCAAAGTTCAAATATCAAGATGATCAATAATCCTGGGTGATTTGGTGAATTTAGTCTAAGTGCACGTAAGCTGACCCAAATACGAAAATAATCTAAGAAATCTTTAAGTAAAGCTCAGCACTCCTCTCCTCTGCAATGAAAATTCCACATTTCAGATTTGACACAAAACACTTTCACCCTTTTAGTTTGAGAAATGACACTTTCACCCCTTTGGTGTGTGAAGCTTAAGAGAACTTACACACTCTAGGAAGCCAATTTCATCACAAAACTATTATTACCAGTGACCAAACTATTGTGAGGCTGTAATTGTTATGAATTTTGACACATAAAGAGTACACGTGGCATTTTCCAAACTTGAAGGAGTAAAAGCATAATTTTAAAAACCGGACTGGGCCGGCCGGTTTGACCGGTTGGACTTGACCGGTCCGGTTCGGACGTTGGACCGCTCCTGCAAAAAACCGGTCAAAAACCAGTCTCAACCGGCCGGCCCAGTGGTTCGCTGATGTGGAATAAATTGTGCCCACATAGAGTTTCAAACCTGGGACAGGAGAGCCTCTGGGCAGAAGCTTTACTACTGAAACAACATAGTATTTGTGTTTTGTATTGAAACGGAAATATATAGATTATAACTTTAACTTTTATATAATTCAAAAAAACAAAAACTACAACTTTTATACATTTAATTAATCATCACTTTTTCAAACCAAGATTTTTTTATATGTTTCATTAACGTTAATAAATAAAAATTATGAGATTTACGACTCGTTTGTTGCTTGATTTTTAATATTTTTTCTTCTTCTTTAGTTTAATAAAAGACAACTGTAACAATTCTTAATTTATTTATATATATACTTAAATGTGAGCATTTATTTATTTTATCATGCAAATGAACTTAAAATGATGTTATTGTAGGGTATTTTTTGATCACATATCGTAGTTACATTCAAGTATTTTTTGACTATTTTTCATTAAGTTTACTATTTCTTATATAAAAAATATAAATATATATTATTTAATAAACGTGCGATTGAACCGGTCCGACCGGTCCGGCCATGAACCGGTGCCTCACCGGTTCGATGCCCGGTGTGGTTTTAAAACTTTGAGTAAAAGTGTCTTTGAATCAAAATTTTGCGATCTAAAGTTTCTTTAACGAGTAAAATCGAGTTTGAATATGATTAGTGTATGGGTTTGGATCGGACCATATTCGAATTCAAATTTCGTATATTTTCAATCAGATTATCATCAGATCATAGTAAAACGATATTTACAATTCGTCGAACCTAAGATAATTATGAAATTCGATCAAAATTAGTTTAACTTTTACTTTACAAGTTTTTTTTGGAAATAGGTACTTTACAAGTTTAAATTCATCAATTATCATATCAAAAGCATATTTATGTAAAATGTGTGATTTTATTTAAAGTAAAAATAATAAGTAACATGTTTTTTATTATAATAATACATGTATATATTGAATTTATTATGTATGATAACAAAATTGGATCAACCGAGTTTTACAGATTACAAAATCTATAATTCATATTCGATCCAATTGTAAACGGATTGGATCGAGTTTGTTCCATTAAAATCGGAACATTCCGGATATCCTATGAGATCGGATTCAATTGTCATCCCTAAACCACCTCGTATACATAAGAGGAAGGCTTTTTGATGGATGAAGAAAGGAAAGCAAGCGGAAAAAAATCTTTCTTGCAATGGCCATTTAAACCAGCCTACGCTGGAGTTCTTGGGTCCTAATACCTTCTAGTCTTGCGTTGAGGGAAGCGATCACTGTCTCTCCCTCGCAGAAAAAGAAAGGCCATAAGCTTTGCTTGGAACATGCTACCAAAAGAACTAAACTCTCTCTTAGTACAAACGAAAAGATTGGAGTTTGATACCATTACATAGGCATGATTAAATGGGCCATTGAAACATTTCTTTTAAGTGAACAAGTTGGGCCACCTGAACATTAACTTGGGCCGAGGAATATATGACTGGGCGATGTATCTATCATAACTGGGATATAGGGGGTGTGTGGGTACGATTTCGGCTTTGAGTTTACAACATTTTTGTGGTGATGTATCATAACTGGGATATAGGGGGTGTTTGGGTACGATTTTGGCTTTGAGTTTACAACATTTTTGTGGTTTCTGAAATGGGGGTGGGCCACTTAATATATAAATGTCACGGAAAACAAACTCTCCTCACCTTTTCAAAAACTGTGGCGAGGAAGTAACAATTTTTCATAAAATAAAAAAATAAAAAAATTCCAAACACCTAAAACAACTTTAAATTCGTAAATCAGCATTCTAGATACAAAAGAATTACTGAACGGGCTCTTTTTATATAAAAATAAAAAATTGTAAAACTATAAAATTCAAACAACCCCATATAATTGTAGACATTAAAAATGTCCAACAATTTCTTTTCGAATTAAATAATTAATTTTAATTAGTTCGGTTAAAATGGGTCAAGATGGGCCTAACAAACGCAACGGGCCTCTCATTAAGGTCTCTTGCCAAGCCCAATCGTGGAGACGAGCCAACTTGTCGATGGGTTAAACAAAATTGCATTTAAAGCCTTTAAATGTCTCTGGACGGGATTCCTCATAAAGTCGAGGGGGCATTATGCAATAAATTAAAAGAATTCATGGGATTATTACAAACTAGTCCCTACGCGTGAGTCTATAAATAGAGACTCTCATTCACACACAAAAGATCATCGTGCTAGCAAACGCCAGAGCTCTCCAACACTTTGAAGACTCTCTTGAAGATCCACAAGCATCTTGCCGAAGGTTCAAGAACGCGAACGCACACGAAGACTTTCTTGAAGATCCACGAGCCTTTTGTCGGAGATTCAAGAACGCGACCGCACACGAAGATTGTTCGAGATCAAGCCTTCGAGCCCTCGTCCAAGCTTCCTTTGCGCATCACTTGAAGACTTTCTTGAATACCCACAAGCGTCCCGCCGGAAATTCAAGAAGCGAAAGTACACGAAGCGCGATCGAGATCAAGCTCTCAAGCCCTCGTTCAAGCTTCATCATCACATGACCGTTGCACGAAAGTACGAAGACACAAGTCCTTCCACCTCAAGTTCCTAAAGATTGGAGTTTGAAACTGCGGACCGTTCTTCATCAAATTCTTCCGTTCAAAGGTCAAAAAATCCACCACTTCAACGACCTCGTCTCTTCGAGCAAAATCATTATCGCCACGCTTGAAGCCAACAAATTGAAGAAGTAGGAGATTTAATCAGAGGTTTCCGACCCGGTGTAAAACTAAGAGGATTGTACCCGCTTTAAATCAAATTAAATACAAATTAAATTTGTGCACTTACGTTTTGCGTCATTTTCGCTGAGTTTGCAAAATTTGTGTGTACAAATTTTGGCACGCCCAGTGGGACGCCTCTTCCTCTCATCTTTTTCTCCTACATCTGGAACGTCGTATTCCAATGGCATCAAGAAAAGCGCAAAGCAGCAGCAGTACGTCTTCAGGGCACTTTACCCGAAGCAAAGCGAAAGTAGAGGCGACTCTCATAAAGCAACCAGTTGCATCAAAGGCAACCAAAGGCCTTGATAGAATCAAGACTTCTTCCATCTCTACAAGTGACATGAAAAGGAAGATGAAAGAAATTGAGGAAATTCAAGAGAATCACGATAACGCTCTTGCGGCAAAAGAAGCGGATGCTAAGAGGGGACGTTCATCGTTTCCCTCCACTCTCTCCCTTGAAGCTTCGTCGCAGTGTCGAAACTTACCAAAGGTAAATGTGACTTAAAGTGCAGGGTCGGAATCGGGTTCGTCTTCGCCTAGCCCCAAACATTGGGATCCGTTGAATCAAGAAGAGTCATCTCGTACCTTGGCTGTGCAAGCATTGACGACAGGAGCGTCTAGTGTCGAAGAGAAATCGGGGGCTATGATGGAGGCAATAGAAAAACTCCAAAGGACCGTCGGGGAGAAGGACCTCCAAATTGCCTCGCTCATGAACAAGATAGAGAGTTTGAACGTGGTTGAGATGAGCCAAGACGATTCGCATCCACCAAACCCAACTGCAAAGGATAATTTTGCAGCTTTTGGAAATTCTAGCGGTGTTATAAAACCTCCGAATGCCAATGAATTGCAACAATCAAATGCATTACAGCGTGATGCGGCTCCTCAGAGAAGCTTGACACTTATCCCTCCATTTTCCATGCAACAGTTGGACGATTTGATCCAAAATGCTGTGAGGGCGCAATATGGCGGTACTTCGCACACGTCAATTAGATACACCAAGCCGTACACTCAAAGGATTGATAGGTTGCCGATGCCTAAAGGCTACATCCCTCCCTCATTCCAACTGTTTGACGGAAAGGGTAACCCGAAGCAGCACGTTGCACATTTCATTGGGACTTGCAACAATGCAGGGACCGAAGGAGATTGGCTGGTAAAGCAACTCGTTCGTACTCTCAAGGATAATGCTTTTGAATGGTACACCGGTTTAACTCCAGAATCCATTGACAGTTGGGATCAAATGGAGCGTGAGTTCCTTAGTCGGTTTTATAGCACTCGTCGTATGGTGATGATGATTGAGCTAACGAATGCGAAACAGTGGAAAGATGAACCGGTGATAGATTACATTAACAGGTGGCGTGCCTTGAGCCTCGATTGCCGAGATCGATTGTCTGAAGTATCCGCAGTGGAAATGTGCATGCAGGGAATGAATTGGGGGCTCCTTTACATTCTCCAAGGAATCAGGCCGCGAACATTTGAGGAACTAGCCACTCGCGCCCACGACATGGAAATAAGCATAGCGCACCATGGAGGAAGAAACCCCCATATCATGGAACCACGTTATGAAAAGAAGGACAAGAACAAGGACGAGAAGTCATTAAAACCTAAGACCAAAGAATCCATGGTCGCAACTACGACCCCTGTGAGGAAATCAGCCAAGGAAAAGAAGGGTGGAAACAAGGAAGGTTATCGCCCACAAAAGGAAGTGCGACTAACTTTGAAAGAGATACAAGAAAAGAAGTACCCTTTTCCCGATGCTGATGTACCAGGGATGTTAGAAGACCTACTCGAGAAGAAGGTTATCGAGCTGCCCGATTGCAAACGCCCAGAAGAAATGGGGAGAATCGGTGACCCAAAGTACTGTAATTATCATCGTATTGTGGGCCACCCCACCGGGAAATGCTTCGTACTAAAAGAGTTGTTGATTGATCTTGCGAGGAGGAACAAAATAATACTTGACATTGATGAGATGAAAGAGTCAAATCATGTTGTGGCTTCCTACGTAGTCTCGGCCGATGAAAGGGATGAGAATGAGGATAAAAAATGAGCCTCCTGCTGGAGAATCCGTAGAGGGATCGCAACATCAACGTTGCACATGTGAAGAGAATAATACAGAAGCAGCCTCAGCAATATGGTCGTCTTTCTTCGCCGCAATCACCTTCTCTGATGAAGATCTGCATTAGGATCCAAGCCGCACAACCGCCCTTTGTTCGTAGATGGATACATTCGAGAGCAACGAATGAATCGTATATTCATCGATGGAGGATCGGCCGTAAACATCATGCCCAAATCCGTGATGAAAAAGCTTGGCATATTAGTGGACGAGCTATCGCGCAGCCGAGTTATCATTCAAGGGTTCAATCAAGGCGGGAAAAAAGCAATTGGCATAATCTGCATACAATTAACAATTGGACAACTCGAGGCGAGTACCCTGGTTCATGTTATTGATGCGAAAACTTCTTACAATTTGCTATTAGGACGACCATGGGTTCACGAAAATGGTGTCGTCCCCTCCACCTTACACCAATGTTTTAAGTTTTACAAAAATGGTATCAAAACAGTGTTTGCAGACGAGAAACCATTCCTGGAAGCTGAGGCACATTTTGCGGACGCAAAGTTTTATGAGGGACATGAAGTTGTGCCTGAAGTCATGCCAATGGAAGTCCCTGCCTTAGAAGTGGACGAACCGAAGAGAGAAGAGATTGTTGTCAACGAATCAATGTTGGCTAAAATCAGGAGGTGGCTACTGCAGAATTTCCGAGTCATGTGACTGAGCCTCAAAATACTACGAAGATCCTTAAGTACATTCCGCAATCTCGGAGAAAGGCAGGTCAGTCCCCTTTTGAAGAAGTCATCATCGCTGTCAACCATGAGAAGAACTCCCCACGATCCACAGAGCGCGAGAACTCCATTGCGCTGGAAGAAGGATTGGTGATGCCTTTGACTAAACTACAAGATGTTGAGCTAACTAAACCGCCGCTCAAAGGCTTTGTTAAACCAATTTACGGCTCCATCGAGCATGGAGAATTACCGAATACGCGCTCCGGAGGGTTTGACCCAAATGCTTACAAGTTGCTTTCTCTATCGGGTTACGACTTCTCGAAATCCCCAACAAGGGAAGATGTAAGTCTTCATGCCGTTGGAGAGAAAATTCATGGTCTCACTGAAGCGCAAATGAAGCTAAGGAAACAAGGGCATAAAGTCGCACCCCCAAAAGTGGGTTTGGGTTATACGCCGCCGGACCCAGTACGAATTTCCGCAAAGAAAAGGGTAGCAAAAGAAGATGTTCAATATATAACGGTGGAGGAGGCGAAAGAAGAAACTCTTCAAGAAGAGGCTGATCGTACATCCGTCTTTGACCGGATAGATTCCACGCCTCAAAGAGTTTCTGTATTTTCTCGGTTGGGCAGCCATGTAAAAGCATCAAGGCGATGCGTGCTTATACCGAGGAAATCTGTATTTTCTCGAATGGAAGATAAGAGGGTGACCCATTCTCAAGATTCGTCTCAAAATCGAGGAAATGAAATGGCCAACTTACAGGAAGACAAAGAAATTCGAAGCATCATCCCCTCGAGAATGAAACGCTTGACGTCTTGGGCCATAAGTACGGAAGGGGGGCTCAAACTGAAGAAGAGAACGGTGATCATGACGAAGGGGGACGCGAATTACGCCAAAGAGCAAGGAGAGTATGCTAACTCCTTCCATATCTCGGTTGTGGAAGAAGAAGATCACGATCAAGAAGATGATGAATTGAAGGAGGCTCCACCGCAACTTGAAGATGGAGGACAAGCAACTGTCGACGACCTTCGCGAAATAAACTTGGGTACTAGCGAGGAACCGAGGCCCATATTTGTAAGTGCATCTTTATCCGCCGAAGAAGAGAAAGGTTATTTTGAGTTATTGACTGAATACAAGGATGTCTTCGCTTGGACGTATAAAGAGATGCCGGGGTTGAGTCCGAAGATTGCGGTGCATCACCTTGGTGTCAAACGCGGCGTTAGACCGGTAAAGCAAGCATATCGGAGAATCCGCCCCGATCGCATCCCCCAAATTGAGGCGGAGGTGAACAAGCTTATCGAGGCTGGCTTTATTCGCTAAGTCAAATACCCCACGTGGATCTCTAGCATGGTGCCGGTGATGAAGAAAAACGGGCAAATCCGTGTGTGTGTAGAATTTTGGGACCTTAACAACGCATGCCCGAAAGATGACTTCCCACTCCCCATCACAGAACTCATGATAGATGTAACTACAGGGCACGAAGCACTTTCATTCATGGATGGATGCTCGGGATACAATCAAATAAGAATGGCTCCTGAAGACGAAGAGCTTACTGCCTTTCGCACAACAAAAGGGATTTATTGTTATAAAGTTATGCCTTTCGGCTTGAAAAATGTCGGGGCGACTTATCAGCGGGCAATGCAAAAGATTTTTGATGATATGTTGCACAAAATTGTTGAGTGTTATGTTGACGACCTCGTTGTCAAAACTAAAAGAAGGGAAGATCATCATCTAGACCTCCGAGCAACATTTGATCGGTTGAGAAAATACGACCTGAAGATGAATCCCAACAAGTGTGCCTTCGGGGTTACGTCCGGAAAATTTCTTGGATTTGTTGTTAGGAACCGAGGTATTGAAATTGACCAATCTAAGGTAGACGCCATACAAAAGATGCCACCTCCAAGGAGCTTGAGGGAGCTGAGAAGTTTACAAAGACACCTTGCATACATTAGGAGGTTTATCTCAAACCTTGCGGGGCGATGTCAGCCTTTTAGCCGTTTGATGAAGAAGGATGCACCCTTCACTTGGGATGAAGCCTGTCAAAAGGATTTTGACTGCATCAAGGAGTATCTTCTCAACCCACCCATACTAGATGCTCCAATACCAGGAAAGCCGTTAGTTCTTTACCTTGCGGCGCAAGAGGAATCCGTGGGAGCAATGCTTGCACAAAATAACAAGGAGGGGAAAGAGCTCTCTATTATCTAAGTCACAGGCTGACCGAAAATGAGCTCAAATACTCGCCTATTGAGAAGATGTGCCTTGCTTTGGTGTTTGCCTCGCAAAAATTAAGGCACTATTTTCAAGCATATACGATCCATCTCATTTCGAAGGCTGATCCGCTCAAATACATCATGTCCAGGCCAGTCCTTTCTGGGCGTTTGGCTAAGTGGTCCGTGCTTTTCAACGAATTCGAGATTGTATATGTTCCTCGAAAGGCGGTGAAAGGACAAGCACTAGCAAACTTCCTAGCGGATCATCCGATCCCAGCCGATTGGGAACTCTCAGAAGACTTACCTGACGAAGACGTGATGATTGTTGAGATCCTACCCCCATGGACCATGTTTTTCGATGGGGTGGCAAGGAAGGATGGAGCAGGGCTGGTGTTGTCTTCGTTTCACCGGAAAGACTCGTCTTACCATACTCCTTCACACTCACGGAAAATTGCTCGAATAATGTTGCTGAATATCAAGCTTTGACAATCGGTCTTCAAATGGCAACCGAGCTTAAGATTGATAACCTTGAAATTCATGGAGACTCTCTCTTAGTGATAAGCCAACTCTCGGGTTCTGACGAGGTTAAGACGGATAGTTTGGTTCCTTACTTCCACTTGGCGACACAGCTGCTGGAAAACTTTGACAGGTTCGTGTTGGAATACGTACCAAGAAATGATAATCGAATAGCTGACGCGTTAGCAAACCTAGCTGCTACTTTAGCTGCCTCAGATGACAATGTTTTGAAAGTACCTGTATGTCGAAGGTGGGTGGTTCCGCCGGCCTCGGGAAGACACGAAGAAGTTAATCAGATTTCGGTATATGTCGTTGATGCCAGTGATTGGCGGCAGCCTATCATTGACTACCTACAACACGGGAAGTTACCGGACGATCCACGTCACAAGACGGAGATAAGAAGGAGGTCTCCTCGATTCGTCTATCATAAGGATACTCTCTTCCGACGATCGTTTGAAGGAGTCCTCTTGCGTTGCCTAGACGTGGAAGAAGCACGACACGCCATGGAGGAAGCACATTCTGGTATATGCGGAGCTCATCAGTCAGGACCTAAGCTTCATTTTCGCATAAAGCGAATGGGTTATTATTGGCCTACTATGGTTAAGGATTGTATGGAATACGCGAAAAGGTGCCAAGCATGTCAATTCCATGCAAACTTTATCCACCAGCCACCCGAGCCGCTTCATCCTACTGTTGCTTCATGGCCCTTTGATGCTTGGGGGCTTGATGCAATCGGGCCACTCCCTAAGTCTTCGGCTGGTCACTTGTATGTTCTTGCGGCAACGGACTATTTTTCGAAGTGGGCTGAAGCCGTTCCTTTGAAAGCAGTGAAAAAGGAAACTGTTGTGAACTTCATAAAATCCAACATAATATTTCGGTATGGTGTGCCTCTATACGTGATAACTGACAATGGGACTCCGTTTGACAACTCTTTGATGATAAAGCTTTGTGAGAAATTTCAAATCAAGCAAAGGAAGTCTTCGATGTACAACGCACCAGCAAACGGACTCGCCGAAGCATTCAACAAGACTTTGGGGAGCCTCTTGAAGAAAGTAGTAGCAAAATCCAAACGTGATTGGCATGAACGGATTGAAGAAGCTCTTTGGGCATATCGCACCACCTATCGGACTCCAACGCACGCAACTCCATATTCACTTGTGTATGGTGTTGAAGCAGTACTCCCCCTCGAGAGACAAATACCCTCCTTGAGGATCGCGATACAAGAGGGCCTTACAGACGAAGAGAACGCAAAACTACGCCTTGCCGAGTTGGAAGCGCTAGATGAGAAAAGGTTGCAAGCTCAAGAGCAACTCGAGTGTTACCAAGCAAGGCTAGCCAAGGAATTCAATAAGAGAGTTAGGCCTCGTTCTTTCCAAGTTGGAGATCTTGTTCTCGCTGTCCGAAGACCCATCATTACCACCCATAGAACCGGAAATAAGTTTTCCTCTAAGTGGGACGGTCCATACACCGTGCTGGAAGCTTACACAAACGGGGCCTACAAGATCGTAGATGGGGACGGCGTTAGAGTTGGTCCGATCAACGAGAAGTTCTTGAAGCTTTACTACCCTTGAGCAGGGTACATACTCCTCATCGCATGAGTATAAACTGCACGATCCTAAAAAAAAAAAAAAAGCTGAACTACGTTTGGCTTGATCCTGCAAAGGTACGTAGGCAGCCTGAAATTTTGTTTTAGGTGCAGCCATAACGAAAAAAAATCCTATCTCCCCTCAAAGGTGCGGTATGTTCCAGTAACCAGCAAAGCTCGAGCTCACTTCTATCCGAGACATCCTTCCCAAAGTAATGACATACGTACCCGTGTTCCGAGTTTAGATCCTGGTAAATGGGAAATTATGGCTTTGTTCAAGGTCCTAACCAGAAATTCAGGAAGTTATCCAGGGTAATATGCTTCAATATGTCATCCAGGATATTATCCAACGGGGATTCAGAATAATACCCCCTTGAAGGTAATATTATCAAAACTCGGGTTGAAATCCATCCAGGGTTACCTTTCACAAGACAAGGTAAACGCTTAGGCGTTTTTAAGGTTAAATCCGTGTAGATGTAACATCACGGTTCATTCAGGATATTAACCAAAAAAAAAAAAAAAAATCAGTGTAGTATCCAGGTTATTATCCCAGGATACTTTTTAGGATACTTTTCCTCGTTCTGTGCGGAATTTTGAAGCAGCCGTCACAGCCCGGGTTGGATTCCATCTGGGAACACCTTTTGAAGCTCGACGTGTACACGTAGGTGTTTTCGTCTTAAGATCTTAGTAAATAAAACCTTTTGATATTATCCTGGATAATAACCGAAAAATCCAGGATGTTATCAGGGTTATTATCCCAGAATACTCACATGGATATTCAGGATAACATGCCTCAGAATAATATCCAGAACATGCACGACAATTCAAGATAATATCCTCTTGAAAGGCCAGGATATGCCGGTAGGTATTGTCAAGGATAATATCTCCTTCAGGCATGTCCACGCGAGCATATGACTAGTGGAAGCCGAGCACGATAAGCTCCATGTCTTCGAGCAAGAAATTTTTAAGTTCAAAATACATGGGGTCTCTGTCACAACAAGCATTTTATCCGTGCATCCAGGGGTGTGTGTGAAATCGTTTGCAAAACATGAATGCGACCCCTCTGATTACCTCTTCCCTGGAGTGATGAAGTGAACCCATTCGATAATGTACCCTCAAAGTCTTATATATGAGCGAGATTCTAAATGACACATATACGGGGAAAATTGCTATGTACGTGCTCAATCATAACGGAATTCCATATGTGTCATCAAGATTTCACGTGATATGCCAGGAGAAGACCCTTGCATAATTCCATGTGTCCAAAAAAAAAATAAAAAAAAAATGAGGAGGAAATCCTCATAAAGCGATAGACCACTCATTGTGCTTGCTCATCGCTGGTGCCGGTTACAACTAATTAAACCACTGGTTGTTGTTAAGGCCCAGACATATTCGACATTTTAAGCGTTCGAATATTAGCATGATGGACAAGGAGAACAATGAAGCAATACTGAAGCAGGCTAGCTTGTATTGCTTTTGTCACGAACCTGTAAGTATAAATCAGGATGATATTCGGGATATCGTCCAAAGAATTCAAGATAATATCCCCTTAAAAGTGCGCGATATGCTTGTAGCTATCCAAGCTCGAGCTGAACTCAATCCCAGGATGCCACTTCAGAACTCACGAGACGCGTTGAAATATTTTCGAGTTTCAAACCTGGTAGATGACGCATCATCATGTTTTCCAAGATGATAAAAATTCAGGATGTTATCCTGAGATTCTAGCGACCTTCAAGGCTCAATCAAATTCAACCTAGGGTCACCTCTTCACTCAAAATTTATGCACGGCTATTTCCAAGTTTAAATCTGGGTGAACGAAACATCATGACTTTCTCAGGATAATATCCAGGAATTCAAAATGTTATCCAGAATGTTGTTCAAGGATGTTTTCTTTTCAGAATATTATTCATAGGTTAGGCGGTTTTGGAGCGGAAGCTAAAAGGAAGAGGTATCTCCAAGTTCAAATCACGGTAGACGGATCCTCATAGTTTTTTTTAGGTGTTACACCAGGAATGCAGGGTATTATTGCACCGGAATGTTGTCCAGGATGCTACATTTGGAAATTCAGAATTACTCGGATATTACATCCGAAATCAAGAATGTTGTACGTGGAATTCGAAAGGCTGTACTGGGAACCTTGGGATGATTTCGTGTAGATTCGAGGATGTTAAATCCAGAATTCAGGATGCTGCATCAGGATATTATCCTAGATATTATCCCGGAATTTAAAAATATTATTCACAATATTCTGCCAGGATACTTTTCTGAATATTGGTCTCAATGTTCTATAGTTCCGAGCTGAACCATGCCCGACGAATCCTCGGCGCTCCAAGAGTCGACGTCACGACGTAAAAATATATATATATATATATATATAATGTATATATATAATATATAAAAAAAAATCTGCTCAAAAGTGCTATTTTCATCAAAATTCTCCATTTGGAAATTTGCGCCTAGCAGGTATCAGCCCAAGAACAACCTTATACTTGCAATGAGAATTCGCCAGCCGCCTAAAGGAACCTAGCCGCGTTGAACTTCTATCATTGCCAATGCCCATCTACAGAAATGTCCTTAGCTTTGAGAAAGAAACCTGATGCCTTTTATTCGTGATGCACGCCTAACAAGGTGATGTTCAGTCCCGATACGTCATGTAGAACTTCTCGGATTCGGCTATCTCTACCACAAACTTGACATTACGTTCGAAGAGTACCTAAGGATCTTACGGTTTTGCAAAGCCATACGCCATCCTGAACACAAAATTTAAGGATAGGACACTTGCACTATTCCCTTAGTTGATATAAAAAAAGGGGGAGGTAATCAAATTCAGGAAGATTCCCAGTATGTATGTTGGCACCGTCCGGCTGTCGTATTTGTGCTTCTTCATCGGGGCGTTGCCACGGATTATTACATTCTGATGGTCGTTGTTGCTGAATTCAGAGCACATTCAGCATGCTAGCATCAGGATAGTGGTGCGCTAGACAAGATGGAACGATGAGGAAATCTTCGAGAGTATTAGCTTGTGCACTCTCGCTATAAATTTGATAGGGGCACCAGCTGACTTGTTAGACATCAATTCGCATTGACAGCCCGCATGTTGCACTTCAACTTTCGGACGCTTGAAGGAGCTCAGTCGCTTTACCCTTTATCGTCACCAATCCTCAACTCTGAAAAAAAAGCCTCAACATCGTAAAGTAGATATTCATTACAACCTCAACCTGACATCCGTTATTCGCAATCCATTCCCAGGGCAAGAATAAGACTCCTACTGAGAACTCTGATCTCTGTTGCGTAATATGGCTCTACAAACGATGATGTTTTTGTTACAAGGCTGTGGCTTAAAAAAATTGATGTCCGCGACGAACCAAGAATGAAAGTGAATGAATAAATTCATAAATTAATAAAAAGGTCGGGCACCCAATCGAGCCACAAGCTCACTGCAGCAGGATAACTAGCTACACTAGTCATCTGGATGTCCCCTAAAGGAGCAGATGTTCTTGATGAGATAGCATGAATGGGCATACCTAAAATAAAAAAATAAAAATAAATAAAAAATAAAAAAAATACAAAAATCAAGGGAAAAGAAAAGAATGCGCACAATGAGAACTTGATGATTTTCTTTTATTCAATGGATTTCATAAACATCCAACACCTCGGGTTTACAATATTAGGGAATAGACGAAGAATACAAGAACAACTAGGCAAGATCTCCCAAAGAAACTGCTATAAATAAAATGCATTTTTTTCAGCCTGTAAGAAGTCAGATGCAGGTTGAAACACTCGTCAAAGCATGTTAGCAAGATGACATTCGTCATAGTGTTGTTATTTGCTGAAGAAAATGGGAGAAGAGCCACAAGTTTTTTTTTTTGAGTTGTTCCATCTCAGGTCCTGAGGCTCCCAAAATGAGAAGATATCCTAAAAGGGGTATGCTATTCACAAACAGGAAAAGTCTCCAGTGTTATTTTGTGACTCTTCAAACTTCTTCGATGTGGATTTATGATGTTCCCCGCATCTGAAAGTTACCCTGGTGCATTCCACAATGGTAGGTATGTTGCTGAAGTTACGACGAGAGGTACCCATTCAAACATATGCGCCTCTACCCGCTGATGAGAGATCAATCACGCCTTCCTTGCACCAATATCACCATGCTTGCTCCTACTATTCGTCTCATGTCCGGACCAGCACGCGCCAAAAAGCTTGCTCTTCTCCAATTGTCCCAAGATAAGACATCTTCTTGCTTGCAATAAGTCACGTAAGGTGTCAGGAGAAAGTCTCCACAAGGTTATACCATCGTGACCTGATCGCCTCTGCGAGATACACACGGTTGCCTCTGTAACCTAGGTCCTTGTCTCGAACCCTTTACTTCCCAGAAATTGTTGAAGCTTTCCTAACCAATTCAGTGAAATAATCCCTCATATTGCCGCCCTGATCAGACTCAAGCACTTGTGTCGCACCTTAGGAAACCATCCCTGGAGCTCCCTAATTTGTTCAGTGATCCACCCCAAGTTCCTGGATGATATACAAGGCCAGAGAGGTCACATTAAGCTTAATTTCTTCACAAAAAAAGGGGAACAGGTTGAAAAAGTTAGACAACACCATCACCAATAGATACCTGAAGTCAGATGGTCGCCTTCGCCACGACCTTACGAAAGTCGTTGCAAAACACCCTGCTCGTTCTCCCTCGGAAGCCATCTGCTACATCATCTATCAGATGAATTGGGTCTATGGGAAGCGCCCCCAAGCTACCAGGATAGCCTCAAGACCTTCCTTATCATTGAGCACGCCCTGCACCCTGCACGCAAATGAGAAGAAACAAAACAAGAGAAAACGGCAGGATAGCCAACAAGTGATACAGCAGCAAGCATTGTCCGAAGTCTAGATGCAACGCGAAATGAAATCCAGAGTTCGAGAAAGAAAACGACAGGATAGCCAACGAATAATACGGCGGCAAGCATTGTCTGAAGGCTAGATGCAACACAAAATTAAATCCAGAGTCTCGTGAAAGAAAAAAGCAGGAACCGGTATACCGCAGCTGCAACTGATGTAAAAAAAAATCCAGCAGAAACGAGCAAAATCACGAAGTAAGATAGCACCTCCAGAGATTGACACAATTCATAAGGATGCGAAGAGAGGAGTAACACGAAAACAAAGGGAAATTAGGCCTAGGGACGAAAAGTGTAGTCGATTATCTCTTGCCGCGCCCGTTCCAACAGCTCCTCCATCTCTCTCAAATGATGGGAATTCTCCTTGGCTTCGTCGATCCTCTTCTGCGCCTGGTTAACTTCTTCCTGGAGGGAGCTCACAGAGGCCTGCAGTTTCCCCAACTCTTCATTCTTCTGAGTCAATGCAGTAACTTCACCAGCCTTACGGTCACGCAGCAGCTCCAACTCCTTCTGCAAATCCCCGATCTTGTGGAACAGCTCAGCTTCTTGGGCCTCGAGATTGTCCACCACTAACCGGGCAGAATCAACAACTTTTCCCTGAGCAGTTTCCCGCTGAGTGGCATCAGTGAGACGCGCCAAAACGTCTTGCAGTTTAGTCTCCAGTTCAGCTCGAAGTTCAATTTTCAAAGAACCTTCTCGAGCTGCACTAAATACTTCAAGGGGCGAAAAAAACGCGTCTATTCGCCCCCTGAACGGGATAGAATCCTCCTGCGAATAGCGCTGCATCTCTTCGTATATCTCTTCAATGGGACCTTTAGCGGAAAGCAAGCGATGAAGCGGACGTTCCTTCACCTTCTCCACAATCCTCTCCCACAAAACTTCAAGAAGACGACGGCGAAAATTTGCTGTTTCAGAGCCAGGTACATAAATTGTCATGAGAGAGGCGGTTGGATTGGCTTGTTGCGACAAATCCCCTGTTGTAGTGCGCCCTTTGGTGCTGGGGCCTGGGTCCTCGGCCACCTTAACATCGTCTGGTGTCAACGTATGGGATGCCTTGCCGTCGCAGACAGCTTTTGACGGATGATTAATACCTAATTCCTGAGCCGGACCATTAGTAGCTTCTTGGAAAGACGACCTATTCTTCCTCGCAACCAGAGCAAACTCATCTGGTCCTTCGGTAGAATCCTCGCTCCTACCAAGAAAGTCACCGTGCTCCCCAAATGTCTCAACAAAGTCCTCAACCTCATCCAGGGGGATACCATCAAGAATGGAGAAGCCCTCCATGTCGTCTAGAAGGTTGTCGTCCTGACCGAATAGAGAGTTGTGTGCCTCAGACGGGTGTCCCTCAACTCCATAGGTAAGATCCTGGGCCTCGGTTCCTTGAGAATGCTGGCCTTTCTTCACCCCCGAGGCAGTCCCTTGCTCCACCGACTTGAGCTTCGTTCTTCTCCAACACCGATCTCCACTCGAGCTGCTCCCACCATCAAGAGCTTCAGCAGGTCGTTTGGAAGAAGTATGGCCGGCTTCGCTTCTGGATTCAACACCACCTTGATCTGTGGAGGCCATCTTTAGCTTTAAACCGCCACGCGCTTCTCGGGACGAAGGCTCAGCTGGACTTACGGCGATCTCCCTAAGGACTGCGTCTCCTGAAATCATCTTTGTAGCATGAGCGTTTTGACTCACACGCTCGGCATCATGCTGCACCGTGACTTCCTTTAATGGCGGGGCTGGCTTTGCTATCCTGATCTTCAGGCCGCCCAAGCTTCTCTTGACATTACCCGCCACGCTCTCCTCCTCTGGATCACTGCGACGCCGTGCGACCAACTGAGGACTAATTGGCAGGGATCACTACTCTGGATCACTGCGTTTTGACTCAAATGAGATGTTGCTGCAGCACCCTTCGGCCTCCTCGACTTGCTGGAACCTCCTTCTCGGCGTCCGTGGGCCGCCTATTGGGATCCATAGTGCTTGGGTCGGACACTCGTATCATCTTGTCTGTCATCCCCATCATGACTTTGATAATCCCCATAGCTCAGGCGATGCCTCATCGACGACATCACAGAGAAGCTACTCGTCTGCGATTCAATTAAAAAAAACACAACAACAACAACATCAGTTTACACTTGCTAGCAATGGTTGGCTTAGATGACTGCTACATCTTCCTGTAAAAATATATTTGACCCAATTGATCTTATTACTAGAACAAAGAAGGCATGAAGAGAATGGACTATGGAAGAGAAGACGATACCTGCGAGAACCTCTGGTCTGTACTCGAACGACTCCAAGTTGCGCCTACACTGGTGCATAAGAGCGTGTTTCCGCTTGAATTTATAGGGTATGAGCTATCGTCAAATTGGGGATTTAAAGAAACCCTAGGTCATTCATTCCATAAATTTGGGGAAGAAATCAATCGTTCATCACACCGGTATCGATATTTTGATTTGACTGTTCTTGAGGAGCTGATTCCCTCGCACCAATTTTTTTTAGGCCGCTTTCAAACACGTTCAAGCACGGCGAAGGTTTGGCATACGTCTGTATGAGGGAAAATCCCTTTTCTTGACAAAATGTCCTCTTACAAACAGGAGTTATGAGTTTGACTTGAACACTTACCCACCAGACTATTGAAATGCTATTTATGCCCCCAGTGAGTTTGATAATCACAAATGCAACCCCAGCGAAGGGTGTACTCTCAAGTTTACATAGTAAAAGCTCCAGCGTTCTACGAGGTTGCAAATAACTTAGTAATCGCGAATGCAGTCCAAGGGGCCAAAAGGTAGTTCCAAGGCTTGCGGTTGTAACCTTGCCGGAGATGATATCTCGCTATGGGGGGATCAGTCAAGTTACTTCAAGCCGAGACATCGACACAAAGAGTTTCTCGTCTACACCTTGAAGTGGGGGCTAATTTGTAGACATTAAAAATGTCTAACAATTTCTTTTCGAATTAAATAATTAATTTTAATTAGTTCGGTTAAAATGGGCCAAGATGGGCCTAACAAACGCAACGGGCCTCTCATTAAGGTCTCTTGCCAAGCCCAATAGTGGAGACGAGCCCACTTGTCGATGGGTTAAACAAAATTGCATTTAAAGCCTTTAAATGTCTCTGGACGGGATTCCTCATAAAGTCGAGGGGGCATTATGCAATAAATTAAAAGAATTCATGGGATTATTACAAACTAGTCCCTACGTGTGAGTCTATAAATAGAGACTCTCATTCACACACAAAAGATCATTGTGCTAGCAAACGCCAGAGCTCTCCAACACTTTGAAGACTCTCTTGAAGATCCACAAGCATCTTGCCGGAGGTTCAAGAACGCGAACGCACACGAAGACTTTCTTGAAGATCCACGAGCCTTTTGCCGGAGATTCAAGAACGCGACCGCACACGAAGATTCTTCGAGATCAAGCCTTCGAGCCCTCGTCCAAGCTTCCTTTGCGCATCACTTGAAGACTTTCTTGAATACCCACAAGCGTCCCGCCGGAAATTCAAGAAGCGAAAGTACACGAAGCGCGATCGAGATCAAGCTCTCAAGCCCTCGTTCAAGCTTCATCATCACATGACCGTTGCACGAAAGTACGAAGACACAAGTCCTTCCACCTCAAGTTCCTAAAGATTGGAGTTTGAAACTGCGGACCGTTCTTCATCAAATTCTTCCGTTCAAAGGTCAAAAAATCCACCACTTCAACGAACTCGTCTCTTCGAGCAAAATCGTTATCGCCACGCTTGAAGCCAACAAATTGAAGAAGTAGAAGATTTAATCAGAGGTTTCCGACCGGTGTAAAACTAAGAGGATTGTACCCGCTTTAAATCAAATTAAATACAAATTAAATTTGTGCACTTACGTTTTGCGTCATTTTCGCCGAGTTTGCAAAATTTGTGTGTACAATAATTAAGCGTGTTAGGGGTTCGGATCACATATGGTATTCCTTTTGGTTATATGATCAAGTGATATAGCTCCAGCAAGTCCTGTTGGCGTATGGAGAGGCTCCTTTGAGTCGTACCAAAACATGAAACCAGTCGCCCCCATAGGTATTCTCTCATGGCGCTACCTTTGCTAGGACTTCAGTGGTAGTATTTGGTTTACCATCTGTAGTGAAGGAACTTGATTAATGGTCATAAATTGGCAACAGTTAACACATGAGGAAGCTTAGCCAATTCTTGTTTTCTCGAGTATTACTTGAGCGGCTTGAGAGTTCATGAATATTCCTCCAAGCATGGCACAACTTGTCCTCACTTTGCAATTGTGGGGATGCAGGAGATTAATTTTCTAACTTTGTGACCTGATCAGTGTTAGTCAAGTTTAGTCAAGTTCTGTTGTCTGTTATATCACCAGACATGACCTTATCAGTGTTAACCTCACACAATCTATAATGACACTCACAATTATAATTTCTTTTAATCCGCAGTTTTTGTGCCAACATGAAAGCAGTTCAATTCTCAAGTTCTTGGAGACATTTGGGAACTATATGGTGGAGTATTGTCTGCGTTTGTGCCAGGAACATGGAATGAGAGATGCTGTCATGCTGCTGCATTTTTATTGAAAAGAGTTGATGATGTTGGCAGCGCTCTTCTACTTACTCTCTCTGGCCTTGATGAAAAGTCTGTCATGCTTGCCACTGCTGTGGTTGTTGTGGTTTCAAATGCAGGAGTCGATAATTTCAGTACTGCCGTGAAGTCGTGACGAAAGAGATTTGCTAAATACCTTCAATTTTGAAATGGAGAAGCATTAGATAGTTTGGAAAATGACTTACGTATTTGAAATGTGTTAGTCATTTAGAAGAAAACTTTTTTACGTGGTGAAATATTTTACGAGACAAATTTCCAACCAAACATTAAAACAAGGGGAAATATGACACTGGAAAATGATTCACGAAACAGATTCGGCACACGCAAAGAGGTGAAAGTGTTATTTTTCAAACTTAAAGGGGTGAAAGTGTCTTTTACTCATCCTTTTTCGCAACGGGCGGGAATAGTAGTACTCTGCGTAATATTACCGCAGTGTTAAGCGCGTTATAATTACGCGATTTGCTCTCTCAGCGCTTACTAATAACGCAGTTAGCCAGTGCGTATATATCTTATTACCGCGATCGTTTCGCATCACCGCCTTAATCTATCTAGGTCTCAAACCCATCTTTCCAAAGCTCGCAATTGTTGATTGCAGACAGAGAGATTGCAGACAGAGAGAGAGAGAGGGAACATGGAGATGACGACGGTGAAGGCTCCATATCATCTCCGGCGACGAACGGAGAGCCTCGATTTCTCGCCGTGCGTGCTCTTTCTGCTATAGCAGCACTGGCGACGCATCTGCGGATATCAGCGGCGGTGATTTGTTCACCGATTAGGTCATCCAAAATCGTTGATTAGGGCATCCAAAACCAAAGTAAAGTCTTCGCTGTATCTGTTTTGCCAATCCTATGTATTGATTAGTGTTTCGAACTGTTATATGGTTGAATTACTCTATGTTGATTTATTCTACGATTTGGTTACAGTATGTGCTGATTTGTTCTCAAGCTCTGGTGACTTGAAGATGGGGCGACAAGAAGAGGAGATCTGTTTGGCGAGAAAAAAAAATAGAAGATTTGCTTTTCAAGGTAATCTGTTTGGCAATTCTATAGTATGTTTCAGAGGCACTTTTAAGGTACTTTACACTTTCTGTCTATCTATCTATCTATGTTATTTTGCTAGGCACATTTTAATTAATATTTAAGCAACTAACTGTGTGAAGTCCTGGTTGAACATAATAAGAAGGGTTTAGTTACCCTAATTAGCTTTATTTAGTAATTTAAATCCAAATAACAATTTTGTTTTAGTTCTGGGCTGAACCCTGTTGCTATAGTTTAATGGTAGCTGTCAGCATTAAGAGCTGTCAACCATTTTATTAGATGCCTCATTGAGCTTAAATGTTTGGCCACTTGCTTAGACATCCTTGTAGAGGATTTGCAACACATGTATAAGGTCACTTTTAAATAAGCAGAGAGGTAGAGTGAAGTAACATTTACGTTATTGTTTCTTTCATGTGCTGGGGTGGTGGGTGTATGATGCAAAAGAACTTCGGATTAAGTTTGGTATTATATGTATCATGAGGTAATGTAGTCAGAGTGTTACATGCTTAATTTTGTGAAATTCTTTCAAAGATGCAAGAATGTGCCCCACAGGAAGTGTCATTGGAAAATTGAATGGAGAATAATAAGAAAGAAACGAAAAAGTCTTTGTTAGCAAACCTTGGTCAAAGTTTTTTGTTTGTGGGCCATGAGTGTTGTTCGTACGACTAGATTTTGGTTAAGCAGTATTGGATATTTTTGAGACCATTGGAGATGAAGGGGATGAAAATTGCGCTGTTTTGACTTTTGATTATTTTCTCTGTCCATCTTGAACTTGAAGCAGCTTATCAGTTTAGTTTGTTGTTATGTATGATTTTGACCTTTGAGATCGGTAAATGTGATTGCATGTTTTTGGAGACTTTTGGAGTTTGTTGAGGATGGAGGGATTTTAGATTTTACTATAGATGTCTTAGTACAGTTTGATTTATTCAAAAAGTAATAATTTAGCATGAACCTACACTTTGGTTAGTTTTGTCTTGGTGTTCAACTGGGGGGAGAGTTTCTTTGGTTACTTAGAAATGATACTAGTGGGTGAAGATTGTTGAAGTTTCGTGTAGACTCTTTAAACTTTGGATTAGCTGGAGTGTAAGGCTTGCAAGTCAACCCAGTTCAGAGTTAACTTAAAACACAATTATAAACTGGGTCCTTAAATGTCATGTAGAGTTGTGAGTTGTAGTGACTGAATACTTGGAGAAAACTATTACGTGAAAGTCATGTTTCACAAACAGTGGATACAGACACACGCTAAATTTTTGGAGTGGTTCACCGAAATTTTAGGCCAGGAACATGGAGGGGATATTTACGATATTGAAGTGAGCTTGTCGAGAATCCAATGGTATGCGTTTGGAGGAAATGAGATGTTTGATGTGTGTTGCTGGAGATTGGTATTTTTTTTTGAGCGAAAAAGAGATGGGGAAAGATGACATGTATTAAGGCTGGAGAAAAACACTGTTTGGTGGAGACTATGTAAAGAACTCATTTACAACTGTTTAGTCATGAATAACAACATATCTTATGTGGTCCAACGGCCAATTGTCACACGATTGTGTAGGAAGTTGGAAAGTTCTTATGTGTGAAATCCTATTCTCTGAATGTACATTAAAGGAACTTTTGGATAATTCTGAGTGTTTGGGGGGGGGGGGATTAAATAAATAGAATATAGTGAAGTACTTTGAGGGTTTAAGCGACGGTCTTGTGTTAGTGATATGTGGCGTGTATTATTGTCTCATACTAGAGGATGACAAGGAAGAAAGAGAGATGACTGAAGCTAAGAAATGGAGGAGGAAGATAGTGGATCTACTTGTTTTGTGTTAGTTCTCAAACTTCTATTTGGAAAGGAAGATCCACTTGTAGTTCTCAAACGTCTATGTTGGTGGCAGTTCCTTTAAAGTGATATTTTGGAATGGAAGGATTTGAGGAAGCTACCACACAGGACAATTATAATTACTATTGAGAAAGACAATGAAGTAATTAAGAGTATTGTCTTGAAGTAAGAAGAAGCTTACAAGTTTTGAGGTTAGCCAAGTTGGCCTTGTTCTTTTGTGTTTGGAGTTTATTTGTTGGTGACTTGGGCACACGACTAAATTTTGTCCATTAGGAATTACTTGTTGTATTTAAAGCGAAAAGCAAAGGATCTGTATGTAGAATATAAAAAAATTGAAGTGAGATGATTGGTTATGTAGATGGGGCATTTGCTTTGTTGATGATGTATGTTCTCTTCGCAAAAAAACAAAAGAATGAGAAAGCTAAGCGATACTCTAACAATCTAGGCGAAAGGCACAGTAACTAGTAGATCCTAACTACTGGATCAAAATGTTTAAACCCAATTGTTTAGTTGTAACTTGTTGTAACCCACAAGGTCCTCATATATCAGAACTATTAATCACATATTTCTGTTGTGAGACGGGAGATTGAATGCTCCTCCGTCAAGACTCGGTGTCCTTTCCGAGTATGCCGAGTGACCTACGCAATCGGCGCAACCGCCGTCCGTTAGAACGAAGCCTCTAGCCCTCTTCATAGCCTTCACTCCACCGTGCAGACCACAGACCATATGGGCTCTGATACCATTTGTAGTTATTAAAAAGATTACTGGTTGATCCTAATTCCTAATTACTGGAGGAAAACACTTAAACCCACCTCGCTAGCGATAATCACCAGGTACCTTATACAACCAAGATTCCTTTTCTCAAATTTATGATGTGAGATGAGATATCACAACAACAATGAACTGCGTGAGAAGCAGTCGGATAAGATATATTCGCAAGACTTCAATTCTGGGTATAGTAAGTGATGATGGGATAACTACGTGACTAGTTCATATTGGGTTTCTAGCCTCTGCCAGGTCACTGAGAGGGGAGGTTTATGAGTGGGTTAAGTCTGCTTTTTCTTGTCTGGTGTCTGATCGCTGTCCTATTCCGTTGGATTTCAGAGAGGCCTTACCCATTTAACGATCGAGTCATATCGTGGTGCAAGGGTTATGGAATCCAGGGCTATGAAAGTTATTTTTTTGGTTTACGATTTTCTCTGTCGATTAGATGTTTGATGTATGTTGCTGGAGATGGGTTATGGAATCCAATTGTATGCGTTTGGAGGAAATGAGATGTTCGATGTGTGTTGCTGGAGATGGGTATCTTTGTTGAGCAAAACAGAGATGGATGAAAGGTGACATGGATTAAGGCTGGCGAAAAAACACTGTTTGGTGGAGACTATTTGAACAACTTAATTACAACTGTTTAGTCACATGATTGTGTAGGAAAGTTCTTATGTGTGGAATCTCATTCTCTGAATGTACATTGAAGGATCTTTTTGATAATTCTGAGTGTTGGGGAGGGAGAATTTAATAACTAGAATATAGTGAAGTAGATTGAGGATTTAAGCGACGGTTTGTGTGTTAGTTGATAATGATATGTAGCCTGTATGATTGTCTCATAACAGAGGTGGACAAGGAAGAAAGAGAGATGACTGAAGCTAAGAAACGGACGAGGAAGATCGTGGATCTGCTTGTTTTTGTGTTAGTTCTCGAAATTTTATTTGATAGAGGAGATCATCTTGTAGTAGAAATGAATTTGAAGTGTGCGGCGATCTTTGATTTTTTTTTGTTCTTGTGGTGGGTTCATGTTATGGAAAGGGATGAAACAGGAGATAGAGGTGAGCACAGAAGAGGTGGATAAAAGGATAAGGTAAAGGCATATAGTTTGATGTTTAGGCCCCATAATCGTCGAGATTTTTAGGGACCTGCCATATTTTGTGGTTGCTTCACACTAATAGGTAAGATTGATTTGGACATCAAGATGTGTGGATTTCCACTTTATTTGAAGTTGGGGTGAATTGGTGAAGTGATTTTACATAGTTTCATATCAGAATTGGGAGTAGTTAGAAGCGTATGGATTTGAATTATGGTTTTAGTTTAGGCGGTCTAATTAACCCTAGGCCAGGTAAATGGTTGCTAAGTTGTATTGATGTTTAGTTGGTTTGTGGTGGCATAATAGAAACATACTTGACTATAGTCTGTTTGGCTATGAAGTGATTACAGCAAAAAGATTTATGAGAAATGGAAAGGATTTGATTGAGTTGCTGGATATTTAGGGCTTCTCTTCAGAATTAGATTACATGTAATGTTGATAACTCTGTAGTAATGTTGAGGTTAAGTTTGTATGTGGTGTATGAGTAATGTTCTCTACAAATTTGTGTTTGCTTATCGATTATATATGACCTCCAAATCGAAAATTTTAAGTACCACCACCAACATTTACCCAGAATTAATGAGATTAATATATACCTCACCAAGTGAAAATAATTTCATGGCATGATGGCCTATATCATTCTTATTGTAGGAACTCCACATTTTAGACCCTACATATCCACCACAACCATATCTACCCAGATTTAATGTACTTACCTTTCCTTGCTCAATTAGAATCTCCCATGGATTCATGATTCATCTCCCTTGGATTCATGATTTATAGCATCTCCCTTGGATTCACGATTTATAGCATCTCCAATTACTTACTCTCTCTCCACACTTACATGAGCTCTTCTCGATTAGGAAATTCCAAATTATTGAAACCCAATGACCACACTTACATGAAACCAGTTTACCTTGCCCAATTGAAATAATCTCATGGAATCGATGGCTTATATTTATTCCAATTTCGCCAAAAAAATCAAACCAAAATAGCCATTGTCGACTTATTTATCAAAGGTTCCTGTATCCAATTTCCAATTTCCAGTAGTAACTAGAACTATCCCGTCATGAAGACATATATGCCCAATCGAAGCCCCAATTCTTTTGAACCCATCTTAACAATGTGCCCAATAGTCACACATCCAATTTATCTTGCCCTATTAAAGTAATCCCATGAAAATTATTGAGTAATGTTATTTCCAATTCCACAAAGCCTCATATATTTTGAACCTAATAACTACCAACATCATCACCAAAACATTCATGATCTAAATTTCTCTAACCCAGTACGAACTGTCTGTCATCCAATGATAATCTATATCACCTCAATTCACGAAACTCGGTTTACACTACCAATGAAAAGTATCCGAGGGAAACAATGACCTCATCATTCATGTATTCTGTTTAATATATTCAAAACAATCATTATGAATATTTACCAAAATTTTATATATTCAATTTTACTTCCCTATATACAAATGCCGACGGATGACGATTCTTATTTTACCCTTTCTTGAGGCGCTTAATTTTAAAAATCCTCCACAACATTATGTGCCTTACATTGCCGAAATCCAATCACCTTGCCCCATTCAAATAATCCGGCGAAACATTTAATATCTCAAACTCTTAATATTATGAATAACCACTACCCTTACCATCCCGAGCCAGAATCCTCTTGTGAAATATGGACTTGAACGTTTCCAACTTCTATAGGGCCAAACTTTTATGACCCAACACTATCATATGTACCCAACATTAATCCGTCCAACTCAGAGAGCCCGAGAAGCCTGTGAAGAAGTAGCTTATACCATTTCCATTCTCAAAGCCTGTTTTTGCCTTGCCTAATGAAAAATATCCGATGGAAATGATGACCTCATCATTTACGATTCCGAAAACCCCACATTATCTTAATTATCTGTACTGAAATTAACCATTATAATCATCTTCTATTTGCCTTGCTTGGCTAGAATATCTCATGGAATCCTCTCATGCAATATTGACTCAACATTTCAAATTTCTATAGCCCCAAAGTTTTTAGACCCACAACAGTTATATTTACTGAACACATCCAGAATCAATAAATCATCCAACTAAGAGAGCGCCCCGTGAAAATTAACTTATATCATCTCAATTCTCGAAACTTGTTTTTACCTTACCCAATGAGAAGTATCTGATGGAAATGATGACCTCATCATTTACGGTTCGAAAAACCCCAAATTTTCTGAACTGAATAACCATCAATGTGCTTACAAAATCTTCACTTATTCTATTTACCTTCCCGACTTTCGTGAAATATGGACTCGAACATTTTCAATTTCTATTGCCCCAAATCTTTTTGACCCAACACTATCATATGTACCCAACATTCCCAAAATTAATAACTTTTTCAACTATGAGAGCCCTGTGAAAATGTAATTTATATCGTCTCCATTCTCGAAACCTGTTTTTACATTACCCAGTGAAAAGTATCCGATGGAAATGGTGACCTCATCATTTACTACTCTGAATATCCCTAATTATATGAACTGAAGTAAGGATCAATGCATTGACCAAATCATCATATATTCTATCTTCCTTCCCGAACAAGAATCCTCTCGTAGAGTATGGACTGATCATTTCCGATTCCTATAGCCCAAAAGTATTCAGACCCACCACCATCATATGTACCCAACAGTCCCGGAATCAATAACTTGCCCAACTATGAGATTTTGGTGGAAATATAACTTATGTCAGACCCCAAGTTTTCTGATCAGAAGTAACTATCAACGTGTTTACCATGTCATCACCATTCTCAAAACCTCTATCTACCTTTCACAATGGAAAGTATCCAATGGAAATGATGACCTCGTCATTTACGATTCCGAATTCCTCAAATTATCTGAACTGAAGTATTCGACACGTTTACCAAATCATCATCTATTCTACTTGCCTTCCCTAACTAGAATCCTCTCGTGTAATATGGGCTGAACATTCCTATTTCTATAGCCCCATGGTCGCGTAGGCTGGATTTACAGTGGTGGAAAGAGCGCCACCGGCAATAGGAATAAACTGATCAAGACGAGGGTTAGAGCCATCAAGAAATCCGAAAACGGAATGGGTATGAAAATAGAGCCAATTTGGTGGCGCCACAGAACAAAATTGGTTGAATCTAATTTGAACGGGAGAAAATTATGAATATTAGATAGTAGATAGAGCGGCGGTGAAGCCATGGTAGCGGAAGAGAGCGCCATGAAGGCTCTGATACCATGAAAGAAACACTTAGGGTTTCTGATCCA
Organism: Linanthus parryae; assembly: GCA_023055425.1. Classification (NCBI taxonomy): domain Eukaryota; kingdom Viridiplantae; phylum Streptophyta; class Magnoliopsida; order Ericales; family Polemoniaceae; genus Linanthus; species Linanthus parryae. Next base: position 101,829,276 of record JALGPY010000004.1, read on the forward strand.
CCACAATCATATGTACCCAACATTCCCAAAATCAGTAACTTGTCCAAGTAAGAGAGCCCCGTTGACCTGTACCTATTATCAACTCACTTCTCGAAACCTATTTTTACCTTACCCAATGAAAAGTATCTGATTGAAATGATGACCTCATCATTCATGTATTCTGTTTAATATATTCAAAACTACCATTATGAACATTTACCAAAAATTTATATATTCAATTTACCAAATCTTCACTTATTCTATTTACCTTCCCAAGCTAGAATCCTCTCATGAAATGTGGACTCGAAATTTTCAATTTCTATTGCCCCAAGTCTTTTTGACCCAACACTATCATATGTACCTAACATTCCCAAAATTAATAACTCGTTCAACTATGAGAGCCATGTGAAAATGTAACTTATATCGTCTCCATTCTCGAAACCTGTTTTTACATTACCCAATGAAAAGTATCCAATGGAAATGATGACCTCATCATTTGCTACTCCGAATACCCCTAATAATATGAACTGAAGTAAGGATCGATGCATTTACCAAATCATCATATATTCTATCTTCCTTCCATTTCCCAAATCATCATATATTCTACCTTCCTTCCCTAACTAGAATCCTCTCGTAGAATATGGACTGATCATTTCCGATTCTTATAGCCCAAAAGTTTTCAGACCCACCACCATCGTATGTACCCAACAGTCCCGGATCGATAACATTCCCAACTATGAGATTTCCGAAATATAACTTATGTCATTTCCATTCTCGAAGAATGTGCTTACTTTACCCAACGAAAAGTATCGGATTGAGATGATAAACTCATCATTTATGATTCCGAAGACCCCAAATTTTCTGATCAGAAGTAACTATCAACGTGTTTACCATGTCATCAGCATTCTCAAAACCTCTCTCTACCTTGCACAATGGAAAGTATCCGATGGAAATGGCGACCTCGTCATTTACGATTCTGAAAACCCCCAAATTATCTGAACTGAAGTAACCATCGACACGCTTACCAAATCATCATCTATTCTACTTGCCTTCCCTAACTAGAATCCTCTCGTGTAATTTGGGCTGAACATTCCTATTTCTATAGCCCCAAAGTTTTCAGATCCACCACAATCATATGTACCCAACATTCCCAAAATCAGTAACTTGTCCAAATAAGAGAGCCCCGTTGAAATGTAACTATTATCAACTCACCCAATGAAAAGTATCTTATTTTTACCTTACCCAATGAAAAGTTTCCGGTTGAAATGATGACCTCATCATTTACAATTCCGAAAACCTCAAATTTCTAAACTGAAATAACCATCAACATGTTTACCAAATCATCATCTATTCTAGTTTCCTTCGCTATCTATCGTGAAATATAGACTTGAACATTTCCAGTTTCTATTGCCCCATTTCTTTTTTACCAAACACTATCATTTGTAAATAAATTGTCAAACTATGAGATCCCCCCCCTGGAAATTAAACTTATATGATCTCCTTTCTTGAAACTTGTTTTCACTTGCCCAATGAAAAGTATCTGATGGAATTGATGACACCGTCATTTACGATTCGGAAAACCCCAAATTTTCTGAACAGAAGTTAACCATCAACCTGTTTACCAAATAATTATCAATTATATTTTCTTTCCCTAGGTAGAATCCTCTGGTGAAATATGGACTTGAACATTTTCAATTTATATAGCCCCAAAAATTTATGACCCAACACTATCACGTGTCCCAACATTCCCGAAATCAATAACTCGTATAACCAAGGGAGCTCCGTAGAAATGTAACTTATATTGTCTCCGTTCTCGAAACCTATTTTTACCTTGCCCAATAACAAGTATCTGATTGAAATGATGACCTCATCATTTATGATTTCGAAAACCCGAAATTTTCTGAACAGAAGTAACCATCAACGCGTTTACCAAATCATCATCTATTCTATTTGCCTTTCCTAGGTAGAATCCTCTAGTGAAATATGGACTTGGAACAATTCCAGTTTCTATAGCCCCAATTTTATAACCCAACACTATCATATGTATCCAACATTCCCGAAACTGGAATCTCATTCAAGTATGAGAACCCATGTGCAAATTTAATGTATATCATCTCCATTCTCGAACCCCGTTTTACCTTGCCTAATATAATTTATGCGATGGAAATGATGACCTCATCATTTACAATTTCGAAGACCCCAAATTATCTGAACTGAACTAACCATCCACAGTTTATCAAATCATCTATTCTATTTACCTTCCCTAACTAGAATCCTTACGTGGAATAATTCGTCCAAGAGCCCTGTGGAGATGTAACTTGTACCATTCACATTCTCAAAACCTGTTTTTACCTTACCTTATGAAAAATATCCGCCGGAAATGACCTCATCATTTACTATTACGAAATCCCCACATTATCTGAACTATCTGAACTGAAGTAACCAGCAACAAGTTTACCAAATCACCATCTATTCTATTTGCCTTGGCTAGAATCTCTCGTGGAATATGGACCGAACATTTCCAGTTTCTATGGCCCCGAAGTTTTCAGACCCACGACAATAAATCATCCAACTAAGAGAGCGCCCCATTTGTATAATCTCAATTGTCGAAACTTGTTTTTACCTTACCAAATGAAAAGCATTTGATGGAAATGATGACCTCATCATTTACGGTTAGGACAACCCAAATTTTCTGAAGTGAATAACCATCAACGTGTTAACAAAATCATCACGTATTCTATTTACCTTCCCTAGGTAGCATCCTCTCGTGAAATACGGACTTGAACATTTTCAATTCCTACAGCCCCAAATTTTTATGACCAACACTATCATGTATACCCAACATTTTCAAAATCAATAACTAGTCCAAGTATGAGAGCTCTGTGGAAACCTAATTTATATCATCTCCATTCTCTAATCCTGTTTTACCTCATCTTATAAAAGTATGCGATGGAAATGATAACCTGATGATTTAAAATTCTGAAAACCGAAAACCTCAATCTATCTGAACTGAAGTAACCATCAACACGTTTACCAATTCATCTATTCTATTTGCCTTCCCTAAGTAGAATCCTCTCATTGAATATGGACACAACATTTCCAATATATGTAGCCCCAATGTTTTCATACCCACCACAATCATATGTTCTCTACATTCCCGAAATCAATAACTGGCCCAATTAAGAGGGCCCGTGGAAGTATTAAATATGTAATTCTAACCCAGTGAAGAGTATCATTTGCAACTGATGACCTAATCATTTATGATCCGGAAAACCCCATATTTTCTGAAGTGAAGTAACCAGCAACGTGTTTACTAATCATCATCTATTCTATTTGCCTTCCTTAACAAGAATCCTCTCGAGAAATATGGACTTGAACATTTCCTATTTCTATAGCCCCAAATTTTTATGACCCCGCTCTATTTTTATGTACCCAACATTCCAGAAAGTAATAACTCGCGCAACTTAGAGAGCCCCGTGGAAATGTAAATTATCATCTCCTTATCGGAACATGTTTACCTTACTCAATGAAAAATATCGAATTGTAATTTCAACCTCATCATTTACAGTTTTAAAACCCCAAATTTCTGATCTGATGTAACTATCAAACAACATGTTTTCCAAATCATCATGTTTTCTATACGCCTTCCCTAGTATGAATCTGCTCGTGGAATAAGGACTCACTAAAATTTTCAAATCCGCTACAGTCCTATGTAACAGCCACAGATCACTATTTTGGCAGACTGATGCCACTGCAAGTAAGTCATGCCTTCTAGCTTGTGAGTTGTGATATGAATGGAACCAGGGTCTCCTCCTTGAAAAGAGATGAGGAGCTTCCTACTTGATTTTGGCTGGACTCGTTAACACACCATGGTTGCCTTGTGTAGCTTCATGATTAGAAGACTTAGCCATGAAAGAACAAAAGCTGAACCGAAGTTTGAAATAATCTGGCGAGTAGGATTTGACTCGTAACCAGAGAATATCAGGATCCTATACCAAATAAGCTGATGGAAAACTATTTGTATTTATAGGTAAAGGAAAGAACGGTAACTAAAGGCTAATCAATTTAACTCCTAAAATCAAGGCTAACTATATGAAATCTATTCAAATCATGTAAGCTATAATAGATAAATCATTCCAAACAAAACCACTTTGACTGCATCAAATCCGGGGCTGAATTTATGTTGATTTGATCTGTCAATAAGATTCATTGATAAATTTGGGTTTGATTCTGTGATCAGATAATGTGGTTATTTGTGTTTGGAGATCATTTTGTGCAAAATTGTAGAATGGTCGATGTTCAAGGTCGTTGATGATAGGTGTTTGGGGGTGGTTGATGTAATGTAAACAGCGACTTTGGATTGATATGATATGGATGGCAATGTAATGCAGCCATCGGTTTACTTGGTTGGTTATGGTAAATGTTCGGATGATGTAATGTGATGTGTCATTGATGACGGGAAGTATGGAAACAAATAAAGTATGATACGCGAAGAAATGGAACAGTTGGCAGGTCTAGTACACCTTTTTGTTTGTGAGCAACAATTGGATGCCTTTGGTTGTATTCAATTCCGTTGGAGAACGTGGAGATAGAGGGAAGTGAAATGCTCATTTTCTTGTTGCTTTTAAATTCAAAATGAGTTTATCTTCATGTTTGGTACAAATTCAGCTTATGCATTTACTTATTTTTGGATTTAGCCAAGGTTACACGGGTTTTTTTGGTGACTGTGGGCGATATAATAAGACCTGGGATGTTTGATAGGATATGAAAGCCAATAAAATGGGCTGGATAAGAAAATGAAAATAAGTACATTAAGAAGGAAGAAATGAGAAGTCAAGTGGACATAAAAGGTTTAGGTAATAATGAAACGGACAAGTGAGGTGTAATGAATATTTGGCAGGATGCCATGTTTATATCTTGGTGATTCTTTATATGTGGACAGGTTATGGAGATGCTGTTGGTGAGGGAAGGAGAGACAGAGATATGGTCGAGCTCCAGCTCTTTTTTAGGTTGTTGTCCTGATTGTAAAAGGTGGGCCAGGATAGTGTTTTTATGCTGGACTGATATCTCATGAGATACTTTTTGAAAATGACGAGATTGGTTTTGGGTTAATGTGGCTGAAAAGGAGTTTTAACATGGGGAAACACATATACACTACTGTAGGTTATAGGTTGCAAAATTGATGCTTGGATTTAGGATTTTTCGACGTCTGCATTGAGGATGTTGGGCACCTTGAGGTTTATTATGGCTGTAATATTGGATTTGTTCTCTCCGCCCAGAGTTTGAAATGCGGAATCTGCGCAGATATTTTCTATACCAGATTATGGTTATGTTGGTGGTAGTTCCGTTATATTTGATATTTTGGAATAGAAGGATTCGAGGAAGCTATTTCCAGATGTAAATTAAATTATAATTTTTATTGAGAAAGACAATTAGGTAATTTGGCGGAAGCGTGTATGATGTACTCCCATCTGAGTATAATATAGAGTGTTGTCTTGAAGTAAGAATAAGCTTACAAGTTTCGAGGTTAGCCTGGCCTTGTTCTTTTGGGTTTGGAGTTTATTTGTTGGTGACTTGGGCACACGACTTAAGTTTCCAGATGTAAATTAAATTATAATTTTTATTGAGAAAGACAATTAGGTAATTTGGCGGAAGCGTGTATGATGTACTCCCATCTGAGTATAATATAGAGTGTTGTCTTGAAGTAAGAATAAGCTTACAAGTTTCGAGGTTAGCCTGGCCTTGTTCTTTTGGGTTTGGAGTTTATTTGTTGGTGACTTGGGCACACGACTTAAGTTTGTCCATTAGGAATTACTTGTGCTATATTTCTAGAGAAAAGCAAAGGATCTGGACTGTAACATTTTTTCTTCCCTCGGTAGAATCCTCTCGTAAAATCTGGACTTGAACATTTTCAATTTCTTTAGCCCCAAAAATTTTTGACCCAACACTATCATTTGTCCAAACATTCCTTAAATCAATAACTTGTCCAACCAAGGGAGCCCCACAGAAATCTGACTTGTATATTGTTTCCATTCTCGAAACATATTTTTACCTTGCCCAATAGCAAGTATCCGATTGAAATGATGACCTCATCATTTATGATTTCGAAAATCCCAAATTTTCTGAACAGAAGTAACCATCAATGTGTTTACCAAATCATCATCTATTCTTATTGCCTTTCCTAACTAGAATCCCCTAGTGAAATATAGACTTGAACATTTCCAGTTTCTATAGCCCCAATTTTTTGTAACAACACCATCATATGTACGCAACATTCCCGAGGAATCTCGTTCAAGTATGAGAGCCCATGTGCAAATTTAAGTTATATCATCTCCCTTCTCGAACCTTGTTTTACCTTGCCTAATATCATGTATGCGATGGAAATGATGTCCTCATCATTTACAATTTTGAAAACCCCAAATTATCTGAACTGAACTAACCATCCACAGTTTATCAAATCATCTATTTTATGTACCTTCCCTAACTAGAATCCTTACGTGGAATAATTCGTCCAACTAAGAGTGTCCAAGAGCCCTGTGGAGATGTAACTTGTACCATTCACATTCTCAAAACCTGTTTTTACCTTACCTTATGAAAAATATCCGCCGGAAATGACCTCATCATTTACTATTACGAAATCCCCACATTATCTGAACTATCTGAACTGAAGTAACCAGCAACAAGTTTACCAAATCACCATCTATTCTATTTGCCTTGGCTAGAATCTCTCGTGGAATATGGACCGAACATTTCCAGTTTCTATGGCCCCGAAGTTTTCAGACCCACGACAATAAATCATCCAACTAAGAGAGCGCCCCATTTGTATAATCTCAATTGTCGAAACTTGTTTTTACCTTACCAAATGAAAAGCATTTGATGGAAATGATGACCTCATCATTTACGGTTAGGACAACCCAAATTTTCTGAAGTGAATAACCATCAACGTGTTAACAAAATCATCACGTATTCTATTTACCTTCCCTAGGTAGCATCCTCTCGTGAAATACGGACTTGAACATTTTCAATTCCTACAGCCCCAAATTTTTATGACCAACACTATCATGTATACCCAACATTTTCAAAATCAATAACTAGTCCAAGTATGAGAGCTCTGTGGAAACCTAATTTATATCATCTCCATTCTCTAATCCTGTTTTAAATTTATATCATCTCCATTCTCTAATCCTGTTTTACCTCATCTTATAAAAGTATGCGATGGAAATGATAACCTGATGATTTAAAATTCTGAAAACCGAAAACCTCAATCTATCTGAACTGAAGTAACCATCAACACGTTTACCAATTCATCTATTCTATTTGTCTTCCCTAAGTAGAATCCTCTCATTGAATATGGACACAACATTTCCAATATATGTAGCCCCAATGTTTTCATACCCACCACAATCATATGTTCTCTACATTCCCGAAATCAATAACTGGCCCAATTAAGAGGGCCCGTGGAAGTATTAAATATGTAATTCTAACCCAGTGAAGAGTATCATTTGCAACTGATGACCTAATCATTTATGATCCGGAAAACCCCATATTTTCTGAAGTGAAGTAACCAGCAACGTGTTTACTAATCATCATCTATTCTATTTGCCTTCCTTAACAAGAATCCTCTCGAGAAATATGGACTTGAACATTTCCTATTTCTATAGCCCCAAATTTTTATGACCCCGCACTATCATATGTACCCAACATTCCAGAAAGTAATAACTCGCGCAACTTAGATAGCCCCGTGGAAATGTAAATTATCATCTCCTTATCGGAACATGTTTACCTTACTCATTGAAAAATATCGGATTGTAATTTCGACCTCATCATTTACAGTTTTAAAACCCCAAATTTCTGATCTGCTGTAACTATCAAACAACATGTTTACCAAATCATCATGTTTTCTATACGCCTACCCTGGTATGACTCTGCTCGTGGTATAAGGACTCACTAAAAGTTTCAAATCCGCTACAGTCCCGTGTAACAGCCACAGATCACTATTTTGGCAGACTGATGCCCCTGCAAGTAAGTCATGCCGTCTAGCTTGTGAGTTGTGATATGAAAGGAATCAGGGTCTCCTACTTGATTTTGGCTGGACTTGTTAACACACCATGGTTGGCTTGTGTAGCTTCAGGATTAGAAGACTTAGCCATGAAAGAACAAAAGCTGAACCAAAATTTGAAATAATCTGGCGAGTAGGATTTGACTCGTAACCAGAGAATAGCAGGATCCTATACCAAATAAGCTGATGGAAAACTATTTGTATTTATAGGTAAAGGAAAGAACGGTAACTAAAGGCTAATCAATTTAACTCCTAAAATCAAGGCTAACTATATGAAATCTATTCAAATCATGTAAGCTATAATAGATAAATCATTCCAAACAAAACCACTTTGACTGCATCAAATCCGGGGCTGAATTTATGTTGATTTGATCTGTCAATAAGATTCATTGATAAATTTGGGTTTGATTATGTGATCAGATAATGTGGTTATTTGTGTTTGGAGATCATTTTGTGCAAAATTGTAGAATGGTCGATGTTCAAGGTCGTTGATGATAGGTGTTTGGGGGTGGTTGATGTAATGTAAACAGTGACTTTGGTTTGATATGATATGGATAGCAATGTAATGCAGTCATCGGTTTACCTCGTTGGTTATGGTAAATGTTCGGATGATGTAATGGGATGTGTCATTGATGACGGGAAGAATGGAAACAAATAAAGTATGATACGCAGAAGAAATGGAACAGTTGGCAGGTCTAGCACACCTTTTTGTTTGTGAGCAACAATTGGATGCCTTTGGTTGTATTCAATTCTGTTGGAGAAGGTGGAGATAGAGGGAAGTGAAATGGTCATTTTCTTGTTGCTTTTAAATTCAGAATGAGTTTATCTTCATGTTTGGTACAAGTTCAGCTCATGCATTTTCTTATTTTTGGATTTAGCCAAGGTTACACGGGTTTTTTTGGTGATTGTGGGCGATGTAATAAGACATAGGATGTTTGATAGGATATGAAAGCCAATGTAATGGGCTGGATAAGAAAATGAAAAAAAGAACATTAAGAAGGAAGAAATGAGAAGTCAAGTGGACAAAAAAGGTTTAGGTACTAATAAAAGGACAAGTGAGGTGTACTGAATATTTGGCAGGATGGCATGTTTTTATTTTGGTGATTCTTTATTTGTAGACAGGTTATGGAGATGATGTTGGTGAGGGAAGGAGAGACAAAGTTATGGCCGAGCTCGAGCTCTTTTTTTGGTTGTTGTCCCGAACGTAAAAGGTTAATCTGGATAGTGTATTATGCTGGACTGAGACCTCATGAGAATCTTTTTAAAAATGATGAGAATGGTTTTGGGATAATGTCGACTGAATAGGAGTTTAACATGGGGAAACTCAGATACACTATTGCAAGTTATAGGTTGCAAAATTGATGCTTGGATTCAGGATTTTTTCAATGTCTGCATTGAGGATGTTGGGCTCTTTGAGTTTTATTATGGCTTTAATATTGGATTTGTCCTCTGGGCCCAGAGTTTGAAATGTGGAATCGGCACAGATATTTTCCCTGATGCAGTGGCAAACCTTGAAATTTGTGATTTGAGGATATGGATTTAATGCTATATCACATTATGGTTATCTTGGTGGTAGTTCCTTTATATTTGATATTTTGGAATAGAAGGATTCGAGAAAATAAAATTTTAATTATTATCGAGAAAGACAATGAAGTAATTTGGTGGAAATGTGTAAGATGTACTCTCATCTGAGTATAATAAAGAGTGTTGTCTTTAAGTAAGAAGAAGCTTACAAGTTTCGAGGTTAGCCAAGTTGGCCTTCTTCTTTTGGGTTGTGAGTTTATTTGTTGGTGACTTGGGCACACGACATATTTTGTCCGTAATGAATTGCTTGTGTTATATTTCAAGAAAAAAACAAAGGATCTGTGTATGGAACATTTAAAAATTGAAGTGAGATGATTGGTTTTGTAGATGAGGCATAACTCTTAGTAACCATCAACAGTTTTCTAAATCATCTATTCTATTTACTTTCCCTAACTAGAATCCTTTCGTGGATTGATTCGTTCAACTAAGACCCCGAGAGCCCTGTGGAGATTAACTTGTACCATTCCCATTCTCAAAACCTGTTTTAGCGTTCGTAATTTAGACTATCCCATGGAAATGACAACCTCATCATTTTTGGATTCCGAAAGTCCCACAGTATCTGAACTATCTGAACTGAAGTAACTATTGACAAGTTTGCCAAATCATCATCTATTCTATTCGACTTCCTTGGCTAGATCTGTCGCGGAATCGTCTCGTGGAATATGGACTGAACATTTACAATTTATCCCTGAAGTTTTTAGACCCACAACAATCATATGAACTTAACATTCCCAGAAGCAATATATCGTCCATATAAGCGAGCGCCCCGTGAAAATCAAACTGATATTATCTAAATTCTCGAAACTTGTTTTTACCTTGGCAAATGAATTGTATCTGATGGCAATGATGACCTCATCATGTACGGTTAGGAAACCCCCAAATTTTCTGAACAAGAATAACCATCAACGTGTTTACCAAATCATCACCTATTCTATTTACCTTCCCTAGCTAGAATCCTTTCGTGATATGGAGTTGGAACATTTTCAATTTTTGTAGCCCCAATTTTTTTGACCCAATACTATCATATGTACCTAACATTCCCGAAATGAATAACTCTGTTCAACTATGAGAGCTATGTGGAAATGTAACTTATAACTTCATTCTCGAAACCTGTTTTAACATTACCCAATGAAAAGTATCTGATGGAAATGATGACCTCATAATTAGGACCCGAAAACCCCTAATTATCTGAACTGACGTAATGATCAACAAATTTACCAAATCATCTATTCTATCTTCCTTCCCTAAAGTATTCAGACCCACCACCATCATATGTACCCAACAATCCCGAAATAAATAACTTGTCCAACTAGGAGATTTCCATTAACATATAACTTATGTCATCTCCATTCTCGAAGACTGTATATACCTTACCCAACGAAAAGTATCCGATTGAGATGATAACCTCATCATTTACGATTCCGAAAGTCCCAAATTTTGTGAACTGAAGTAACTATCAACGTGTTTACCATATCATCATCGATTCTATCTGCCTCCTTCGATAGAATCCTCTTTTGAAGTATGGACTTGGACACTTCCAATTTCTATAGCTCCAATTTTTTGAACTAACACTTATCTTATGTACCTAACATTTTCGAAAGCAATAACTCTTCCAGATAAGAGAGCCCCATGGAAATGTAAACTCATATCATCTCCATTCTTGAAATCTGTTTTTACCTTACTCAAAGAAAAGTATCCCATTGAATTGATGACCTCATCATTTACAATTCCGAAAACCAAATTTTTCTAAACTGAAGTAATCATCGAGTTCACCATATCATTATCTATTCTATTTTCCTTCCTTAGCTAGAATTGTCTCCTGAAACATGGAGTTCAACATCCGAATTCTATAGCCCCAAACTTTTATGACCCACCACTATCGTATGTAGTATGTACCTAACATTCCCGAAATCAATAACTCGTGCAACTAAGAGAGCCCTGTGGAAATGCAACTTATATGATCTCCATTCTTGAAACTTGTGTTTGCATCACCCAATGATAAGTATCCGATGGAAATGATGATCATATCATTAGATTATGGTAAACCCAAATCATCTAATTGAAGTAACTATCAATGTGTTTACCAAATCATCATCCATCCTATTTTCCTTAACTAGAATCCTCTTGTGAAATGTTGACTTGAATCTTTCCCATTTCTATAGCCCCAATCTTTTTGACCCAACACCATCATATGCACCTAACATTTCTGATTCTAATAAATCATCCAACTAGGAGAGCCCCCTGTAGGAATGTAACTTATATCACCTCCACTCCCGAAACTTGTTTTTACCATACCCAATGAAAAGTATCAGATAGAAATGATGCCATTTACGATTCCGGAAACTCCAAATTTCAGAACTGAAGTAACAATATGTTTACCAAATTATCATGTATTCTATTTGCCTTCTCTAGAAAATTCTCGTGGAATATGGACTTGAACATGTCCAATTTCTCTAGTCCCACAATTTCATATCCACCACTATCATATTTACCTAACATTGCCGAAATCAATTACTTGTCCAACTAAAATAGTCCTGTGGAAATGTAACTTATATCATTCTAGAAGCCTCAGATATTGTGGACATAAGTAATCACCATATCGACTTGTGGCAAACATTGGCGAATCAAATTTGTGTAGCCTTATCTAAATAATATAGCGAAAATGTCAATTTGCAAAACCCCTTATTATTTGAACTAATAAACCCTACCAATACAAACAACAGAATTTCATGATTTCAATTTTCTAAAACCAGTTCGAACAAATCTCATGGAATGATGACCATTATCATCTCCATTAACGTAACTGGTTTTTACCTTACCCAATGAAAAGTATCCGATGGAAGTGATGACCTCATCATTTATTGTACCGAACCCCCAAATTTCTGAACTGAAGTAACTATCAAACAACGTTTTTACTGAATCATCATGTTCTCTATTTGCCTTTTATTTTGAATCCTCTCATGGAATAAGGACTGACCAAAATTTCCAAACCCACTACAGTCACATTTAACGGCCACAGATCACTATTTTGACAGACTGATCCCACTGCAAGTAAGTCATGCCTTCTAGCTTGAGAGCTGCGATATGAATGGAACCAGGGTCTCCTCCAGGAAAAGAGATGTGGAGCTTGCTAGTTGATTTTGGCTGGACTCGGCAGACACGCCATGGTTGCCTTGAGTAGCTCAAAATTAGAAGACTCAGCCTGAAGTTTGAAATAATCTGATGAGTAGGATTTGACTCAGAACCAGAGAATTGCAGGCTATAATACCATATGAGCTGATGGAAAACAATTCGTATTTATAGGCAAAGGAAAGAACGGTAACTAAAGGCTAATCAATTCAACTCCTAAAATCAAAGCTAACTATATGAAAATCTATTCAAATCATGTGAGTTCTAATAGAAAAATATTTCCAAACAAAACCACTTAAACTGCATCAAATCGGGGCTGAATATATGTTGATTTGATCTGTCAATAAGATCAATTGATAAATTTATGTTTGTTTCTGTGATCATATAATGTATTTATTTGTGTTTGGAGATCATTTTGTGCAAAATTGTAGAATGTTCAAGGTCGTTGTATCATCATTGGTGTTTGGTGGTGGTTGATGTAATGTAAATAGTGATTTTAGTCTGATATGATGTGGATTGCGAAGTAATGCAGTCATCGGTTTACTTTGTTGGTTATGATAAATGTTCGTATGATGTTTCAAATGATGACGGAAAGATTGGAAACAAATAAAGTATAATCCCCGGAAGAAATGGAACAGTGGTTGGAGGTCTAGTAAACGTTTTTGTTTGTGAGCAGCAATTGGATGCCTTTGGCTGTATTCAATTTTGTTGGAGAACGTGGAGATAGAGGGCAGTGAAATGGTCTTTTTCTTGGGTTGCTTTTAATTTCAGAATTAGTTCGCCTTCATGTTTGGACAAGCTCAGCTCATGCATTTACTTCTTTTTGATTTGGCCAAGGTTACACGGGGTTTTTTTGGCGGTCGTGGACGGTTGATGTAATAAGACCTAGGATGTTTGATAGTATATGAATTACAAGGGAATGGGGTGGATGAGAAAATGAAAAAGGGACATTTAGAAGGAAGAAAGGAGAAATCAAGTGGACAAACAAGGTTTGGGTAATGATAAAAAGGACAAGCAAGGGGTACTGAATATTTTGCAGGATGGCAGGTTCATATTTTGGTGATTCTTTATTTGTGGACAGGTTATGGAGATTTTAGGGGTCACCAACGTATCTTTGTTCCAGTCCTAGACTTTCTTTATCCTTGTTTTGAAGAGTCTGGGGGGAGGGGAGATTAGCCTAAACTATCAATTTTGCAGAATCAAAATGAGGAGTGACAGAAACAAATCCATGTCATTTGTGTACAAAAACTGGTCTAGACACTCTTGCGACGATGAGCCCGCTTTAATAGATCTTCATCTAGTGGAGACATCTCTACGTGCATTTGTGGTTAACGCCATTCTTATATGTGATCGGTTTCTAAATCAAGGGTTATGGAATCTAGAGCTATGGGGAGTTATGTATTTATTTTACGATTTTCTCCGTCGAAGAGGATATCAAAAGGTGGAATGAGGAATAGATTCGTTTTTATGTTTTGACTGACATAGATGCGATGGATCGGGGTGACGCAAACTTCGTGAGGAGTGTTGAGGGTGAGGATGATAGAGGTTGGCTCTTTTATGGGTTCGGTTGCTCGTATAGTGAATTTGGCACAGTAAAAGTCAAAAGGGTTTTGTTGTTAAGGATGGTGATAGGTGTTCAAGATCTTTAACCGGTTAGCTAACTCTCAAAGAACGTTGAATTTTACTGTCTGAGTTGAGTAGGTAGAGTTAGCTTTTGCTGGGGAGGAGGCTGGGCACGCATATCAATCTGCTGAATCGCTCGTATGATATTTTTGTCATGGTGCTTATTTTTAAGTTAGAATACATTTCACTGTGTGTTTTTCTGCATTTGATAATGTTATTTTAGTAGATAGACAGATTTTGGATGCAGTTCTGACAGTCAGATCATAGGTTGTTAAGAGGAGGTGGGTTGGAATTCTTTATTAATGGGACTTTGAGAAGGTGTAAGATCATGGGAACTGGCGGTTTCTGGTTTATCTCCAAGGGATGATGAGTTTTAGTCATTGGTGGATAGGTTGTATTTATGCTTGTACTTCTTCGGTTAAGCTTTCCATTCTTGCAAATGAACTCCTTATGGGGGTTTTCACCCTTATAACTATATACCATGGTGATGAGGGCTCTTAGTAAGATGCTAGAGAGAACATTTGAGGGAGGGGTTTTCACATCGGTCAGTACCGGGTACTAATATTTGATTTGTTATCCATTTTAATTGGTCCTTAGTGTTGAAATGGTTTTGGAGGTTTGGACTGGAGCGGTAAAGCTTGTGGAGGAAAGTTATTGATGTAGCTTTTCAGGAAAAGAAGGTTGGTGCTTTAACACTGTTTTTGAACTTTTTGGATGTGGTTTGTGGATGGGCAGCTAGTTGGGATCTTTTTGCGAGGAGAGGTTTTAGGGAACTATATCCGTTTTTGGGGGGATCAGTGGGTATTACTGTCCCGGCCCAGCAACTTCTTTATTATGCAAGTGTCGAAGTTCATATCAAGACAGGGCTATCTCTCTCTCTCTCTCTCTCAGACACTCATCCTAGTTGACCGGGAATATGTAACTCGAAAGAAGTGTCTGCGACGTACTGCCTTTGAGATTAATGTTTCTTTCAGTAAATGCCTAGACGACCTGAGGCGAAAGACGTGTCTAACTACGCACGTGATAGCCCAGCATTAGTAGTAGTAGCAGCAGCAGCATAAAGTATCATGCAGCATAAGTACTATGCTTTAGGCGGGCTTAGCCTAGAAATATACCCTTTCAGATGCGCCTAGGCGACAACCTTTGACAACTATGATTTTCACTAGAACAGAATTTAGGGGGAACTAATATTACTTGGCTAAAGAAGTTGGATAAAGAGACTGTAATTTTTATTGAGATATCTATAATGTGGTTTTAGCTGAGGATGAGAAGTGTTGTGGGCTGAGTTGACAGGAAAATTGAGGAGAAAGAATCAACGAGAAAAAAGAGAAGGGACATTTACTTTGCCTCTGCCTGGCTTGGTATTCTTTTCAATAGCCCTGAACTTCAGCGCTAAGGAAGCAAAGCTGGAATAGGCATTTGAGAAGATAAGATATATATATTCGATTTTGTTAGTTTTCTTCCATCACTCTTGAATTCATCTTTGTAAGTTGCTGCTGATGTTAAGAACGTACTTATTTGGTTATTTGGTTGTTTAGTATGATTGATAGGGGATATTCATGACGGGACATGTTTGAACTTGTCGGAACTGCGACAGGACCTAGTCTTGAAGTTTTTCATCCTGATCAGACGACACTGGTTCTTAGGCTTATGCAGGTTGTGGAAAGATTCTCAGGTTTTTGAACTGAGATAAGGTTGTTAAGATCAGATACAATTTGTAGATAAGATCTGATAAGATTTTATTTGGTGATCATCAGATCATATCAGATCTGTTTAGATATATTTTATTCTGATTAGGATAATTTGTACTATGTATATATATGTTTATCAGTTTATATCCCTCAAGGAAAAATATAGAACATAAACACATTTCTGTATTCTGGTTTCATGGTATCAGAGCTTAATAGCTACGGAGAATAATGAGGTAGGGAGAAGGAGTAAAGGAAATGAATTGTTCGGAAGACTACATTTCCGAGTGGAAAGGAAAGGCAGAAGTTCGTATCGATTTCTAATTCCCTTGCCTTGTTAGCATGTTCGACTTCCCATTATTCAGGTAGAAGAAAGAACGTATATGATTGGTTCAAGGGTTTCATGTACATAGAGTGTGAGTACATCTCCTGACTTAAAATTTTATGCTTGTAACTTCTCACGGATTTATATGATTGATTTTGGGTGTGGCTTAATTCTGACATAGATACTGTAACTAGCCCGAGGTTCATTTGAAATGCCCGTGGTTGAAAGTCACAAAAAATGCACGAGATTGCGGGAAAATTCCCTTTAAGAAATTCACTTAAATTCTTTGGTTTAATTATAGCCTACTGTTTGGGAGAATGTCGGAGTTGGTTAGGGTTCTCAATTGGCCAGCCGTTGGTGTGGTTGTAGGGGTGCAACTTGGACGGGCTGAATTTGAGCAACCCGGATCCAGCTCGAACTAAAATTGGGTTTGGGACTGGTCCGGACAAAAGTTTGCTGGCTGAACTGTAATTAGGGTCAGAGTTTTGGCTCAAATTTCAACTGTGTAAGCAATACCCCAGTATTTAATTTAGGGACCTATGATAGCATATTTGAAATGAATCTACTACTTATGTCTTCTAATTAGTAGAAATGTTTTCGACATTGTTTGTGTTCTTGAAATTGTTGATTTGTTTTCTTCAATCTATATTTTTTATTTGTTGTTATTAAGGCAAAATTGTACCACAGGTACCCAAAGTTTGTCTTTGTCGGCAAGTGGGTACCCAAACTTTAAAACCATGCAGTCACGGTCCCAAACTTTAAAAATTCGTTGAATTGAGTAGCCTTCTGTTAATTTTCCATCTATATTGGACATAATAATGTAAAAAGACTATTGTACCCCTCATGTTTACCCTCATTGTTTTAAAATAATTGCAAGTTTTACTAACAAATCCAAAAAATATCAACCTCAAAAAAATATCAACCTAGAAAAATCCAACAAATATGAAAAATAGTAAAATTTATATTAAATAATTCAGATATAGGTAATATAATGTCATATATTTCATCAAAATAAAAAATCTACATATTTTTACATCATTTCAATATACAAATTTGTTTTCATTAACATATGTCTGTCCATCTTAAAGTCATAATTTCACATGTATTTTTTAATAAAACCATAAAGTACAAGTATCTTTGTACATTTTAAGAACCGACACCATAGTTGACACGTGACATTCTTGAATAGTTTTTAATGTAAAGATCTGTATTTTACATGCAAATATATGTACGCTTGTTATTTTTATAAAAATATATGACATTATACTTGTATATATATATATAAATATCTGAATTATTTTAGTATTTATAGTATTTATAATATTTATAGTATTTTTTTAAATTAAAATTTTAGTATTTATAATATTTTTTGGATTGTTTCGTAAAGCTTGCAATTTTTTTAAAAAACAATGGATTAGAATGAGGGTACAATAGTATTTTTACATTATTCCGTCCAATATGGATGGAAAGTTAACGGAAGGGTACCCAATTCAACTTTTTTTTAAACTTTGGGACTGTGACTGCATGGTTTTAAAGTTTCGGTGCTCGTGGTGCAATTTTGCCTATAAATAAAGATAATTTTGATGCTCCAAAATGAGTAAATTTCACTTACACCCCCTCACTTGTATATGATCTTCATTTACACCCCTTCTAGTTTGAAAAACTTAACTAACACCCCTCATAACTACCAAACCTGTTGTCACTTGTATTCACTCTTTTAGTGAATATACTGGATTTACAACCAGATGACCACATTTATGTGAAACAGACATTGGTCAAACCACGTGTTAGAGTTTCTGGAAATAAACCTTATGCTGACCATAATGCTCTGATTTCTAATTTAGAAGCTAAGGGCCTCTGATTTCAGTAAACAATTGTGGATATTGATTCTTGGTGGGGTTTTGGGTTTGGGATTAAGTGCTCTTTCTTTCTGGGTAGATGTTGCAACTTTTGAATTAGATCGGATTTCCCCATCATTTCTCAAGGGAGGCCTGATATTTTTAGTGTGAACTGGTTTTAGGAATTGGTATAATTATTGTTGGCTGTGAAACGACAACAGAAACTATTAGGCTTAGGGCCTCTTGTTTTGGACGTTTTACTTCCACATTCTTCTGTTGGCTTTTGTTGTTGGCCAACTCTACTGTTTATGAGAGGATAGATGACACAACCACCCCTGAGGTATGACCAATTACCCTGGTGCTTGGATAGTACTCCAAACCACCCTTGTAAGTGACGTTGACTAAAAGAACATGTAGAAAGGCTGTTTTATCCCCTTTACTTAATCTCTGGTCTCAATCCTCTCTCTATTGCAGCTCCACATATCACGATCCACAGAACAATCTTGAATCAATGATCTAGTAGAAATTAAGAGGCTATCAACTTGGGAAGGGGAAAAGGAGTCGTTGGTTCCTCTCCGATGGCAGGGTTAACTGAAATGGGTGTTCGCGAGGCATTTGGGTTAGAGACTAACAGAGAGTCTGATGTTGGCATTTGATAGTGGATGCAATAGCGGTTGTTGCTGTGGTGTTGTAGATTGTAAAGAGAAAGGAGGGTGGTTGTGGTGATGTTGGCATTTGATGGTGGGTGGCTTCTCTAGTGAGTCTGATTTGTACCAGACTCAACCAAGCAAAACTTGTGAATTGAAATTGTCGATTTGCGGGTGTGAATTTGATTGGTAGTGAAGGGGCGGTTGGGTCTCGAGTTGGTGATTAGGACTTTCAATGGAAGTATCTGTTCATGAAAATGTTTGATGGTGTTGATATTGGATGGATTTGGCTGCGAGAGCAAGCGGTTTTGGTGGGGATTTGGTGGTGGATGCTGTTAAAAACTTCAAAAAAAAAAAAAAAAAATGCCCGAAGACCACATTTGGCTGTTGAACCTCCCTTTCCACTAAACAAGGCTTGGAGCCATTGTTTCATGGCCGAAAATGCCTGCAGCAGACTCCTTTAACTGACTATGGCCTGCCTATACCCGACAAGGGGTTTCACTCCGGTAACTGTGGCCTTTCTGAAAACATGTTTTATCTTATGAAACGTTCCTTTTCTTTGTTAGCATCCATGGGGCATAAACATTTCACTTAATATGCTGTTAGCATGATGATATTGTCAATAGTGATGTTCGTGCGCGATTTGCATGTGAAATTGATAATGAAAGTGGAAAGATAAATGGTTGGGTTAGCTAGAAGGGATTGCACATCCCTTGGGTGAAAGACCCTGAACGCATTGACATGAAGCCCCTATCTGAACGTCTCCATTGTCAACAAGAATTACAAACCCCCCCCCCCCCCCCCCCCCCCACAAAAAAAAAACAATAAAAAAAAAAAAAAAAAAAAATCCCAGAGATTCAAGAGCACTCCTAGTGTACATCCTTCCCAAGTACTAGGCTTAGCGCATCCCTCAGATGAGATTGTGCCTAAAAGTTCTTCCAGTACAGACAACCCATTTCAATCTAAATATTGCAAATATTTACAGACTTATAAGGGTTCGAATGCCGACCATGTCATTCACAGTTTATCTATAGTCGGCTTCCACATGAAAGCCATGAACACTTTCAGGCGCCTATTAGAGCTGGTTCGCCAAACCAAAGATTAACTGGCCAGCGACCTTCAATCCAATAGTCCATGATCGGCCTTAAGAAAGAGATGAGAGGCATAGGTGAGGCTCTTCATAAGCTGAATGGGCGCTTATATCCACTGTAAAAACAGCCTCAAGCCTTAGAGGCTCCTTCATCAATCCTTGCCTCCGCAATCGATGCCCCTGGACCTGCTATCTCTACCATTTCCCCATTCTCCAGCGGCAGTGTTATGGAGCATTTGGGTTACAGACTAACGGAGAGACTGATGTTGGCATTTGGTAGTGGGTGCAATAGCTGTTGTTGCTGTGGTGTTGTAGATTGTAAAGAGAGAGGAGGGTGGTTGTGGTGATGTTAGCATTTGATGGTGGGTGGCTTCTCTAGTGAGTCTGATTTATACCAGACTCAACCAAGCGAAACTTGGTGGTTGAATTTGTCGATTTGCAGGAATGAATTTGATTGCTAGTGAAGGAAAAGTTGGGTCTCGGGTTGATGATTTGGAGCTTTGAATGGAAGCATGTGTTCGTGAAAATGGGTGTTGGTGTTGATATGGGATGTGTTGGTGTTGGTGGGGATCTGGTGGTGGGTGTTGTAAAAAAACGTTCTAAAAAAAGTGCCGAAGACCACCTTTGGCTGATGCGCCTTCCTTATCCACTAAACTCAGCTTTGAGCCATTATCTAAGCGCCGAAAACGCCCGCTATAAACTCATTTACCCAACCCTGACGTGAAGCCCATATCTCAACTTCTCAACAAGAGCACTCCTAGCGTGCATCTTTCCCAGGTAATATAGGCTTAGCGCATCCCTCCGATGAGTACATGTCGTCAGACTCGACACATTCTTCTTACAGATCAAGGGTCACTACATTTCTCCGATGAGATTGTACCTCAATTTTCTTCCAGTACAGGCAGCCCATATTTCAATCTAAATCGAGCAAATATTTACAAAATTTTAAGGGCTCGAAAGCGGATTTTGCAAAATATATTCAACATGCAACCAACTCCTTCTACCTAACGTCCCTAGGTCAGATTCTGACCCCTCTTCTGATGAATATGTGCAACAACCATTTATCACCAATTGTCCTCCAGTTTCCTCAGCCCATTCATTTGCCACATCCATACCTGAAGCTTCTGCCACCCACTTTGAGGCTGAAGCTGGCTGTTCTTCATTCAGGCATATTATACCTTGCACGTTCCCATTATCACAACCCCAACTCCGAACACCATCCCCATACTCTTTGTGGGTGAGGGTTACTGTTGTATTTTTCTTGAAAGTGTAACTGTGGAAGACATAGTGGTATCTAAAACCCTTGTATATAAAGAGGATAAGCCTCTTCCAGGCAGGCGCCAGTTTGGCTACACATCAGCAGCGTCCGCAACCGGTCAATTGCATTATTGCCTTTGTGTTTTTGCTTTAACTACTTGACTAGCCAACAGTTGCTTCTTGTAATTTAGTTGGTTTCTTCCTCTGGGAAGTACTGGGGTTGCCTCTGGTTCTGTTCACCCACACGCACGAAGTGGTTTTCAAGAGAAGAAGCTCAGTGAGGGCTTCAAAGAGAACCCGCGACGGTGGCGGTGGAGCTTCCAACCCAAGACGCACACACACACTCTCTCTCTCTCTATTGCATTTCCTGGCACATTAAGGTCGTTCTCACCGGAAACAACTGGAATATGTCTGTGCGTGTTGGTCTTCAAGGTTCTTGTTGAAGACCAACAAGTAAGAATCATCTCTCAAACAGAACTACACTTTGCGTATACCTTGGCAT
Organism: Linanthus parryae; assembly: GCA_023055425.1. Lineage (NCBI taxonomy): Eukaryota > Viridiplantae > Streptophyta > Magnoliopsida > Ericales > Polemoniaceae > Linanthus > Linanthus parryae. Next base: position 101,850,997 of record JALGPY010000004.1, read on the forward strand.
AGTATCATTTAGGAATGCAACTGCACCATGTAGACATTTGCATTATTCTGTAAAGCTCACTATTGCCATAATGAATTCTTCAGCATATTGGCTTACTGGTGATACGACTTCCGTCCAGCTAAACCACCTGTACATCATAAACTAGCTTCCAAGGAGCACAGGATGTTGCCCTTAGATATGAAACTAAATCATGAGACTATGAAATCCATTATCTAGCTCAAAAGGAACTCTGAATTGATGCAATACATCTCATTAGATCTTGGTAGCTCCATCACGGTTCATGATTGTAACTTCAACAATAAAAAAGAAAAACCCTAATTTATCAATTATAGTGTGTTCATCTTTGCAATACGTCTTGACGCTTACGATTGCAGTTTATGCATTTGCTAAGAACCATAGATCGTCTATTCTGACTATCTAGATTTTACAGGACGCGGATACATTGATGTGTACAGACCGGGCAATTGATTTGATTGTGCTCCAAGGAGTCGCGAAAGGAGGATGTCGGAAGCTTGCTCAATCATTGCCTTGAAACAATATACAGGTATAACTAAGCACTCTCTACATTTATGTTAATTTGCTCCGCCGTCGGATGATACCAACAGTGTTTGCAATAGTTGTATGTAGTATAATGTTTGGTCCAAACTTCAGAGTTTTGCAATTAGAATCCGCCTCAGGCAGGCTACTCGTCCTAAAAAGCGCAAAAAAATCGATTAGAATGGTTGAAACAGAGGCTAACTTTCACTTTTGGGGGAAAGAAAAAAAAGTAACAAGGTAATAATTTGATATCATAGACTGCAGACAATAATAACTAAGATTTCAGGGCAATCACTTTGGAGCATGACTTGAAGTTTAAGTAGCCCTTATATTTGCCCCATGCTATTCAGCTCACCAAATCCTCATGAACCAGATCTTCTTCTGCAAACTTACCTGCATTATAAAATTCTTAAGAACCATTCTTTTAGTAGTCTTATGAATAATTCGAAATGGGAAGAAATAAGACTGTTGTCGGTGGATAAATGTCCTTTACGTTTTAACTGTACATGGGTACATATTTTATGGGTCTTATGATGAATTTTTTCAGCAGATTTACTTGAGTATGTTTACCATTTATGTCGAATATATATATATATATATATATATATATATATATATATATATATATATATATATATATATATAGTGTGGACATAAGAACTTCTAATATATTTAGAACTCATGCTTTAACTTCAAAGTTCATAAATTAAGAAATATGTCATCAATTATGATACTAAAAAATCGTCATTTTGTTCTTTTGCTTCTCTTCCAACTTGCACTTTCATATTTGTAGCGAATTAATTTTTGTTGACGTATAGATATGTAAAACTGAAATCAGTTGTTGCGATGTCGGCCCAGAAATTTGTCTACTTGTTTGTGAACAAATTTTGGTTGTTGATGCTGAGTTTGTGTTATTACTTACATGAAATACTTCTCTGATTATGCAGCTTTCTGTTACCGTCACTACACCAGATGTAAATACAACAATACACTTATGGAGAACTACGATATGAAGTCCATTTTGTATCCAAGGGTGGCAGATTTTGTGGCTTCTTTTTTATGTAACTATTGTTTGGACTATTTGGACTACAGACTTTTTATGTAACTATTATTTGGACTATTTGGACCACGGACTCGGAACGTTGTTGACGTATGAACAAATGCTTGTTATTTAGCATCCGATAGTGGTTATGCCTTTTCTTGTATCTAAGTATTGCTTAGCCTATGTGCACTGTAATACGATTATTTGGAACATCTGATATTGGTGAAATTAGACTGTCACAATTTGATGTGTAGTATGATATGGTTATTAAACAGGTTAACATAGGTTGCCGAATGCTCCAATTTTGCGGTGAACTATGGCGAATTCTTAAATTTTTATGTTAAGCATGATTCGAGTTAAAGTAACATGAGCTAAATTAGATATAACTAGCCGTTCGCGGGTTCTCATGCACTTACAATTCCAAAATCATGGTGGTTAACAGTAAACATGACCGTGTTGCCACATTGAAAATAATACAAATCAATTTCTTTGTTCACTTGCGAATTAGTACCTCTCTTTTATTTGAATATGATAGTGCATAAGGAACATAACAGAACCCTTCAATTAATATTATTTTGTATTAAGCATATGTTTCCTTCTACATTTAAGTGGTTGTAACATAGAATATTTAACAATTTTTTTGTTAGTTGATGAACATAATATTCCTTCATTTGTAAGAAATAAGTTGCTCCAGAATATTCTTTTAAGATATATTCTTTTGGAAAAATAGTAGCCAATTTCAGAGGCTTTACTACTTTTTATTTTTAAGTCGTTCATTTATTACATAAAAATGCAATTAATTTAAATTATTAAAATTAAAAAACATAAAAAAAATGGATATTCTGAGTTAGCTGTGTATTAACAAATAAGTAGTTGTCTATTACTCTATTAAAATAGTTATTTATTTTTCATAGTTAAATTTGTAAAAAACATATATAACATAAGGTTTTTTTTGTAACATGATAATTGTTCTCAGTGAATATATATGGTTAGAATTTCATTTTTAATATAGAATATATTTTTTATTTATTTGTTACACTTCTTGGGATGTGTAATAAGACAGTCAATTGGTACAACTATTGCATCTTTTAAATGTTTGAGTTATTTTCAGAATTGTTGATAGTTATATAGAAGTTAAGAAGATTTTACTTGTTATCCAGTACCTATCTATATTATAAAATAATATGGTTTAACTAACTCATGGTTTTCAACTGTTAGATTAAATCAACTCCATCCCCACCGTTAAGATCTCACATACTTATTACATTTCTAACTACCCACTCTCCTTGGACATCCCTAACTACTCACTCTCTTTGGGCATCCCTAACTAATATGAGAGTATTTTTCTCAACTACATCACTAACTAATAGGAGATAGGTTGTGAGTGATTCCCACATCCATTTATAATGCTCATCCCATATTTGGAAGTTGTTCTTTTTTTTTTCTTTTTTTTTCACCACATTTGTAAATATATTTTTTGGACAACACCTCTAAATCTATCTACCTTATATAAAAGAAGAGTTGGCAGTTTACTGTTCACTGGCTGATTAGCAAATGATATGTAGCTCTGCCTCTTCTTCCTACTTTACGGCTGTGTTGGTTTGGTATTTATGTAATTAATGTGTTGGGGGATGACATTTCTTCTTGCTGGCTACTGTTCATTTGGGCATCGTTTGAAAATTACCCTTCTGCCCTTGACTTTACTTCAAATCAATGGTTAACTATTACCAGTTGAAAGGAGGGGTATTTGTGTCTATACCGTTCACCCATCGAAGGGTTCCAAGAGAAGGAAGCTGTTGTTACAGTTTGGAGAAAGAGACAGAGAAGAAAGAGAGAGCGAGAGACTGCGGGAAGAAGCGGTGGGTAGGGATTCCCACAAATTCAGAGGGTTCAAAATTGATGCTTCCCTGCCGGAGATTGAAGAGACGCAAAGGAACAGGGAGATTTAGAGCAGCATTGATAGGGTTCTGGCCTTCTGGATTCACTCTCGTTAACTAAATCGAAGGTACGAACCTTCAAAGTCTGTTTTTGTTCTCACCAATTTCGATTTACCTTCACATGCATGTTGATTTTTGTTTAATTCCGAGGTTCATAAACCCTAGTCATTTAAAAACAAACACCTCTAAAATCAAGAACTATCCAATTTAGGGATAGTGTAATACCCCGTTTAATTGCTAGATTATTTAGGAATTATTTTAGTAACAATTTTATCGTAAACATACACTATTAGAATAATATAATGTTACATTATTAATAGAACTAGCAAACCGTCCGTACATTGCACGGAAATGAATATGCGGTAGAAATAAACTAACGATCACCTTAATATGATCGAAATGTGTCAAAGTAAATAGTACAAAAGTTGTTCATCTCTTATGTTCATTTATTATATATGTAAATTTATTTTTAATATAAATTCATATATTATCATATATGCAAATAATATAACCAGAGAATATCATATAAAACCGGTAATTTAATTCAATTGAAAATATGAGAGTACCATTTAGTGATTTCGCTCTGTACAGTTTCACTCTTAAAAGTCATTTCCAAGTGTCAAGTCTGACTTATATCTCATGCTCCTATGAATCAAGTCTCCAAACGATATCTCCAGTTTTCCTTCATTCTTCATTTTGATAATACAAAACAGAGCGGTCTCCAACAATCAATCTAGATATCTTCATTTGTCAATTTTTGATGAATGGGGGTGGTGATTTATTCTTCTACCTATCTAGTCAAACTCTTCAAATCCCAGTAACAATAAACTCACAATCTAAATATTTCTTTGTGTATATATTATATTATATATACGTATATATTATAGCAGAACATAGTATACCTCCGTCACTTTTGAAATTTGGACTCTCCTACAGTTTTGTTCATTTGTTGAATTATTATCTCGTATCATTTTTAAATTTGTCCTATACTGATGAAGAACAAATATTATTTTTTGGAAGATAATTACCGGTTTGAACTAATAAGAGTTTTTTTTTTAGGAACTAACTAATACCACTCTGTTTCCTCTCTTTCTCTCCCTATTAACATTTTCACTCGTAGTTGGGTCACTTTGACCCGGAATTTGGATGACAAAATAATGTAATTTTTAGATAATTTTTTCATGGTATTGTAGATTAACTCTTATTCTACAACACCATGAACGGATTGTCAAAAAATAGGTTTGTTTTGCTATCCAAATCATCGGGTCAAAGTGACCTAGTGAATAATGGTAAAAGTCAAACGGGGAGAAAAAGAAGAAACAGAGTGGTAAGAGTTTGGATGCCATTTCAGTTCTACGTACAGTGCTTAAGATTTCAAATTGTGGTTGTAATTTGATCTTTTTTTTTAGTCCAGATACTATTATAAATTTTTATTTACTTATAAAGAACATGTTTTTATATTAATAGTTTCTTTTTAAATGATCATATAATGGGTAAACTGATTTTTAAAAAAGACCAATGTAAAATATATTTTTTAGTTAAAAAAGAAGAACATTGTAAAATATATTTTTTAGTTAATTAATAGTTATTTTCTTTTTCTTTTTTTTTTGAGTGATTTAATAATTATTTTCTTAAATTTGTAGATACAAATAGATTTTTCGTCCTTAGTGTTTATCCTTTTTTTCTTGAGATTCTTCAGATGAAGATCACCTTTTTGAATTTTGATCTTCTATGTTTCCTATAACTTATCTCTTCATTTAAAAGATCTGGACCCTATCATCCTGTAAATATGTCCATTTCTCCGATACTGTTTTCTTCTCTCATTAGATTTTGATCAAGGCATGCAGGGACGCACATGTTTATGGGCCAATTTTTTGTATTTGCCCTCTTCCACTATTTTTCAACAATGTTAATTTATGATTCTAAAAAAAAAAAACAATGTTAATTTATGAGTATCTAGCTTATCCCTTTATCTTCAACCTCACTTGAACAAAAAAAAAAAAAATCTAAAAAAAAATACTCTCGTTTTAAAAATAATTATTCACAACTTTAAAAATTGGACGCAACTTATCTGAATAGCTTCATACTTTTTTTTTTTTTTTTTTTTTGAGATAGTCCAACTCTTAGATGTATAAATATATTAAATAAGTAGATAAATCAGGCCTCATGTATCTTGTTCTTTTTTCTTGACAGAAATGTATCTTGTTCAAAAGTTGCCCCTTTATAACTTAAATTTTTAAGAAAAGTAAATAAAATCAAATCTTACTTATTTATATTTTCTGAAATTTGCCACAGTTTTCTTCTTCGTTCAAATCCAATAAAATGCATACCTTCAAGATAATGAAAGAGAAACCAGATTAGAAAGCCTGCAAAAGAATATAAAAACAGCTGTCAATAGAAATCTAAATGAGGGAGTCGCGCAAGTTTTTTTTTTGAAACAGTAAGATTTTCATTGCTCGGGAAATATTTCCACAGTTTACACTTGACCTTCTAACACAGTTTGGGAGACAACCAACCCAAACTTTGGAGTTACTAATTCATAACCCATTCTAGCAATTTGATCAGCAAATGTAATCAGCAAGTGTAATCAGTTAATCACTGCTCTTGGACACCAGCTAATGATCACATCGTTGAAACTGTTGAGAAGGGTTCGGCAGTCTTGGATGATCAAACCAAAACAAGAATTGTCGCATAACTTATGTATCGAGAGGATAAAACTAACTCTTCACATGAGAGCTAAATAAACTTACCAAAGAGAGACGTTCACCTGAAGAAGAATGAGTTTGTAAGTTTATGAACTATATGTATAGAATCAAAATCGGCCTAGAAAGTGTGCTAAATAATCTCCGAACCATCATATATAACTGTTGCAATGTGAAAAATAAAATACGCCAGATTATAAAGTAAAAAAAAAAAAAAATATTCAAAAACGTAGGAGGAAAAAAACTTACCTGTGAGATGATATGGAGCAAGAGATGTGAAAATAATTTTGCGAGCTTATGAAAGAATATATAGAGGGTGAGAATTGAAAGATATCCACATCATATCATATCAATGACAGATTTTCGGGGATGGTAAAAAAAATCGTTTTGTAGAAATAAATTTCAAAATTAGTTTTGAGAGAGAGAGAGAGAGATTTATGTGCGGAAGAGAGTATTATCGATAACTATTGGTTTTTTTTCAACAAAAAAAAAACCTTAACTTTTAAAACTAAAGTCGACAGACTTATTTTTAAATATCGATTATCGTATATTTGATTTCAACAACAAAAATTGACAGACATTTTTTTGAAATTTCGATTATCGTAATTTGATTTTAAAAACTAAATTCTGAAAGAAGATAAATAATGGGATCACAATATCTATCCATTAGCCATTCATTGTTACATGTATTTTTGTTTTTGCTTTTCTTGACATTATCTAGTTAACCAAAACCGAATTTGTTAAAAATATATATTTATCCGAATGCTTCTCATATTCAAATATTAATGCTTCCGTTTTTGTTTGAATTTAAAACTCAGCCGTCATTTTTTGAATTGATAGATTCGTTTTTAGAAAGCGAAAAATGGATAGGGTGTGAAATATGGAGGTTTTTGCAAACGCTCGTTCTGCTATTATATATATATATCGCAATTTTTTTTTTTTAGTAACAGTAAGATTTTCTAGTTAACACAGTTTGGGAGACAACCAACCCAAACTTTGGAGTTACTAATTCATAACCCATTCTAGCAATTTGATCAGCAAGTGTAATCAGTTAATCACTGCTCTTGGACACCAGCTAATGACCACGTCGTTGAAACTCTTGAGAAGGGTTCGACAGTCTTGGATGATCAAACCAAAACCAGAATTGTCGCATAACTTATGTATCGAGAGGATAAAACTAACTCTTCACATGAGAGCTAAATAAACTTACCAAAGAGAGACGTTCACCTGAAGAAGAATGAGTTTGTAAGTATATGAACTATAAGTATAGAATCAAAATCGGCCTAGAAAGTGTGCTTAATAATCTCCGAACCATCATATATAATTGTTGCAATGTGAAAAATAAAATACGCCAGATTAGAAAGTAAAAACGAAAAATTATTCAAAAATATAGGAGGAAAAAAACTTACCTGTGAGATGATATGGAGCAAGAGATGTGAAAATAATTTTGCGAGCTTATGAAAGAATATATAGAGGGTGAGAATTGAAAGATATCCACATCATATCATATCAATGACAGTGTAAATACCCCGTCTAAAAAACAAATGGTGATTTGAGACTTTAAATCGAGTTAGGGGTAAATTAATAATTAATTTCTATAACTTTAGGGGTTAAATACCGAGTTTATGGAAAACTAGGGGGTGTAGTTTTATTTTACAAAGTATTAGTTGATAATACTTTCTCATATACATTATACTATGTATAAATACTATATCCTAATACTTGTACTATACGTATAGCATACGCATAAAAATACAAATACCTATACCCTTTACCTACATGTAACTATACCATATAATACTACCTACACAAGACCCATTCACTCCCTTTCTCCAACCTCCTGACACCATTCTTCTCTCCCACGACATCATCCTTCATTTTTTTTTCTCTATTTAAGTCTTCTTCTTCTTCTCTTCTCCCCGACAACACAACCATCACAGCCACCACCACTCCTCATCTTCCCCTCTCACTCTCTGCCAAGCCCCTCACCAACACCCTCACATCCCCCTCTTCCTCTGTTTTGGCCGAGACCCACCAGCCACCACCATCATCTCCGACACATCACCACCACCGAAACCACCACCATCTCCAACCCCACAACACCTCACTGCCTCTTTGTCTCTCTCTCTCTCTCTGTCCTCTGATCATCAGCAGCATAAGCAGCTGGTGGCAGTGGCCAAAGGCCACCACCACCGCCACTGTGCTCGACGGAAAAACCCACCCGAGGCCGCCACCACCACTCTGTTTCTCCTCTGTCTCTCCGTCTCTCGATTCCCCTCTCTCTTCTGACCCCGAAGCAAGAAGGGGAAGCAAAATCGAAGGAGGCAACAGCTGCCTGGGCCGGAGAAGAAAACACGCCGGCGAAACACCATTGTTTCCGGCGAGAGCTTCGGGTGACCAAACCCAGAGCCACCCACCTCCATCTCTCCGTCTCTTCAGCCTCCAGGAGGTCCGACCGACCACCAGAAGGTCCTAGCCGCAGCCAAGAACCGCCGGAGCACCGCCATCGAGCTCCATCACCGGCGACCTCGACGGGTGACTCGACCCGACCCATTTCTCGGCCGTTTCTCGATATTTTTGGCGTGGGTATGCTCTAAACCTTCCCATAAGTCGTTATTTGTAATCGAAGTCATGTTTTAGGACTTGAATCCACGTTTTGATCGAAGAGATTGGGTGTGTTCATGTTAGGGGGTTAAAGTGTCTTTTCGAAAACTTGGAGGGTATATAGTGTAAGAACTGAAACTGTCTAGAACATGTGGTGGTGATATTGGGGGAGCCCCTTGCCTTTTCCATAAACTGCATTTTTTTCTTTTATTATTAACACTTTATTTATATTAATGTATATTACTATTTGTTGTTAAATAATTAAGTATTATAAATAAATATGTTTATAAAGAAAATAAAGAGTTAAATCTCTATAAGTTAGAAATTTGTTATTACGAAGTAATATAGCTTGTTTTGTTGGAAAATAGATAAAGAAGTTAACAAAATTACACTTTTGTTTATATGTATGTACATATGTGTTTATAATGAAAGTAATAAGTGAAATTTTTATAAATAAGAAATTAGCTATAATAAGAGTTATAACTCTTTCTCTCGGAAAATAAGTTAACAAAAAGGAGAATTGTTTTGTATATATGATTATATAATTGCTAAAGCTAATGTTTTCATAATAAATGACACCTTAATTTCTATTTAAACAAATAGAGAGCTTTAAATAATTATAATCTCTTTTCCGATAAATGAGCTTGCTAAAATTGAGTATTCTTAGATGTAAATTAAATAATTTTGGAAACAATTTCATTAACAAAAGAAATGTATATATTATTAAACCGTTGTTTTGTGAATGTCATGAAATTTCTTATAAATAGTATAACTGAATACTAAATAATAAATAGTTGTCGAATGATACTTTAGCAATATTTTTAAAGTGTTAATCCTTATTTTCCTAAAATAAATTGTAAGTAAAATATTGATATTTTATGGGTTAACCGATATTTAATAAGTATGTTATCGTAACAATTTCACTTTGGGGATCGTGAGGGTTAGATTTGACTTTTCGTCCTAGCCGAGCACTCAAATAGGACTTGTGCATTTACTCGTTTAGAACTACCGGCGTCATGACTAGATGATTGACTAATTGTAGGCGACGGATTTGTGGACATTGACTTTGTCGACCATCCTACGTACTAACTACTGAGTCAGCATCAGGTGAGTTTTACATGCTTAGCCTTGCGTGCCAACTTCTTTCGTGTCGACTACTTGCCTACATGGAAAATAGTTGTCGTATTTCATCCCCTACTCTATAAATGTTTTTACTTGTTTTAAATCCCCGCAATATTATATGATTTTGAAATACATGTCACACTTGGTCAATGATAACGTAATATTGTACGAACATGTGATGTTATCGGGTGATGATTCCCTGGGCTTAGTCCCTAAAGAGATATTCGGGTTCGATCCCCGGAGTAAAGTAAAATAATTCGCAAGTGCCGGAACCAGTTATGTTGATTTTATTTGGGTGATGATTCCCTGGGACCCGGTCCCTAAAGATATGGCACTACGTGCGCCCCGACTCCTTCGCCGTAGGCTGGAGTACTGCTTCTAGATACCACTCCTTTGATTGACGCTCTTAGGAGGGTGTTGCAACACTTAAGGTCTAGAATGTCTGATTGTGGTCACTGGTCTACCCGGGTACTGTGCAATAATTGATAGTTCGATTACTGTGTTTGGAAAAAGGTCATTCGTAAGCCATACATGGATGACTATGTGATTTGTGAGAAATATGAATGGATGCTTATGACGTATCATGGTAAACAGAATTTGTTCCACGGGGAAACTATCATTATTTGACGATGTTGTTACTTGTTTTGAGTTTACGTTGTTATACTCATTCTCCGTTACTCCTGAACTGTTTTTTTTAAACATGTGACCCTGTAGCCTTTCTTAACCTTCCTGTTTTTACATGCTAAGGTGTATCTCACTCAGCATTTCTTGCTGACTTTCGAAAAACTGCGGTCTTTGTTTCATTCTGCCGCAGGTCTAGGAGCTGGGAGCTGGGAATAAGGGAATCGCGAACTTATCTAGTATTTGGTAGCACTTTTATCATGTCGAACTCTTAGTTTAATTTCACCTTGTATAATAGTATCATGTTGAAGAAAATTATCAGTATGTAATATATAATTATGGGATGTATTGTTCTTGATTTCCGCCGCTTCATTTTGAGTAGCACCCTCCTGGGCTCTCCGGTCCGGAACGGAAAGCTCGGGAATCGAGGGGTGTTTCAGACAGATTTTCGGGGATGGTAAAAAAAAATCGTTTTGTAGAAATAAATTTCAAAATTAGTTTTGAGAGAGAGAGAGAGATTTATGTGAGAAAGAGAGTATTATCGATAACTATTAGGTTTTTTTCAACAAAAAAAAATAAACCTTAACTTTTAAAACTAAAGTCGACAGACTTATTTTTAAATATTGATTATCGTATATTTGATTTCAACAACAAAAATTGACAGACATTTTTTTGAAATTTCGATTATCGTAATTTGATTTTAAAAACTAAATTCTGAATGAAGATAAATAATGGGATCACAATATCTATCCATTAGCCATTCATTGTTACATGTATTTTTGTTTTTTGCTTTCTTTGACATTATCTAGTTAACCAAAACCGATTTTGTTAAAAATATATATTTATCCGAATGCTTTTCATATTCAAATATTAATGCTTCCGTTTTTGTTTGAATTTAAAACTCAGCCGTCATTTTTTGAATTGATAGATTCGTTTTTAGAAAGCGAAAAATGGATAGGGGTGTGAAATATGGAGGTTTTTGCAAACGTTCGTTCTGCTATTATATATATATAGCACAATTTTTTATTTTTTATTTGAAATAGTAAGATTTTCTAGTTAACACAGTTTGGGAGACAACCAACCCAAACTTTGTAGTTACTGATTCATAACCCATTCTAGCAATTTGATCAGCAAGTGTAATCAGTTAATCACTGCTCTTGCACACCAGCTAATGACCACGTCGTTGAAACTCTTGAGAAGGGTTCGACAGTCTTGGATGATCAAACCAAAACCAGAATTGTCGCATAACTTATGTATCGAGAGGATAAAACTAACTCTTCACATGAGAGCTAAATAAACTTACCAAAGAGAGACGTTCACCTGAAGAAGAATGAGTTTGTAAGTATATGAACTATAAGTATAGAATCAAAATCGGCCTAGAAAGTGTGCTAAATAATCTCCGAACCATCATATATAATTGTTGCAATGTGAAAAATAAAATACGCCAGATTAGAAAGTAAAAACGAAAAATTATTCAAAAATGTAGGAGGAAAAAAACTTACCAGTGAGATGATATGGAGCAAGAGATGTGAAAATAATTTTGCGAGCTTTTGAAAGAATATATAGAGGGTGAGAATTGAAAGATATCCACATCATATCATATCAATGACAGATTTTCGGGGATGGTAAAAAAATTGTTTTGTAGAAATAAATTTCAAAATTAGTTTTGAGAGAGAGAGAGATTTATGAGCGAAAGAGAGAATTATCGATAACTATTGGTTTTTGTTCAACAAAAAAAAAAACCTTAACTTTTAAAACTAAAGTCGACAGACTTATTTTTATATATAGATTATCGTATATTTGATTTCAACAACAAAAATTGACAGACATTTTGTTGAAATTTCGATTATCGTAATTTGATTTTAACAACTAAATTCTGAAAGAAGATAAATAATGGGATCACAATATCTATCCATTAGCCATTCAATGTTACATGTATTTTTGTTTTTGCTTTTTTTTGACATTATCTAGTTAACCAAAACCGATTTTGTTAAAATATATATTTATCCGAATGTTTTTCATATTCAAATATTAATGCTTCCGTTTTTGTTTGAATTTAAAACTCAGACGTCATTTTTTGAATTGATAGATTCGTTTTTAGAATGCGAAAAATGGATAGGGGTGTGAAATATGGAAGTTTTTGCAAACGTTCGTTCTGCTATTATACATATAGATGATACTAATAATAATAATAATAATAATAATAATAATAATAATAATAATAATAATAATAATAATAATAATAATAATAATAATAATAATAATAATAATAATAATAATAATAAGAACAACAACAACAACATTAGGAATAATAAGTTGAGAAAATTATTCGGGTACGATTTTAAGAAACGTTAGACTAATGCTCGTAATTTAATTCGGGTAAATTTATTTATTTTAATCGTTATCGCGTGTCCGACCACCGCGAAATGTTATATGCGTGCCACACCCAATAACTCTAACAACTCATACATCACTCACACCCTATTATTTTCAAAAACTCTTATATTATTGAAGATATTTTCACCAGACTTGTTCTTTTTTCTCTTCTTCTTCCCTTGTTTCTCCTTCGGCCACGCCATTGCCCCGAAAAACCGCCACCCCTTTTGCCGAGTGTGTCTCATTTGAAACCAACCTGCCTTCTTCTCTTTGAAGAGCACGACAGAAACTAGTCACAATCACCACCATCTTCTTCTTCGTCTCTGGCAAAACCTCCGGCGAAAACCCACCACCATGAACAACACCACCACCTTCACTCTCTGTCCATCTCTCTGCCCCACCTCCCTCTCTATCTCCTTCTCTCTGTAGAACAGAGACAACATCATCAAGCAGAGCAGCGGCAACAAGAGCCACCGCCGCCGTTGCCGTTGTCGGGGAAGAAGACCGATCATGCTAAGTAATTTGTGAGATGAAGTTTTAACGTTGAGAATTTTTATATTTATTTATAGCACTTCCTGTGAAGTGTACTTTTTGAACAATCACATAGAACCACTATTTACCTCTCTTAATATTTTTAAAATCTAGCATTTTGTCCTTCTGGTGGAAGCAATGAGTCAATATGATAATAGTTGTGGCAGTTTAATGTGAAGTTATATGGGGCCCCACCATTAGCAAAGGAATAATCAATGTTTCCACCCATGAATGTGAAGGAGAACATAGCATTCAGAATTCTCATATTGTTTTGGTAGTATGTAGCAAGAGTTCCTCCATTATACTGCAGCAACTCCTTAAGAGTAGGTGGTGATTTTTTCAATAAAGGAAGCTTGACTTTCCCTTCAGAGCAACATAGAGAGATATTCAATTTCTTGGTATTCCATGCCTTATTGCTTCTCTCCTCATACCACATGACAACACCGCAAAACTTGCAAGTATAAGATAATATTTTTTTGGAGGCAATACTCATAGTGAACTTTTGGGATATTTTCCTATTTTACGTACAAAAAATGCATATGATTTGTTGAAAGGAAAATATAGTCTGCCAGTAGAAAGAAGTTGGTGTTTCAACTTCGCTCTCACCCCCTTCTAATTTAATTTAATTAAAAATTAGTTTTTGTTGACAAAATAATACCGTGACATAGCTATGTTTAAAAAAAGCAGTATTTTAACTTCGAATATATATTCTACGTATGTTAATTTAGTGATTTTATTTGTTATTTATTAATTCGAAAAGACTATTTTATGTCAATTAATCCATACTCATTAAAAATTGTCATTTGTTCCGTATCGTACTAAAGGAATATAATGAACATGTTTTGATTTATAAATAAATGCATAGATTAAACGTGTGTAAGTAGAAAAAAAGCATTTTATTTCACAACAAAATGTTGCTTTAATTTTCTTTGAATGTTACCTTTTTATAAATAATAAAATAAATAACATAACTATGTAAATTTTGATAATTAATATTAATAAGTTACAATTTTATCTTTGAATGTTGACACTTCAATGCAATAGTTACAATATTGATAATTAATGTAAATTGATACTTTATTTTACATTACACATCCTACTTATTTTATTATGGGAGCTGATAATTACATCACAACAAACTATAGTTACAACATAATATTTTGTGTCTGACTTATTTGCCCATGACTAGTAAATGCCATATACTTCAAATTTCACTATTAAATATTAAAAAAAATACCCCAAACTTATAGGGTATATTATGCTTTCTGCGACCATTACACCTCTCTGCCTCCCTCTCGAATCTGCAAGAAGAAGAAGCACCGCTCCCCCTCTTTCTCGCAAACACAACAATAATATTTGGGGGATTAAAAGTACAATATTCGAATCACTTAAATAAGTCAGAACATAAGCATCGATCAAAAACCCAATTTGAAATAGAGGAGAGGACGCTATCTCTCCTGCTCCTCTTACACTTCTTTGTCAACTCGGTTTCATTTTACAGATATATAGCCATGTTTGGGTTCGATTCTAGAGGCACGACGGAGATTCTAGGTTTTGCTTTTGCTATCAAATTTGTGGGTTTTGTTTTGCGTGGTCAAATGCGAGAAAAGGAGATTACTGGGTTTGACATGAGGAACCAGGTAGCGGTTCAAGCGCCATTGAAGTGCTCTGATCGTGGTTGGCTGAGGTGCTATCACGATTTAAATTGCTTTTTTTGTGTTCCGAATGGGGTTTGATTGAATCAGAAAATGTGTTGTTTGTTTTGTTTTTTGATTCCAATTGCTTTCGGTGGTGTTTTGGTTAATGTCTGTGGTGGTTTCCCATTTTGATTTGTGATGTAAACAGAGGGAGATTGAGCATGAAATAGGCAGAAAAGAAAAGATCCGGTTTGATTTCATTTGGAGTTCATTGTAATACTCTTGTTGTCGAGGAGGTCGGGGGTTGGGTCAGGTAAAGGTCGATTGGGTAATGGGTTTTAGGAATCTGCAGGTTGTTTTGGATGATGGGTTTGTAAGATGGTAAAATTGTCCTCTCCCGGATTTCTTATTTACAACTCAATATATAGACAAGCACATTGTTCTAATTTAAAGACTAAGTCCGATGTGGGACTTTTATTTACAGAAAAGTACTATTACTATTACTCCCCCGCAGTCACAGCGGGAGGTTCTCGAACACCGAGACTGGAATGAAAACGCTGGAAAAGAGCTCGAGGAAGCCCTTTGGTGAAGATGTCGGCATACTGGTAATCCGCCGGAATGTGTAACACGCGAAGTTGACCCAACCGAACTTTCTCACGAACAAAGTGAAGATCAATCTCGACGTGTTTGGTGCGCTGATGTTGGACAGGATTCCCAGATAAGTAGACGGCGCTGACGTTGTCACAGTACACCACCGAAGCTCGAGGTGGAGTAATACGAAGCTCGAGGAGTAGGTTTCGAAGCCAGCAGAGTTGAGATACGGCATTGGCCACACCACGGTATTCAGCTTCGGCACTAGATCGAGAAACGGTGGCCTGTCGCTTGGAGGACCAGCTGAGGAGATTGTCACCCAAGAATACACAATAGCCGGACGTACAGCGACGAGTGTCAGGGCAGCCGGCCCAATCGGCATCAGTATAAGCAGTAAGGCTGTCAGTACGGGTGGCAGATATCTGGAGTCCATACTCAAGGGTCCCACTGACATAGCGAAGGATGCGTTTTAACGCATGAAAATGCGTCTCACGCGGGTCATGCATGAAAAGACACACCTGCTGAACGGCATACTGAATATCAGGCCTGGTGAAAGTAAGATACTGGAGTGCCCCAGCAAGACTGCGATACAATGTGGGATCTGCAACTGAGGGCCCAGAGTCAGCTGTGAGTTTACTACCAGACTCGACCGGGGTGGCAGTAGGCTTACAAGCCGACATAGAAACACGACGAAGGATGTCAGTCGCATACTGATTCTGAGACAAGAACAGACCAGAGGAATCCCGAGTGACCGCAATACCAAGAAAGTGATGAAGCTGGCCGAGATCAGTCATAGCAAATTCGCCAGATAGGCGAGAAACAACTCGATCCAAGAGATGCATAGAGGTGCCTGTGATGATGATGTCGTCCACATACAGAAGAAGATAGATCAGATCAGTACCATGGTTGTACACAAAGAGAGACTCATCACAAGAGCAACTAGAGAAACCAACTGCATCTGTAAGAAACGTGGCAAACCGCTGGAACCAAGCACGAGGGGCCTGCTTCAGACCATAGAGTGATTTACGCAGACGACAAACATAATCAGGTCGGCGTGGGTCACGATACCCTGGTGGCTGGTGCATGTAAACAGTCTCAGCAAGATCACCATGTAAAAACGCTTTCTTGACATCCAACTGCCAGATAGGCCAAGAACGTGATACTGCAATAGTGAGAACGGTACGAATAGTGGATGGCTTCACAACTGAACTAAACGTCTCCTCACAGTCCACCCCAACTAGCTGAGACTTACCATTAGCCACAAGACGCGCCTTATAGCGCTGCAAGCTGCCATCTGCACGAAACTTGTGACGAAACAACCAAATAGAACGAAGTACATTGGCCCCAGATGGGCAAGGAACCAGATCCCAGGTATCATTCTTCACCATAGCCCGAAACTCATCATCCATGGCCGCTTTCCAGTTAGGATCCGACAAGGCTAGAATAGGGGACTTGGGAAGTGGTGAGACAGAAGCAGGGGAGTGGGCTGCAAAGGTGAGACGCTGCACTGGTTTGGTAATGCCGTGCATGGAGCGTGTGGTCATCTGAGGTGAGAGAGACGGAGGCGAAGGGGAAAACTCAGGCGAAGAAACAGACTCGACAGTAGGGTCAGCCGAGGCACCGGGAGTGGCTGAGGATGAGCGAGGCTGAGTTGAGCGACGCACATAGTGCATGGGGTAGGGCTGAATAGGCGCCTTAGAGGTGTTTGGTGCCCGGTTGATGGTTGGTGGGGTTGTAGGATTGGTGACTGGTGAGGGTGAAGGTGCTACAGGGTTATGAAACTGATGAGGAAGTAGAGGAAGACTATCATCAGGATCAGAGGACCTATGAGTAGCAGGAGACACCGAATCAGGGACAGAGAAGGGGAAGACAGTCTCATCAAAAGTAACATGACGAGAGATGTGAATGCGACCAGTAGAGACGTCAAGACACCGATAACCACGAAAGTTCGAAGGGTAACCAAGAAACACACATCGGGTGGACCGAGGGGCAAGCTTGTGGGGAGACACAGCAGTCAGATTAGGGTAACACAAACACCCAAAGGTACGAAGATGATCGTATGTGGGAAGACGATGATAGAGAATGGTGGTAGGAATACCACCGTTGAGAGATTTGGTGGGGAGAATGTTGTGGAGATAGACAACAGTGAGAACAGACTCAACCCAGAAGCGAGGGGACATGGAGGCCTGAGAGAGAAGGGTACGAGATATGTCATTGATACGACGTATCATACGTTCGGCCTTGCCGTTTTGAGGAGATGTTTGCGGACACGCAAATCGAAAAACAAGGCCACTGGACTTGGCGAACGTATGAAATACAGAGTTATCGAATCCCCCCCCAAGGTCGCATTGAAAACTCTTGATGTCACGAGAAAACTGGGTATGCACATACATGTGGAATTGTTTGAAGTGAGTGAAGGCATCCGATTTGAGTTTTAAAGGAAAAACCCATAGAAAATGAGAGTAATCATCAAGTAAGAGAAGATAATACTTGAAATTAGATTTGCTAGCAACAGGGATGTCCAAATATCACTATGAATAATGTCAAACGGAGCCACAGTACAAGATTGTGAAGGGGCAAAGGGAAGTCTAACGTGTTTGCCGAGTTGGCATGCATGGCACAATCCGGTCTGCTCAGATTTAGTACAAGAAATGAAATGATTAGAGCTAAGTTGATCTAAGACGTGGCGGCCAGGATGTCCAAGACGGTTGTGCCATACAGGGGCTGGAAGAATGGCAAGAGACTGGGCTGGAGAGGAGGACGGGGTGGAAATAAGAGGATATAGGTCCCCGGAACTATTGCTTCGAAGTAAAAGGGTCCCTGAGTGAAGATCCTTCACAGAAAAGCCAGTCGGGTCAAACTCGATAGAGACATTATTATCAATGGTGAACTGACGGACAGAGACAAGGTTTTTAATAATATTCGGAGCAAGTAGGACATTTTTGAGGTGTAGGGGACGGGCTAGGGTATTTATAGTCTGCTGACCAGAACCGCACACTGGAATTTGCATCCCATTACCGACCATCATATTAGAAACTGGAGTACTGGATGAGACAGAGGAGAGAGTACCTGTCTGAGATGTGAGATGAGAGGAGGCCCCGGAGTCCATGTACCAAGTCTTATCCGGAGCATTAAAGGTCATGCTAGCAAGTTCTGGACTCCGAGCAGTAACAGAGGTAGACGAACCCGCAGTGGAAGCAAGAACCTGTGAACGCTGAGAGGGTCCTGGACCAAGAATTCCTGACGTAACTGTAGGCTGAGAGGGTCCTGACTGTGTCCGTGGGGGATGGGGGTACGGTTGAGCAGTCGGGGACGATGGGGCAGGACACCACACCCAACTGCCGTGAGGGGAGGCAGGTGGGGCAGGGTGTTGCTGTGGGCACTGTTTAGTGCGTTCACGAACTTTCTGGCCAGATCGACGATGATGACTATTGCTTGGGTGTGCTAGAGGAGCTGCAGCGGTTTGATACCAGTTAGCCATTAGGTCACAAGTGTGAGATTGTAGCACTGGGCAGCAATAGGCGAGATGCACCGGATTGTTTCTCCACTCAGTGCAACACTTAGTGACTATGCTGTACCTCTTCTCCAGTACGCAAGCAAACAAACAAACAAACCCTTCACTGGTCGGTGCACACAAACAAACCCTTTGTTGACCAATAAAGATACCCCACAAACTTTATAATAAAAATAATGAAATCAATTGCAATCCTCTACACCAATTTAATTGCAATCTGGGAACAGAGGCTTCAACTGCAATCTGAAATTGAGGAGGACGCCAAGTGGGGAAGGTTGCTGGCTGAACAGAAGCTGTGTGCGGCGTTGTTGAGCGGAGAAGATGAGCCAACAAATCCGGGTTTTGAGCCGACGAGATGAGCCGACGAAGTTCGAGGACAAGCCGACGATCTGGAACGCGCAATGAGCCGATAGGCGCGTCGATCGGGGCCAAGGGGGAGAGCAGCGCGAGGGTTTGAAGCCGATGAGCCAACAAATCCGGGTTCTGGTGCGCGATGGAGGTTGGATCTGGACGGCGATTGCAGAGAAGATGCGCCGACGTGATACCACGCAGCCTTCGTCACTAGGAGTGGCGGAAAAGAAAC
Organism: Linanthus parryae; assembly: GCA_023055425.1. Taxonomy (NCBI): domain Eukaryota; kingdom Viridiplantae; phylum Streptophyta; class Magnoliopsida; order Ericales; family Polemoniaceae; genus Linanthus; species Linanthus parryae. The sequence goes on from JALGPY010000004.1 coordinate 101,870,794, forward strand.
AGGGTTCAGAGAACACCGACGGACGTTGAGATCGACGGCGGCAGCGGAAGTGAGAGGGAGAGCAAGAAGGACCCTAGGCGATGGCGGCGGCAGTGCAGAAAAGGAGGCAGTGCGGCGGCAGCGGTGGCTCGGGCGGCTCTGATACCATGTAAGATGGTAAAATTGTCCTCTCCCGGATTTCTTATTTACAACTCAATATATAGACAAGCATATTGTTCTAATTTAAAGACTAAGTCCGATGTGGGACTTTTATTTACAGAAAAGTACTATTACTATTAGGGTTGCCCAGTCTTATGATGTATTCAACATCGACGACTGATTGATATTGAGCTCTGTTAGATGGGGGTACAAGACAAGAGACATGTTGTGTTTCTCTGTTGTCAGATTGGTTCGAACACGGAATCGTGTTGGTTTTATTGCGATGGAGAAAGAGGGGGGTTGATGGCGGTGATGGATGTTTTCTTCTTGTGGCTGTGTGCGGCTTTTTGCCGGAATCAATGGCTGGCGAAAGAGTGAGAGAAAGAGAGCTAGAGAGAGAGTTAACCGGGAGAGAGGCAAAAAGGTGTAAGAAAGCATAAATTAACCCTAGAAATTTGGGGTATTTTTTTAATATTTAATAATGATGAAATCTGGAGTATATGTCATTTACTAGTCAGGGGTAAATAAGTCAGATACAAAAATATTGTGCTGTAACTATAATTTGTTGTGCTGTAATTATCAGCACCCTTTATTATTTATATAAAATTATGCGGAGCATTTTAATTGGCTACCTCGTGACATATATGCCATGATGTGGATGACATATGTCACATGAAGAGTGATATGGATGACAAATGGCATATAGAGAGTGATTATTTACTCACCTCCAAGATTTTATATATAATATAGATAGATACAGCGGATCAATACCAAACTTCTACCACCTCGATTCGAAGCTACCCGGCGTGTTGCGCGCGGGTTGAAGCTACTATTCGCTTGTGTGGAGAGAGAGTTTTGGGAAAGTGAAATGGATGGAGTCTTTGGATGAGAAGAAGGAGATGAAAAACGATTTGTCCCTATTATCCTTCTTTGATTCGGTGAATTTAGCTTTGCGGAGCATTTTAATCAGCATGTTTCCAGATAAATTTTCAACCAAGCATCTAGACAAAAAGAAATATTTTACAGGAAAATGATTCACGAAACAGATTCAGCACACGCAAAGTGATGAAAGTGTTATTTTTCAAACTTAAAGGGGTGCAATTGTCTTTTACCCACCCTTTTCGCAACGGGCGGGAATGGTACTAGTACAACGCGTAAGTATTACCGCAGAGTTAAGCGCGTTATACTTACGCGATTAGGGTTTCTTAACGCTTACTAATTACGCAATTAAGCAAGCAGTGCCTATATATCTTTATTACGGCGGTCGTTTCTGGTCTTCACCGCCTTAATCTAGGTCTCAAACCCATCTTTCCAAAACTCGCAATTGTGATTGCAGAGGGAGAGAGAGAAAGATGACGACGGTGGAGGCTCCATATCATCGTCGGCGACGGACGGAGAGCCTTGATCTCTCGCCGTGCTATAGCAGCACCGGCGATGCATCTGCGGATATCAGCGGCGGTGATTTGTTCACCGATTAGGGCATCCAAAATCGTTGATTAGGGCATCGAAAACCAAAGTAAGTCTTCGCTCTCTCTGTTTTACCAATCCTCTGCATTGATTAGGGTTTCGAACTGTTGTATGGTTGAATTACTCTATGTTGATTTGTTCCACGATTTGGTTACAGTATGCGCTGATTTGTTTTCAAGCTCTGGTTACTTGAAGAAAAAGGGGCTTCTAGAGGAGATCTGTTTGGCCAAAAAAAAGAAGAGGAGATCTGCTTTTCAAGGTAACTGTTTGGCTACTAAAGCACTTTTAAGGTATTTTACACTTTCTGTCTATATATGTTATTTTGCTAAGCATAGTTTAATTAATGTTTAAGCAACTAACTGTGTGAAGTCCTGGTTGAACATAATAAGAAGGTTTAATTACCCTAATTAGCTTTCCTAGTAATTTAAATCCAAATAACAACTTTTTTTAGTTCTGGGCTGAACCCTTTTGCTACAATTTTATGGTAACTGCTTGCATTAAGAGCTGTCAACCATTTTATTAGGTGCCTCATTGAACTTAAATGTTTGGCCACTTGCTTAGACATCCCTGTAGAGAAGAGTTGCAACACATATGTATAACATCACTTTTATAAATAAGCAGAGAGGTACTGTCAAGTAACATTTACGTTATTGTTTCTTTCGTGGGCTGGGGTTGGGGTGGTGGTGGGTGGGTGTGTGTGTGTGGTGGTGGTGGTGGTGGGGGGGGGGGTGTATGATGCAAAAGAACTTTGAATTCAGTTTGGTATTATATGTATCATGAGGTAATGTAGTTAGAGCGTTACATGCTTAATTTTGTGAAATTCTTTCAAAGATGCAAGAATGTGCCCCACAGGAAGTGTCATTAGAAAATTGAATGGAGAATAATAAGAAAGAAACGAAAAAGTCTTTGTTAGCAAACCTTGGTCAACGTTTTGGTTTGTGGGCCATGAGTGTTGTTCGTACGACTAGATTTTGGCTAAGCAGTATTGGATATTTTTGAGACCAATGGAGATGAAGGGGATGAAAATTGCGCTGTTTAAATTATTTTCTCTGTTCATCTTGAACTTTTAAGCAGCTTATCAATTTAGTTTATTGCTATGTATGATTTTGACTTTTCAGATCAGTAAATATAATTACATGTTTTTGGAGACTTTTGGAGTTTGTTGAGGCTGGAGGGATTTTAGATTTTACTATAGATGTCTTAGTACATTTTGATTTACTAATGAAGTAATAATGGTGATTTAGCATGAACCTACACTTTAGTTAGTTTTGTCTTGGTGTTCAACTGGGGGAGAGTTTCTTTGGTAACTTAGAAATGATACTAGTGGGTGAAGATTGTTGAAGTTTCTTGTAGACTCTTTAAACTTCGGATTAGGTGGAGTGATAAGGCTTGCAAGTCAACCCAGTTGAGAGTTAACTTAAAACACGATTATAAAATGGGCCCTTAAATGTCTTGTAGAGTTGTGAGTTGTAGTGACTGAATACTTGGAGAAAACTATTATGTGAAAGTCATGTTTCACAAACAGTGGATACAGACACACGCTAAATTTTTGGAGTGGTTCACTGGAATTTTAGGCCAGGAACATGGAGGGGGTAGTTACGATATTGAATTGAGCTTGTCGAGAATCCAATGGTATGCGTTTGGAGGAAATGAGATGTTTGATGTGTGTTGCTGGATATTGGTATTTTTTTTAGCAAAGCAGGGATGGGGAAAGATGACATGGATTAAGGCTGGAGAAAAACACTGTTTGGTGGAGACTATTTAAAGAACTTATTTACAACTGTTTAGTCATGAATAACAACATATTTTATGTGGTCCAATGGCCACTTGTCAGACGATTGTGTAGGAAGTTGGATAATTCTGAGTGTTTGGAGGGGTGGGTGGGGGGGGGGGGGGGGGGGGCGATTAAATAGTTTGGAGGGGGGGGGGCGATTAAATAACTAGAATCCAGTGAAGTACATTGAGGTTTAAGCGACGGTCTTGTGTTAGTGATATGTGGCGTGTATTATTGTCTCATAGTAGAGGATGACAAGGAAGAAAGAGAGATGACTGAAGCTAAGAAATGGAGGAGGAGGATAGTGGATCTACTTGTTTTGTGTTGGTTCTCAAACTTCTATTTGGAAAGGGAGATCCACTTGTACTTCTCAAACTTCTATGTTGGTGGTAGTTCCTTTAAATTGATATTTTGGAATAGAAGGATTTGAGGAAGCTACTACAGAGGACGACGATTATAATTACTATTGAGAAAGACAATGAAGTAATTTAGAGTGTTGTCTTGAAGTAAGAAGAAGCTTACAAGTTTTGAGGTTAGCCAAGTTGGCCTTGTTCTTTTGGGTTTGGAGTTTATTTGTTGGTGACTTGGGCACACGACTTAATTTTGTCCATTAGGAATTACTTAGTGTTATATTTCAAGAGAAAAGCAAAGGATCTGTATATAGAATATTAGAAAATTGAAGTGAGATGATTGGCTTTGTAGATGCGGCATAACTCTTAGTATGTCTATGACTTGTTTGCTTTGTAGATGATGTATGTCCTCTTCGCAAAAAACAATAGAATGAGAAAGCTAAGTGATACTGTAACAATCTAGGCGAAAGGCACAGTAACTAGTAGATCCTAACTACTGGATCAAAATGTTTAAACCCAAGTGTTTAGTTGTAAGTTGTTGTAACCCACAAGGTCCTCGTATATCAGAACTCTTAATCACATATTTCTGTTGTGAGACGGGAGATTGAATGTTCCTCACTCAAGACTCGGTGTCCTTTTCGAGTATGCCGAGTGACCTACGCAATCGGTGCAACCGCCGTCCGTTAGCACGAAGCCTCTAGCCCTCTTCATCGCCTTCACTCAACCGTGCAAACCATAGACCATGTGGGCTCTGATACCATTTGAAGTTATCAAGAAGATTACTGGTTGATCCGAATTCCTAATTACTGGAGGAAAACACTTAAACCCAACTCGCGAGCTATAATTCACAAGGTACCTTATACAACCAAGATTCCTTTTCTCAAGTTTATGATGTGATCATGTGAGATGGGATATCACAACAACCATGAAGAACTGCATGAGAAGCATTCGGATAAGATATTTTCGCAAGACTCCAATTCTGGGTATAGTAAGTGATGATGGGATAACTACATGACTAGTTCATATTGGGTTTCTAGCCTCTGCCAGGTCACTGAGAGGGGAGGTTTATGAGTGGGTTAATTCTGCTTTTTCTTGTCTGGTGTCTGATCATTGTCCTATTCCGTTGGATTTCAGAGAGGCCTTACCCCTTTAAGGATCGAGTCATATCTTGGTGCAAGGGTTATGGAATCCAGGGCTATGAGAGTTATTTTTTTGGTTTACGATTTTCTCGGTCGATTAGATGTTTGATGTATGTTGCTGGAGATGGGTTATAGAATCAAATTGTATGCATTTGGAGGAAATGAGATGTTCGATGTGTGTTGGTGGAGATGGGTATCTTTGTTGAGCAAAACAGAGATGGATGAAAGGTGACATGGATTAAGGCTGGAGAAAAACACTGTTTGGTGGAGACTATCTAAACAACTTAATTACAATTGTTTAGTCACATTATTGTGTAGGAAGTTGGAAAGTTCTTATGTGTGGAATCTCATTCTCTGAATGTACATTGAAGGAACTTTTTGATAATTCTGCGTGTGTGTGGGGGGGGGGGGTTGAGAATATAGTGAAGTAGATTGAGGATTTAAGCGACGGTTTGTGTGTTAGTTGATAATGATATGTAGCCTGTATGATTGTCTCATAACAGAGGAGGACAAGGAAGAAAGAGAGATGACTAAAGCTAAGAACGGACGAGGAAGATCATGTATCTGCTTGTTTTTGTGTTAGTTTTCGAAATTTTATTTGAAAGAGGAGATCCTCTTGTAGTAGAAATGAATTTGAAGTGTGCGGCGATCTTTGATATTGAATGTTGTGTTCTTGTGGTGGGTTCATGTTATGGAAAAGGAAGAAGCAGGAGATAGAGGTGAGCAAAGAAGAGGTGGATAAAAGGATAAGGTAAAGACATAGTTTGATGTTTGGGCTCCATAATCGTCGAGATTTTGAGGGACCTGCCATATTTTGTGGTTGCTTCACACTAATAGGTAAGATTGATTTGGACATCAAAGGTGTAGATTTCCACTTTAGTTGAAATTGGGGTGAAATTGGTGAAGTGATTTTACGTAGTTTCATATCAGAATTGAGATTAGTTAGAAACGTATGGATAGGAAGTTAGTTGAATTATGGTTTTAGTTTAGGCGGTCTAATTAACCCTAGGCCAGGTAAATGGCTGTTAAGTTGTATTATGTTTAGTTGGATTGTGGTGGTATAATAGAAATATACTTAACAATGTGCCCGATAGTCACACATCCAATTTACCTTGCCCTATTGAAGTAATCCCATGAAAATTATTGAGTTATGTTATTTCCAATTCCACTAAGCCTCGTATATTTTGAACCTAATACTACAAACACCATCACCACAACATTCATGATCTAAATTTCTCTAACCCAGTTAGAACACTGTCATCCAATGATAATCTATATCAACTCCATTCACGAAACTTTGGTATACACTACCACTGAAAAGTATCCGATGGAAACGATGACCTCAGCGTTCATGTATTCTGTTTTTACCCTTTCTTGAGGCGCTTAATTTTTTAAATCCTCCACAACAATATGTGCCTGACATTCCCGAAATCCAATCACCTTGCCCCATTCAAATAATCCGGCGAAACATCCAATATCCCAAACTCTTTGTATTATGAATAACCACTACCCTTACTATCCCTAGCCAGAATTCTCTTGTGAAATATGAACTAAGAGAGCGCCCCATTTATATCATCTCAATTCTCGAAACTTGTTTTTACCTTACCCAATGAAAAGTATTTGATGAAAATGATGACCTCATCATTTACGGTTAGGACAACCCCGAATGTTCTGAAGTGAATAACCATAAACGTGTATAGAAAATCGTCACGTACTCTATTAACCTTCCCTAGGTAGAAACCTCTCTTAAAAAAAAAAGACTTGAACATTTTCAATAGCTATAGCCCCAAATTTTTATGACAAACACTATCATATGTCCCGACATTCCCGAAATCATTAACTCGTCCAACCAAGGGAGCCCAGTAGAAATGTAACTTAATATTGTCTCAATTCTCGAAACCTATTTTTACCTTGCCCAATAACAAGTATCCGATTGAAATGATGACCTCACCATTTACGATTTCGAAAACCCCTAATTTCTGAACAGAAGTAACCATCAATGTATTTACCAAATCATTATCTATTCTAATTGCCTTTCCTAACTAGAATCCTCTAGTGAAATATCTATTTGGCTTTTCTAACTTGAATCCCCTAGTGGAATATGGACTTGAGAACAATTTCAGTTTCTATTGCCCCAAATTTTTGTAACCCAACACTGTCATATCTACCCAACATTCCCGAAACTGGTATCTCGTTCAAGTATGAGAGCCCATGTGGAAATGTAACTTATATCATCTCTCTTCTCAATCATGTTTTTTACCTTGCCTAATATAATATATTAGATGGAAATGATGACCCCATCATTTACAATTTCGAAAACCCCAAATTATCTGAACTGAACTAACCATCCATAAGTTTACCAAATCATCTATTTTATTTACATTCCCTAACTAGAATCCTTTCGTGGAATAATTCGTCCGAACTAAGAAAGGCAAAGAGCCCTGTGGAGATTTAACTTGTACCATTCCCGTTCTCAAAACCTGTTTTTACCTTACCTAAAGAAACGTATGCGATAATGATGACCTCATCGTTTACGATTATGAAAACCCCACATTGTCTGAACTATCTGAACTGTAGTAACCAGCAACAAGTTTACCAAATCATCATCTATTCTATTTGCCTTGGGTAAAATCTCTCATTTCTATGGCCCCAAAGTTTTTAGATCCACCAACAATCATATGTGCTCAACATTCACATAATCAATAAATCGTCCAACTAAGAGAGCGCCCGATTTGTATCATCTCAATTCTCGAAACTTGTTTTTACCTTACCCAATGGAAAACATTTGATGGAAATGATGACCTCATCATTTACGGTTAGGATAACCCCGAATATGTTCTGAAGTGAATAACCATCAATGTGTATACCTTGCCTAGTATAATATATGCGAGTCATCATTTCCAATTTCGGAACCCTCAAATTATCAGAACCGAACTAACCATCCACAGTTTACCAAATCATCTATTCTATTTACCTTTCCTAACTAGAATCCTTTTGTGGAATAATTCGTCCAACTAAGAGAGGGAAAGAGTTCTGTCGAGTTTCCATTCTCAAAACCTGCTTTTACCTACCTAATGAAAAGTATCCGATCGAAATGATGACCTCATCGTTTACGATTACAAAAACTCCACATTGTCTGAACTATCTGAACTGAAGTAACCAGCAACAGGTTTACTAAATCATCATCTATTCTATTTGCTTTGGCAATAATCTCTTGTGGAATATGGACCGAAATTTCCAATTTCTATGGCCCCAAAGTTTTTAGACCCACCGACAATCATATGTGCTCAACATTCACCAAATCAGTAAATCGTCCAACTAAGAGAGCGCCCCATTTATATCATCTCAATTCTCGAAACTAGTTTTTACCTTACCCAATGAAAAGCATTGGATGGAAATGATGACCTCATCATTTACGGTTAGGACAACCCCGAAAGTTCTGATGTGAATAACCTTCGTGTATAGAAAATCACAAGTACTCTATTAACCTTCCCTAGGTAGAAACCTCTCTTGAAATACAGACTTGAACATTTTCAATAACTCTATAGCCCCAAATTTTTATGACAAACACTACCATATGTCCCAACATTCCCGAAATCATTAACTCGTTTAACCAAAGGAGCCCCGTAGAAATGTAACTTAATATTGTCTCCATTCTCGAAACCTATTTTTACCTTGCCCAATAACAAGTATCCGATCGAAATGATGACCTTATCATTTACAATTTCGGAAACCCCAATTTCTGAGCAGAAGTAACCATCAATGTGTTTACCAAATCATTATGAAATGATGACCTCATCATTTACGATTTCGAAAACCCCAAGTTTCTGAACAGAAGTAACCATCAATGTGTATACCAAATCATTATGAAATGATGACCTCATCATTTACGATTTCGAAAACCCCAAATTTTTGAACAGAAGTAACCATCAATGTGTTTACCAAATCATTATGAACTGATGACCTCATCATTTACGATTTCGAAAACCCCAAGTTTCTGAACAGAAGTAACCATCAATGTGTTTACCAAATCATTATCTATCCTATAGTGAAATATCTATTTGGCTTTCCAAACTTGAATCCTCTAGTGAATATGGACTTGAGAACAATTTCAGTTTCTGTAGCCCCAAATTTTTGTAACCCAACACTGTCATATGTACCCAACATTCCCGAAACTGGTATCTCGTTCAAGTATGAGAGCCCATGTGGAAATGTAACTTATATCATCTCCCTTCTCAATCATGTTTTTACCTTGCCTATTATATTATATCCGATGGAAATGATGACCCCATCATTTACAATTTCGAAAACCCCATCTGAACTGAACTAACCATCCATAAGTTTACCAAATCATCTATTCTATTTACATTCCCTAACTAGAATCCTTTCGTGGAATAATTCGTCCGAACTAAGAAAGGCAAAGAGCCCTGTGGAGATTTAGCTTGTACCATTCCCGTTCTCAAAACCTGTTTTTACCTTACCTAAAGAAACGTATGCGATCGAAATGATGACCTCATCGTTTACGATTATGAAAACCCCACATTGTCTGATCTATCTGAACTGTAGTAACCGGCAACAAGTTTACCAAATCATCATCTATTCTATTTGCCTTGGGTAGAATCTCTCATTTCTATGGCCCCAAAGTTCTTAGATCCACCAACAATCATATGTGCTCAACATTCACATAATCAATAAATCGTCCAACTAAGAGAGCTCTGAATTTGTATCATCTCAATTCTCGAAACTTGTTTTTACCTTACCCAATGAAAAACATTTGATGGAAATGATGACCTCATCATTTAGTCCTAACCCCGAATGTTCTGAAGTGAATAACCATCAATGTGTATACCTTGCCTAGTATAATATATGCGATGGAAATGATGACCTCATCATTTCCGATTTCGGAACCCTCAAATTATCTGAACCGAACTAACCATCCACAGTTTACCAAATCATCTATTCTATTTACCTTCCCTACCTAGAATCCTTTTGTGGAATAATTCGTCCAACTAAGAGAGTGAAAGAGCCCTGTCGAGTTTCCATTCTCAAAACCTGCTTTTACCTACCTAATGAAAAGTATCCGATCGAAATGATGACCTCATCGTTTACGATTACAAAAACTCCACATTGTCTGAACTATCTGAACTGAAGTAACCAACAACAAGTTTACTAAATCATCATCTATTCTATTTGCTTTGGCAATAATCTCTTGTGGAATATGAACCGAAATTTCCAATTTCTATGGCCCCAAAGTTTTTAGACCCACCAACAATCATATGTGCTCAACATTCACCAAATCAATAAATCGTCCAACTAAGAGAGCGCCCCATTTACATCATCTCAATTCTCGGAACTAGTTTTTACCTTACCCAATGAAAAGCATTGGATGGAAATGATGACCTCATCATTTACGGTTAGGACAACCCCGAAAGTTCTGATGTGAATAACCATCAACGTGTATAGAAAATCACAAGTACTCTATTAACCTTCCCTAGGTAGAATCCTCTCTTGAAATACAGACTTGAACATTTTCAATAACTATAGCCCCAAATTTTTATGACAAACACTACCATATGTCCCAACATTCCCGAAATCATTAACTCGTCCAACCAAAGGAGCCCCGCAGATATGTAACTTAATATTGTCTCCATTCTGGAAACCTATTTTTACATTGCCCAATAACAAGTATCCGATTGAAATGATGACCTCATCATTTACAATTTCGATAACCCCAAGTTTCTGAGCAGAAGTAACCATCAATGTGTTTACCAAATCATTATGAAATGATGACCTCATCATTTACGATTTCGAAAACCCCAAGTTTCTGAACAGAAGTAACCATCAATGTGTTTACCAAATCATTATGAAATGATGACCTCATCATTTACGATTTCGAAAACCCCAAGTTTCTGAACAGAAGTAACCATCAATGTGTTTACCAAATCATTATATATTCTAATTGCCTTTCCTAACTAGAATCCTATAGTGAAATATCTATTTGGCTTTTCTAACTTGAATCCTCTAGTGAAATATGGACTTGAGAACAATTTCAGTTTCTGTAGCCCCAAATTTTTGTAACCCAACACTGTCATATGTACCCAACAATCCTGCCACTGGTATCTCGTTCAAGTATGAGAGCCCATGTGGAAATGTAACTTATATCATCTCCCTTCTCAATCATGTTTTTACCTTGCCTAATATAATATATCCGATGGAAATGGTGACCCCATCATTTACAATTTCGAAAACCCCAAATTATCTGAACTGAATTAACCATCCATAAGTTTACCAAATCATCTATTCTATTTACATTCCCTAATTAGAATCCTTTCGTGGAATAATTCGTCCGAACTAAGAAAGGCAAAGAGCCTTGTGGAGATTTAACTTGTACCATTCCCGTTCTCAAAACCTGTTTTTACCTTACCTAAAGACACATATGCGATCGAAATGATGACCTCATCGTTTACGATTATGAAAACCCCACATTGTCTGAACTATCTGAACTGTAGTAACCAGCAACAAGTTTACCAAATCATCATCTATTCTATTTGCCTTGGGTAGAATCTCTCATTTCTATGGCCCCAAAGTTTTTAGATCCACCAACAATCATATGTGCTCAACATTCACATAATCAATAAATCGTCCAACTAAGAGAGCGCCTGATTTGTATCATCTCAATTCTCGAAACTTGTTTTTACCTTACCCAATGAAAAACATTTGATGGAAATGATGACCTCATCATTTACGGTTAAGACAACCCCGAATGTTCTGAAGTGAATAACCATCAATGTGTATACCTTGCCTAGTATAATATATGCGATGGAAATGATGACCTCATCATTTCCGATTTCGGAACCCTCAAATTATCTGAACCGAACTAACCATCCACAGTTTACCAAATCATCTATTCTATTTACCTTCCCTAACTAGAATCCTTTTGTGGAATAATTTGTCCAACTAAGAGAGTGAAAGAGCCCTGTCGAGTTTCCATTCTCAAAACCTGCTTTTACCTACCTAATGAAAAGTATCCGATCGAAATGATGACCTCATCGTTTACGATTACAAAAACTCCACATTGTCTGAACTATCTGAACTGAAAGTAACCAGCAACAGGTTTACTAAATCATCGTCTATTCTATTTGCTTTGGCAATAATCTCTTGTGGTATATGGACCGAAATTTCCAATTTCTATGGCCCCAAAGTTTTTAGATCCACCAACAATCATATGTGCTCAACATTCACCAAATCAATAAATCGTCCAACTAAGAGAGCGCCCCATTTATATCATCTCAATTCTCGAAACTAGTTTTTACCTTACCCAATGAAAAGCTTTTGATGAAAATGATGACCTCATCATTTATGGTTAGGACAACCCCGAAAGTTCTGATGTGAATAACCATCAACGTGTATAGAAAATCACAAGTACTCTATTTACCTTCCCTAGGTAGAAACCTCTCTTGAAATACAGACTTGAACATTTTCAATAACTATAGCCCCAAATTTTTTTGACAAACACTACCATATGTCCCAACATTCCCGAAATAATTAACTCGTCCAACCAAAGGAGCCCCGTAGAAATGTAACTTAATATTGTCTCCATTGTTGAAACCTATTTTTACCTTGCCCAATAACAAGTATCCGATTGAAATGGTGACCTCATCATTTACAATTTCGAAAACCCCAAGTTTCTGAGCAGAAGTAACCATCAATGTGTTTACCAAATCATTATGAAATGATGACCTCATCATTTACGATTTCGAAAACCCCAAGTTTCTGAACAAAAGTAACCATCTATGTGTTTACCAAATCATTATGAAATGATGACCTCGTCATTTACGATTTCGAAAACCCCAAGTTTCTGAACAGAAGTAACCATCAATGTGTTTACCAAATCATTATATATTCTAATTGCCTTTCCTAACTAGAATCCTATAGTGAAATATCTATTTGGCTTTTCTAACTTGAATCCTCTAGTGAAATATGGACTTGAGAACAATTTCAGTTTCTGTAGCCCCAAATTTTTGTAACCCAACACTGTCATATGTAACCAACATCCCCGCCACTGGTATCTCGTTCAAGTATGAGAGCCCATGTGGAAATGTAACTTATATCATCTCCCTTCTCAATCATGTTTTTACCTTGCCTAATATAACATATCCGATGGAAATGATGACCCCATCATTTAGAATTTCGACAACCCCAAATTATCTGAACTGAACTAACCATCCATAAGTTTACCAAATCATCTATTCTATTTACATTCCCTAACTAGAATCCTTTCGTGGAATAATTCGTCCGAACTAAGAAAGGCAAAGAGCCCTGTGGAGATTTAACTTGTACCATTCCCGTTCTCAAAACCTGTTTTTACCTTACCTAAAGAAACGTATGCGATCGAAATGATGACCTCATCGTTTACGATTATGAAAACCCCACATTGTCTGAACTATCTGAACTGTAGTAACCGGCAACAAGTTTACCAAATCATCATCTATTCTATTTGCCTTGGGTAGAATCTCTCATTTCTATGGCCCCAAAGTTTTTAGATCCACCAACAATCATATGTGCTCAACATTCACATAATCAATAAATCGTCCAACTAAGAGAGCGCCTGATTTGTATCATCTCAATTCTCGAAACTTGTTTTTACCTTACCCAATGAAAAACATTTGATGGAAATGATGACCTCATCATTTACGGTTAAGACAACCCCGAATGTTCTCAAGTGAATAACCATCAATGTGTATACCTTGCCTAGTATAATATATGCGATGGAAATGATGACCTCATCATTTCCGATTTCGGAACCCTCAAATTATCTGAACCGAACTAACCATCCACAGTTTACCAAATCATCTATTCTATTTACCTTCCCTAACTAGAATCCTTTTGTGGAATAATTTGTCCAACTAAGAGAGTGAAAGAGCCCTGTCGAGTTTCCATTCTCAAAATCTGCTTTTACCTACCTAATGAAAAGTATCTGATCGAAATGATGACCTCATCGTTTACGATTACAAAAACTCCACATTGTCTGAACTATCTGAACTGAAGTAACCAGCAACAGGTTTACTAAATCATCATCTATTCTATTTGCTTTGGCAATAATCTCTTGTGGTATATGGACCGAAATTTCCAATTTCTATGGCCCCAAAGTTTTTAGATCCACCAACAATCATATGTGCTCAACATTCACCAAATCAATAAATCGTCCAACTAAGAGAGCGCCCCATTTATATCATCTCAATTCTCGAAACTAGTTTTTACCTTACCCAATGAAAAGCTTTTGATGAAAATGATGACCTCATCATTTACGGTTAGGACAACCCCGAAAGTTCTGATGTGAATAACCATCAACGTGTATAGAAAATCACAAGTACTCTATTTACCTTCCCTAGGTAGAAACCTCTCTTGAAATACAGACTTGAACATTTTCAATAACTATAGCCCCAATTTTTTTTGACAAACACTACCATATGTCCCAACATTCCCGAAATAATTAACTCGTCCAACCAAAGGAGCCCCGTAGAAATGTAACTTAATATTGTCTCCATTGTTGAAACCTATTTTTACCTTGCCCAATAACAAGTATCCGATTGAAATGGTGACCTCATCATTTACAATTTCGAAAACCCCAAGTTTCTGAGCAGAAGTAACCATCAATGTGTTTACCAAATCATTATGAAATGATGACCTCACCATTTACGATTTCGAAAACCCCAATTTTCTGAACAGAAGTAACCATCAATGTGTTTACCAAATCATTATGAAATGATGACCTCATCATTTACGATTTCGAAAACCCCAAGTTTCTGAACAGAAGTAACCATCAATGTGTTTACCAAATCATTATATATTCTAATTGCCTTTCCTAACTAGAATCCTATAGTGAAATATCTATTTGGCTTTTCTAACTTGAATCCTCTAGTGAAATATGGACTTGAGAACAATTTCAGTTTCTGTAGCCCCAAATTTTTGTAACCCAACACTGTCATATGTACCCAACATTCCCGCCACTGGTATCTCGTTCAAGTATGAGAGCCCATGTGGAAATGTAACTTATATCATCTCCCTTCTCAATCATGTTTTTACCTTGCATAATATAACATATCCGATGGAAATGATGACCCCATCATTTACAATTTCGACAACCCCAAATTATCTGAACTGAACTAACCATCCATAAGTTTACCAAATCATCTATTCTATTTACATTCCGTAACTAGAATCCTTTCGTGGAATAATTCGTCCGAACTAAGAAAGGCAAAGAGCCCTGTGGAGATTTAACTTGTACCATTCCCGTTCTCAAAACCTGTTTTTACCTTACCTAAAGAAACGTATGCGATCGAAATGTTGACCTCATCGTTTACGATTATGAAAACCCCACATTGTCTGAACTATCTGAACTGTAGTAACCAGCAACAAGTTTACTAAATCATCATCTATTCTATTTGCCTTGGGTAGAATCTCTCATTTCTATGGCCCCAAAGTTTTTAGATCCACCAACAATCATATGTGCTCAACATTCACATAATCAATAAATCGTCCAACTAAGAGAGCGCCCGATTTGTCGACTTATTTATCGAAGGTTCATGTATCCAATCTCCAATACTAACTAGAACTATCCCGTCCTGAAGACATATATGCCCAATCAAATCCCCAATTCTTTTGAACCTACCTTAACAATGTGCCCGATATTCACACAACCAATTTACCATGCCCTATTAAAGTAATCCCATGAAAATTATTAAGTTATGTTATTTCCAACTCCATTCACAAAACTTGTTTTACACTGCCATTGAAGAGTATCCGATGGAAACTACGACCTCATCATTCATGTATTCTGTTTAATATATTCAAAAAAATCATTATGAATATTTATATATTCAAATTTACTTCCCTATATACAAATGCCTACGAATGAAAATTTATATTTTACCCTTTCTTGAGGCGCTTATTTATAAATCCTCCACAACAATATGCGCCTGACATTCCCGAAATCCAATCACCTTGCCCCATTTAAATAATCCGGCGAAACACTCAACATTTCCATTCTCGAAGCCGGTTTTTACATAATCTAATGGAAAGTTTCCGATTGAAATGATGACCTCATCATTTACTACTCCGAATACCCCTAATTATATGAACTGAAGTAAGGATCAATGTTACCAAATCATCATATATTCTATCTTCCTTCCCTAACTAGAATCCTCTCATAGAATATGGACTGATCATTTCCGATTCCTATAGCCCAAAAGTTTTCTGACCCACCACCATCATATGTACCCAACAGTCCCGAAATCAATAACTTGTCCAACTATGAGATTTCAGTGGAAATATAACTTGTCATTTCCATTCTCAAAGAATGTTTTACCCAACGAAAAGTATCGGATTGAGATGATAACCTCATCATTATATGATTCCGAAAGCCCCAAATCTTCTGACCAGAACAAACTATCAACGTGTTTACCGTGTCATCACCATTCTCGAAACCTCTCTCTACCTTGCACAATGAAAAGTATCCGATGGAAATGATGACCTCGTCCTTTACGATTCCGAAAACCTCCATATTAACTGAAGTAACCATCGACATGTTTACCAAATCATCATCTATTCTACATGTCTTCCCTAATTAGAATCCTCGCTGAACATTTCTATATCTATAGCCCAAAAGTTTTCAGATTCACCACAATCATATGTACCCAACATTCCCAAAATAGTAACTTGTCCAAATAAGAGAGCCCCGCTGAAATGTAACTATTATCAACTCACATCTCGAAACCTATTTTTACTTTACCCAATGAAAAGTATCTGATATGAGCTCATCGTTTCCAATTCCGGAAACCCCAAATTTCTAAACCAAAGTAACCATCGACATGTTTACCAAATGATCATCTATTCTAGTTTCATTTGATATCCTTCGTGAAATATAGACTTGAATATTTCTAGCATCTATTGCCTCATTTTTTTTACCAAACAATATCATTTTTAAACAAATCGTCCAACTATGAGATACCCCCTGGAAATTTAACTTATACGATCTCCTTTCTTGAAACTTGTTTTCACTTACCCAATGAAAAGTATCCGATGGAAATGATGACATCGTCATTTACAATTCGGAAAACCCCAAATTTTCTGAACGGAATTAAACATCAACGTGCTCACCAAATCTTCATCTATTCTATTTTCTTTCCTCGGTAGAATCCTCGTGGAATCTGGACTTGAACATTTTCAATTTTAATAGCCCCAAATTTTTGTGACCCAACACTATCATATGTCCCAACATTCCAGAAATCAATAAATCGTCCAACCAATGGAGCCCCGTAGAAATGTAACATATATTGTCTCCATTCTCGAAACCTATTTTTACCTAGCCCAATAACCAGTACCCGATTGCAATGAACACCTCATCATTTACGATTTCAAAAACCCCAAATTTTCTGAACAGAAGTAACCATCAATGTGTTAACCAAATCATCATCTATTCTATTTGCCTTTCCTAGCTAGAATCTTCTAATGAAATATGGACTTGAACATTTCCAGTTTCTTATAGCCCCAAATTTTTGTAACCCAACACTATCATATTTACCCAACTTTCGCAAAACCGGAATCTAGTTCAAGTATGAGAGCCCATGTGCTAATGTAACTTATATCATCTCCCTTCTCGAATCCTGTTTTCACCTGGCCTAAAATAATGTATGCGATGGAAATGATGGCCTCATCATGTACAATTTCGAAAACCCAAATTATCTGAACTGAACTAACCATCCACAATTTATACCAAATCATCTATTATATTTACCTTCCCTAACTAGAATCCGTTTGTGGAATGATTTATCCAACTAAGAGAGACCAAGAGCCCTGTGGAGATGTAACGTGTAACATTTCCATTCTCAAAGCCTGCTTTTACCTTATCTAATGAAAAGTATACGATGGAAATGATGACCTCGTCATTTACGATTACGAAAACCCCACATTATCTCAACTATCTGAGATGAAGTAACCAGCAACAAATTTACCGAATCATCATCTAATCTATTTTCCTTGGCTAGAATCCCTCGTGGATACCTCTCATGGAATATGGACCGAACATTTCCAATTTCTATGGCCCCAAATTTTTAGACCCATAACAATCATACGTACTCAACATTCACAGAATCAATAAATCATCCAACTAATAGAGCGCCCTATTTATATCATCTCAATTCTCGAAACTTGTTTTTACCTTACCAAGTGAAAAACATTTGATGGAAATGATGACCTCATCATTTACGGTTAGGACAAACCCAAATTTTCTGAACTGAATAACCATTAACGTGTTTACAAAATCATCACATATTCTATTTACCTACCCTCAACATTTTCAAAATCAATAACTCGTCCAAGTATGAGAGCCCTGTGGAAACGTAACTTATATCATCTCCATTCTCTAATCCTGTTCTACCTCACATAATAAAATGTACGCGATGGAAATGATGACCTGATCATTTAAAATTCTGAAAATCGAAAACCCCAAATCATCTGAACTGAAGTAACCATAAACACGTTTACCAAATCATTTATTCTATTTGCCTTCCTGACTAGAATCCTCTCCTGGAATATGGACTCAACATATTCAATATCTATAGCCCCAAAATTTTCCTACCCACCACAATCATATGTAATCTACATTCCCGAAATCAATAACTGGCCCAATTAAGAGGGCCCCATGGAAGTATTACTTATGTAATTCTAACCCAGTGAAGAGTATCCTTTGCAAATGACGACCTCCTCATTTATGATCCCGAACACCTCAAATTTTCTGAACTTAAGTTGTGATCAATGTGTTTACTAAATCTTCATCTATTCTAATTGTCTTCCTTAACAAAAATCCTCTAGAGAAATATGGACTTGAACATTTCCTATTTCTAAGGCCCCAATTTTCTTATGACCCGACACTATCATATGTACCCAACATTCCAGAAAGAAATAACTCGTCCAACTAAGAGAGCCCCGTGGAAATGTAAATTATATCATCTCCTTAGCGGAACATGTTTAATTTACTCAATGAAAAATATCCGATTGTAATTATGACCTCATCATTTACAATTTTTAGTACCCCAAATTTTTTGAAGTAACACCATCAACGTGTTTACCAAATTTTCATCTATTCTATTTGCCTTCCCTAGCTAGAATCCTCTCTTTAAATATGAACCTGAACATTTCCAATTTCTGTAGCACAAACTTTTATGACCCAATACTAACATTTGTACCCAACATTCCCGAAATCGATAATTCGTATAACTAAGAGAGCCCGAGTGCCATGTGGATGTGTAACTTAGACCATTTCCATTCTTGATACCTGCTTTTACATTGCCTAATGAAAATTATCCGATGGAAATTTCTGATTCTGAAAACCCCAAATTTTAGAACTGAAGTAACAATCAACAACATGTTAACCAAATCATCATGTATTCTATTTGCCTTCCTTATCTAGAATCCTCTCGTGGAATATGGACTTGAACATTTCTGATTTCTCTAGCCCCAAATTTTCAGATCCACCACTATCATATGTACTTATCGTTGCCGAAATCAATAACTTGTCCAACTAAAATAGTGCAAGGAAATGTAACTTATAACTTCTAGAAGCCTTAAGTATTGTGGACATAAGTAATCACCGCCAAGGCGCCAGCACAATTATCTAAATTTCATGATTTTAATTTGCCTCACCCAATTAGAATTTTTTTATGATATGATTGATGGCCTATGTCGTTTACGAAACAAGTTTACCTTACCCAAATAAAATATTCGCACCTATATATCATTTCCAATATTCGAATGCAATAATCATTTTGAACTGATATAGTCACCACCACCATATATAGTAAAGCTCAAAATATTAAATTTCCTTACCTCCAAAGAATTTCCTAGGAATGACGATTTATGAATTTCTTATTCCTTAAGGCAATATTTTACGAATCCGCCACATGGCCATCGTTGGCGAAACAAACTTGTATAGCCCTATCAAATAATCGAGCGAAAATTCAAATTCGCAAAACCCCTTACCTTTTGAACATTATAACCGCTACCAATAAAAAACAACAAAATTTTAATGATTTCAATTTTCTTAACCCAGTTAGAAAAATCTCATGGAATGGTAACCATTATATCTTCATTTACGAAATTGTTCTTTACCTTACCCAATGAAAAGTATCCGATGGAAGTGATTGCCTCATCATTTACTGGTCCAAAACCCCAAATTTCTGAACTGAAGTAACTATCAAACATGTTCACCAAATCATCATGCTTTCTATTTGCCTTCCTGAGTATGAATCCGCTTGTGTAATAAGGACTCACCAAAATTTTCAAACCAACTACAGTCCTATGTTACGGCCAAAGATCACTATTTTAGTAGACTGTGAGTTGTGATATGAATGGAACAAGGGTCTCCTCCTGGAAAAGAGATGAGGAGCTTCCTACTTGATTTTGGCTGGACTTGGCAGACACACCATGGTTGCCTTTTGAAGCTTCAGGATTAGAAAACTTAGCCATGAAAGAACAAAAACTGAACTGAAGTTTGAAATAATCTGACGAGAAGGATTTGACTCGTAACCAGAGAAAAGCAGGCTCCGATACCAAATAAGCTGATGGAAAACAATTTGTATTTATAGGTAAAGGAAAGAAAGGTAACTAAAGGCTAATCAATTTAACTCCTGGAATCAAGGCTAACTATATGAAATCTATTCAAATCATGTGAGCTATAATAGAAAAATCTTTCCAAACAAATCCAATTTGAATGCATCAAATCTGGGGCTGAATTTGTGTTGATAAATTTGGGTTTGATTTGATCAGATAATGTGGTTATTTGTGTTTGGAGACCACTTTGTGCAAAATTGTTTAATGGTCGATGTTTAAGGTCGTTGTCGTATCATGATAGGTGTTTGGGGATGGTTGATGTAATGTAAACAGTTATTTTAGTTTGATATGATATGGATGGCGATGTAATGCAGTCATCAGTTTACTTGGTTGGTTATGGTAAATGTTAGGATGATGCAATGTGATGTGTCAAATGATGACGGGAATATTGGAAACAAATAACGTATGATACCGGGAAGAAATGGAACAGTTGGCAGGTCTAGTACACGTTTTTGTTTGTGAGCAACAATTGGATGCCTTTGGTGTGAGTTGGAGAAATCTTCCGTGCTTTTCTATTGGTTTTCGACACCTTTAAATAGGTAATACAACACTAATTACAAATTAGTCCTAAAGTAATGACAAATTAGTCCTACAACTATTACGCCCCCGCAGTCGAAACTGTAGGCGTGCCAACACTGAGACTGGAACGGAAGCGCTGGAACAAGGGCCGAGGAAGACCTTTGGTGAAGATGTCGGCGTACTGGTAATCGGCTGGAATATGCAACACGCGAAGCTGACCCAAACGAACCTTCTCACGAACAAAGTGTAGATCAATCTCAACATGCTTAGTGCGCTGATGCTGAACAGGATTACCGGAAAGATAGACAGCACTCACATTGTCGCAATACACGACAGTGGCTCGAGGCGGGGTGACACGAAGCTGAAGAAGTAAATTCCGAACCCAGCAGAGTTCGGAGACGGCGTTAGCAACACCGCGATACTCAGCCTCAGCACTAGAACGAGATACCGTGGCCTGTCGCTTGGACGACCAACTTAGAATATTGTCTCCATAGAAGACACAGTAACCAGAAGTGGAGCGGCGCGTGTCCGGACAACCAGCCCAATCGGCGTCACTGTAGGCGGTGAGGGAATCAGCGGCGGAGGCAGAGAGTCGAATACCATACTCAAGTGTCCCACTGATGTAGCGCAAGATGCGCTTCAGGGCATGAAAGTGCGGCTCACGGGGGTCATGCATGAAGAGACAGACCTGCTGAACAGCAAACTGGATGTCGGGTCGAGTGAATGTGAGGTACTGCAAGGCCCCAGCAAGGCTACGGTATAAGGTAGGATCAGCAACCGGTGGGCTAGATGTGGCTGTAAGTTTACTCCCTACCTCGACAGGGGTGGCAGTAGGCTTACAGGTCGACATAGAGGCACGACGCAGAATGTCAGTGGCATACTGATGCTGAGACAGGAACAAGCCAGACGAATCACGAGTGACAGCGATGCCCAGAAAATGATGCAGATGGCCCAGGTCAGTCATAGCAAACTCTCCAGAGAGCTGGGAGACAATCTGATCCAAAACAACCGGAGATGACCCAGTGATGACGATATCATCCACATATAGCAGGAGGTAGACGATGTCCGAGCCACGACTGTAGACGAAGAGAGACTCATCACATGAGCAACCAGAGAAACCGATAGTCTGTGTGAGGACGGTGGCAAATCGCTGAAACCAAGCACGGGGAGCCTGCTTCAGACCATATAAGGATTTGCGTAACCGGCAAACATAATCAGGATGGCGTGTGTCGCGGTAGCCAGGGGGCTGATGCATGTATACCGTCTCAGAGAGATCACCATGAAGAAAAGCGTTCTTGACATCCAGCTGACGGATAGGCCAAGAGCGCGTGACGGCAATGCTGAGAACTGTACGGATGGTGGTCGGTTTGACAACCGAGCTGAAAGTCTCCTCACAATCAATCCCAACCATCTGGGACTTCCCATTAGCTACCAATCGCGCCTTATAGCGCTGCAGACTGCCATCAGCGCGAAACTTGTGGCGAAAGAGCCACATAGATCGCAGAACATTAGCCCCTGCCGGGCGAGGAACCAGATCCCAAGTATGGTTCCGAACCATAGCTCCAAACTCATCATCCATGGCCGCTTTCCAGTGAGGATCTGACAAGGCGAGGATGGGGGATTTGGGAAGGGGTGAGATGGGGTCTGGTGGCTGGACAGCCAAAGTGAGACGGGTGACTGGTTTGACAATGCCATGCATGGATCGGGTGGTCATCTGAGGAGAGGTAGGAAGAGGAGAAGTAGCCACTGGGCTTGGTGTGGGTGACTCAGGAGGGTCAGGCAACACAGGCACAGATGGTACAGGAGAGGGGCGAGTGGACACAGACCGACGAACATAGTGCTGAGGAAAAGGTTGCACAAGGGTCCTGGATGGGGGAAGCTGTGTAGGTGCCCTAGGGGGTGCGGGTGGGGATAGGGGTGCCCTAGGAGACGTGGGTGAGCGTGCGGGAGCCACAGGGTGGAGAGCACGATGAGTGAAGAAGGGAGACGGAAGACTGTCATCGGGATCAGACGTCCTGTGAACAGAGGGAGACACTAACCCAGGAGAGGAGAAAGGAAACACCGTCTCATCAAACGTGACATGACGGGAAGTGTGAACACGACCAGTGCTCAAGTCGAGACACCGGTACCCACGATGGTTAAGAGGGTAGCCCAAAAAAACACATCGAAGAGAGCGTGGTGCAAGTTTGTGAGGTGAGGTGGCAGAGAGGTTCGGGTAACACAAGCATCCGAACGTGCGGAGATGCTCATAGGATGGTGAGCGATGGTAGAGGGCAACAGTAGGAATATTGTTGCCAAGGACTTTGGTGGGAAGAATGTTATGAAGGTAGACAGCAGTCAGAAGAGACTCAACCCAGAAAGAGGCTGGAAGGGAGGCCTGAGCTAGGAGGGCACGACTGATGTCATTGATTCGACGAATCATGCGTTCAGCTTTGCCATTTTGAGATGACGTCTGAGGACACGCAAACGGAAGACAAGTCCATGATTAATGGCGTGAGAGTGAAAAGAGCCATTATCGAATTCTCCACCAAGGTCACATTGAAAAGTTTTGATGGGTCGCTCAAATTGAGTTTGTACGAAGGTAGTGAATTGTTTAAATTTTGATATCGCTTCGCTTTTCTGTTTAAGTGGGAAAACCCAAAGAAAATGGGTATAGTCATCTAATAGTAGTAGGTAGTATTTGTAGTGCGATTTGCTTAAGACCGGAGATGTCCATAAATCACTGTGAACAATGTCAAATGGACTAGAAGTAGAAGAAGTAGATGGTGAAAAAGGCAAACGCACGTGTTTACTAATTTGACAAGCATGACAAAGAGCTTCTGAATTATGCCTACTACAAGAAATGAAATGACTACTACAAAGCGAATCTAAAACTAGACGCACGGGATGACCAAGGCGGTTGTGCCAAACAGAAGCAGGAAGAGCAGCAAAAGAGACAGCAGACGACGGTGGTGGGACAGACTGGAATGGATAGAGATCACCTGAACTGTTGCTCCTCTGTAAAAGAGCACCCGATCGTAGGTCCTTTACAGAAAAACCAAAAGGGTCAAACTCAACGGAAACATTGTTGTCAGTGGTGAATTGACGAACAGAAACTAGGTTTTTGATAACGTTTGGGGTGAGTAAGACGTTTCTAAGGTGAAGGGAACGGGAGTTGGTGGTAAGGGTGTGATTGCCGGATCCTTTCACTGGAATGCTAGAGCCGTTTCCTACAAGTATGTTAGGAAAAGGACAAGATGACGAGAGAGATGAGAGTATACCTGACTGCGGAGTGAG
This sequence comes from Linanthus parryae, assembly GCA_023055425.1. Lineage (NCBI taxonomy): Eukaryota > Viridiplantae > Streptophyta > Magnoliopsida > Ericales > Polemoniaceae > Linanthus > Linanthus parryae. The sequence continues at coordinate 101,895,126 of JALGPY010000004.1, forward strand.
ATGAGCAGATGCGCCGGAATCAAGATACCAAGTCTGATCCGGAACGTTGAGTGTCATGCCAGAGAACTGAGATCCCAAATCAGTAGCAGTCGGGTAGGCATAAGCGGCTGTGAGGCCCTGCTGAGAAGGTCCTGGACCAAGAATACCTGACGTAACTGTAGGCTGAGAGCGTCCTGAATGTGTCCAATCCGATGTCGGGGGATAGGGGTCCGACTGAGCTGTCGGGGACGATGGGGCAGGACACCACACCCAGTTGCCGTGAGGGGAGGCATGATGTTGTTGTGGGTGCTGCTGAGTGTGTACCCGACCTTTTCGGCCAGACTGACGGCAATCACTAGTGCCTCGGCGTGCTTGGGGAGAAGCGGTTTGCTTGGCGGTCGACATAACAAGTGACCACGAAGAGAAGATCTACAAAGACTTTTGGTGCCCCACGAGCAAGTAATAATTGCCACTCGTACTTAAAAAATAGCCACCAACAATTTGAGTCACAACAATGCTTTGACACCCACAAATGAATTGAGTGCAACAATTCTGAAAATAACAATATCTTGACTGATCAAAATCAATTGGAGCCCACAAAAAAACAAGCAGTGAGTCACTATTTCTTTAATTGGAGTCCACCTTCAGCGCACCACAAAAAACAAACAAGTAATTGAAGAGGCCATGCATGATGACTCACTAGCAAACAGTGAGCTTATATCAATTTCTTCACCGACTGAAATTGAAACCCACAAAATCAAGTGGCGACCTGGAGCAGAGAAGAAAACAGCGGCAGAGGGTTCAATGATTTAACCAGGTGACCGTCGCTGGTGGCTTCGCAAGGAGAGTTCGAGGCCGGCAACGCTGGGTCCTGTTCGGAAGAAGGACGGACGAGCGTGGGCAGCGCCGAGTCGAAGGCTGAGCCGGTTGGAGTCACACGCAGGGATGATGCTGGCGCGTGAACCTGGGGCTTCGTCCGTCTGTTGCAGAAGGAGAGCTTCACGCCGATTGAGAGAATTGATCGGGGAAGTATCAGATGGAGGTCTCACCGGCGCAGATGGCGTCGGATGTGAGGACAGAGAACGCCGACGTTGAGATCGACGGCGGCAGCGGAAGTGAGCAGGAGAGTAATCAGAACCCTAGGCGATGGCGGCGGCAGTGCAGAGGAAGAGGCAGTGCGGCGGCAGCGGTGGCTAGGTGGCTAGGGCGGCTCTGACACCATGTGAGTTGGAGAAATCTTCCGTGCTTTTCCATTGGTTTTCGACACCTTTAAATAGGTAATACAACACTAATTACAAATTAGTCCTAAAGTAATGACAAATTAGTCCTACAACTATTATGTATTCGATTTTGTTGGAGAACTTGGAGATAGAGGGAAGTGAAATGGTCATTTTCTTGTGTTGCTTTTAAATTCAGAATTAGGTTACACGGGTCTTTTTGGTGATCGTGGGCGGTTGATGTAATAAGACCTAGGATGTTTAATAGGATATGACTGCCAAGGTAGGGGGGTGGATAAGAAATTGAAAAAGGAACATTAAGCAAGAAATGAGAAGTCAAGTGGACAAAAAAGGTTTAGGTAATAATAAAAAGGACAAGTGAGGTGTACTGAATATTTGGCAGGATGGCATGTTTACATCTTGGTGATTCTTTATTTGTGGGCAGGTTATGGAGATGGTGGTGGTGAGGGAAGGAGAGACAAAGATATCGCCAAGCTCGAGTTATTTTTTTTGGTTGTTGTCCTGAACGTAAAAGGTGAGCCTGGGTAGTGTTTTATGCTGGACTGATATCTCATGAGAAACATTTTGAAAATGATGAGATTGGTTTTGGGATAATGTCGACTGAATAGGAGTTTACATGGGGAAGTACAGATACACTTTTGCAAGTTATAGGTTGCAAAACTGATGCTTGGATTCAGGATTTTTTCGATGTCTGCATTGAGGATGTTGAATTCCTTGAGGTTTATTATGGCTGTAATATTGGATTTGTCCTCTGGTTAGAATCCTCTCGTGGAATAATCATCCATTCTATTTGCCTTCCATGGTTAGAATCCTCTCGCGGAATATGAACGGAACATTTTTAATTTCTATCGTCCCTAAGTTTTCAGACCCACAACAAACATACCCAAACTTTCCGAGAACCAATAAATCGTCCAACTAATAGTGCCCTCCGTGGAAATGTATATCATCTCAATTCTCGAAACTTGATTTTGCCTTACCCAATGAAAAGTATCCGATGGAAATGATGACCTCATCATTTACCGTTCGGAAAACCCCAAATTTTCGGAAGTGAAGTAACCATCAACGTGAATACCGAATTCTCATCTACTCTGTTTGCCTTCCTTAGCTAGAATCCTCTTCTGAAACACGGACTTAACATTTCCAATTTCTATAGCCCCAAATTTTTATGGCGCAACACTATCATATGTACCCAACACCCCCGAAATCAATAAATTGTCCAACGCCCCCTCTAATGTAACTTATGACATCTTCATTCTCGAAAATGTTATTTACATTACCCAATGAAAAGTATCCGATGAAAATGATGGCATCATCATTTACAACTCAGAAAACCGAAGTAACCACCAACGTGTTCACCAAATCACCATCTATTATGTTTGCCCTCCTTAGCTAGAATCCTCTCGTGAAATATGAATGAATATTTTCAGTGTCTATATATCCCCAAATTTTTATGACTTTACACTATTATATATACCAAACATTTCTGAAATCAAGAACTTGTCCAACTAGGAGTTCCCCGTGGAAATGAAACTTATATCATTCCCATTTTCGAAACTTGTGCTTCTCATACCCTATGAAGGGTATTCGATTGAAATGATGACCTCGTCATTTACGATTCTGAAAATCAACGTGTTACCAAATCATCACCTATACTATTTTCGTTCTCTAGCTAGAATCCTCTCGTAAAATATGGATTCGAACATTTCCATATAGCCCCAAATTTTTATGACCCAAAACTATCATATGTACCCAACACTCCTGAAATCAATAACTCGTTCGACGATGAGAGCCGTGTGGAAATGTAGCTTATATCATCTCCATTCTCGAAGCCTGTTTTTACATTACCCACTGAAAAGTATCTAGAAATGATGACCTCATCATTTACATTCCGAAAACCCTCAATTATCTGAACTGAAGTAATGATCAATACATTTCCCAAATCATCCTTCCCTAACTGGAATAAATCATCCTTCCCTTACTAGAATCCTCTCGTAGGATATGTACCGTACATTTCCAATTTTCAGACCCACTACCATCTTATGCACCCAACAGTCCTGAAATCAATAAGTTGTCCAGATATGAGATTCCCGTGGAAATGTCTCCTATATCTTCTCCATTCTCAAAATCTGTACTCAGATTGAGATGATTGCTTCATCATTTACAATTCCGAAAACCCCTAAATATCTGAACTGAAGTGACTATCAACGTATTTGCCATATCATCATCTATTTTATTGTCCTTCGTTAGCTAGAATCCTCTCGTGAACTATGAACTTGATTTTTTTTTTAAATTTCTATAACCCGATTTGTTTTGACCCAACATCTTATGTACCCAACATTCTCAAAATCAATAAATCACCCGACTATAACTTGTATCATCTCCATTCTCGAAACCCGTATTTACCTTTCTCAATGAAAAGTATCATATTGAATTGATGACCTCATCATTTAAAATGCCGAAAACCCTAAATTTTCTGTACTGAAGTAACCATCAATGTGTTCACCAAATCGTCTATTTTATTTCCATCCTTACCTAGAATCCTCTCGGGAAATATGGACTTGGACATGTCCAGTTTTGTACCCCCAAACTTTTATGACTCAACACCCAACACAATCATATGTACCCAACATTCCCAAAACCAATAACTCGTCCAACTAAGATAGAGCCCGGTGGAAATGTAACTTATATCATATCCATTCTCAAAACCTGTTTGTACCTTACCCAATGAAAAGTATCATATTGAGATGGTGACCTCATCATTTACGATTCCTTATACCTCAAATTTTCTGAACCGAAATAACTATCAACGTGTTCACCAATTCATCATTTATTCTATTCAGCTTCCCTTGCTAGAATCCTCTCGTGAAATATGAACTTAAACATTTCCAATTTCTATAGCCCCATCTTTTATGACCAACACCATCATATGTAACCAACACTCCCGAAATCAATAACTCGTACAACTAAGAGAGCCTCGTGGAAATGTAACTTCTGTCATCACCATTCTCAAATCCTCTTTTTACTTTGCGCAATGGAAAGTATCCGATGGAAATGATGACCTTATCATCTACGGTTACGAAAACCATTAATTATTTGAACCGGTGTAACCCTCGATATGGTTACCAAATCATCATCCATTCTATTTGCCATGGCTATAATCCTCTCTTGGAATATGGAATGAACTTTTCAAAATTATATGGACTGAAAGCCGAAGTTTTCAGACCCACAACAATTTCCCGTAATCAATAAATTGTGCAACTAAATCATCACGCATTTTATTTACCTTCCCTAGCTAGAATCCTTTCGTGAAATATGGATTCAAACATTTCCAATTTTGTATGGCCCCAAATTTTAATGACCCAAACACTATCATATGTACCCAACATTCTCAAAATCAATAACATTCAACTAAGAGAGCCCTGTGGAAATGTAACTTATATCATTTCCATTCTCGAAATTTGTTTTACGTTACCCACTGAAAAGTATTTGATGAAAATGATGTCCTCATCATTTACGAGCCCGAAAATCCCCAATTATCTGAACTGATGTAACTATCAACACATTTCCCAAATCATCATCTATCTATTTTCCTTCCCTATTTAGAATCCTCTCGTAGAATATGGACTGAACATTTCTAATTTTTATGCCCCAAAAATTTTCAGACCCACCACCATCATATGTACCCAACAGCCCTGAAATCAATAACTCGTCCAATATCTGATTGATATTATTACCTCATCATTTATGATTCCGAAAACCCCAAATTTTCTGAACTGAAGTAACCATCCACGTGTGTATATATTTTGAGCCTAATAACCAGTACCATAACAATCATCAATGTTTTAATGATTTCAATATCTCCAACCCAGTTAGAAAAATCTCATGGACTGATGACCTATATCATATCCATTTAACGAAACCTGTTTTACCTTACCCGATGAAAAGTATCCGATGGAAATGATGACCTCATCATTTTTACGTTTTTGAAAACCCCAAATTTCATAACTGAAGTAACAAGTAACAACCAACAACATGTTTACCAACTCGTCATGTATTCTATTTTCCTTCTTGATCTAGTGTCCTCTCGTGGAATATGGACTTGAACATTTCTAATTTCTCGAGCCCCAGATTTTCAGATCCACCACCATCATATGTACCCAACGTTGTCGAAATCAATAACTTGTCCAACTAAAATAGTCCCATGGATAACTTATATCATTCTAGAAACCTCAAATATTGTGGACATAAGTAACCACCGCCAAGGCTCCAACACAATTATCTAAACTTAATGATTTTAATTTGCACCCAATTAAAGAAATCTTATGATATGGTGTCCTATGTCGTTCACAAAACCAGTTTACCGTACCCAAACAGAATAGTCACTATGGAAATGATGACCTATAGTATCATTTTCAAAACTCGAATGCAATAACCATTTGGAATTGATATCGCAACCGCCATCATAAATAGCAAAGTCCAATGTATTCAGTTTTCCTTGCCTCAAAAGAATTTCCTAGGAATGACGATTTATGAATTTCCTATTCCTTAAGTGCAATAGTTTACGAATCCACCACATCGATTTAGGGCCAACATTGGCTAAACCAATTTGTGTAGCCCCTATCCAAATCATCGAGCGAAAATTCCAATTCCCAAAACCCCTTACTATTTGAGCATAAGAACCCACAACCAATACAAAGAACATATTATTCATGATTTCAATTTTTCAAACCCAGTTAGAACAATCTCATGGAATGATGACCATTATCATCTTCATTTACAAAACCGGTTTTTACCTTACCCGATGAGAAGTATCCGATGGAAGTGATGATCTCATCATTTACTGTTCCGAAACCCCAAATTCTGAACTGAAGTAACTATCAAACAACATATTTACCAAATCATCATGTATTCTATTTGCCTTCACTATTTTGAATATTCTCGTGGAATAAGGACTCACTAAAGTTTTCAAACACACTACAATCATATGTAACGACCACAAATGACTATTTTGATAGACTGATCCCGCTGCAAGTAAGTCACGCCTTCTAGCTTGTGAGCTGTCATATGAATGGAACCAGGGTGTCCTCCAGGAAAAGAGATGAGGCGCTTCCTAATTGATTTTGTCTGGGCTCGGCAGACACACCATGGTTGCCTTGAGTAGCTCCAGGATTAGAAGACTCTGCCATGAAAGAACAAAAGCTGAACCAAAGTCTGAAATAATCTGATGAGTAGGATTTGACTCAGAACCAAAGAGAATAGCAGGCTCTGATACCATATAAGGTTATGGAAAACTATTCGTATGCATAGGCAAAGGAAAGAAAGGTAACTAAAGGCTAATCAATTTAACTCCTAAAATCAAGGCTAACTATATGAAATCTATTCAAATCATGTGAACTATTATAGAAAAATCTTTCGAAACAAAACCAATTCGACTGCATCGAATCGGGGCTGAATTTATGTTGATTTGATCTGCCAATAATCTTAATTGATAAATTTATGCTTATGTTTGATTATGTGATCAGATAATGTGGTTATTTGTGTTTGGAGATCATTTTGTGCAAAATTGTAGAAGCGGTAGATGTTCAAGGTGGTTGTTGTGTCATAAATAGGTGTTTGGGGTAGTTGATGTAATGTAAATAGTGATGTTAGTTTGATATGGTATGGATGGCGAGGTAATGCAGTCATCAACTTGGTTGGTTATGGTAAACGTTTGGATGATGCAATATGATGTGCGAAATGAAGAGAAGATTGGAAACAAATAAAGTACAATACGCGGAAGAAATAGAACAGTAGTTGGCAGGTATAGTCAACATTTTTGTTTGTGAGCAACAATTGGATGCCTTTGATTGTATTCACTTTTGTTGGAGAACGTGGAGATAGCGGGAAGTGAAATGGTCATTTTCTGGTGTCGCTTTTAAATTCAGAATTTAGTTCTTTTCATGTTTGGTACAAGATCAGCTTACACATTTACTTCTTTTTGGATTTAGCCAAGGTTACACGGTTTTTTTTTGGTGGTCGTGGGCAGTTGATGTGATAAGACCTAGGATGTTTGATAGGATATGAATGCCAAGGTAATGGGGTGGATAAGAAAATGAAAAAAGAGCATTAAGAAGGAAGAAATGAGAAGTCAAGTGGACAAAAAATGTATAGATAATGATAAAAAGGACAAGTGAGGGGTATTGAATATTTGGCATTTATGGTATGTTTATATTTTGGTGATTCCTTGTTTTTGGACAGGTTATGGTGTTGGTGAGGGAGGGAGAGACAGATATGGCCGAGCTCGAGCTCTTTTTTTTGGTTGTTGTCCTGAACATAAAAGGTGAATCTGGATAATGTTTTATGCTGGACTGATACCTCATGAGAAACTTTTTGAAAATGGCGAGATTGGTTTTGGGATGATGTCGTCCGAATAGGAGTTTAATGTGGAGAAACAAAGATACACTATTGTAAGTTATAGGTTGCAAATTTGATGCATGGATTTAGGATTTTTTAATGTCTGCATTGAGGATTATGTAATTCAATTATTGTTTAGTGGGATTGAGGATGTTGGGTTCCTTGAGGTTTATAATGGCTGTAATATTGGATTTTTCTTCAGGGACCAGAATTCGAAATATGGAATCTGTGAATATATTTTCTACTAATGCAGTGGCAAACCTTGAAATTTGTGATTCGAGGATATGAATTTCAAGTATATATCTAGTTCCTTTAAATGTGATAATTTGGAATAGAAGGATTCGAAGTAGCTACTGCAGAGGACAATTATATTACTATTGGGAAAGACAATGAAGTAATTTTGTGGAAGTGTGTACGATGTACTCTTAGTGTAGTAAAGAGTGTTGTCTTGAAGAAAGAAGAAGCTTACAAATTTTGAGGTTAGCCAAGTTGGCCTTGTTCTTTTGGGTTTGGAATTTATTTGTTGGTGTCACACGACATATTTTGTCCACAAGGAAGTACTTGTGTTATATTTGAAGAGAAAATGAAAGGATCTGTATATAGAATATTAACAAATTTAAGCGAGATGATTGGCTCTGTAGATGCGGCATAACTCTTAGTATGTCTATGCCTTGTTTGCATTTTCATAATGTATGTTCTCTTCGGAAACAAAAAAGAATGAGAAAGCTAAGTGAAACGCTTACAATCCAGGCGAAAGGCACAGCTAGTAGATCCTAACTGCAAATGGGAGCTAGTTCAATATAGAGCATTAGGAGCCCCTGTATGAAGTCTCGGGTTCAAACCAGGCTATATGAATGTAATTCTCAAAAAAAAAAAAAAAAAAAAAACTAGTAGATCCTTAATACTGGATGAAAATGCTTAAAACCGAGTCTTGTAACCCACTAGGTCCTCATATATCAGAACTCTTAATCACATATTTCTGATGTGAGACATGAGATTGAATGTCTCTCACTCAAGACTCGCTGTCCTTTTTCAGTATGCCAAGTGACCTATGCGATCGGTGCAACTGCCGTCCAGTAACACAAAGCCTCTAGCCCTCTTCATAGCCTTTACTCCACCATGCACACCACAGACCATGTGGGCTCTAATACCATTTGTAATTATTAAACAGATTACTGGCTGATCCTAATTCCTAATTACTGGAGGAAAACGCTTAAGCCCAACGCTAGCTTTAATTCACAAGGTACCATATACAACCAATATTCCTTTCTCAAGTTCCTAATGTGAGACGGGATGTTGTTCCAGTGTCGACCGGCAGTAATTTTGTTTTATTGGGTGTTTGATTTGTGGGTTATTTTATTAATACAACAGAAACAAAATATGTAAGAATTGGGTGAAAGTATATTAATTGTACAACAATTAACTTGATCAAGGAAGTAGGAGCTGTTTTTTGGGAAGAAGTGTGACTGGCTTACAGTCTTTCGTTCTTTGGTCAGAGTAATAGGAGGAAAACGAAAATCAGGAAAACTGTGTAGAAAGCTGAAGAAACAGAAAGGGGAGTATATATGTACTTGCATGCATATACTGTGAAACAATTGATTTGGATGGTCTGGAACTGTAGACTTATAGAATTCTAATTTGGTGTCGTATAAAGATATGGAGGTAAAATGGTTATCGCTTTTGCTACTGGAGGTTGAGCTAGGATACAAGTATAGGAGGGCGGGAGAAAAATATGAAGAAAATGATGCAAGGAGATAGAGAATACATGTCTCAGTGGGAGTGAACGTGATAGAGAAAAACTTTGGATCGCAGATATGATTGGTTCTCTTCTAGACACTCATGCGACGATGATTCTGCCTTGATATATCTTCCTCTAGTGGAGGCATCTTTACGTGATTTTGTGGTGAACGCCATTCTTGTAGGTGATCGGTTTCTAGCTCTGCCCAGTCATTGACGGGAGCTTTTATGAGTGGGGGTAGGTCCGCATTTCCCCCTCTGTTGTCTGATTGCTATCCTATTCCGTTGGATTTCAGAGATGCCTTGCCCTTTAATTTTTGAGGACGTGGCTTCGGGTGAATGGTTTTATCCTTCATTGTTATGAAACTCCATCAGGAGGTAGCGACTCTTCGCAGTGGCACTAGGTTATTTGTTGTCTGATGCTATTATTCTAATTTGTGCGGTGCAGCAGTTCCATCGCCGTTGATCGATGGTGGTAGATGAGGGAGAGTGAGACCAATATGAACCTACAGATTTGGAGGAGTCGGAACCATGAAGCCCCTCCCCAGTTAAATTGGGGACATGTCTTGCTGCTGCTGTAACGTATGGTTGTCAAAATTCTTCAATTGCGCTTCTGTGCTTCTGAGATCAACTCGGGTAGAAGATACATAATACGTATAAAGAAGGGTGCAGAGGTGGGCATCATCAGAGGCGTATCTAAAGAGCTTAAAAGACTTAACAAAAATTAGAAACTTAGGGTTAAATTGCAATTGTAGAGAGGGATATTAGATAAAAGTCAAAAAGTACAAGATAATGTGGATCCGCCCTTGGGCCATCATTATGCAAGTGTCGAAGTTCATGTCAAGACAATGTGCTCTATCTCTCACACACAGTTGACCGGGAATATGTAACTCGAAAGAAGTGTCTGCGACGTACTGCCTTTGAGAGTAAGGTTGTTTTCAGTAAATGCCTCGACAACCTGAGGAGAAAGACGTGTCTAACTACGCAGGCAATTGCCCAGCATTAGTAGCAGTAGCCTAAAGTATTATGCAGCATAAATACCCAGGTTTAAACGGGCTTAGCTTAGGAAATATACCCTATCTGATGTGCCTAGGCGACTACCTTTGACGACTATGATTTTCACTAGAACAGAATTTATGGGGAACTTTCATTGAGATGTTAATAATGTACAGTTTTTAGCTGAAGATTTGAAGTGTTGTGGGCAGAGTTTATTGGAAAAATTAGGAGAAACATAAAGAAGCAACGAGAAAAAAAGCGTAGGGACAGCTATTTTTCCTCTGCCTGGCGTTGTATTCTTTTCGATGGCCTTGAACTTCAGTGCTAAGGAAGCAAAGCTGGAATAGACGTTTGAGAAAAAAGTAAGATATATATTTTGATTTTATTAGTTTTCTTCCACTAATCTTGAATTCATCGTTGTAATTTGCTGCTGATGTTACGCACGTACTTATTCGGTTTTAGTATCTTTGGTAAGGGATATTCGTGAGAGGACATGTTTGAACTTGTCGGAACTGCGACAGGACCTAGTCTTGAAGTTTTTGTTCCTGATTAGACAGGACCTAGTCTTGAAGTTTTTGTTACTGATTAGACGACACTGGTTCTTAGGCTTATGCAGCTTGTGTTATATTTTATGGAGTTGCTATTCATGAATTTTTTCGGAGCATTGGACATTTTGTAAAGGCGTATATCATGGTAGAACAACGGCATTGAACACTTACAACAGACATCGAGAAAAAATAGAGAGGAAAGCTATGTGAAAATTAGAGCGCCTGCTAGTGTGTGATAGCTACGGAGAATAATGAGGTTGCGAGGAGAAAAGGAAATAAAATTGTTCGGAGGACTACATTTTCGAGTGAAAAGGGAAGGCAGAAGTTCGTGTGGACTTTTAATTTTCTTGCCTTGTTAGCATGTTTGACTTCCCATCATTCAGATGTGATGTAAGCTATGCGGTTAAAGAAAGAACGTATATGATTGCTTAAATCCCGTTGAATTATATGATTGATTTGGATAAGGCTTAATTCTGACATCAGTAACTGTAACTAGCTTGAGGTTCATTTGAAATGCCTGTGGTTAAAAGTTCATTAAAAACACGAGGTTGCGGGAAAATTCCCTTTTAAGGAATTCACTTAAGTTCTTTTGTTTAATATTAGCCTACTGTTTGGGGGAATATTGGAATTGTTTAGGGTTCTCAATTTGCCAGCCGTTGGTGTGGTTGTAGGGGTGCCAATTTGGATGGGCTGAATTTGAGCAACCCTGATCCAAGCTCGAACTAAAATTGGGCTTGGGACTGGCCCAAACAGAAGTTCGTTGGCTGAACTGTAATTAAGGTCGAGTTTTGGCACAAGTTTTACTTGGTGGCTACTTGAACTGCCCCATTTGTATAAGCACTACTCGAGTATATTAAATTTAGAGAGACCTGTTATAGCATATTTGAAATGAATTTAATATTTATCTCTTTTAATTAATAGTGTTGTTTCTACATTTTTTGAGTTCTTGAAGTCGTTGATTTGCATTTATCACTCAATATTGTTGATTCTCTTGTATTTTAATAAAAGATAATTTAAGATAATTTTTTCACTTACACCCCCTCAGTTTAAGATGATCTTCATTTTAGTGAATATACCAAATATACAACATATTAGAAAGACAGAAACACGCATTTGTATCCTCAAGTGTGCAAATCGTTGTGATTTCAATCAGATTACCACATTTATGTGAAATGGACATTGGTCAAACCACGTGTTAGTGTTTCTGGAAATAAGCCTCCGGCCGACTATGGGTGGGTTTGGTGTGGATTTTTTTGTGGATTTTAATCCAAAATCCACTTTTCAGCTTTTTGGACTTTTTGTTAAGGTTTGGTATGGACTTTTTTGAGTGGATTTTGGATTTTGGATTTTCAAGTTGTAGTGTAGAAAAGGTGAAAGCAAAAAGTTGGGTTTGGGTGGATTTTTTGTGTCTTTTTTCATCAAATCATACAAATGACAATAATATCCCCACTAAACAACAAAACTGACACATCACTGACCTTCAATAAATAGACAAGAAGGATAAAATCGTAAGTTTCGCTAAACAACAAAACTGTCACATCACTGACTTTTTAACATCACCAACTTTTTTTTACCAAACCCATATATCTTTTTTTTTGAACTTTTATGTCACGGACTTTTTTCACACCACCTTAAAAGACAGCTTAAAATCCAAAAAGTCCACACCAAACCCACCCTATAATGCTCTGGTTTCTAATTTATCAAAGCAAAGGGTCTCTGATTTGAGTTAACAGTTGTGGATATTGATTCTTGGTGGGCTGTTGGATTTGGGACAAGTGCTCTTTCTTTCTGGCGTAGATTTTGTCCAGTTTTAAATTAGACCGGATTTCCTCATCATTTTCGGCCTGATATATCTAGTGCGAGTAGGTTTTAGGAATTGGTATCATTATTGGTGGCTGTCAAACGACAGCACAATCTGGCTGAGGGCCTCTTGTTTTTTGGACGTTTTACTTCCACATTCTTCTGTTGTCTTTTGTTCTTGGCCAACTCTACTGTTTATGAGGGTAAATGACACAACCACCCTTGAGGTATGGCCAGTTACTAGCTTACTACACTGTAGTTTGGATAATACTCCAAACCACCCTCGTAACTGGCGTAGACTAAAAGAACATGTAAAAAAGGTTGTTTTGCCCCCCTTTACTCTCTCCTCTCAATCCTCTCTTTACTGCAACTCCACATATCACGATCCAGAGAACACTCAGGGGAAGAGAAGTCGTTGGTTCCTCTCCGATGGCAGGGTTAACCTTAAAATGGGTGTTCCTGAGGCATTTGGGTTAGAGACTAACAGAGAGTCTGATGTTGGCATTTGGTAGTGGGTGCAATAGCGGTTGTTGCTGTGGTGTTGTAGATTGTAAAGAGAAAGGAGTGTGGGTGTGGTGATGTTGGCATTTGATGGTGGGTGGCTTCTCTAGTGAGTCTGATTTGTACCCAGACTCAACCAAGCGAAACTTGGTGGTTAAAATTGTCGATTTGCGGGAGTGAATTTGATTGCTAGTGAAAGAGAGGTCGTGTCTCGGGTGATTAGGAGCTTTGAATGGAAGTATGTGTTCGTGAAAATGGGTGTCGGTCTTGTTATAGAATGGGTTTGGCTGCGAGAGCAAGCGGTTTTGGTGGTGGATGTTGTTAAAAACTTTTTCTAAAACGTGCCCGAAGACCACCTTTGGCTGCTGAACCTTCCTTATTCACAAAACACGGCTTTGAGCCATTATCTCATGGCTGAAAGCGCCTGCAGCAGACTCCTTTACCTGACCTTTACATGAAACCCGTATCTCAACGTCTCCCGTGTCTACAAGAAGTTCCACCCTGCCTTAAACCAGAAAGATTCAAGAGCAGTCCTAACACACATCCCTCCCAAGTAATAGGCTTAGTGCATGCCTGAGATGAGTCCATGTCTCCAGACTCGAACACATTCTTCCAACATATCTGCAAATCCGGGGTCAGTAGGTTTCTGAGATGAGAATCTAAATCTTGCAAATATTTACCGAATTAAGGGTTCAAAAGCGGACTTTGCAGAAATAGTCAAGATGCAACCATCTCCGTCGATTTAAGACGTCCCTAGGTCAGATTCTTATCCCTCTTCGTGCAGCAACCATTTACCGCCAATTTTGCTCCAACTACCTTTGCCCATTCTCATGCCACCTTACCACCTGAAGCTGATTAAGCTTCTGCCACTCACTTTGAAGTTGAAGCTGACAGTTTTTCGTTCAGGCGTGTTTTACGTTTTCACTGTCCCATTAGCACAACCCCAACTCCAAGGAAGTACTAGGTATGCTTCATACTTCCTAACTAGAAGGATCTTGGTATTATGGCCTTCCTGGATTTTCTACGCTTGTTCATGCCACTATCAACATAGTCTTGAGGAGATGTGCATCTCCCTCCCCAGGTTCGTGAATGCCAACGTTTCTATGAAAGAACACGAAACGATTACACAGTCACCATCTGATCCAAGATCTTTCGAAAGCTCCGAGCTTCCTTAGTTTAAGCAGGTGGCACTTTCAATTTTTGAATGTTTTCAATGGTTCACCATTCAGAGGTTGTTGGGCTTGTTGGTTGGTTGGTTGGTTGGTTGGTCTTATTATTTGGGGATGTCTTATCACAGCTATGCTAGAATTGTTGTATAAATTTTTTTGTTTGAGAAAAATGTATAACTACTTTAGAAGTGTTATTTATAAGTACTGTTATTATTATTATTTTTGTTTATTTATGTTCTTGGCTATTACCAGAAGACATAGTTCCTTCCACTTAAAGAACTCATGGTTCCTGCTTACAATTAAAGTTGTCATTTTAAAGTCCCACATCTTATCATTTATAGTTATTAAAAAAGCTCTACGGTGTTATACTTCAGAATCCTCTCCTATCAAACACAGGATTAGGATTTGCAAAAGAAAAGAGAGAAAGAAGATGAATACGTAGAGAAAGGGAAAGACACAAATGAGCCAAAAGCTAGGGTCAATAGGCTGATTTACCCAAGATTAGGGATATTGCATAAGTAGTCCTTATAGTATAACTGGACTTGCAAAGGATGTTTAGGAAATAGCAAATGTCCCCAAAGAACTTTAGGAAATGACTATGGGACACTATGAGTTGAGACAGGTTTCACATAGGTCTTTTGATATTGAATTGAGGTCTTTCATCTTCAACAAATGCTAGTATGGCCATCATCTTGTAATATCCTCCTTCAACTAAGAGTTTGGTCTTTAATTCGAGAAAGTGTGTAGGCAGTAAGGGCCTTGTATCAGCTAGCTGATGACACAATACATTTTATGTACTTGGTAAATAAAAAGACCTTTCCTCTTTACTTTCGAAAAGGACTTATTCAGAATTTCGCTTTACTTTCGAAGCTTAGTTGTAATTTTTTCTTTGATAAAGGGCTTCTTTGGTGCAAAATTCTTAGAGCCAAATATATTGTTAATGATTTATCTCTTAATGCTTACAAGGTGTAAAGTTGTTCTCCTACTTGGAGAGGTATTATTAGAACAAAGTGTTTTGTGACTAACAATGTGAAATGGAACATCGGGGATGGTGGCAACATTCTGTTCTGGAAGGATTGGTTGTGTGGGGATAAACCTCTTGGGAAGATTTATCCTAACATTGCCGATAATGACCTTGTGGAAAATTTTCTAAGCATTAATGGTTGCTGGTCTCTTGGCAATCTGGAGGGGGAACTTGATGTTTCTACTATTGAAATGATCAAGAACACCATTGTCCCCAAGTACACCATTAATGGTGACACTCCATTTTGGCATGGTGCCAAAATGGGGTCCTTTACTGTCGCAAATGCGTATTATTGTATTGATAGGAATTTGAACTCATCTATTTGGATTAGATTGTGGAAGATGAAAATGCCTAAAAAAATGCTTAATTTCGTTTGGATCTTGCCCCATGGTAAGGTTCTCACCAATGTCAAAGGAAGGTCAGAGATATGACTGACTCAGATACTTGTGAGATTTGTGGTTTTGAAGCTGAAACTTTGGATCATCTTTTTAGAAACTGCATTAAGGTCCATAATTTTTGGAGATGTGTGTCATTCAATGAGATTTTGTCTAACACGTCCATCAACATTAATTTTGATTGAACCTGAAACTTTGGATCATCTTTTTAGAAACTGCATTAAGGTCCATAATTTTTGGAGATGTGTGATGGGTAATGATTGGTGGAGTACCAACAGTACATGTGATCACCGACCTTGGATCACTAAAAAACTCAAAGATAGTAGTTTGAAACATGGAGTGAACACTCCAAGATATTGTCTCAATTTGGATGATTTGGATTAGGAAGAATAACTTTGTCTTCAACAGAAAGTTGGAGACAGTCTGTTTGCAAAGATAAAATCATCCGACGTGTTGGTGTCATTCAATGAGCTTTTTGTCCTCTGTCAAGTTATACTATTCTTGAAAAACCTTTTTCTAAGTGGTGTTTCCCTCTGTTGCAGGTTCAATCAAAATTAATGTTGATGGACGTGTTAGACAAAGTGGCGGGCATCGGAAGGGCTTTTAGGGACTGCAAAGGGAAATGGTGGCTCGGATTTTGCGGCAAATTCCTTTTTGTACAAACACGGAGGCCGAGTTTTGGAGTGTGTACAGGGCCATCACCATTGCATTCCAGAAAAATCTACAAACTATGTAATTGAGTGTGACGGTGACGTCGTCCTTACATTCATGGGCAATAGAGAGGGACCTGCCTCTATGAAGATCCATATTCATGATGGCAAGTTTTTGATACGGAGAAACGGAGGGAAAATTAAGCTGATTACTAGGTGCGCAAATGAGGTAGCTGACACCTTGACCAATATGGGAGTTGAACAAGATGAGCACCTGGTGATTTTTGAAGAGGAGACCGATGCTGTCAAGTCTCTGCTGATCTCGGACATGCTTGGCATTGGAATGTCTATGTAGTTTATTTCGTTTTAATTTCCGTTGTAACCACACACAAACAATGCCATTTCTATAATTTAATGATAATCTTACACTATGTGTTTTCTTAGAATGGATAACAACGTTTGTAGTCATAGCAGTTGCAGAAACATTGTCACAACATATGGGATAAAATCCTGACAAATCTTTAGGTCTTTGAGCAGAATTTTGAACCATGATAATTCTGCAACAGTTGGGCCAGAGCTCTATATTCAGCTTTAGGTAGAGCTTCTGACTTGTTTCTTCGCACCCCAATGAACTGGGCTAGATCATAAATAGATAGTAAAACCAGTAGTACTCCTCTTATCCGTTGGGTTGTCAGCCCAATTTGCATCAGAATAGGCATGAAGAGAAAGGGGTTATTTTTTATTAAAAAAACATGATTTTTTGTATTTTTTTTTTGTTTTTTTTGTTTTTGTTTTTTTTTTCCGACAAGAAGCACAAAAGATCATACCACTCCGTCCCACCTCAAATGTACCATTATGACTTTTTGACCCGTAATTGGGTGACTTTGACCCGGTGATTTGGATCTCAAAACGATACAATTTCGCAATAATTGTTTACGGACTTGTAGAACAAGAGTTACTCTATAACACTGAGAAAAAACTATCTAAAAACTATAATTTTTTACTATCCAAATCACCGGGTCAAAGTAACCCAGTGAATAGTGATGAAAGTCCAAATGGTGTAAAAGAGGTGGGACGTAGCGGTATTAAAAACATGAAACCTCACATGGCCATAGATTTTTTGTACCTTGAAGGTACCTTAAAATTCTTTTGGCTACAACTAAATGTGCAATAGTATCTTCGAATTGACAAAGGTGCTCGACAGAAAATCTAATATCTGGTGTGATGAATGTGGCATATTGTAATGCACCTAAGAGTTATCTAAATGTGTTTCATCAGAAATCCAATTTTCATTATTTGCATGAAACTTGGTATCAGCACGACAAGAAGGGTAGAACATGCTTTTACATGCATGCATGTTGTAACAAATCATCAATGTAATTGTTTGATGAAAAAATATTCTATCAAAGATTCTTAATAGGAGCAATCCATCTTATGCCAACATTTCAAGGCTCTATGATACTTGTTAGCACAAATTTGACAGGTAAACACATTAAAGACATAGCCACAATTGTTTCAATTAGCGTTATTAAACCCATTATGACCAGCATGGTATCTTCCCATAGAACCCTCATTTCTATTAAAGTGAGAATTGGGGTTTCCAAATCTTCCACTAGAGGAGTAATGAATTGGGGTTTCCAAATCTTCCACTAGAGGAGTAATTTCTTTCACTTTTGTAACTAGATTTACCACCATTTTTCTCTCTCTCTCTCTCTCTCTCAAAAAAAAAAACAAAAAAAAAAACAAAAACTAGATCTACTCTTTGGCCACCGATGCTCTGACACTACGATTTTCAATTCCAACAAAAAAGTATCACATAAAACATAGGACATTTTAGTCCTGGTGTGGGGTGGGGGGGAGGTGCAAATAAAATAGTTGTGGTCCCCCCTACTAAAAGAAAAAAAAAATATATGAAATTTGATGGGGAAGTGACCGGTTCTAGCAGATCACCACTCCCAGTGGATAAAAAAAGCTGCATCGGATAAAAATGAAAGAAAGGGATTCATAAATTATCAAAAGTTCACAACAGCGGATAAACACGCATAGAACCAGATAACACACTAAAAAATCGGACAAAAAGGACCAAATAACGGATAAAAATGTCAAGGTACTTAACAAAAACATGCAAACATTTAATATAATCGTTGAATAAATTAAACTCAGCCATCCCCAACACCCCCGAAAGAGTATTGGTCACTCATTCCCTCAGACCAGTTGTATTTGACGTTGGAAATCACCGTTTTTTATGTTAATTGAGATAGGGCTTGCGATTGGGCGACATCTTGATCGAAAACACCAACTGGAGTATTCAGGCATGTAGTTCGATTGTGTCCATATTCTTGACATCCCCCGCACTTCTTTCGAACATTTTTGAAGCTCCCTTTGGGTTTTGTATCCCCTTTGGATGGAGGCCTTACGTGTGCATACTCTTGCGAGTTGACATTAACCACAACCTCTTCATTTTCTTGCTTCAAAATAATATTCTTGAGACTCCCTATCATCAAGTCAACATGTTCTCGTCAATACTGTAGTAAGTCTCTTATGATGTTCTACCCAAGTCACTAATCAACTCCATTGTTACCTTCATGCAACCCCAACTAAATGCACGAGTTTTTGGATCGTCACACCCTCTTGTTTTTGGGTCCTTCATGGCTGGATCATTCATGTAGAAGTCACTATCCTTCTTTTACCATCATTTCAAAAACAACATTTTCAGAATGAATTGAATTCCTTTATGGATGAGCACAAAAATAATGTAGCCACAAACCATCAGTGAGGACTCAAACCTCATGCATAAACAATAGAGCATGCTATTATCTCGTTGGCAGAGAATGGTGTGATGACAGAACAAAATTCAAGTCACTCATATATTTCATTTGACATCAGATATTTCAATTGCAGATCTCGAAAGAAACCTAAAAGAAGAAGATAAAATTTTAAAGCGACGATAACAAATAGTGTATTGTATGAGCTTACTGGAGATGCCCTTTCCTTCTCCATTGTGACATATATTGCATCCATTTCATATTCAGGTAGCTGTTGAATGTCAACTGATTTTTGTAGTGTTTGACCTTCATTGCTTGCTCCTTCAACTTTGCATACACGATCGTAGTGTAGAACATGGCTGCATACGAAAATTATTACTTTATTTGTTACGGCTCAAGGCCTAATAATGAGCATAAACACGCGAAATTTAATGTTATACCACCAAAAATTAACAAGAGAAACATAGTTAACATTGATTTACTGCAGAAAAATATTTAGACACTTTGGATAGTATTCAAGAACTTGCAGATAAAATATTAAACATTCCATAGAGTACATTTGACATAGTTTTATATCATGTTGTCATTCTCGCTCAAAATAACACGTAGATATGTATGTGTGATATATTTTGGTAAATAAACATATTTACGAAGATGTTCTCAATTAACAACCCCACAAAAATGTAAGACTTATTATACATTGAAATGCGAACATGAATCTTCCATACATGCAATACAAGACATTATAATGCAAGTATGAATCTTCCATATATATATATGAGAAGTGAATACCATCTGTAATGTACTTATGATAGCTATGGGTCAATTACCATCCGTATGAGGATGTGCTCACGTAACACTCCATCACCACTTAGGAATGATTGTCCATTATAATACAAGGATAAAACTTACATACATATACTATACAATACATTGTAATTCAAGCATGGAAGCGGATGAAATAATATTTAAGTGTGATGAAATTTGGTCAATGGATCCTTCCCATAGTATTTACGTGTGATAGTACCATAGGAAAGTGGATGCCATAACCGCGTATCTACTATAGCAATACTACAATATATAGTCAATGCCAATTGGATGATACAAGTGGATACTACCAATTCAAAGTGTGGTACCTTCTGTTCAATGATATTGTATATGAAGTTGTCATCAACTGTAGCCTTGTGAATCACATAAGTATGACTGTCCACTATAAGAGTGAAGGTAACCGGCAATATTGTGTTACCTATTTGTCTTCTTCTTCTTCTTCTTCTTCTTCTTCTTCTTCTTCTTCTTCTTCTTCTTCTCTCTCTCCCTCTCTCTCTGCGTAGATCTCTACAAGTCTGGTATGTGGTGGAGAGGTTGAGTAGAGAGAGGGTTTTCATCCGAAACTGCTATACGATAGCCCATATAGTGATTGATAGGTTTCCTAGGGTTAGATCTGTGACTCTGAATCTTCTTCTTCTTCTTCTTCTTCTTCTTCTTCTTCTTCTTCTTCTTCTTCTTCTTCTTCTTCTTCTTCTTCTTTACTGAAGATTAGTTGTTGTAATTGTTGATGCTGAAATTAACCGTTGTTGCTAATGTTGTTGAACCTGTTGATTTAGGATTTTTGGTCAAAAAATTTGGTTCGATCTGTTCTTGTTAATGTCTGTTCGAAATTTTTTTGTTCAAGAAATTTGGCTCGATCTGTTGTAATTATGATTTTGTTATAAAGAGAGAGAGAGAGAGAGAGAGAGAGAGAGAGATGTGAGGGAGTGGCTGTAATTAGGAGTGGCTGGGGGTAAATGGGTCAAAGGCACAAGTTTATTAAAATCTCTGTCAAATTTCTCTCAGCTCATTCTCTCAGCTCATTCTTTATTAGTACTTGTCAATTTTTGAGAATCACATTCATATAGCCAGGTCCGAACCCGGGACTTTATGCATGGGATTTAAACGCTCTATCATTGAGTTAGCACCCATTTGCAGTGGTTGATTTCTCTTAAAGGTTAACGATTTTCTTAAATATAAATTATGATTATATATGAAAATTTCTCCATGTGGCGTGACTCATAATACCGTTACATGGTAGGGCTGGCCAAGGGCCGGGTTAGGTCGGGCTGAACTGGAGTAGAGATTTGAAGTTGTGCACCCACCCAACCTATCGGGCCGAGTCCCGAGCCAAGCCCGACCTATTTGAAAGAACTCTGAACTCAAAACCAACATATAACTATTTATTACAAATAACAAGTTTAAAAATGTATAAAATGATTAATATTACGTTAAATACAAATATGAATGAATATTAATCATGCATTTATTTCGAACACCCTTTTCAAACACGATTGATAACATGTACTACCTCCGTTTCGTTTGTTTCGTCCGCGTTTGACTTTTAAACCCGTAACTGAGTCACTTTGACTTGGTGATTTGGGTATCAAAACGATGTAATTTTTTAACAATTTTTTCATGGTATTTTAAAATAAACTTTCCTCTATAACACCATGCAAAGATTACCAAATTCTTGTATCGTTTTGTTAATCAAATCATCGGATGAAAGTAACCCAATGAATAGTGACAAAAAGTGAAGTAGGCTGAAACAGGCGAAACAGAGGTAGTATGTTTTTAACATGATTAATACAAACTTTTTCAAATATGGTTGATATTAATGACTTTCGCCGCAATCATGTTAAACACGTCTTTTGTGATATAAGACTAGTCACTTATGTGTATACTTATTTATGAGAATATGGCTTATCAAAAAAAAAAATTATGATAATATGAACAATATAAGGAAATGGTTCTGGTCAGACTGGGCCAAAAAGTACGAAGCCCAAATCCAACACATATGTTAATCGAGCTGAAACACAAGTCCATGACGGGCTGAAGCAAATCTTTAGAGGAGGAATCAGACGTATCAGGTACACCAATTCGTCTTGCGGAATTTAAGACGAACCCAATATTTCTATCTGCATTAGTATGCTCACTGAAGGAAAACTTATACAACTCCTTACGAATAGCTTAATAGAATTTTATATGTTTCCGTCTCGCACTCTGTCTAATATAATTATTATAAATATATTTCGAACCTACGTGTAAACACTAAAATTGGTATTTAAGAAAACACGTGGAAGATGGAATAACATGGTGTCCCACTACGGATTATTATGTGAAAGTCAATCTATTTATTACAAGTATAACATTTTTTCCCACGACCTTCCTTTTTTTTTTTGCATCTATATATAAATTTTGATATAAGTATTCCAGCTGTTCAAATATGAATGATTGACATGTCTATAAAAGAAGAGATGGGTTGAGGTAGAAAGAATCACATCTTAACCTATTACCTCCATCGCAACGCACGACAGTTAGTTTTTGGCTTTTTCGTAATGGCTAGCGAGGCAGAGCTTCCGTTCGCAGCGGCTAGTGAAGCGTTCTTGGCGTCTTCCACGCAGTGTGCGGTATCAATTTCTTCTTCTGTAGACAAAGAACTGCGTGGTATTTGTTATACTATGTTATGAAATCCCAAATAATAAAACTCTCTCGTCATCTCTTTTAACGTGCATATTAAGAATATCAGTTTATTTTTATATTCTCTAAAAAAAAGTTTATTAGTTCATCATTATTGCTAGTGAAATTCAAACAAAATCATCATACTATAGATCAGATCAGTTACCAAGAGAAAAAATAATAAAAGCTTTGAGATAGTGGGCAGATGAATATTTTAGCAACTTTTTTTTTTCCTACAGGATGTCCATCCCAAAGAATTCTTTCTCCAGCTGCCGTCCTGGACCTATCCAACTGACGAGTGAGTTATTTTTTGTTTTTACTGATTTACATATGCTAATTAATTAATTTGTTTATTTTTTCGGTATATAATTTGTTTGATTCATGTACGTAAATAGTGATCCGACTATGAAGTTAAACCAAGCACGGGGGTTTGAGCTATATGGAAAGGTTACGATGCCCCGGAAGCCAGTCAGTCTTATGGTAGGATTTGAAATAAGTAAGACGGACGACCAAGCAGGTTGGGAAGGTACCTATGATGTTGAGATCGGAGTTAAGACCGCATCAATGGAGCGTTATGTGATGCAAAGCATAAAGAGTCGTATCAGCGAAATGAAACCAAACGAAAAGTTGTGGGTCGGTACACCCCCTGTCACCTTGGACTTCACCGATGACCCGAACCTGCAGTTTGTATTCTTTTGTCCTGACCCGTCAGTGGAGAAAAGGGGCATGGTATTTTATGGAGCAAAGGTTCTCTACAATTAATATTGTAGTATTCAAGTGCTTGAAACATTGGAGGTCCTCGGTCAGCATTTTTGTTTAAAAAAGTAAGAAATCTTATTATCATATTTGCTAGGGAGGAAGCTCAAACTCAAGACCTCATATGAACTGTCTCAGACCTTTAACCACTGGCCTGACTAGCTAGCTAGTTCAGCAATTATCTTTTGGATTTTTATTTTCACTTTCTGTTAGCAAAGTTCCCTTCAGTGGGACCGTGCTGTACTCCATGGTCTAACGAGCCTCTCAGTTAGGTTACGTCGCATAATCTGATTGGGATACTCATTAACCATTTAATTAATTTCCGTTTATTTAGTTTCTTTGTTTAATTCTCATTGGAGGTGTATTTGTTCCCCTTTACTGTTTCATTTTTGAGTTTTCAATCAATTAATTCCGGTATCTTTCTCCTCCGATAACACAATTAATTAAATGAGAGGCATCGTGATCAATCGGTCAATCAATCCTTCACCATCTTAAGACATGTGTTTACAACAAGGACGAGCGTGTCGTGACATTGCACACTCGATCCTTCCTTCATCGATCTTATCGTGTTTCCTCATGCAGCAATCGATAAAATGTTAGTGATCTCGTGAAGACGACTGTGTGTGCCTTCGCCAATATATCGGATCACATTATTTGATTCTGCTTTATTTCAGCCATCGATTCAGCAATTACCGAAACAAAAATGCATCAGCAACACCGACAGAGAAAGGTCCATCGCTAAATGCTAAAATTTGTCAATGTACACTCAAGCAGCAGAAATATCCTCATCTCACAAAGTCACTCAATTGAGTGTGCTACTAAAGCTATATACCGAAAATTTCTGTTAAGAAATAAGATAATCTTCAATTATCTCTTCCTTAATTTATGTTGATTCTCCCATGATATATGAGATAAGTTATTATGTTTGTAATTATCTATTTCTTATTTAGCTGATTATACATTGTGTGTAAATCACTCTTCTTGTATAAATACGGACCAAAGGTCATTAGAAATGTTAATTGATTCATTCAACCTTCACATGGTATCAGAGCAGTAGAAACATTTCTACTTGATCCACTCCCTTGTCGCAAATTGTAAGCCGACAACCTTGCCACTCGGTCCCGGACGCCGGCTATCACCACAATGACAACCACCACACCATCAGTAACTTAGTTGAATGTCCCTACAAACTTTCCCATCAAACTATCCTCCACCAACTTCCTCGTTTGGCATCGACAAAATCGAAGCCACCTTGATTGGCTTTGATCTGCTAGGATTTATTGACGGATCCACCACAGCACCGTCACGCTACACTAATTCTGTAAAATCAGTCACAAACCCTGCCTACTCCGTCTGGTACCGTCAAGACCAGATCATTGTCAGTGCACTCATCGGTAGTTGCACCGAGTCGATTCAGCCACTGATCTCTTTCGCGTCCAGTGCTCGTGAAGCTTAGGCCACTCTCATGGAAAGCTATGCAAGTGCCTCTCCTGGTCGAGTCATCGCACTCAAAAACAAAATTGCTCGCAACCCGTGCGACAATCGTTCTATTTCTGAATACATCAGGGATATGAAGGACATCGCCACTATCTCGCTCTCGCGCAGAGCCCGGTGTCAAACACTGACCTTCTCATCTCCACCATCAACCAACTTGGGGTCGATTACTCCCCCATCGTGGCTGCCCTTCGAGTTCGCAAGACGGATGTGTCTATTGTTGAACTCACTTCCATTCTTTAGGAGCATGAGCGCTCCTTGCAAATTACAGAATATGAATCTGCACCTTTCCTCGCCACAGCCAACGTGACGCAGTGTCACTCAGAGAATGGCATCGCATCAGGGTGCTTCCCCTCAACACTTGCACAATGGTGGTTACTCTGGGAATCAAGACCGCTGCAAACACTCATAAAACGCGCAAAATAGGTCGCGCAATCCCCCAACAACCGCGACTCAGCATGTTCGATCTGAGCAGCGCCGTCACTTCTGCAACTTTGCAGGGCATGTTGTTCACGATTGTCGCAAACTTACTAGCTTCCTGCGCGACCATAACATCTTAGGCGCGAGCAACACACATGTCGTCAAAACTGCAGTGAGTCAAGCCTCGGAATCTTCGGATGCATGGATGTTTGAAAGTGGCTCATCTCATCATGTCACCCCTAGCACAAATGATATTCAATATCTGGCAGCTTACGATGGTCCTGAGGAGATTATTCGTGGCAACGGTAAGAGTTTGTCTATCTCTCACATTGGTAGCACTAAATTCTCCTCTTCCACTAAACCTCTCCATATGTCTAATGTCCTGTGTGTTCCCAAATTACATCGTAAACTTGTCTCTGTTTCCCAAATTTTCAAGTCTAATCATGCTTCGGTTGAATTATTTTCTTCTCATTTTGTTGTGAAGGATCGCTCAACCGGAAACACCATCATTCGCGGTGAAAATTGAGATGGTGTCTACTATGATCCTCGCAGCAACCCTCCTCTCATCAATACAACGACTGTCGCATACATTCACAATCTTCATCGCAGATTTGATCATCCATGTGATAGAACGTTAGGGCTTATTTTGCAGAAGTGCAATATTTCTTTGTCTACGTCTAGTCTTCATAAATTTGCTTGTAATTCTTGTCAAATCAATAAAAGTCATAAGCTTCCTTTCGCGCACAATTCTCTTAGAAGCTCTCGTCCAATTGAATTGATTTACAGTGATGTCTGGAGCACCAAACAAATTTCTCGTGATGGCTATCTCTACTATGTGGTCTTTGTTGATCACTTCACATGTATGTGAGGCTTTACTCTCTAAAGAGAAAATCAGACGTTGATTCAATTTTCTCGCAATTCAAACGACTTGTAGAAAAGCGCTTTGCTCATCCATTGTCACTATCTTTTTTGACAATGGCGGCGAATTTGTTAAACTCCTACCCCAACTTAACCTCCACGGCATCACGCATCTCACTACCCCTCCTCATACTCCCGAGCATAATGGCTCTACCGAGCACAAACATCGCCACATTATTGGAACTGGTTTATCTCTCCTTCATACTGCATCGCTCCCACTGAGCTATTGGCCCCATGCCTTCCAAAGCACTGTCTACCTAATCAATCGCATGTCGACTCATGTCTTGCGCAATGACTCTCCATACTTCAAAATTTTCCAAGTACCCTCAAACCATAACTCCCTCCAACCTTTTGGATGCCAGTGCTTCCGTTGGCTTCGACCATACACCTCAAGAAAACTCGAACCTCGCTTGAGTCCTTGCATATTCTTAGGTTATACGGTCACTCAGTCAGCCTACAATTGTCTTGACCCATCCACTGATCGCATATATATCTCTCGCCATGTTCGCTTCGTTCTTCATATCTTTCCCTTTTTAAGCACCCACCTACCCAATGTGCCACCAATGTTGAAACTCATACATTGAATAACCCGGTTTCTCCAGTTGCACATGCGCATGCACCAACTCTAGCTCATGCGCCGCCTCCTGCAGCACCTCCTACGCCGGAACCTACTCTCGCACCTGCTCTTTGTGCCTGCTCCTAAGCCTCCACTCGCACCAATACATGGTATCGCACATGAACCTGCATCTCCTCAAGCTGCAGCCACACCACCTATACACGCACATGATCATGTGCCTCCTCATGATAAAGATGCTCCGAATGGGGTGCCTGCTCCGGATCATGTGCATGCACCGACCTGCACTCGCAACCCTAATCACAAGTACTATAATTCCCAGTTTGTCAACACACCATAGTTCATCCCATTTCGTCTACCATTGAACCACGAACAGTGGCTCATGCATTGAAGGACCCTCTTTGGAAACAAACAATGGATGATAAATTTTCTTCTCTCGCACGCAATCACACCTGGAATCTTGTTCCTCGATATGGCCAACTATTGGGGTTTGACGAAGGTTACACATCAGAATATTAAAATTAATCCCGCTCAAATCCCACCAAGGATCACAATCACGCCATCATAACATGATAAGGGCATGGAAGATGTGTACCTTAGTTTTGGAGATCACACGAAGAACAATGTCTTCGTCTCTATGAGTATCCACACCTTGGATTCTTGATTGGATTCCTTCTCACCGCGATGTGCTAGCAACGGAAGGAGGAATGGATCACGCAAAACGAGGCACCAAGGTCGTGCCTTGGAGGCCGACAGCTTGGAGGGGGCGGACGGATGAGAGGCTCAGCCTCTTTCTCTGTCTCTCTCTCCTTTCTTTGTTATGTTATCTCAAATAATGACTTGTGTAGAGAATTAACAAGTTAGAGTTCCTTTATGCAGTAATAACTCTTTATTAACTACATAAAGTCCCCAATATTAATCATGTCTGTACACGGATTCGTCAACTTGCAAATTAGTCATACTAAGTTTGCTTGTGGTGGCGTTATGATCCTTTTATTAGTTAGTCCAACTGATAATACCAATATTCAATTTAATCCATTCGGTGTGTGACCCCATAGGTTTCTAGTACATGGATTAGCCAACTTGCAAATTAGTCATACTAAGTTTGCTTGTGGTTGCGTTATGATCCTTTTATTAATTAGTCCAACTGATTAATATCAATATCCAATTTAATCCATTCGGTGTGTGACCCCATAGGTTTCTACTTAGTTGGTAGTAAGTACTTACTAACATGGGGCGGTGTCTAGCAACACATCCATGCCACCCAACCAATAGAAGTCAGTGATCCCAACAAACCTTGTGCCCAATGTTCATTTATTGCATTATCCCTTTGTCTCCATATTCGAATTGGACACGAGACATATTAGTCACACTCGTATATCCAATCCATAGTTACTCGATCATGAAAATATGCTTATGTGAGCAGATAACATCAATATCTCCATATTGATTTATCTGAGTCTGGCCAGACATTCCTATAGCACCATCCCTCGAGTGGCCCATGGATATTTCCTCCCATTATGTGGGAGGGACAAATCATTTCTACGTCACTACGATCTCTAAGCTTGCTTCCTAACATGCCCGATAACTATCTTTATAGTTATCCAGTTAAGGCGCAACATTTGATAATATCAAAGCATGATGTTTCACAACTAGAGTATCTAGTGACTTCAAGTCCAAGGATTACAATATCATTAGCACTACGAGAAGCGATTGTGACTTTGACATAATCTAATGTATCCTTCTCGTTGTGGGTCAATCCAGTCTTCCATTACTCCTAATGCATACCCATGTGTTAGACTTGATATCTCCATATCAATCTACCGAAAATACTAGTCTATAGTTGATCGTCATATTAGAGTCATTTGGTGACAGAGAGTTGTTGGGGGTGTCTGTTCAAATCTCACCCAGATGGTTATTTGATCATGGTATCGAATTCATTGGATTCACCAAGAGGAACCCAGATTCTAAACCCATTTCTGGCAAATGGATTTCGTGTAATCGCGATTTCGCCTAATTTTGATTACTTGTTCAAGCACACATGAGCAGAAGCTTAAACTTGCCATGTTATACAAATTGGTGGGTTTACAGAGACACTGATGTTATAATCTTGAAGAGTCTCGCAATAAATCTTGAAACAGGACAGTCGTTCAATTGATTATTGGGTTTTGTAATTGACATTTTGGGTTTTGTTTTTCCGCTTATTGATTTGTTAAGATTTGCTGGAATCGCTTTGCTTACTCTCGGGTGATTCATCTTAGAATCTAGGTTTTTAGTTTGATTGTTACAACCTTGATTTTGTTGTTGTTGTGTTGTTGTTGGTGGTGGTGGTGGTGCTGGTGTGGGGATTTGGTGGTGATGGTGGTGGTGGGGATTTGGTGGGTGGTGTTCAAGAACACCAAGAATATCAGATGAACACAATAACAAATAAAAAAGGGTGGTATTTGTCCAAAATTCAAAGGATAAAATGGTCACAAAAAGTTAATTCGCACCTCTCCACTAACGGATTGTAACAGAAGGGTGGTATCTGTCCACCCTCAATCCGTTAACAAGGGTGCAAAATGTCTTTTTCCATAAATCAGGGGGCAAAATGTCTTTTGTCCATAGATGGAGGGTGGCAAATGTCTTTTACCCTAATCAATATAATGGACTAGGGATATTTAACATAAATAACACATTGTATCTGAGGACTTCATTTATATTAAATATCAAAATAAATAATAAATGAATGTTCTAGCCAAACATAGTTCATACTAAATATAGATTGCCTCTAGGGCTCCTATTCCAAGACCATCCTGTTGTGGGATGAAAATGGGTATATCGGGTCAAGCGAAAAGCTTATGGTACTGTTGACAAGTACAAATCTCGACTTGTGGCTAAAGGCTATTCGCAGGAGTTCAGGCGCGACTACTCGGAAACGTTCAGTCCTGTCATGAAACCCGTTTCTGCTCGCATTATCCTAACATTAGCTCTCACGTGGGTGGAAAGTGCGTCAACTGGACATCAACAATGCATTTCCCAATGGCACACTCACTGGCAATGTCTTCCTCGCGCAACCTCTGGGATATGAAGACAGCTCCAATTCGAATCATGTGTGCAAGCTCCGTCGAGCACTCTATGGTCTCAAACAGGCTCCTCGCGCTTGGTATAGTGAACTCTCTTCTTTCCTCCTCAAATATGGTTTTCAACGATCTCTTGCATATCCATCTCTATTCTACCTATCTGCGAAGGGAGTTCAGATGTTCTTCCTTGTCTACGTAGATGATATTGTATTAACAGGCAACTCCCCATCCGCTCTAGCATAGGTCGTATCCAAGCTAGCTTCGCGGTTCTCCCTCAAGGACTTAGGCTCACTTGGTCATTTTCTTGGAATGGAAGTTATCCCAGATTAAGGTGGTCTTTTCTTGTCCCAAGCTCAATACATCTCCGAAAATTTGGAGAAGTTTCACATGGAAGATGCCAAGCATGTCTCCACTCCTCTGTGCTCAACTGAGCCACTGCCCCCAGCATATCCAACAAAGGCAGTCAATATTTCGGACTTCAGACGTCTCTTGGGTCTTCTGCATTATTTAAGTCTCAGGTGACTAGACATCTCATTTGATGTGAATCGGCTCTCGCAGTCCCTTCATGGCCCACTTCCCTCGCACTGGTTGGCAGCCATGCGAGTACTTCATTATCTCAAAGGCACTGTATGCTATGGACTATATCTGCGACCGGGGGCACGCATGAACGTCTCTGCCTTCTCTGATGCTAATTGGGATGGTCACTCAACCATGGGGCGCTTCAGCACGGTGTATGTCTTATACTTGGTATCCAATATCATATCTTGGAAGACTGCACTTCCAAAAATCTGTCTACCGTTTGTCCACGGACGCAGAATATCGGGCAATTGCAAATGCCCCTAGTGAACTACTTTGGGTTCAACACTTGCTACACGAAATTGGCATTCCTATCATTGGTTCACCAACTCTGTTCTATGCTAATATTAGCGCCACATATGTTTGAGAAAATTCAGTCTTCCACTCTCGCATAAAGCATGTCGCGATGGACTACTTCTTTGTCCGCGAACTTATTGCATCAGCCAAACATTATGTGCAACACGTTCCAAGTCAGCAGCAAGTCGCAGATACACTGACAAAACCACTTGGACGAAAACCTTTCCTTCTTCTGGGATCTAAGATTGGAGTCTCTAACGGATCCTCCATCTTACGGGGGCGTGTTAAGGAATAAGATATATAATCTTCAATTATCTTTTCCTTAACTTATGCCAATTCTCTCATGATCTATGGGATCAGTAATTATGTTTGTAATTATCTCTTTCCTATTTTAGCTGATTATACATTGTATGCAAACCACTCTTCTTGTATAAATACGGACCAAGGGTCATTATAAATGTTAATAGATTCATTCAACCTTCACAGTTTCTTGGTTAGATTTTAGCGACAAAAGTGAGTCAATACTTCTTAATGACAAATAAAGTACAGTTGCACTCATGCCTTTGATGACACCATAATGCTTTGAGTTAACTCGATTGGGTTTGATAGCCAAATGCAATTGATCAGGCACACACACGAACACGAATCAAAAAATAAACACTAAAAACGTTTAATTTTCTTCTCGATTGCTTATAAAATGAAGATTACAAATGTTTAAATAGAAAATAAAGCCAACTCTAAACCTAAATGGTTCGACCTAACGGGCCCCGGAAAGTATCGTTGAAAGGAAACCCGATCAAACTATTTAACTCCTAACTAAATAAAATTAAATAACTAACTAATAATTTAAATAATACCAAATAATTTAATTAAGGATAATAATAGTTATACGGTTGACCCGTATGATACGGTTGACCCGTATCGGGATTGTCTAGTATTGAGCCCTATGATATAACACATATCGTCCGCAATGATAAAGTATGATTGTACTTTTCATTTTTTACATTCTTTTATAGATAAATCTTTTGCCGTGCACGGCGAAAGCAGATTGATCAACAAGTAATCGCTAGAAAAGATAAATAAGAACGAGTACATATACTTTAATGTGGTTCGACAAAGGCTAGTTACAAGGAGCATGGGCACAATCTTTGTATTCAATCTATGAGAAGAAAAGAAGGATACAATTAGAGTATTGGACATGATTCCTCTTGTGTAACAGATATTACTTTATGTTTGAATTTGGCATCGAGGTGATACACAAGTTCTCTCTACTCTATTTTTTCTTTCTTTTTGTTTGCACACAATTACGCATGTCTTCTATAAGGGAGTGAACCATATTTATAGATTTAGATTACATTTGTATTATATAATCACATTATCATAATTGAAGGATAAACATGTTAGAGTTCCATTGTTGCAGCTCCTTGACTAAATTTAAACTATAGCTAAACTGATGACATGAAACTGAGATGCAGCAGTACCGTTGGATCTTCTGCCTGACTTCTAATCTTAGTTGTTGGTTAGCTTGAGGGGGCGATTCTGCAATTTTTACTTTATGTTTAATAGAACGACGTCGTTCTTCTTTCGCTTCTGTGTAGTTAACTAGCTAGCACCCCCCTGATTGGCGGTTGGAGCGTATTACCGTTGAATTTGTTTTCTCTTTATAGAAGAGTTTCTCCTATTCTATTATGTGTAATTTCTCATTTTGTTTGTTGGTTTTGAATCAAATAAAAACTCTTTCTCTCTATGTTTATCTTCTTCATTGTTGCTTCAGAATAAACCCTAGGGGATCGAAGATTTCTGATGTATGATTTCCGATTTCTAGAAATGTGGTACTTCATGAAGATGTTTTCCCTTTTCTGGATATATCATCTTCTACAGCTCCTTCTCGCCATGAAGTTTATCTCCCAGTGCCATTTGAAGAATCTTCTTTCATTGATGCACCTTCTTCATCTGCCTCTCCACCATCTTTAGCTCCCCCAGCTGCTTCTTCTACTTCCCCATATAGAGATGCAATTCTTCAACAACCACCAGTGATACGAAGCACAAGAACCAGAATCCACCCATCCTACTTTCAATACTATTTACTGACAGATAAGCACTCTAGCAACCTCACTCTTACTGATCATTATGACTATGGTGTTCATCTCAAAGATTGTGATGCTTCTCATGCTCAACTTTTCTTAGCTAATATCTACAGTCAAATGGAACCTCACACTTACAAAAAAGTTGTTCAGGATGATAAATGGGTACTTTCTATGAATGAAGAATTGCAAGCTTTGATTTCTAATGACACATGGATTTTGACTTCTCTACCCCCAGAAAAGTTGGCTGCAAGTGGGTTTAAAGAATTAAATACAAAAGTGATGGGAGTCTTGACATATTTAAGGCCAGATTGGTTGCCAAGGGTTACACACAAACTGAGGGAGTTGACTATTTTGAAACTTTTTCACCTGTAGCCAAACTCGCTACCCTCAGAGTTCTTCTTAGTCTGGCTTCAAAGTCCAATTGGAAGCTTATCCAGTTAGACATCAATAATGCCTTCTTGCATGGTATTCTTTCAGAAGAGGTTTACATGTCTAGTCCAGATGGTCTTTCTTTGACTCCAGAATAATCACAGACTCCTAATTTAGTTTGCAAGCTCAAAAAATCACTTTATGGCCTCAAGCAAGCTTCTAGGCAGTGGTTCATCAAGTTCTCAAAAACAATTCTCTCATTTGGTTTCAAACAATGGAAGTCAGATTACACCTTATTTGTGCATCTTCAAAACTCAAACAAGACTTACTTGTTGGTATATGTTGATGACATTTTCTTGACTGGCACCAATGTTGCCATTTTGCTTCACTTCAAGACTGTGTTAAGTTATTCTTTCAAGCTTAAGGATCTTGGTGATCTCACTTTCTTCATCGGTTTTGAGATTCACAGAGATGCCTTAGGGATTTACCTCAGTCAGCAGAAATTTGCTCATGAAATTTTGTCCACTGCTAGATATCTTCACTGTAAGCCATCTACTTCTCCCATGGCAGCTTCTATCAAACTTAGTATGCATATTGGTATTTTCTTAATGATCATGCTGCTGCTAGTTACAAAAATCTCATTTGAGAACTCCTTTATCTATACAATACAAGACATAAATTCAGCTTTGATGTTCACAAACTTAGTCAGTTTGTTGGACATCCTATTGATCATCATCTCTCTGTTGCTCATCATGTTTTGAGATGTTTGAAGGCCACAGCTTGCCAAGATCTTCTATTCCCTTCTCAATCTTCTCTTCATTTCACTGCATATGTAGATTCAGATTGGGCAGGTTGTTTGGACAGTAGAAGGTCCACTTCAGGTTTTTTGGTATTTCTTGGCACTTGTCTTGTTAGCTAGAAGTCCAATAAGCATACAATTGTTGCTAAAAGTTCTATTGAGGCAGAATATAGATGTTTATCTGCTACTTCTTGTGAAATCAAATGGCTTGAATCCCTTCTTGGTGAATTGGCTTTTAGGCCTATCATTCCTCCAGTGATTTACTGTGATAGCTCTTCAGCTCTTCAAATTGCAACTAATCCAATTTTGCATGAAATAACAAAGCACATTGAGTTGGAATGCCATCTTATTAGAGACAGAGTGCAGTCGGGTACTCTTCAGCTTAAAAAAATCTGCAGTTTTCTCCAATTGGCTAACTTCCTTACCAAGCCTTTAGCTCCTACTCAGTTTTCTACTCTCCTTGGCAAGTTGGGTGTAATTCATCATTTCACCCAACTTGAGGGGCGTATTAGAGCTCCATTGTTGAAGCTCCTAGACTAAACTGAAATTATACCCAAACTGATGACATGAAAATCAGATGCAGCAGTACCCGTTGGATCCATAGTTGTGAATATCTCCGGTCCCTGTTCCGTTGGAACAATTCCGGATCCGGATGGAGCGGCGATCCGTTCCGAATTTACCGCACTTTTTTACTATACATACACATATACATATATATACATATATATATATAATATACACAACATTAACTTTTTTTAAAAGATACACAATATTAGTGATGCCCATAACAACATCACGATATAAATTTCTCCAAAATACTTACTAAATGACTACACAAATAAACGCAAGTCCAAGAACATTACACAAATAATTCGTTTGTGTAATGTTCTTGGACTTGCGTTTACGTGTGTGCCACTTAGTAACAACATCAAAATACAATTTTTTTTCAAAATACTTCAATATTTATTGACATTCTAATCTTCATTCACTTAATACAGTTACATTAAAAATAAAATTATTTAATCCATGTAAATATGTGATTTTAATGTTCTTAATAAACATGTGATTTTGATGATGTTAAATTTTAAGTTCCATAAAACAGCATGCAAACACACAAAGAACTAAATTCATTAGTTGTGTTTAAATTTTATCTCATATATGATAAATTTGACTCAATAAAATGAGTGTGTTTTAATCATTATTTGTCATTAAACTAAATTAAGGAATATAATAATTAAAACCAATCAAAGAAGTAAAAAGGCACTTTTCCGAGAAGAAAGTGGAGTTGTTTTTCACCTGGTCTAACCTGATTTTGACCCGGTACGGTACAAGGTGTACTCTGTCCCGTTATAGTGTCAAAACAGAACGTTCCGCCCTGTTCCGGCCAGAACGGCACGGAATTCAACAACTATACTTGGTTATTCTGCCTGATTTCTAATCCCAACTGTGATTAGCTTGAGGGGGCGCTTCTGTAATTTTTACTTTATGTTAACTAGAACGATGTCGTTCTTCTTTTGCTTCTGTGTCGTTAACTGGCTAGCCTACGTGGCACGCCATGATTGGTGGTTGGCGCGTATTACCGTTGAATTTCTTTTATCTAGTTTCTCCTCTTCTATTAAGTGTGTAATATCTCATTTTGTTTGTTAGCTTTTGAATCAAATAAAAACTCTCTCTCTCTCTCTCTCTATGTGCACGTTTGGTATCGCCGATTTTAATCCAACTCCTCTTTTCAACAATCTTATTTGTTATGCTTGCAGATTGTAATATGATAATCTGTAGATTAAAGCAATATCTCTGCAATTGTAGAATCTCCAAAATTGAGGATTATGCAGCTTAAAATATCTAAAAATGTAATTTTGATATTTGTTTACATTAGCATAATCTCAGTTCAGTTATAAACATGTTTATTAAATTGCTTGACTTTAGAACTTTTTTAATTTTGTCAAATGGATCAAGTTAGTGATTTATAATTTCAGCTCATACCAAACAAATTGTTATTATCAGTTAAGTTAGATTTCATATTATTTTCAGCTGATTATTGAGATTTTCAGCTAGTACCAAACAAGCTCTATATGTTAATCTTCTTCATTGTTGCTTCGGAGTAAGCCCTAGGGCATCGAAGATTCAGATCCATCATCTTCAACAAAACATATAGTTAATAACATTCTTTCCAAACAAGAACACAAGGCTTGCTTGGGCACTAAACAATTCCCTCCACGCCTAAGGTGGTGAAAGGATTTCCAAAACAGCCCGAGGCTTGGGGCAGTGGTGGATTAATCTGGGCCTTGACTCGTGGGTTAGCTAGCCTCCGTGGCTGGGACTCAGGTCAACAATCTCCATTACAAGGATATAGTTGTTGACATCTTCTGACTCCTCATCTTTGTTCTCCGGTATTCATTGCCTTCTGGAAGTTATAATACTTTCTACCAGAGTTATATCGATTTTTTTTTTTTTTGAGAAAAAGAGATTTATATTAACCAAGGGTAGTCAAACCCTGTAAACCATTGTTCAGAACATTTTGCGCCCAAGATGGCGTTTGTGAATAAAAAGTAATGTCTCCTTCATCTATTGCTCTAGATGCCACCAAATCTGCAAAGGAGTTTCCTTCCCGTTGAATGTGGAGATAATCCACTGTTAAAAGCTTTGCTGCACTTGTGCTGCACTCTCTCAAAATTTCCTTTAAATCCGAAATAGCTTCTCTACCTTTGATCTTTCCTCCATCCCCATCCTGCAACAAAACAACTGCTACTAAACTGTCCAGTTCCACTTGTACTGAAGTAAATCCCAATTCTGCGACTAACTCCAAGCTCTCCTTTACCGCTGCTAGTTCCGCCATCAATGACGACCTCTATCGAGGGATTCTTCGTTGCCTTGCCGCAATAAATTCTCCGTTGTTGTTCCTGACTACGCATCCGATACCTGAAGCTGGATGATAATTCCTCCATGCCGCATCACTATTAACCTTGACACATCCTTCTTTGGGGGTGCGCCATTTACTGTTACTTGCTGACATTTCTCTTCCTTGCTCTTCCAGATTGCCCGCCATCCGTGCTTCTTTATACCAGTTTAGATATTCCAATCCATTGTTAGCTAATGTTCTAGCACTCTTCCCCTTCTCATTGAAGATTACATCGTTCCTGTTCATCCATACAGCCCAGATAACTAGCACAAATAGTTCACACCGAATTGTGTTTTCAGTGGAGATGAAACGAGAGATTAAATCTCTAGGAGTTTCTCCCCGCTTTAGTTTCATACTTGCACCTAAAATGAGTTTCCATATTTGCTCAGAATGAGCACAATTGAAGAATAGATGTTCCAAAGATTCAGCTCCATTGTTGCATACTTTACACTCCAACGAGACATTCACACCCCTGCTTCTTAGGTTGCAAGCCACTGGAAGTGAAGCTGCCCATAAACGCCAACATGGAACTATTATTTTATTTGGAATTTTTAGATTCCAAAGCTTGTTTAACCACCCATCGTTGCTTCTTGATCCTGACGTAGAAGGGATGGGATAAGTTAATGCTCTTTGTACCTTATAACCTGTGTTCACCGTGTAATTGCCATCTTCTGAGTGTACCCATTAGATTTGATCCGCCTCCTCCTGACTAGCTATTGGAATTGACATTACTGCTTCCACATCAACTGCCCAAAGCTTTTGTTGTACCTTCTCCAAGTCCCATGATCCAGTACTCACATCAATCAACTCGGATACTCTTGTGTCTTCTTCACCGTTTGGACAAGTTGTGATAACACTAAAAGTGTTTGGTCTTAGCAACCACATGTCCTTAAAGATTTTCACTTTGCTACCATCCTTTATTTTCCATACCAAACCTCTTTTTAGCAGATCTCTTCCTGCTAACAAACTTCTGAAAACATAAGAAATTTGGGAAGATTTCTTGATTTCATACTCTAGTATTGAGGAATCACGGAAATATTTCTGCTCGAAGACTTGATGAACTAACGATGAAGGTTTTTGTAGAAACCTCCATGTCTGCTTTGCTAGCATGGCTTTGTTGAAATCTTGAAAGTCTCGA
The DNA here is from genome assembly GCA_023055425.1 of Linanthus parryae. Taxonomy (NCBI): domain Eukaryota; kingdom Viridiplantae; phylum Streptophyta; class Magnoliopsida; order Ericales; family Polemoniaceae; genus Linanthus; species Linanthus parryae. The sequence continues at coordinate 101,933,196 of JALGPY010000004.1, forward strand.
AAGCCTAGTCCTCCGTTCTCTCGATATGCCTTGAGTTTATCCCATGCTATCCAATGAATTTTCCTCTTACAATTGTCACCACCCCACCAAAACTGTCTAACTGCTTTCTCAAGATCTTGACAGGTCTTAGTCGGTAATAAAAAACAGTTCATCGCATACGTTGGAATGGCTTGAATAACAGCTTTTATTAATACCTCTTTTCTTTAGACAAAGAGCTTCCTTTCCAACCTTTCATCTTCTTGTATACTTTCTCTACTAGAGGACTAAACATAGTTGTGCGGATCCTTCCCATTTGCATCGGCAAGCCCAAATAATTATCATGATGGGGCTCTAAAGAAACCCCACATTGCGCGCTGAGTTCGACTCTGTCCTCCAGTGAAATATTTTCTGAAAAAATTACTGAAGATTTCTGTAAATTAAGCATTTGGCCCGAAGCTAGCTCATAATCATGGAGTATATTTCTCAGTACAGAAATTTCCTCTGACGTCGCTTTAGTAAATAAAAAGATGTCATCTGCAAAGAAAAGATGTGAAATCTTTGGACCTCCTCGCGGAGCTGTCATTCCAGATAAACGACCTTCCTGCACTGCAGCTGTTAGGCTTCGAGATAAAGTTTCACTTACAAGTAAGAAAAGATAAGGCGAGAGCGGACATCCTTGACGTAAGCCCCTCTCCGGAGTAATTTGCCCCTTAACTTCCCCATTCACAATGAGACTATAAGATACTGTAGTTATACATCTCATAATACTATTAATCCACCGGTTACCAAATCCCATCCTCATCATAGCATCTTTCAGAAAAACCCATTCCACACGATCATAGGCCTTGCTCATATCGGCCTTCAGTGCTAAAAAACCTTATTTTCCTTTCTTCCTATTTTTCATCGTATGTAACATCTCAAAAGCAATTAGAATGTTGTCAGAAATCAATCTGCCAGGTACAAAAGCCGATTGGTTCTCTGATATAATTGAATCAAGACATCCTTTTAGACGATTAGCAATTGCTTTGGCTATGATTTTGTAAACTGTAGAACATAAACTGATAGGACGTAAATCAGTAGACTTTCTGACCTGTTTAACCTTGGGAATTAGTTCTATGAGAGTGTGATTAAAATTCGTAATATCTCCATCTCCGTTAAGAAAGTTCAAGCAAAGGGATTCAAGTTCCGTACCTACCAAGTTCCAGAACAGCTGAAAGAATACCGCCGGAAAGCCGTCTGGCCCCGGTGCTTTGGATGGAGCAAGTTGGTTGAGAGCAGCCCTTACTTCGACTACGGTATACGGGAGCTCCAACAAATCTCTTTGTTCCTCGGTTACTAACCCTTCCACACGCAATAGCATGTTTTCCATCTGAGCTTCGGTTGGATTGTTTGATGAGAATATACCTGCGAAGTAATTCTCCAAGATAGCAAGAACTTCCCCTGGTTCAGTGGTCCAAACACCGTCTGAATTTTCCAAACCTGCAATACTATTTCTATTCCTGCAAATAGATGCTTTACGATGGAAGAAACTCGTATTTTGATCACCCTTCCTCATCCAAAGTTCACGACTTCTTTGCCTCCACATATCTTCTTCTCTAATCACTAGTTGTAGAATCCTGGCGCGAATAGTTTTCCCTTCTGCCACTACCGCGGCAGTTTGTACCCCTTCGTCCAATTGGCCAATTCTGAGTCTCAGTCTCCTAAGCTCAGTCTTGACAAAACCAAATACATCCTTGTTCCAAGCTTTGAGGGCCGAAGCCATCCCTCGTAGCTTACAACTGACCGAACCATGTAGGCCTATCCAACTTTCTTCCACAAAACTAGCACATCGATGATCCTGTAACCACATAGTTTCGAACTGGAAACACCGATTGACCCGTTTGTTTATGAGGATTGCCGATGGCCACTCTACCTGTAACGGAACGTGATCTGAGACTTCTGCTATCAAGTGATCCACCTTTCCCCAGCCGAACATATCAATCCAGCCGTCTGTAAGAAGACATCTATCCAAACGCTCTCTGATGTTATGATCATCACTTTGGTTGTTAGACCAAGTGAATCGCACACCGGAGAAACCAATATCACGTAACTGTAACCGGTTAATAACGCCTGAAAACCCCTCTATCTGACTAAAGGAGACTGATCTTCCTCCTTCCTTCTCAGAGATAGACGAGAAAGCATTAAAGTCACCGATTATTCACCAAGGTTGGTTGTGAGGGCGAAGACGTTCCATCAAAGTCCACGAATGGTGTCTTTGATTTCTGTCTGGATCCCCATAAAACCCTGTCAAATAGCCATGCTTATTCTCACTAACAATGCTGAAAAAACCATGAATATAGTACCTTGACATCTTGTCGAGCGCAAAAGTGACTTCATCATCCCACATAAGGGCCAAACCACCTCTCCTGTCCTCGCAATCTCTAAATAATCCATTGCGAAAACCCAGTCTGTTCTGTATCCTCGTCATCTTCGTTGCATACTGTTTAGTCTCCATTAAGAAGACTATATTGGGCTTCTGTCTCCTTACTAAATCGCAAAGAGAAATGACGCTACAGGGGTTCCCAAGCCCCCGCACGTTCCAGCTTAGGAGACTCATTGCGACTAGGTGTTAGAGTCTTTAAGGCGCCCTCCTCCTGTGTCGGAATCCGCGAAGCAGAAACCTGTGTGTTAATCGATCTGTTAATCACGTCTTCCTTCTTGTTCGTCTTCGGGTTGGTGTGTAAAGCATGGGTTGCACTAATACTCGCTTGACTTCCCTGATTTGACCCTCTTCCATGATCTGGGTTTACTGTTGCTCTCCCCCCCTGGTTCCTCCTCTCCCGCCACGACCCCTCTGACTTCCTCCACGACCACCATTGCCTCCCCCGAAACCTCCCTGACCTCCACCTGAAAAACCCGATGTTCGAACTGTATTTGAGAGACGATTCTTCACCTTCTCGCCCGGTTGTGGGCTGATGTTTATCTCACTTACTCTCCTCTTTCCTCCTCCTGCTGGTCGATCTAAAACGCTGGCCAATCCTTTTCCTTTGTCGTTGGGTGTGAGTTGCCCTAGATTGTTGATACTGGCTATGGGGTTGTCCATAATGTTCGTGTACTCCATCGACTTTGTTGATTGATCAGAGCCAGAGCCGGCATTCGGGTTACTGTCGTCTGACCCAGCAACAGAGTTAACAGCATCAACGTCGTTCACTTCCTCCAGAATTCCTTCCCCAGCTGCTCCGTCAACACCCTGCGTGGGTTCTTCATCTTTGAATACGTCGGCTAGTCTCCTCTTCGGAGGTGGCCTAAACAAAAGCCACTCTCCAAATCCAGGCTGGTCTTGAGCTTTTTCCAGATCAGTTCGCATCAAACAATCCTCCGCAAGGTGGCTAATCAAACCACACCAATGACATAGGCATGGTATTCGCTCGTACTTGTAGTCTAGCCAAGTCTTCTTCCCCAATACTTCAATAAACCGTCCTCTTCGTAGGGGTTTGTTGACATCCAGACTCATACGAGCTCTCATATAGTCTCCTCCAGGACCCGAAGAAATTTTAGGATCAACATAATTGATAGCCCCCCAATTCTTCAAAATCCTACGTAAATCAGCCTCCGTTTGGTGATACAAAGGTATATTCTTCACTTGAACCCATACTTCTATCGTATCGAAAGATGTATTGTCCAAGTTTGACGCTAAATCACAGTGTTTCAAGATCAGAATGTTCTCGTCAAAAATCCACGGTCCCCCCGATTGTACTATGTCCAGTGCTTCTTTGTTCGGAAACTGGAACACGAAAGTATTGGCCCCAATCTCGTGTATACTAATCTCCTCCCCTCCTGGCCAAATCTTCTTAAACAGTAATTTCATAGCCCAGATATTGAACTTGATTGGGCGTAGAAACCTCCCTATAAGACATGGTCCTCTGCCATTGATTGCAGCCAAACTATACTCCCTTTCAAAAACTTCTACCTCTTCTTCTTCAATAGAGAGCTTACCGAAATCTAATGCTGATCCCAGACCCGTCGCCATTGTTATGCAGACGTGAATTCCCTGAGTTAATCGGAACTCGGAACCCTAGCGCAGCTTTCTGGTCGCAGCTTTTGAAAAGTCGCCTCCCCAAGCCCTCCGATTTACTCGGAGCTATCAAACCCTACGCAACTCAGAAAGTCTGAGCTATATCGATTTCAAGAATTACCCCGACCACGAAAAGAGTTTCCACCACGACTAACATTAAAGTTATGAGAAAAAGTGTAACATCTTGAAATCTTGACCAAGACCTAAATGTAATATAAAAAAATTGGGCAGTTGTGTAATTAATTTTTCTGACAATATCAGATGATATTTGGACAATATTGTGATTATTGATTACAAGTGGCTAAGGGGTTCTTTTTCAATTCCGGAAGTACCACTCCGTCCCAGCTCTTTCTTCCTAATTTGACTTTTGTCACTATTCACTGGGTCACTTTGACCCGGTGATCTGAATAGCAAACCGATGTAATTTTTTGATAATTTTTTCATAGTGTTGTAGAGTAAAAGGTGCTCTATAATATGGTGGAAAAATTATCAAAAAATCGTATTTATTTTGCTATCCAAATCACCCGGTCAAAGTGACCCAGATACGAGTCAAAAAAGTCAGATGGGAAGAAAGAGCTGGGACAGAGTGGTAGGAGAGAATGAGAAATTTCAGTGTCTTTCAAAAGAATGTTTTTAGTCATTGAGAAGAGTACCGCATGGTACATTAATGACAATGGACATGCATCACTAGGGCATGTTTGGTTCCAGCTTAAAATCTCAGTAATTTAATGAAAATAATCTGGAGTGAATAAGCAGGCTGAAATTATAATCTCGAAATTATTTGGCATGCGCTGAAAACCTGAAATTAAAATTTAATTGCGTTTGGCAACACCTTTAGCTTTTACTATCGAATTTAAAACAAGTTTCTTTATTTAAACTTATAAATTGTATAAGATGTTACGCGTTTGCACAAATTAACAATTAATGCATTAACGATATGATATAGTATGGTATTTTAGACGTTATACCTAAAAAATCTCTAAAATCAGAGATTATATAACCTGCATATTATTAGCCAACTTAAATTAAAATCGGACTCAAAAAATCTACAAAACAAACGAAAATAAATTGTTTGGCAGATTTTAATCTCAAATGAAATTTTAATCTGTAACCACTAACCAAATATGCACTAATACTTGGTATGTTTCTTTATTTGTTTCCGTTTTAACTTTTTCATCTATATTCATATCACCTTGACCCGGTAATTTGGATAGCTAAACGATGTAACTTTTTTGATAATTGTTCATGATGTCGTAGAGTAAATTTTACTCTACAAAACAATGAACAATTAACAAAAAATTTGAATGGTATTGCTAATCAAATCATCGGTTTATTTACTCTACAAAATAATGAAGAATTAACAAAAAATTTGAATGGCATTGCTAATCAAATCATCGGGATAAACTTACTCGATGAATAATGGTAAAGTCAAAATAAGAAGAAAGAGAAGAAACATAAGAAGTACGAACTAGCAATTAAGTGGCGTCTACTACCGTCATAAGTGATTTGACAGACTCATTGATGTTGAACTAATTTAAAATGTTCCAAGAGCACCACGTAACAATAACATTTGGTGTACCACACCTTATAATGGATTAGAGTATTGCCCGTCTTCATGGGCCACGCTTGGACTCTTCACAAAGACAAAAAAAACGAATCTAAAGCAAAGTCCGAGTACAAAACGCAAACAGAAGTTGCTAGCAAAACCAGTGAATGGAGAATAAATGTGTCAGTGTCAACCAATTCTCTTTTATCATGTTTTTGTCCAAAACCATCAGTTTGCATGAAAGAATGGGACCATTCTTTGTGTGGAGCCAACAGACTATGAAAGGAGCTAGCAAGGATAGGAATGAAGGAAGAAATAGAAGCATGTCTTGAGTCTCACGCAAAAAGCTGCCAAAAGTGCCATTCAAGGGACAGGTTGGTTGCTTCGGGATTTTCATTATTTCGCATGTCCTCTGCTATATCCTACCAGCCCCACACTTTTGCAGAGTGATCGAGTCTAGCGCACAATAACCGCATGCACTTTGTTGAGATCGACATGATCAGTCCCTTATTCATTGCTTCAAGAGCACACCACGTATTTCACTGTTCACTCACATCTGTTTAGAAATACTTTCTTTATTTCACGTCGAAACTCTTGTTTCTTTCTCCTCTGCGTGATAAGATACTTCAACCCCTCTTATTATATTGTTTTATGAACCAAATCATCGAATCAAAATGGACCTTAAAGTCGATTGAAAAGAATCAGAAGAAACGAATGTAGTAGTATTTTGAAGAATCCTGGATTTCTTAGCTGCTTCTGCTTACACTCTAATTCTGTAGAGCAGACCCTTTGAGATGAAAGTAAGTAAAAGAATTTTGGACAGATTTGGATTTTCAGTTGACCTACATCCAGGGGCGGAGGCAGCATACGGCAACGTATGGCACGTGCCCCACCCCTATTTTAGAAAATTACACTTACTTACCTTTATTTTAGCAAATTATACAACTATGCCCCAGGTAAAATTAGGAAAAGGCCCTACCCCTACTCAAAACTACAAAAAGGCCCTACCCTATTTGAAATCCTCCCTCCGCCCCTGCCTACATCCAAAGTATTTTTCTGACCTCTACAAGATCTTTTTGACTTGATTGATTCACAATATTATCATAGTCTAATATGATGATCTTACTTTTTACTTAAAAGTGAAAACGTAAGAAATAGAAAATGATGCTCAAAAGAAATAAATCAAAAATTATACGTACATATTGGGATACCAATTTAAAGAGAGTTGACACATAAAATGAAGCAATCATTGTGTCCTAAATTATTAGTCACGTTTGATTGTTGATGTCATTTTTACTGAGTGATTTGAGTAGATAAATACACAAACGAGTTAATATTTTCATAATATTTTACAGTTATTTTAGTCTACAATATTATAAAAAAATTGACAAATTCCTGTATTTTTTGGTTACTCAAATCATATAAAAAAATAATCAAACAAAACAAATAATCTAGTACGGTTTCCTGAGTTTTTTGTGTACTAAGTGCTGAAGTATAAGTTAGATTAGGCAAGTGCAATTTATATCAGATAGAACGTGAGAAGCTCTGACTTGGGATTCGTGCAATGGAGAGGGACATGAATTCCTCAACAGAGGAAATCGATCAACTCACAAGGAGCATTCGGAAGATCAAAGAGAAAGGTAAGCTGATCGATTCAACCGAAACTAATGCTAATCCACTTTCGATTGTGCTCAGGTGTATGGACCAAGCGGATAGAGAAGATAGCATCTCAACTGATAAAACAGGGGAAGTCTCAGAAAGCGATATGCAAATTGAACAGGGGATTGGAGAAGAACCAGATATGAATGAGGGAAGCAGATCCAACGTGGCTACCACAGAAAAAGGTAAAGAGGAACATTCCATATCCTTCAGAAACATCCTCGTCGGTGGACCGGCTATGGATGCAATGGAAGATGAGGAAGAGAGATATGAAGACAGTGAGGAGGAGATAGAAGAAAGAAAGAAGATTGAGGAGTACAACATCATTAACCCACTGAAACCCGCGATCTTTATCCCTATGAAACTAAAACAGAGCATCGCCTTGCCCTTTGCTAACAGCTTGATCATAAAACTCTTGGGTAGAACAGTGGGATTCAAAGTTCTACAAGAACGGATTTTAAAGCTTTGGAAGCCAACTAGAGCTTGCAGATTTCGTGATATGGCAGATGGATTCTATACCATCGATTTCGACGACAAAGAAGATATGAACAGAGCGTTAACTGGTGGTCCGTGGATTGTGCTAGACCATTACCTCACGGTTCGTAAATGGGAACCGGATTTCAAGCCGGCCGCTGCTCATCGTTTCTTCACCGCCGTTTGGATTCGGCTCCCTCAATTACCGGCAGAGTACTACGATGACCGTGTTCTTAAGATCATCTCCAAACAATTCGGTGAGCATTTAAAGAACGACATGATCACGGTGAAAGGTACACACATTCGTTATGCTCGTATTTGTGTTAATGTCGATATCACCGGCCCCCTTATTCAAGAATTTATCATCGGTAAACATACTTATAAAGTCACATATGAACACATCTTCAATTTGTGTGTTGATTGTGGTAAAATTGGTCATAGAAAAGACTGGTGTCCGGCTAGACAAAGAACCCCTTCTGATTTACAGGCTCCGGCGCCGGAGAAGATGACAGGTGCGAATAACCAGGTTGAAGGCAACCAACGGTCGGATTTTTCAAAAGACCTGGGTCACGAAGCTGCTGGGTCGGTTCATAACCGGACGGGTCAAGATAAAGTGGGTTATGACCAGTGGACTAAAGCTAAAGGGTTTAGAAACAGACCAAGTTATCAGCCCAACCATTTCAACAAAAATCAACAGCCCAATAAATCTCCCAATACCCCTACTTCTGCTAATAGATTTGGGCCTCTTTCAAGCCCATCTACTTCTTCAGCCCCTAAAACAAAAACCAACTCTTATTATAAGCCCACGGGTAATGTTTTCCCTCCCACTGAGCATAACCCTAGCGGTGCTCTCTGTGAGCACGCCTCCCTCCCCGAGAATTCCAAATCTTTAGCTTTCACAGATAAAATCTCGGAGATGGTTGACGGAACTGAGAAGTCGAGATTCGCGGATAAAGTTAGTCAACAAAGCTCTGAGATGGAGCTGATTGATAAGACAAATCACGATAAAGCCGACGAGAATATGATGGATAAACCCGAAAGCTCGAACGCCCCTGTTGATGTGATTCATGTTGCAGATGATAAGGCTAACTCTGTGATGACAGAGGAGATAGAGGTCAGTAAACAAATTAAAGATTCTCTGCCTTCTCCTCCAACTTTTGGGTTGAATTTAACTGGTAACAGACTCCCCAAGAGGATGAACAAAAACAAGAAAAAACAGCAGAGGAACCTCTCTGCTTCCCCTTACGCCCTCTCTTTCAACTCCCTCAATCTCAATTCTGGTAATGGAGAATCTAGAGGAACAGATTGCCCAGCTGTTGGATACCCCAATTTCGATCTCCTGGGTCAACACGGAGAGGAACCAAGCTCTGATGGGGATACCATGGTGGAGGAAGGACGCAAGCCTTACTGCGAGACTGAACCAGTTCGTATCAAGAAAGGAACCAGTGAAGCATCTGATCACCTTGGAGGAGATGAGGCCAGTGGACTCGGATCAGAGCCGAGTGAAGAAGCTGGACCCTTACCTTGAGGAGCCTCCATTGTTCGATTTTGACAAGTTTGCCATGTCGTTAAAAATCCTTGCGTGGAATGTCCGCGGTGCGGGCAATAGTACCTTTGAAAGTATGTTTCGTGAGCTTCTTCAGACTCACAAGTTTCAAATTTGTGCCTTAGTTGAGCCGAAAGTCCCCATTTCTAGTATGGGTGATTTTTTCAACAACTTGAACTTTACGGGCTGTTCCTTCTCTGACCCGGATGGTAGGAAAGGGGGGATTTGGCTTATTTGGGATCCTGAACAAGCTACTGTCACCACCCACAAGATCAACAAGCAGTTCATCCATGCCACCATCAAAAGGAATAACTATGCCGATTGGGTGTTTTCTGCAGTTTACGGTAGCCCCAATCCGACAATCAGGGAACAAATGTGGGATGAGCTAGAAGAGGATATGGGGGACTCTGACGAGCCCTGGCTTATTGCAGGTGATTTCAACGACTATTGCAGTATCAATGAGAAGAGAAGCTTCTCGTCCAACAACAACTCTGCGGGACGAATCAACAAGTTCCAAGCTAACCTTAACAGGTGCAATCTGATGGACATTGGATGCCAAGGCCCTAACCTTACTTGGACGAACAATAGAGCTGGGATGGCTAACACTATGGAAAGATTGGACCGTGCTTGCTGTAATGCTGACTGGAGGGTTCAGTACCCCGAGGCTACGGTTAGGAACCTCCCTAGGACCTACTCGGATCATGCTCCCCTTCTCATCAATGTGGACGGTATGACTACCAACCCCCCTCTCGTTAAAAGCTTTAAATTTGAGTCTGCCTGGCTGCTTGATAATGATTTTAACTGCTTTGTTAAGAGTACTTGGGATAACTTGAATGACACCGATCTTTGTTATAAGACTAGTAGGCTGTCTAGTTTAATTCAAGATTGGTGTAAAGTTAATTTTGGTAACATTTTTAGAAATAAAAGATGGCTTCTTGGTAGAATTGATGGTATACAAAAGGCTCAGAGTTTGGCTTATTCCCATAATTTGTTTCTTTTAGAGAAAGAACTAATTGCTAAGTATAATTTAATCCTGAACCAGGAGGAGTTGCTGTGGTTTCAAAAAGCTAAATGCAATTGGATTTGTAATGGGGATAGGAACACCAAATTTTTTCACCTTTCTACTATTATTAAGATGAAAAGAAAAGAGATTCTCATTCTGAAAGATGACTTTGGGAACTGGGTTGATAATAGTGAGGATATTAAATCTTTGGTGAACAATTATTTCATCAACCTTTTTTCTGACTGTGTTGTTGACAATCATGAGCTCGAATTTGTTTGGAATGATGAGTTCTGTCCCAAAATTAATGATTCTGACTCGGTTAACCTTTGCACCATCCCTGATGGTAATGACATTAAAAAAGCCTTTTGGGATATTAACTCTAACAAATCACCTGGGATTGATGGGTATAATGCTGGTTTCTACAAGAGCTTCTGGAGTAGTATTAGCAAAGATGTTTGTGACTTTATTAGAAACTGCTTCATTAATGGGGGTATTCCTCATGAGATCAATAGGACCTTGATTTGCCTTATCCCCAAGTGTGATAACCCTGAGAATATTAAACAGTTTAGACCGATTAGTCTTTGCAATACCATCTACAAGGGGGTTACCAAGTGCATTGTGGACTTAATTAGACCCATCCTTAATAATATTGTTGGCCCTTATCAGAGCAGCTTTCTTCCGGGTAGATCTACCAAGGATAATATCATCATTACCCAGGAAATTATCCACACTCTTAAGAAAAGGAAAGACAAGCTTGGGGGTATGATTATTAAAATTGATCTTGAAAAAGCTTATGACAAAATTTCCTGGAATTTTATCAGGGAAACGCTGGAATTCTTTGGCTTCCCTTCCAACCTTATCAACCTTATTATGAGCTGTGTCACAAGTGTGAATACGGCCATTATTTGGAACAAAGTTACCTTACCTGAATTTAAAACCAGTAGGGGCCTGAGGCAAGGGGACCCACTTTCCCCTTACCTGTTTGTCCTTTGTATGGAAAGAATGTCCCACAAGATTTTGGAGTTGGTTAGGAAGAAGAAGTGGATGGGCCTCAAAGCCTCAAGAAATGGGCCCATTATCTCCCATTTATTTTATGCGGATGATCTGATGTTTTTTGGCAAGTGTGATAGTATTACATGCTCTGCTATGAAAGATGTGCTTAGTGATTTTGCCAGACTCTCAGGGCTAACTATTAATGCTAGTAAATCCAAAGTTTTCTTCTCCAAAAACACTCCTAGAGCTATCAAAAATCAGATGAAGAACACGATTGGTATGCCTGAGACTGAGGACCTTGGGAAATATCTTGGTATTAACCTTGTCCATGGTAAATTTAACAAGGACAGTGTTGCTGATATCCTGACTAAGATGAATAGGAAACTGTCTGGTTGGTCTAGTAAAATTCTGTCCTTTGCTGGGAGAGTGACCATGTGTAAAAGTGTCCTTGCTACCCTTCCTTCCTATACTATGCAGGTCCTCCCCCTTCCTATCAATGTTTGCAACAAAATTGATAAAATTTGTAGAGACTTTATTTGGGGTGACACTGTTGAGAAGAAAAAAGTTCATCTTATAAAGTGGGACACTCTTTGTCTTCCCAAATTCAAGGGTGGTTTGGGCATTAAAAAAGCGAGATTTCAGAACGATGCCCTGATTGCTAAGCTTGGGTGGGGTGTTTGTTTTGACGATACTATCTGGTGTAAGATCTTAAGAAAAAAATATCTCAATAACACCAGCTTGGGTAGAGTCAAGAAAACGAGGAGTTCCTCTCCTATTTGGAAAGGTATCCTTGGTACTAAAAATTATATTAGGGACAACCTCAAGTGGAATATTGGTAATGGCAAGGATGTATCTATTTGGAATGACTGGTGGTGTGGGGAGAAAGCTATTGGTCCTCCGATTGATCAAAGCCTCATCCACATGAAAGTTGCTGATATTATTTCTTCCAATTTTTGTTGGAATTTAGACCCCATTGCGAATGAGATTGATGATGATATCAAACAGAACATCCTTAATACCATCATCCCTACCTTTGGCAATTTGGGTGACTCCCCTTTTTGGAAAGGTTCCAATTCTGGAACCTTCACCGTCTCTGCTGCCTATAATGCCATTAGTGATTGCTACAATCATACTAGTGCTGTGGGTAGTGGGGACTGGATAAGGCTTTGGAAACTTAGAGTTCCAAATAAAATTATCCACTTCCTTTGGACCTTGTTGCACAACAAGAACCTTACTAATATGAACAGGAAAATCAGAGGCATGACCGATATTGATACTTGTAATATTTGTGGCCTGAGTGGGGAGGATCAAAATCATCTCTTTAGATCTTGCAGTAAAGTCACTGGTATTTGGAACCTCTTGTGGAGCCAGAACTGGAGAACTAACGGTATGAATTTGTCCTTTACTGATTGGTTTCTTCTTAACATCAAAAAGAAAGAGACAATAGGAGGTGTGGAACATCGTATTTTATTTGTCATTACCCTTTGGAACATTTGGCTTAGAAGGAATAATTTTATCTTTAATAATTCTATTGAGACTGACATGGTTTATGTGCAGATTATCAGAAAACAGTCGCAGCTCACACAGGGAGCATTTCTTTCTAGCCCCAAGCTTTTATATTTCAATTTGCCACATCACAGCTCTCATTGGTGTACTCCTTTGACAGGTCATTTCAAGTTGAATGTTGATGGTTGTGTGCGGCTTGATAATGATAAAGCTGGGATTGGAGGTATTTTCAGGAACAACAATGGAGATTGGAAACTTGGGTTCATAGGCAGACTCAGAGGATGTACCAGTTTGGAGAGCGAGATATGGAGCATCTACAGAGGCATCACATTGGCGTATGGCAAGAACTGGATCAACCTGGAGATCGAGAGCGACTGTATTGAGGCGGTGAACATCTTCCAGGGAAACATTGCTGGCCCAACCTCCATGACTGCCCAGGTGAATGATGGGAAAGTGCTGCTCAACAGGATTGTGGGAAGAATCAAACATGTTGGAAGAGACGCTAATGAGGTGGCTAACGCCCTTGCCAATATGGGAGCGGAACAGGAACATCACTTGAAGATTCTTTATGAGACTCCGGACAACATCAAGGGCCTTCTCATCGCCGACCGTCTTGGAGTTGGGATGTTCTACTAGTTTGTTTGTTGTTGTTGTTTGGCTTTGTTTTTGCTTGTAAGACTCTTTGTTGTTTAATTTCCGTAGTAGCTAAAAAAAAAATAAGTTAGATTAGGCACCATATAAACATATTGCACCACTCAATCGTCAAAGAACTTAAGATGACTAAGGAATTTATCACACATGCGTAGTGTTACATGGCTTAGTGAACCGGTCGGTTACTGGCTTAATTTGGACAAAACATAGCATAAATTAACAACAATAAAAATTTCCCGTGTGGTACATTATATCAATGTACGATTTCAGAAATCTTGAATGGTCCATGTCATGTCGTTCTCATATATCCAATGGCACACCTCAATGAGCCCAGGGCTTGACCCCAGCGCGATAAACGCCCCATGGTTCGGACCCCAAGCTGACGTGTCCACATGACAAATGGCAACGCCCTCATTGACCTTAACCTTGCTCTCCACGTCAAGTATGTCTGCCACGTAAACCCTAACCTTTGGAACAGAGTGGCAGTAATAGAGTAGATACGGGTACAAGCTCTGATGACACGACACTGATTCCGTCACATCTCCACTGTTGATTCCTCTGACTTCTCCAATCATCACGCTTTGCTTTGACCCCTCGACGTTCTCCGTCGTCCTCACGGCCACGTTGCGGCCTAATATCGATACTGCAAAGTCGATCATGTCCTCTGCTGATGTCACACACCTCTTGGTCTCGCCACGGCTCGGACTCCGCTCGCACTCTGTTAGCGCATTGTGAATAATGTGCTCCATCGCGGAGTTATCTTTAGCGTGGAATATTTGCTTGATTTCTTGGAAGTCACTGGTCGAGAATGGTAATTTTGAGGAGATGCCCTTGGGTAGAAAGGACCTTTTTGGCATTTTATCGGCAATGTCAGGCATTTCCATTATTGTTCCTTCCTTCAACATGTACTCGCGGAAGAATTTACCCGGTTCCGCCAACTTATTTACTGAAATGCCACCGTTGTCACTTGTTCTAAAACTGGAGTTAGTGGAGTTGACATACTGAGCGAATGTGACACCCTTCTCGGCGTAATCTTTGAATGTGTTGTTGAAACCGTAAGTTTTGAACCCGACGGAGTTTGCGCCTGTTCCTTTTGCATATTCTTTGAACGTATCGGTGCCAACGCCGACAGTTTTCCCGTAATTATCGAAATTTACTTTGCCGGAATTAGAATCTTTCGCGTATGATCGGAACGAATCGCTTCCGGAGTTGGATCTATTTCTGTAACTTGAAAATGTATCGACAGCGGAGTTTCCACCATTTCCGTAGCTCCTGAAATTATTTCGAGGATTGTTGGAGTTTGAAGTATACGCCTTAAAAGAATCATTGGCCGCGTTTCCTGCAAGAGATAAATTACAATATTAATTTTTACATAAACATATTTTAGGACTGTTCAAATAGGAACGGAACACTTTGAGAATGAGATGTGACGGATGAAATATGTTGAATGTGAACCATAAACATAAATAAATTAAGGTAAGTGACACTCTCACCTCCTCTAATTTGATCGAAGGACAATTTCATCCCCTATAGTATGGAAATAACACTTCAACCCTTTCGATGTGCAGAACTTTAGAAAACTCACATCTCATATTGTGAAATCATTAATTCGGAGTTGAGATATGTCACTAAAAATAATTTTTGGGCCGAATTTACCCATATTACGCAGAATGTAGGGGTTAATCAAGAGCGCGACGTTTTGCATGATGGTGGTAGATTGTGTCCAAAATTAACTATTTTCAGTGACAGACCTGACCCCAAACTACAGACTCACTCGTGTAAGTTACTCAAATTTGGCACACTAAAGGGGTGACAGTATAATCTCCCAAACTAGAAGGGGTGGAAGTGACCTTCAGTCAAACTAGATGGAATGAAATTGTGTTACCCATCAAACAAATGCCACATACCGTTATCGCCGTAACCAGAGAAGGCGGTTCCGATCACGTTAGACGTATCGCCGTAGCTACGAAATTCCACGGGCACGCCATTGCCGTTCTTAGCATAGCTCACAAACCCTTCGCTTCCCGAGTTCGTGTCCTCCGTATAAGTCGCGAAAGACAACTTATGGTTATTCCCCTCCGAGTCATATGAACCAAACCGAAGCTTGGGCACGTTAACCCTTGTCGCGTAGTTCGCAAACTCGCCGGATCCACCAGTCGCATCGCCACCGTACGAGGTGAAGTTAGAGGCAGCGATATTCCCGTCCGGTGCATAGTTTGCGAACTTCTCGGCGTGACCGGTGGAGCCCCGGCTGTACCTAGAGAACGAGCCGGCGCCGAAGTTAAGACCGTCGGAGTAGTTCTTGAACGAGTCGGCTCCTTTGAGCCGTGACGCGCCGTAGTTGGCGAAGCCTTGGTTGGAGTAGGATGTGAAGTTGGCGTCCGGAGCTGGAGGGGCGTGTTTGGGTTGGAGGAAGCAGAATAAGTTGGCGGCGGAGCAGAAGGAGGAGAGGTGGGAAGGGAGGGATTTTCGGGCGGCGAGGGAGGCGAAAAAGGCGGCGTCAGTGGCGGAGAGTGGGGAGGATTTGGAGAGGAGGAAGTCAGGTGGTTTATTGTTGGTGGTGGTGGTGATCTTGTTGTTCCAGTAGCGGATCAGTGAGGCTTTTGGTGTGAATGGGTTGTGATGTGAGATGGTGTTGGTGGAGTACTGAGTTGAGTGTCTTCTAGTAGTAGCAAATGTGACCTGCAATAATATTATAGAGAAGAGTCAAATGCATGTGTAGTCTGATTAGTTAGTGAAAAATGATGAATAAGGAATGGAGATATAGAAGATAGAAAGAGTTTGAACATACAGTGAAAAATGAGAGGAATGGAAGGAACAAGAAAAAGAGAACACAGAGTTTGTTTAACTTTCTCATAATTTCTAGTTGGTGGTTGTTTTCTTTGGAAGAAGTGGTTGGTTTATATAGTTATTGTTTGGGGGCAAAGCTTCACCAAAAAGTCTCTTTTGGGATCCACAGTATTTTATTTATTTTTTTCTTTAGGGAAGAAAAATCTTTACAAGAGTTGTGGCATCCACCAAGCCTATTACTATCTCTCTTTTTTCTTTTTCAGCTTACTTTATTTTCTGACATTATTCACTATGTTACTTTGATCTGATGATTTAGTTAGCAAAATGATACATGAATTTGATAATTTTTGCATGATCTTGTGCAGTACTTCACTTTACAATACTGTGAAAAATTATCCAAAAATTACATTGTTTTGCTATTCAAATTATCGAGTCAAAGTGATCCAGTTACGGATAAAAAGTTAACCGCAGTTGAATGAGAAGAAACAGAGGTAGTGCATCGTTAGCTATAACTTGAGTAGCCCAGCTTAGTTCAGAAAACAACAAAAAATGTGAGTTTGGCAAAGATAGCTGACTTTAGAAAACAAATGTGCTACCTCATTACCAGTACGTTTGTGTGCTCAATCGAAGCTCCTTGAAAACCTTGGAAGAGCTTCTTAATTACAGTCCTTAAATGAGTAGTGGGAATTCCGAAACATCACCTCTCACCTCATTTCCGAATTTCTTCATTGCATTTAAGGATTTTAGACCCTGACTTCCTGATTTAACCTTTCTCGTTTAGAAGTTAAGTAATTAACTCTTTAAATTTAACTAGCTCTTTAGAGGAAACTTTTCTATCAAAGTAAAAAAGAGACGAGCTAGGAGTAGTAGAACCACTAAATAGTCATAAACTCATGTAGCAGACATGAGCTGATGAATCATGAGATTCATCTTTACTACTAATACTAAAAGAAGAGTTGTGAGTCGTAAATAAAACAGATTATCCTGAGTTACTGCAAGAGATCATGTGGCGTTCCTTGTCAAGTTCTAGCACCTCATTGCAGTCACATCTCACGGATTGCATTGATCAGCATATTTTAAGGTTGCCCACGCCACTCTGGCTGAACCAGTACCGTCCTTGATCATATCAGGCGTGAGAGCACGATGATGTATGAACTTCAAGGCTTCCTGATTTCCTCTATCCTCTGTTGATGTAGATCGGAAGAGATCCTCATGGATGACACCAAACACAGCCAATCCCTGAAGCAGTAGGAACCCTTTCATCCTTGTTTTCCAAGCTTCGTGTCCTGCAAAACCTGAATTAAGTAACATGGGAGGTTTCTTGAGAGATCCTCGAATCTGACAATCTCTCTTGGAATTAGATACCTACATCTTGGATTGTTAAGTTTGTTCAATTTAATAAATAATAAGATAACCTGGCTCTGATACCAGATGAAAAAAGAGGAGAGAGCACATACGCAGACAATATAACACACATGTTTGAGTGTGTTTGCTCCTATAGACCCTCCATTCACAAAACTACGCGACACAGCGGAAGATTACAATCGTTGAGTCTAATATGAACACTTATTGTAGACAACTTGATAGATCGAGTAATAGAAAGTTATAAGAGAGGGTCTATGCTAGTACAAGTACTGCGTAAAGATAATAAATAGGTGCAGTTGTATAACGCTTAACAGTAGAACAAATCTAACAAGTAAAGCATGTATACGAAAAGTAACACACACGACAGAAAAGATATTTACTGCGGGGAAAATTCATTATGGTCTTCGCCTGAGAAGGTCTGTTCGGAGTAAAACCCCACCTTCTAATACTAACAAGTGAGAGACACTTTACTGCACGAAACTTCTTATACAAGATAGATAAAGAGTTGTCCCTCCGACCAGCTACTGACCACACTACATTTTGCCTACCTAGTTTCTGCAACCTCTTGTGTAGCACCCCACGCCTGTGGAAATCCAAGTCTCGCTTGAATTTAGTCAATGATAGCAGTGACTCCAATAGTTCGTCACGTGAACAACTATATTACCGTTTAGTTCGTGAAGGAACAACTTTATAGAACGATAAGAGATAAGAACGAGGGCTTACTCTACACGTCCCAAACAGGAGAAACAAGGCTCAGATCTGACAGCAGCTAATTCAACAATTCGGGAGAACATATCTGGCTATAATCTAGATTGTGGGATAGATATAAGAGAGTAATCCTAGTGTCCAAAATATGTGAGACGTCTATAGAGATGATACAGTCTGAAAGACAGATCTGACGCAAAATTAAACTATAAATAAACTTAAAAAGCTTTTGATTTATTCTAACAGATAATAGACTAAATTCTAGACTCGGGTAATCTGACAAAAGACTGTTCTAGGTCAATAGAATAAAATTGATCTAGAGACTCAATTAAACTAATACATAAATACCTAGATAGATCCTAGAAGAGTATTCAACAACTTCTGATTGGGCAATCAAAGCTGAGGGAAGCTGAAGCATCACTGCAGAATGATTGGAAGTTAAACAGTTGGCCAGGGAAGGTGAATCGTCGGGTGGCACTACAAGAAATATAGGTTTTTGCGAGGGCAAAATACTATAGAAAATGGGTACTACCCTCGCAAGAAGTTATTTGTGAGGGAATTTTGCCGTCGCATGGTGTCGCAATAGCTATGGTAGTAAAAAGGTTTTTTGAGACGAGCCATCGCAAATTTGGTTTTTAAAGACCACATTTGACTGTCTCAAAAAACGGAAAACCTTCGCAATTAACATCAGTCATGAGGGCTCCACCCCGTCTCAAAAAACATGTCACATCACAAAAGCAAATTTTAATAGAAAGATGACATATCGCAAATAATGTCTCCTCATGGAAAACTAAATCTTTTATAAATGTTCTCAGTCGTTGAAAACTATCGTATCATCTCAAGATCTCTAGTTGTTATAGATCTATTACGTCTCACCAGATATTCACTCACTAGGAATAACTCATATGCACATTACGGATTTCCATCGAATGTACACGTCCAAAACATAAAATATCCATCACAAAAGGCAACATAAAAAAGCTGATGAAATTTGCAATCATCCTAAAATATATAAATTTCATTACATAATTTGATGTTAATTGTAATAGTCAATGACATCATACATTTTCTTTACAGAAGAAAAATTATACATATCTTTAGAACAAAATAGTATACTAAACAATTAGCAACTGAAAAATACATATGTCTTCATAATCTCCGTAGTTGTCATTTCTCTCCGAGTTTATCAATGTTTGCTTCTCTTCCAATCCTGATAGAATAGAATAGTTGCAGTAGTAACTCAAGTTAAAAATCTCATAAAAGCACTACAATATAAAACACGCACCATATATATTGAATCTTGTACTGAACAGTAGATGTTTCACGGTTCAAAAACCAAAAACTTCATTAATTCAGTTCAATACCTGGACTAAAGAACCTTCAATTTATTCAGTGAAAACCTACCAACAACAATATTGCTTAGCCTTACAAATTACCTAGAATTTCAAGAAGAAGACTAGAGTAAAAGCATTTTAGGATATGCTAGCAGATGAAACATGAATTGAACGAATTTGACTGTAATGAAGAAATTTGGCCATCCATGGAATTATAGCAGATGAAACATGATTAAATTCCCACCAAGAGACGCAAAGAAGCCTACCATGGCTGTACAAATCTAAAGGGTCTTCCTAAGCCGCCAATATATGGTGTAGTCTTGAAAATCAACGCCAAATTCTCGAAAGAAGACGACACATATTGAAATAAAATGAGGAGAGAAAGAGAGAGTTGTCGAGATTGAGTGAAATTATTAGGTACTAATGACTCCCTTTCGTAATAATGAAGGTACCCATTCGGAAAGACACTAACTGAATAGTCACAACTATTCATGAATGATGAAGATACACGTCTGAAATAATATGAACTGAATAGTCACAACTATTAAGATTTAAGCTCATCAAAAATTTATTTTAGATCAATATCCTAATTTGAATAGACATAGCTATTCCGATTTGTATATATGTCAACATTTCAAGGATGATGTAATCGCATGGTTTTATTGTAATATTTTTCATTTTACGAAGTTAAAAACACTGTTAAAACACAAAAACATTAAATCATTCTCACACTTTTAAAAATTAGTATTTTATAGATAAGATTTAGTGGTTGAAAATTACGAAAATCGTAATTATAATTTTTAGTGTCAATAACCCTTGTAATATTGTGTTGAGAATCATACAAAGTTGTTGGTTATTGCGAAGTGATCAATCAAATTGTCTCGAATAAAATCCCGAAAGTTACTTCAGCAAAGATTTGATATTTGAGAACTAGTAAGTTCATTGTACGGGGAGAGAGAAGCTTCAGAATAGACAAGAGATCTGACGCTTCTAACTGAAGATGATTAGGTGTATAACTAGAATCTGTGAATAATTGTGATAAATCCCAACCACCCGCCGCGTCAAGGCCTGAACCCGAGACCGGGCCGACTGTACGGCGGCGTGCGAGGTGGTTAGGCCCATAGATAGATACTCCCTCCTTAACAAAATTGCTTCGCGCAAAGGCATGCCCTTAATAGCCAAACAAAGAGTAGAAGAACTACTCTTATCTCTCTCATTTTCAATTGTCAATACTACCAACAATAGAATCCATAAACTATCGAACTACGAAGTTTGAGGGTTTCAATCTATTCATGCTCGGTGGGCGTCGTACTGCATGGCGGCGGATGATGAAGTTGGGAAACAGGCACTTGTTTTGGGTGAAAATCAATCAGCTTTGATATGTATATGATCAACAACATCTTCTAATGATCTCCTAAATTTCCAAGAAAATTCAATATATTTTACCGACGATTGACTTTCTTATTTCGCTAGAAATTATTTTGATGTTTGTAAGTTTGTAAGCCTTATACAGACAAGGGTGTGTTCGACATGAAGGATGAAGCTATTCAGCAATGTTACGATGTTGCAAACTTATCCGAGCTCGTTTGCATATCGCCTCCAATTTGGTTTCTCCCCTCTTTACCAGGAAATTAGGCTAGGAATTGACTCTTTCTAGTTATCTCCCTTTTTTTACGAAGTAAGATTATGTAAATCATTCATGTTGTTTTAGTTCTGTCGGCGTTTTATTGACTTCTAACTTCTTGTTGGTCCAATCTTGTTGGAACATTATGTACTTTGCTTTTTTATCGTATTAATTGTAGTCATCCATTTTTCGCACTAGCGATTTCAACTGGAAATTGGATTAGCTTATGGATATGTCACTTTTATGTGCTTTGTTTATAATCGTGAGTTGATCAACTCTCTTTCTCTTTAGCTATCAATGACCAGGAAATTGGGCTTGGAATTGAGTTTATATTCAGAAGGAAAATCATAGTGGAGAACTGCAAGTAATCGTGTGCGGAATTGTGATGGTAAATCGAAACTGTAGAGAGACTAGTGTCAATGACCCTAAAAATAAAATGACATCCGTCAAAAATTACCCACACACTATTCTCTTCAGTGAAAATTAACCCCAAAGGACGTTGTCAAAAAACTTAGGGCTAATTGCATTTTACCTCCGGTGATTCGGGGATTGTGTGAAACACCTCATGTGGTCTCAAATGTTGCAAAAATCTCCCATGTTGTTTCGTCTACGTGCATTTTGACAGGATTTCTTACGTGTATACGCAAGTGCACGGTCAAGTAGTAAGTGGAGTATTTTACGACTCCGAGTATCGAACCCAAGGGAATTTACGATTATTAGCTAATTAAGAATTAAATTTATGATACGCAAGTAACCGGTAAAAAGTGTTTGATTTTATAACGTTGTCGCCCACAAACAAGCGACTTAAACTAAATAACAACTAAGTTAACTATTTTTGTATGCTTGTCTGCTGAAAAGAATAATTATCACGGAATACGATTATGGAGAAGGACTAGGCAATCAATGGTCCCTAGGGTTGTTAACGATTTCCGGGTTGTGCTTGAAACACTCTACGCACGTTCTAGTTATATCGGGTAATACTCATCACGATCTTCTCTCGATCTCACGTGAATTTGTGTAAACAATAGATTTCGGGTCCTCTCGGTCCACCTCCGTCTACAATTACACTCTAGTTGATTTGTTAGGCTCGCTCACCGGGTCCTGTCGGTCCACCGAATTCACTAAGTTCTAACACAATCAATCGAAACTACCCTCACACGATTAATCAAGTTTCTATCTCCTCTCAGTCTCAAGAAACTACAAGATTATCTACCTATTCTTTAACACGTCTCAAAGAATTCACTTTCGTGCAATTCTATCAACAAGTAGCATTCTACGGGTGATCAAGCCAAGAACACTAAGAATTGAGTACAAGAATAGATAAACTAACAAGAACGTTCATAGAATTAAGCAAAGGCATGCATCAAGTCCAAAATCCAGAAAATCATCCAACAAACCCTAGTTTTCCATCAATCACCTAGCTTTAAGAAGTTTAGCTAGACATAATATTGTTCAACATGATCAAAATCATAGAGTTCATGAAGAAAAGAAGAAGAAAAGATGATCAAACGTTTGAATCTTCAATGTTGATGATCTTCCAAGCTCCAAGCTTTGTCTCCTATCTTCCCTAGCTCCCAAGACTTCAAAGATGCGTCCATCCCTTGATCTTAGGTCGTTCTCCCCGTTTTCTAGCAGCTGGACACGCTTTTTAATGAAACTATGCCGAAATTGCACTTCAGCCCCTCTACTTTGTAATTCCCGGACAGAATTCTTTGCTGATTTTGCGCGGGCTGTATCTCCCTCATACGAACTCGTCTTCGGGCCTACCATATACCGTTGGAAAGCTACGGATGTCTACTTTCCAATGCCGCAAGCCTTGCTCCAAAATTCCTTGTATATGTTCCTGGGCATCGAAAAGAGTGCAGGCTGGTCCTGTGTGACTTTTCCAACTTCTCTTCGTTTGTGCGTCTTCTTTTCTCCTCTTCATCTAGCTCCATTCCAAGCATATCCAAGCATCTCATAAGCTCCATTGCACCTATTTTACCTGAGATACACAACACTAAACAACCCGTGCAATTATCATAGCAAATATGAGAGAAAACATGCACAAATAAGCTAGAAACACAACTTTTCACTCTTAGGCTTAGAGATAGTCAAATTCACATATTTGCGCACATATCACATATAAATCACGTGAAATAAGCCTATTACAAGTAATATGGAAGTATTAAAATAACTCCTAAAAGTGAGTTATCAAATACCCCCACACTTACCTTTTGCGCGTCCCGAGCAACAAATCAAAATTTAACCACCTTCTCACTTCATCCCACCACCAACAAGATACGAGCCAAGACAATTGCATACTATTCGAAACACCGTTGCATACAAATCTTAACTAGCCGACTCAATAACAAATACGACTCAACAATGCAACGATATGATGCAAATGCAAGGTACGACTCGATCCAACACAACACATATTTACACACGCACACAAAAGTATTTCTTTTTTGTTGAGCTTGGGCAATCTCAATAAGCAAACTGGTAAGTCATCACGCTCTCATATCCCCTTTGGAAACTCTACAACCTCCATGATCGGCAAAATTTGCGGCCAGTTTCGTTAGACAGAACAAGCACGAGCACTTAATATTTTGCACTCACACACTCATCAGACATATCCCTAGTACTTACCATCCGAGCTATTTATCCACGGGTTAAAACTGTTGACGGATTAGGACGGGTGGGATAGGTTATTTAGAAGCGTAGTCCTAAACGTCATGATATTCTCACATAACCCGTTTCTCACACTCCCTCACCGAAATCCAAGGAACCCAACCGAATCTCACATACTCCGGCTCTCATTCCCTCAATCCCGGTGCAATGCCGTTCTCGCGGCCACAAATGTGAAAGAGTGTCAGAAAGAATCATAGCTAATCTCTTCGGTTCCCTTGCAATTGCCAAAACACGCTCCTTTATTACCTTCTCATTCCTTTCATTCTCTCTATTTTTTTTCTTTTTCTATCTCTCTCTCTTTTTTTTTATTTTTATTTTTTATTTTCTCACTTGCCACAAATAATCAACGCATGGAGCACAAGTAATACTGAATGAACCCGACGAGATAAAAATATCATGTAGATAATGTGGGGGTGGAATGTGTCAGATCAAGGAGATATAATAATAATCGTCGACACCCCCACACTCGATGTAAACCAACTCACAAAATTCGGTAGTCAAAGTGATACGTGCTTTCCAACCGATCCTCCTCATCACCTAAGATATAGAGATTAACATGAAAAACTAGCACGTCCTCCTATAATATCAATAAACCCCACCCCATATTATGCGGAAAGAATGTCACGCACTACGGCACACCACCTGTGATCGTGGTGTAAGGACACGATTCCCCGCCACACCGAAGTGTGCTGCCGTCTCTAACTCACCCTCACATCCCCTCGTAAGACGAAACCTGTAAGAGTATCCACAATGAATGTATCAAATCAGCACACCCTCATCGAACCTCCCTAACTCGACTCCCTCTATCATGACGCATAGGAAAGGGCCATTATAACAAGTGATGAAAGTCACAATGAAAGGCTTCCTAGGCTAGAGGCTGTGAATAAAAGGGGTAAATGGATCGAAGAGGGTAACTAGTGGACCTAGGCTGTGAGACGGGACGTGAGGCCCCCATAAAAGTCACTCGCACGACTGTTCCGTTGCCACTACGAGGAGGGTTGACGACTACCTAAATGACGGCGGTGTAGTACTAGTAGGATATCTAAGTCTGAGAGACAGTTACTTGCATTTCTAGTGTGCATTAGCTCTATAAGTCTTCCTACTCCAGATTCTCGCGTCTCTGCCTCACTTCGGATCTTCATACTCCTAGAGAATTCTATCATTAAGCCCTCGCCAAGTTCAACTCATTTTGATTGCCCTTTCTCTTAAAAAATCAATTTTTCTTATTTTTATGGATTTTTTTTTTTTAATTCCTACTCTATATGCAAGGCCAGACACGGAAGAAGACTCAAAACTGACTCAATTCGGTAGGTGGACTCAATTAAATAAACGTGCAAAAATCAACCAACTAACACATATATACACCGCTAATACATCACCATACGTCATACGACACTATAAATAGACACGACACGGACCACGAATACGACACAATACGAACTAACAATCTACATGCTGACAGGTTAATGCAAACACGGACTGGCTAGTCAAGACTAAAAATCCCCCCACACTAGACTGCGTCGTTGTCCTCAACGAATTTAGAAGTAAAACCGAGGACTCAACATTTCTAATGTGAGGGGAGGTGAATCTACTTATCCTCCGGGCTTTGGTTCATCCTCGTTTTGGTAACGGTCAACTAATTCATTCTCATTCACCTTACGTTTCCCTTTATCGACCGACGAACCCATCACCATCTTGCCTCTATTAGGCCTCATCTCACACACGTATCAATTGTCAAACAAATGAAGCAAGTTCAAGTGCAAAAATCAAATAATACGCTAAAGTTTTAGGAATACCTGACAAAATCAGTCAAATTGACTGATTTTTCTGTATTTTTCACGATGTGAGATTTTTAGCTCTTTAGCTTCCCCTTGGTGTCCCCGTCAAAACCCCAAAAACGGTTTGTTGAAATTTCAAACGATGAAGAACGAATCGACGATTCTTCGTTCTAGGGTTCGGACCTCCTTCTTCTCCCCCACACTTGTCTCTTGTAAACTAGCTGAATTGGCTTCACAATAGTTGTAGAGGAGCTTGAGGCGAGCAAAACCCCAGTCTCGATTCAGAATTTGATGAACTTCCTCCAACCGTGTTCTTGAGCACTGAGAGAGCTCACAAGAAAGAGAGCGACGGGAAAGATGTTGATGGCGTGTTTCTGCTGTTCAATCCGTGAATGATGTGTTTTATTCCTTTTAATTGTTGCCAAACGACGACAATGCCCCCCGTTAATGAGCCGTGTGATTCGTTTATGATCGTGCGATCACCATAAGGTGATCGTACGATCTGAGATGGTCGCGCGATCAAGTATGTGATCGGCAATTCCAGTGAGTTGGTCTACTTTTTGTTGCGGCAAACTCCTGTGTGATCGTGCGATCACAATTTGTGATCGTGCGATCACAATTTGTGATCGTACGATCTGTTTTGATCGTAGGATCTCCTTTCTGATATTATTCTCCAGTGAGTTTGTTGCGGCTGGCTCCTTAGCAGATCGTGTGATCACAATATGTGATCGTACGATCTTCTTTGATCGTAGGATCTCCTCTGTGATATTATTCTCCAGTGAGTTTGCTCAACTTTTTTCGTCAAAATTTCTTCTAAGTATTCCTGCTGATCCCACGATCTCACATGTTGATCATACGATCTCCTGGCAAATTTCTTCAACTTTTTTTTTTTTTGATCCGCTTTGTTTGCTTAATCTTCACGGTCCCTTAGCTTGAATTTCATGTGCCCCTATGTGCTCTTGAGCTAAATTTTTTCTCGTGACACGCTTCCCAACATCTCGGGAATCTTCTCGTGATCACATCTTTCTCATTCAAATTCCGCCTTTCTTTTACGTCCGAACTCCGATGCGCGCATTTCCATGCGAGTCTACACACATCAAGAAGGGGAGTCCGAATTGCGTAATAACCTGTAAACCTGCGGAGACTCAACTCAAATGTCAAATTCTCGCTCTCTCACCCCTCAGATAACAAAACGGAATTAAAAACGCACACAACAGTATTTAAAACACACTCTCTACACTAATGCATAAAATACGTTGGGTTGCCTCCCAACAAGCGCTTGTAATTTACGGTCGACGGCCCGACCCAGTTACCTCTGCCACCTCACGAGGGTGGTCTGGCACATTGTGCCGCTTCCAGCTTAGCTTTCCTGTGTTGGATTTGAAGCACTGCTTCATGTGCGTGCACCGCTGATGGCTTATTTCTTTCCCAGTAGTCAGGTGGATCCCCTTGCGACAACTCTGGGATTTGACGCTTCACTTGTACAGCAAACGGCACACCTGGTTGATACTTCCATGAACACTGGGGTGACGGTTTGAAGACCCGAAAAGTCTCCATGTCATCATGTACCCTCATAATCAGTTCTCCATTCTCTACGTCGATGAGAGTACGACCAGTCGCCAAGAATGGCCTGCCCAGAATGATAGGCACATCACCCACCGGCATGTCTAGTATTACGAAGTCAGCTGGAATTATCAGGCTCCCAACTATCACAAGCACATCTTTGATCATCCCACATGCTCTCTTGGTCGATTTATCTGCAAATTGGAGAGTTATCCAGGTTTTCGGGGGCTCCCCCACACCTAACTTTTTGAATACCGACAACGGCATCAAATTCACGCTCGCTCCCAGATCACAGAGAGCTCTTCCAGTGTAGGAATCACCCAATGTAGCCTCAATGACAAAGCTACCTGGATCCTTCTTTTTCTTAGGTAACCCATGCAAAACACATGAACTAACCTGTTCATTTAAGTTTACTCTCTGAAACTCATCCACCCCTTTCTTTCTAAGAACTGCATCTTTAATAAATCGAGCATACTTAGGCATCTTTTGAAGTGCCTCAATCAATGGAATATTTATATGCAGTTTAGATAAGACATTCAAAAAGCGTCTGTATTCTTCTGAATCATCATTCTTCTGCCTAGTACGTAATGGGTATGGAAGTTCTGAAGAAGAAGGAGAAGATGCAAGTGGTACCTGAGTATGCTCCTCGTCGTCTGGTGGAGTCATGCCCTTTGATTGGGGGACCACGACAGGTGTCTTCTCAGAATCAAAGACTTCATGTTCCTTTGCCTTTGAGACTTCTGCTCTGGCATGACTGGGATAGGGAGGGTCCTTAAGTGCAGTACCGCTACGAGTAGTGATGGCTAGAGCCTGTCCCTCAGATGTGTCAACCATGCTACCCAGTGCCCTTTGTTCAAGTTGTTCCTTTAGATCTTTTATTTCTGCTTGAGCAACTTGAAGTGCAATTGCTACAGAGCTGACCTGTGTGGACATGTCTGTCATGTGTTGAGCCATCGTCTTTATCATCCCTGTCATCTGGGTCAAATCTAATGGTGGTACTAGCTGCTGCTGATGCATCTGTGACACATTTTCTTCATGCACTACCTCTACCGCATTCACCTGAACCGTGCTATATGCCACTGAGCTATGCTTCATCGGTTCTTTTTGTTGGTGCTCATACTCCCAGCTCTCCTCTTGCTCAACCACACGTCTCATCAACTCATATGCACCGTCAACATCACATTTGAACAAGAAACTGCCCCCAGCTTCTCTATCAATCTTGTCTTTGTCAAGCATTCCAAGTGCATCATAGAAGACCTGTATGATCTGGCTTTTTGCAATGCCATGGTTGGGGCATTTGCGTAGCAAGAAGTTGAGACGCTTCCATGCTTTGACCATGGATTCATTTTGCTTTTGCCTGAATGACCAAATCTCGTTCTGCAGCTGAATCATGCGTGAGATGGGAAAGAATTTACTCATGAACTGGGAGGCACAGTCTTCCCATGTCTTGATTGAGTTGGATGGCAATGAATCCAGCCAATCCATAGCAGCTCCCTTGAGGCAATGAGGGAAGAGCATCAGTTTTATTGATTCGGAAGTGACCCCACTATAACGGATTAGCCCACAGTGGCTCTGAAATCTCCCAATGAATGCATGTGGGTCTTCCTCGTCTATCCCAGCAAAAGTGCACTGGTCCTGAGCAAATTGAATTGTGCCCAGCTTGAGACAGAAGGTTTCTGCCTGAATTGGTGGCACCACAATTGCTGGCTCCCTTCCTTTAAGATCCGCCTCAAATGCGTGGATTATTTCTTTCCCTGAACGATTATATGGCATTGAGGTCGGGGGCGGTCTTGATGTTGCTGCCAGTGCTTTCTCTACAGCTTCAGCCACCAAAGCTTGTAGCTGCTCTGTGGTGAGGCTAATCTGCCCTTGTCCTTCTGCCATACCTACCTGAGAAAACAACACTAGCACACCCGTGAGATAACAGATAGTAACAAACAGAGAACAAAAGAAGTATCCTAAATTAATTTTTAACTAAACTAATAAACCGTTTAATTCCCCGGCAACGGCGCCAAAAACTTGACACGATTTCTTACGTGTATACGCAAGTGCACGGTCAAGTAGTAAGTGGAGTATTTTACGACTCCGAGTATCGAACCCAAGGGAATTTACGATTATTAGCTAATTAAGAATTAAATTTATGATACGCAAGTAACCGGTAAAAAGTGTTTGATTTTATAACGTTGTCGCCCACAAACAAGCGACTTAAACTAAATAACAACTAAGTTAACTATTTTTGTATGCTTTTCTGCTGAAAAGAATAATTATCACGGAATACGATTATGGAGAAGGACTAGGCAATCAATGGTCCCTAGGGTTGTTAACGATTTCCGGGTTGTGCTTGAAACACTCTACGCACGTTCTAGTTATATCGGGTAATACTCATCACGATCTTCTCTCGATCTCACGTGAATTTGTGTAAACAATAGCTTTCGGGTCCTCTCGGTCCACCTCCGTCTACAATTACACTCTAGTTGATTTGTTAGGCTCGCTCACCGGGTCCTGTCGGTCCACCGAATTCACTAAGTTCTAACACAATCAATCGAAACTACCCTCACACGATTAATCAAGTTTCTATCTCCTCTCAGTCTCAAGAAACTACAAGATTATCTACCTATTCTTTAACACGTCTCAAAGAATTCACTTTCGTGCAATTCTATCAACAAGTAGCATTCTACGGGTGATCAAGCCAAGAACACTAAGAATTGAGTACAAGAATAGATAAACTAACAAGAACGTTCATAGAATTAAGCAAAGGCATGCATCAAGTCCAAAATCCGGAAAATCATCCAACAAACCCTAGTTTTCCATCAATCACCTAGCTTTAAGAAGTTTAGCTAGACATAATATTGTTCAACATGATCAAAATCATAGAGTTCATGAAGAATAGAAGAAGAAAAGATGATCAAACGTTTGAATCTTCAATGTTGATGATCTTCCAAGCTCCAAGCTTTGTCTCCTATCTTCCCTAGCTCCCAAGACTTCAAAGATGCGTCCATCCCTTGATCTTAGGTCGTTCTCCCCGTTTTCTAGCAGCTGGACACGCTTTTTAATGAAACTATGCCGAAATTGCACTTCAGCCCCTCTACTTTGTAATTCCCGGACAGAATTCTTTGCTGATTTTGCGCGGGCTGTATCTCCCTCATACGAACTCGTCTTCGGGCCTACCATATACCGTTGGAAAGCTACGGATGTCTACTTTCCAATGCCGCAAGCCTTGCTCCAAAATTCCTTGTAGATGTTCCTGGGCATCGAAAAGAGTGCAGGCTGGTCCTGTGTGACTTTTCCAACTTCTCTTCGTTTGTGCGTCTTCTTTTCTCCTCTTCATCTAGCTCCATTCCAAGCATATCCAAGCATCTCATAAGCTCCATTGCACCTATTTTACCTGATATACACAACACTAAACAACCCGTGCAATTATCATAGCAAATATGAGAGAAAACATGCACAAATAAGCTAGAAACACAACTTTTCACTCTTAGGCTTAGAGATAGTCAAATTCACATATTTGCGCACATATCACATATAAATCACGTGAAATAAGCCTATTACAAGTAATATGGAAGTATTAAAATAACTCCTAAAAGTGAGTTATCACATTTTAGCATCAACTACACAAGGAGGCCTTTTGCAATGGGTGAGCTATGTACACTCGTTAGTTGGAGTATTAAAACATTGGGTAAAAGACGAAAACCACCCTTGGAATTTGGGTAAATGACAAAAACATCCCTAGTCTTTGGGGAATTACAAAAACCACCCATGTCGAGACAAAAATCATCCCTTTGAGTGGATGCACGTTAGACAAAAAGCACCCTTCTGTTAATTTCAGTTAGTAGAGGAGTGCAATATGACTTTTAAAGACCATTCTGGCCTTATGTGAGTTTTTGTGTTTATTTTGTTTTTGTTCTTGTTCTTGACCACCACCACAACCACCTCCTCCTCCACCACCACCGAATCCCACCAGCAACACCACCCCCAAATCCCCACTGAAAGCTCAGGTTCTTCAAGACTTGAAAGAGCTTGGCTATTTCAAGGCCTTGAAACAGCTTTCAAAGCCTTAAATCAGCTTCAGAGGCTTGAAAATAGTGTTGGCTATTTTCAAGGCCTTGAAACTGGATTCAAAGCCTTGAATCTGTTAAACCTGAAAGCATATTCTCAGGGGGAGTTTTTCTATTAACTCTCTGATCTAATTTGTTGACTCAAAGACTTCTAAGTGTGTTTTGAGAAGTAACTGTTTTAAGTGATGAAAGACAAAGACAAAGTATTTTTAAGGCTCCAAGGCCTTGAGATACTGATCAGAGCTTCAAAGCTTTGAGAGTAACTTTATTATACTGTATGATCTAATAATCTTGTGATGCAGGTTGTATATCTGATGTTTAAGATCAGAGAATTGCTGAAAATATATGTGTTACATATTCTTTATACATCTAACACAATTGCAGATATCCTGATCAGAGTGAATCAAATATTTCTGGTCTTAATATTGAAAGACTGTGAAGCATGTTCAGAGCTTCAAGGCCTTGAGATGTGCCTTAAGCTGCTGACAGTTCTACAGAATAATTTGATTCTCTCTTGCCGGATTTGATCTTTATTATTATGGTTGTTTAATGACTTCTATAAGTCTTAAACTAGTTTATCATGAGTTATATGTTTCAGAAGTTAATCAGGTTATTGTTTTATTCATTTGATCCAGTTTTTATTTAGAAACTGCAAATCCAAACAGACTTAGTGCTGTTATATTTCAGGATTTTGTTGTTGCTGTGTTTTAATGTTGTTGCAGGTTTTTCAAATGTGCAAATGCAATCTCAACAAACTCCAACGGATATCTACCCAAAGATGTTTTAAATTGCAGTTAGAAAGGATGAGGATTTCCAAGAACTGAGATCCTAAAATCTCTCATTCAGTTGCAGAGAGTGAATAAAAGACTGGTTTGAATTTTGAAAGAAAAGAGGAGCTTACAGAGAACAGAGAGAGGTGTGAAAAAATTCGTGGAAGACCAGACATTCAAACACACACACATTCAGGCTTCAAATACAGCTTTCAGAAGATCAATCATTCCAGTTTCCTGAAGAACACATCCAGGCCTTCACAAGCTCTGTCTTCTACTGTGTTCTTCTTCTATTTTGTAATCTGCTTATCTTTTGTATATCTAAAACCTCACAAAACCTAGTGGTTGGTTGTTCAAGTGAACAACAAGAGGTTCTTGTTAGCTCAACAGTTAGTAGCTGATACTAGATAGGTTTGGAACCACAAGCGGTATAGGTGTAAGGGAATTCACTTAGGCTTGGAGATCTAGGGCTGTCTCTGTGTGAGTAATAAGAAGTGTTTGCCCAATCCTGGTGGGATTAGATCCCTCAGGCAGAGATTAGGTCCATTGGGACTGAACTCTGTAAATTGCCTTGTGTTCTTTACTTTACAGTTTTGTTATTTCCTTTTGCAAGCAACTCAAATCAAACTAGGGTTTATAAACTGTTTAAAACTGGTGGTAGTTCAAGGCCTTGAAGCTTTCTGTTTTCCTTAGAAAGTTTCTGACTAGTTTTGTAAAATCTCAAGGCCTTGAGATTTGAGTTTCTCACATGTTCACTTAGTTAAAATGTGTGTTTTAGCAAAAAGTTTCTATACTCTACTCAACCCCCCTCCCCCTTCTAGAGTATTTTGGTCATGTATTTAGTCTACATTACAAACTTTCATAATTTATTATCTCTCTTGCATATGTTTGATTACCTGTTGTTAGATGATGAAAGACAAATTATTAAACATGTTTTGAATCGTACTATATCAACTGTTTGACCATGATATTGCAGGAAATAGTTTCTAAGTTTGCAGGATTGTTTCCTAAATTGGATTCCTGCAGATTTGGAAACACTTGAAGACTTTGATCCTGTGATCAATCAGGCGTGTTTGACAGCTTCTCATAATGGTTAAATGAAGGTCTACGACAATATCTCTGAATATCATGATCATTCAACCGTTGGAGAAGATCTCAAAATAGTCAAACTCTGTTGCCTACAAAATAGGAAGGTTGTTGCTGAAAATCTGGAGAGATTTGCAGAGCTGTTTGAAGTATTTAAAGAGCTCAAATTCGAAGCAACAACAACACAATTCTCAACGGGAAAATACAGAAAAATAATTCTGGATTGATAAGCATCAAAGAAGTTCTTCATCTCTTCCAATCCATACACAGAAGTTCACTGCATTTCACTGCAGTTTTCTACTCTTAAGTGATCTTATGTATAGAGCTATATTGGTATCTGTATTATTTCTACATTCATTCTCAAGGATTTTTCAAGGTGAACAATATATAATTATTAGTTAATCAGTTAGCTAGAGAAGGTACTAGACAGGTTAGGGAAAACCACAAGATATAACAGAGTAACGGAACTCTCTATGCTTGATTTCTAGGTGTTAGCTTTTGATTCATAAGAATTGAGTTGAAAATCCTGCAGGTATCTAATCCCTGAGGTAGAGACGTAGGTCCAAGTGGACTGAACTCTATAAATCATTTGTCTTGTGCATTTTCAGTTCATTTACTTTCATAGATTTGCAGCATACATAAACTGTTTATTTTTCAAGGGTTTGAACTGTTTTCAAGGCCTTGAAAAAGGCATACTTGTTCGAAAACTTTCTGCTACATTTCAAAGGCTTGAACCTGTGTTCAAGGCCTTGAAACTCATTGTCTGCACTAGTTCTTCTACTTGTTAGCTAGTTTTGCAAAAATTTGGCATACTCTATTCAACCCCCCCCCCCCCACTTCTAGAGCATATTAGTTGCTTATACATCTGCATACTCACACTTTCAATTGGTATCGGAGCTTGTATCACTGTATAAGATTTAACCATCTTGTGATCATGAGTACTGCAGGTGATAGTGGCTTCTCACAAGGAAGAGCTGCAAACAGACCTCCTCTATTCTTTGGAGAAAATTTTGCTCACTGGAAAGCTCTCATGAAAATGCTTATCACTGATAAAGATCTAGAGCTTTGGACCATTATTCAAAATGGATCTCATACTTTCTATACAGAGAAAGATGGGATCAGAACTCCTAAAACAAAAGACTCACTCTCCTCTTCTGAATTAGAAGAACTACAAGGCTATTAACATTCTTTATTGTGCTTTGAGTACAGATGAATTCAACAGGATCTCTGGATGCACAACTGCTAAAGAAATCTGGGATAAACTTGTGGTTACCTTTGAAGGAACCAGTCAAGTCAAGCAGACCAAGATCAACATCTATCTCAGACAGTATGAGCTGTTCAAAATGAATGCAGATGAGTCCATCAGAGACATGTTCAACAGATTCACTGATATTGTCAACAACCTTGACTCACTGAGAAAACATTTTCCAATGAGGAAAAGGTGAGGAAGATACACAGAAGTCTTCCAAAGAAAAATGGGAACCGAAAACCACAGCTATTGAAGAAGCTCAGAATCTATCAACTTTACAACTTGATGACCTACAAGGGAAGCTCCTGACACATGAGATATCCATGAATGAAGTTGATGGAGAACTCCCAGAAGGTGTCAAAAATCTAGCCCTCAAAGCCAAAGAGAATGAGAGAATTCAAAGCCTTGAAACTGAGGATGGTGATGATGACGATCCAATTGCCTTGATTTCCAAAGCCTTGACAAGAATTCTCAAAATGAAGAAAAACTCTGGAAACAAAGAATTCAACAGAAAAGGCATAGACAATCCAGCAGCAAGGACTACAAAGGTAAGTCCTCTTCACAAAACAAGTCAAAAGTTATGAACTGCTTTGAGTGTGGTGATGCAGGACACTTGATAAGAGATTGTCCAAACAAAAAGAGCAAGAACTTTCAGAAGAAAGATCATGACAGAAGAAAGAGAGCCATGATAGCTTCAGGGAGTGATTCAGACAGCTCCAGTGAATCTGAATCTGAAGAAGAACATGCCAATCTATGCTTTATGTCCAAGCATGATGATTGTTCTGAAAAGAACATTGAGGTAATGGTTAACTGTTTAATTTCAAAGCCAAAAGAAGCTCTTTCAGAATATCTCAGAACAATGCTTTTAAATTAGAAAGATTATCTGAAAGAGATCAGGCTTTTGAAAGAGAAAGTGCATGAGCAAGCAAAAGAAAATTACACTTTGTTTGCCTAAATCAAAATCTTGAAATCTCTCAGAAGAAATCTGACAGTGATTTCAAGGCCTTGAAAACCAGTTTCAAAGCCTTGAAAACACAAGTCAAGGAAGTAGTCACTGAAAACTCCTCTGTGAATGACAGCCTTGTTAATCTAAGACATCATTTTGATGATTTAGAAAGACAAAAGACTACTCTTACTGAGAAACTTCAAGAATCTGAACTAGTCAAAATCAAGCTTGCTGGTTCAGAACAGAAGTTGAACCTGATTCTTGGAGGAAGTTCACAGTCTGTTCACAAAGCTAGTATTGGATTCAATCCAAACTTTCCAAGAAGAAACAGTACCAGATTTGTGAAAGCTGGAAACAAAACCTTTCCTACTTGTCATTACTGCTGTAAAATTGGTCATGTTAAGATGACTTGTCCTTTTAGAATAAGAGACCCTCACATAATGAGGAACACTTTTCCTTTTCAACTTAAAGGACAGGTTAAGCATATTTGGGGTCCTAAAGGGGTTAGACCACCTAACATGGTTGATTCTGAATATGAATCCAAATTCCACACTTGGTCTAACAGCTGGGTAAGGCAGTGATTGGTGGTTGCAGGTTGTCACCAAGGAATAAAAGTGGTTCGTGGACAGTGGTTGCTCAAGACACATGAGTGGAAAGAGATCTCTATTCTCATAATTAAAGGAGCAATTAGAAGGTTCAATAACACTTGGTGACAAAGCAAAGTGCAATATTCTTGGTATTGGAGAAGTTGTTACAAATTCTGAAAACTCTATTTCTGATGTTTATCTAGTTGAAGGTTTGAAGTTTAATTTCCTTAGTGTATCTCAGCTTTGTGATAATGGCAACAAAGTCATTTTTGATAAAGAGAACTGTGTGGTGCAAAATGAGGAATCAGGAGATTGCATTCTCACAGCCTCTAGATCAAAAAATGTGTATACTTTTCAGACTAACAAAGTTGCAGGTGAAGGTTTGAAGTGCCTCAAGGCCTTGAAAGAAGATTCAAAGATTTGGCATAGGAAGCTTGGTCATATCAGTTTGCATACTCTGAACAAATTGATCTCTGAAGAC
This sequence comes from Linanthus parryae, assembly GCA_023055425.1. Lineage (NCBI taxonomy): Eukaryota > Viridiplantae > Streptophyta > Magnoliopsida > Ericales > Polemoniaceae > Linanthus > Linanthus parryae. The sequence goes on from JALGPY010000004.1 coordinate 101,969,616, forward strand.
TTGGTCAGAGGATTTTCATCCAGCAAGTTCAAAAAAGATGATTTATGCAAAGGCTGTGCACAAGTAAAGCAGACCAGAAGCTCCTTCAAGCCAAAGAAGTTTGTAAGTACAACTAGACCTATTGAATTGCTTCATATGGATCTCTGTAGTCCTATGAGGACTCCTACTCCAAAAGGTAAAAGGTATATGCTAGTTGTTGTAGATGATTGTTCTAGATACACTTGGATTATGTTTCTCAAAGAAAAATCTGAAGCTCTCTCTGAATTTTCAAATCTTTGCAGAGAACTTCAAAAATTGAAAAACCTACATGTAGCTTCAATCAAAAGTGATCATGGTAGATAATTTGATCAGTTAGAGTTTGATTTATTCTGTGATAAGCATGGTAATTCTCATAACTTTTCTGCTCCAAGAACTCCTCAACATAATGGTGTTGTTGAAAGAAAGAACATGACTTTGGAAGATATGACAAGGACAATGCTTCTTGAGAACAAGTTTTCAAAACACTACTGGGCAGAAGCTGTGAATACAGCAAACTATATTTTGAACAGGTACTTGATCATACCCATTCTAAAGAAGACCCCTATGAACTATTCAAAGGGAGAAAGCCAAACATCTCTTACTTCAGACCCTTTGGATGCACTTGTTTTATCCATAACAATGGAAAAGACAATCTTGGTAAGTTTGATTGAAGAAGTGATGAAGGTATATTTCTTGGTTACTCTCTGTATAGCAAATCTTATAGAGTGTACAATAAAAGAACCAAACTGGTTGAAGAGAGCATTCATGTTATTTTTGATGAAAGCTATGATGGTTCTTTGAGTGAAAGTTTTGCAGATTTGAACTTGAACAAGCATGAATCAGAGGAAGAGACTGAAAATCCACTTGGATTCAAGAAAGGATCAGAAGAAAATAGAAGACATTTTCAAGACCTTGAAAACAGTTCTCAATGCCTTGAAAATACAGCTCAAAGCCTTCAAAAAGATGATTAGAAGGATCCAAGTGAGAAAGCTACTTATTCAATACCAGAGAATATCTATGGTGATCCTGAAACATGGTATCCAAGGAAGAGATTTAAGTATCTCTCATCTCATCCAGCTGATAATATCATATCAGATCCAACCACAGGTACACAAACAAGATCACAGTCGAAGAACTTATGTGCTTTTAATGCTTTTATTTCTCTTGTAGAACCAACAAGTGTGAAGGAATCTTTGCAAGCAACAGACTGGATTATTTATATGCAAAGTGAGCTCAATGAGTTTGAGAGGAATAATGTTTGGAACTTGGTTCCTGCGCCAACAAACCAGTCTGTCATTGGTACCAGATGGGTATTCAGAAACAAGTTGAATGAAAGTGGCAATGTAATCAGAAACAAAGCAAGGTTAGCTGCTCAAGGTTACAATCAAGAATAAGGTATAGATTATGAAGAAACCTTTGCTCCAGTTTCCAGGTTAGAAGCAATTAGAATTTTACTTGCATTTGCATCCTACAAGAACATGAAACTATTTCAAATGGATGTAAAGTGTGCCTTCTTGAATGGCTACTTACAAGAAGAAGTTTATGTTGCACAACCTCCTGGTTTTGAAAATGAAAAATTTCTAGATCATGTTTACAAACTTGACAAAGCTCTTTATGGTTTGAAACAAGCTCCAAGGGCTTGGTACGAAAGACTGTCAAAGTTTTTACTTGAAAATGATTTTAAAAAGGAGTTTAGTAGACAAGACTCTTTTCATTAAGACTCATGATAATGATTTACTTATAGTCCAGATATATGTTGATGATATACTGTTTGGAGCTACTAATGATCAGTTATGCAGAAAATTCTCAAGTCTTATGAGCAGGGAATTTGAGATGAGCATGATGGGAGAACTAAACTTCTTCCTAGGACATCAAATACATCAATTGAAGAAGGGTATCTTTCTGAATCGAAGCAAGTACACAAGAGACTTGCTAAATAAGTACAGCATGGCTCAATGCAAGGAGGCCAAGACCCCAATGAATTCTACACTATCCTTAGACAATGATGAATCTAGTAAGAGTGTCAATGTAAAAGAGTATAGAGGCATGATTGGATCATTACTCTATATGACAGCAAGCAGACCAGATATTATGTTTAGTGTATGCATGTGTGCTAGATTTCAAGCTGATCCAAAAGAATCACACTTAACTGATGTGAAGAGAATATTCAGATATCTCAATGGTACCAAAGACTTAGGGCTTTGGTATCCAAGACATTCTAACTTCTCTTTAAGTGGTTTTTCAGATGTTGACTTTGCAGGCTACAAAGTTTATAGAAAAAGCATCTCTGGAACCTGTCAATTCATTGGATCATCTTTGATTAGCTGGCATTCCAAGAAACAGAATTCAGTTGCTTTATCAACAGCTGAAGCTGAATATATAGCTGCAGGAGCATGTTGCTCACAAGTACTATGGGTTGCTCAACAGCTAAGAGACCTTGGATTTGACTTCAGAGGCATACATATTACGTGTGACAACACTAGTGCAATTTCAATTACAAAGAATCCAGTACAACACTCAAGAACCAAGCACATTGATGTCAGACACCACTTCATCAGAGATCATGTTGAGAAAGGTGATATTGTTCTTGAATTTGTTGCTACTAACATGCAAATTGCAGATATCTTCACCAAACCATTAGCAGATGAGAGGTTCTCAACTCTAAGATTGGAATTGGGAATGCTAAATAAGACTGCATTGGTTTAGGGGGAGCTTAAGGTAAGAAAGGTAAGTTATTTGTGTTTACAAAGGTTTGAATTGAGTTTCAAAGCCTTGAAAATTAGTTCAAAGCTTTAATCTTTTATCTGTTGCAGTGTTATAGTATTTCAAGGCCTTGAAAGCCTTTTCAAAGCCTTGAAAATGAGTCTGTTACACTAATAATCAATAAACTTGGATCACTGTATACTGGGTGATATCTCTGTAGATATTTGCCTGATATAGTCCCTACCCTTTTCAAAAATCTGTTGTGTTCATCTTCTTCGTCATCATCGGAATATTTATTTATAGATGGGAGATGAATGATACCTCCATAGCAGCTTCTTCCTCCGCCTATATAGAAGGGATTAACTAGCGTCAATGATTCAGTTTTTTCTGCGAAGATCAACCAACCATGTGAAGAGCCACAATACCTTCCAAGAGATATTTCAGTTTCTAAGGATATTTCAGCTAGTGTTGTCTATCATGAAACAGCTTTAGCCATTTGGAATGACCTAAAAGCTAGATATACACAGAAAAACTTGCCTCGTATTTCTCAATTATCTACTGCAATTGCTGAGCTTCGACAAGGTGATCTAGGAGTTACTGCCTACTTTACAAAGCTGAAGTCTCTGTGGGATGAAATGTCCAACTACAAGTCTATTCTTACCTGTGTTTGTGGTGTTTTAAAGAGTTGTAGTTGTCAAATTGTTAGTTCCATCATGAAGAGTTATGAGCAAGACTGTATTCTCAAGTTTCTCATGGGACTCAATTAGAACTACACCACTGTCAGGGATCAAATACTCCTCACAGAACCTCTTCCAGATCTCCTTGCCATTTTCTCTAAAGTGGTTCAGCAAGAGAGGCAAAGTGAAATTACTGGTCATCATGTATCCACTTCTCAAAACATGGCATTGTTAGCTCATCAACCATCATCTTCTACTGAGCAAGCTTCACTAGTAGCTCAAGCTTCCAGCCAGTCACATAATGTACACAAGTACAATGCCAAGAGTAGACCTCAATGTACATATTGTGGATGGCAAGAGCACACAAGGTATAAATGTTATAAACTTCATGGTCTTCCTCCAGGATTTAAGTTCAAGAAGCCCTTTGCCAATTCCTCTCAAGGTCCATCTCAGGGACAGCCTTTATTTCACTCTAGTCCTAGAGTCAATAGTGTGCAAGGATCTCCTAATGTGTCACAAGATCAGCCACTTTCTAACTCAGGGGGCCAAGACAGAATTATTCTCTCTCACAATGAGTGTGCTCAACTCATGAAATTACTTGGAGACAAAATGCAGCTCTCATCTTCCAGTTCAGTTAGCTCTTATGGATCTTCACACAATACAGAGGGCTTTTCTTCTCATTCTGCAGACTCTCCATTCAGCACCTCATTCTCTGGTATGGCCCAGTCTTTTATATCTAGTGGAGTTGTCAATAATTTTGCATTTGCTTCTCTTTTAACTGATGCATCTTCTTCACCACATTATTCTTGGATCCTGGATAGTGGAGCAACTGATCATATGTCCTCTTCCTTGTCCCAATTTGAAACAGCCACCCCTGTCACTAAGGCATACGTTCACCTACCTAATGGTATATCTGTAGTGGTGACACGTGTAGGTGTTGTCAAACTCAATCACCATTTGACCTTGACAAATGTGCTATGTGTTCCCTCTTTCAAGTTCAATCTGATTTCTATTTCCAAGTTGATTTCATCACTAGACTGTAATGTTCATTACATCTATGATGGATGCATTATTCAAGATAAAAATTTCACTCATGTGTTAGGGAAGGGTGTTAAGAAAGATGGCATATATCTTCTTCTCTCTTCTCATATTACTTCTGTTTGCAATTATGTGGTTAGTTCTGCTATTTGGCACCACATATTAGGTCATTTATCTGATCATAAACTGCAAATTGTTATTCCTCAATTGAAAGGGAGTGTTATCACTACATCTCCCTGTGACACATGTCATCTTTCTAAGCAGAAAAGGTTACCCTTTCCTGTCTCCACATCTGTTTCTCCTACCATATTTCATCTCATTCATTGTGATACTTGGGGACCCTATAGGGTCATATCTCATGGGGGGTATAGATACTTTCTTACTATTGTGGATGATTTCAGTAGAGCTACTTGGGTCTATCTTATGAGATCTAAGACTGAAGTAACCACTCTCTTACCAGCTTTTTATGCATTAATCCATACTCAGTTTGGACATCACATCAAAATCATTAGAACTGATAATGCTCCTGAGTATGAACTGCATGAGTTCTTTTCCAAACATGGTATTTTACACCAACACTCTTGTTTGGAAACTCCACAACAAAACTCAGTTGTTGAAAGGAAACATCAACATCTAATGAATGTCTCAAGAGTTCTTAGGTTTCAATCTCATGCTCCCTTGTCTATCTAGGGTGAATGTGTTTTAACTGCTGCTTACCTTATCAATAGAACACCTTATGCTTCTCTCCATAATAAAACCCCATATGAATTTTTATATAACAATGCTCATTCTTATGATCATTTGAAGTCTTTTGGTTGCTTGTGCTATGTTTCCACTCTTCTTCAAGGAAGGAATAAATTTTCTCCCAGGGCTACCAAATGTGTCTTTGTTGGTTACCCTTTTGGGGTCAAAGGTTATAAGGTATATAATTTGGACACACATACCATTACAATAAGTAGAAATATGATTTTCTATGAAGATGAATTCCCTTTTCACATTCTTCTCCTGCAGTTTCTGTTTCTTCTCTACCTGTTTCTGTTAACCCTACTGATTTAAATGATACTGCAGACATGGTCCCTTCTTTGGATCATGATTCTTCTTATGTTTCTCCCGATCCCATTCCTACCACAGTCTCTCATGATGCACCTGTTAGACACTCCACTAGGTCTAGACACTTGCCATCTTTTTTGCAGGATTATCAATTGAATAGCAAGACTTGTCATCTTGTTAGCAGCACAAATCATGATTTGGCTTCCTATTTGTCATATGACAATGTTTCTACTGAACACAAGGCTCTTCTAGTTGCTACTTATGTTGTCACTGAGCCAAAGAATTATAAAGAAGCAGCTGCATCTCCTCACTGGCAGATGGCTATGCAACAAGAACTAGATGCTCTTGTTAACAATAAAACTTGGCACTTTGTTCAATTTCCTCCTAATCAACATACTATTGGCTGTAAATGGATCTACAAAATCAAGCATCATTCATATGGCAGCATTGAAATATACAAGGCCAGATTGGTGACCAAAGGGTATACACGGATTGAGGGATTTGATTACTTTGACACTTTCTCCCCAGTGGCTAATATAGCTACTTTTAAGTGTGTTCTGGCTGTAGCTGCAGTTAAAGATTGGCATCTCCTTCAGCTAGATATTAATAATGCCTTTTTAAATGGGGATTTAAATGACGATGTATACATGGATGTTCCTCCTGGTGTTACTCCTCCATCTTATGATTTGGTGCGTAAGCTAGATAAGTCCTTGTATGGTCTCAAGCAAGCTTCCAGGCAGTGGTTTGAGAAGTTTTCTTCCACCCTTGTTTCTTTGGGTTTTGTTCAATCTAAGGCTGATTACACATTGTTCACATTGCAAACTGGTGACTGTTTTGTTGCACTATTGGTTTATGTTGATGACATTGTTCTTGCTGGGAACAACATCTCCTTTCTGCAAGAACTCAAATGTCAACTGCAGAGTCACTTTCATCTTAAGGATCTGGGATCTTTGAGTTTTTTCTTGGGTTTTGAAGTTTACAGAACTCCTGAAGGCATTTCTCTTTCCCAGCGCAAGTTTGCTCTTGATGTTCTTCAAGACACTAGTTTTCTAGGTTCAAAACCTTCCTCTACTCCTATGGAACCAAATTGCAACATCAGTGCTGAATCAGGTGATTTATTGGATGCTGTTTCTGTTACTTCATACAGGAAGCTTATTGGAAGACTTCTTTATCTATGCAATACCAGACATGACCTTACCTATGCAGTTCATAGGCTTAGTCAGTATGTCTCCAGTCCCAGAACTTCTCATCTTGATGCTGCTCACAGGGTGTTGAGATATCTCAAGACAACTCCAGGTCAAGGCATTTATTTTGACAAGTCTTCTTCTCTTTCTATCAAGGCTTTTTCTGATTCAGATTGGGCTACTTTTCCTGACACCAGAAGATCTACCACTGGTTATCTTTTTTATTTGGGTGATTCACTGATTTCTTGGAGATCCAAGAAGCAGGACATTGTTTCTAGGAGTTCTGCAGAGGCTGAATATAGAAGCATGGCTGCCACATCTTGTGAAGTGAAATATTTGGAGTTTATTCTTCATGATTTGCATATTGTCCCATAATTTGTTCCAGTTTTGTACTGTGATAGCAATTCTGCTATTCACATTGCGAGCAATCCAATTTTCCATGACAGCACCAAGCACAGTGAGCTTGACTGTCATTTGACAGGGACAAATTGGTTGCTGGTGAATTGAAGCTCCTCCATGTTAGTTCCAAGCATCAGCTTGCTGATATTCTCACCAAGCCTCTGGGTCCTGCCTCTTTTCAGTTTCTGCTTGCTAAGTTGGGAGTAAAAAATGTTTACTCTCCAACTTAAGGGGGGCTATTAGATTTCTTATAGTTTTATGATTGTTTACTTCTATGGGTAGGTATTTGTAATTATTAGTAAACTTGTGGTGGGGTTATTATTTTATTCATACTTTGTTACAAGGGTCAGCTGGCAATTTAGTAGTTGATATATATTGATGTAAGAGTGGATGAGTTCAATTTGGAATGAAAATATTTTTCCCTCTTCTATCATTTTTCACGCCTGGGTCTGATAAAAGCCAATATCTTAGAAGTCGCCATACATGGCAACAGCAAATCCGTCGTCGTCTTCACCCGTCGATGCAGGATCAGCAGACAACACAACCTTATGGACATAAAACTCACTTATAAAATTCATTGTAATATCTTCGTCTTGTTGTATTCATCTTCTTCGTCATCATCGGAATATTTATTTATAGATGGGAGATGAATGATACCTCCATAGCAGCTTCTTCCTCCGCCTATATAGAAGGGATTAACTAGCGTCAATGATTCAGTTTTGTCTGCGAAGATCAACCAACCATGTGAAGAGCCACAATACCTTCCAAGAGAGTCAGGAAATGCCGATAACTTGAAGTTCTCCACTATGATTCTCCTTCTGAAGACGTCAAATACGCCGCGCTCCCACTGGGGCCCACCATCATACAACCCAGTGCCAGTTTCTTTTCCTTCTTCCGGAGAAAGAGGAGGCAGTAGGAGTAGAGGAACATTGGACCCCGAAGACGATATTTTGAATTCCATTCGACGAATCCGGTTGATGGGGTCGAGGGAAGTTTGACGCCATCTAACGCAAACAGCTCCGAACCGGTCATAGTCAGGAAGTAAGGCTAATTTATCCAATATGGTTCCAAGAATGTCGTGCGGTAGCTCTGCCCAACTCGACAAATCGTGCGGCGACTGCACCGTAGCGTTGGTGGTGGCGGACGCAGCTAACTTTGTTCTCCTGCCGTCCTTATGGAATTTTCCGTCAAAGACTTGCGCCATTAGTTACCTATAGAACACAGCATATCATAAAATAACTTTAGTTCTATATATATATGAACATGAGAGATGGTCAGGCCCGTCCCTCCCATTAGGCTGACTTCTAACTTGCCTAGGGCCCCATTAGGGGAGGGCCTCATAATTTCGTGAACTTGCAAGGGTATTTGATGAAAATAAAGACTTGCTCCTATATGTAGTTATGTTATTTTATATACTCTACTTTAGATTAAGTCCTACAAACTTGGTTATTCTACTTTCTCCCTATCATTTTTGTATCAATGATCATAAAATTCCTAGATATTATTAAAATAAATGAAAAGAAAAGACAAAAAAAATAATTTAGAGAAAAAAAAGACAAAAAGTTTTAAAAGTTAAACCAAAAGGAATTAGATGTACCCATATTTTTAGTTTCTTATTAAATAATTTCCTTTTAGCTCTTTATCATGATAAAAGAAGGAGATCATTTTTTGAAGGGAATATTAGAGATCAAATGTTTTTTACTTAGAAATATTAAAGATCAAATGTTATTAGAATGCATTCTATAACTAAATTGTATTTTACTTGTTGGTCATGTTTGCATGAGCTTAATTAAGATCATGAGATTGTAGATTGGTAGAATTGAGTGGTTGATGTGAGAAGGGAGAGTTTACTGTTTTAATCTCAACCGCTTATTTCAATAATCTAAAATTTCACGATCTTAATTAAGCACATCCAAAAAGAATTATTATATAATACGAGAAATAAGGGTCTCAACTACACAAGTCGCATTGGGCCCCCGAAAACCTAAAGACAGCCCTGGAGATGGTTATATAGATGAAAGAAATCCGACTTCCATATGGTTTACTAATGCGTTTGGAACTTTGGAAGTTGTATTGTTGGAAAAAAAATGAAAAAGGAAAAAAAAAAAATACAACTAGATAACTACGGAAAAGTTTACCCTCAAAAAAAACTACGGGAAAGATCAAAAGAGGAGGATGATTGTGTTTGACATATTAAATCGAGACGTGTAAGATTAGTAATTTAGCATTATTATATTTAGGGGTAAAAGACACTTTGCACCCGTGTTTAAGAGAAAAGACACCTGACACCCCTGTATTTTGGATAATTTACTTTACCACCCTCGTAACGGAAAAATAAGTGATGACACTTAGCACCCTTCTGTCACGTTCCGTCCAAGACGTAATTTTTTAATATTTTTTTTTTTACAATTTTTTCCCTATATGTCTTTTTTGTTCATGTTCTTGGCATTTTTGGTGTTCTTGAGCACCACCACCACCACCAAATCCCCACCAGCAACACCACCACCACCGAATCCCGGCCCTACCAACAACAACATTCCACAATTTCAATATGAAAAATGATAAATCACCAAACGGAACTTAACAAGAAAAATTGAGTAATTTAATTGCTATCATTGCTGCTGCTAAGCAAGAAATCGAAGCCTCCAAATCAACACCAACAATCAGTCCGAACATTACGAAAAATACTTTTTAAGAGGCTCATAATCTATAATTGACAAAACAGATAATAAAAGATTGCACTTACCATGGCTACGAAACTAATTACCCTGTCAGGAAAGTAACAATTTCTAAACAACTAAATTCAATAGATCAAATTCATCATCACATAATAGAGGGGGCAAATCGAAAAACACGTGTAGTGATGAAGAATAGCCACAGTTACTATGGCTACAAAACCAATTGCCTCGCCATGAAAGAAATAAGCAGAAGAGAAACAACTATCCATTAGTTTAGCAGCCGCCGCGGAGTAAACAGAGAGGCCCCTGGAGCAACATTTGGTTTAGCACATAACACCACATAACCCAAGCACGAAATAGAACAACAAAGCACCAAATTGAAGCCGATTCACGCCAAAAACCACATCCCATAAACTCTCAGACTAAATCAAATCCAAGCACAGCATGTTGTTGTTGTTGTTGTTGTTGTTGTTGTTGTTGTTTGTGTTGCTGGTGGGGATTTAGTGGTGGTGGTGTTGGTGTTGGTGGGTGGTCGGTGGTGGTAGTGGTGCGCAGGGGCGGATACAGAATTATGGATGAGTGGGGGCTGAGATATATATTATTTTAATTAAGGGGTTAAAAGGTAATGGTCGACACCAAGGGAATCACAAGTTTGGGATGAAATCAAAAAATGAGCGGGGGGGCAAAATTGAAGACCAACATAAAATAAGGGTGAAATTACAAAATTAATTTTTTTGAGTGGGGGCTAAACTAAAAATAGGGGTGAAATTGCAAAATTAAAAATCTGAGTGGGGGCTATAGCCCCCACCTGTCCCAATGTGTGTCCGCCACTGGTGGTGGGGATTCGGTGGTGGTGGAGGCGGTGCTGAAGAACACCAAGAATGCCAAGAACATGAACATAATGCATACAAAAGACAAATAGGGGCAAAATTATCAAAAAAAAATAAATAAATAAAAAGTTGCTTCTTGGACGTATACGACAGAATGGTACTATGTGTTCTCACTTTTTCCGTTACACGGGTGATAAAGTGAATTATCCAAAATACAGGGGTGTCGGTTGTCTTTTTGCCTACACATAGAGGTGCAAAGTTTAATAGAATAGTGACACCCTGCTTAAAAAGGCATTAGATGTGAAACAGTGGTAACTTGCGGAACTTAAGAATATGAATATGATTCAAATTCTGAAAAGGCAAGCATCAGACAACCCAATATATACGGGCGAATGATTTATGTTTCTGAAGTGCTTTGCATTCATCAACTCTGGTCGGTATCGTATTGACAAGAACTGTCTGACTATGGCAGTCTATGCGATATCGTCCACCCCAGACCGTAAGAGAAGAAGAACAACGAACGAAGTGTCCACTTCGCCGCAACGTCTTCCGGGTTGGGCAGATTTGCCGGAAGACGTCATGGGCGAAATTCTGGAAAAGCTAACGTTACTAGCAGACTATGACCGATTCGGGTCCGTTTGTGTCGCATGGCGTCGAGCCTCCCTCGACATCCTCAACCGAAACCGCCGAATCGAAGGCAAAATCTCATCGTCCCCCTCTGTTCCACTGCTGCTTCTTTTGCCTTCTGAACAACTTTCTCAACAAGAAAAGGATGCCGACATCTACAAAGGAACCGACCCATGGAAACGCAGCCTATTCGACGTTGTTACTAATACTATGTTGTTGTCGGAATTCAGATTACCGTCTTTGCCCAAAATCTCTCTAGGAAGGTGTTGTGGTTCTTCTCATGGCTGGTTGATTTTCGAAGAAAACTCCGGATCCTTAACCATAACTTTAGTAAACCCTTTTCGCATTGGAGGAGGAAGCCTTTACGGTGGAGGTATCATTCGTCTCCCACCGATTGATAATGATTGTGAGGATGATGATGTAGGACTAGGAGGTCATGTCTACGAACTTCTAGAGCTTGAAATAAGCAAGGTTGTGTTGTCTGCTGATCCAGCAATGTCCCCTGATAACTACGTTGTTTCCGTCATTCATGGTTTCGCGAAAATAATTAGATTTATCAGGTCGGGTGATAAAATTTGGTCTTCTGTGCGACACAAACATGATTTTAGACATGGTGTTGACGATGTCGTGTTCTTCAATGGGGCAATTTATGTAGTTTTGAGTAATGGTGGAGTTTACGTTGTTAAGACTACCACCGAGGGAATCCATAGATTGAGGAAGTTTGCTCCTCCGCCTCCTTTCAGCTCTACTCCTGACAATGACACCACGTGGCGGTTTTACATACTGGAATCGCCCGATCAAAGTAAACTTACCGTAGTTTGTAGGTTGTTAGTGACCGATGACGACGAAGTAACTAACTATCGAACTACTAAGTTTGAGGTTTTCAATCTACTCGTGCTCGGTGGGCGTCATACAGCGTGGCGGCGGATGATGAACTTGGGAAACAGGGCAATTGTTTTGGGTGAAAATCAATCAACTTGGATGTGTAGATCATCAAAAACATCTCGTGATCTCCCAGGATTCCGGGAAAATTCAATATATTTTACCGACGATTGTCTTACTGATTTTGTAAGAAATTATTTTGATGTATGTAAACCTTATACAGACATGGGTGTGTTCAACATGAAGGATCAGGCCATTGAGCAATGCTACGATGTTGCAAACTTATCCGAGCTCGTTGGCATACCGCCTCCAATTTGGTTTCTCCCCTCTTTACCAGGAAATTGGGCTAGGAATTAACACTTTCTTTTCTTCTCCATCCATTCATGTTGTTTTACTGACTTATAGCTTCTTGTTGGTCCAATCTCGTTGGAATTTTCATGTACTTTGCTGTTTTCTCGTATTAATTGAAGTCATCCATTTTTATTTTTATTTTATTTTTTTTTTGCAGTAGTGATTTCAATTGGTTAGTTAGCTTGTTAGTACTTGATATGTTGTGTCCAAATGCAGCAACATGTGATATTCACATAACTTACAGATATGAAGGTGATATAATCATGCAGCACTGATGTCATCTTTAGGAATTAGGACTCTCTCTGCATAAACTACTATCTTAATTGTCTCTAATCACTTGCTCGCGATTGCACATTCTTGTTCTTTTGATATTGTGAAAATTATAAGTGAAGTAGCATTACTCTCTTCAACAGTTAAGTCTCAATCCACAAAGACCATTCTTTTTCTCTAAGAGGGTTCACTTAACCTCAATTCAACAATGTGCCAGCCAATGGAAGCAAGCAACTGAGTGCCCATGGTTAAGTGAAGCCATGCTTAGGAGGGAGTGATGAAGCAAATTCAAGTACAGGGTTTGAAGCTGGACTGCGTTTTTTTTTTTTTTTTAAGAAAAAGTTGGACTGGTTGAATGCATCTTCTTGAGTGAAATCCAACTCGTCTAATAGTGTGAAGCTATTTGTGCGGCTGATTGGAGCAGTTAGATGTCGATGTTTTTTGTAGATTTTTTTGGTTACCGTAGGAGCTCATCTATTTGTGCTGAAGCTATTCGTTACCTTCTTCTCTATAAATTATTACTGGGTTCCTCTACTGTTACACACCCATGGCTGTGACGCAACTTGTCTTCACCATCACGGAGGACTTCTAACTTATAAGACCAAATTCAATTTCATTTAAGAGAGCCAAGAGCTTCCATGCCCTTTCCTTCTTTTAGTTCAACAGATAACGGCATACCGAGCTTGAAACAACTTTGACTCCAGACAAGTTTGGGTTTTCAACATCATGATGTTATATTACAGAAATGAGAGAAGGTAACGAGTACACATAAGAACAAAGTCAAATCAATAATAGGAACACACCTACGAAGAAACTCAAGATTAAAACTAGTTACACAAGTCTGGAATAGATCGTATCACATCATTCAGAAAACTACCAGAAACAAAAGAGCTGGTGATACAAACTGACAGGAGAAGGTACCAAAATTTCCACAAAGCTATGACAAAAATACTCTCCACTCTGTGAAAAACAACTAAATCCTTTCATTCTCATTTAGTTAGTTCGTAATTTTTCACTCTGGGATCATCTGCTCATTGTCAGCACCATCTTCCGTCTCAATCGTGGGTTTCGATGGACCTGCCCCTGGAGCTTGTTTCTTCTTGATGCCACTGACAATATCATCAATTCTCAGAAGCATGGAAGCAGCTTCAATTGCTGTCTTGAACGTCTGTGCCTTCACATTGTAAGCATCCCAGATCTGCAATGGGTCGTTCACAAAGCCAGATAAAATTTCTCCGAAGATGCATTTGAACAAGGTGAACAAAAATAGGTTATAGAGAAAGAAATGTTACCTTCAGGTCTTTCATGTCTGAAATTGCACCAGTATTTCCATCAATTCCAATCCATGGATTCTCCCCACCAGCGTGCTGCATATGACCCCAAAAAAATGTTAATTAAACAAGTTCTTTATGTACAGAGACACATCTTGGTATGCTTGCAGATTTAAAGTTAGACCGCGAAGGACAATGTAAAATGACGAAAGAAGTATCTTTTTACCTTCCCCTGCAGAGCGGTCATAGTCCTAATCACATTGACTCCACAATTCTGGGCCAATGTCCGTGGGATAGCCTCAAAAGCTATTGCAGCAGCTTCATAAGGCCACTGTTCCACAGGAAAATACAACTTGGATGTTAAAAACCAAACCCAGACTAAAAAAAGTCTGTAAAATGTAAGTGAACTGAAATGACAGAACAGCAAATTGATGATGCGTGCCAAGGAAAATACCTTCTCGATGCCTTCAATAGATTGACTCTTCTGCTTCAGAGTAGCAGACACTGTTAACTCTGTAGCACCACCACCAGGAACGAGTTTTGGATTCTTTATGATGTTCCTCGCCACACCCATGGCATCCTGTGGAAAAGAAATTACTTTAGAATCTTAACCGCCTAACCTCCAATATGCTTCGAGTATTCAATTGATCGATCATACCTGCAAGTTTCTCTCGACTTCATTCAGAAGATCTTTACTAGGACCTCGTAGAAGAACAGTGCACGCTTTGGGTTCTCTGCACTCAACAATAAATGTAAAGAACTCATCTCCTATCTTCTTCACTTCAAAAAGTCCAGCCCCGGTCCCTACATCTGATTCCTGAAGTTCGTCTGGTCTGTTCACAATAACAGCGCCACATGCCTTGGCGATTCTATTGTTATCTGTTTTCCTCAGTCTCCTAATGGCACTAACTCCAGCTTTGCTGAAATAGTGGCAAGCTAGATCACTGAGCCCCTTCTCTGTAATAACCACATCAGGCTTGAATTTCAGTATTTGCGCACAGAGGTTCTCTATATATTCTTCTTCCATTTTCAGAAGGACGGCCCAATCTTCTTCTTTCACCAATTCTGCATTAGTTTGATTCTCTCCTTTCTTGTACTCTATTGGGGAATCTAATAGAATAACGCGGGGGTTCACAATCTTTCTTCTCATTTTGCCAGGCGCGACGACATCTTTGTTAAACATAACACCTTTGAGAACGTGCGACTCCTCCAACTGCCCGCCAGGAATTTTCTCCACCTTGATATATTTCTTTATGTCCACTTCACGTAGACCGTGACCAAGGTCCACCCCGACAGTTGTAGTAGCATCCAACGCCAAATTCTAAAAGATCAATAGAAAGTCAAACAAAGCAATGACATAAGTTAAGCCTCAGAAAACTTGGGCATCAAAACCCTTTGGCAGCACAGGCACATAAAAGACTGAAGAATATGAACATGTGTCCTGGCCCAGAAGATGGTTCACTTTGACACCAGTTCAAAGAGGCATGGGACAACAAAATTACTACCTCCATTTCTTCTCTGACACCATTTTGACAGTTTGATTCGTATCTGGGTCACTTTGACCGGGTGATTTTGATAGTAAAACGATGCGATGTTTTGATAATTTGTTCACCGTGTGATAGAGTAACATTTACCCTACAACACCATGAAATATTATCAAAAAGTTGCATCGTTTTGCTACCCAAATCACCGGGTCGAAGTGACCCAGTGAATAGTGATAAAAGTCAAACCGGTGTGATAGAGAAGAAACGGAGGTAGTATAAGATATCGAGCCAATGAGTGTTCAATTGGAAACAAGTGCAATTTGTCAGTAAAAACATAGATTGTAACAGTAGCTACATGCCACAATTTTTAAAAATTTGGTTTTCTTTTTTTGGGGATCAAATTGGTCTTCTAATTGAAATACTTGGAGAAACAACTCAGATTCACGATGAACATATAAAATAGAGTACTTACAGCAATAAGATCTCCAAATTGATTTGTAAATTTTGTCCCGATACAACTCTTCACTAAACTCATCATCGCAGTACCTACAAAACGAAGACGGTTACAAACACAGTATGCAGGCACTGGGAAAAGAGAAAAGGTAGAGGTCAATTAAACGAGAACTAGATCCTTATGTGAAAATGAACGGACTGGTTTGTCCGATATATCAGAAAAGTTGATGTAGATTGATGTTTCAGTTAAGTTTCTGTTTTCTTGCTTTTTTTAACATAGTATGGTTTATGATATTTTGAGCGTTTCAGAAATTCATCATACCAGCCTGTTATTATGAGATGTCCATATAAACCTATCAACCTCGGAAACATGATCACTAAAATCCATTTCAGTTCCGCCATATCAGCTCCATTTTCTATCTATTTCAGGGAAACCCGCAGTCTGCAACCTCAAGCATTACATTCATTTATAAGGCCATGAGCTTCACTCGGTATAAACATAACTATGTTGAGGGGCTCACCACGGGAACATCCAAGGCAACCAGCCAATGATCCAAGGACTACGGATATCACTAGTTATAGGCCGTATCTACCTAGAAAGGTCTATATCCATTTAATTCACGGATCAAGAATTTGCATAAACTAATATATGTTGCACAATTACAAATATCACATACAATCCTAATAACATACTCAAAAGAGCAAGCTCCAACTTGCTTACAAGTTGGCTTAGTCTAAACTCTAAAGTGATCCACCTTGGAATCAGACAGGAATATACTGAATGGATGCCAAATTTACAAAAATGCCAAGTATCACTGTATCAGCTTGATGCAACCCAAAACCTATGAGATTTTTCTTCAGCCTAGTTGATACTAAATTTTCAGCAATTTCTGAAAAATGAATTAGACTTCTACAAAAGGTACTTGACTCACTATTTTACCATCAGAAGGAAGTATGCAATTTTAACTTCTCTAATATCCAGTGTGCCTGAACCCCTCTTAGATTACATGGAAACCCTCTTGCATACATTGGTGCTCGTTTCACATTCAGAACATACTAATATGAAAATTCCACTCATTATTTTTTTCCATTGATAGCTTTTAAACAATGTGTTTCACCTCATCCTTGCTGCTTCAAGCCTTCAAGAGGTTTTGTTTTATCCAAATATTCAAGTATTACTGCTTGACACTTCAACCTCTGCCAGTTCTCATGTTCTTTATGCTCTTCTTTGTAATCTGCAACATCTGCTACTTCCCACCGTAGACAAAGTTACAAGGCTCAGAAGTTCTCATTGCCTATTTCCTGGAATGCCCCTCGGGTTGACATATGAGTTCTTGGTTGATTCTCAAAGTCATTGAGAAACGGACTAGTGAGAAGAGATGTTTGTTTGATCTTACCTGATATCCAGCTTATGCAATCCAAGCCATGAAATAGCAATTGCTATCACCGATATTTTCCTACTCGGTACCATAACCACCCACATTATTAACACTCTTTCCCCCATCTCAGGTTTTCATGGAGCATCCCAGGCAACTCTAAGACTCCAACATCTCTTTCCAGTGGTCTATGGCTAATCTTTTGCATATCATATTCTCTCAAAGTCACCCGATGCATCTTTAGGCATTCCTCTTCTCTCTTTTATCTAAAGATCTATTGGACCTCACTCTCTCGCCCTCTCTCGAAGACGTTCTATCTATCACAGAGACGCACTACAAGGTTGATCTGCCCTAAATTCTGTAATACTTGTGAAATGTAACTTGCTGCTTCCGCTATTGCCCCATCTTTCACTCTATCCAGGAAAACTCCAAAACCGTCTGGATAATGTTGAAAATTCAGTGAGTTTTAAACTTCTAAAAGAAAAAAGGTAAACAAAGGACATCACAAGATGGAAATAGAGACTACCCTTTTTGCAGGAGCGGTTGCTTTCGCATTATGTATTTCTTAAAGAATAAATCTTCACTTAATGTTTGGAGACATTATTCTTCTTGTCCAACAAGCTCACGTCAAATGAAGATACCAGATGGTGTGACCAAATTACTTACACGATCAGAGCTACATGTTTCTATTACATGTTTATCATTTCTCCAAAATACTTTGGACAAGTATAATAACATATCGATAATAGATCTTTTAATTCAAACCCATTATACAGTGAAAAGTATCCCAATCCATTAATAGATCTGATCTGGATCCAAACCCATCCCAAATTAGTAAGAGTAGGAACAGCAGATCACTTACTGTATTCACTACTCTGATTCCAATATAGCCATAGTTATCTCTTTAACTAACAATTTCAAGCTGCGGCTCACATAGTATATAAGGGCTAAGGATGACAAATAAAAACAATTATAGTACTTCACACCTGACAATATTGCCATCCCTACCTGACATTCAATGGTTAAGCACTGAGAAAATCTATATGCTAATGCAACACTTTTGACGTAATAACTTTCTGGTTTCTTTTTTGGAACTTCCGGCCCTGCGTCTTCTGACATGTGAATCTGAGGAATAGTGTATTACACTACTTAATAGATTTATCTTTGAGGTCATAGTGATGAGTATCTTACTATAGTTTGTAACTTAAATTGTCAACTACTGTGAACTGTAAAGTTTCCAAATATAAGTTATGTTTGTCCCCTACTTGGACTCTAAGTCTAGACGTCAACGAATTCTTTTTGTGACACAATATATAAAATAAAAAAAAAAAAAAAAAAAAAAAAAAAAAAAAAAAAATCTGGGTCTTACAAGGTTTACAACCCCCAATTCTACAGTAAATTCTGCCAAAGAATATAAACCATGTTTATCATTACAAGTTCACAGCATCAAGCAGTCTACATAAATTGCAAACAAGAAATATTTTCAAGAAACACAACAATGACAATCATTAAGTAGCATTTGGGTATTGGAGCTTACGGTCATCAACATCAATGGTAATAGCAATCTTATCCAGCACGGCGATGGCATCCTCTAGAGCTTTGTTATAAGCTGCATAAGGATAGTTTCAAACATCTTATCAACCGTGAAACATTAATTTACCAGTAATGTTTGTGTAAACTTCATAATAAGACACCATACCTCGACAAATTACTGTGGGATGATACTTCTTGTCAATGAAAGCTTCAGCAACATGAAGCATTTCACCAGCTTCAACAAATATTCAGTCCAGCAATAAGTCAGAAAGTGTGGAATATAATTAATAAAATAAATTAACTTAATAAGAGACTTTTATTTAGTTATGCGAGGAGACATTAACATTCAACTGGATGTAACTGGGTATTAGTTCTGCACAGTGATATCAACATTCAACTGGAGTAACTGCTACTCAAGGTTCATTGGCTAGAGTACCCTTATCCTCAAATACTATTTTAGCCAAACATTGGAACTAAATGATCTATGCTGAATGAAAATAAATGAAAATTGACCCGCAAAGCATGTATTTGAACATTTTCACCTAACTTAATCTAAATCAATGCAACACGAGGTGCAGCATCAGAACAGAAGTGTGGATGACTAGAGAAGTGTCATTCCTACCTAGCACAATGACTGAAGTCGTCCCATCACCTACTTCCTCATCTTGTGTACGGCTGAGTTCAATCATGGACTGTTATGCAAAATACAAAGACAAATGTTAAATTGAACGACCTCAAGACAGCAAACACAGCCAAGGAAAAGAATAATCTAATTAGAGAAGGGACATTCCCAGGGACAGGCACCATTGAAACAGGCACAAGAGACATAAAACTGGACTATAGAAAACACACTAAGCAAAGAAGCATAGGAAACTATACAAATGAATTGTTCTGATAACTATAAATCTATAATTTTTTTTTTTTTTGCTTAAATCATAGAATTATTTAGCTATTTGGCTTTCCTGCTTGGTTGGCTGTCAGGCGTGATGAGCCAAAAGATTCAGAATCACTAGCTCTTACACTTCTATCTATATTTTCGAAGAAATCATGGAAGTGCAACTGTGCAGACGCTGACAATAAACTATCGTTTTTCTCTAATCAGAATTCCAGTGTCTGCTGAACTTGTAAGCGTTAGATAGCGATAGAAACACACACACACACACGCGACAGGGGCCAGAGGAAAGACAATGTTGTGAAGAATGTAACTCAAAAGTACAAGTGAACTTTTACTCTGCTTCCCTCCAGTCTGCATCCACATGATACAGTAAATGGGTGACACAAATATGATGCCTTCCAAGCATATCCCTCCTATAATGACTGTCCTGCTTTTTTGCCAAGCCTTTTGATGAGGTGATTTGACTGGCAAAACGATTCCAGAACTTATGAATCTTTTCATAATGTTGTAGATTGTGAAAAGATAAAGTTTTTGCGATGTTTTGCAAGTCAAATCACCTCCTCAAAATGCTTGGAATAAACAAGCATGACAGTTGTGTGGGGATAGAAGGAGTCAATGCTTTAGATCAAATCTCATACTTCAGTAGTAAATTGTTTCAGGTTAGCCATACCTTAGCAGCCGGATGAGCAACATCCAACTCTCGCAGAATGGCATTTCCATCATTGGTGACTACAATACCTGGCATGAATCAAACAGGTATGGTGTGTGAGTTAGTATAGGATATTAAGCTTAAACTTACCGAATTTACATACATATCAAACTACTAATACCAACTGGTAGTTCATTAATTCAATACAACCACAAAGGCATACCTCCTGCAGCATCAAGAAGCATTTTTAACATGGATCGTGGGCCCAGAGTAGTACGAATAATGTCAGCCACAGCCTAAAAAGTAACACATCATTATAAGTTACCAATCAACAATCCATAAAACTCAACAAGAACGTACAGTTTATTTAGTGGTATAAATAATCAGTTAACTCCCGATTCTCATGCTTTGAATCCCATAAGCAAACATGGCCTAAACATAACAAGATGATCGCAAGATTATGAATGTGATATAGCACAGCGTTATAGAATTCATATGGAACAAAAGATTGGGATCATTATAGAATTGACTACTTATAACATTTACATTGAAATTACTGTACATTAAACCCCCTTAATTGGTCCATAAAGTGGTAAAAGTCTAACATGTCGGATCATATTTTCAAAATAGAAACTTCCACTTTAGAAATCTAATGTTAGGACCTCATTTCTGGCAAGTATAGACTGATATACCTGTTTCCTACAACAGGTCAAACATTGTTATGTGCAAGTGTATGTAACTGCTAGCAGAAAAGAAAGAGGAAAACACATTACACAATTCGAGATTGGGGAGGAGGGCTCATTTTTTTTGTTTAAAACGAATCTTGCCCAAATTACGGGATAATCATTTTCCTTCTGATGTATCATCTATGATCTATCAGCAAGAAATCTACAACAAAGCTACAACCTCTAGTAGAAAGTCTTTCGGGTCCGACATACCAAATAAATGAATCGGAATTAGATATTTACCTTAGACGCTGTAATATTCCCATGATGCACCTTGCTTCCAGTTTCACGACTCAAAGAGTCCTCTGCATATTTCAAGTAAGGGGCAACCATTAGCCATCGAGATTTTCCACTACAAAAATGATGTTTAATAAAAGCATGATAAAGAAACATGGGGGAGGGGCGCAATAGCTCGCTTATTGGAATCACATGTGCTACTATGCATCACGTGTAAATCTTCCAGTAATCATTTCTGTGTTTTTCGTAGTATGCATCACCAACCACAACCTTTCTTTTACCAAGAGTAAGAAGAAAGACCGCTTTGGACATGACTCACAACTTCTGTCACTTGGGTGCCTCAAAATATGACTGAATTACCAGTTCTGTGTTACTTTAGGCTCTGATTATTGTGCATTGTGACAACTTCAGTTCTAAATAACATGTCAATATGATAAATAAGATTTTTACCGCTGAAACCCGCATCAATAAGGAAAAGCCCATGTTACAGTCACTTCATATAAATTTAAAAGGTCGATCATGCATAGACAAATCCTCAAATTCCAACAAATTTAGGTAAAAAATAATAGAACCCAGAGTCAACTTGAATACTTTTAACTTCCATCCAATAGAATTAACCATGTACGAAAACACGTTGAATTGTAAAATGCAGCAGAATGGCATGAAATATGAAGATGAAGGGGGAGCATAACTGTAACATGTTAAAGAAGCCCAGGTCAGCAAAATTGACAACAGGGACCATACAAACTTTTTCCTCCACAATCACAGCATAGTTGAGCATTTTCAGTTAAGACACTCTGTAGAACCTCGAATCTTCTTACAGATGATCATCCGTGGACTAGTCATAAAAGGACTAATTTAGAACTGATGAACCTGACCAGTGAAATTGAAGTTATCGACAGTCAATGTGATGATCACTTCATAATATAATCCCACGCTTCAATTTTCCCTGAATTTGTTAATTGATCTGTCTTACTATTCAGACTACATATAGAGTCTTAACAGATGATATAATCAAGTTTTTGAATCAGACCTGGTATTTCAAAATCAAATAGGAATATCGAGATTGAGAGTGTCAAATGCTTTACTATAGAAATGGAACTTCCCAGTTCCCACCGCTGAGAGCAACACAATTCAAATCCAGTATCATCAACTTCTAAGCAAATTGAACTATTGTGGAATAAGAACTTGAAAGTATCTCATAGACAATGTATCCTACTCCACGAGGTTAGACTCCCACAAAATCATCAAAAACAATGGACTTACTAAATTTAAATTAAGAACACATCGACGGGACCTTGTTATTAGTTTTTTTCTTCCCAATGCTAAAGCCGGCAAGATAGAAGTAATAGAGGAAGCACAATTCATCTGTTACAGAACGATAAATCCATTCCATCCCACAAAATCTAAAACCCCTTTTAGGATTGCTATCGAACAGCGAGCCTATCAGTGTATGACTACGTAACTGAAGTCCTGCAACACTTCATTTCCCAGTTCCCAGAAAAACAAAGTATCCTCTACAACTAGTAAAAACTTAAACTTCCGAATACTCTTCCAGCATTCAAAGCAACTAATTCCGTCCCCGAACCCTTTACTTATCAATTTATCATGCCTAAAATAGCAATCAGATCCAACAAGCTAAAATATTCACTGAGTGCATAACCAATGAGACACACACATCTGCTGTGCCTTCTAGATTCTCACTACACTTAAAGCTTACCCTTCCACTCTTACATGATTTAGATCCTTAAGCTCGAAAACAAAAGGCACATCACACTCGCTACTTGATCCACCTATTCAAACACACACGCGACCTAAACGCCCTTAAATGCCGTAGTCTAAGCATATTTATTTCGGATTTCGGAGAGAAACAATGGACTATAAATCTTGAGATCGTTAAGAACAACGACATGGGGTACTTACTGAGGACGAGAACTGGTGCTTGCATCGTCGAGAGCTGTTAGGGAAAGCTCTTCACTTGGGTACTGATCGGAGAATCAGACGACGTCGGAGGCTTCTACCGGAGGGGGAGTGTGAAGGGTTTGCGTGAGAAAGAGAAAACACAGAAGTGAGTACTAGGAGGAGGAGAGAGTGGAGGGAAGAGGTGAAAACCAAACCCTAGACATTTCTAGTCTCGAGGGGGTCACGTGCCAGCACGTGATTGATAAATTTTTCGAAACTGGGTTCGGGCTTTTGTTCTCTCTGTTGTTTAATTTGTGGTGGGCTGAATCTGAATGACGCCCCAATAGATAAATATTACAAAGTTTTGCTATCCAAATCATCGGATCAAAGTGACCCAGTGAATAGGGGTAAAAGTTCAAATGGTGCAAAAGAGGTGGGACGGAGTGGTACAATGAATGAAGCCCGTTTCATATTGATAATATATTGACATATTTACACAACGGCTACTGCTCTAGTAGTGTACTCCCTCCGTTCCTCCAGTTCTTTCACAACTATTTGGATATTCTTTAGGCCTAGCGATTTGGTTAGTAAAACGATGCAAGAATTTGGTAATCTTTTCATAGTGTCGTAGAGTAAATTTTTGTTTTACTATACCACAAAAAATTATCAAATTCTTGCTTTGTTTTGCTAGCCAAATTCCTAAACCCAAATAATGTCCTATTAATTTTGTGAAAAACCTGGAGGAACGAAGGGAGTATATATAATAGAGGATTCTATAGTTGATTTCTTTGCCATCAAACAACAATTAAACACACTAGTTTACTTGATAGTTTGAGAAGTAGTTATAATGGAAGAGGGAATGAAGCTAAGAAGGTGTGTACATGCTCGATGTATCAACAATGTCCTCTGTCACCTTCATATTAAACTCATTAAAACACCACCAACACTCCATTGTTCCTCCACAATAAGCCCCTACTTTATGATTTTTAATCTTTAGAAATCACTTCTTACATTTTTTCAGTGACAATGCTTTGAACTATACGAAGAAACACGATAGAGAAATCATCTCACGATTGCTGAGCATATCCAAATAGTTGGCACCCAGAGATGCCAAAGTTGAGAGCTAGTTGTAGTCGTTCGTTGAAACTAACAGATTTGACAAAGGTTATGGAAGAATACACAGAGTAAGCAGAGCATAGTGATGGAGGAACCAAATGGTTTCCATAAGAAAGTGTATCGATTCAATTCATTAACCCTAACCCATATACAAAGAGACGATGTATAGATGGCTTATCCATGATCAAAGAATAACCATGGTTAGGGATCCTTGGTAACCTGGGACAGGTGCAACGTATTGACGCTGCACTTTCTAGTAAATAGCAGACTAGCCCCTAGAGTTATGGGATTGTCATAAAGACTCATACAATACTGATAAACAACATGTTTGGAAAAATTCACTTTTACACCTTAATAGCCTCTCTCAAACTCGAGCTGGGTGAAGCTCTGTTTGTCAAAGAAATTTCAATCAAAAGAGCCAAACACCAAATTTGGTGGTGAGGTTGTCTCGTTCCTTGACTTGGACAGAGTGTCTGTGATAGAGATTGTAAAGGAACCAAAAACAATGTTGTTGGGAGTGAATTTGTGAGCACCAATCTTGTAAGAAAAATCATCATAACTTGTGTTCTGCTTCTTGTGAGGAGTAGGTAGAGCTGCAAAATTTGTTTTCTTTTGGTAATGATTGAACCGCACTGGATTGCTTTGAAATTCGTTGATGTGATGGATACGCTTCACCATGAGTTTGTTTCCAAAACCTTCAAAAGTCCTTCCAACCAACCATTTAGTGAAAATGTCAGTCACCTGACTTGCATTAGGAACATAAGCAACAGTAAGTTTTATTAGAAGAACTTGTTCTCCAACACAGTGATAACCGAATTCTATATGTCTTGTTTTATAGTGCCTGACAGGGTTGTCTGTCATTGAAATAGCATAGAGGTTATCACACCATAAGACAGGAGTATGATGAATAGGAATTTGAAGAGAGTGGAGATCATTTTTAACAAAGAAAGTTCAACAGCTGTTGTGGCAAGGCTTATGTATTCTGCCTCTGTGGAAGACCTGGCCACAGTAGGTTGCTTCTTTTCACCCCAATGAACTGGGCTATTACCCAAAAAAATGACAAAGCCAGTTGTGTACAAGAGTCTCCTGCAGAGTGAACTACGTGTACACCAAAGGCAGAGAATAGAAAATGGCACAGGAAGTGTTGGGTTGTGTGTAGGGAGAGAGTAAGGCAGTAGTAATGTCTGAGAGAGAGACAGGGGTTTGGCAGAGCTTCCGCGTATGTCTGGTGTGTCTCCCTTGTATGGAAGGGTTAACGTCCTATATATAACAGAGAATGTGACCGTTGTAGTGTGGTTAATGCGCCCATAAAGGGCGGCTTAATTAGCTTAACCACAACGGCACGTTCGTCCGCGTATATAGGGACCATTACAGCACGTTATGCGCGAATACCGGAACCGTTATGGGGTTGACCAGATTGACCGGGTTTATGGAGCTCGTGCCATAAATCTCTCAAAAGCAGTTACTAAAGGTCGCGCGCGGGCTTGGCTCGCACGCGACAGGACTTACTCTGGCCTCCAGACCACTAAGTCCCTACAAGTCTCGTGCAGTGGTATGCGAGGGCCCTGTCTCGCAGCCCCCACGCGGATCAGCGCGGCTGGTGATCCAGTGTGTGTGGAGCACAATATGGTGTGCTAGATGATTGTCACGTGGCCAAGATCTGTCTGCTCAGAAAGCACTATCTACATTAGCCCCCTTTCTGCGCGTGAAGGCTCATAGCCGGATAGGCTTCCATGCGCAGAAACCAACGTACGCGTCGCCGCCACGCACCAATTCAAATATGTGCAGATTCGGACCCCGTGCGTGCCATTATGACCTAAACCCCTAGAGTCGTGCCGTCTGGCCTTTTAGGGTTTTAGGCGTGACGTCAGCTTGCCCTGTGATTGCGCGATTCGACGGTGACGGTTGCGATTCGACTACTGAAAGGACGCAACCCTTCATTGTTTTTGGATAAATACTCTGTACTCTCCATTGTTGCAAAGCATCACTTCTTTCTCTTAAAGTGAATGATACCCGGAAGCCTTCAAGAGCAGATTAAGATAATCAATCACCAGTTCTCTCTTGTCAATCGTCTTCTTCAATTGTGCGCATCCAAGCAAGTTTACCAAAACAAGGTTGGCCTTGTTCAATTTTGCTTAATATACTGATGTATGCTTTGAACTGTGTTGGATCTGCAAACCCATAACTTTCTGAAACATGTCATCCAATCAAAACTATGAAGAAGATCTTGCTCTTTGAATCCAATTTTGATTTAATCCCCAGATGATAAGGATCTTGAATGTAGGG
Organism: Linanthus parryae; assembly: GCA_023055425.1. Lineage (NCBI taxonomy): Eukaryota > Viridiplantae > Streptophyta > Magnoliopsida > Ericales > Polemoniaceae > Linanthus > Linanthus parryae. The sequence goes on from JALGPY010000004.1 coordinate 101,996,250, forward strand.
TTTCAAAAATCCCTGATAATGCGAACGATTCTGAACTTCAAATTCCACAATTGACACTGGACTGTTCATCTTTCTTCAAAAAATCCTCGTATGCCTTGAATTGAATCTTGAAATTCAAACTAAAATATGTGTATTTCTCCCCCCCTTTTTCCTTGCTTTTCCGCAGGAATGGCAAAGACAAAAGGAACCAAACCCATTAAGGAGGTCGAAGAAATACCTGACCTTCCCCGGGCCTTATGGCGAAAAGCCCCCTATCTGGGTGGCAAAGACTTTTACCATGCTAGGGTTAAGGCGAAGAAACTGCCAATCCCTGTCCCTGGTGAAGAATTGCAAACGTTAACCCCTCCAGTTAACTCGGCGCTTCTCGAATTGATCGATTCCGAAGATGTGGTCCGATTGGGAGTCGAAAATGGGTACTTCCCATACACTGCGATTTCCACTCAAGCGTTTGTTCAGAAACTGGACTTCATGGATGAGTGGATTGACCATGTGTTGACCAATCATGCTGTGACTTTAAATGATGCTGGCATATACTTCGCAGTTCGTGCTATGAAGGGTGCTGCCGTGAAGCTGGACCAGTCCATGCTTCTAAACCTTCTTTCTCGTTACTCGCCTGCGACTCACACATTCCATTTTGCTGAGTTCGAGGCTGCTCCCACGCTTGAAGATGTGCACATGCTGTATGATCTGTCTCCCGTGGGCGAGGTGGATCCTTTGTCAAGCTTCGGGATGATGGTATCCGCGAACGATTGGTGAGCCAGAAGAGTGTCTATGCGCCGTTGCAGCGACGTCATACACTCCGGAGCACTTCCCTCGGCAGCGGGAGGAGGGGTTGCCGCAGGCGGAGGACACATATGTCGCAGGAGGACTAGGGACATATTGTGAATTTACGTTACCCCAGATTGCCGTTGGAGGACGCAAGGGATACTGCGAGGCCGGATTAGATACCAAAGCCGGAGGTGGAGGAGTATGAGTAGCGAGAGGCAACATTTGAGTTGTTGGCCCCTGGATTGAGGGTAGTTGTGTAGTCGCCGGTGGAGTTTGCAGGTTAGGGTTGGGTGGTGTGGTTGACACTCCCAATCCTTGGGTGGTGGAGGCTCCTCCTCCCTGAGAGACAGCGGTGGCTGGTGTGGGGTTTGGAGCAAGAGTCCCCAAGACAGCCATGATCCGTTCTAGCTGCGCAGATTGAGCTTTGAGAGCCTTCTCCTGACTCTGGATGGTGGCGTCTAAGGCTTCCAGCGTCGGAGCTTCACCGGCGGCTGTGGGAGTACGGCGGGCCTCCTCTCCCGAGGTGGTTTCCGTGGAAGGCGATCTGTTACTGACATCATCCTCATGAGACATGGTTGCTTGCAATGGTAAGTTCACGTCGGGTTCACCAAAATGTGTACAAGAGAATCACGCAGAGAGAACTTCGTGTACACCAAAGGCAGAGAATAGAAAATGGCACAGGAAGTGTTGGGTTGTGTGTAGGGAGAGAGTAAGGCAGTAGTAATGTCTGAGAGAGAGACAGGGGTTTGGCAGAGCTTCCGCGTATGTCTGGTGTGTCTGTAGGGTTTTGATTCATGGATGCGCAACGGAAACACAAACAATCATAAACCATGCAAAACCCTCCAAGGATCACAAGTCAAGAGACATAACGATGGTAAAGGAAGAAATCAATAACACACCTTAGGGTTCTCCTTTGATGACTTCAAACGCGAATAGTGTCACGTCTCTACGGTTGATCCACGCCTAGAGGTGAGATCTAGATCTTCCAATCCTTGGTGCTAGCCCGGAAAGAGGAAGAGGAAGAAGAATCACGCAAAACGAGGCAAGCCAAGGTGGGCGGCACCCCTTCAGGCCGACGGGTAGGGGGCGGCGGTCCCAAGGGGTTTCGTCCCTTTGTGGGATTTGCTCTCTCTCCTTGCTTTGTTCTCTCCTACTCTATCATATAGATGTGTGGTGTGTAGAGAGAAAAATAAGCTTGGAGTGTTCTTTATATAGTCCAACAACTCCTTGTCCTAATACATAAAGAATCCCTCATAATCCTACTCAAGTTCGGATTAGTCCCTTTTGCAAAAATAGTCCTTATCATGTCAATACATGGATTAGTTCTATTTGCAAATTAATCCTAATCATGTCTCTACATGAATTAGGCCACCTTGGCAAATCCTAATCATGTCTATACATGGATTAGTCCAACTTGCATATTAGTCCTACTAAGTTAGCAAGTTGTCGCGATTTGATCCTTCTAATTAATTAATCATATTAATTAATTATTTCCCATGTCTAGTTCACCCCTATATGGCGTGTGACCCCATAGGTTCTATTTAGTTGGTAGTAACAATTTACTAATATGGAGCGGCCTCTAGCAAGACATCCATTCTAACCAACAAATAGAATAGTCATCATGACAAACCTTGTGCAAGTAATTGTCTCATCCCTTTGTCTCAATATCCGGATTGGACACGAGACATACAAGTCACACTCGTATATCCAATCCATAGTTTCTCGATCCTGGGAATAGCCTTATTCGTGCAAATAACATCAATATCCCATATTGATTTATTTGAGTCTGGCCAGACATTTTATAAGCACTATCCCTCGAGTGGCCTAGGATATTTGCTCCCGTTATGTGGGAGGGACAAATTCTATCTACGTCCACTACGATCTCTAAGCTTTCTTCTTATTGTATCCAGTACACGCCTTTATAACTACCCAGTTACGGTGTAGCGTTTAACGCTACCAAAATCACAATAATCCACAACTAGAATATCTAGTGACTTCAAGTCTAAGGATGACAATACCATTGCACCGCGAGAAGCGCTTGTGACTTAACATAACGTGTATGTAGCCTTCTCGGAGATGGGTTAATCCAGTATGCCATTACTCCTAATGCATACCCATGTGTTGGATCATGATATCTCCATATCAATCCAACCCCATACTAGTCTATAGATGATTGTCCTATTAATCATTATAATTGACTAGGGATATTTAAGAATATAACACTTATATTCTAAGGACTTCATTCATGTTAACATATCTCCATATCGATAACATAATGAATCGTAAATCCATAAATGTCACAATTAATTGATTGCCTCTAGGGCACAATTCCAACAGTCTCCCACTCGCACTAGAGTCAATCTCCTGCATCATATGCCTATTGGTCTAGCGCGGCCCTACACGCTACCGCTGCGTTGGGGCGAGACATATGTTGGTACCTTGCAAATATTCACATCTCCTCCATCAACAATTTAATTTAGATTGAATATTCTGAGTAAATGCATCTTATGTATTAATTTACTCAGTCCTCTAAGTTAGAATCAGTGACTGAATCTTGCCCGGAACCTTTCCAGCTCACAGTCTCTCCCACTAGGGCAGAACATAAAACTCGACTTATAATCTGAAATCTTCTTTGTCAGATTTGAAGTTCGCATCACTGTAACCCCTTACAGCAAACTCTTCATATCCTCTATTTATCAAAAAATCATCCTTAGTGCTTCTCAAGTACTAAAGGATAATCTTGATAATTTATCCAGTGACTCTCACCCGGATTTGACTGGTATCTTTGTGTCATGCCATATGACACACCTGGCCTAGTACATTCCATGGCGTGTCTCGTGAATCTAATTCATCGGTCCATTCCCAATCTAATTGGAGAGACAATTAGCCTTCCAAAGACTAATTCCATGTGACATGGGTAAGAATCAATATTCTTTTCACATTGAACCATTTCAACACCTTTGTCAATTTGTGTACTATGACCTAAGCTATACAACCATCTTGATCTACCTCAATAGATCTTCACTAGTTGCTTCGCTTAAGTCTACAATTAGAAAGTCAACTCCCTAGTCAATCCACGTAAGACTGCCAAGTAGGGGCAACATTCCCAATGATTAAGTATGTCTCCACATACAAGACCAGAAAAATAACTGTGCTCCCACTAACCTTCTTGTAAACACAAGTATCATCTTCAATTTTGATGGAACCAAACTCCTTTTATTGCATCATGAATTTGAAGAGTCCAACTCCTAGAAGCTTGATTCAATCTATAGACAGATTGCTACAAGCAAGATGTGAATGGATTTATGCATCACAATTGGGGAAAGATTTCGTCATAGTCTATACTATGAGCTCACATGAAATCCCTTTCCAACCAATTTTCCCTTAAATGTAATCATATTAATATCCATGTTGGTTTCCTCATAACCCACTTGCACCTTTTAGTTGGTTCCACCAAAGTCCATACTTTGTTGGTATACATGGATTCCATATCGTATCTCATGGCTCCGAGCCATTTATGAGAGTATGGCCCACATGTGGCCATCTCATAGGTTGTAGGCTCATCTCGATGAGCAATATATCGTGGGTTATGAGAAATTCTTATTTCTCTAGTCCCTCGATATATCATACCTGACCTATGAGGTTTTTGTGTTATCTGAGTAGGTTGCTCCACAACACCTTGTGATCCTGCTCATGTTCCATCAAACGGATCAATGTTCCATTCTGGTTCTTGAACTTTTCAAGTTCTACTGTCCTCCCACTGTTTCTCTTAGAGGCTATCTCTTCCTAGAAACACTGCGGTTCGAGAAACAAACAGTTTTGTTGTCGATTAGGTTGTAGAAATAATATCCTTTTCAGAATATTCCACAAAACATTTATCCGACATGGGTTCAAGTTTGTTTTGTAAACTCTTTTACATAAACATCATAACCCCAAATCTTTATGGATGACATACTAGGACACTTCCTAGTCCATATCTCATATGGCGTTATTCATATTCCGTTTTTGATGGAACAAGGTTAAGGGCGAAATTTGCTGTAATTAGAACATAGACCCAAAAGTAAACTGGAAGTTCTGTTTGACTCATCTTGGACCGAACTGTGTCCTACACGGTTTGAACTCTCATTTTAGACACGCCAAACCCATGTGGCGTGCTAGGTGGAGCGAGTTTTGGATCATATCCAACACTCCCATAGATTCTTGTCAAACTCTTGGCTCAAGTACTCTCCTCTATGATCCAATCGTAGAGCCCTAATACTTTTGCCAAGCTGGTTCTCTACTTCATTCCTGAATACCTTGAACAATTCAAAGGATTCTGATTTGTTTCTTCATAAGATACAAAAATCCATATTTACCTGATCCTATCAGTAATTATGATGAAGTATGAAAACCATCTTTAGCATTTGTGCTTAGTGGCCTTCATACATCGATATGTATGATTCCCAAAAGAACATATATTTGCCTAATAAGTCTTACATGTCTCATATGATTCAATAATCAATTGAGTTCCAGAAATCCATCCTCATGGGGTTCCAGATATGTATCTCTTATTTATGGGGCCTAAACGATAATGCTAAAGATAAGTGAAGTTCATATCATTATATGCAAACCTCTATGTATTAATGTTATAGATGAAATTATCATGATCATGGATATAGAATCCACTTAGACAAAATTGCATTACAATAATGCATACCATAATAAATAGAACAACATATGTCCTTTATTATGATAAGGAGCTTTCTTGCCCAAACAAGAAACTTTGATAATGTTCCTACTCATAGTAGGGACATTATCGCTTTTGTCTAATTCATGAACAATTTCTTGAAGGTAGAAATAATTCCCTACGGCTTTTCAGCAACCCTTTGCTTCATAGCCCCACGTGTAGGATTATTTCTTCCTTATCGAATTGTCTTCGTCTCTTGAGATCCTCCACATTTCTATAAATGTGAGATCCTCAGCTAGTATCATATACTTATGATGATGAGATAGACACATTGATTTATATAACAAAAATACCCAAATCGGAATTCATAATTCATTTATTATTTACTTCCAGGTACTTTGGGTAGTTTCTCTTCCTCTACACCATCTATGGGACTTCAAGGCAACTTTGTTTTAGCAACAAGCTTGCTTTATACCCATGGGGTCGGCGCAAACTGTTTTTGCCCTTACCCATGTTGTTATCTATTAACAACTTTGCCCATGCCCATTATAAGTGTTTTGTTTAGTGATTTTTCAATCATATTGAGTAAATCAATTTTAAAACAAAACTATAATTGCATCCAATGCAATTCTTTGTCCACTTGGGTGAATAACATTTTATTCTTTATCTATCTCATAGATAATGCATATTCTCTAATGTTTCAATCATATTGAATTAGTATATTTGCATAACCCAAAGTAGAGCAACACTTCAAACCTTTCATGTCTAGCTCCCTCTTTTGAAAGAGCTTCTTTCAATGTATGATCATATCATACTTCTCCATGTCTCTCTTCTTGCCTATAGAGCTCAGAGTTCATGGCAGCTAACATGAGGCAAGTCACATCCAAAGAACCATTCTTTGATGTCCCTTCCATTAGGGTTTAGTGTGTTTTGGTAGTTGGTAGGAAGAGATCTTTATGTTCTACGATGTACAATAATTTCTCTTTTATTTGAGAACAATTCTCAATTTTATACCAGTCTAGGAAATAGATAGAGTCGCGTTTTTATTTGTTTAATGCCATGGGTATTCAACATAATAGGATTATGCAAAGTTTGTGACGTATAACTATATTCAACAAGGATTTAAATTGTCAAATATAGCTCCCACTATTTTACTACGGATTAATAACCCTCAAGATATTAATGCGGAAAATATCCTTATATTTTCTAGTGGGCCAAGATCCATGTTTCATCTCCTTATGAGCTTGCTTTGGCAAGTCACCCATAATTTGACTACTTTAGGTAGGAACAATTCCAATTGCATCCCATATGCAACTCTTGGTTCAATTGGGCAAAAAACTCCTTATTTATCCATCCATATGGATAATCCCAATTGATTGCCTCTAGGTTTCTTAATCATATTAATAGCCCAGTTGTGTTCAACCTCTTATCTAAACAATTGCACATTGTTACGTGCCATCGCATTCCATCATGATGAACCAAGTCGCCATGCTTTGGCACGCACGAACATGATAAATAATGATGATAATGAGTGTTTAAATAACGAGAAGGCATGAACACAATATTTAAATTTTGAGGGATTTTTAAATTCAATTTTAATTGTTTTGTTGATCAATATCAACTAATCTATCTATTTGAGATTGGGCACAACTCCAAATAATAGATTCGGGTTGTCTAATTATCTTATTATCCTAATTGCATGCATCATCCATACACCAACCACACAATAATAAGACAATAAATTAAACAACCACAAAACAAAAATAAAAGTGATGTGGATATGGCCTTTTCAAGACTAAGATAATTCCAAGCCAATGGAATTATCTATGAACCCTAAAGCAAACACATCTCCATGCGTCTTGATCTTTTGGTCCATACTTCATAGTCTTGTGGAATGCTCCATGCTCCATGTTCCCTCTTTTGTGGCTCCTTTGGCTTTGAGCTTCTTTTCTTCAATCTTTGCTAACAATCTACTTTTATCTAGCACTAGCTAACAACTATACTAAATAAAATAAATCTCACAAGTTGAAAAAAAAATGGCTCGCAGGCCATAAAACCCTAATTAATTATTACAATTAATTGATCAGCTCGCAGGCCGTAAAACCAAACCACAAAATTAAACATCCACATCCTAAGGCCTTATCCAATCACCATGCGATTTGCACATAAACAGTTAAAATCCAATTTTAACGCGCTTGGTCAATTTTAATTGAGTTTAGGATATTCTAGGGTTAAAACGGTCCATGGGCCCAACAATCCAATTGCCCGGGCCCAAAAAGGTGAACCGCAAGGCCCTAGGGCCGGCCCGGCCGCTAGCCCACGCGGCTAGGCCGCGGGCTAGGGCCGCCCGGCCCCTAGGGCGGCAAAGACTTGGGCGGCAAGCAAGAGGGGCGGTCCCCTTAGGGGGCCGAACCTCTATGGGGAGTTGTTTCCAAAACAACTCCCTTGCTTGGTGCCCAAGTTTGGTTGTTTCCTTGTTTTGAAAGAACTCCTTCTTCCTCAAGGATGCCCAAACCCTAGATCTAAGATCCTAAAATTTCTCAAACTCACTAATTCATGCATCCAATGCAAAATTAGATCTTGTTATGAAAGTTTATTGACAAATTGCATCCCATGCTTGATTTGTCTTGTTTTACGCGATAAACAATCAATTTAAGGTGTAAAACAACTAAAACGTAACACATAAACTACGTTTATGCTCTACGACCAGTGGCTCTGATACCACTGTTGGGTTTTGATTCATGAATGCGCAACGGAAACACAAACAATCATAAACCATGCAAAACCCTCCAAGGATCACAAGTCAGAGACATAACGATGGTAAAGGAAGAAATCAATAACACACCTTAGGGTTCTCCTTTGATGACTTCAAACGCGAATAGTGTCACGTCTCTACGTTTGATCCACGCCTAGAGGTGAGATCTAGATCTTCCAATCCTTGGTGCTAGCCCGGAAAGAGGAAGAGGAAGAAGAATCACGCAAAACGAGGCAAGCCAAGGTGGGCGGCACCCCTTTAGGCCGACGGGTAGGGGGCGGTCCCAATGGGGGGTTCGGCCCTCTTTTGGGACTTGCTCTCTCCTTGCTTTATTCTCTCCTTTCTTCTCTCTTATAGATGTGTGTTGTGTAGAGAGAAAAATAAGCTAGGAGTGTTCTTTATATAGTCCAACAACTCCTTTTCCTACTACATAAAGAACCCCTCCTAATCCTACTCAAGTTCGGATTAGTCCCTTTTGCAAAAATAGTCCTTCTCATGTCAATACATGGATTAGTTCTATTTGCAAATTAATCCTAATCATGTCTCTACATGAATTAGGCCACCTTGGCAAATCCTAATCATGTCTATACATGGATTAGTCCAACTTGCATATTAGTCCTACTAAGTTAGCAAGTTGTCGCGATTTGATCCTTCTAATTAATTAATCATATTAATTAATTATTTCCCATGTCTAGTTCACCCCTATATGGCGTGTGACCCCATAGGTTCTATTTAGTTGGTAGTAACAATTTACTAATATGGAGCGGCCTCTAGCAAGACATCCATTCTAACCAACAAATAGAATAGTCATCATGACAAACCTTGTGCAAGTAATTGTCTCATCCCTTTATCTCAATATCCGGATTGGACACGAGACATACAAGTCACACTCGTATATCCAATCCATAGTTTCTCGATCCTGGGAATAGTCTTATTCGTGCAAATAACATCAATATCCCATATTGATTTATTTGAGTCTGGCCAGACATTTTATAAGCACTATCCCTCGAGTGGCCTAGGATATTTGCTCCTGTTATGTGGGAGGGACAAATTCTACCTACGTCCGCTACGATCTCTAAGCTTGCTTCTTATTGTATCCAGTACACGCCTTTATAACTACCCAGTTACGGTGTAGCGTTTAACGCTACCAAAATCACAATAATCCACAACTAGAATATCTAGTGACTTCAAGTCTAAGGATGACAATACCATTGCACCGCGAGAAGCGCTTGTGACTTAAGATAACGTGTATGTAGCATTCTCGGAGATGGGTCAATCCAGTATGCCATTACTCCTAATGCATACCCATGTGTTGGATCATGATATCTCCATATCAATCCAACCCCATACTAGTCTATAGATGATTGTCCTATTAATCATTATAATTGACTAGGGATATTTAAGAATATAACACTTATATTCTAAGGACTTCATTCATGTTAACATATCTCCATATCGATAACATAATGAATCGTAAATCCATAAATGTCACAATTAATTGATTGCCTCTAGGGCACAATTCCAACAGTGTCTCCCTTGTATGGAAGGGTTAACGTCCTATATATAACGGAGAATGTGACCGTTGTAGTGTGGTTAATGCGCCCATAAATGGCGGCTTAATTAGCTTAACCACAACGGCACGTTCGTCCGCGTATATAGGGACCTTTACAGCACGTTATGCGCGAATACCGGAACCGTTATGGGGTTGACCGGGTTTGACCGGATTGACCGGGTTTATGGAGCTCGTGCCATAAATCTCTCAAAAGCAGTTACTAAAGGTCGCGCGCGGGCTTGGCTCGCACGCGACAGGACTTTCTCTAACCTCCAGACCACTAAGTCCCTACAAGTCCCGTGCAGTGGTATGCGAGGGCCCTGTCTCGCAGCCCCCACGCGGATCAGCGCGGCTGGTGATCCAGTGTGTGTGGAGCACAATATGGTGTGCTAGATGATTGCCACGTGGCCAAGATCTGTCTGCTCAGAAAGCACTATCTACACCAGTAGCCTCTCCTGTTAGTGGGGTTACCTGCCCAGTCAACATCACCAAATGCATTGACTGAGTGGTGACCCTTAGTTTAATGAAGACCAAAGTTTTTGGTACCTTGAAGGTACCTAAGGATTCTTTTTTCGCCCATCCAATATAGATTAGTAGGATTAAGGAGAAACTGACATAGGTGATTAACAACAAAGGTAATATTTGGTCTTGTGAATGTTAAGTATTGAAACCTCCCAATAGTTGTCTGTAGAGATTAGGGTCAGGAAAGACATTACCAGAATTAGCATGATATTTTGTACCAGTTGGAAGATGATTAGTACTTGATTTGCAATCACGCATATTGAACTTAAGCAAGAGATCAGCAATATATTTGGTTTGATGGATAGATATACCATTTGTGTTTCTTGAAATCTCAAGACCAAGAAAGTAAGTTAGGTCACCAAGGTTCTTCATGTCAAAAACATATTGCAGTTGAGAGATGAGGTAAGAAATGTTGGTGTCATCATCAACATATATGATAAGTATAGTTACTTTGGTATTATGAAATCTCACAATAAGTGATGTATCAGCACCAGAAGCTTGAAAACCCAAAGATTACAAATGAGTGGTAAAGCTCTCAAACCAAGTTCTTGGAGCTTGTTTGAGTCCACAAACGGACTTATGCAATTTGAATACATAGTGAGGATAAGTATGATGTTCAAATCCCTGAGGTTGACTCATATAAACAGTCTCCTTTAAAACACCATGTAGAAAGGCATTCTTGACATCAAGTGGAAGTCATTTCCAGTCGAAGGAATCATCCAAAGAAAGAATTACTCTTAGAGTGGTGTGTTTAACTACATGGCTATAAGTTTCGTCAAATTCTAGGCATGGGGTTTGAAGAAACTCCTTAGCCACAAGCTTAGCTTTATATATAGCTATGGATCCACCACGGTTATGTTCGGTCTTGTAAACCCACTTATTGCCTACTATGTTGGCATAGGATGGATGTGGTAGAAGAGACCAAGTTTTTTTTTTTTTTTTTTTTTATGTAAGACTCGTACTCTTCTTCCATTGTAATCTGCCACTTAGATTGTTTTTGAGCCTCTCTGAAGTTAGTAGGATCCGCAGAAGAATATGTCAGTATACGTATTAAGTGTAGCTACTGTATGATAAATCTTCTTCTTTGAAATACATGACTTACTTCTTGTTTGCGTGGAGTGATTTGTATTAGAAGAAGGTGGGTGAGCTTACACCTCTATTGTAGCCATGCCTGAAATAAATGGTTCCATATTTGCCTCAGCTTGTGATGATTTGGCCTACAAGTCACCTGGTTGATCATCAGTAGAGGGAACCAAAGGTGCTACCTCCATAGGATCACTACGGACAGGGACAGATTCTGCAGTTATTAGTACTGTATAAAGAGGAAACATAGAGCTTTGTGTGGGAGGACAATGACAATTATATGTATCATAAGAAGAAACATCTTTATGAAAAGGAAATGGATGCTCATAAAAACCCACATTTATAGTAATGTGAAACTTTGTAGTTATTATGTCAAAACAAACATAGCCCCTGTAGTTTGTTGGATAGCCTAGAAACACAAAAAAGTTTTTGGATCAAGTTTGTAAGTGTTCAAGTGTCTAAGATAAGGATACATGCACATCCAAATATTTTAAGATCATGATTATCAGGTTTGTGTCTAAATAAGACTTCAAATGAAGATTTGTAATGAAGAAGTTTAGAAGGCATTATGTTAATAAGAAACACCGCAGTTTCAAAGGAATGATACTAAAAATGTTTAGCAAATTTTCAAGATACAATATAGTGACAGTTGTTCCAACAATGTTTAGGCAAATGCGTTGGTTTATTCAATTTATTTTAAGGAAATTGTATAAAATAACACAGTTTTTTAACAGCTATTTAATTTTATATTTCTAGAAGTGATTACTTATTTTAGAGAAGTCTTTCATATTAAAAAGCAAGTAATAACAGTGAAAACAAAGCTAACTTATTTTTATGAAAATTGAGAGAAATAAATTATTATTATAATTGTAAAGATTTAAACGACAATTGAATCTCTAAGAAAACCATTTCTAAATGTTAATTAAGTTGCAGGTATCGGTTTGTAAGTGTTTTAACAAAATCAAATTGAAAATTAAGTGACAAAACAATGTTTATTTAGTTTTTTCAATAAAACATTGCTAGTTTAATTTTTAGCGGAAGATTCGTACACTATTTCAGCACCCGAGTTACTTTTCTGAAAGGAGGACAAAACCTAGTATTTTTTGAAATGGAGGAACCTAAAGGACGTGGGTGGCGTCGGTGGAGATTGGTCGAAGTTGTCCCCAACTTTAATGGATGACCGGTGGTGGAGGTGGTGATCTTTGTCACTGTTGTTACTGCTGCTGCTATTGCATCTGTTTTCGAACAAAGACGATAAATAGAGTCAGAGCAAGGTCTGGGCAGAGAGTATAAGTACTTCAAGTGGTGGTGAAAGAAGATGATGGAAGAGGATGGAGATGGTGATGGGGTTATGGTGGCGGCTCTGGTGTGTGAGGGGAGGGGAAGAGAGGTTAATTAATCACGGCAAGTGAACTTCCAAAAGTGAAGAAAGGGAGGCGGTGAAGGTGAGGTCGGTGAAGAGAAATTTCACAGAAGACACAAAATTGATTGGAAATGATGACATGGGGAAGGTTATGGTGTGGTTGAGGCACTAGTCACTCGGGTAATTGGGTGTAACACTCATATAAAAACTTCGCGGTGGTTCCACACGCGCTCGCGGGTAGAATTAAACAAATACTCATGTATTTAATTATGCGTATAATTCTAATATTTCTAGAATTCTCACATGAGTTTCTCAACTATAAAAACACGATAAGTTTTCCAATATTATTTTTCACAACCAAATTCTTATTTAGTTTCCTAAATTACTATTTTACTCTAGTAATTAGATGTGATATAGACGAGTCTAGTACTGGGGTTCATGTCGTAAGAATAAATTGCAACATTAAGAGTTAATATTCAGGTAATTCTAATTATGTCTGCACAGATCATCTGTGTGACCAAAACAGCATTGTAGCAGTGAAAAAAATATGTGATTTCAAGTTGCTACTCAATCATCATCATCCACTAGGATTACAGTTTATGGGATTTAAATATTTATGTCTTATCATAGCTATGTTTCACAAATCTTTATGAATTGATTATGAAGTCAGCTCATTTGAATTTTGATTGGTTGGCCCCCATACTTATTGGAGATTTCCCCCAATCTACGTTGATCTATGGTTTGCGTAGACTCCTTCGCCACATATTTCTTCCACCGCCAGAAGATTAGATTAACACGGATATTGCTTGTAACCCACAACGATCCATGGCAGGGGCTGGGTGTGTTCTCAGAGACTCAGATGGAGTGTTTGTGGCCGGAAGGTTTGAATGAATCACTTATCATTCGTCGGTTCAGATGATGGAGCTAATCGGAGTCAGGAATGGGATGATTATGGCACGAGATGCCAAATGCACGAAGGTAATATTTGAATCGGATTCCAAACTTAATATTGGCTTGTTACAGAGTTGGACATCACTGAAAAATAGCCAAGGTCCATCACAAAAGATTTGCGAAGAAATGGAAAAAGTGGTTCTGGAATGTTTGAAGTTATGTGATCAGTTTTCATCATGTATCGAGGATGGCAAACTGTGTTGCTGACAGTTTCGCCCGCAGATCATTACTATTTCCACAACTTAGCCTCTATACTAGACCCCCTGAATTTGGCTAAAGATGTAATGGATAGTGATTGTTTGAATCGGTCTGATCATGAATGAAAAGTATTGATTCCCCTAAAAAAATGTTATGTATAAATATAATTTTAAACCTCAGTTTTGAAAATTTATTAAGCACCATAGTTTGACAATATTTTCATATCTGTTCTCTTTCTCTCAAAGATGAAGAACAAGATTACGATCATGTTCTATCTGCTCATTAACCTAATCGAGATCAATAGCTGAAATCAAACTAATCAGATCTCAAACCTAACCCTAGACTAAAATCCGGGTTCAACTAAAATTCAAATCAAGTTCATAAACAATCTGTGAGATTCAACAACACCCAATTTCAAAAAAAAAGAAAATACCTATTTTGAAGTTGGGAGGAAAGGTGGAACCTAGGCAACGGTGCTGACATCGACCCAATAGAGGACCAATAATTCGAAGGTCAAAATAATCGCCGAAGGGATGATTCCATCGTACAACCTATTTCCCTAAAGGACCTCATCCTGCCAGGTATCAAAGAATGGAACTCCACCCTTTTACAATCATTCTTCTCTATCCAGGAAGTCAAGTCTATTTTGAACGTCTTCATTCAAAATACAATCCAGAATGATCATAGAATCTGGTGGTCAGACCACTCTGGGCTTTTCTAAGTTAAACGGCCTTTGACTTGGCCTCCCATCTCCAATGCCCGTCTACTTCCATTAGTCTCCCATATCAGAATTTAAAAACCTGGAACACATTCAGGAAGTTGCAGCTCCCGCCTAAAATGATTGCTTTTATTTGGAAAGTGTTGGGATATTCTTCCAACAAAACAAAATCTCTGCCGCCGCAACCTCAGCTCAGTCAGTCCCGCATGCCCCCCGTTGTCTTGATACCTCCGAATTACAGGATCATATCATCATTGAGTGCTCGAGTACTATTGATATCTAGAAAGGTTCCGAGCTAAAGAACATCTTCGAGTCTAGCCACATCACCTCTGTTTTGGATTTTTCGGCTGTTCTCTCTGAGACAACAGTCGCTAATGAGGATCGGGTCAAGTACTCCCTCATTCTTTGACATATATGACTTCATCGAAATGCAGCTGCTATGGAAAACAAAGTGCTTTCCCAGCTACGTCTCTTTTAGCCATCAAAGACTTCTCCTTTTTGTAGGGTTTTGATTCATGGATGCGCAACGGAAACACAAACAATCATAAACCATGCAAAACCCTCCAAGGATCACAAGTCAAGAGACATAACGATGGTAAAGGAAGAAATCAATAACACACCTTAGGGCTCTCCTTTGATGACTTCAAACGCGAATTGTGTCACGTCTCTACGGTTGATCCACGCCTACAGGTGAGATCTAGATCCTCCAAATCCATGTGCTAGCTAGGAAGAATGGAGGAGGAAGAAGAAATCGCCAACAATGGAGTGCCAAAGGTGGGGGCGGCTCTCATTTTGGCCGACGGGTAGGGGGCGGTCCCAATGGGGGGTTCGGCCCTCTTTTGGGACTTGCTCTCTCCTTGATTTATTCTCTCCTTTCTTCTATCTTATAGATGTGTGTTGTGCAGAGAGAAAAATAAGCTAGGAGTGTTCTTTATATATTCCAACAACTCCTTGTCCTACTACATAAAGAACCCCTCCTAATCCTACTCAAGTTCGGATTAGTCCCTTTTGCAAAAATAGTCCTTCTCATGTCAATACATGGATTAGTTCTATTTGCAAATTAATCCTAATCATGTCTATACATGAATTAGGCCACCTTGGCAAATCCTAATCATGTATATACATGGATTAGTCCAACTTGCATATTAGTCCTAGTAAGTTAGCAAGTTGTTGCGATTTGATCCTTTTAATTAATTAATCATATTAATTAATTAATTCCCATGTCTAGTTCACCGCTATATGGCGTGTGACCCCGTAGGTTCTATTTAGTTGGTAGTAACTATTTACTAATATGGAGCGGCCTCTAGCAAGACATCCATTCTAGCCAACAAATAGAATAGTCATCATGACAAACCTTGTGCAAGTAATTGTCTCATCCCTTTGTCCCGATATCCGGATTGGACACGAGACATACATGTCACACTCGTATATCCAATCCATAGTTTCTCGATCCTGGGATTAGCCTTATTCGTGCAAATAACATCAATATCCCATATTGATTTATTTGAGTCTGGCCAGACATTTTATAACCACTATCCCTCGAGTGGCCTAGGATATTTGCTCCCGTTATGTGGGAGGGACAAATTCTATCTACGTCCACTACGATCTCTAAGCTTGCTTCTTATTGTATCCAGTACACGCCTTTATAACTACCCAGTTACGGTGTAGCGTTTGACGCTACCAAAATCACAATAATACACAACTAGAATATCTAGTGACTTTAAGTCTAAGGATGACAATACCGTTGCACCGCGAGAAGCGCTTGTGACTTAACATAATGTGTATGTAGCCTTCTCGGAGATGGGTCAATCCAGTATGCCATTACTCCTAATGCATACCCATGTGTTGGATCATGATATCTCCATATCAATCCAACCCCATACTAGTCTATAGTTGATTGTCCTATTAATCATTATAATCGACTAGGGATATTTAAGAATATAAAGGACTTCATTCATGTTAACATATCTCCATATCGATAACATAATGAATCGTAAATCCATAAATGTCACAATTAATTGATTGCCTCTAGGGCACAATTCCAACAGTCTCCCACTTGCACTAGAGTCAATCTCCTGCATCATATGCCTATTGATCCAGCGCGGCCTTCCACGCTTATGCTGCGTATAGGCGAGACATCCGCTGGTGCTTTGCAAATATTCACATCTCCTCTATCAACAATTTGATTGAGATTGAATATTCTGATTAAGTGCATCTCATGCAGTAATTTATTCAGTCCTCTATGTTAGAATCAGTGACTGAATATTGCCTGGAACCTTTCCAGCTCACAGTCGCTCCCACTAGGGCAAAACACAAAACTCGAATTTATAATCTGAAATCTTCTTTGTCAGATTTGAAGTTCGCATCACTGTAACCCCTTACAGTAAACTCTTCGTATCATCCATTTATCAAAAACTCATCCTTAGTTCTTCTCAAGTACTAAAGGATAATCTTGATAATTTATCCAGTGACTCTCACCCGGATTGGACTGGTATCTTTGTGTCATACCATATGACACATCTGGCCTAGTACATAGCATGGCGTATCTCGTGAATCTAATTCATACGGTCCATTCCCAATCTAATTGGTAAGACAATTAACCTTCCAAAGACTAATTCCATGTGACATGGGTAAGAATCAATATTCTTTTCACGTTGAACCATTTCAACACCTTTGTCAATTTGTGTACTATGACCTAAGCTATACAACCATCTTGATCTACCTCAATAGATCTTCACTAGTTGCTTCGCTTAAGTCTACCATTAGAAAGTCAACTCCCTAGTCAATCCACGTAAGACTGCCAAGTAGGGGCAACATCCCCAATGATTAAGTATGTCTCCACATACAAGACCAGAAAAATAACTGTGCTCCCACTAACCTTCTTGTAAACACAAGTATCATCTTCAATTTTGATGGAACCAAACTCCTTTTATTGCATCATGAATTTCAAGAGTCCAACTCCTAGAAGCTTGATTCAATCTATAGACAGATTGCTACAAGCAAGATGTTGAATGGATTTAAGCATCACAATTGGGGAAATATTTTGTCATAGTCTATACTATGAGCTCACATGAAATCCCTTTCCTACCAATTTTCCCTTAAAGGTAATCATATTACCATCCATGTTGGTTTCCTCATAACCCACTTGCACCCTATGGGTCCTACACTCCAGGTGGTTCCATCAAAGTCTATACTTTGTTGGTATACATGGATTCCATATCGTATCTCATGGCTCCAAGCCATTTCTGAGAGTATGGCCACACGTGGCCATCTCATAGGTTGTAGGCTCATCTTGATGAGCAATATATCAGGGGTCATGAGAAATCCTTATTTCTCTAGTCCCTCGATATATCCTACCTGACCTACGAGGTTCTTTTGTTTTCTGAGTAGGTTACTCCACCACACCTTGTGATCCTGCTCATGTTCCATCAAAAGGATCAATGTTATGTTGTGGTTCTTGAACTTCTTCAAGTTCTACTGTCCTCCCACTGTTTCTTTTAGAGACAATCTCTACCTAGAAACACTGTGGTTCAAGAAACAAACAGTTTGTTCTCGATTAGGTTGTAGAAATAATATCCTTTTCTTCCCACAAAACATTTATCCGACTTGGGTCCAAGTTTATTTGTAAACTCTTTTACATAAACTTCATAACCCCAAATCTTTATGAATGACATACTAGGACACTTCCTAGTCCATATCTCATATGGTTTTATTCATAATCTGTTTTTGATGGAACAAGGTTAAGGGCGAAATTTGCTGTAATTAGAACATAGCCCCCAAAAGTAGACTGGATGTTCTGTTTGACTCATCATGGACCGAACCGTGTCCTACAAGGTTCGAAATCTCCTCTTAGACACTCCAAACCCATGTGGCGTGCTAGGTGGAGTGAGTGTTGGATCATATCCAACACTCCCATAGATTGTTGTCAAACTCTTGGCTCAAGTACTCTCCTCTATGATCCAATCGTAGAGTCCTAATACTTTTGCCAAGCTGGTTCTCTACTTCATTCCTGAATACCTTGAACAATTCAAAGGATTCTGATTTGTTTCTTCATAAGATACACAAATCCATATTTCTCTGATCCCATCAGTAAATATGATGAAGTACTGAAAACCATCTTTAGCATTTGTGCTTAGTGGCCTTTATACATCGATATGTATGATTCCCAAAATATCATATCTTTGCCTAATAAGTCTTACATGTCTCATATGATTCAATAATCAAATGAGTTCCAGAAATCCATCCTCATGGAGTTCTAGATATGTATCTCTTATTTATGAGGCCTAAACGATAATGCTAAAGACAAGTGAAGTTCATATCATTATATGCAAACCTCTAGGTATTAATGTTATAGATGAAATTATCATGATCATGGATATAGAATCCACTTAGACAAAATTGCATTACAATAATGCATATCATAATAAATGGAACAACATTTGTCCTTTATTATGATAAGGAGCTTTCTTGTCCAAACAAGAAACTATGATAATGGCCTACTCATAGCTAGGACATGATCTCTTTTGTCTAATTCATGAACAATTTCTTAAAGATAGAAATAATTCCCTACGGCTTATTCAGCAACCCTTTGCTTCATAGCCCTACGTGTAGGATTATTTCTTCCTTATCCAATTGTCTTCGTCTCTTGAGATCCTCCACACTTCCATAAATGTGAGATCCTCATCTAGTATCATATACTTGTGATGATAAGATAGACACATTGAATTCTATAACAAAATACCCATATTGGAATTCATAATTCCTTTATTACTTTCTTCCAGGTACTTTGGCTAGCCTCTCTTCCTCTACACCACCTATGGGACTCCAAGGCAACTTGGTTTTAGCAACAGGCTTGCTTTATACCCTTGGGGTCGGCGCAAACCATTTGCCCTTACCCATGCTGTTAACCATTAACAACTTTGCCCATGCCCATTATTATTGTTTTGTTTGGTGATTTTTCAATCATATTGAGTAAATCAACTTCAAAACAAAACTATAATTGCATCCAATGAAATTCTTGGTCCACTTGGGTGAATAACCTTTTATTCTTTATCTGTCTCATAGATAATGCATATTCACTAATGTTTCAATCATATTGAATTAGTATATTTGCATAACCCAAAGTGGAGCAACACTTCAAACCTTTCATGTCTAGCTCGCTCTTTTGAAAGAGCTTCTTTCAATGTATGATCATATCATACTTCTCCATGTTTCTCTTCTTGCTTCCAAAGCTCAGAGTTCATGGCGGCTAGCATGAGGCAAGTCATAACCAAAGAACCATTCTTTGGTGTTTCTTTCATAGGTTTTAGTGTGTTTTGGTAGTTGGTAGAAGAGAACTTTATGTTCTACGAAGTACAACAATTTCCTTTTATTTGAGAACAATTCTCAGTTTTATACCAATCTAGATTCCAGACAACTCGTCCATCTTATGGACATCTAGTCGTGTTTTGTTTGTTTAATGCCATGGGTATTTAACACAAAAAGGATTATGCAAAGTTTGTGCCGTTTAACTATATTTAACAAGGATTTAAATTGTTAAACATAGCTCCCACTATTTTACTACGGATTAATAACCCTCAAGATATTAATGCGGAAAATATCATTATATTTTCTAGTGGGCCAAGATCCATGTTTCATCTCCTTATGAGCTTGCTTTGGCAAGTCACCCATAATTCGACTACTTTAGGTAGGAACAATTCCAATTGCATCCCTTATGCAACTATTGGTTCAATTGGGCAAATAACTCCTTATTTATCCATCCGTATGGATAATCCCAATTGGTTGCCTCTAGGTTTCTTAATCAAATTAATAGCCTAGTTGTGTTCAACCTCTTATCTAAACAATTGCACATTGTTACGTGCCATCGCATTCCATCATGATGAACCAAGTCGCCATGCTTTGGCACGCACGAGCTTTGTTAATAATGATGATAATGAGTGTTTAAATAACGAGAAGGCAAGAACACAATATTTGAATTTTGAGGGATTTTAAATTCAATTTTTAATTGTTTTTTTTTGTTGATCAATATCAACTAATCTATCTATTAAAGTTTGGGCATAACTCCAAATAATAGATCCGGGTTGTCTAATTATCTTATTATCCTAATTGCATGCATCATCCATACACCAACCACACAATAATAAGACAATAAAATAAACAACCACAAAACAGAAATTAAACGTGATGTGGATATGGCCTTTTCTAGACTAAGATAATTCCAAGCCAATGGAATTATCTATGAACCCTAAAGCAAACACATCTCCATGTGTCTTGATCTTTTGGTCCATCCTTCATAGTCTTGTGGAATGCTCCATGCTCCATCTTTTGTGGCTTCTTTGGCTTTGGGCTTCTTTTCTCCAATCTTGGCTAACAATCTACTTTATCTAGCACTAGCTAACTTCTATACTAAATAAAATAAATCTCACAAGTTGAGAAAAAAATGGCACGCAGGCCATAAAACCCTAATTAATTATTACAATTAATTGATCAGCTCGCAGGCCGCAAAACCATAACACAAAATTAAACATCCACATCAAACCACATCCTAAGGCCATATCCAATCACCATGCGATTTGCACATAAAAAGTTAAAATCCAATTTTAACGCGCTTGGTCAATTTTAATTGAGTTTAGGATATTCTAGGGTCAAAACGGTCCATGGGCCCAACAATCCAATTGCCCGGGCCCAAAAAGGTGAACCGCAAGGCCCTAGGGCCGGCCCGGCACAAAACCCACAAGCCTAGGCCGCGGGTTAGGGCCGCCCGGCCCCTAGGGCGGCCAATCTTGGGCGGCAAGCAAGGGGGGCGGTCCCTAGGGGGGGCCGAACCTCCTTATGGGAGTTGTTTCCAAAACAACTCCCTTGCTTGGTGCCCAAGTTTTGGTTGTTTCCTTGTTTTGGGAGAACTCCTTCTTCCCCAAGGATGCCCAAACCCTAGATCTAAGATCCTAAAATTTCTCAAACTCACCAATTCATGCATCCAATGCAAAAATTGGATCTTGTTATGATTATTTATTGACAAATTGCATCCCATGCTTGATTTGTCTTGTCTTACGCGATAAACAATCAAATTAAGGTGTAAAACAACTAAAAACGTAACACATAAACCACGTTTATGCTCTACAACCAGGCTCTGATACCACTGTAGGGTTTTGATTCATGGATGCGCAACGGAAACACAAACAATCATAAACCATGCAAAACCCTCCAAGGATCACAAGTCAAGAGACATAACGATGGTAAAGGAAGAAATCAATAACAAACCTTAGGGTTCTCCTTTGATGACTTCAAACGCGAATTGTGTCACGTCTCTACGGTTGATCCACGCCTAGAGGTGAGATATAGATCCTCCAAATCCATGTGCTAGCTAGGAAGAATGGAGGAGGAAGAAGAAATCGCCAACAATGGAGTGCCAAAGGTGGGGGCGGCTCTCATTTTGGCCGACGGGTAGGGGGCGGTCCCAATGGGGGGTTCGGCCCTCTTTTGGGACTTGCTCTCTCCTTGATTTATTCTCTCCTTTCTTCTATCTTATAGATGTGTGTTGTGTAGAGAGAAAAATAAGCTAGGAGTGTTCTTTATATAGTCCAACAACTCCTTGTCCTACTACATAAAGAACCCCTCCTAATCCTACTCAAGTTCGGATTAGTCCCTTTTGCAAAAATAGTCCTTCTCATGTCAATACATGGATTAGTTCTATTTGCAAATTAATCCTAATCATGTCTCTACAAGAATTAGGCCACCTTGGCAAATCCTAATCATGTCTATACATGGATTAGTCCAACTTGCATATTAGTCCTACTAAGTTAGCAAGTTGTTGCGATTTGATCCTTTTAATTAATTAATCATATTAATTAATTAATTCACATGTCTAGTTCACCCCTATATGGCGTGTGACCCCGTAGGTTCTATTTAGTTGGTAGTAACTATTTACTAATATGGAGCGGCCTCTAGCAAGACATCCATTCTAGCCAACAAATAGAATAGTCATCATGACAAACCTTGTGCAAGTAATTGTGTCATCCCTTTGTCCCAATATCCGGATTGGACACGAGACATATATGTCACACTCGTATATCCAATCCATAGTTTCTCGATCCTGGGATTAGCCTTATTCGTGCAAATAACATCAATATCCCATATTGATTTATTTGAGTCGGGCCAGACATTTTATAAGCACTATCCCTCGAGTGGCCTAGGATATTTGCTCCCGTTATGTGGGAGGGACAAATTCTATCTACGTCCACTACGATCTCTAAGCTTGCTTCTTATTGTATCCAGTACACGCCTTTATAACTACCCAGTTACGGTGTAGCGTTTGACGCTACCAAAATCACAATAATCCACAACTAGAATATCTAGTGACTTCAAGTCTAAGGATGACAATACCGTTGCACCGCGAGAAGCGCTTGTGACTTAACATAACGTGTATGTAGCCTTCTCGGAGATGGGTCAATCCAGTATGCCATTACTCCTAATGCATACCCATGTGTTGGATCATGATATCTCCATATCAATCCAACCCCATACTAGTCTATAGATGATTGTCCTATTAATCATTATAATCGACTAGGGATATTTAAGAATATAACACTTATATTCTAAGGACTTCATTCATGTTAACATATCTCCATATCGATAACATTATGAATCGTAAATCCATAAATGTCACAATTAATTGATTGCCTCTAGGGCACAATTCCAACACTTTTCTCTTGCCAAATCCCGCGTTTTGTGTAAAAACGTCATCCCCCACGCTCCACCACGATCTTTGCCTTCAAATTGGAGTCCTAACGCAAGTATCTTTCTCCCGTCAGGGTATAGTGAAGAGATCACAGTGCAAGTTGATTCAGCTTAGAAGGCTAACCACACTTTCGGTTCGGCTGCTTGGATCACGGAATCCCCTCCTTGGAATTCAGGACATGCAACCCTCACTGCTGGAAGCGCCCTTCAAGCTTAATCTAGAGGGGTTCTTCACGCCCTTTGCTGGCTTAAAATGAAAGGTTTTGCTAACATTAAAATTCTGACGGATTCTAGAGAACTTATATGTGTTCTGGGGGGGGGGGATAAAGACCTTTACCAAATCCGGGGCGAAACCACTGATAACAGGCGCAAGGCGTGTTCCTTTCTTAATTTCTCTTTCCATTTTGTTAAGCGTTGAAATGTTTCGGAAGCCAACGATCTTGCCAAAAGGGCTTTCAAAAATTGTAACCCTTTTTTTCATTAATCTAATTTGCTATTTCTAAAAAAAAAAGGCTTAATTACTTAATGCATACCTCCAGTATACCGAAACTAACACATTACAATCCCCACTTCTAGAATATACTTATTGCATCCCCCATTTGCAATATATCATACTTGTTCAAACTGGTAAAATAAAGCATTCTAACTTTATCCACATTAAGAGGGTACTATTGTCAACACAAAAAAATGATATGAAAGTTTTAAAGTAAAATAAAGAAAAATAAAAAAGAAATTGATGAAGATAAGAAAGGTAGGAAGATGAGTATCTATCTTTTTCTTTCCCGTTTCTTTGCCTAATCTCCGTCGTCTCTCCCTGTCTATGTTCAGCAAGCTCCGACACAGGAAAGGGAAATAGGGATGCATCTGCTGGGTTTGCTCTTTCTTTCTCTATTTCTCTCTCCGACTCTCCCTATCTGTTTCCCCCCCCCCCTCTCTCTCCCTAGCGACCTTCTCCCTCTCTCTGGTCTGGATCTGGTGGTGTTTTCTGATTCGGATTTGGGGGTGTCGGGGTTAGATCGTCGGGGTCAGAATATGGGTTTGATTTGGGAGCTGACAAGGAAAACCAGAATATGGGTGTAATTGAATCATTGTTTTCGAATCTCCACCGAAATCTTCCACTGTACATGGGTATTGCGGGCAATAATGGAATTGGGGAATATTATCGACGAATTGCAGAGGGAAAAACAACTCCTGATGATTGTGAGTTTGTGAATTTCCTTTCTTCAATTTTGTTACCTACGATTTTGATATTGTGGTTTCTGGGTTTGGGTAAGCACCATCTGGGATGGAGGATTTGGTTGAGACGAGTTTGGGTGTATGATATAGAGGTATGGCCGACCAGGATAAAGCACTTGAATGGACGATGGAGGGGATACGAGACTGTGGAATTGTGGTTGTGGTTGTGGGTGAAGGCTATTCTCGTTGGTATGACGGAAGTGGCGGCCGGAATCTAGGCTTGTTAGGTGGAAGGGGGGAGGGTGTGGTGGTTTTTTTTTTATATTTAATGGGTGGACAATTTTACCCTCAATGAGATATGATTAAGTTGTCAACTAACGGATCGCTCCGTTAAGTATTGGACGGAATTATTTTACCAGTTTCAACAAGTAGGATTTGTTGCAAATGGGGGATGCAAGAAGCTCATTCTAAAAGTGGGGGTTGCAATGTGTTAGTTTAGGTATATTAGGGGTATGCATTAAGTAATTAAGCCAAAAAAAAAAGAAAGTTGGGAGGAAGAAAAATTTCACTTCAATTTGATGATGTTCATAAACATGTTAAAAGTTTTATTTCTTCTTCCAGGCCTTCTGACGAAGATAAGGCCTCATTATGAGATGAGACACATTCGACTATCAACCCTCACCCAGATTCAAATCATTCACAAGTCATCAACCAAATTCACAAGTCATCAACCAAGGGTGTAAGCGATTGAGTGTGATGCGATTTGTGTAAAAACTATAAACCAAATTGTATTATTGGTTTACAGATTTTGTAATCAAACCAAATTATTAGCAATGATATTGAACCAAACCAAATTGAAAAGTTCTGGTTCGGTTCGGTCAATTCACCCAATGAAGTGAACGTATATCATAATGCTAGTATATTGATAATATTTAAATTTTAACTAAAATTAAATCAAATAAACACAAAAAACTTACAAAACTATAATTTCATAGAGAGACATGGTGTGGAATGAGAGAAATAGAAAAATTTAGCATCTATTCGGTCATTTCAGTTGATTAAAATATGTACTCGAAATACATTTTCATGAATTACTCCCTCCGCTCCAATAGGTTCTTCAAAAGTTTATTTGGATATTATTTGGGCGTATCAATCTGGTTAGCCAAACGATGCAATATTTTGGTATTCTTTTTATGGTGTCGTAGAGTAAACTTTGCTCTACAATGTCACAAAAAAATAACAAATTCATGCTTTGTTTTGTTAACCAAATCGCTAAGCCCAAATAATACCCGAATAGTTTTTTGAAAAATATGGTTAAATAGAGGGAGTATTACATATAGTACTTCATAATATATATATATATATGTAATAAAAATATAGTTTGTATGCAAGTCCAGGTCGGTCCACTGCGGTGTAATTTGTCAACAAACCGAAACCACATCGATTAGATCAGTTTGTAAAAACTTGAACCGTTTAAAAAAACCGAATAATCATAAAAGCCGTCCAAAACCATAACATTCGGTAGGTTCGACTGATCTAATCGATTTTTCTTACATCCCTATCATTAACTAAACACAGCACCACAAAGAAGGAGAAATCAAGAAGGATTGGCGAGAGGCAGAATGCTCTAATCTCAATCATCTATGGCAACTCATACCAATGCCCAAACCCCTTGGACAGACCCAACCTCAATCGATATGTCCTAACCAAGGTCGAGAGAGAGAGAGAGATAGAAGCGAGAGCCAGAGTGAGAGAGAAAGAGTCGGTGTCTTTTCTATCCTCGACGAGGGCAGCTCCATTCTTGAGTGAGCCCAGATTAGCGGCCAGTTCTTCCCTTTGGCATTTCGGGTTCTTTGGCAGCGAGGGATAAGAAAGCTCAAAAGTACCACTTAGCATATCTCATCCAAGAAGATCTGTTTTTTGTGTGACGACCTCGAAGAACACTTGCCCATATACTAAGTACTTCAAGTCTAACTCGTTGTCAAGACTATAAATAACTTTGTTCCAAGTACATAACATGTACAACAAACTTAAGAAGTTATAATGTAGCATCAACCAAAGTGTACATCGGACGCCAAAGTAAATTACAGGCCGAAAACACAGCGACCTACTGATAGAATCAAACCAAAACAATTAATTTTGCTCGCGAAGGTAAACGCCCCTTTAGAGTGTTTGCCTGACCCCGTACTATTTCTGCTTGTAATTCAATTTCTTTCCGATTTTTGGAAACAACGGGATCCAGTACCATCTTCTCTAGATTGATGGAAATTTTTGCCAAGTAACTAGCAAATTCAAACAAACTAGAACATCCATTGTACCCAAATATTTCGACTTCTTTGAGGCTCTCATGAGGGTGAATCAAGGGCTCTTGTGTATACAAGTCCAAAGGCCAAAGAACACTTGCCTACAAAATAGGGAGATAAGAGAGAGTAAGTGCCATGTATTTTGCTTTCAAGTGTAATACAATAGTGAATCAGGACAACAAATATATTTACCTTCAATGTAAGCTTAGAGAGTGAGGGAGCTGCCATTAAAAACCTATTAAAACCAACAAGGCTTTCATCACATTGATCACATACGACATTAATATCCAGTTTCAAATGCTTGAGATTCGTGAGCTTCCCAACTTCTGGTAAATCTGAATCAACCTGTTTGAACACAAAAACAAAAAAAGTGACGAAGTGATTTTTGGATTAATAAGAGCATCAAGAAATGGAGAACTCGGAATGAACAACGTCACCTTAAACCTCATCCTCAGGGACAATGTCTCCAGCTGAGAGAATTGGCTTGAAAATTGACCAAAACAGTTACCCACCACATTGTGAGGATGAGTCCCTCCAATACTTAAATTGCTAAGGCGGGGATTGTTACCGATAACAAAATTAACTATTGGCCCATGGAAGATAAATGTCTCAAGCTTTGGGGCACTCAGCTCAATACAATCTAGTGACTTGCAAATGTAAACGTTTAGGTACCTCAACGGAAGGGAAGGACCGGCTACTCTTAGTTTACCAAGATGATTGCATAAAGAAAGAGATAACATCTCCAGTTGAGGACACTTGGATAACAAGTACTCGACAAGTTCTCCAGCAACATTGACCTGACCTAGAGAGAGGCTTTTGATGCACATAATTTTAGGTAAGCTTGAGACACTCTTTACGTAATGAAGACACTCCTGCGAAGGAGTATACTCATCTGTCTTGAAGAATGACTTCAAGTCAATTGATAATTTCTCCGCTCTCTTTGAGATCGCAAACTTTATCCATTCATCAATATCCTTGCTAGCACTTGCATCCAGGTCAAATTGAACCCTAAACTCTTCCAGAAAAGGACGCTCGTGCAAATTCAGCACCTCATTCACCCATGTTACATACTTGGACCTCTCAGGACCTAGTACAATCCCTGGGCACCTAGTACTTTGTACCTCGTATAGTGCTTTAGGCGAATCAAAGTCCAAGCGGTTGGTCAGCTTCCACAAATTCTGCCATCTCTTCGAAAGCACACTACTTCTTCCTACTTCTTTGACAGACAAAGGAGACAGTATGTTGGCCAGAATTTCATCTGGCATCTGGCTTATCCTATCCTCCGAATTTTCAGTACCCTGTTCAGCAAAGAAATTAATCTTGAGGCACAGTTATATAAATATGAATATATGTATGTAAATAAAAATATCACCTATATTATAACACGATGTCAAATACAACTCTTAGTCCCATAATTATTCAAACCAAATTTAATTATGAAAGAAAACAAGTGAACAAAAGAGTTGACCTGAAGTTCGCAAGGAGAGGATGCATCCATGGCTTTCCCAATAAACTGCAAAAAAGCAAAAAGTAACACTGAATGAAGATGATTTTCAAATAGGTCAACACAACTAAATACATCGCATGAAGCATATGAAACTCCAATACAATGCAAGCGCCAAAATGAATTACCTGGGTTTGTTTACTTTTGGTTATATCAAAAAGGTTATCATAAAAAGAGATCTTTGTACATGTATATCATTACGCGGAGATTTAGTGCCCCTCTAATTGCTATTAGGGCATTACCCATGTATGCCTAAAATTAATCCCACCATGGGCCTACATATAATACCGTAGGTCTCCCTAATCTATACCCCCAAGTTCCAATCCCGGAACGAAACATATCTAATGATAAAGGTGAAGCCCACACACGAATTTAGGGTACATTTGGTTTTTTAGGATTAGCAATATTAGCTGGGATTGGAATAAATATAGTCCAGGTACGTTTGGTTGTTTTGGACTGATTTTAATACTGCTATTAAATAGTGAAAAGATTGTGTTTAATACCCCCAAATTAGTACTCTCTCACATGAGGGTATAAGTACTGCACGAAACCAGACACATTATTAATTATGATTCAGCTAATCCAATCCAATCCTATACGAGATATCTAATCCAGTCTAGTCCAATCCGGCTAGTCCGGAAAACCAAACGTGCCATAAAGGAAGGGGAAGGGTGGAGTTTGGTAGTTAGTATTTACTGGAGCCCGGGGATAAGTTAGTTGCTATCAAATATGAATACTAATAATGTCTAGGCAGAATTTTACGAAAGAGTATGTAGTCGGAGATATTTTATCTCTTGGTTTCAATAAACCAGCCAACGACCAAGAATCTTCTTAATTTCGGATACACTGACCAAACAAACTTCACCAGTTAATATAAAAATATGGGTATGAGATTTCGAAAGTCTGGCCAACTACAAATTTTTTACAGATGGAACAAGTGCAAACCATCGACCTATTGCAAGTGTGAGACATTCACAATGTAGTTCCCATGAAATCGAAGCATGCGAATAAGCATCCATATACTGTTTCCCACCAAGATCATCCATAATAAGAGTATATTATTTTTCAACCACTTTGCTAGCAATATAGTAGTCCAGATATACTAAACGAGATACTTAATTCAAACACTTTTATGAATAATTTCTCTGAACAACTAGACTCAAAACAGTTCTCTAAACAGCTAGACTCAAAACAGATACTAGAGAGTTAAATTGTTATTTAATACCAGATTAAAATGTTTTATTCTCTTTTCATTCCCATTAGGAAACATATAGTTTTGCCTAATCTAGAGGAAACCGGAACTGTCGTGCTATACCTATCATGATGTACGGTACTTTTTAAATAAACTATCTCAACAACCCTTTTACCCACTTTATGGGTTGGCTATCAGATCAATCACCTCTAGCTTTGCCTTACCAAAGCCACACAATCGCTAAGTTTTGATTTAGTAATAAAGGTTCATCGCTATCAATTTTTCACAGAAAACTTAACTTCTTCCTATTCTTCAGGACATGCACATTACAATCTTCAGACTTGTATATTTTGATTTCTTTTGTGAATATTAGCGGTGCATGCGAGCTCAGCCATACCCTGATAACAAAAGACCCCCTAGCATATCCAGAACACCTCTGAGAGTATCTTGGAAAATAAAGATGCGATTATGCTTCTAATTCTAATTACAGATGATGCAGTTTAGCTGCTGAATTCGCAAAGACAAATTAGACATCGTGTATGAACAATTAGACAATCAAAACAGTCCTGCAAGTTCGAAGAAACGATTAACGACAAAAGATATATTTGAAGAGGTACCTTCCGCTTATGAGAACCACGGAGATCCAGTAGCCTCTGTTGTTCTTCAGTGTAAGATCTCGCCCGTATCTCCGAAGCTTAGTTTCTTTCCCATATACAAAAATTGGTTCACTCACTACCCGTCTGCGAATTGGTCTTGGTAACATGTGAGCTCCATGCTATTATCATTATATTAGGCAATTTAAATTGAATGCTTTTTTCTCTTTCAATGGCATTTGACTTTTTTATTTGTAACTGGGTAACTTTGACTCGGTGATTTGGATAGCAAAACGATGTAATTTTTTGATACTTTTCTCATACTACTGTAGAGTAAAGTTTACTCTACAAGATCATACAAAGATTACCAATTTCGTGTATCGTTTTGCTAATCAAATCACCGGGTCAAAGTGACCCAGTAAACAGTGTCAAAAAGTGAAATAAGCTGAAAGAGAAAGAAACAGAGGTAATACTTGTTAGAGATTATTTCCATGGCACTAGATGAACAAGATTTAGAACAGGTAGTGGAAAAGTTATACGAGACATGATTAAATAATTAATCACAACCTAAAAAGTGGATAAATGTCTCAAAACCATAAAAAGTATAGAAAAAAATAAAGATGGCGAGGAAATAAACTTCGCCAAGTTTGTCGATAATGATGCATATTTTGTGTTTTGCACAATAAGATGCCTAATCCATTGGACTTCTAATTTTGTTCAACTTCTTTAAATTTTGCCTAAGAATACAAGTTTACCTAATCCATTGGAGATGCTCTAAGTTATTGACCTCACTTGAGGTTAACCAGCGTAATTAATTAAAATATACACTTAATCATGCAAACTTATAAAACAAATCTAAACTAATATCCTTACCTTTTCATTTTTCACTTTTCACTTCGTACTCTTACTCTCTCTCCTCTGCAATTGCTACTCCTCTCCTTTTTCATGGCGTCCTCGGTTGCTTCCTCTTCCTTCTCCTCTCCGGCTCCCGTTGCAACTCATCCCAATCCCGTTGCCACTGTCACGGAGTCCGGCATACCCACCATTGAAGAGCAGGTTGGGGTTTTGAAATATCGTCTTTCTCAATTCTTTCATTTTGTAACTTGATGACGTATGAAAATGATGTTTGAATCTGTTGTGTCTATAAAATTTGATTATAAACTGTTTGATTTCCACCAAACCAAGAACTCGTACGAGAATGAGATCTAGATGTAGAACTGGGACAAGCGGTACTCGTCCCAGTGTCAGCAGATTAATACTAAGATGAGAACAGATAAAACTGGGACGAGGAGAAAGTAAGACCTGCCAGACGAGCATTTTGGTCGTCTGGCATTATACTGCAATGTACTGAGACGAGCACTTCACTCGTCTCAGTATAAACATTTTACTTGTCTCGGTATAGTAAAATGCTCGTCTCATCTGTTAGAGAAAAAAAAATATTGATTTCAGACTTAGAAAAATTCTGCAACTTTAACACCTTAAAATTTGACCAGTATGTAAACTTGAACACTTAAAATTTGACCGGCAACACTACACTTAAAATAAAATATATTGAGAATGAAATTTATCCAAATGTAGACACTTCATTTTCATTTTTTTTATATCATACTACCTATAATAAAAGGAGATATGGCCACTTTGCCAGCTAGGCGTTTTGCACACCGTGGACCATTGATTGGCTTGCATGTGGGTTTGCCGCCATCGTCCTCCAACGGTAGTTTGCCACGTCCTTCTTCGCCACTGCAATTTATTTCGGATTGAAATGTCTGTGTTGTCCTCCTGCGGACCGGTATTTTACTGAGGCTGTAATGGCATCATTATGTAATTATGTTATCTGGTCTGGACCGATGCGTAAATTCGATGAAAAAAATAACGGTTGATAACTTCCGGTTCTGCCCCTGCTATTTGTCATTTACTGGTTGTTTTCAATGGATTTAGTGGTTGTAATTTTGGTGCAGTAGTTGGATATAGATGTAAATTTGTTGAAAAAAATAGATTCAGTTAACTTCCAGTTCTGTCCCTGCTGTGGTCTCTTTATTACCTATCCTGAATAGAGTTGGTGGCTGTAATTTCGTAGTGTGCTTCGGATCGATACGTAAATTCGATGAAAAAAATAACTTTTGATAACTTCCGGTTCTGCCCCTGCTATTTGTCATTTACTGGTTGTTTTCAATAGGAGTGAATTAAAAAAATATCTATTCATACAAGAGAATAGTAAATATTTTGTCAAAAAAATTCTACTAGTTAAAAACATAAACATAATAAAAAATATCACTAATAATTAATAGAAAATAATACATTCTTTTTTTTCTTGAAAAAATGATATATAATAATCTTCAAATATAACAATTATAAGTAATTAGTATACAAATCGGGTGATTCGAACTAGCCCATCGTTTAATATTCATACCCAAGCCCGATTCTAATAGCAATTCGGGTTGAGAATTTATTTGTCCGAGCTTGTCCAAATTACTCTTAACATGTGTCCAAATCCGACTTTAATTCGGACTGAGTTCAAATTGGTCGGGTTCAACCCGTCAAAGTTGCACCCCTAATATTCATAAATAACCAATGGAGAGAGCTGATTACAGATTTACAGAGAACATAACGGATCGAATTCATCGAAACAATATAAAAAGAAACCTGATGGGCTTGATGTGGAGATTTCGCTGAGATAAGCCCAAACATATCCAAAAAGCTTTATGGGTTTAATAACCAGAACACTCCCCCGTCAAACTAACCACATCCACACAAGAGGCAATCAAGAACCTGCACTCAATCAAACATGAACCATTCTGCTAAACTCAATTTTCATCAACAAAAAAACTAGCTAGTACAGCAATCTTTTACAATCACATGAACAAATGCTATCAGCATTTGCCTCCAACAAAACCTCAACTCCACCAGCTAATCCACCATCTCTCCACCCACCCACAACCTCCCAAAATGTAACCACCTCCTTCACTCCCATCCATCGCCGCAACCTCCTCCTATCTTCAATCACAGCCATCTCCGCCGCCCCTTTCATGCCCACCGCCGCCGCCAACGCCAGCGGCCTCTTCCAAATGCCCCCACCTCGGCTCACCAATCGGTAGTTACTACCTAGCTTCAACACATCATTCATGTTCATACAATGGTACATATTACTAGTATCATTTATAGCATGGCCATTGTCTTTTTAGGTACTTTTTGGTGAGAGCAGGGGAGTCCGAATACGAAACCATTGGAATAATTAACACAAATCCGGTTGAGAAAACGTCTATGGATAACGGTTTATCGCAGAAAGGCAGGAAACAATCGGTGAAAGCTGCTCTGGAGCTGAAGGAGTTGGAAGCTTGTGACGGAAGTTGCTGGATTTGGCCTGCAATCACCCAAAGAGCGTATCAAACTGCTGAAATTATCGCTGCCGCCAATGGTGTCAGTCGCAGGTACAGAAATTGCCTTGTATTATGTCTCATTAATTTGTGTCACTATGTCATGTCTTAAAGAGCATGTTTGGTATCCATTTAAAAACAGAAAAAACAACTTAAAAACACCAAAGTTTCAATAAATGGTTGCTTTTAAACAAAATAAAACAACATACTGAAAAACAGTTCTATTTAAAAACAAGATTGCCTTGTTGCAGTCGGATAGTGCCCGAGTACAGTTTCTTGGATGCTCGTGGTCTAGGAGCGTACGAAGGCAAGAAACTAGAATCAGTCTCTCAAGTAACAATCTTTAACCATCTATTCGTGTGATACGGCTAAACATTTTCATTGACATTTGACTGATATACATGTTAAAATGTCTCAGGTGTATGAATCGGATAGTTTATCTCAAAACATAAAACCGCCTCCTACATATGATGGAACGCCAAACGAGAGCGCTCAGGACGTGTTTGTTCGCGTTACGCAGCTGATGTCGATCCTAGAAACACAATACTCTGAGGACACTGTAATCATCGTCTCGCCTGATTCTGACAACTTGTCGATACTACAAGCTGGTATATTAGGACTCGATCTTCGCAGGTAACTGAATATGTTCACCATCCTTTTTGACAATGCTTAGCTTAAGAAGTTGTATTAGTGGATAATAAGCCTATGGCATTGGTCTTGCAGGCATAGTGATCTTGCTTTTGGACCCGGTGAAGTCAGGTTCCTTGATCCTAGTAGTATACCTAGTTATAAACAGCCTAAATCGGCTGTGTACAAGTGTTTGAATCCTCCCAACTGTAACTAATTGTCTCGAAAGAATGATAATGTGCCTAAG
Source organism: Linanthus parryae (assembly GCA_023055425.1). Lineage (NCBI taxonomy): Eukaryota > Viridiplantae > Streptophyta > Magnoliopsida > Ericales > Polemoniaceae > Linanthus > Linanthus parryae. The sequence goes on from JALGPY010000004.1 coordinate 102,030,578, forward strand.
TGCCTATATTATGATCGTCGACACTTTTTTTTTGAAATATATCGTCGACACTTATTTCATTAGCAGAATTTCAATTATTTTTATTTTTTATTTTAGATGTCAATTCTTTTCACTACAACGTGGTCACTACGTTTAACAAGAGCTGTTAGCAATTTGTGAGCATTGTTGACACACGAGAAACGGTAGACAATTTTACTTTACACTCCGTGTTTTATTGCACTTCTTGAAAAACTTGATTTTTTTTATTTGTCTAGAAGTGTACGAGAGAACTCCATTAGCAAAGAGTCAGTATACGGATTTACATAAATTATATTCTAACATACCGGTAGGGAGAGACTTGAGATTTCAGGACTCTAACCACTGAGCTAAATGGCAACTTCCAGACGAATATGCTTGATTTCAACGGAAGTGTATTTGCACAAGCACATCGAAGAATAAGAAGGTCGAATTGTTTGGCAACAACAATCCAAGCACGCCAGAAAATAAAAGAAAGCATGAACGTATATGTAGCCCCTTTAAACCTTTGTATTCCTTTTAAGCAAGTACTTAGTCTTGAACATCACATTCTAATAGTATACTAAACATAAACCAGTCTATGACTAAATACATAAACATCTCTCTCTAGTCGCACATGTACATTCAAATTTCTAACATATATCTGAAACAATTGATATATGGTTGTATTCTCAAAAAAAAAAAAAAAAAAAAAAAAAAGAAAAAAAGATGGTTGTGCCTTTTGATGAGGTCATAAGACATGTCAATGATCTATCCGTATTAAAATCAACCAGTCTTGAGAGACACGTCTCGTTCACACAAAATTAATGAGAGAACGGGTTAAAAAATATATGAGAGAACGTGTGAATGTCAAAATTATAATGTTCTATGAATGCAGTTTTCTTTAGTTTGGGGGGGGGGGGGGGGGGCACAAGTAGGTGTAGGCGCTGCTAATCTTAGGTCGAGGGCACAGTGGTGGCGACTACGAAGCCAATGGCTCGCTTGCTTTGTCCACGTTCTGCCCGTATCGTTTTTAAATAAGTTCTGGCCTGCTTTAAATTACATGTCATTGTAATAGTTGTTTTTTATTCTAATGTGCTAGCTGTTTATTTCTTTTTTTGATGACGTAGGAACCCGACCTTAAACATTCGGACTGATAGACTCCCAGTTGAAAAGATTAATAGGTAGTCCTTGAATTATCCCAACGTTCGAACCCAAAACCTCTAGACAAATGCCCAAAGCCTTGAGAAAACACGCTCGACCAATCAACTACACCCCGAATCGGGGGTTCGTTGTTCACGTGTTTGTAGTAACTGTTATTTTGTTTTTTTTTTTTTTTTTGAGAAACTACCATTTTATTAAGGGGACTGGCCCAAGAAACGGCCCATTACATCTGAATGAAAAACAGAGCTAGCCCAATCTGGGGGCACAATATTGTGGTAATGAACCGTAGGAATACGAATGGCTTTCTGGGAGAACACGTGTGCACACACGTTCCATACTAGTGAGACGTGCCTCACCTCGTGACCTGCTGTCTTCTCGAGAGAAGCTAAAGCAGCTTCGAGAAAAGTCCCGGCTTCTGTGACATCTGCCGGTTCCTTTCTCATCTTCAACAAATTCAACTCTCTCACTAGAGAGAGAGAGTCGGTCTCAACCCAGAGTTTAGCAAAACCTCGATCTACGGCGAACTCTATTCCTTCCGCCAGTGCTTCTGCTTCGGCCGCCTTAGCAGAACTGGAAAAGGGAATGGGTTTCGCCTTTTCGGCGATGAAGACACCATGGTGAGATCTGAGAACCACTCCCACGCTTGCTTTCTGTTGAGAGAGGTTCCAAGTTGCATCCGTATTGACGATCACCCATCCCTCCGGTGGCTTCGACGGTGGAGCTATTGGGGGGGGGGGGATTTGTCTGAGCCGAATCAATCACTGAAAATTGATGAGCTCCCGTTACTTCTGATAGGTAATCTTTCACATGCATGACTAGATCTTTTGATTTCTGGCTGATTCCTTTGAAGATTAAAGAGTTTCTGTTCTTCCAAAGTAACCAGATGAGCACACACATAACCCTCCTCTCTTCTGCTTTTGTAGAGATGAAGGTCGAGACCCACCAGATCTGGAAACTGGTGTTGGATTTTGGGGCAAAACTGGGGCCAAAAAGCATCTCCCAACATTCTTTCGCGAGAGGACAAAACAAGAACAGATGAGTTTCATCTTCCTTTTCCTTTCTGCAAATCTCACAATTATTTTCAATCTGGATCCCTCTCTTTATAAGATTCTCACGAACCGGTAAGCTTTTGTGAAAAGCTCTCCAAGTTGTGTAGAGGACACGTTTGGGGAGTTTGATCTTCCAAAATGTCGTCCACCAGCTTGGGGATGGGTTCGAGCTGCATCCCGTTTGAACAATTTGACTTCTTTCTTCTTGACTTTTCAATAAGTGATAACCTGAACTCACTGTATAATTACCTGAATTTGAGTAATGCCAGATTAATCTGTCTGCTACCGGTTCTTTAGGGATGGACAGACGCAAAATTTCTTTAACATCTTCTTCCCAAAAAAAAAATGGTTCAGCTTATTGACGTCCCACTTTCTTTCCTCTGTTATCAGGTCCGACACCATGACCGGCGGATCAGAATGAATGTTTGGAGTGTGGGGTCTAAAAGAATCAGGCCGAAACAACCAGGGATCTGTGAATGCATTAAGCCTCTCCCCGTTACCCAGACGCCATCTGCAGCCACTGAGAACAAGCTGTTTACTAGCCATATTACTCTTCCACAGGTATGAGCTTGTTGGAATAGATGCCCTAGAGGCAATCTAGTTTAGTATGAATTTGTATATGGATAGAAAATTCATTTATTATTTATTGGATATTTAATATAATGAAGTCCTTAGATTTACAATTGTGTTGTTTATCTTAAATATCCCTAGTCAAGTATAATGATTAAATGGGACAATCATCTATAGACTAGTATGGGGTTGGATTGATATGGAGATATCACGATCCAACACATAGGTGTGCATTACGGAATGTTGCACTGGATTGACCCATCTCCGAGAAGGCTACATACATGTTATGTTGAGTCACAAGTGCTTCTCGCGGTGCAAAGGTATTGTCATCCTTAGACTTGAAGTCACTAGATATTCTAGTTGTGGATCATTGTGATCTTGGTAGCGTTAAACGCTACACCGTAACTGGGTAGTTATAAAGGCGTGTACTGGATACAATGAGAAGCAAGCTTAGAGATCGTAGTGGATGTAGAAAGGATTTGCCCCTCCCACATAACGGGAGCAAATATCCTAGGCCACTCGAGGGATAGTGCTTATATAGGATATTGATGTTATTTGCACGAATAAGGCTATTCCCATGGATCGAGAAACTATGAATTGGATATACGAGTGTGACTTGTATGTCTCGTGTCCAATCCGGATATGGAGGCAAAGGGATGAGACAATTACTTGTACAAAGGTTGTCAAGATGACTATTCTATTAGTTGGCTAGAATGGATGTTTTGCTAGAAACCGCTCCATATTAGCAAATAGTTGCTACCAACTAGATAGAACCTATGGGGTCACACGCTATATAGAGTTGAACTAGATTTGGGAATTAATTAATTGGATTAATTAATTAGAAGGATCACTTTGCAAACCCTTGCAAACTTAGTAGGGACTAATTTGCAAGGAAGGGACTAAATTGAATTCTAGTTGGACTAGAATAAGTCCTTTAGGTAGTTAACAAGGAGTTGTTGGGCTATATAAAGGACCCTCCTTCCTTCCTTCCTCATAACTTATGCTCATTAGTGAACATAACAAGAGTGGGAGAGAACAAAAGGAGAGAGAGCAAGCAACAAGGAGGGCCGACGCCGCCCCTTGCCGCCGCCCTCGTCCCCGTCGGCCAAAAGAGGCCGAAAGCCTCTTTTTGTCTCGTTTTGCGCGATTCGTTCATCCTCTTCCTAATCCGGGCTAGCACCAAGGAGTTTGGAAGATCTAGGATCAACTCTAGGCGTGGATCAACTATAGAGAACGTGACATTATTCGCGTTTGAAGTCATCAAGGAGAACCCAAAGGTGTGTTTATGATTTCTTACCTTTACTATCGTTATGTCTCTAGACTTGTGATCCTTGGAGGGTTTTGCATGGTTTATGTTTGATTATGCTTCCGTTGTGCGATCCATGAATCAAAACCCTACAGTGGTATCAGAGCCACAGGTCATAGAGCATAAGCGTGGTTTATGTGTTACGTTTTGTTGTTTTACACCTTAATTTGATTGTTTATCGCGTAAAACAAGACAAATCAAGCATGGGATGCAATTTGTCAATAATTAATCATAACAAGATCCAATTTTTGCATTGGATGCATCAATTGGTGAGTTTGAGAAATTTTAGGATCTTAGATCTAGGGTTTGGGCATCCTTGGGGAAGAAGGAGTTCTCCCAAAACAAGGAAACAACCAAACTTGGGCACCAAGAACAACTCCCATAGATGGGTTCGGCCCCCCTAGGGACCGCCCCCTTGCTTGCCGCCCAAGCTTGGGAGCCCTAAGGGGCCGGGCGGCCCTAACCCGCGGGCCTAGCTTGCGGGTTTTGGGCCGGGCCGGTCCTAGGGCCTTATGGTTCACTTTAATGGGCCCGGGCAATTGGATTGTTGGGCCCATGGACCGTTTTAACCCTAGAAATCCTAAAAACAATTAAAATTGACCAAGCGCGTTAAAATTGGATTTTAACTGTTTACGTGCAAATCGCATGGTGATTGAATATGGCCTTAGGATGTGGTTTGATGTGGATGTTTAATTTTGTGGTTTGGTTTTACGGCCTGCGAGCTGATCAATTAATTGTAATAATTAATTAGGGTTTTATGGCCTGCGTGCCATTTTTTTCTCAACTTGTGAGATTTATTTTATTTAGTATAGATATTAGTTAGTGCTAGATAAAGTAGATTGTTAGCCAAGATTGGAGAAAAAGAAGCCCAAAGCCAAAGAAGCCACAAAAGATGGAACATGGAGCATGGATCATTCCACATGACTATGAAGGATGGACCAAGAGATCAAGACGCATGGAGATGTGTTTGCTTAGGGTTCATAGATAATTCCATTGGCTTGGAATTATCTTAGTCTAGAAAAGGCCATATCCATATCACGTTTAATTTCTGTTTTGTGGTTGTTTATTTATTGTCTTATTATTTGTATGGTTGGTGTATGGATGATGCATGCAATTAGGATAATAAGATAATTAGACAACCCGGATCTATTATTTGGAGTTGTGCTCAAACTCAAATAGATAGATTAGTTGATATTGATCAACAAAACAATTAAAAGAATTGAATTTAAAATCCCTCAAAATTTAAATATTGTGTTCTTGCCTTCTCGTTATTTAAACACTCATTATCATCATTATTTATCAAGCTCGTGCGTGCCAAAGCATGGCGACTTGGTTCATAATGATGGAATGCGATGGCACGTAACAATGTGCAATTGTTTAGATAAGAGGTTGAACACAACTAGGCTATTAATTTGATTAAGAAACCTAGAGGCAATCAATTGGGATTATCCATAAGGATGGATAAATAAGGAGTTATTTGCCCGATTGAACCAAGAGTTGCATATGGGATGCAATTGGAATTGTTCCTACCTAAAATAGTCAAATTATGGGTGACTTGCCAAAGCAAACTCATAAGGAGATGAAAGATGGATCTTGGCCCACTAGAAAATATAAGAATATTTTCCGCATTAATATCTTGAGGGTTATTAATCCGTAGAAAAATAGTGTGAGCTATATTTATTAAACTAGCCATTACTAAATATAGTCAAAAATTCACAAATACTAAAACTTGCGTATTTTCCTTTTTGTAGAATTCCAAATGGCAAACAACTCATCGAGTTCACAACATTCCCTACGAACTGTCCTTGAGAAGGACAAGCTCTCTGGAACCAACTTTCTTGATTGGTACAGAAACTTGAGAATTGTTCTCAAGCAAGAGAAGAAACTGTACGCAATAGAGGAGCATGTTCCAGAAGGTCCAGAGAACCAGACACCTGCTGCCTTAAAGGCGTATCAAAAGCGTGTTGATGACGCTAATGATGCGGCCTGCCTTATGCTTTGCACCATGACTTTTGAGCTTCAGAAGCAACACGAAAACATGAATGCAGTCGATATGATCGAACATCTAAAGAAGCTCTTCCAAGAGCAGGCGAGGGTAGAGAGGTATGAGGTCTCAAAGGCACTGTTCAAATGTCATCTGGCAGAAGGGAACCCGGTGGGACCCCATGTACTCCGGATGATCGGGTACTTGGAGAATCTCGCCCGGCTTGGGTTCCCGGTCGGCCAAGAATTGGCAACCGATCTCGTGTTGCAATCGTTGCCTGAGAGTTATGGACAGTTCATTATGAACTATAACATGAACGAGATCGTTAAACCACTGCCAGATTTGCTCAACATGTTGAGGACGGCTGAACAGAGCATCAACAAGGTTAAGGGCAAAGCCATAATGATGGTGCATAAAGGAAAGGGCAAAAGGTTTGCCTCTTCCTCCAAGGGCAAAGGCAAGTCAGTTGCCAAGTCCTAGGAACCAGCCCTTAAGCCTGTTGGTGGCATTGCCAAGGTAGTGACTAAGGGTGAGTGTCACTACTGCAGTCAGCCTGGACACTGGAGGAGGAACTGCCCAAAATATCTGGAGGACAAGAGGCTTGGAATAGTGATTCCACCACCACCAGGTATTTTTGTTGTAGATGTCAATTTAACTGTCTCTACATCATGGGTATTAGATACTGGATGTGGATCTCATATTTGTCGAAATATGCAGGATCTAAAGAGAAGTAAAAGATTGGCTAAAGGGGAGGTAGATCTGCGCGTTGGGAATGGAGCAAAGGTTGCTGCGTTTGCCATAGGCGTGTGCGAGCTATCTCTGCCTTCAGGATTAGTTTTAGAATTAAATAATTGCTATTTTGTGCCTGCTATGAGCAGAAACATTATTTCTATTTCTTGTTTGGACAAGGATGGGTTTATTATTTCAATAAAGAACAATTGTTGTTCCTTTTATTTGAATAATATTCACTATTTTAGTGCGCAATTATTTAATGGACTTTATGTCCTTGATCTAAGCAATCCTGTCTACAACATTAACACCAAGCGGATTAAAATAAATGATTTAAATCCTGCTTATTTATGGCATTGTCGTTTAGGCCACATAAATGAGAAACGTGTATCTAGACTCCATAAGGATGGATTACTAGACTCATTTGATTTTGAATCATATGAGACATGTGAGGCTTGTTTATTGGGAAAAATGACAAAGTCCCCTTTCAATAAGAAAGGTGAGAGGACTAGTGAGCAATTGGCGCTCATACATACCGATGTGTGTGGGCCATTTGCCACGCCTGCCAGGGGTGGTTATGTCTACTTCATTACATTTACTGATGATTACAGTAGATATGGATTTGTGTACCTTATGAGGGCAAAATCCGAATCCTTTGAAGTGTTCAAAGAATTCAAGAATGAAGTAGAGAAGCAACTTGGCAAAAGTATCAAGGCTTTACGATCGGATCGCGGAGGAGAATACTTGAGCCAAGAGTTTGACGACTATCTTAGAGAGTGTGGGATCGTGTCCCAACTCATTCCACCCGGAACACCACAATGGAATGGCGTGTCCGAGAGGAGGAATCGAACCCTATTGGATATGGTTCGGTCTATGATGTGTCAAACCGATCTTCCATTATCATTTTGGGGCTACGCTCTATTAAGTGCAGCTTTCACCATTAACCGTGTTCCATCTAAATCAGTCATGAAGACACCATATGAGATGTGGAGTGGGAGGCGTCCCACACTGTCGTTCATGAGGATTTGGGGCTGCGATGTCTATGTAAAACGTTTACAGTCAGACAAGCTAGGGCCTAAATCGGATAAGTGTAAGTTTGTGGGGTACCCTAAGGAAACTAAGGGATACTACTTCTACAATCCAACCGAGAACAAAGTGTTTGTTGCTCGGACCGACGTGTTTCTAGAAAGAGAATTTGTCTCTAAAGAAGCAAGTGGGAGGAATGTAGAACTTGAAGAAATTCAAGAACCACAAATCACTGAACCGATTATGGAACATGAACAGGAAACACAAGCAGTGTGGATCCACCTGTTCAGGTAACACAAGAGCTTCGTAGATCTAGTAGAGTGCGCCAGGAACCCGAGAGGTATGGACTTCTCATAACTGATTCCGGTGACACGATGCTCATAGATGATGAGCCTACTACCTATGAGGAGGCCATGAGTGGCCCAGACTCTCAGAAGTGGCTGGAAGCCATGAGATCCGAGATGGAATCCATGTATACCAACAAAGTATGGACTTTGGTGGAACCACCCGATGGGGCGCGGCCCATAGGGTGCAAGTGGGTCTTCAAGAAGAAGATCGACATGGATGGTAATGTGATTACCTATAAGGTCCGATTGGTGGCTAAAGGATTCAGACAGATTCATGGTATTGACTATGACGAAACCTTTTCACCAGTCGCAATGACCAAATCCATCCGAATCCTACTTGCAATTGCAGCATACCACGACTATGAGATTTGGCAGATGGATGTAAAAACAGCATTCCTTTATGGGAATCTCCTCGAGGACGTGTATATGATACAGCCAGAGGGTTTTGAGGATCCAAAGCAAGCCAACAAAGTCTGTAAGCTGCAACGATCCATTTATGGATTGAAGCAAGCTTCTAGGAGTTGGAATCGACGTTTTGATGAAGTGGTCAAAGAGTTTGGCTTCATCAGAAACGAAGATGAGTCTTGTGTCTACAAGAAGGTTAGTGGGAGCTCTGTAGCTTTTCTGGTCTTGTATGTGGATGACATACTACTCATTGGAAACGACATTCCCATGTTGCAATCTGTGAAAGATTGGCTAGGAAAGTGTTTCTCAATGAAGGACTTAGGGGAAGCAGCCTATATACTCGGTATAAATATCTATAGAGATAGATCTAAGAGGTTGCTAGGCCTAAGTCAAAGTACATATATTGACAAGGTGTTGAAACGGTTCAACATGCAAGATTCCAAGAAGGGATTCTTGCCCATGTCACATGGAATCACTCTTTCGAAGAGTGGTTGTCCTTCCAATGAGATTGAGAAGGAACGCATGAGTAGGATTCCCTATGCCTCGGCCATAGGATCTATCATGTACGCCATGTTATGTACTAGACCAGATGTGTCATATGCCTTGAGTATGACAAGCAGATACCAATCCAATCCGGGTGAGAGTCACTGGATTGCAGTCAAGAATATCCTAAAATACTTGAGAAGAACTAAGGATGCTTTCTTGATATTTGGCGGTGAGGAATAGTTGCGTGTAAGGGTTTACACTGATGCAAGCTTCCAAACCGACAGAGATGACTTTAGATCACAATTGGGATATGTGTTTTGCCTGAATGGAGCAGCGGTGAGCTGGAAGAGTTCCAAGCAAGAGACGGTAGCTGATTCTACAACAGAGACTGAGTACATTGCTGCAAATGGCGCAGCAAAGGAGGCTGTTTGGATCAGAAAGTTTGTTTCTGAACTTGGTGTGGTCCCTAGCATTGCGGATCCAGTGGAGTTGTTCTGTGACAACACTGGGGCGATAGCGCAATCAAAGGAACCCAGATCGCACCAGAAGTCCAAGCACGTGCTCAGGAAGTTTCATCTGATTCGAGATATTATCGATAGAGGAGACGTTCGGATATGCAAGATTCCTACAGATGATAATCTGTCAGACCCGCTTACGAAGCCTCTCACGCAGTGGAAGCATGAAGGGAACACCAGGAGTATGGGCATACGAAATGCGCCAGATTGGCTCTAGTGCAAGTGGGAGACTGTTGGAATAGATGCCCTAGAGGCAATCTAGTTTAGTATGAATTTGTATATGGCTAGAAAATTCATTTATTATTTATTGGATATTTAATATAATGAAGTCCTTAGATTTACAATTGTGTTGTTTATCTTAAATATCCCTAGTCAAGTATAATGATTAAATGGGACAATCATCTATAGACTAGTATGGGGTTGGATTGATATGGAGATATCACGATCCAACACATAGGTGTGCATTACGGAATGTTGCACTGGATTGACCCATCTCCGAGAAGGCTACATACATGTTATGTTGAGTCACAAGTGCTTCTCGCGGTGCAAAGGTATTGTCATCCTTAGACTTGAAGTCACTAGATATTCTAGTTGTGGATCATTGTGATCTTGGTAGCGTTAAACGCTACACCGTAACTGGGTAGTTATAAAGGCGTGTACTGGATACAATGAGAAGCAAGCTTAGAGATCGTAGTGGACGTAGAAAGGATTTGCCCCTCCCACATAACGGGAGCAAATATCCTAGGCCACTCGAGGGATAGTGCTTATAGAATGTCTGGCCAGACTCAAATAAATCAATATAGGATATTGATGTTATTTGCACGAATAAGGCTATTCCCATGGATCGAGAAACTATGGATTGGATATACGAGTGTGACTTGTATGTCTCGTGTCCAATCCGGATATGGAGGCAAAGGTATGAGACAATTACTTGTACAAAGGTTGTCAAGATGACTATTCTATTAGTTGGCTAGAATGGATGTTTTGCTAGAAACCGCTCCATATTAGCAAATAGTTGCTACCAACTAGATAGAACCTATTGGGTCACACGCTATATAGAGTTGAACTAGATTTGGGAATTAATTAATTGGATTAATTAATTAGAAGGATCACTTTGCAAACCCTTGCAAACTTAGTAGGGACTAATTTGCAAGGAAGGGACTAAATTGAATTCTAGTTGGACTAGAATAAGTCCTTTAGGTAGTTAACAAGGAGTTGTTGGGCTATATAAAGGACCCTCCTTCCTTCCTTCCTCATAACTTATGCTCATTAGTGAACATAACAAGAGTGGGAGAGAACAAAAGGAGAGAGAGTAAGCAACAAGGAGGGCCGACGCCGCCCCTTGCCGCCGCCCTCGTCCCCGTCGGCCAAAAGAGGCCGAAAGCCTCTTTTTGTCTCGTTTTGCGTGATTCGTTCATCCTCTTCCTAATCCGGGCTAGCACCAAGGAGTTTGGAAGATCTAGGATCAACTCTAGGCGTGGATCAACTATAGGGAACGTGACATTATTAGCGTTTGAAGTCATCAAGGAGAACCCAAAGGTGTGTTTATGATTTATTACCTTTACTATCGTTATGTCTCTAGACTTGTGATCCTTGGAGGGTTTTGCATGGTTTATGTTTGATTATGCTTCCGTTGTGCGATCCATGAATCAAAACCCTACAGAGCTGTCCTGTCTCACCGTGGCATTTATCAATCCAGTATCATTGTAATATTGTGCCTTAACACTCTTGCTAACAAGCTGGACGGATTCATCAGGAGCCTCCAGAATTGTTTCCCTAACATAGCAAGATTGAACAGCTGCAAGTGACGAAAGTTAAGTCCTCCATCTTCCTTTGATTTCTTCAACTTCTTCCAGGAGATCCAACTGATTCGTCTCTGTTTCTCGTTAGAACCCCACCAAAACTGAGACATTGACGACTCAATCTTATCACAAAGGGAGGGAGGCAACCTAAAACAGCTCATTGAGTAGGTGGGGATTGCTTCGACTACGGACTTCAGCAGCACTTCCTTCCCCGCTTGAGACAGGTACTTTTCATTCCAATTTGTGAGTTTATTGTTGATCCTTTCTGGAATATTTTGGAAACTAACCATCTTTTTCCTCCCTATCTCAGTAGGAAGCCCAAGATAGCGTTCATGGAGTTTGTCTTTTCTGACTCCACAAAGAGCACTGAGTTGTGAGCTAACATCATCCGGGACATTCGTAGAGAACACGGCAGACGACTTCTCCAAGTTTATTTTTTGCCCAGTAGTTTTCTCATAATTTTGTAATAATTTAGTTAGGGTTTCCACTTCTTCTCTTGTAGCCTTTGTAAAGATAAGGCTGTCGTCGGCAAAAAAGAGGTGTGAAACTCTAGGACCACCTCGCGACGCAGCCACCCCTGTAATAGTTCCCATAGCCATAGCCTTCGAGAGAGCCCGTGAGAGAAACTCACCACAAAATAAGAACAAATATGGCGAGATTGGGCAACCCTGACGAAGCCCCCGTGTGGGCACAACGTGACCAACTACATGCCCTTTAAGAACAAATGAAAATGTAGTGTAGTAATACAATCTTCCACAAGATTAATCCATCTCGGACCAAAACCCATTTTCTTTAAAATCTGTAAAAGAAAAGGCCACTCCACACGGTCATAAGCTTTGCTTATGTCCATTTTTAAAGCAAGGAAACCCTCTTTGCCTTTGACTCCATGCCTCATGGTGTGGAGAAGTTCAAAGACTGTAATGGTATGGAGAACCATCTTCAATCTATTTTCCATTGTTTCAGACACAAGTTTATAAATAACAGTACATAAACTTATCGGTCTAAAATCAGCGGTTTTACGCACCTGTTTGATTTTTGGGATGAGGGCCAGAAGTGTGTGGTTGAAAACTGCTACACTTTCATCCCCATTTAAGATCCGGACTACACAGTTACCCACATCGTCCTGAAGTATATCCCAGTATTTTTGGAAAAACATTGCTGGGAAGCCATCTACTCCAGGGGCCTTTAACGGCCCCATCTGCCTCAGGCTCTCGGTAACTTCGGCTAAGGAGTATGGTCGTTCCAGAAACTCACGGTCCTCCAGGCTGATACCATGCTCTATTACCGTCAACATATCTTCAACATCCCCCATAAAGGGATTAGAGGATTTGAAGATCTCTTCAAAATACTCCGTCAGAATACGGATAATATCTTCATCTTCCGTTTTCCAGACCCCTTCTTTAGTTTCCAGACCTTTTATCGAATTTTTTGCTTTACGAGCAGAGGCCTTCTTGTGAAAGTAGGCCGTATTCTTGTCACCACTTTGAAGCCACTGGACTCTGGACCTTTGTTGCCATAGCTTTTCTTCTTTCAACAGTAGATCCGTTAACTCCCGTCTTGCTTTCCTACGTTGAAAAGCAATATTGGCCGATTGTTGGAGTCTTTCCAGCCTTGCAATCTTCCTCTTTAAAACCTGAATTTGTTTCTTAACACTTCCAAAACAAGATTTAGACCAGGTTTTAAGAGATTCTGCACACCTGTCGAGATTATCTTTCACATGATGTGAAGATTGCCAAGATGCCTGAATAGTATTATCACACTCCCCATTTTGAGTCCAAGCCGCTTCAAAGTGAAAACGTCTTGAACCCATCTGTCCGTTAGAGGCAATCGGAGACCCAAACTGAAGCTCTATCGGACAGTGATCCGAAGTGGAAGCAACCAGGTGGTTCACCCTAGCATTTCCAAAGATCATCCGCCAATTAAGATTAGCCACTGCGCGATCTAATCTTTCTTTGATATTGGCTTCATCTTCTCGGTTATTATTCCACGTGAACGGGTTCCCATGGAAACCTAAGTCCTTAAGATCGCAATCTCTAAGAACTTGTTTGAAGGGAGCGGACTGGGCATCCGTGACACCCCTACCCCCTCCTTTTCATCTTGACAAACCACTTCGTTAAAGTCTCCCATAACACACCATGGAGCATCTCCATATGGTTTCAAACGGTTCAGGAGAGTCCACGAGTGAGGACGCTCTTCTCTCTCTGGAAGACCATAAAATCCAGTGAAGAACCAAGAATCAATATCACCTTCAGCCTTTACCAAAGCGTGAATGTGCCTCGAAGATCTAGAAATAGGTAGGACTTCCATGGTATCATCCCAAAGCAAGGCAAGACCACCACTTCTTCCATTACTATCCACGTAGATCCCTTTTGCATATTGAACTTTTAATCGGATAGAATCCATCTCATGAGCTTGTAACCTAGTTTCCATGAGAAAAACTAGATTATGACGTCTTTCCTTTACGGTGTCGCAAAGGGATAGAACGTTGCAGGGGTTTCCAAGCCCCCGCACGTTCCAGCTTAGGGCACTCATTGTTCTAGGCAGAGATGCTTAGCAAGCTCTGCCTCTGGTTTATTTAAGAGAGAGGAAACTTCACACTCCGTCGTTTCTTCAGTAGTCTTGTTCCCATCATCACCCCTCTTCATCACATTCTCATCCAACACAATTACAGCTTTATTTCCCGGTTCTAGGTTGCACGAGCGTTTCCCTCCTCCAAGCAGCAGACCCTCATCCAGAGACGAGAGATTTAATTGGCCTAAAGGTTTTCTTTTGGCCGAAACTCCCTCTTCATTTGAAACTCTCTCCTTATTTCTGGCCTTATCTTTTAAGTTTAGTCTCTTCCTTTTCTGGATCACCTTTGCACTGAAGGAGACGCTTTTTGGAAGAGCTGATTTCTCTAACTGTCCCATATCAAAATTGGGTTTTGCCCCCACCGGCGGGATAAACTCAATATTGGGAAAATATTTGATTGGCCATTTGTTTTTCGAAATATCAATTCCATCAACGTCGGGATTGGATTGAGATTTCGAATGGCCTTTGGAAGTTTGAGATAAATCCGTAATCTTCGATTTGCCCTTATCCTGCTGCTTCCCAGCATCTTTGACTTTTCCAGATTTACCATATTGCCCTTCCTTTGAAGCTCGAGTTCCGAAATTACCCTTTCCATCATAGTTCGAAGGTTTCCGCCTCTTCGATGGTTTCCCCATCAGCCATACTCCGAACTCTGAATTTTTATCCGATTGGATCATGGCTTCTCGTTTTTCACAACGATTTGCTCGATGATCCAGTCGGCCACACCATTCGCACACATGAGGGATACGTTCATATGACAGATTAACCCAAACTTGTTCTCCCCCAGCCACTTCTACAAGAGTTCTTCGGCGAAGAGCTTTGTAAGTTTTGATTCTAGTTCGGGCTCTGATACATCTGTCCTTTTCGTCTCCCTCAATGTGGATAGAGACCCTTCCAACATCCCCAATCGAGGCTGCAATCAAGGATCCTACATCTTCATGTATCAAATGAAGAGGCAGTCCCTTTATTTGAATCCAGACCCATAGATCGTTGAACTGCAAAGAGTCTTTGCCTCCAAGAACGTCCCATTCCTTAAGGAGTAGGAGTTGATCATCGAAACTCCATGGTCCTCTGAATAGGGCCTTGTCCATTGATGCCTTGTTACCGAATCTGAAGATAAACTTGTTACTCCCCTCTTCCATTATCTTCAAATCTTCATCTGGACACCAAAGTCTCCTAAAGAGTTCTTTCATACTTTGAGTGTCAATCTTGGCATCACCTATGAACTTCCCAACCAAGCAGAGTTTCCAGTCCTCTCGGACCTTATTGCAAACCTCCTCCCCAATAATCACTGCTTTCTTTTCATCGTCAGAAAGAGTGATTTGATCCACCCAGCTTTCGTCATCCCAATCCATTGATCAAACTTCGAAGACCTCCGACTTCTTTCTAGAGAGAGTTTCTAGAGAGAAAAACGGAAACTAATTTACTGTTATTTTGTTGTTGCTATAGTACTAATTGGTATTTTAATTATTGTTTCAATTGTTTTCTAATGTGTACCTTATTTTTGAGAAATGTGTACCAAATTTTTCTGTCAACATAATTCAAATTTTATTTTATTTTCATTATTAATCAAATATTTAAATGGGTAACACTATGTTTAATTGAATGATATAAGTTATTTTGTTGGAAGCTATGATTTTGTGAAGATGAATGGAAAAATAAGTGAATCTCGAAGATGACGTGAAGGATTATGTGAAGTTGAAGGGTAGGGGCTGAGCTTCGGTTGAAGATAATTTGAGAGAGAATTGATATCGCTAGGTTTGTGTCACGTAAGAGGTGTTCATATTGTGATTCTCGTAGAATAAAAGAAAATGCGTAAAGAAATATAAATTTAGCCGACCAAACTCCACCTATAGCACCTAATTCTAACACCTCAGAGAGTATACATGCTATGTTTAACTTCCACTTTGTTCTTGGGATTTTCTAATTCCATAAAGCCAAACTCCCACTAGCATCACTCCATCAGCATTTCATTTTGGACTAATAGTACAAAGTACACATCACCATTATAATTGGGGAAAAACTTTCGAATCCTCTCACACTACACCACACACTAAACACTACACCACATTTTAGTAAAGACCGTGACCACAATTATAAAGAGGTGCGATCAAAGATTCTAAAGATTCTAAAGGTTGATTTTATTGTTGGTTTCATGCTATCTTTCCATCATTTGTTAAAGGAAACCTGTATAAATTACTATAGTTAGAATTTATTTTGTTAATGAGTATTGTCTGAATAATATTTTAGCATGTAGAAATATATTTTGTTATGCAAGATAAATAGTTTTATTTTAACTACATATTTAAAAATTCAAATGCTTCAAAAATATGCCTTATCTTTGATACAGGCTTATTGTCTTCCAATTTTTTTGTTTTGAGGAACGATTGTCTTTCAATAATGAGAATAGAGAGAAACTCTTTGATGGGGGTGAACGAATGATGATTCTGGAGAGTTTGAAGCACGTGGAGGAATGCATCCACTTTCTCGATAACCAGATATACGTTTATTTTTGCTTTGTCTCGTGGAGTGCCAACTATAATACTGAGAAATTTGCAAAATGAGTTTAGACCCCAGCTGTAGCTTCTAATGGATTGTGGATCGAGAATCCTCTCTTATGTACTTCTAACTAAATTATGCAATACTATTTAGGCCTTGAGACCCGATAATACTATTAAGCTTTTCCCACACAAAAAGATATATATTTTAATTTATAGCTATTTTATTATTAGAGGCTTAGAGCGTTGAACTGGATGAAACCGTTCAAGTTTGCTCAGTAATTCTTTATACATTAATAGAACTGTACACTCTTAAATTAGTTCATTTGAAAGTCAAAATTATTCAATACAATCTTACATACTATCAAACAATAAATTCGTCTGAATACAATTCGCTGATAACAAGTCCAAAAATCAAAGTTGACTAGTAGTTCTGACTTTTGGCCGCTATAAAACACTCTACTTGTTACCGCACACAAACGAACAAAACCGCAACGTCAACATATTAGTTTACCTGAATCCTTGAATAACTTGAATAACACATGTGGCATGACTGCGTTGTGAGGTGCATGACGGAGTTAATAATACTCACTCTCATCCCCCCACGAACGGCACGTCCAGTCATTTGCATTTAACGCCGTCAAGTTACGGCGAGTGCGTTTCAAGTTAACCGTCCCATCTCTCAATTTGGTGTTTAGTCTCTGCTGGTTCTTCAGTTCACCAGTTCGCTCTCTGAAGAAAAATCTCTCAATCTTCTTGCATTTTGATGCTCGGATTCGATCAATTCCAATCCCAATTCCAATACCCAGATTCAATTTCGCTTGATTCCTCCGATTTCGACCCCTCTCTGTGTTTGTCAGCGAATGACTTCTGAATTTCGCTTCGTCTAGGGCTTATTCACTTGCTCACTCTTCAATGGCGATTCGCGGCGTGGATTTCAAGTGGTGGGTTTCACTCGTCCTTCTAACTGATTACTGAAATTACAATTCTTTTGGGTTCTTTTTCTTTGGACTGTGTTGGGTTTTTTTTCTTTTTCTTCTGCCATTCTTGATGGGTTTGATGGGTTTGATTCTTTGCAGGTACGATGGTTTTTTCTTGTCAATGCTCGCCACTAGCATGTATCCTTTGATTCTTCATTTCAAGAATACTACTACAAGCATTATTTCTTGGGCAATTTTTAGGTTTGAAGTATACTTATTTATTGTTCTTCCACTGAAAAAGGGCATATACATTGTTGCATTTGATCTGAGTTGGGTGCCTTAACTATGTTCTCTTTTAGAATAATCGTTGCTATCAACTGGAACAGATATCATCTTTGTTTATATCCTCTGCACATATGGATTGTGGTGAGTGATTTATGTACTTTATGCTAAATATTGGCTATGCAGCTTGGAATCATGGATTTCACTAGGAAAAGAAGAAAATAGGGGAATTTTAAAAAAGTGATGTATTTGATTGATTGTGTACAAAATTCTTCAATTTCCTTAAAGTTCAAAAATAGTCAAAAGAAATCATGGATCATGGATTGTGCTAAAATAGATTGTGCTAAAATAAAACAATTGCTCCTAAAGAATTTCCTGGATCATGGATTTTGCTGACAAACAGAAACCAAATCCTATTTTTCCAAGAATTCTTTGATCATGGATTTTTCTGACAAGCAAAAAATAAAATCTTGGCAACCTTCTTTTTCACTTAATTGAACTTATAGAAGACGAGGAATTTAGTGTACAATCAATAAAATAAATGATTGGTTTAGCTCATTTTATTTTTGTTTTCATAGCAGCATTCATGTTACCGGCAACTTTTTGGGTAATTTCTTCTGGAGTTTATGGTCTGTTTACAATAATTGTTTTGCAGGTTGACTATACTACTGTCTTTATTTTCCGGCTCCTGATGTTTGTAGATAATGGGCTTGCTGCTGGAATGGGACTGTAAGGCCCCCAACCTTGAACTTAAAGTTACTCTTAGTTTATGATAAAGTACCCCTTGTAAAGTTTTTGGTGATGTGTGAGTCACAACTTATAATGGAATGGGCATGGATCTGAATGATGATGAGGATCCTCAGTGATTCAATACTTGTCATATGGCATCATTGAATAAATTTACGATTGGCCATCTTTCTGTTAATTAGAACTATGCAATGGCGGTAGTTGTTTCATTTGAATTCTTACTTCAAAGTGGACCTGCAGAACTATGCAATACCGCTTGTCTAATTCCCCCGCAGTTCTAATATATGTTGTTTCAACTAGAATATTTCTGTAGCGAAGGCTTTTATCTCAAACACTTGGACAATCATTTCTTATGTTTCAAATTGTCTCAATTTTAGGGATTTTGGGTGGCAGCAGAGGAAGGCCCGTTTTTACGGAAGGGTGGCAGTTCTTTCCATTCTTGCTCTGCTGCTTTATCCATTTTTGTGGGCTTGGACTATCATCGGCACCTTGTGGTTTTCTGCCTCTAGAGATTGTGTAAGTTCTGCAATCCTTGTCGTCCTATTTTTCAGCTATGTATTTCTTTTTAGATGTTAATAACTTAAATCTTGCAGTTGCCCGAAGAAGGTCAGAAAGTGGGGTTTCTTATTTGGCTGCTTTTTAGCTACTGCGGACTCCTGTGCATTGCTTGCATATCCATGGGGAAGGTTAGTAAATGATTTCTACTAACAGTTCTTGAATATGTGCACCCTTAGTAACTGATTCTTGTGAAAATTAACAATATCAACTTATTGCTGTTCTATTCTTCTATATGATTCAAATCACACTTGTCTTCAAATTTGGCCTTGTTCTTTGCAGTGGTTGGCACGACGACAGGCACACTTACTAAGGGTTCAGCAGGGAATAATTCCTTTTTCTGAATACGGCGTAAGTCCTAGCAGTATTATTTTTTTGGAAGTTTTACTTCAGTATGTATTATGTGGGTATTGAAGGCGTGATAGCCTTCAGAAGATATTTAATGTATAAGTCTTGGATATCACTGAGTTCATATTATTGCCCAGCACACTCAAAATGTGCAAAGGCAATTCACAATGTGTTGCACCTTGGAGATTGCTTTTGTACACTGGTACTATGCTGTCAAGAAAGGTACCTTGGTACATTATTGACCAGAGGAATATTCATCTTTGTCATGTGAAATCGTGAAACCTTAGTTTTCAATGAACTTGTGCTAGAATAGTAAGTCCGGAGATATGTCACAAAGTGTATGTTGTTTTACCTTCCGCACATGTTACTATAAATTTACTATGGTTGTCATGATGTTGTAAACGTTTTAGTTCTTTTGTGATTATATAGAAAAAACACTTCAAGTCTTTTATTTTGACATGAAACAGATGTATGAAAGGCTCGTTTTGATTTTTCGTCTTTTAGTTTACAAAGATAGAATTCATCTTCCTTCCCTTGTCCACATCCTTCTCACTGGAAATGTTGGACAAATGCTTTCATTTACTTTCAAATGAATGAATATAATACAATAGTTGGTGTTTGCCTACCAAAACATGTTGCCTAATGCGAGTATTTGATGATATTGCGGACAAAGCCGGCTGAAACAGCTTAGGTTTGTGGTTCAGAATATTGGTTTTCAAGATATACCGACAAAGTTTGTACTATGCTAAATATACCGAGCACGAAATGTTAGTTAATCAAATATGACCTGAACTTTCTCTGATCTCTTTCCCTATCTTGAATCATCCTCCAATCTCATCCAGGTTCTTGTTAGAAAGAAATTTAGGCGAAGGCTTCTGGAAAGATCGGCATCATTAAATCAGATACTAGTTGAACTGAGGTGGTTTGAGTGGAATATTAAACCATAGGCGTGCAAATTGACTGCGACGTGAAACACAAGTTGGTCATTTGGATCCATCACTATATTTGTAATTATCGTGAGTAGGAATCTGAAATATTTCAATTATTCATCTAAAGATTCCCCGACTAGATGACATAAGGCAAATCAGTAGATGATTACGTGGACTCGGCTTCAGTTTAGGTCGAACATGTTGATTAGCAATGCGGAGCAACATCTTTGTTGGTAATCTACGAGTATGAATTGTTTAATCGTAATTTGAATATATAGGATTTCATGATAAAGCATACCCTATACTGCATGCGTGAGAAGTCGGCTAAGAGCAGAGGGGCGTTCACTGATATAGCAACCGAACAACTCTAAATTACTGTAATCATATGGTAACAATATATATAACGTGATATCACAGAACTCTTTTAATATAGGAGCATTTTGAATTAATGTAAGATTCTCTTGAGGTGGTCGGAATTTGACAGAGTTCAGAAGGACACCGCGTTCCTCATGTTGGTGACTTATGGACTCCCTGATACGAGTACGTATCCTGACACGGACACGGGCCCGAGACGTGGAACACGCGAACGAGTCGCACCGGGCTATCTCAAGGACTACGTCACGAAGTAGTCACTTATTTATTTAATTAGTTTAGCTCGAGGACTCCCCTATAATAAAATCAGGAGTGAACCTCCGCTTCATCCCATAGTTATAGCATCTATGATTTTTTTCTTTTTATGTGCTGCAGTTTCTCTTTCAGAATATTTGGAGGATATACTCTATAAACAAAATGTGAAGCCAATGAAGTGTTTACTCACTTCACCAATAAATTTGGTGTGGTTGGAGCCCGGGCCTTGGGTCCTAATTAAGCATGGATTTAATTAAGAATATAGGAAGAGTAAAAGAAAATGTACAAAACCATCTTAACCTGGACACGTAAAGTAACTAGGTATCAACTCCGACAAACTTAACTCATTATCTACTAAAACGAGAGTTAGACACGTACTCCTCGAAACTATCAGCTAAAGAATTTGAACCCCACACAGGCAAAAGAAGTCTCCTCTAAACAATAGATTTGTGCATTTCTCTTTTTAAATGATCCACTTAGGCTCCGCTTTCTTTTAACATATTTTAGGCGACTTTTTATCTTTCTTTAAGTAGTAAAATAGGTACTTCCCTACTTATTTTTTTGTAAACCTTTTCAAGATAACCTTTTTGTCTTTTTATAAGACCTAATAAAGTTGTTCTTACTTCATCTTTTCTTACTTTTTAATTCGAAATACTACTTTTTAGGAGATAAAGTAGGAGTAAAGTGAGCACCCTTTTTTTCCTCAAAAAAAAAAAAGTGAGCACCCTTTTCTACTAAAAAGATAACTATAACTTTTTAGAAAATTTAACACGTTTAAAGTAAGCGACCCTTTTGTCTTTTTAAAAAAAAAGATATGCGTTACAGTTGGAATGTATATCCCAACCCTGAAACATGCAGTGCCTGTAGTACACATTACATATCCGTAAAGTGACATCACTTACCGAAAGACGTTTTACCTTGATGAAAAAATCTACCATGATTTCTGTCATTACCCGCAGTTTGTAAGTTGATTTTCGCAAAGAAAATCTCAGACTAAAATATCAAAAGAGGCGTACTATCTATGATGATATATTTCCGATTTCGGTCTCACATTTGCTACATGCCAAATAGAACATTAACAAGCTTGTGTAACTTACCAAAACTAAACAACTTATATAGTTCTAATTCTCTTAGTATTTTAATGTAGAGTAGTGCTTAGATATTGTGAAAGTAAAAGATTATAGGCCTCATCAGAGAGCCCATTGGGCTGCAGTGCCCAATGGGCGTCAAATAAACCGAGTTTGAAGAAATTACTCAAAAGAGCCAGAACTTCAGAAGGGACAAAAGTCCCCAAATGTCTTTTCTTGTCAGTTCTTCTCTGGTTTGTTCTAGGTGGAGCTACCAAATCTCATATTTTAATGTCGGACGTTTGGTGGTTTTGATGGGCTACAAAGTGGAGAGTGGAGACATCCCTTCTCCCAGAAAGTCTCAAAGTAGCTATAAATCTAAACAGTACCCAGCTTCATCTGCAGATATATCATATGATACAATGATATTTGTAGTGGCAAGGTTGATATGCCTCTATTTACTATACATTTGTATTCTTTCTATTTTTGGTGCACCGTACCCTAATAGACATATTGGAAACCAATAGTGACGTTTATGTTCCCAGGCGGTGACCTCTCCATGGAGGTGATGTCAGAAGAAAATTTCCTCACCGATATCCTCCACCGATCCTCTAAAGACAGGATCTGATAGTCTAATTTTCCCAGGCGCTACTTTTGGCTGCTTATATTTGCCAAGGAAACTGATGGTCTATAGAGTCTTTCCCAACCACCAATCTTGCGAAAACCCCTCCCGTGTCCTGTCGTCGACCATAAACGTGATCTAACTTTCCAGCCCCTGTATCCTTTCCAGATCTCTCTCCAAAGACTTTCAAGCACACATCATATAGAACGCACTACAACACCAATGCCACAACCCCTCCAAACCTAGCTGTTAACACCTCCCACCATCACTACCTTCAAGAGAAAACAGAACAGGTTCCCCTGCATTAAACCAGAAGTTTGACAAAACCAGAACTTATTAGCAAGAACAAAAATGTCACTAGTCGAGATGTAACTCCATATTACATCACCAATTTTCTTGAAACCCCTCCAATCTAAAAGGTAAAGCAGAAAATTAACACCACCTACTCCGATTAGCAATGGGACCCTACTTGGAAAGATGATCTCCCGTGAATATTACCTGAAGAAAGACATCTATTTTGGATATTCATTTTATCTGCCTCCCCCGTTGTGAAATTCGCGATTTCAATTCTCATGAAACACTTGAAATAATTAAGGACATGGATTACATACTCATCAGTTACAGTTAGTAACCTATTACCTAGTCCCGTTTAGGATACATGGGAAATATCTTTCCCCTTACTCTTGTGAAATCTATTGTAATTAATTTTAACTATCTGATATAGTAATAAGAGTGTGGTAGCTTTAGTACCCCTTTTCCTGTAAAGTTTGCTAATGGCACCAAACCTATGAATGTGATAGAGGAATATTATCTCTTAAAACATCTGTAGTAGAAAACCGTTACTTTGCATGGTTGTTCTTTTGCCAACAGATGGTTGATGAATGATTCTGCGTGATTATGGTGGTGTAGGCGTGGCTTGGCGTGTGCCGACGATATAAAATGCCTTTGCTTATTTCCTGGCATGTATATATTTTTTATTAGTGTAGGAATGGTTTTGGTTCTCTGGAATTTCTTCAACACTGAACATGTCTTCCTGGAGTTTGGTGTGAGTATCAAGTCCTTAGGAAAATAGGTAAACATGTCAGGAACACAATGAGAACATTTAAAATTTTGATGAAAGAAAATAGAACTTTGTGGAATCTTACGGGAGCCGGAAAGAACACTCGGAAATACCCCCTGTAAGCTTTCTTTCTTAAATGTCTTCCATATATAGTACATTTGGAAGAAAAATGAGTTTCCCTTAAGTATACCTCTGTCTTCCAATATCCCCACCCCTCAAGGTTTGTTTATATATTTGTTAAGTATTTTTCCAGCTACCTTCTTGACTACTTTGCTCCATGCGATTGCTATGTATATGGATTATGTTAGCTCTTGTTTTAGCTGTCTGTTCAGATGCTTTGTCTCTCGAGCTGGTTGAACAATCCTATTAGTTCCATGTGGGGGATCTGGTGCAGCAAATTTATCTTAGTTGGAGCTTTTTAGTGATTGTGCAAGGTTTTTGAGAGCATTTCCACTTTGTAGGTGTTGCTTGACATGATTCGCGTACCAGATTGGGCGTTTGAAGCTGCTGGCCAAGAGATGAGAGGCATGGGTCAAGAGGCCGCTGCATACCAACCTGGATTATATTTGACTCCAGCTCAGGTATCTAAGTTATTAGTTATTAGTACTGAAGTTGAAGCCATTTACTCCTTTGATTAAATAGTTTGTGTTGGCTGATGCCAGTTTAACTGGTAAGGGGTTGGAATAGTTTTTGTGTTACATCACACGCTGTGACACTATTTGTGTACATGATTATCTATTCACTTTGTCCCATCTGTGTGTCTATGTTCCTTTCCTGGAAGTTTTTAGTTACGTCTAATCTAATGTTAGTATCTTTTCATCATTAGTTTTGTTGTCACCAACCTTTTGAAATTCAGCTTTCAATAGAATTGATGCTTCGTGCAGATAATTCTATTAATTTTCCAAGTCAACCATTTTTGTAATATTACTCTTTACATAGTAACCTGATATTTGAAGTGGCACGAGGAGAGTAGATAGGTGGGTTTTGCACGTGATTAGGCAGCGATCATACATGAATATTTTAGTGGGTACATGTCTGAGCATATATACTTTATCTTGTGTCATTTGTGGTGTTTAAGTTACCATATATCTATTTGCTATCCTGATTAAAAGACTCCATCTGATGTAAGTTCCGATGGATGTTCTGAATTGTGGTAATGGTGCTGCAGAGGGAAGCGGTGGAGGCTCTCATTCAGGAACTGCCAAAGTTCACGATGAAGGCTGTCCCTACTGATTGCACTGAGTGTCCAATCTGTCTAGAAGAGTTCCATGTGGGAAATGAGGTAATTTAAAGCGTCATCTTACTCTTCTTGACCATACTGTTGAAAAATAATATGCATTTTTGGTACAGCAGTACTTTTTCTGTGTACATATTGTGACTTGCTTAATTGGTTGCCTGTCATACAAAAAGTGGATGATTGGTATTTGTACATTTCCAGAAACATGTTTTGCTGGTTATCTTTTGCATGTGCCTCTTTTTCCTTGAATATCTTGTAAGATAGTTTGAGTTATGTGACCTTTTGAACCCTAATCTAAATGTGAATATGGCATCAGGCATGCTTGCCACCCCCAAAAAATGTGATGAACTGTGCTGGTCAGTGATAACCCCCTAAAAATGCTATCTTCCGTAGTAACTAATAAAAAAAGGTATTAAAAAACAAATCTTATGTGCCTTCGTTGCTGTAAATTATATTTCTTGCCTTGTTTAAAAATGGGCATAATTCAACTTCTTGTATAAAGAATACCAACAGGCCAGAGATATCATAACAGAGTGGTTTTTCCCTCAGACATCTGCCTCCACATTTTGTAGCACCATAAGAAGGCTTAGCAGTAGTCTTCACTAGGTGAAAGCAACTATTTTGTGGATGAATCCACACCTATATATCTTCCTGTTTATACGAATAGTTCACTAAGATGTGTGTTTGACTATGTATGAATATGGTCTTTTTATGATTAAAATCCATTCAGAGATTGTACCATCTCTGAAATTAGACTCCGTAGAGAACTGGAATCGATGCAGATCTGAAAGAAAGGTAATGAATGCTTAGCATAAAGTACTCCGATAATTACTCCCTTCTCTGATCATAGTCCTCCTGGTCCTGTAAATCAAGATGAAAGAAAGGAATAAAAGAATTGATGGGCCCTCCGAATCTTTCAACAAATGGTATCCGTTCATTGCAAACCTCAAACAGTAGAATAGGCAATTTGCTCATGTTGTCCCTTTGCTTTGCACTTCTCATTTATTTTCCCTGTTGATGACTCATTTTATGGGAAGTAGAAGGACTTGCAGAGATCCTTTTGGATTTGTCGATTTCCCATATTTGGAGCTGTAGGTGTATCATGTGAATAAGTAGTCCAAATCATTACTAGGTATGAAACATGAATCGAGTATGGTGGCCTGTGCTAGCTGGTTGAAAGGAAACATTTTGTTGTCATTTTGCTACTAATGCCGAGGTTATGTCTCTAACCAACATGGTGAAAATGCAGGTTCGCGGCCTTCCTTGTGCTCACAATTTCCATGTGGAGTGCATCGACGAGTGGCTTCGTCTGAATGTGAAATGCCCGCGTTGTCGCTGCTCAGTGTTTCCAAACCTTGACCTCAGTGCACTGTCAACTATCCGTGCTGATTCTGAGAGGCCGTCGTCGGCTTCCGTTGTCGCAACAGCGGCGTCTTATGCGAGAAGCCAAACTTCTAGCCAGAGCTACCGGTTGAGGATACAAAGTTTCCTCCGTCCAGTTCATACAGGAGCAAATGCAGGACCAGCTGGCGAACAAGATGCTGCTGCTTTGGAGATGGCCGAGAATGGAAGCATGCCAGCAGAGAACGTGAGGGTGACTGAAGCCACAGTGCCTGCACAACCAACTCCTTCTCACCAATAGACCACCAGCAATGTGGTCTTGGGTACATATGAGAAGAGAGATGGTGGCGGTTTGGCGTTATAACCTTTTGCAGTAAATCCATGTCCATCTAGACTTTTAGTTTTGTTTTGGAGAGTTTTTCGTGTTGGGTAAAGTAAGAACAGACTTCTTGTTGTGCAATCAGTAATGAGTCCAACAGTAGAAGAAGAGTCAAGTGGGGATGGTATAGCAGTAAATGTGTTTTTTTGGTTTGTGTAAGTACAGTAACTTTCTAGACTTGAAAAGGTTTTTGTCATTTGGAGTCTTTTTAAGTATTTACCCTGGTTCTAATGTACTAGTACTAAGTTAAAAGAACTATTTTTCTTTTTGTTAAAAGAACTATTTTTCTTTTTGTTACTACCTCCGTTTCACCAGCTTCTTTCTATTTCCCATTTCGGGATGTTTGGCCGGCTTCTTCCTACTTCCCCTTTTCGTGTTCTAACCTTTTTGCAGTAAATCCATGTTCATCTAGACTTTTAGTTTTGTTCGGAATGTTTTTCGTGTTGGGAAAGTAAGTACATACTTGTTGTGCAATCAATAACAGGTAGAAGGAGAGTCGAGTGGGGATGGTTTTTGGTTTGTGTATTAGAGAGTACCACTCTGTTCTCTCTTTTTGTCCCCATTTTACTTTAGGGTCACTTTGACCGACTAAATTAGGCGGTCAAAGTGACCCTCCAAAGTCAAACGGGACAAAGAGACAGAACGGAGTGTTAACTTTCTAGACTTGACAAGGTTGTTGTAATTTGGAGTATTGAAGTATTTACCCTGTTCTAATATACTACTACTAAGTTAAAAAAACTATTTTTTCTGTTTGTTATTAAGTACTCTCTTCCGTCTCAAAATAAGTGTCATGCCATTTTTTCCCAACTATTTTGAGGTGATGGTTTGAGTAGTTAAACAATATGCCGATATAGCAAATAATATAGCTGATGGTTCAGGCTGTAACGGTGACGCCGTTGGGGTTACTGTTGGGGCTCTACGAGCATAACGGTATATCTCTGCCCTGTCTTGTGAGAGACAATCACTGCTCGTGCTTCCAGCGAACGCACTCCCTAAACTTCGTCGACAAGTATCCAATAAAGTATGAAGGAAATTTCATAGCTCATTCATGTGTTGCTGCAGCACAATTCCCATTAAGCTGAAACATTTTTGGTAGAGGACAGTATCTTTTGGCACTCCCAGCATAAGCTAATTTAGCCAAGAGAAAATGCCCTCCCTCCCCTATCTGCCATATATGCCTAAAATGTGTAGAGACAACAGAATATGTGCTTTTTCACTGTGACTAGACTAGCTCAATTTGGTTTATTACTGGGCTATTTTCAGAGGAAAAGGAAGACTTAGAAAATATCCAAAACTTTCAATATGCAAGCTCCATGTTGAGAAAAAAAAAATCACCAGTGACTTCCTTGAAAGAATTATCTTCACTGCTTGGGAAATTTGGACTGCCAGAAATCATTTCATTTCCAATGGTGATCCTCTCAATCCTTTTACAGTGGTGGAGGGAGCTATTGTCTCGAGAAAGAACTACATTAAAGTCATTTGCAGAGAAGCGTAAGAGAGGAAAGTTGTAACAACTAACAACCACCCTTCCCTCAATATCAGCAATGGAGGTCTCCAGATCCAGGATTTTTCAAAATGAATGTAGATGCAGCCTGGGACAAAGCTTCAAAATGTACAACAATGGCTAATGTTGTGAGAAATGGAAAAGGTCGGCTGGTGGATGGCCACTAACACAGATACATAGCAGTGTCTGCCCTAAGTGTCAAAGCTAATGGCTTTGAGAAGAGAAACCGAAGTAGCAGCATAATACAGCGTGATCTCACTTTTGGAGAGTGATTGTCAAGAAACAATTTTCCTGATCACACACAAGAAACCACCCGACAAGGTTGTGGCCAATCACATGAAGTATTATAACCTTATGAGTTTGTTTTTGTTGTCTTTAGAAGTATGTATACATCATTCTTGTAAATTTTGTGATCCGCTTTCTACTTTATGTTGTGTATTAGTTCGGGAGATTCGAAGTAGCTATGTGTACTAATGTTACACTTTGTTTGTATGTAAAAGAAAAGGTTATAGGTAGCCGGTGACCAACATGTTTATTTAAATCTATACACTAAAATAGTGAAAAGATACTTTATTGCTCAACAAGCATTTTTTTAGGGATTTCTCAAGTCTTTTGATTTTTTTTTTTTTTTGAGGATAAGTCTTTAGAAATTTTAGTACACAGTGTAAGGTAAAATTTCGGATAGCAAATAAAAATATAACATCTGTAATTACAGGAACATACAAATGTTAAAAGTTCCCCTGAGAACGCCGAGAAGGACGGAACATGGCATCTGCTGAAATAAACATGTGTTTGGGTTATGGAGACACTGGAGTGAAAAGAAGGCGAGCTTGTTAACAATGTGGAGTAAATGTAAATAAAGAAAATAAATAGGACAGTTTCTTGAAAACAACACTTATTAAAGGATATATTTGCAATTAAAGCCAAACTATTTAAATTTGCTCTGGTAGTCCATTGAAGAGGTCTTTCTCCAGACAAGCTAGTCCATACCACCTCCGTTCCCTCTCTTCTTACCCATTTTGACTTTTTAAAGAAAATAAAAATTAAGTCATATATCATATATGGGTTTGGACCCATGAAGGAGGAGAACTCTCTCTAATCTAGTGAAGCGGATCGAGTTTGGACCCATCTGTTAATTGTAGTTTGATTCAAATATTTTTTTTGTATGTGATTAAATGCTGATGAATTCGAGGGATTAGATTTGGTGTTCATTAGGTGCTCATAAGTTGTTATTGTGTTGGTGATGGGGATTTAATGGTGGTTGTGGTGGTGTTGGTGGTGGAGGTGGGGGTGGTGAAGAAGAACACCAAGATTATCAATAACATGATGAAATCTATAATAAACAAAAAAAAAATGATATTATTTGTCAACATTTTGTAAAGGTAAATGTGGTCATGAGAAAGTCAGTTTACACCCCTCCACTAACGGATTGGAACATAAGGGCGTATCTATCCACCCTCCATCCACTAACATGGGTGAAAATATATTTATCAATAGATCAGGGGACAAAATGTATTTAATCAATACTCGGAGGGTAGAAAATGTCTTTTTCCCTACTTATAAAGGATATATTTGCAATTAAAGAACTTCTATCTAAATTTGCACTGGAGCCCCCTTACGGAAGAGACTAGTGGGACCCACCCAGGAATCGATAATTTCATTCTGCGACCCCTATCCACACAACAACCCCCACTTATATACATTTTCAATAGCATTAGCGAATGAATCATTCATTCTTCTCTCTCTTTTAATCCAAATTTTACCCAGAAAAGCTGAGCTCCCTTCTCAGACATCCATCCACCCTCATCGGACAACAGACAGAGAAAGAGATGGCGGTGACTAATGTGTGGGGAACAGGACACTCAATCCTCGTACCCCAATTGAGATCCACTCCCTCCACTCCTTCCTCATCTTCATCGTCGCCGTCTTATTGCTGTTCTTTTGATTGCTTCTCGAAGAAATCATCAGCTGGCTTGAGGCTCTTCTTATTGGGTAGGGCTGAACCCAGAAAGCAATTTCTCAAGACCCGCCAGAGTCCCAAGCTTTCTTCTTGCCGTTGCTCCGCCTCCGGTGACGGCGCCGTCGAAGATTGCACCAGAACAACGAGTTTCGGGTCTTTTAAGGATTGGGATTGGAACAGGTGGACCCGCCACTTTGAGGAAGTTGAGCAGGCTGAGAGCTTCGTTTCTCTTCTCAAGGTCAGAAACATAGACCTGTTCCATGTAGTCATTCAATTAAACTTTGATTTTTAATTATGTGAAATTTCTGTTAAGAGAACAAGCTTTGTATGGTTTATGTTAGGTTATTGGAGGGGAATTAATTGAATTGGACTCTGTATGTTAAGATGATAAGTTTCGACTTTCAACATTATAGAGGATTAAAAAGAAAAAAATAAGGATCAAGAAAACATAATCAGAATTTACAGAGGCTAGACTTAGAGAGGAATCTTAATTAGGGTTACCATGGTGATTAGGACACATCTTTTATAATTGAATTGGACTGTATTTGTTTGCTTAGTTGGTGTAGTACTTCCTTTGTTCTCTGTAAACCTTCACCCTTTTCATTTTACCACTATTCACTGAATCACTTTAATTTGGTGATTTGATTAGTAAAACGATGCAAGAATTTGATAATCTTTGCACGATGTTGTAGAGTACACTTCATTCTACAACACCATCAGAAAATTATTAAAAAATTGGATCGTTTGGCTATCCAAATCACCGGGTCAATGTAACCCGATTAAGGAAGAAAAAGTTAAAAGATGAAGATTCAGAGAGAACGGAGGTAGTACCCAATCGCGCTCCAGACGTACTGAGGAGTACTCCACAAGATTAATTGTGAGGTCATCATAGCATCTCATTTCAGTATTTTACCTTCCTCCTAAACCAAGTCTTGCCCTTACCACGAGCTCAAAAAGTTGCAGACAGTTAAAAACACTTTTACCTACCTTAGTGCAGCCTGTTTGACAAGATTTTTAGGATGTGTAACTTCCGGCGTAGCCAGTGTAGCAATTAGCTCAACCAAGGATTGATACCGGTACATCAACGTCATGCTCCTGGTATTTTCAGCGGTTTATAATGGAAAGTGGGATATGCCAACAAGAATGCCTCATAAATTCTTTCGTATATGCCATTTTCCCAATGCCTGTGGCTTCTATAAGAGCTTCAAGGAAACCATAAATTATGGAAGTGAAGCCGTGGTGAACCACCTGCACATTCAACATTTATAGACCCTTTCATGATGTTTACAGGATCACTATTCCACACATGGCATAACAAAGTTCTGTACCTCACTAGAAGTGGCTGGCGAGGATGAAAGGGTTAAGTTAAACGAGCAAATATGCTGTCCCTACCAATAAGGCATGGATGGATTCTCACCCACTCGAGTGGCAGGTCATTGCCATACTTTACAAATGACTATCTTTATTCATTAAGATCAACCATCCAAATTATCAGTGGTAAACTGGGGTCATTTGGGTCCACTAAGTTTCTGAAAAGAGGTTAAGAAATACTTTAACCCCGATCAGTCATTAATCAGTTGTATTCCATGAGCTGTATGGATGTGGTAGAGAAAGATATTTTTACATGGAGGAGTGCAAGAAGGGATGCAAATGGAGTAGCCACAATTGGCGAGAAGCTGAGAAGGCATGGTATAGTTTTATGTAACTAGGTAGTGTCATCACATTAACACTCTGCACAGGCCATAAAAGACCGCTGTAGCTTATTTCTTGGGCTTTAGTGATCCCGGCGCGCTGTTGTTATGTTATTGGGAAATCCTTAAGAATCTTTCAATGCAAGTATCTCTCCTCCAAAAGCTTTCTCAGATGTGGAAGCTAGATCAATCAGCAAGCAAGTTAATGTATCTTGCATCTATCAGTCTTACAACTACTGATAACTTTAGTTATCCAAGAAGGGTCTAGGCATTTAGCTGCTGAAATATCCTCGTATTCTCCATCTCCGGGTATCATGGACAGAGTGTTCTCCTGTTTAATGTGCAAGGCCATTGTTGGAGCCTAGTAGATTAGTCCCAACTTCTTTTGTGATATCAAGGGTCTGTTTGCCCAAAAATGAGTTTATGAGTTAAAATTATAATTTACAGAAGACTGTTGTAAGCCTCACAATAGGGTCATCATCTATTAGTTGAATAAACCAGAACAACGATGCATTATGAGATTAATAAGTTAAACAATTTGGAGCCATGACCTAGAACGGAATAGTCTTACTGCATTATTAGTTTATTACTCTCCCAAGCAAAACTCCTATTATCAGATTCTATCATTATTTTCATATGAAATCAGGAAGAGCCTACATCCCTGTGGTGCTCATGCCGTTTGGGGATTTGGAAAAAGTTATATATAAAAATGACTCGTTTTCGTGCATTAAAGCCCAGTGCCATTTTCTTGCAGAAAATATTACCTTAAACTAAATCCAGAACAAAGCATACAAACTGAGATTTTTCGTAGATATTGAAACGAACCGTTCTACAAGTTTTCTTATAAAACAAGTACTTGAGATTGTAATATCAATAGCTTCATTTTCCTTTTCTTTTCACTCAATTCAACATTCATAAGAAAATGTTCTCTTGGCTTTTGGCATCAAAATGGAATCTTGAGGTATTCAAAGGTGTTAATGAGCCTGAGTATGTGGACTACCATCCTTGAGCCTGCAAGCCCATATTTTTTCTCACTGTGCTGTTAACATCATTTGGTCATTTGAAAGAAATCTCCCAGTGCCTCAGTGGGTTGACCCTTTGAGTGTGTTTTCAGTGTGCCAAGAAGTCATGCATGCGAGCTTATTTGGATCAACTCCCTCTCCCACCAATGTAATGATATAGCTTAAGCGTTCAGTTTAATACTGTCAAAGGCACTCTTTCACAACATTCCAATAACCTGTGTCTATAAAGGAAAACAAAAGTGATTCTGAGATGACAAAGATGACACTTTTAAATTTTACTGATGGTACGGACTGGGAAATGTCACCCATTATATGTAGCGAGTGTGGGAACATTTGGCAAGCGAAACGGATTCGATGCAGGACAGATTCTAGTCTGGAACGGAAGGGTTTAGGGTTCAGGTTGAAGGGTTACGTGTGTAGATTGACTTAAGGGTTTGGGATCAAGAATCTAGGGTTTTGAGAGCAAACTTGTGGCTGTTCAGGGGTATGGACAATGATCCGTGAACAGTAAACTGCAGAGCAAGAAAACAGAGAATATAAAGAAGAGGAAGGACCCGTTAGGGTTTCGCAAATCAATGAACTTAAGTCTCAATAACTAATCTGCGATAATTTGAACTAACATAAGTATTTAAAGACTTCTAAATGAGATTCTTAATAGGACGAGGAATCCTACTTCAGTCAAGACTTGGAATAAAATACTGCAACCTACCAAATTCTAAAATTCTGGAAAACTAATAAAATGCTTAAATACCTCCAAACGACTGCCTAAATAACAAGTAAATACAATGCTACCACGGATAATTTCCCTTAGACCAAAATAACTTAAGGGTCATGCCTCTGTTAAGGCTTCCAGATTGGGTTGGCTTTCTGCATCCAGTGAATGCTACTGCATCAAGATTAGCTTAAACTTGTTACAGCCATCACGAGTTTCGAATATTGTTTCTTGTGCGCTCCTTTTATCCTGATCCTGGTTTCTAGTGATTTACGCCTTCCAGCTCCATCTCAGCAATACTAAGGATGCTTGCTCATAAGTGCTGCTTTATTGTTGTACAAAATCTGCCAGCGAGGTCTTGTTAACTAAGAGTGTAGACAGAAATGATCCAGGAAACCCGCTATTGAGAACCCCTTTGACCAGCCATTTAGTCTTACTTCGGCGGCTGCGGTTGCTTAGAGATCTTAACTGCTTGGTGGCTCATTCCTAAAGGTATGCAGTATTCTTGTGTCTTTTGTGGAAGTAATCCATTAGATTCTCAGAGAATTTCCCGAGGCTCCATTTGGTTACACGATATTTGAGCATGGATTAAGATTTGATTGGCCTTAGAATAAACAATTTCTTCTATACAGAACAAGGGTCAGGATTTATTTTGGGTGGAGACTGGTATTTCAACCCCAACAAATCATTCACAACCTATTGGATTTCAAATATCTACTAAATGCAGGCTATTTCAAGTCCTTCCTATCTGAGCCTGTTCCATGCATGGAACCTCTCTTTCCCCCACCCCTCCCTCCCAAAAAGAACAATTAAGGTCAACAATGCATCTACAATCTTTTCTTCAAATCCAAATAAATCCCACTATCCAAACGCAACGCAAGTTCCTCACATAACTGAGCATTCAGAAGTCATATCATACATTCATCTTCTTCGAGGTTGCGGCGTTTCACGAAGCCTTGCCCAGCCATGCAACTGATCGTTTCCTTATTTTTTGCCACACTTTTTTTCTCAAACTCATACTCATTAGCGCCCATAGCCATTGGAGCAGTCTCCTTTAGTTTTGCCTGACCCAATTCACATCTCTAGTTGCGCAACAGTGACGATGTTAGAACCTTCTTGTCATTGATAAAGCCCCTCTCAGACTGCAGAAGACAGTTTTCTGGTTATTCATATAAAATAGTTCCAGTTAAGGAGATTTTGCCACACCTGATTCGATACTGATTGTTGAGTGGTATCAGAGTCAATACCTAGCGAGAAATGTAGATTACACATCTGGGTGTGGGTCGGTGGGCAAGTGGTGCAGACTGGATGAGCTACAGGCACACAATCTTGCATGCTGGGGGAATGTGGTGCTAATTAGCCGTGTGGTACGTGGCATTTTTGTGAAGAAATGAGTTGGAATGTTAGTTAAGAGCCATGGTCTAGTTAACAAACAGTTTTTTCAAATTTCCAAATATGACTTACAAGTAGATGTACGTGACTAGTGTTGTGATGAAATTTCTACTGAAAGGATAATGTTAGAAGAGAAATATTGACATATCCTAAAAAAAATCATCACACCAAACTTGCGAGGTTTTTCTTTATATTATATTGGTACAGATAAAAACCGTCCATGACACTTGAATATAAAACTTAGGGTATATATATCCAAATTGTGAGTTCGGACATCAGTTTTGGCACATAACACGGGAAAAGTAAGACACAAAGCATTGTTGTTATAGATCCCTTGATGTCCAATGAGTAATACGACGAAATTCCTTCCTCCGAGTCATATATATCATGCTGCCGTCGAAGCGATGACTTCATAATAAGAGTAGACAGAGATTATACTATGTTTTTTGAGTGTTGTAGTGAGTATTCCAAAAGTACTGTATTAGCAATCCTACGTATTCCAAAAGTGAGTATTCATACATGGTATGTTATCAGGAAAAGATTGTGGTTTCTAGAAACTGATTAGTTTGCACGCTGTTTAGTTTCAACTAGAAGATGCAGTCGAAAAGGAAGACTTTGAGGAAGCTGCAAAACTGAAGATAGCAATTGCAGAAGCAACATCAAAAGACGCAGTTGCTAAAATAATGTCTGATTTAAAGGTTTGACATGTTCCTACAATCTAAATATATGGTCATGCGTGCAAAAATATTAGTTCTCGACATGATTCTGTTTGTTTTTGCAGAGTGCGATCGACGAAGAACGCTATCGTGATGCTTCACGATTGTGCAGATCTACAGGAAGTGGGCTGGTAACCATTCAATTACCAGAAAATAGTATTATTTTCATCAATTCCCCTTCTTATCATTTACATGCTTTTTTCGTCTGTTGTTTTGTAAGCCTTGTTTGATATTTAGTGTCCCCGCATGTACGACGAAGGTATACATTTTGGGAGTGTTGAAAGACTTAGTATTGTGTTTTGTCTTCAATGTGGAAGATGGTTGAGCTGAGGGGCCATAGTGGTGGAAGGTTATAATTCACTTTTGTCTTCCCTCAAACACGACGGCGCTTGATGCATGGGAGCGTTGCTCAGCTAGGTTTACATTGTCCATGTCCATCATAATAACTAGAGATTTACGGGTCGATGGTTATCTAATAAAAACAACATACTCAGTTAGACTTCTATTGAATTGAGTTGCACTTTATTGTCTTGCATCTCTTCAGTCCTAGATGATTCTCCTCAATCTGAACCAATCTCAAGAGGCCTCATAGGTAGTACTTGGGAGTGGCTGCACATATCAGTTTCCTACTCGTGTTCTTCTCTAATGTCTGTTTCTGTTAATTAACTCATATTAGTTGTCTCCAATCTACACTTATTGGCTTCCTTTTACCACCCTAGATTTATCACTAGGATAGGCATGGTCAGCACCAGACAAGCGGTGTTCCCCTCATTTTATCGTCTATTGGTGCAAGTCCTATTCTCTTCTTTAGGATGCTTGATAGTATTCAAGTTCCTCATCATCCCAATTTGAAGTACTAACACTTCTGTTCGTCTACTTTTTTTCATACCCTACAGGAAGGTGGAAGGGGGTTGTTTTTTCTGGCAGCATTTATGATCTTTTATTTCCTTCATTATGCAGGTCGGATGGTGGGTGGGATGTTCGAAGGATTCTGACGATCCCTTTGGCAGGTTAATACGTATTACTCCTGGTGTGGGCAGATTTGTTGGAAGGAGTTACAGTCCAAGGTATTTACTGAAGAAAATATTGACTTGTAAATTATGGGTTGAACTCATCGTTCTATGTTTCTAGTGAAATGTCAACTGTTTATTTTTGTTGTTAATACAGACAATTGATCAACGCATCTCCTGGAGCACCTTTGTTTGAAATTTTTGTGACCAAAGATGCTGACGAGTCGTATACTATGCAGGTGAGTTTCAAAGGAACCTCTCTCTCTCTCTCTCTCCCTCTCTCTCTCTCTCTCTCTCTCTCTCAAACGCATACATGCATCAAGCACACAGCAAGTAACGGAAAGAGAAATACGGTGAAACTAGTTAGACTAACTTTTAGATCTAGTTACAGCTTGTTTGTCCTACAAAACACAAATGACTAAGCTGCACAATGCAAAATTTGGTTTTGACCAAGTAACCTAAGTTATAGCGTAAGCTCTTTGATG
The DNA here is from genome assembly GCA_023055425.1 of Linanthus parryae. NCBI lineage: Eukaryota > Viridiplantae > Streptophyta > Magnoliopsida > Ericales > Polemoniaceae > Linanthus > Linanthus parryae. The sequence goes on from JALGPY010000004.1 coordinate 102,067,630, forward strand.
GATTGCCTCCATGCACTAGCGGGATGTTTATCATCTGTCACCTGTATCTTTTACTGCATGCAAGTTGGTTTTCTAATATATATGCTAGCATAACCTGTATAAATGTCACGTCCATCTCTTATCGGAAAAGATTCCATCTTGTCCATTTTTTATAGCAAAATTATCTAAAGAGAAAAATGAATAAACGAAAGGTAATATATGGAGAATCAGAGTTTTGAAATGGTATTGTATGAACTGTTCTGTATATGCTCGTGGAAGTAGTAGTAGTGGTCTATTTTTGGCATAACCTATTCATTACGCATAAGATGTGTGGTGATCGTACCCATTTTCATGGCATAGTGAGTGTTACTGTTTTATGTGTAATTACTTGATAATGTCGAGCGATGATAATGTCAGACATAAGAGAAAAGAAAATATATAAATTGCAAACTCAAATTTGCCACAAATGATCAAGAAAAGGAAAAGGAACAACCTGAAAAGCCGCCTACTCAAAGGCAGAAACTACCACAAGAGATCCGGTAATGCAACCTCAAGATCCATCGAAGTAGACTGCCTTCTTTCTTTCTTTCCAAATGACCCAATATTTACAGGATGATCCAACTCCTAAAGCTCTTACTACCCTTTCTATTTCCGTTTGCTCTTCGGCTCTTCAGAGAAGGAATTAAAATCACATGAAAGGTCATAAAAACCAAGCTCTAAATGATGATATCAGGTGGCAATTCGATGAGAAACTGACAGTCAAACGACGTAAAGGGGAATGGAGTATTTTCCATTACAAAGTTGGCTTCCAGTCCAAATCGTCATTAACATCTGCAGCCTTTCCTCAAAATAATATGTATACATTAGTGTTTAGTTGCAACATACTATCTCCTCTATTATTAACTCCACAAAAGTTAGGACTGCAACTTGGTCGGGCCGAACCCGGGCAACCCGAACCCAGACCGAGTTCAAATCGGGCTTGGGCAACGATATTTTATACTCCATACGGGCTCGGGCCAAAATTTTGAGCCCGACGTGATTTCGTGCTCGGGTTCATAAACAGTTGGTAATTTTCGGGCTGAGCCCGGATTACCCATATATGCATATTATATTACTATATTACTATACTGTTATCATTATATATGTATATGGTAATATGCTATACATATAACAGTTTATGCCATGTACGGTCCCTCTTGATTTCCCCCCAAAATTAAGGTCTAAACTCGTACTACATTTTAGTTAAACTACCATTCTGGGATTTATTCTACTCAATAGACTTCTAATGGGTCAAAGAGATTATTAATCATTGATTACAATATATATCGGTTGAATTGTCTATACGTAGTCCTTGTGTTATCTCTGACAATCTCATATACTAACACCCAACCCTATCATAGGCAACAATACCGCGATCATATCCGCCATTGCAGATGTCTTTAACTTGTTTGTGGTGGTTCCAAAGTGATGAGACCAATGATCTACTGATGTTTGATATGTTTGTTGTGCTTCGCGGTAGCAGTAGACATTGAATCAGCAAAAAAAAAGTTATCTTGGCTTCACTTTGGAAGCTTCAAGTAAGATAGCTTTGTTTTTGAGAGAATCAGGTAAGATAGCTTGGCTGTTCATGGAGATGTAGAATCTAGCAAACACACCCTTTAGGACTAATCTAGCAAACTCGGGCTGGCAAAGCCCGATTTCTTCATCAGAAAATTCGGTCCGGGTTTGTACGGGCTGAGATTAGTATCATTTCGGGCCTGGACGGGCTCAGACAACATACATGTAATTCGGGCTTGGGCAAAAAATGGAGTGTGAGCCCGTCCATACCGACCGAGTTGCAGTCCTAACAAAAGTGATGCCCCAAAACCATGACACTGCTCCTCCCTCTCTCTATCTACCCCAGCAAGAACTCCAACGGGACATTGAATTATCTATTGCTTAAACAGGAGTTAGAAGAAAATGGGTGATGTCTGACACACTAGCAAGTTCTGATTCGAATCTGTGAGTTCATTTTTTTTAATGCTTCTTATTCCAGTCAGTTCATGACAATGATAAACTTATCTGTCAAATTCAAGTCCCTAATTTTCAGATTTGTCAGGCTTTTTTATTTTTATTGTTGTACAAGCTGCTAAACTGTGTCTTTCATTGGTAGGTTGCATTCTTACGACGAGCTAAAGTAAATTCGAAAATATCCACAAAATTATCTTCCAGTTCAAGCACAAAGGGGGCATCCACTTCTGCAGTCGAGGATGCATCTGCAGTTGACATTGATGAGAATGAAACTAAAGCAGAGAAAAGCACGGATAAGAACATAAATATGGAGGGTGCAACAGAGGAAGGGATATCAAGTGTGATAAACTTCCTGAGAGAAAAAATTCCAGAGCTGAAACTGAAAGTGATGAAGATAAATGTCACTGAAGAAGTTATAGAGGATGCTGATGCTGTTAAACAATTAATTGAAGAAGATGAAGAGGATAGTTCCAGTGATGAAAGTACTGATGAAGAAGCTAGTGATTCAGAAGGTATCCGGCGGGACAGCGGAGTTCTGGGAGAGGGTAATGAAATCACAGAAGATGGAAAAAATCTAGACATGAAGGTTTTCATTGGTGGAGTTTTACATAATAAAGAAGATAATTCTGCCAAAGATGAGTTTGTGCGTCTTCCAGCTGAAGTAACGGATATTGAGAAAGATTCTTTTGTTCTTCATGTTCCTGTAAGAAGCCAAGATCAGGATCGTGAAGAAAATGTAATTGCTAATGTAAAAATGGCTTCCCTAGCAGCCAAAAGTGTTTCTGAACTCATGCCTTCTGATGTAGCCAAGGCCTTCATGGGTTCTGATAAGATATCTCCCAAGGTAAGTTCAAAAGTGAAAAGCTCTGAAACTTCGTTCTTCCTGTTGCCCGTCTTTCAGTTCAAAACCGTAGTTTCTCTTGGATCGGGACATGAGGTGTTTTTTTGTGCTATTAAATTAAGCGGTCAACTCTGTTTGTACAGGTATCTAAAGATGTACGTGAAATAGTCAAACTGGCTGTTAGTCAGGCGCAGAAGCGGGAAAAGTTATCCGAGTATACCACTTTTAGTCGAATAACTACTTCTGAAAGTGACTTAGATCCGTTTGATGGTGAGCTATCTCTCTCTCTCTCTCTCTCTCTCTCTCGCATATACTTGCATTCTTGAAATGAAAAAAATGTTTGCTGCTGCTTCGACAGGTCTGTATGTTGGTGCATTTGGTCCTTATGGCACTGAGGTAGTTCAGTTGAGACGCAAGTATGGGAATTGGAACGTGAACGATGACACTGTCAAGTCTTCAGACGTAGAGTTCTTTGAGTATGTTGAGGCAGTAAAGTTAACAGGAGACCTGAATGTTCCTGCTGGTCAGGTACTGGCATAAGCTTTTCTGTTGAATAAGCATGCATGTAGAACAGTGCTCCCACATCTGTTATACCACCTTAGTTTCAATGTTCAACTTTATTTTATGCAAACTTAAAGAACACATTCGCATGTATAGAGTGGATTGGCCAGCTGAGTTGTGGCTAATCAGATAATACGTACCACTTTACATGATAGAATTGTGTGCACTAACACCGCGACTTCTGCCTTTTTATAGGTTACATTTCGTGCAAAGCTTGGAAAAGCAAACCGCGCTTCTAATAGAGGGCTGTATCCAGATGAATTAGGAGTGGTAATTTCTTCTTCTTCTTCTCTCTCTCTCTCTCTCTCTCACACACACACACACAGAGGGTGAAGGTGCTCTGTCTGTACACCCGGGCATGTATACTTAACTCAGTGATCCAATTACGTAAAAAGAAAAGTCCTTAAAATGTGGTTGAAACTAAGTTGGCTACACTTTGGAGATAGAGTTCTTGAATATGTTGTTTGAGGGGATACCTGTTATGCTCAACTACATGTCCCTTCCGCCGCAGAACGAAGAAAATCATCCACATGTTTTTTAACAATGCATTAACTCCATATATTTTGTTATAAAGCTTAATACATAAAAATGGTCAAAATCAGAAGCAATGTTGCTTATCACGCATATCATAAAGTTGGATAAACTCTATTGACACGCATGGAACAGTTAGGTTTCTGGCGTATGCATATATGAGAAGTACATAACACCGTGGGGACCACATTACATACAGCTCCTGCCAACCATAGTTTTCAAAACTGGTCAGGACATTTGGAATGAAGTCACCGGTTCAATTTGTGATAAGATAAGTTACGTATAATTTATTATTATTTGAAATGATAAACTGCTTTTGTGATTATATATATTAATAAACTTGGTGCTTATTATCCTTCTTTCTTATTATATAACTAAATATCATGGATATAGTTAATATAATTGTCAACTAGTTATAGTTTAATTTAGCACTATGGCATATCAAAATTATTACCGGAAGATTCCATGATAGAAGACTAAACCTATTTCTCTCTTGCAGTCATGGAAACAAAATCGTAACATAACTATTTTTGGCTTTATGATGAACAAGAAATAAGCTGGTCTGGTGGTTAGTGTAATGGTTGCACCTCTCAATTCGAACATCTGCAGCCGCAAACTTACATTTTAATTACTAATCGAGCGGGTCACTACCCGGACTGTTTTTACCCGTTGAACCACCGACTTCTGGTTACGTTCCCGGGTTGCCTGCTTAAACGACCCGATAAAAGATCAGTTGAAGGTCCGGTTTACCGGTTGAACTGGGGGGTCCGGTTTTAAAAACATAGCCAAATGGTCTTACAAGTACTGCAATTTTATCTGACATCACAATCAGATGCCTGAGATGTTTTTGTTATTCCAGGTTGCAAGCTATAAAGGTCAAGGAAGGATAGCAGAATTTGGGTTCCGAAATCCAAAGTGGGTCGACGGTGAATTATTACAACTCAACGGCAAGGTAGTAGCTTGGCAAATCCTTTTTTTCTGATATTCGAAGTGGCGGGTTTTCTGGATTATTTATGGATTAATACTTACCTCCAATTATGCTTTTATATGTAGGGAATGGGACCATATGTTAAAGGAGCAGATCTCGGCTTCCTTTATGTCGTACCTGAACAGAGTTTCTTGGTGTTATTCAACCGCTTAAAACTACCCCAGTAACCCACACCGAGTCAGGTTTCTGCATTCATGTCGTTCGTTACCAAGATGTGAAAAGTTCCATGTTTGAGCAGAGGAAGCAGTTTAAATTTTCACGTTACTACTGTGTAATTACTACTAGCACACCCTTCACTCTTGTTTCTTTTTTCTGTCATGATCGGCACCTATAGCGGAAGTATCAGCCAGTAGCTTTTTGAGCAAATAATGGAAGCCAAATGATAGGAGATGAGAAGAAATGAGAGACATTATCCCGATCGAAGATTTTTGTAGCTACCTATACCTATATTTACTGTAAAAGTCTGAAGACTTGCAATGTTCCAAATGAGCAACTTGTAGTACATGTTTTAAACTTCATTCTGAATGTGATAACTTGGTATGATGAATGGCACATAGATGTGACCCATGATTGATAATTTAGTACCTGGGCTGGGATCTGATCTCCAGGCACCAAGAGCAATATCTTGCCCCCTGACTCCTGGAGCCGGAGCCCTAGAGACCCAACAGGTGAGAATGCTCTTAAATCCTGTGCACCTGTGGCTATTCGGCCCTCTTTCAACTGGGTTCTAGCCTATGAATACCTGAGAATTCGCTATTCCTATCTCTACCTAGGGAAAACGAATGCGTGGGCATTTCTTGGTTGTGCTAGGATTTGGCCTCGGAGGATCAGGGGCAATGAATGGCTGGTTTTCTTACAAGGGCACGATGGCCATGTTTGGATACCAGATTAGAAATTAAACTAATAATCTGGTATCCAAACATGGCGGATGTACCTGAACATATAGATGATGAACAGAGGAACACTGGGAACAGGCTAATTTTTTTCTCTAGTTCCCACCAGCAAAAGGCAGGATCTCTTTTCCTGTTTTTGTGCCTGTTATGTGGACATTTTAAAGGCATTTTATATAGAGGCAATTTCTTTGTGCATTCATGGAGTAGAAAGTTCACAGATGATGATGCCTTTCTTGTTACTTTCAAAGTTATTCTTTTGAAAAACCAAGTATTATACCATACTCCATACAAAGTGCTAATATGATAAAAGGAATACTGGCTGAACTCCAACTCAGAAGATATTTAATTACTTGCAACAAAACCTGGACTCACACTTCAAGTTACCAGCAACAATTATGACACTTAGACCCTTTACCTATTGAGCTACATCACAGCACTCAAAGGAGTCAAGGCCATTTTTTCTTTAGAGAGAAATGGGCATGCATGATAAGGTGAAGTACACAAGGAAATGGGGCATCTGAGTTGGTGGAATTTGTTTGGATGGAGGAAAAGAGAAAAAGTGGGAAGGAATCTGGGTGTCCTTTAGTTGGTGGGGGCAAAAGTTCATCCTCCTCAAAGAAGAAATCCAAAAGCAATTCTTAGGTATGCCATCAACACTCCAATTATATACTAATTGTGATCGTTACTTTTATTGTGTGTCCTTTTTCATGTTTATGTGATATGCATTATTCTTTCTTCACTGAGATGATTTCTGAAATAATTTGGCTTTTCATACCTGCAAACAAAGTCGTTTTATATATATATATATATATATATATATATATATATATATATATATTTTTTTTTTTGAGAAATGAAACTTTATAAAGCTCAAAACGGCAAAAGTTATGTTACATCTTCCTTCAGAAGCCACGGTGGGCTATCCGAGAGCAACGTCTCTTCGTTAACTACATTCAACGCATGCCTGGCTAATTTATGAGCTTGTCTGTTTTTATCTCGAGGCACCCATCTCAATGTAACCTCTTGAAAGTTCTTCATCTTCTCTCTTATCCGCAGTCCGATCTCTCTGACAGCCCTCATCAGAGAGAGAAGAGTTACAACTTACCTTTTTTTTTTCCAAAGCTGAAGTCAATAATATTAGAGGGCTATCACAGTCAGAAAAAGATCCAAAAATCATACAAAAAGATGACTAACTGCTCTCTTAGCACTAAAGTGAGCATACCAGTTTGCAGGTCTCGAGACAAAGAAAAAAGAGTAGATGTTGATAAAAGTATGCAATCAAAAAGAACATAGTAAGCTTCAACATTGCATCTTCCATAGAGTTACAACTTACCTCATAGCACAAATTAGAGTACATTTTTCATATTTTGATGTCCTCAAATACTTGTCAACTTTCTTTTTAGTAATTAAAAGAGAGAACTTTCGTTTGATAAAAGTGCAAAATTTCATTAAAATAATAAAAGGAGTACACAGCTGCAGGACATAAACCTTCTCTAAAGGGTGACATCACATATAATAAAGCAAGATAAATATTAAGTTAAAAAGATAAATCCAACCAAATTGATGTCTATCCAAGAAGCCACCGCTTAAACAGTCGGTGAGGCGGTGTCACGCAGGAGAACTTTCGTTTTAGTTATTGCACTTCGAATTTCAGCTGAAAATAAATAACTACACTAGTATCACACGACAAACTTAAATAAATATGGATAAATCACTAGACCATACATCAAAGAATGTATTGATATGCATCCACTGCATTTTTGTTTATAACGTGGGAATCAACATGATAGTTCTAACATGTTTGCAATTAAACAAGTTAATATACAAATATTTGAACCCAAGATCTTTAGACAGGTGACCATAAAAAAATTATACTAGTCTCAAAATGAACTCAAGAAGAGACCAAAAGAAACGTAAATGAGCCATGAGTGAGCCATGAATAACAGGCAATTAGTCAAATGCTTCCCTGACGTGATTAAGATTGGTAAAGAATATACAAAGTCGATGAGGTGTTATGTCACCAATCCACATAAGCATCACTAATTAGCAGGGGCGGAGCCGCAGAGCTACTTGAGGACTAGGGGTGGCAATTGCCACCCTTACCTTCTTGAAAACTCCACTAACACCTTTATAATTATAACTATTTTACGCTACAAATTTTTAAAGATTCCCGACCGGAATTAAAATTTTCCGTCACATTTTAATTTTGTCCTGACTGGTTTGATTTTCTAGACAATTCACACAATCCATTCTCCTAATTAACCAAATTTCATTGCTTAACCATGTCATCCAACACTATGCCTTTCACATTCAATCACTCCTCTACACACACAAATCCTCACTTCAAAATTTTAAAACTCACTCTCTCTCTCTGTTAATCTAAAACCCCACAATCTCCTTCCTCCCACTCTCTCTTCACTTTCTCTCCAAAGTCCCAACCTTTCCCTTTTCCTTTCCTCTCCCACCAATCAATCAATCAATCAATCACACAGACTTCGAACCAGAGAACTCATCAATGGACGCCCGCGACCACAGCCGGAGCATGAAGAGCAACAGATCAATGTCCGACGCCGACTCCCAACTGGACTCCTTCCACTCCCCTCTCCGATCCGACTCCCCCCTCCGCTCCGACGACCCTGACCCCTCCAAAGCCATCGTCTCCCTCGACAAAGACAAATTCTACTCCCCCTTCCGATCTCCCCCCCACCCCAACAACAAAAAGAAGCAAAAGCAGAAGAACAAAAACGACGCCGTAAATGTGCCCAAAGACCCGTCTCCGGTGGTGGTTTTCAACCGGAATACGAAGGATGAGGTGCAAGCGGGGGTTACGAGGGTGGGAGGAGTGGATGTGTTGGGAAACGGCGTCGTTGAAGGTGGTGGTGGGGGGTTGGAGAGTGGCGGCGTTGGGGGGGAGAGGAGGTCGAGGGCGGCGGTGGCGTCGATATTGAGGAGGTCGAAGAAGGAGGTGGTGGTGAAGAGGGTGGAGTTGGGGTTTAGGGTTTTGGAGATCGTGTTCTGTGTGGTTTCGTTTTCGGTTATGGTTTCGGATAAGACTCAGGGTTGGAGTGGGGATTCTTATGACCGCTACAAGGAATACAGGTTCAATCTCTGTCTATTCTATTTATTTTATTTGATAGAACAATTTGTTTACTCAGTTTCAGACTCTGAACTTGCTTGTTGAATTGGGTTCAAAATAGGCTTTGCTAGAAGCTGAGAAATTGGGTGTTTTCGGTTATAATTACATTAACTGATGTAGATGTTCCAAGAAGGTAGGGTAACATACTAACACACACATCCCGGCCTATTGGGGAAACCCATCAATTCACTAGGGTCATAACCTCAGGTGTCGTCCATTCATGGACTGATATAAATGTCAACTATGATCAATAGTGTGTGAATCTGCCCATAACCACAATGAACCACGATTACTTGACACGTTAGGTCTTCCGGACTACCCAGATTGAACTGGGCTGGACGGGTGGACTAGATTGACCGCATAGGATTGGATTGGATTAGCTGAATTATAATGAATACTTCCAAGACTCAGGGTTGGAGTGGAGACTCCTATTCACTATTTATAACTGGTATCAAAATTAGTCCAGAAAAACCAAACAAAGTATTAACTGATACATGGACTACATTTAGTCCAATCCCAACTAATACTGCTAATCCTGAAGGACCAGGCATGATATGTTGTTATTTTCTTCATAGCATTCACACGGCTACTCGTGCTTATAGTGACGACCAGCACCGTCATAAGCACATAACCTAGCCATGTAGCTGGTCACCATGACACCATACTAACTTGCTTAAATAACTGGATTGTTAAAAAAGACTTTCCTTACAAGGGTATGGAGAAGGGGAGACACATATGTATATCCCTGAGTCTAACATAGATGGAGTTTGGTCGTGATGTGAAATTGCTTCTTGGGGGGTTTCATGGCTTTCCATCTCAGTTTCTTACTACTCCAGGGAAAGGGGGGTTTTGAAACTTTATGGCTTTACCTCTGGTTGGAGACTTGAATGTGGTTGAGGCGCTGTTGTTGTAGGGAACGTAGGGCATAGGGATAACATGCATCCTTGCCTTGCATTTCCCAGGCGAGGAGCATATGAAGTGGCTTAGTGTGATAGAAGCTATACCCATAACAACATGGTTCTGTTAGAAGTCTCGCAAAGAAATTATAACATGGATGAAAAATAAAGCTGTTATTCAACTAATTGTAGGGCTGATATTGAGCTCACTTAAACCAATCTGCGCTCTATGCTAATAATCTAATCACCTCTATATCAAGTATTGTTCCTCATCTTGTCCCTGTATCAACGATCAACACTGTCAGATACTCCCGTTCAATAAATAGAGCAAACAAGAAACAAAGGATGGGTTATGGGTTTAATTGTCAGAATCGAAGAAAGATCCACACTCGTATTCCTTATTCTATAAAACCCCACCTCAATAATCTCAGAAGTTTACAGGATTGAGAAAATAAAACGAGTACAGGAGTACTAGATAAGATTTGATTTGAAAACTAGCAGTAATAGAGATAATACCAAAATATGATAGTATGTCATTGTTCTCTCTTGCTAACATTTTTGAAAAATTCATGCACTGATTTACCGATAGACTGATCTCATTTAATACCGTGGTTTAAGTGTAATTGACATAATCAGGTTGATCATCTATAAACAGTAAATTATTGGATGGTGCACCTAGAAGGAAAGGAAAGAAGAAAATCTCCTTTACTGTTCGTAAAAAAAAATAAAAAATAGAGGGATCGCTAACCCTACTTCTCGTAATTACCTTGACTGTTAAATTATGTAATTATAAAGTAGAGTAGATCTTAAAAATAGTAAAACTATTCAATCATATCATCAAAGCAGCTAGTAATAAATTCCTTCAGTTTCCAGTCAACATATTCGCTACATCAACACGAAATCCGACATGTCTATATGTATCTCAAGTATTTTTTTTTTTCAAAATAAGAATACTAAAAATCTCTTCTTTACATCCTGCGTCAGAAGTACTCCCCAAGAAATCGCTGAAAGCACTGCTTCCTAATATCATTCTATCTCCTGAATATTACTGCTTCATACTAGTTGAATACTTCTTATAAAAGACTAGCTGAACGTGTTGATGCGTGAACTATACTGCTGTAGACCATTCTATGGACATACAAAATAATGAAAGCGTAAACTACAGATATTTCCATTGTTCATTGTATGTTGTGGAACTATTCAATTATGCATACAACTTAATGCAGTGTATACTCCATTTCCTTGAATTTTAAACTTACAGGAAATGAGCTATGCTTCTCTATTTTTACTCACTAATCATTCGTTCTTCACTAATGTGAATGTGGGATGCTAAATCAAGCTTGTAACATGCCAGGTACTGTGTGGCTGTTACTATCATCGGTTTTGTATATTCAGCATTTCAAGCATGTGATCTAGCCTACAATTTGTCCACTGGGAGACACTTCCTGTTCTGTAACATCAATTACCAGTTCGATTTTGCAATGGATCAGGCAAGTAATCTTCCTTCCATCATCTATTTGGCATTTGTTTTGCTGGTTATATAAAATATTTTGAGGCTTGGCTGTATTCTATATTTTTCGTTGTTTTTGTTTGTTAGTTGGGCATTCCTATTGAGGATGTCTGATGATCCTGGTAGTGCATCGGTTGGGTAGTCATCATTCTATTATTTTATATAGGCATTAACCCTATCTTGGTTTCATGCCGTTTGGCCTTCGGGTTAGCCCTTTTAGGCCATGTTTACCGGTGAGTTTAGCCCGGTTGACAACTGGATGTTGCCTTTTTTCTTTAAACACAAACACAAACACAAACACAAACACAAAATATGTTCTAACCAGCCAAGTTAAGCCTGGACTAGATTTGCCCCTGGGCACACTTGGTTGGGCCTCCCAAGCCCTTTGCCATGCACCGAGCCCCCTTGCTGCATAGACAATCCACTTGGCAAAACCATCAAACACGAACAATGTCTTGCCTCTTGCTCTGCTCCAACCAGTGGAAACAGTAGCACCAAAATACATTAACAATGCCTTCCCTCAAAGCCCCTTGCCTCTTGCCCTGGAGCCCCAATGGGTGAACATGGTCTTAGATAGGCTAATTGAGAAGCCTTGAATACATCTCAAGGTGTCAAAGGGCCGCATCGGTCCGGGCTGGCATGGGGGCCGGGCTTGGAGGAGAGCTGGGAGGGGAGGGCTCGGACTGTTGGGGGAGGAAAGTGATCCGGACCGGTTAGGGGCTAAAAGCACTTGGGTTCGGGCCGGGCGGTCCGGTTAAAATGGTCAATTGGAGGGTTTTTTGGGGGGACGGCCCAGACCGGAGATGGCTTTTGCTTGGAGGGGGCGGGCTGGGCTGCTGGGGGCTAAATGCAACCCGGAGCAGTTTCTGGCGCTGGGTTTGCCCGCGGGCCTGCCCTCTTTTCACCATGAAATGCATCTATAGTCTTGGCTTGCTCTTATTTTCCGTGAATCTTTTTTATGGCTGTTCAATGAAGATACTTAGCTGATGTGTTGATTTCAAACTGGCAGATTCTGGCATATCTTCTCGTATCAGCATCTTCATCAGCAGCCACAAGGGTAGATGACTGGGTATCAAACTGGGGGAAAGATGAGTTCACCATGTTGGCTACTGCGTCTATTGCCATGTCCTTTCTCGCATTTGGTGCTTTTGCCATCAGCTCGCTCATATCTGCCTACAACCTGTGGAACCGCGGCACCTCTTGATCTCAGCTCCATCGTGTATGCTTCTATTTATTCTAATTCCACTAAGACAGATGAAGATTGTTCAAGGGAAGATATCTGAAGTTGTACAGACGGATATTTGTAGGGCGGGTAGTGATTCTTCCTTGTTATATTAGAAATTGGGGAAATGTTTTTAAGAATTTTGGGTTCTACGGATCTGGAACGAAACGAAGTTATTGCAATGTACGAGTACAGAACTGAACATCCTTCTGGGTAGTGTATTTCTCTGCATATAGTGGAACATTTTCTCTCCCTCTTTTTCCTTTCATATTCCCTTTTCATTCGTACTCTTGTTCTCGCTTTCTGTAAATCACTTTTAATCTCGCTCGGTCCAGATGAAGATTTCTTGTTTGATTTGTGCACATGACAAGCTGTTCCGGTTCATCTTCTGTATGAGAAACCCTAGGCCTCAATTTGCTGTTGAAATTATGGTGTACCGTAAGGCGTAAGCAATCGAATGTCAGTAAGATGTACTACATCTGTTTCTCCTGAATCTTCCCAATCGACTTTTTGAGGGTCTCTTGAAAAAGATTACTGCATCGTTTACCGGGTCAAAGTGAGCCGATGATAGTTTCCGGAAGATTCAGGAGAAAATGGAGGTAGTAGATAATTTTTTTTTTTCCTTTAGGTAGTAGATAACATAAACTTTTTGGGGCTGAAACATGTCGTCCTATTACAATTTGATTTACTCCATGATCCTGTTTGGATATCCCGATTTTGTTAACCTCTATAAAAAGTTAACCAAAATTTCAACCCAAAATTTGTAGGACCCACATTCCACTCATTTTTCTATTCACATGAAAGTCAAAATCTCAAAATCAAAACTATTAGATCCAAACATCCACCTAGTTTGGTTAACCAAACAAGCCCAACCTTGTTATCCAAACAGGGCCCATGTGTCCTGAAATAACTGTACATTTGTTTTTTCACACATTTCTACTCTCCCGTCTCAAAATATATGATTCTTTGATAGTTCCACACGTTTTAAGGTCATAAAATGAGACAATTACTTGTTAATAACTTAATATTGTTTCTTTTTAGAATATTGTTATACTATAGTAGTAAACAATTAAGCTGTAAGATAATGATTTAAACTATACTAAGGCTCTGTTTGGTTCGCAGTAAAATGTTTTACGAGGGAAAATATTTTACGCGTAAGATGTTTTGTGTGAAAAAGCTTTCCATTTAATTATTTTATGGTGTTTGGTTGACTCTAGCCAAAACAGTGGGCCGTGACGGAAATGTCAGTGATGGGAGGCGGTGAAGGTGGGTGGCGGTGATGGGTCGTGGTGGAGATAGGTGGTAGTGGTGGTGGAGGTGTTAATATGAGTTGTTGTGCTCCTTCACTCTCCGGAAAATGGCTTACGGATTTGAAATGTGTAAATCATTTTACATCATTTGAGGGAAATCATTTTACAGGAAAACATTTTACTTCCAACCAAACAACACCAAAACACCAAAACAAAGGAAAACATTTTACAGGAAAATGTTTTACCACCAATCACACGGAGCCTAAATAACAATTGAATTATAAGATTGTAAATTAACTGACTGTATCATTTTACAAATGAAATTTCCTCTCAAAGTGTGCGAAAACTAAAAATAGAGGGACAATTTACGTTAGAAAGATAAGTCTTAAATTGTTGTTATTTTGTTTGGGCTGAACAGTGTTATAGATTATTCATACTGGTCCAGATGGTCAGGGCCTATTTCAGTCTGGGCTTGTATAATCACTGGGCTCCCGGGTAGCTTTCGAGTCTTTTATTGGATTCCGATACCCAATAATTTTTTTGTCCAACGATGCCCAATAATTTGTCCCCAAAAAAGCTCCCGATAAATTTAAAAAGAAAACGCCCTCCCTACAAATTTAGTTTTTGACAAGAAAAGAAAAAACACGGAAGAAAAAAGACGGAATCCAGGATTCTTCAAATGTAGAGAAAGAAGAGATGCCGCTTTAATGAAACTCAATATTTTCAATGTCATGTTTATGCCCATCATAAAAGGTCGGTTTGACAATATCATGTCCGTCTAAGTTACTTGTTATTCTGGCTTGCCAAATAAGGTCATCCTAATAAGTGGATCAAAATGCCTCATTGAAAAGGCATTCGGCTATTTGAGTTCGGTGTTGGAGATCACCACTTCTTCTCCTTTTGAACAGGCTATTCAAATATTTTGAACTCTATAATACAAGAAGTCTCCTACATTGAATTAACAATCATTCTTCACGTAACTATGAATGTTCTTTCCGAGATCATGCAATGTCAAATTCTGAGTAGCTAGCAAAAGTTAACCCCATTTTCTTCCATTTTTTTCATGCGCGTTTTCTATAATTCATTGTGGAAATGAGTCATATGATTAACATAAAAGGTACCTTATCAATCCATAAAAAAGCAAAGTGCCATTGTAACTTTATGAATTAGTGTCCATCAATTAAGACAACTCACTGTTATCTATCTCTATGATTATATTTCAATTTAACATATGTGCCATCATATTCCAATAAGAAATTGCGATAGACAGAATATCTTATTATTGGGATGATGAGGTGGGTACAGGCATAGCCTTACACGTCAAGTGGTGGTTATTTGAGTTCCAAGTACATAATTTTAGATTGCTCAAATCACAATCCCATTTCTTATTAGTGATGGATTCTATGTCATTTTGTATTGCTACTTAAACAATATTTAGCTTTTGATCTATGATTGATTTTTTTTCCGCAAACGATCTATGATTGAGTTTCTTTTTTCTTTCCGATGAAAGTGAAGAACTTCATTAGGATAAACTAAGAAGATAAGCAATTACATCAAGCCTAAGCAGTCAGACTACCACAATATAATCAGGTCCACTGCTGACTACGCATAATATAATTGCTAACCTCATTGATAATATACTAATTTACCAGATTCACGAAATATCTCAATTACGATTCTTGGTAAAACTGAACTGACAACTATGAGTACGGAAAGTACCTACCTCGAGATGCCAACACCACTTGCTAAAATTCTGATTCAAGTACCCGTCTCAGTAATTACATAATAATGTTTTAAAATCAGGATTTCAATGGACAAATAACCTGCCACATGCTTAGAAATCAGACAAGCGTCTTAATCCTATAAACCAATGGTATTAAACAATAGGTTGGACAATCGATATCATAATCTTGGATCTAGTGGTTGGTAGAGTACTTAATCAAAAATTGAATTAATAATTGTTGATGATATAGTAATTACAGATCTAAGGTATAAAAAAAATAAGTTAATGACCTGTCATGGAATCGTGTCCCTTGATTGCACAACTGTGGTGTTGTACGATTAGGCTGTGTGGGTTAGGTCCTACCTTATCGCTGCCTCACTGGCACGGCATGTACGTACGGTCCATGTACTTTTACTTTTTTTTGTTGTCTGTATGGTAATTAATTAATGCCCACTATATTTTTATTTATTTTGGTTTTGGAACAAGAAAACATAAGAATCCATTGGAAGAAAAGCTGAAGTTGCGAGTCCTTTTCTTCAACTTTCATGAGGCGCTTGTGTGCACATGGGACGCGTGGGCAGTGTTTGTTTCTTGTAGCCCAACGTTTGAGCAAATGCACATGATCTCTTCCCACACCCGAAATCTATATTGGTGGTCCATGATGATATTTTTCGAAAACACTAAAAACCAGACTATCTCGAATCAGATTGAGTTGAAACCAGGTTCAACTCTATCAACCGTGAAGCTTTTCTTTAAACTCTGGATTAATTTATAGAAGTTAACTGTTTTGTTGAGAAAGAGATTCGAATTTACTTGCACCTAAAGCCCTTGCACGAGATTCTGGGTTTGAATCCGGCTATCTATATAGAGATAGATATATATACACAGCTATATGATATGATGTACTACCTCCGTTTCGTCTGTTTCGTCTGCGTTTGACTTTTTAACCCGTAACTGAGTCATTTTGACTTGGTGATTTGGGTACCAAAATCATGTAATTTTTTAACAATTTTTTCATGGTATTTTAGATTAAACTTTCCTCTATAACACCATGCAAAGATTACCAAATTCTTGTATCGTTTTGTTAATCAAATCACCGGATGAAAGTACCCCAGTGAATAGTGACAAAAAGTGAAGTAGGCTGAAACAGGCGAAACAGAGGTAGTAATTCTTAAAGATAAAGTTATGTCAGACGTATCTGCACCATAAATTTGTAATAGTGTAGATGACGTTGTAAGGTCGAAATACGAACATGTAGCAGTGTGAACTTTTTGAATTACTTTGTAAGTTTTTACATGTACAAACTACTAATATGGAGGTTTAGGACTTAACCATAACCTAACCTCGTCGTGTTTGGATATGAGGATTTTGAGTTTTGTGATTTTGACTTTTAAATGAGTAAAAAAATGAGTGGAATGTGAGTTCTATACATTTTGGATTGATGTTTTGGTTAATTTTTGTTGAGGTTTACCCATCCTTCAAATTCAAACAAGTCAAATAAATATACACATATTTGTATTCATAAATTTAACCAAAAACTTTATTTGGGTCGTGTTAAAGAAACGGGTAACAAATTTGTGATCAATTTCACATCCAATTATAATCAGATAAAAAAGGATTGGCTCTACAGGGACATTATCATTCTGGATGCCTTGACGAATCTGATCAAACATGTAGATTAATCGCATTAGCGAACCCCCTTTTTAATTTTTGATCAGCTGATAGTGAGCTACTACTGCTACGACATTAGTGCATATTTGGAAACATGATCTTTTATTAATTTATTAATATTGACTAAAATCCATCACTTTAATTTAGTTCTATTTGTTACACTGTTTTGCTATATATTCTGATTAAAATATGTTTTATACCAGTAACTTAGAAATATTTAATCTCTAATTTTACAAATTCTTTCAGATTTTAAACTCTTATCAAATCGAATTTCAGACAATTTTAATTTTCTGTTAGTACCTTAAGCGCCCTTATTTTTGACATTTGATGAGAGGAAGAGAGGGGGTCCAGAGAGGGACAGCAACCGTACAGGGAAGGACCATACGGCACTGTCCGACCCTCCCGGTTAAGGCCCTTGCACTTCATGTGGATCCCAATTTCTAGGGGTCCTCCTCCTCCTCCCTTTCATTGTCTTACTACTTAAACTAGTAACCAAGTACTACGACTGGTTTGAGTTCTTTGCTCATAGTAACGCGAACCCCCACCGTTCATGTCCCTCTTAACTCCGTCTCATCCGCATTTACGTTCCTGTCCTTCACATTGTACATGATTAACATCGTGACCTAGTTTATACTCCACAGTTCACACATGATTTTATTTAGGGGTGACAATTCGTGTCACGAGTTGTGTTCGTGTCGGGTCATATTCGTGCTGAGACTCATTTAGAGTAAACTCAAATCTGACCCATATATTAAGCGTGTCTATTACTATAGACCGTAATTCGACCCATATATTAAGCTTGTCTATTACTATAGACACTAATCCGAACTCTATAATAAACGTTTTACCCGTCATGTAACCCGTTTATTTTGTATAATCATAAACAAAAAAAATTCTATGAAATATAAGCAACATGATACAATACTATTATACAAATTAAAACATGTGAAAAGTGATATGAACTCTCAGGGAAAAAACTTTACTGGTGGCCATTCTCCGCAGTTCAGATTGTTGGGGGACGACGACGAAGCTGAGTCACAGTTCGCTAACAGACGACCGAGGTGAGGAAGGGAAGAAAGGATTGTGAGAGAATGAAGAGTTGCAGACCTACAGTGACTTTTTATAGGAGCAAACTATGGTTGCTTTTAGTGGGTTGAGCTCAAATAGCCAAGATATTAGCTCTATATTATAAAATGTTATTAGATTTCAAATACGGGTTACAATATGTCGTGTTGGGTTTAATTTTTATACGGGTGACTTGTTTTAAAAGTGCGGGTTACACGGGTTCTACATGGGTATTGCGAGTCCCACATCAAACCTGTTAGATTTCGTGTTCAATCGTATCCACCCGTTTACGACCCAAGCCCTCTAACTTCGTGACGTGTTCGTGTCGGGTCGTCGTGTCAGTACCTATGTTGACGACCCTAATTTTAACCTTGTCTTTTTTACGATGTGGAAATTTGCGGCAACTATCATTCGGGTGCCCTCCAGTCTGAGAAACCAGACTGACAGACTCGCAGTTGAGAATGCCAATAGGCAGTCCTTGGGTTACTCTAGGATTCGAACTCAAGACATCAAGGCAAATGCTCCGAGGCTTTAAGGATACAAATAAGACCAACTCAACTACACCCCGAAAGTTTGTGATTTAACATCTTGACCCAGTTTATAGTATTCACGCTGCCACGTTACGGACTAGTTCGGTTTGATACTTATTCGCTAACAAGCTAAAATAACTACTTGTACTACTTTACGAATTAATGGTCTTGTTTGAATAAAAGAGTGTGGAATTATAACGTTAGGTTTGATTTTTCTGGTATATTGGATTTTCGAAACCAAAGTAATTGGCCTAGATTGAATCTGATTAGTCAAGTTTGATTGAATATGCAGCAATTGTGATATATTTAATATTGTATCTCATTTTGTACGACATTAATTTGAGATTTTATTGATGGTAGTTGTAGTGCCTGTTGGGTTTTAGACAATTAAACGCATCAGAAATACAAAAAAAAACTTGCCCATAGGTTAATACCCACTGAGGACCCTTGTGAATGAACGTTATTTGATATTTAGTCGCACTGACTGGTGATGTGATGGTAACGAACGCTAAATGTTGCAGCGCCTCTACGGTATCCACACGAATTATCTGAACTGAACCTCCTCTTCGCGAATGATAGTGCGCTCGAGGAAAGATAAATGATCTCGTCTCACGAACCCTGCTTAACTCGGAAGGATCAAACTCCTCTTTCTCAAAACCCTAGCCATTCTCTATCAGATGCAAATAGTGCTGAAAACTTGAAAACCCTTGTCACAATGCAAGGGTATTTATAGGGATGAGAGAATTTGACTTGCCCTTTAATCCTAATAGTTGGGGTGTTTTCACTTAAGTTCGAAATTCATAATTGCCCTTTAATTCAAGTAATGAGCAATTAATTCCATTGATTCATTCTTGTGTGTGACCATATAGGTTCCTAATTACGCTGATAGTAACAATTACAGATACTGAAAGGTATCTAGCAATACATGAATGATACCCAAGTCATAGGAATACAGTGATCTGACGAACCTCTATGACCAATGTTACCGTGTCTTTTCCAGATTAGAGACAAGGCATTGACTGTCACCTTGTATGTCCTATTTATAGTTTCTAGGAGTTGATTTAGACAGAAAAATGACACCAATGTCTCATATTGATTCATTTGAGCACGACCATGCATTTTCCTAAGTCACACTCATCGAGTGGCCATTGATATTTACTCATGTCATGTAGGAGGGACCAATCCAATCTATATCACTCACACCCCTCAGCATGTTTCATGACATGTCCTGTTACAGACTTTGTAATCGCATTATCACATCGTCATATTTGACGATATTAAAACATGTCACTCCTCATCTAGGGAATGTAGTACTTCAAGCTGTAAGACCTTTCACTACGTGAAGCACTTGTGACACTCACATAACATCCGTGTAGTGTTCTCATGGCGAGTCAATTGATCAGTACGCCATTACTCCTAATGGTACCCATATTTAGACTTGATATCTCATATTAATCTACCCACATGCTAGTCTCGTGCATATAGTCGTCATAAATAACAATAATACTAGAGTAAAGTTATTTAAGAATACAACATGTATTCTAAGGAATTCATTATGTTAACATATCACTATATATATATATATAACATAATGAATAAAATACATTTATCGATAAATGAATGTCACGTAATATAGGTTACGTCTAGGGCATACATCAACAATGTTGCATTTGTTTGCAGTTTTGGTCATGTTTCTTCGACTAAGGGGGAGGCTAGTGCCCTTGTAATTGGATTAACGTTTGCTTATAGTTAGGGCATATCTCAAGACCACGTCTTTGGGGGGATATATGGTTGTTGTCTATGCAGTCTTAGGAACCGTTGCAATTCAGTGGCTCATCACTCCCACTGTCACAACTTTTCTTGAGATATTTTTTGGAGCATTGATCCAACAAACTCACCAGTAGGGTAATGTGGTTGTTGTTGGTCACGATTGTCTATCTTTTCTTAGCTTTCAGTATTACGAGGAACATTCAATGGCTATATGTAGTCTTCTTAGACATGATACATGGGACCTGTTATATTTTTGACCTCCTTGATATCTCTTTTTCCTAGCTCGTCACTACGTCAGGCCTAGCATCCCCCACATTTTATTTTACAATTGAAAGCGCGAGTTATAGCCACTAATAAAACGTGAATTACGCCGCCCAACCATCTCGTAGGTTCTTCAAAGAAAGAAAGAAAAATATGATTAGTCCAACTCAATTACAGGGTCGTGGGCAATTATAACTAATGTATCTTCCTTATGAAAACTCTTAATCGTTTTTCTCGGACCTCTCTTTTCCACCTAATTTGCTGTCTTATCTAAGGACGATTGTGTGAGCAGTTTTCTAATTTCTACGTTTATGTTTAATTTTGCAGTGGTTTATGGCGGTTATTAATTTTTGGGTCAACAACCCCAGAGCTGATTGAAATTTCTGGGAGTTCATGATCGTTGCTTCGTCCATAGATTGTTTCATTTGGTTAATTTGGTTTTGCAGAGTGGTGTTTAGAGCCTGGATAGTTGCGAGGATATGAATCTGGGGGTTTTAGGGGTTTCGAGGGTCTTGTCCTCTTGTTGTAGGGAGACGAGGAGGATATGAAAATGAGGATTTAGGGTTGACGTCGTGGGTGGCCATGAGATCTGATCTGAGTTACTTACTGTTTTGATTTGTTAAGTCCCTTTCACGTCGGGTTCACCATAATAAAGATAAGGAAATGGGATAAGTACAGATGAAGCTTAATCACTTATGCTCAGATTATAGGTAATATAGAGTTAACAATATAACAAGTACAAGATGGATCAAAGGACCAAGAAGAGATAGAGGAAAATGAAAGTAAACAATATTGTACTATAGAGGAGATAGACAGCTTGTTGGCAGAAATTCGGTAATTCATAGGGAATAATCACGGTATGTATGGCAGAAAGATAATGTCCTATTGATACTAGTCAGACTAGAACAACTAATGGGAGACACGTGGTCGTACGGACGACCAACGTCCCATTATGAGGCGGCGTGCCCTAAATCCCTGATCGTCTGACAAGTATAAAGAAGATGGGTAGAACAAATCAGGTCCACAACACATACTTGTCGCATCTGGGATGAATACCATATGCGAAGGGCCTTATTCTAGTCTCCAAACCACTACGACACCTGGCTCAGTGTGAGGTGTTGATATGCGATGAATCCTGTCACATGGTCCCTTCAAATACGAGATGACATGATCTGGTGTTTTCGAAAACATACTGGTGATTTCACGCAACAATGTCCCAATACTTCATTTTTAACTGTCTACAACTAGTTTTCGAAAATAGAAGTAGATATCAACACAATTGTCATGTGGTTGGCTCTCTCCCTATATGGGGTTTCTACTTCCTCTGTTCTATTTGAATTTTCACCTTTTTCATTTTACCACTATTCACTGAATCATTTTTTAAATCGGTGATTTGATTAATAAAACGATGCAAGATTTGATTAATAAAGCGATGCAACAATTTGATAATCTTTGCACGATGTTGTAGAGTAAACTTCACTCTACAACACCATCAAAAAATTATTAAAAAATTACGTCGTTTGACTATCCAAATCACCGGGTCAACGTGACCCGATTACGGAAGAAAAAGTCCAAATGTAAAGGTTCAGGGATAACGGATGTAGTATTATATGGCAGTTACGAAATTGAATGGATTAGAAAGGGGTAGAAGGACGAACTAGGGGAGGCGTCGATATCAACATGCCCAGTTTGTCTGCTCGTGAGTGGATCTTCGCACGTTACCAAGTTTACACTCTGATATGTACACGTCGTGTATCTATAATGCTCCATTTGGACAGAGAAATAGAAAACAGCCAAACCTCTCTCTCTCTGTTCTGCTTCTGCTGCATATGCTTTCACTGCACCACCAGCACAACAAAATAATCCCCCCCAAAACCTAACCGCCATCTCTCCGTGTCTGCCATTTCCTAGTTCCAAACCCTAACCCCCCAAAACCCATCTCCTCACAGCAACTCGTTTCCGCAACTCGCTCCGAGTCCGACTCGGGAACCCACTCGTCTGTTATGGACCGAGTTGGGTCGATTTGGGGTTTTTACTAGCTAATGTAAAATGTAGCTGAATTGGCGGGTTGGGTTTTGATTTTAATGATTCTGGGGTTCATTTTCTGATCCATGAAAAAATCGAACTGGTTCAAGCAAATCTCCAACAATGGCAAGCTGGAGAGGCGGCTGTCTCTGGGCGAGTACAAGAGAGCCGTGTCGTGGTCCAAGTATTTGGTGTCCCCCGGTGCGGAGATCAAAGGGGAAGGGGAAGAGGATTGGGGGGCAGACATGTCCCAGCTGTTGATAGGCAACAAGTTTGCTTCTGGGAGGCATAGTAGGATTTATAGAGGGATTTATAAGCAGAGAGATGTGGCCATTAAGCTCATAAGTCAGCCCGAGGAAGACGGCGAGCTGGCGGCTTTTCTGGAGAAGCAGTTCACTTCTGAGGTGGCTTTGCTTTTCCGGTTGCACCATCCTAATATCATCACTGTAAGTAGTTCAATTTTATTCCATTTTATTGAGTAATTATATTTAATTAATTTTTGTTGCTTGAATTGTGGTTTTGAATGAAATGGAAATTGCTAATTCTGGTTGTATTTGAATGGTATAAGGTCAAAATACTTAATTAGCTCAAAAATCTGAGAATATAAGCGCCTTTTCGACAGCATTCTGGGTCGATTATTTTAATGGTGTAAGCTCATAAAATACTTAATTAGCTCGCATAGCTTAGTGGGATGATTGGGATGGTAGTTTTCTTACTTAACATGGCACCAATGTGTTCTTCGGCTCCCGTTACGCAACCGATGCAATGCCACGAGTTCTGGTCTAGGCCCTTTTGTCATTAGCCTTATGCTCTATTGTTGCTTAGTTGAGAGTTTAGTTAAGCTGGTGAGTTTTGAAATTGGTTGATTATGCTTCTACCTCGCGTGAACAACCACCATCTATCTAAAGCTCGAGAAATTTCATACAATACGAAAAGGATCTGCTAGTTTTAAAGGGCGTGGGGCGAATTCGATCTTACTTTTTTGACAGAGATCCTTTTAGGTCAATGTCGTACAATCGCTTTCCCTGCCAAATTGCCAATCATGTTCACTAGCATCGTCTTCCATTTTGGTCAGCGTTCTTCATGTAACTTGCTAACGACTCAGCAAACCAACTACTATATTTGCAGCACTACTTTTCAGAGGGAGATGGAAGTGCTTATAAGCTATAAAGTTACACACAGACATTCTTCTTTTTCATGATGAGCTCTCAACTAGGACCACTGCCTTTTTCTTGAAAAAACATGCCTTGTTGTTGCCTTTTTGGAGTTTAACATAAGATGAGAGCTTTCCAAAGCCAGATTCTGCATAATTCGATTCTTACAACAAATATTCACTTCTTTTAAGTTCTAAAATTATTTCGCAGAGAAGCTTTGGCACAATAGTTTTGAACCGCAGTTGCCATCATAGTGCCAATGGTTTATGGAGTTTTGGATTCTCTTTGGTGACAGCTGGCCGCTGAATGCTTAGATTTATTGTGGAAAACTCAACTAAAAATCAAGCTTATTAATGATCTTGACCGTTTTTAGTTAGTCATAGTTAGACAACACGAGCTTCAATCCTTTGACCTTTTGATGAAATCAGCTAGGTAATCGAATAATTGAACCAAAGTCGCCTGTCTGTCCATTAAAACAACATAAAGCATGGACTATAAGGAAGAATCTTTTTCAGATTTCGTATTTACAATACCCATTTTACTGTTTTTCTGTCTTTGGCATTTACTCGGACAGTTAGCTGCTACTCCCCATTTTGCATCAGTAGAGAAACGTCACTGGAATTATAGAATTCGAGTGAGATGAGTAGCAGCGGGCACATCCAATAGTGAAACCATGTTTGGATTTGAGAGTGGGATTAAATGGGTTTCTAGCCAGCGGTTTTTTGCTTACATACTCGTTCCTTAAAAAGTTCTTCTCTCAATCAATGCAAACTTTATGGAATTTGATCTAGTTTACTCAAAGGTTCCTACATGAGCCATACAGAACAATAAGCCACATGCCTACACGTTGCAATCCGAATTTGTGAAGGATGTGTAATAATGCTGTCATCAATATGGCTAATTCATCGTCGTCTATATGGTGAAAAGCTGTACAGATCTTTGGTTATTAACTTCAAAGTATCTGTTAGTTGCATTTCATGTTTCAGATAGGAGTACTAAATATTTATGGAAGCAGATATATGCTATAGTAGCACAGCCTTTCCTGGACACTCAAGTCCGTTTCTCTTAACAAACCTTTAATGTCTCCTATGTTAGAAATATTCTTACTGTAACCTGTGTTTAAATCATTGAGGAAGCAGAGAACAATCTGGAACAGAAATGTAAAGCAGTAAAAGCAAACTCACTGATTGAGAGTTTCCGAATGCTGTACAAAGTTGTTTGAAAGCAGTCTCGAACATGTAGCACGATGTCCTTAAACCAGATTAGCCCCCACGCTTGGTGCTTACTGTGGATGGGTCGGGCTTCTGCTTCCGAGGATGAAAGCTTTCCTGTGTGGTGAAGAAAAGCACGGTTCATCGCCTTACGCTGCGAACAGAACCTGTGTTTGAAGAGAGTTTCAGGGATGGATGGAAGGCAGAGAGAATTGTCTGTTCAGTTGTCTGTAACGAGAGAGAGAGAGAGAGAGAAGCATATTTGTAGAGGAAAAAGTGACGGTTGGTTGGTAAATGTTCGTATAGAACGGTTACTATTTGTTGGTTGTTAACAGTTACAACTCTTAACAATCCGGGTTAGTAATGATTAATTACCCGTTAGTTTTTGGTCCAAAAAATCAAAAAAAGGCCAAAATGGGCGGAACAAAATATGTAAGGGGAGAGGACCTAGACAAAGGTCGAACCACCACACACTGTCCGTCCAATAAATTGCTTCGCCCAAATGGCACGCCCTTTAGGTGCAAGCTTTGAGTATATATACACTGAAATTCTGTACTCTCAAAAGATATGGGACAAGTTTCCAATTCATGATTAAGGACTCGTATTGAGCACCTAATTTGATCATTCATTCTGTAATAGTTTTTAACGGATGAGGTATCGAAACAATCCTCAAGGTGTGTAGTTTCCAAATATCAGTCTGTTGTCGTGCGCTTCCAAGTGAGTTCTCACGAATTCGGTTACAAAGGCGGGTTGAAACTACCCGTCATAAACTATTTTTCCAACAGCCTTTTGGAAGTATGAAACCATTTCTTTCTTAGTATATGCACTATAATACAGTTTTCTTGATTCATTGTTTCAACTTCAATAGAAGTCTCTTTGGAAAGGTAATATTTGACATTCACTTTCACATTGATGCTATCTTCTTCACCATTGCATAAGATACTTGCAAAGTATTTGACATAAATGTAGTTCATTTTATTTCCCGTGTTTTGGTATCAGGAACGGTTAAAACTCTGAAATAACTTCTCTTGGAAGATCGCATATTTCATACAGGATCTACCTCTGAAGTTTTTTGACAAAAGGAAAGACTGCTCTTTTTGGTCTCCAGAGTCCAGACACAGAATTTATTACTTCTCAGCAAAATAGCTAATAAATTATATTAGATATGAATTTACCGTAAATTTCATTTGCAAAGAAGCAGGGAGCAAAACACAACTTAAGAAGGACATGTTCAGTAAATTGCGGTGCTGCATCGTCCAATTTGATTATTGATTTGTTTCTGACTTCTTTTGTTGCAGTTTGTTGGTGCGTGTAAGAAACCCCCAGTTTTCTGCATCATAACTGATTATGTATCTGGGGGCTCACTGAGAAAATATCTCCACCAACAAGAGCCATACTCAGTTCCCCTCAATCTAGTCTTGAAGTTGGCCATTGACATAGCTCATGGGATGCAGTTTCTTCACTCTCAGGGTATTCTCCACAGGGATCTTAAATCAGAGAATTTGTTGCTCGACGAGGACATGTGCGTGAAGGTAGCAGATTTTGGGATCTCTTGCTTGGAATCTCAGTGTGGCAGCGCAAAGGGATTCACCGGAACATACCGTTGGATGGCGCCTGAAATGATAAAAGAACAACATCATACAAAGAAAGTTGATGTTTACAGTTTCGGCATAGTTCTCTGGGAGCTCTTAACTGCATTAACGCCATTCGACAACATGACTCCTGAACAGGCTGCATTTGCAGTTTGTCAAAAGGTACTTTCACGTATTGTTCGATTCGTGTTTTTGTTTATAATTATACTATAAATTCTACTCTTACAGGCATGCATCATAGAAAATCCATCCATCAGCAGCTATATCTCGTTCTTAACTCTTAAGTGCAGATTATAATGGTATTTATTTACTGTTAAGTAATTTGATCAAAGTCTTTTCTCTCTTAAGTGCTTACATGCAAGGGTCTCTCTATCATGAAACTCAATTAATGCTCCCAAATGTACCCAGAACCAGTAGGTAGTTGATGGGTTTACCAGCCATAGGGTTGTGGTGCACCGCAAAATATTAGAAAGCTGAAAGAAGGCATATCTGAGAAGGTTAACTTCTTTTATGTGAATCCTACCATTACACTAGTCCATCTATAATTACGGCAAGTGTTTGCTCAAGTAGCAATAAGTTTGACAGTCAGAAGAAATTGTTCTCTACCGTGGGTTTTTAATTAGATGGGCTACTGCCTTATATCTTGTTAATTCCACTCAAGTTGTGCTAGTGATTGTAACTCCAATGCATCTGTCGGTGTTCTATATTTGATCTTCAGTTACTGAACCACTAAATCTGTTGCATGTCTTTTCTATTACTATATTGGTAGTCTACCTTTTAGGAAATGGGAAACTTCTTGCATTTTTTTACTTGCCTCCTGTTATAATAGCGTCATTGGAGCTGATCTGTTCCCTATTCTGTTGGCCTGTTCTCATTACCCTGTGGCATTCAGCTTCAGTTACAGCCTCGTGAAGGGTGCAGAGCTAGAAATTTGTGGGGAAGTTTCAGACTGTGTGGTTTCCCCCTTAAATCACCCCGTAGTCTAATGACCATCTTAGTAGTTGGCACGTTCTTGTCCATTCTTGTCTTGTCCAAACTCACCTATTAATGGAGATTTTTCAATTGATATTCTTCTGATATGTTCGGATTTTTCATCCTTTTACTTCCCTAATCTGATCAAGGATGGAACATATGTATGGGGGGGGGGGGGGGGGGGGGGTTTGGAGTGAAAGAGGCTGGGTATGTCTGAACTTAGACATCAGACTCAACCTGTATTTCTGTTTCCATTCTGGTTTGGTATCAGGCTCTCCCCTCCCTCTTTTATCATGTTCCTTGTAATGTGGGATCCAAACAATTGGTCGGTGGGAGCTTTGGAGGTTGATTTTTTGTGTACCTCTGAAACGTTGACGAAGCTAAGAATTAGCAAGACCTTACAGAACCTCTTAAGGGACAACAAACTAAGCATCCAAAGACACCAAAGGAAACAGAGAGCCAGCCATGAGGATTAGGATTGGGCGGCTAGCATCTCCTTCACAAGCTGGTCTCTCATCTCCTCAGGTGGATTTACGGATGGTCAGATGAGTTTTTTGCAGTGTCTCTTTCTTGGCTAGATAGTCTGCGACCTCATTGATCTCTTTGGAGATGATACTGAGCCTGCATTCCCAACCTGTCAGAGGAATTCAGATTTCTTCCACCAAGTTTTCTTGTCGGTGGTTCTCCAGTTCTCCTTCAGTAATGATTGACCACGTCAGCTGGATCACATTCATTGTCAAGCTAGGTTTGGAGGTTAATATTTTATAGTTAATACCATTGCTTCAGAAGTTGCGTTGACTCGGAATATGATATTACTTCCCCAGCCCTGTTTCCTGGTCCCATCACAGTGAATAAGAATCCATGATTTGCACAATATTTATGTAAAAGCTCGTCGCTACTTATGGTGTTAGCGGTAGCTCATGTAGAATGGCCATAGAGCTACTCGTGTTTTACACAACAGTGTTTGCAATACCTTGGGTACCTGATGCAATCACCAGAGAGGACAGAGTAGAACCTTGGCATCATGGTGCAACTTCAGTTGATGCGCCACACAGAAATAATTGCTCTGATCCAAGTTAATGCTAGTGGAATTGCAGGGTCTGTTTGTTATGGAAAATCACAAAAACCATCAATTACAGAATTATGTTAGTAAAAGAAGATGGATTGAAAAGCTTAGAAATTAGAGAATAGAGAGATGAACGGAAAAAGGAGATAGAAGAACTTATCAAATTTGCAGGCTAAGGCAGTCTATGACCTATCTTTAGGATAGTAATTTCTCCCACTAAAGGGTGCAAAATAGGCTACATAGAAACGCTATCCACCGATACAATGCATACCACAATGGAAAAGAAGCAAGATTGCACTTGTTGTCTTCTCCTAAATTAGAACCCAACCCGGACAAGGAAGAAGTACTTGAAAAGAGAGAGACATCAAAGTACAACTTGAAGTCTTGAATATGACAACAAATTACTACTTGTATTTATTTTTACCAGATGGTGCTTCAAGCACCTCTTTGGAAAATACACTTCCCAACAGACACATTAGTTTGTTAAGAGCTGCAACTATCTGAAAAGACACAATTATTTGAAACAAAGCAATGGTTCAAAAATAGTACTATTTTAGAATTCTTATACATCTCCAATTCTCCATTATCTTTTATTCTTGGGTCAGGTGGTAGACGCATGCATATACAAATAACTGAGTAACCTGGCCATCCTTTAAGTTCCTTGTGAAGTTTACATTTAGCAGTACATTTGGGGTTGGAGACTTAGTAGTAGCAAGAACAATGTTTGAATCCTTCAGTTGTTTTCTTATACCGTCTTCGGGTTTTCTGCAGAATGCAAGGCCGCCATTGCCATCCACATGCCCAGCGGCATTCAGACGTCTCATCAACCGATGCTGGTCAAGTAATGCCAACAAGCGTCCCCATTTTGACGAGATAGTTAACATTCTTGAAAGATATGCAGCCTCTCTAGAGCAAGACCCCGAATTCTTTTCAACTTACAATCCTTCAGCTCATCATAATCTTTTGCGCTGCCTGCCTAAATGTAATTTCCGTCAGGCTTCAGTTTCAGAAGAAGCTTAAGAAGTCTTCGAAGATCGTGTGTAAATCCTAATTGTATCATATTATGTTTCCTTGTTTAGGTCCAGTAATGATTATGCAACTTCTCTAGGTACAAATACAATCATCTATTGTTGTAACACCATGTATGGAACAGAACTGTTCCTTGGATTGGCATTTTCACAATTTGTCATTTTCTTACTAGAAATGGGTGTTAAGAGCATTGACAGCTGCTGCATTAGGTCTTGGGTTCGGGATAAAAATCGTAGGTCTCAGACAAATAGTGAAGTTCTATCAAATTTATGCTGAAGACAACGCGAGTGGTAGAGGTCGCCAAGGCAGGTTATTGATGTCTCGAGTTCGAGCATTCTCTAAAACGTAATGTAGATTACAATTTGATGTTCTGTGTATGTGGCAAAGGAAAAACAAAAAAAACAAAAAAAAAAAGCATGAACTCGTGTACTACTTTTGACATGATCACTAGAATATTAAGGCCCTAACCAATTGTTGTTTTGTTTTTGTATGGTATTGTTTAAGAATGGTATTATTAGAATTATTCTTAACATCTAGTAGGGCTCATTACTGTAATAGTTTTTTGTTTACTTGCTACTATTTGAATACTAAAATGTTGTTTAAGTACCAAAGATCATTGGATACCCAAACCAAGTCTAACCATGATCATCCCAACAACACTAAAAACAACTCTAATTCCTCAAAAAGTCATGCAACTTTGGTCTTCAAAATATTCACTTGGCCATTGTGTCTGTAACTTTATATCGATTTGATAATTGCAATGGCCACATTTGTCCACCACTGTGGCGATTGATGTAACTAACTAGAGGCCTGACGTATTCATAGTCAAATACGTAGTATAAAGAAGATAAGACTCTACTGTGAAGTGTGAGCTATGAAACGATTCTACGCGTTCTAAAGAATGCCTGCCAAAAATCTTAACTCACGATTTCATGCATTAAGGCCAAAATTTTTTAACTCACGATTTCATGCATTTAAGGCAGATGTGTTAAACGGGCATGGGGCCAATTCCCCCACCCGCATTTTCTTTTCAGACTACCCCAATTTTTTTGAGAACCACTAGAGTACCTCTAATTTGTAATATTCATTTGTAATCCCACAAAAATACAAACGTGTCCCCACTTTATTTTTCCGGACAATTTTCTTGTCGAATGAACACAGCCTATATTATTTGACATTTGTAGGTAAATTTCATTTTTTGAATTTGTGCCCCCCTCAACTTTGGCCTCTGCCACTCCATACATTAACCAATTGATTTTCTTTAACGAATGAGTTCTAATCCAAGTGGTCAATAAAGCACATTGCGAGCCACTTAATGGCTGTAGATGCGAATTTCTTAACAAATTTGGCTTTTTTTTGGAAAGAAAGAAAAATTACTTATAATAAGTGGTGTCCATGTAGTTTGACCTATTTTGTGATGCATGAAGAGCTGTTTAGAAGCACTACAATAATTAGACTTGTACTTGCCTCCAAGTTGAGATTTTCCAGATGGACACTACTCCTCCACCTTCACCAAAAGTTTAATTGAAATAGCAGCTAGGTTATGCACATATAAAACGCTACTTAAAAATAGATGCTCAATCACAAAATGGGGAAAAAGAAAAAAGATGCGCAATCTTTTGAACCCATAATGGGGTCTCATCAAATATGAGTCTATCTAGCATCTTCTTTTATTGTTGTTGTGATGATATCTTCATCAATATTCATAAAATGAGTAATGTTGATAAATATAATACATTTTTTTGGGTTTTTATAAATATAATACTTGAGTCCTAGAATAATGAAGTACTACTAGCATGGGCGATTTTTTTCAAGAATTTAATGAGATGCTTTTTGAATTGAAAAGTTTACTTAATTGTATTTAGTTTTGTATGATACTACCTCCGTTTCTTATCTATGACACCGGTTTGATTTTTTGACTCGTATCTGAGTCGTTTTTACCGGGTGATTTGGGTAGCAAAACGATTCGATTTTTTGATAATTTTTTCACCGTCACGTTGAACAACTTTTACTCTACAACACTATGACAAAATTATTTAAAAATTGCATCGTTCTGCTACATAAATTACTGGCTCAAAGTGACCCAGTAAATAGTGACAAAAATTAAACCGGTGTGATAGAGAAGAAAGAGAGATAGTATATGTTACTGATTAGAGAAAAATAAATAAAAAGAATAACAGTATGACCTTTTCAATTCACTTCTGTATATTGGCTAAGAAAATCACTTCTTTATATACTATGACAATTGTTCTAGATTTTCATTTTTAAGAATCTGCGACAGTGTAATGGAAGGATGAAGCACATGCAACGTCACATTGATTCTAATTCTAAGTTCATCAAGTCCTGTACACTTACCTGGAAAGGTATTTTGAAAACAAGAGAATTCTTCGAAAATAATATTAAATTGAAGGTAGGAAATGGTAATTGTATTTCTATGTGGTTCGACTCGTGGTGTGGTAGACTCAATTCAAGAAAAGTGCAAAGAATGCAGATAAACGTGGAATGCAACTTAACAACACGGAAACGTGCAATGCAACATAACAACACGCTAACCGACATTTATATGCAAAACTGACGTACAATACTACATGTAACAAGGCTATGCAAGATACATACAAGCTAAACTTCCCTTATACTTAAGCGCTTCGTTGTCCTTTAGGAATTTAGAGATCAATAAGAGAACTCAGCACTTAGGACGGTGGGTCTACTCGGAGTTAAGGGTCTTGACCCGGCTCTCAACGTGCCATTGCACCTTCTCCCGTAGCTCAATATCAATAGCATTCTCCTCATCCCCTCGACCTCGGGGACAAAGTTGGGGTCATCCACTTGACAACCCCCACACTAGAGCTACGAAAGGGAACACAACCTATATATTTCAAAACCAGCTAGGCAATACCCACACAAAGCACGTATGCGGGGTCTTTGCGAACAAATTTTTAGACGCGTAAAAACAGACTAGCTTGATCCTACAACTGAATGCTCAAAGAGATAGAGAGTGAGTGATACCTGGGTGCCCAGGCTTTTGTTTTTACAGGCACAGTCTCCGCAAAATTTCCACAAGAAAGGCTCGCGTTGACTGTCCATAATTTACAAAAAAAAATACCTCGCATCCGGATTCTGGTGCACGCCTACGAGATATCAACGAAAAGCCCTCTCTGTGTAGACTCTTATGTTGATGGAATTACTCCTCGACCTCGAATAATCATTTGTTTTGCCTTTTTGAATGATCTGTGGGGCTGTTTTTTTCTCGCTTTTCGTGCATTATCTAGTACGTACATCAGAAAGAGGAATCCAGACCGGTCTTCTGTACTTGTGTCCCTGCCCATTGATTGAAAATATTAAACCAACTCTCTCTCACTCCTCAAAAATACATATGGAGTACTAAAAATAAAAACATATATTCTATCTAGATAACCCTACTCCTAAGTTGTGTTGACTCCCAACAAGCAGCTTTATTTAACATCGATGGCCCAACGCAATTACCTCATGAAGATCAGAAAGGTGATTTGACATGTCGTGCCGCATCCATCTTCTGGCGCTGGATGCTAAGAACTACCTCGTGCGCTTGAACGCTTGATGCTTTACCCTTAGGATCTGGTGGATCCTCTTGTGTCAGCTCCATGATTCCGCGCACAACTTGCACGGCAAATGGCACCCTAGCTTCTTGTCATATGAGTATTGGGGGGTCGGTTTGAAGAACCGGAAAGTCTCCATGGTATCGTTGATTCTCATGATCAACTCCCCATTCTCTACGTCCATTAACGTCCGACCAGTAGCCATAAATGGCCTATCCAGTATGATCCAAACATCTCCAGATAGCATGTCCAATATAACAGAATCGGCCGGCATGATCAAACTTCTAGCCTTCACAAGTACGTCCTCCACCACTCCAATGGACTTCTTGGACAATTTATCCGCAAACCGCAGATTGATCAAGGTTTTGCGCGGCTCCCCCACACTTAGACTTTTTAAATACTGACAACAACATCAACTTTACACTCACCCCCTGATCACAAATAGCCTTGCTTGTATGGGCACCGCCAAGTGTGGATTCAATTACAAAACTACATTAATCTTTCTTCTTCTTAGATAGCAATGTAAGACATATGATTTCACTTGCTCATTCAGCTTAACTGTATGAAAATTATCCATATTTTTGTCTCTCAATGATAGCATCCTTGGTAAACCGCACGTACATAGGCATCTGCTGTAGTGCCTCTATCAACGGAATGTTGTTGTGCAGTTTGGAGAAAATGCTAAGAAATCGCCAATACTCATGTAAGTCATCCTTCTTCTTCCTGGGTCTCAATTGAAAATGCAATTCTGTAAGAGAAGGGGATGTCAAAAATACCTCATTGGATTTATCCTCATCCTTTGGAGTCATGCTCTTTGATTGGGGGATCATGAAAGGTATCTTCTCAAAATCGAAGACTTCATGTTCCCTCGCCCTTGAGGCTTCAACGATATGGTGGATTGTGATCACAATCCACTGTGGGTCGTGATTGCGTTCACTTGACGAACATTCTCCATGTCTCATGGGAGTGAACCTGGCGCTCTCGCCGATATTTCGGTAATCTGCCCAACCTGCACTTCCAGAGCCCGAAGTGAGGTTTTGGTTATCAGCCAGTCAGTAGCCAACGCGGTCACCTGAGTAGTGATTTGATTCACATTATGTCCCATATGCATCATCAGATTCTTGAAGTCGATGATCTAAGCATTTGGCGCTACTTTTGTGGTGGGTGGAGCTTGAGACACTTGCGGTGCTGGCGGTCTGTGCTGGAACCTTGCTACATAAGTGGCTCATGTCTGATCCCCATACCTGAAGCTTGAATGATCTCTGGTTTCTGATATGTAGTTTTTCTGGTTCTAGTTCTTGCGTTGTCCTTGTACCCCCAAGTAACTCAGATCTTCATGCGCAATATGGGCCAAGGCTGCGTCAAAGTGTTGATCTTCCACTGTAGCAACCGTATTCTTGTCTTGATACACATGCTTGGCCAAATCTGAGACTATCTTCGTGATGTGATTTTCTTACTCATCGGTGGTAGGCTCTGACAATCTCCTACTATCATAGAGCTGGGAGTCATGCTTACATATTTGTCTCATCAGCGCATATGCCCTATCTTTGTCTGCGTGATAAAGAAAATATTGACTTGCTTCCCTGTTCACCAAGTCTCGATTAGAGTGATCGAGTGCATGGTAGAATACTTGTAGAATCTTGTCATCCCCAAAGTTGTGATTGGGCCATTTTCTTAATATTCTCATAAAGCGCTCCCAGGCTTCTACCACGGTCACATCAGCCTTTTTTTTTTTTTTTTTTTTGATAAATTCAACTGATTTTATTCAAAAAAAAGGACAAAAATTACATCTCTTCCATACCTACTTCATCTCTCTGGATCTCTAAACAGTGAGAATCCAGATTTTCCAAAACAAAAACCCCACAACTCTTTGTAACTCTAGCCCAGTTAGCAATACTATGTGCCAACCTATTCTCTTCTCTAGGACAAAATTTGATACTTCTTCCATAAACATTTGAAACAAAATTGTTGAGAGCTAAAGTTCTATTGTTCCATCTCCAGTCAGTCCTTCTTCTGGTGCTGATAGCCTCCACAACTCTCTTGCAGTCAGATTCTATAATCACATTCCTCAGATTTCTGTCAATAACTACTTCAAAAGCTAACTCAACAGCAGCTAGCTCAGCTTCCTCAATGGAGAACACTGCACCCCAAAAAGATTGAATGTGGTGAACTGTGCCTTTTGAATCCCTCATTACCACAGCCATACCAGCACACCCTACTTTGCTATCAAAACTGGCATCACAATTCAACTTGAGCTGCTGATTTTCAGGGGCTACCCATTTTCTTTTAAACTTAAAGGTACCAAGTTCTTGGTCCTCTGTCTGCTGGCCTTCCTTCTCAGATAAACATTGATGCTCCTCCACCATAAATTTGATATCTGCACTTATTTTGAAGATGTCTTCCAGCCCACCAATTACCTTTTCTTTTCCCAGATTTATCTTGTTTCTGAGATTCCACAGTCTCTCAAAGATGCAGCTAGTATAGAGATAAACATCCAATCTCTTCATAGGCCAGCTACCATGGTTCTCCTCTATAGTATTATACCACTCCTTGACAGTATGACAATTAAAATTATCAATTTTAATACCTGCACTCTGCAACCATACTGCCTTTGAGAAGCAGCAATTTAGCAAAACATGAGCTGTTGACTCCTCCACTTGTTGACAGAAAACACAGCAGTTCTCAATCTCAATTCCTCTTCTATTAATATTTTGCTTTGTAGGCAGTATGTCTCTCCCAGCTCTCCAAAGCAGCATTCTGAGTCTATTGTGTAACTTAAGCTTCCAGATCCTGGACCAATTGCAGCTAACATCTCTATACACATTTTGTCTTTCTTGTACTTTCCTATAAACCATCTTGACAGAGGCTTCTCCTTTGTTGTCAAATTTCCAAATCCATCTATCATCCTCTCCTCTAAATGGTAACTTTATCTTCATGATCTCTTCTATATCTGTTTCCTCCATCCATTCATTTAACAAATCAAACCTCCAGCTCCTACTAGTGTCATCTATCAAATCAACCACTTTCTTTGGTGCAAAAGTTATATCATCTGGTGGCTTTGGTTTTGCACTTTCTAAATTGGGAACCCAAGGGTCTTGCCAAATGTCTATGTCTTTGCCATTGCCAACCACTTTGAGAGCTCCATTTTCAAGCAAATCTCTTCCTTTTAAAACTCCTTTCCAAAAATAAGAATCACTGTTTCTCTTCTCTACCCTTTGGAAACTCAATAAATGACAGTATTTCTTCAAGAGCTGGTTAACCCATAAGCTCTGCTTACCACACCAGAGCTGCCAAGCCAATTTTGAAACCATGGCCAAATTATAGCTGCTTGAATTTCTGAAGCCTAGTCCTCCCTCAGCTTTTGAGATACATAACTTATCCCATCTTAACCAGTGAGCTTTCTTCTTGTCTCCCTTACTCCCCCACCAGAAATCAGCACACAAATTGTCCATTTTTTGACACAAGCTTTGTGGAAGTAAAAAAACAGACATTAGGTAAGAAGGCATAGAACTTACAGCAGCTTGTGTATAAACCATTTTCCCAGCAAAAGATAAAGTTCTTCCTTTCCAATTTGCTGTCTTTCTTGTCATCTTTTCCAAAGCTGGGTGGAAAGTGTTCATCTTTGATCTGTCCAACACCATAGGGAGACCTAAATAAATAGAGTCTTTTGTACCTTTATTCAAATGCATCTCAGCTCTAATTTTCCTTTTTAAGTTGCCTTCTGTGTTCTTGCTGAAAAAAATCACAGACTTCTCCTTGTTGACCTTCTGTCCAGACACCTCCTCATATAAATTTAGACACAAATTAATGTACTTTGCTTCCTCCTCCCTTGCTCTTGTCATGATAATTAGATCATCAGCATACATCAGGTGATGGATAGAGTCACAGTTTCTAGCCAGTTTTATCCCACTCAGCCACTTGTTGTCTTTAGCAAATTGGAAGATTCTTGATAGCAGTTCTGAACCAATTATGAACAGATAAGGGGACAGAGGGTCCCCCTGTCTAAGTCCCCTACCAGATCTAAAGAAACCCATGGGACCTCCATTTACAATAATTGAGAAACTCACTGTGCTTACACACTCCATAATCCATGCTCTAAAAGTGGGAGGGAAATTCAACCATCTAAGCATAGTGTCAATAAAACCCCATTCCATTCTGTCATATGCTTTTTCAATGTCTGCCTTGATGATCATTAACCCTCCTTTGCCTTTCTTCCTATTCATTGTATGAACCACTTCATGTAGAAGGATCACATTATCCTGTATGTGCCTGTCTGGGACAAAAGCTGCTTGAAATGGGCTGACTATCTTCTCAAGACATGGTTTAACTCTATTAGCTAAAATCTTTGCTATCACTTTATAAACTACATTGCATAAGCTTATAGGTCTAAACTGGCTGACCTTATGAGCATAATCAACTTTGGGAATTAAAGAGATAAAGGTGCAATTCAAGTGAGTAGGCATCTTCCCAGAAGTAAAAAAATTCCTGACCACACCACAAAAATCTGAATGCACAATTGGCCAGTAATGCTTATAGAAGAGGACAGTCATACCATCTGGGCCTGGAGCTTTATGGCTACTCATTTGGAATAAAACTTCTTTAATTTCCTCCTCAGAAGGTACGCTGCACATCTCATCCCACTCTCCCTCTTCTATCACTGGTGTTACTATTTCAGACAGCCATTCATGTACTCCATTGTTGCTAGCAGTAAATAGGTGTTTGTAGTAGTTCACAAATTGTTCACCAATATCTTTCCTATCATATATCCACTCACCATCCTCCTTCTGAATGCCTTCAATTCTATTTCTCTTTCCTCTTACTATTGCTACTGTGTGGAAATATTTAGTGTTTGCATCCCCTTCCTTCAGCCATTGTGTCCTTGACTTCTGTTTCCATAAAATTTCTCTTCTGAGTAGTAGTTCTTTCATTTGATTCCTCAGACCCCTTTCAGCTTCTACATTGAGACTCTCTTGTTGATTAATAGCCTCCAATTGATCATAAACTTCTCTTAGTTTGGTGTCTAGCCAGCCAAACTGTGTTTTGTTCCATTTCCTCAAAGCTGCCTTTGTCTCAAACATTTGCCTATACCAATTTGACCCTGGAACATTTCTTGCATAGTGTAGCCAGCTCTTGCTAATAACCTCCCAGCTTGTTTTATCCCTGATCCACATATCTTCAAACTTAAAAGGTCTTTTGATGCCTCTATCCTTCTTCTCAAGATCTAGAATAATGGGTGAGTGGTCAGAGTGACAAGCCACTTTGTGGAAAACAGTGGCCTTTGGGAAGGCCATCCTCCAATCTAAGTTTGCATAACATTTATCTAGCCTTTCCCTTATCACCTGTCCATTCCTCCACCCATTTCTCCAAGTGAATTTACACCCCACAAAGCCTATATCTAATAACCCCAGCTGATCCATACAATCTTGAAGCCCTTTTTTAGCTAATTGACTTACTCTTCTTCCTCCTTGTTTCTCTGCTTGGAAGCACACTTCATTAAAATCTCCCATTATCACAGTTGGAAGACTACACAGCTTGGTACTATAAATAATCTCCCTCCACATCTCTTTTCTTCTGTTTGTGGTGCAAGGGGCATATATGAAATGAGCTAGCCAAGAAGGGTTATCAAATCTTTGATGAAACAGTACGGATATAATATTCCTAGAAGTGTAAACCACTTCACAGTTGCACTTTGTTTTCCAAGAGAAACTTAAACCTCCACTTCTCCCCACCGGATCCACACCCACATTGTTCTCAAAGCCAATATTTAACAAACATAAATTAAACTTTTCTAAACTCACCTTTGTCTCGGCTAAGAAGATCCAATCTGCATCTTCCTGCCTCACCAGGGCTTTGAGCTGTCGAATTGCAGCGGCCTGCCCGATCCCCCTGCAATTCCAGCTTAGTCCTCTCATGAATCATTTGGGGGTGTGCTTAGGCCCGCCTCCTCAGCCATCAGTCCAGAACCTTCTCCTTTGGGTGTACCATCTTCCACCTCCTTAATCATAAAATCCTCGTTACGCACTTTGACCCTCCGAAACACCCCATCTATATCTCGTTTGTAGAATTTCCTCGCATCAATTACCCTTCTTGTTATGAAAATTTCTTGTCCCTCTTCATCCCAGTTTTCTTCTTCGATCATCTCCTCCAGTCTTTCCGGCACCCAGCTGCAAATCCCGTCTTTGTCAGTACCTCTCCTCTTGTTCTTGTTCGGTCCTCTGTACATCACCTTCTGAAATTCACGTTTGAGTTGAGCCTTCTGCTTAAAATCATGTGCAAGATGAGTGTTGATCACCCAATTCCTGGTATCTTCTTTCAATTCCTCCTCTGTTGTTAAGTTTTTCTTGAGTGCAGAATTAGGAACGTCATCTTCGATGGTCTCCTCTTCCTGATTTATCTGCTCCTCATTGTGACTAACCAGTAGTGGGCTTACAAATTCATTAACCAATTGGCCCAACATACGAATTGGATCTCTGCCCCTTAGCCTTACTGGACCTCTCTGTCTTGGGCCTGAGCTGTACTGGACCTGGTCCAGAAAAACCATGTCCCTTGATCTTTTTAATTCAGTGAAGAAATGGTCCATCAAATCCCCTTCTCCCAATAATCTGGACTTCCAATTTTGCCCTCCCCTCACTTCTTCTTCCAGGTCTTTCTCACTGATACTAATTTCACCCTCCGATTTGTCTTGTCTGCCCAACCGAATCAGCCTTTCATGATTTGTACCAATCATTTCTCCAGCTGTCAAGCGCACCTGCCAGCCCCCATCCGTGTCCTTTCCTCGGTTATCTCCACTGTCCTTTTTGTTTTCGCCACGTGTCCTCAGCTCATTGATTGCCTCACCTTCACGCCAGTCATTCCACGCGCCCGTCTTCTCCCCTTCTGTATCAGTTCCACGCGCCACCATCTTTCCTTTCTCCGATGAGCTAACCGTCGAGATCTCCTTCAGGCACCGTCCTCCTTCTGTTAGCTCCTGTTTACGCCACCACTCTTCCTCCCCATCCCTTTTCTTTCTAGGGAAGAACCTCTTCTGATCCATCCCTCTAAGCTGAACCCCATAACCAGAGTTAAACCCCTGTTTTTGCGTCAGCCATCTGCATTCATATTGCTCATGGTCGAGCCTCCCACACCTGAAACAGAAATCCCCCAACTTTTCAAATTTAAAAGGAACCCAGATATAATTTCCATCTTTCAGGGTGAGTTTAAAACCCTGCTTCAGAGGCTTTTCTACATCCACTTCGATTTGTAGTCTCATGAAAGCACAGCCCTCAAAATTCCCCTCTTTGTTAACATCAATGTCTACCACTCTTCCAATACTATTCCCAATCGCTTCAGCATTCTTGAGCGTCATTTTTTCCAGAGGTAACCCTTTGATTTGTATCCAGAAAGGGGATCTTAAGAATCTCATCTTCTCCGGTGAAACTCCAGCCTCATACTTCTTCATCACCATGAGTTTGTTCATCATAAACCATGGAATACCTTCCCAGACCCTGCTGCAATCTTCTTCTTCCTTGAAAACGAAGACAAAGGTGTTCTCTCCTCTGGCCGCCACTGTGAAGGATTCCTTCAGCCGCCAAACTTTGCTGAATAGCCCTTGAACACTCTGTAACCTCACTTCCCTTTTTGTCAAAATTTTCCCCACAATACATCTTTTGGACAAATCTAAAGAGTATTGTTCATCATCTTCCAGATCTAACACCTCCTCATGATTTATTTGTGATTCATTCATTACTACTCGAGCCAAAGTAGCGTTTTCCTCTGTTAGATCCATTCTCACCAGAGCCCAGATCCGATTTTTAAAAAAGCAAAACCGTTCAAACAAAACAGTAGATCTAAGAGAAAAACAAAAGGAAAACCAGGAAGAGTAAAGATGACTGAGAGAGGATGAGTAAATAGAAAACTCAGAAACCGGTGGGAGAAAGATCACCGGACTTAAACCAGCCAGACGCCAAAAGACACCCAAGCAGACTACCACCACTAGAAGACGAGAAAAAAGAGAGAGCACCTCTCTCTAGAATTTCTCTCTCTAGGACTTTTCTTCAACTCCGAAAGCAATGGTTTCTCCTTGGAGAGTGATGACACGTTGAGCTGGACAGAATTTTCTCATGAACTCTTCCACACACTGGTCCCATGTAGTAATGGACCCTGGCTCTTTGGATTATAGCCAATTCTTTCCAACACTATTCAGACATTAGGGAAATATAATCAATTTCAACGCTTGTGGGTTAACATTTTTGTATTTCATGTTCTTGCAGTGTACGTTGAACTTCCCAATGATGTCATTGGGGTATGTGAAAAACTACATGTAATACACCTCACGAGATGGGCATTACAGCCTATCACGTGGCCTCACATGATGGATATTGAAAGTAAATTTCATTAATTTAATCTAACTCGTGTAACAGTTATTTGTCTCAAAGTGAAAAGTGTATGTGGTTTTCTATGAAATTAGAAGTGCTGGAAATTTAGTATCACATGTAGAAAACTGTGAAAAACTACATACTATATGTAGTCATTGTCCTATTATTTATGTTACACGTTAATTTTTTTTTTTAGGAACATGTTATACGTTAAATTTGTGCATTGCATTCAAATACATATGAGATTTCATCTTAATTTTCCTATTTTGTTTCGGTAGTGCCCTCGGCCACGATGATAAACAAAACGAGGACCTATCTGTAAATGTGTACGAACTTACGGGATATGTCGTGAAAAGATAACACACATTGCCACGTGGCAGATCCAGAGAGGCAGGAAAAAGAAACAGAAAACAAATCGGCAGTTGCAGTCGTGGGTTCGGCGAGTAGTCGCCTTCTTCATTTCCTCTGACATTCCACCTCTGCACCAAAAATATTTAAATTTCAAAAAAACGCCCCACAAAATTTATTTATTTTATATTTCACACCACAAAATCCCTATCACATCTCTCTTTCAATCCCTGTTCCACCCTCAATCTTCTTATTTTATCTCCATTTCGCCCTCAATCTTTCCCTCTTATTCCTTACCCATCCCTGTCTTCCTCTGCCTCTGTCTCTCCTCCAAAAGATTATTTATTCACAAAATCTGTCCCTCTCTCTGTATATAACTCTTGGAGAAGCACAACCCACCGCACTCTTGGGTGTCCTCTTTCTCTGGGTTGTCGCCTCCAAGGTATGACTTTTTCATTCTCTTCTCTTTGCTTGAAGTCAACTGTAAACGCCCATTTCTTCTCTGTTTATACCTGTTCTATGTGTAAATGCCTTGTTTATATCTGGGTTTGTGTTTGTTTTTCTGATTTCTCAATGAAACTACTCAACTTTACATGTGTATGTGAAGATCTGCTGAAATGGTCTACTGGGTTGCATGAGTATTTGGATTTTCCTTCTGGGTTTTTGCTTGTTAGTGTTTTTGATTTCATGTTTATGCTATTCTTGTACGGATCTGAATTGGGATTTCTTTAGATTGGGCAGTTTCTAATTTATCTATGTGGACATGGGTTTGAATTGGTGGTCTGATTTGTGTAACTGAAACATCTATTGCAGATAAATTTACATCAATCCCTAATTTTATTTCTGGTAAAAACAAGAAATATGCCTGGGGTTGTTGTGGATGAAATTCATGAAGTGGAGGCGGCAACCGAAAACGGAACATTGAAGGATAATTCAGTCCAAGACAAGTCTCATGGGAGTCCACAGAATGGGGCTGTTGAAGAAGCCCCTTTTGATGGTGTGGTGGAGGAACCCTCAATTGAACAGCTATATGATAATGTCTGTGATATGCAAAGTTCTGATCAGTCCCCTTCTAGGGCTAGTTATGGGTCCGACGGAGACGAGTCAAGGATTGATTCCGAATTGAGGCATCTGGTGGGAGGAGAGATGAGAGAAGTGGAGATTATGCAAGAAGAAGTTGCAGAGGGGTCTCATTCTCCTAGTGGTTCTGGCTCCAAGAAAGATAGTTCGCCGGAAGTTCACAAATTGGATGAACAAAGTACCCCATTATCAAGCGCAAAGTCTCCTTCGACTCGATCAAAGAAAGCTTCTCCTTCTCGCGTGGAATCAGAAGTGTCATCCAAATCAAACTCCAAGACCAAAAGTCCTAAAGAGAAGCCTTCTGTGGATAAACCGAACGGTATCAAGAATCCTAGAAAACCTAGCATTTCCACCAAGAAACAGAAGAAACTGCAGAATGGGAATGAGGAGTCGTCTGAATCTGGTTTGGATAATAACCCAGATCTTGGACCATTCTTGCTTAAACAAGCAAGGGATTTAATTTCATCCGGTGATAACCCCCAGAAGGCTCTCGAGTTAGCTCTTCGAGCAGCAAACTCATTTGAGAGGTGTGCCAATGGAAAGCCAAGTTTGGATGTGGTTATGTGCTTACATGTAACTTCTGCTATATACTGTAACCTTGGCAGGTACAGTGAGGCGATTCCTGTTCTTGAGAAGTCTCTTCAGATTCCTGTGATTGAAGAAGGCCAAGATCACGCACTTGCCAAATTTGCCGGATATATGCAGTTGGGCGATACTTATGCAATGTTAGGTCAGCTTGAGAACTCTATATCATCTTACACAATGGGGTTGCAAGTCCAAAGACAAGTCTTGGGTGATACAGATCCGAGAGTAGGCGAAACTTGCAGGTACGTAGCAGAAGCCCATGTCCAAGCATTACAATTTGATGAAGCAGAGAAGTATTGTAAAATGGCACTCGATATCCACAGAGAGAACGGTTCACCTGCTTCCATTGAAGAGGCAGCAGATAGGAGACTCATGGGTCTTGTATGTGAAACCAAAGGAGACCACGAAGCTGCTCTAGAGCAACTTGTTTTGGCAAGCATGTCAATGGTGGCGAATGGCCAGGAAAATGAAGTTGCATCCGTGGATTGCAGCATCGGAGATGCATATCTCTCGCTGGCTCGTTACGACGAAGCGATCTTCGCTTACCAAAAGGCACTTACAGTTTTCAAGACCTCCAAAGGGGAGAACCACCCTGCAGTTGCTTCTGTTTTCGTCCGCTTAGCTGAATTGTACAACAAGACCGGGAAACTGAGAGAATCCAAATCCTACTGTGAGAATGCGCTTCGAATCTACACAAAGCCAATTCCTGGGATCCCATCAGAAGAGATCGCTAGTGGTTTGACTGATGTTTCTGCAATCTATGAATCCATGAATGAGCTTGATCAGGCGATCAAGCTGTTACAGAAGGCA
This sequence comes from Linanthus parryae, assembly GCA_023055425.1. Classification (NCBI taxonomy): domain Eukaryota; kingdom Viridiplantae; phylum Streptophyta; class Magnoliopsida; order Ericales; family Polemoniaceae; genus Linanthus; species Linanthus parryae. The sequence continues at coordinate 102,112,268 of JALGPY010000004.1, forward strand.
TTGAAGATATACAATGATGCCCCTGGTCAGCAAAGCACGATTGCTGGAATTGAAGCCCAGATGGGAGTTATGTACTATATGTTGGGGAACTACACAGAATCATACAGTGCTTTCAAGAGTGCTACCTCAAAGCTTAGGGCTAGTGGTGAGAAGAAGTCGGCTTTCTTTGGGATTGCTCTTAACCAGATGGGACTTGCTTGTGTGCAGCGGTATGCGATAAAAGAAGCTGTTGAGTTGTTTGAAGAGGCGAGAAGTATCTTGGAACAAGAGTATGGACCTTATCATCCTGAAACACTCGGAGTCTACAGCAATCTTGCTGGAACCTATGATGCTGTTGGAAGGTATGCATTTCCTGTATTCTTCTATATATGCATCTTTATAGATCATTCTGCAATGTTTTCTGCTATCGTAGTACTGTTTTCTTTCACTGGTCGTATTAGTTAAAACCAATTGCATTACAATTTAAAGTGAATGAAATAGGGACGAGAATCTCAAATCATTTCTACACTTGAAATAGATAACAAGTTTTGAGCCTTTTATAATGAATTTTGGGAGTTTAACTGCACACATTTTCAAATTTGCCCATCCCAATTGCATGCTCTCCTAAACGAATGATTTTGGCCATGAACTCACACTTCCCTGAATCCTGATACACTCCAAATAGTTATAGACGTCGCAACTGCCTAGTAGTATGATCTTCAAGTAATGGGGTAAAAGTTATATAGTTGACGATTCTTTATCAGCAACATGGTTTGTGTTGTCGGGATGATCTTCAAGTAATGGGGTAAACGACACTTTCACCCCCTCAAGTTTCAAGAAAAGACACGTTCACCCCTTCCAGTTTGGAAAATGACACTTTCACCCCTTTACTCCCTAATGTGACGTTCACCCCTTCACTTTCACCCGGGGTATCCAAGGAATCAGAAAAGAAATTAAAATTAAAATAAGAGACTGGACAATGAAGTGCTAATTGTCACTTTCCTGGTTTTAATCGCACCTGTTATGTTATCATTATCTTGTATTAGGTTGGATGATGCCATCGAATTATTGGAAAGGGTGGTTGGAATGAGAGAGGAAAAGCTCGGTACAGCTAACCCAGACGTGGACGACGAAAAGAAGAGGTTAGCTGTGCTATTAAAGGAAGCAGGCAGGGTCCGCAGCAGACAAGCTAGATCATTAGGAAACCTCCTCGATTCCAATCAGCAGCAACAGCAGCAACATAGTACTGTAAACAACGATGGTATCAAGGTATGACAGTGATGATTTATTGTTTGTGTTATTGTGGGATGATTGATGTAAAAATATGTTACAGAAAAGAAAGAGGAATAAAAAAGGGGAATGAATGAAATGAAAAGAGAAACGGAAAGTGTATGTAGATGGTTGGTGTACCAATTCGATTCTTGTTCTGGGGAGTGATTGATTGTACGAAGAGATTGTACTAATATTTATTCTACGGGTTTGTCATATTTGTAAAAGGTGATTATGCTTTGTATTCCATTGTTTTCTTCATAACTGTGCAGAATCTTGAATCTTCCTTTCTAGTGTTGATCATAATAGTGTAAATTTGCATGGTTTGCTCAATGATTGATTGATGAATTCATTTTTTTTGGGTTGTTGATGGTATGAAAATGAGATGGGATCATAGGTTGGTTGTTCATTTATTAGAGAGAAATCAATCATTCAAGAATCATCAAGATGGGTTGTTGAATGCTGCTGGGTATTGGCCCCCAATCACACTTTTAATTAGCTCTGTATGTTTCTTTGTCTACCTACCTACTGAAGAGGTTTCGGTACTGAAACTTGAGATACTGGTTCTTGATGCAGTGTAATTGTGTTAGAAACCGATTACTGGTGTGTACCCTCTCCTTGTGTTTAGAGTAATTGTTTCCGAGAAGAGGAAATAGAGCTACCTCTCTTGAAACTAATCGCCATTCGCGTAAAAGAAAATTTTAGAACTACGCCACTAGAGGACAAGTTTTTCTGACTATCTGCTGGAGGACACTGTCTGGTCAGCACAAAAGAACAACGGGCGTAGTCTTGTGGCTCCATGGAGTTTTCTTCGCATACCATTCATAAATGGGATTTTTGGTCATTGTTGCATTTTCTGATTTTAGTGGGACATCTTGATGAGAGGTGGATAGATGGTTTTCTTTTTGGGTCACATTGACATTGGTACTTCTTAAGACAGTGAAAGACGGCCAAACCCATTGTTCTCACAACATTTATATGATTAGAAGAAACCCATGGGTCTTTTTCCTAACATTAATACACTTTCTTATTTTATCTATTTTCTCGCGTAATTTGAAACATAATGCAGAAGGTACAATGCTTCATCACTTGATTAAATGAAATGCCACTAAAATAGGGTAAAATGTAAAATTTGATGAGGCCTATTGACTACAACCACTCATCGATATCAAATAGTAAAATCACACTGTCTGGCAAATACGGTTTTGGACAACTTAAATAGATGGTAACGTGACATCGAACTCGAACGCACGTGTAAGCGAAACGGCGAGTTCATGCGCCTTAGTCTTTGTCTATCAGCTGGATGATGAATTCCACTAATGTATCGCAATAATTGGTATGCTAATTATTGACATAGCGTCACGCCAAAAAGATTGGATAATGTGCAAGATCTATTTTCTTTCCAAACTTGTATCACTTATTCAGAATTATTGATGTTTATGAAAGAGGTGACGTTTGGAGCTGGAGAAAAAAAAAAGGTGTGGGAAAGAGAGTGAAGAACAAGAATAGCTAGGGAGTACACTTCAGATCCAGCTGAAACGAGCTTGTCCCTGCCTTCTCTTTCCCATCCTCCATAGATCTGTCCCCCAAAACTTATCTTCTTCTCTAGCACTACCTATAGAAAGCTAGTGGGTCAGTCACTCCCCCTAAACTAACTTGACACCTTCCATCCTTGTGAAAATGCCACACTTTAGTGGAACATTACAAGCTTTCATGTCCTTTGAAGAAAGTCCATTGTGATTCATAATCATGATCGTTTTTGCTAGTGTTAGGGATTTTTTTCATGATTTACCATTTTGTAGATTCCTACAGACATGAACTGAGATGTTTTGGCAGCTCATAATTTCACCAAATTTATACTAGTCAATGACTTTACATGAAACTGTAAGAGAAAACAAGGACGAGTCGTGAAATTGTCTCTAAAACATGGTATAATAGAACATGTCGACCCAGAATCATAAATCATGCAATTGATAAGCATATAACCCCATATCAGTGTTTTTGATTAGGTGGTTTATTATTTTTTTTGTTTGGCAAACAAAATTATTATTATTTTTATTGACCATAATTATGTTAATGTGATTATCACTCAACAAGCACCAGTGGTCTAGTGGTAGAATTGTACCCTGAGACCCGGGTTCGGTTCCCGGCTGGTGCATTGAGAGCGGTGATGAATGCTGCGTCCAATGTTGGCAGTAGGGTCTGTCACAATTCATCTTCAGATGAAATTGTAGGCGCTGCTGAGCTCTTTTTTGGTCTTGTATCTCTTTTTTATAATGATTCTTGTATATATTTTTAAAACCAGACTAAACTTATATTACCATAAATTACAGGATGAATTTGCAAACAAGAGGTCCAGACTTATACTCGAGACCTGAGGTCGGCAGGGGGAAACATGAGAAATACAAAATATGAAACACGAACACGAGAAGAACAAAGAAAAGTTAAGAACTAAACATTGCAACCAAACTGATAACAAACAAATGGGCCTGAAAGCCTAGATGTTTAGGAAACCCAAACAACTCCGTTGCAGCCCAAATGTGCCCTAGAAATGAGAAGATTACGAGTAGAATTGAGAGAATTAAGAGGATAGAGCAGATTTGAGAGATGAATTAGAGAGAGAGATTGAATTTGTTCATAATATTCATTGATCCCGTAATTGAAAATTACAGGAGTTTAAATAGCTCGGGCTCAAATGCAATTAACAAAACTAAAGGGAAATAATGAAATAAAACAAAGCTAATAACCGCCTCCGCCACGCAAGCGACCTTGTCAGCAACAATGACGCCTCCTGAACTAATGTGGACCAATCAGGATGAGCGGCCGCCACGTACTGCTGAACGATGCCGTTCCACTTAATCTGGAGATGAAGGCATTTGACTTCAACGGCTAGGACATCGGACGGACGAGATCATTTCTTGGAGAATAGATCTAACGGATACTGAACAAACTTGGCTTTTACCAAATGAACAGTAATTTACTGTCCATTTGGTCATTACAGAAACTTGAATTACTCTCTGCTAACTTCCCTTTCATGATAATGCACCCCCTTATCAAATTCATGCCCTCATGAATCCAAATTAGGGAATTGTGCCTTTAGGGAGTGATATTCCTCCCAGGTGGCTTCTGTGGGTGCAGTATTAGCCCATTGAACTAAAACCATCACAACAGGTTCATTTCCCTTCTTAACTAGTTTCCTTTCTAGAATAGCTATAGGTTCAACAAACAACTGACCTTCAGGACCAATCTTTGGCAGTGTGACAGTGCTGGAGAGAGCTTGACCCTGAGCCTTCTTGAGCTGAGACACATGAAATACTGGGTGTATTTTGGCTCATCTGATAACTCTAATTTGTAAGCTACATGTCCAATTTTTTGCAACACCCTGAAGGGACCATAAAACTTGGCAGAAAGTTTCAAGTTCTTCCTGTACAGAACACTAACTTGCCTGTAGGGTTGCAATTTGAGAAAGACCATGTCACCTAACTGGAATTGCCTATCAGTTATGTGCTTATTGGCATAATGCTGCATTCTCTCTTGAGCCTTCTGCAAGTTGTTTTTGATCAAAACCGTCACCTTCTTTCTCTGTGCTAGGAATTGGTCTATCTTAGCATTCCCACTAGCATTCAATTGATGAAATGATATTAACTTAGGGGTATATCCATATAAGGCCTCAAAGGGGGACATTTTCAGACTTGTGGGATGTGAGGTGTTATACCAGTATTCAGCTAGAGGAAGCAATTTTTACCATTTGTGTAGCCTATCATAGGTCATGCACCTCAAATAGTTCTCCAAACACTGACTAAGCCTTTCTGTTTGGCCAACAGTTTGTGGATGGTAAGCACTTGTAAAGTGGAGCTTTGTGCCTAGAGCTTTGAACAATGAGTTCCAGAATTGACTGAGGAAGATGGTAAACCTGTCACTAACAATGGTGTCAGGCAACCCATGTAGCTTGTGAATGTGATCTAAGAACAACTGTGCCACCTCTGTAGCTGTGTAAGGGTGAGTTAATGGTAAGAAGTGACCATACTTGGAATATCTATCCACCACCACCATAATAGTTGTCTTGCCTTCTGAACTTGGAAGACCTTTGTAGATAGTGTGTTCTAGCCGCGTGAGTCAGGAGAAGAAGGTGCCCGTCAAGACTCCATGGTCCTCCTCTGAGCACCTTATCAATGGAAAATTTTGAAGGAAGCTCGAATATAAACTTATTAGGGCTCAACTCACTGATTTTTGTTTGATCACATTATGCATGCCCATATCTTCTTGAAGGAGGACAAAGAGAAAAAGGTGCCGATCAAACACGGCCCTAAGGTTCTATATGGCTTCAGGGAAATATTCCCCGTTAAGCTCTTCTACCTCTTCCGGTGATTGAAAGGCTGTTTTCCCTTGCACCGCTGCTGTGGTTCCTTCGTTCGCCGCCATGCTTGCCCGGTGATTCATTACAGATCTGCACAAACGTTGTTATCCGTGAAGGAGACCTTATCCGCCTTAGTTGTAGCAACCCATGGTTTCAGGAGAAGAATGTGCCCGTCAAGACTCCATGGTCCTCCTCGGAGCACATTATCAATGGAAAGTTTTGAAGGAAGCTCGAATATAAACTTATTAGGGCTCAACTCACTGATTTTTGTTTGATCACCTTATGCATGCCCATATCTTCTTGAAGGAGGACAGAGAGAAAAAGGTGCCGATAAAACACGGCCCGATGTTCTATATGGCGCTTCAGGGCAATTTTCCTCGGTAACCTCTTTTACTTCTACCTCTTCCGGTGATAGAAAGGCGGTTTTCCCTTGCGCCGCTCCCGTGGTTCCTTTGTTCGCCGCCCGGTGCTTCGCTACAGATCTGCACGAATTTGGACCTATTTTCTAATTTTGTATTGTTCCCGCACAAAATAAACTCTAGTTGTTCGCCTACCGCCAACTCTTAGGCGCCCTCCAATATTTAACGTTTAGTCGACCCGATATATCCTTTGCCGTCAACCACCTTTGTCAGTTTATTCACACACCTACTGAAAATCACCTTATTGGAGCCAAGCGCATCTTGCGCTATCTCCAAGGTACGAAAAACCATGGCCTACTCTACCAAAAAGGCCATATGCCAATACATGCCTACTCCGACGCCGACTGGGTCGAAAACCCAACTGATAAACGTAGCACCTCCGGATTTATAGTCTTTCTAGGTCCCAACCCTATTCATTGGGGTGCCAAAAAGCAACCCACGGTTGCCCGGTCCTCCACGGAGGCGGAATACCGCGCCTTAGCCTCAACCGCAGCCGAACTTGCTTGGTTACGAATTTTGTTTCGTGATCTCAAACTATTTATTTCCGAGAAACCTATCCTGTGGTGTGACAACTTGTCCGCCCTCGCCATGACCGCAAACCCAATTATGCATGCTCGTACCAAGCATATAGAAATAGATTACCACTATATTCGTGAAAAAGTTTTATCCCGCGACTTATGTGTCTCTTTTGTTAACAGTGCAGATCAATTGGCGGACATCTTTACAAAAGGTCTTTCCACGAATCATTTTCAAGATCTAAAGAGCAAACTTCTGGTCCTTCCAGCACCTACAGTTTGAGGGGGAGTAATAGAATATGCTCACAAGACAAGCCCACAAGACACTACCATTGCCACAGAATAGTCCATCATACACAAATGAAAGCTCTACCATAATATAGGGATTGTATTGTAAATAATAAAAGATGTGTTTTATATGAACCGTCTGATGTAGGGTTGACTGATCGGACAGCTCTCATCTCTATACCTATGTATATATGTCACACACGGTGACTCTTTGAAAAATTAGACAAGAAACACAGAGATCTTCATCTCCCTCTTCGTCTGTAACTCTCTGCTTCTCTCTGAGTTAATCTTGTTTAGTTGTTTATGGGTTAACCCTAACTGGGTTATTTTTACAGGAAGCTATAATATAAACTTATTAGGGCTCAACTCACTGATTATTGTTTGATCACCTTATGCATGCCCATATCTTCTTGAAGGAGGACAGAGAGAAAAGGTGCCGATAAAACACGGCCCTAAGGTTCTATATGGCTTCAGGGCAATATTCCTCGGTAAGCTCATCTACTTCTACCTCTTCCGGTGATAGAAAGGTGGTTTCCCCTTGCGCCGCTGCCGTGGTTCCTTTGTTCGCCGCCCGGTGCTTCGCTACAGATCTGCACAAATTTGGACCTAGTTTCTAATTTTGTATTGTTCCCACACAAAATAAACTCGAGTTATTTGTGCTAAAGAAGAAAAGTACTATTGATCCCAGAAATAATTCTCACAAGTTAGTTAATTATCGGTGCTAATGACAGTTCCCTTTTCAATTATCCAAATAAATCATGACGCCCCTTTGCTACTCATTCCTGAGGGATCGAGTCGAGTGTGATGTGAGCTATAAATACTATCTTTGCAGCGGTCTCGGTCCATTTCACGCATCATTCAGAACCGGAGAAATCGTTTGAAACGTCTTCAACAATGGTGAAGGCCGCTAGGTTTGTGATCGAAAAGTTACTCCGTCAGATCGAAGTGGTGAACAAGGTCAATGGAGAAAGAGACGAGGCTCGCAACCGCTTCAATTCCGTCGTCGAACAGGTTTGGGCTTCTAAAACTTACCTTTCAGCTTCAAGCATAGACCTAGGGTTTGTTCGTGTTGTTCAATAGCTTGTAATCTCAGATCAACCAGTCTCTTACTCCATTTCGGAATCGATTGTGTAGGCCGACCAAGCCAGTGCGACAATCAGAAATCTCCGATCCGAACTCGCTGAAGCCGATGCCGGACCGATGGTGGTCTTCATGCTCGCTGAGCTTGAAGAGACTGTGAAGCTGAGGCTCGAACTTAAGGCTGAGCGCGCTGCTGCTAAGAAGGTGCTGGATTCAAAGCTGAGTACTGCAACGAGTGAGGAGGCATCGCTTGAGGCCGTCACGAGAAAGCTTAGGGCACAGGATGCAATCATTGTCAGGAACAGGGACGAAGTCCGTCTCGTTGCTGGTCTCCTGCCGGACTACAGCAAGTTGCAGGTGACGAGGATCGCTTCTGACATCCCTGAACGCGATGCGAGAGCTCTCAACGATTTCACTTGGAGAATCTTCGGCATTAGGTATTTTGCTTGTTCAATTGAATGTGTTTGTGAATTTCTGCATGCTAGTTGGCTGCACGTGACGTGACGTATGAAAGGAATGAAGCTGCTCTTTAAACTATTTTAAGCTTGTTCTGTATCCATTGCTCAAGACATTGTGGTCTACATGTTTCAATCAAATTTGTTTTGGCAGTACTAGTAAGTTAAAGCTAGCATAGTTATAAATCAATAACTATGCTACATTTAGTCAGTTTTTGGATGCATGACATTTCATTAATTATCCGATCCGAAACGCTATCTTACTAATAACTGTTATTCGTAATACAATAAGGTAGTATGGGAAAGTTTTATTGGTTAATAAAGCAGCTGTTTGTTACTATTAAGTATATTAACATGTAAATAGTACTTGAACCTTTCACTATTGTTTGTTCTACATAGAGGTTTCCATAGAAACTGTGATGAATGAAACATTATCCAAAATGTGATTGTTGTGTGCCTTGAGTTGAAAAGTCAAAGACAGTGGTAGTTGGGCTAGGAATCTAAAGTTGGGGCGGTGATTTCCTTTTCCGTCGACTTCCTTAAGTTTTCTAGCATTATATATAGGCTATGGGTGTGGCCACAACCTGAGTGGTTGTATCTTGGAGTGTATCTCATCCAAATAAAGTGTGTTTTCTGTCGTGGAGGTAGCTAGCAATTGCGCTAGCGAACCACGTTAGCAACCTGAGTGTGTTTTCTGTGATGAATGAAACATTATCCAGAATGTGATTGTTGTTTGCCTTGAGTTGAATAGTCAAAGACGGTGGTAACTGGGTTAGGAAACTAAAGTTGGAGCGGTGCCTTGAGTTGAAAAGAGGGACACATCTTCAAGGAAAGGAATGCTACATGCTTTGTTTATCTTGTGCCTTGGTGGTTGGGGTTGGTGAAAGGAGGTCAGAACTGTTTTTGATTCTTTTTATAACTTTCAAATTTTAGTATTATCAAAAGTTTATTAGACCTTCCACAAAGAAAGGATAGACATTAATATATCTGTTCTATGAAATATGGAATTTTGTTTTCATATGAGTTTGCATTCTTTTGAATTTACATTTCGCATTGTAAGATTTTGTCCAGGTTGATGGTTGTCAGGGAATCGTGGAAGTAGACAGCTTTGATAGAGAAAATTTATCACATTACTTATGCAGTAATGAGAAGATGAGACTGAACATGATAAATACAAAAATGCAGTAGCTGAGATAAAAATGCTTAATTACAGTTAATATTAGATGAATCACGATATCTCATTTGTTTGATTTGTTTGTCTTTTGGTTTATTGCAGTATCACTTGAGGCAGGTAATGGAGGAGAAGGAAGAGATTGTTTTTCATGGAGGCTTCTTATCCAGAAGGAAAAGGGAACATTCTTCTTTTAAGTAATACTTAGCATATATTGTAGGGTTTGAACACAATTCTCTGTGTATAATGCAACACGGTTCTTGTAGCAGGATAGGGAGGGAGTTCTACATCAGCGACATGTGGCAGTAGTACGGTACTTCTTAGATGTGGCTCCAAGGCCACATCATTTACTCTTAGAGCAAACAAAAAAGTCTCCTCTTTTGGGTTGTCAGTTGTTGGGTATGTGTAGGTGTTCTGGTTTCTTCTTTTGGGCCCTTATTTTCACTCCAGAGGTTGCTTGCCGCCGATGTGCTATAAAGGTCCCAGATTTTCGGTTGGTGTTTTTTTTTTTAGTATGAACTGTCTTTTGAATGCTTCCCCCAATTCACCCAAGGGTTTCTCGCCGGTCAAGTCGACTTCCATGACCAGCAAGATCGCACGCCGGAAAAATCTTAAGAAAGTTGTTACTCAACATATATATTCAGCCACTGGTCTTTCACTGCAAATCCATCCTCTGGTTTCAGCCGACCCACGCTTATGGCGATACCGCTCCAACAATCTGATGCGCAGAAGTAGGAGATCCGAAAAAGGTACCTCTACGTCTAAACCACTTGATTCATTAAATTATTTTGTGAATCTCAAAAGATATTTGAAAAGTTTACCCCCAAAAATATTCCCTAGGGTTGACCATTGGCAGCTCACAATTGTCTGCCTTGGATTTGATTTATAGATAGGTGTTTTGTATGTTCAGTATCATGTTCACAATTTTGCTTTTTGAGGTGAAGATAGTGGATTTTTTCATGTACCAGGCCTTTGAAAGATGCTAACATCGAATGCCGATTAAGTAGCATGTAATTTCGGAATTATGGATTTCACACTTGTATGACCTGAGGGTCCATAATGTTAGTGTCTGAATTATTAATTGCCAACCGAGACTATCGGTCTCCAAAAGTCAGGAGATGAGAAAATGAAAATGGATGGATAATAGGTTAGTTAAAAATGAAGGATCATTTTAGATGTCTCGAGTCAACCAATCACTGAGGAAACTCTGGCATATGATAATATCATGTTGGATGAAGTGGGAGATTGTCTCGGGTGTGGTGTGTCCTGTGTGACCAAGAATCTCAGAAAAGCTGAATGGGTTACTTTGTAGGAGTAGGGGAACCTTAGGATCTGCCATGATCTAGGGTAGTCCCTGTTGGGTGGTAACAGGAGACCAAAATCACAATTGACTAATTGAGTGTAGTACGAGTGAAAATGTTGAGATGAAGGAGTTGCAAGTGCAAAAGAGAAAATGTGCATGGCTTAATTGGATGAGATGATTCAATGTTATTAGAAAGGTAGATTTACAGAAAAATAGGTATTGGAAATCAATGATTCCTGTTATGAAGGGTTTATTTGGTTGAAGCAGTATCTACAGAGTAATGTAGGTCGAGGTTGTGAAGATTTTCAACGCGCAACAGGTGGAATGGGTGAGAAAGGTACATTATTGGGTAATGTTTATGAAGAGTTTATCTAAATTTACTGTTAGAAATTGTTATATGATCAACTTAAATTCATTAAGCAATCAGCAACACGTGATTGTATGAGATAATTGCAGGTGTTGGATAGTAGAAACAGGCTTGTAGTTCTTACTTCTTACAACACATCTTTTCTGAATTGCCTTTTAGTGCATGTTAAAATGGTACACATTAGAGTTAAAATGCTGATAAAGAAGTGACTGGAATTGTGAGATTGGTTATCGCCTGGCTCACTGAGGCTTTCTGGCTCATTCATGCAGTTCTAGCTATGAACCAGTACGTTTGTGAGAAACAGGTTGAGAGTGGTTTTGAAGTCTTTCAAGTGCAAATGTTTAAATTTTTCCAGCGGGTGGTTTATGTCAAATTATCCTTACTTACACTGGAAAAAGAATATTTCAGAAGTTGTAGGATCGTGAGTTTATTCTAGCTGTGCTGAGGTTTTGCTATCTCTCCTCCCCATGTTCTTGTAGGCTTTAGCTGATTATAGAGTCAAGCTCGATAGGTTACAGTCAGTACAGGTCTCCCAAGTCTATAAGATGTGAGGAATGAAAAGTTGGAAAGTCGAGCTCGTGTTTATGAGTTCTCGAAGGGAGTTGGATTTATACCTGATGAACTTGATGGATTGGAACTTCCTGTGACAGTTGAGATTATGAGGGAGTGTGTAGACTTCCTGCACACACTGGTGCTTACATTGAAGACATTCACGACTACCCTCTGGTTCTTGGATGCAGTGTGAAAAAATATATGCTCCAGTGCTTGATTACCTTGGGAAATTGGGTGGTTATGAATCTACATTAGTAGAATTCTTAAGAAGATATCCACAAGTTCTCTTCTGGTTCTTGGATGCAGTGTGAAGAAATTAAATGATTCCTGTGCTTGATTTACCATGGGAAATTGGGTGTTATGAAATCTTCATTAATAGAATTCTTGAGCCTGTTGTTAAATATCTTCAGGGGATGGACATACAGAGGAGCCAAAATTGTCATTTAGCTTGTGTTTAAGTTCATGAATTTATCGTTCTCAGAAGTTACCCCATACGTTATTTGCTGAAATACGTTGAGTGAATAAAGACAGTTGGGATCAATGTCGTCGATAGTTTCTCACAGTCCTGACATGCATACACTTAGTTGTGGTTAGGCCTGTCAATGGGCCGGGTCTCGACCCGACCCGAACCCAAAGTGACCCGACCCGACATAGCTAAACCCAGACCCAACCCACTAGCTCGCGACCCATACGGTGGTAAACCTGGACCCGACCCAGACCCAGACCCGATGGGTCTGACCCTTAGGGCCCGACCCGACTTTTTTTTTTTTTTTTTTTTTTTTTTGAGAAAACCAAATTTCTCTTTTTTGCAAACCCGAAATTCCTCTTTCAATTATGTTTATTTTTTTTTAACAAATTCTGTTTCTTTGTAAAAAAAAAAGTTCTGACCATTCATATTTTTTTGAGCTGAACAATTCCCTTAGTTTTTTTTTAGAAAATTCCTTCAACTTCGTACTCCTTTCCTTAGCTATCAGTTACTAGTTTTCTCTCAATATTATTCCGTAAATCTCTCAATATTATTCCGCTCTCTTTCTTTCTCCTTTATTCTCTCCTATAAACTAGGGATGGCAGTTCGGGTATTGATTTCGGGTTTTGCCCTCACCCGCACCCGTTCGGGTTTATTTCGGGCACATATAATAGCGGGTTCGGGCGGGTTCGGGCACGGGTGGACTAAAACCCGGTCGGGTATTCAGCGCCCCACGGGTACCCGAACTTACCCGAACTCATGGGTGGGTAAAAAACCATCATTTACTCCGCTTCGTTTTGCTCTGTTTTCTATATACTCTTCTATTGTTCTGTTAGTACTTCTGTATTGATCTCTCACACACCAACTCCCTCTATTCTCCCTCAACCATACATTCATATTTCAATCGGATAAGTCATATTTTTTCTCTTTCTTCATCTCCTCCCCCACCCAAACTCTCTTTCCCGCGATCTCTGCACCCATGATCTTCTCAATCTCTCGATAACTTCCCTCTTTCTCTCAATTTTCGAACTTATCTTCCTCCCTAATTAATAGGATAATTTGTTATATTTTCAACGTTTGCTTGTTGATAATGGTAGTTGCTAATCTCTCTCTTTCTCTGAAGCATTTTAATGCATAATTCAGTTTCCGAAATTGTCTTTGTCAACGATATGTTCCTAATTTGTCTCCTTTATTTAGAACCTAATCTCTCTCTCTCTCAATTTATTTTTCACAATTTATTTGTTCATAACCGGTCCTTTATTTCTCTCCCTCTACTTGTTCATCTCTCTCTCTCTCTCTGTTTTTCTGGTAATCTTTGGCATGCTAGAACAGATGTGGGTTTGTTACTTAGTGCTTCCCACAAAGCTTCAAAGTCTGCTGAGAGCCGTCTTTTCTGAAAAAAGAAAGAAAAAGAGTTGTCCGGGTTGCGGGTCGGGTCGGGTCCCAAGTGAAATCGGGCATGCCTTTTCCGGGCATGGGCTGGGTTTCGGGTCGTATATTTCGGGTGGGAATGGGTTTCGGATTTCGCGGGTTTCTTCACGGGTCGGGTCGGGTTTGTTAAAATCGGCCCCAAACCCGCCCGATTGCCATCCCTACTATAAACCCTCTTAATTAGTTACTTCTTTCCATCAAACACTACCTCTCTCCCATTTACTCACGTATCTCATCCAACTATTTGAATTCATTAACTATCTCCCCTTCATCTCTCTCTCTGTCGTTATTCCTAACTTTTCCTCTCCCTCGGTTAATGATTATTCTACTCCCTTAATTCTCTCTATATTCATTTATTTTCACATCTCTCTTATTGTTTTTTAAATACTCTCATCTCTCTTTATTTCTTGTAACTGATGGTGTTACTTTTATCTCTCTCCCTCTCGTTGATATGTTAAAATCTCTTCACAAAAAAAAACTCCTTCACATGATCTCTCTCCCATCCCCTCAAATCTCTCTCTCTCTCTCTCTCTGCTATTTACATTAATTCTCTCCTATAATCTATATCTATAACTCTCCGTTTCATTTTATCTACTCCGATTCTCTCTCTCTCCCATAATCTCTCCCATAAATTATATCAAAAGATTTCTCTTTCATTTATCTGTTCGTATTTTCTCTCTCTCTCTCTCCCTCAAATATTTTCTTGTACTTCGCCTGTGATGGTGGAATTCGATTCCAGTAACGTGATACAGTAAAATTCAAATAGGGCGCCGGTGGGTTCTGCAAAAGGGTCTGGGTGTAATAGAACACTGAATTTCCTACGGGTCTGGGTCTGTAAAAGGGTTCTTCGGGTCTAACCCGACCCGGCCCATTTACTATCGGGTCTCAAGGGTCCGGGTCTCAAGGGTCGCTAGACGGGTTTGGGTTGGTGTGGGTCGGGTTCTAGCGGGTCGGGTCAAGGTCGGGTCTGGGCCTGACCCTGCCCATTGACAGGCCTAGTTGTGGTTGAAACTCTACTTATTGATTGAAATGGCCAGGGATGTTTATTGACATGGTTCGCTTAAAAAAACAGATTGGCGTGCTTATTATCAGTCAGAATATCAATAAGGCTTCAAATCGTGGAAATGGCTCCTCTGATTGCAATTGTGAAGGTTTGAATATGATTGTTAAGTATTGCTCAAAGTTTGGTTCACGTATATTTAGAGCTGCGAATCGGTTCCGATTAAAACCGGACCGAATTAACCGGTTTTACCGAACCGAGAACCGGCGGACCGAAACCGGTAATAGTCGGGTATCGGTTCGGTTTCACGGATCCGAGGTAACCGGAACCGGAACTGATGCAAACCAACGGCTACATGTTCAAAATTCTGAACGTTAGGAGATGTCACATCAATTCAGTGACCGTTTGGGTTTTTTTTATTTTTTTTATTTTTTTTGCAGTTTTTTTATTTTTCATTAATTACAATTACTTCCCCCCCCCAACTCCTATAAATACCCAACCACTTCCACCATTTTTTTCACACTTCCTCATCAAACACCCTCCATGTTTCTCACACTTGTTCATTCAAAATTCATCAAACACTCTCCAACTTCTTCATATTTCCTCACTAAAAATCATCAAACACTCTCAAGTTTCCTCAATTCCTCAAACTTGCTTGGTTTTCGACGGCGAATTTCTCACATTCTTCCTCGACAAGCAACGCATCTTCAATCTTCGACATTTCTCCTCCAAGAATTATTCTTCGAGTCTGTAAGTTTTATTTTTTTGTTGTTTACTATTTGATTGTGCTCTTATTTGTGCATTATTTGATAAACTTAATTGTTTTCATCCAATTTTTCTAAAAAAAATGGCTTCCTACACCCTTTGGACGTGGCCAACAGACGCACATAAACACACACAAGACCTACACCCTTTGGACGCCAACAAACGCACACAAGACCTACACCCTTTGGACGTGGCCGTGAGCGAACTTTACCAAGAATTGGGAATAGGCGAGGACACTCCGCTAGATTTAGACGAATAGTTAGAAAAAATAAGTTCTTATTTCAATAAGTTCATTTCAACAAGTTTGTATGTAAGTTAGAAAAAATGCAAATGATTGTAAGTTGAGTGGGTGCCAACCTAGTTGGGATGTACTTAAACTATAGTGATGCAATTTTTTCTAACATTTTATATTTTAATTAATAATACAAGTTTGTGTCTTTTTTTTATTATTTGTCTAATTTATGTTTTACATTTATTATTTGCCACAAAAAAAAAATATTTCTCAAAAAAAAATGAAGAAAAAAAAAATACAAACTGTCCAGAACCGGATAGGAACCAGAACCGAACCGATAAACCCAACCGGTTTCGGTCCATGGTTCCGGTCCGGTTCCGGATATACCCTTATATCGGTTCCGGTTTAACCGAACCGAAAACTGTCGAATAACCGGCCAACCGAACCGAAACCGACCGGTTTTGCTTCAACCTGTTCGGTTCCGGTTCGGTTCTAACCGAAATCGCAGCTCTACGTATATTCAATACAAAGCACTTCAACTTGCAATTTTCTAAAATACTGATAGGTGCAGGTGTCGAAATGGTGATAAGTGCGATCCGCACATGACCGACACAAGTGTCGTGAAAACTTGGTTGGATGGAGAATTATTAAATGATGACATTACAGATATTGTTATGACTTACTAGAAACATGTCTTTGTAACATCTAATAAAATATGGTGTTTATTTATTTTTTATGACATTTAAAATTGCTCTTTTAACAGTTATACAAAATGCAACCCGTCACGTGCAACGCATGTGTTGTTTACTAGTAACCATAAATAGATAGGACTCGACGGACAAGACAGACACAAACTGAGGAAGGGTGAATTCTTCAGTAGAACACATCACCATTGTTTTGTACTTGCCCAACTAACAAGCACTTCATCGGGATCGCCTCTTTCTTTACACTTTGATTTTTTTATTATATGTAAATGGGTCACTTTGACCTTGTGATTTGGACAGTAAAACGATGGTATTTTTTGATAATTTTTCTATAGTGTTGTAGAGTAAAAGTTACTCTACAACACTATAGAAAAATTATCAAAAGATTGAATCGTTTTACTATCCAAATCACCGGGTCATTGACCCAGTAAATAATGACAAAAATCTAAACGTAGAGAAAGAGACGTTACGGAAGAAGTACAATAATGAATTCAAACAAGTTAACTTGTACACCATGTCACTCAAAACCATAGATAGAGGACGTTACACACACCTTTTTTTACATTCGGAAATGGACCAAGAAAACTTGACACGTTCCCATGTTACCATTTTTTTTTGATCATCAAGAAGTTTAAACCACAACAAGAAAAGAAAACCAAACAAAACAATCCAAAACCAAGGCTAAGGCCTACTACCCCATGCCCTGTTTCATCATGTCATTGATGACAAATTGAGCAATGTCTTCAGGGGGTTGTCTTCAATAACCAGAGTATCATTCTGGTTTCTTCCCTTCTTGGCAAGCTTGTCAGCAAGAGAGTTGCATTCTCTGAATGTAAGAAATGGTGCAATTGCATCCTCTCATCAAAATACCAATGTCTTCCACAATAACTTTGTATGGAAAGTTTGGGGGTTGATTTCCATGGATGCAGCTGATGGCCTCCTTACTGTCCGTCTCGATCAACAATTCATTTAGGCGATCCCTGTGTATAACAACTAGCCCTCTATGGATACCCTAGAGCTCCGCTTCAAGAACTGTGCTGCGTCCAATTTGCCCCCAATAACCTTTAATCCATTGTCCCGGGTCATCTCTAAGAACCCCTCCATATCCGGCAAATCCATGATCTCCCTCTTTGCTCCCGTCAGTGTTTAATTTGATTTTACCTATATTAGGAAACTTCCAAAAATTAATATTTGGCGTAGAGGAGCCATGACTCTTCCTCCCTTGAAAAGCTGCTTTAATCTCATTAACATACATCATAATGTTCCTCATGCTCACCTCAGCGGGTAATGTTTTTTTGTTAAAACAGAAAAAGTTTATGTTTTTCCAAATAAACTAACATCCGCAAATAAAAAGGAGGGAGTGCAGGTCAGAAACATGAGCAGGAGGGTTGAGATTAAAGTCGAACCATTCCAAAAAAATTGTAACAGGGGGGGGGGGGGGGGAAGCCATTGGTTCCCAAACATAGAGCTCCAAATAGCCACAGCCTTTGGGCAAACGACGAAGAGATGTAACATATCCTCTCTGCTACCTGGACAGAGAGGGCAATTGTCATCAGGAGAGATACCTCTTATGTGTCTTTGAACATTGGTCAACAGTTTTTTATGTTTAATTTTCTAAGCAAAAACAATAATTTTTATTCGGATTTTCAAATTCCAAATCCAATCCCAAGAGGCCTGGGAGTTCTCCGGGGGACAAGACATAAATTTATAGGCCGAAGTAACCGTAAAGCAACCATTTGAGTTGCCATTCCAATAAGGAATGTCACCAATTGAGGCATCTGAGGGAATACTAATTTTCAGGATCTCATCACAGATGTTTGTAGAGATAAAAGCACGAAGAGAGGTAATATCCCATTGCCTATCACAATTGATGAGAGGACAAACCTTAATACTTTTACCAAAATTAATAGTCGGGAAAATATCTTTAAGAGCAAAATTACCAATCCAATGGTCCCTCCAGATAGAGATGTTTTCCATTGTAAGCCTTTTAAAATGACATCTCTTGATCTCACAATGGCTTTCCAAGTTGTAGTAGCATTCTTCTTCTCAGGCCAATTGAAAAGATCATGGTTCTTGAGGTATTTCTCTTTAAGACTTTTAACCCACAAAGCATCTTTGTTCGCAATCATATTCCAACCTAGTTTAGCAATAAGCGATTTATTTTGTTTTCTCATAATTCTAATACTCAGACCCCCTTTATTTTTAACTTACAAACAGTCAGCCAGTCAACACAATGAATTTTCATTTTTTGAGGTTTATCCCCCCAAACCAAATTTCTATTAATCTTGTCTAGCTCATCACAAACAGAAGCAGGGAAAGGTTGGGTTTGCATAGCATACACATGGATAGAAGTGTTAACCGCTTTAATCAAAGTGAGTCTTCCCCCAACCGAAAGCATGTCCGATTTCTAACCCGTCAATCAAGCATAAACTTTTTCAATAACCTCAGAGAAGTGAATTTTTCCCAATCTAGCTTGATTAAGGTTAATGCTTAGGTATTTACCGAGAAATCCCAAACTTAGCACCTATAACCTTGGCCTGGGGCATTTTGACATTTGGGGAGATGAAAATTTTAGACTTATTCTTATTAATTTTCTGCCCTGAAAGATGGCAAAAATCATCAAGCACTTGGTTCACAAACTCACAAGAAACACTATCCGTTTGCGAGAACAAAAGCATATCATCCGCAAAGAAAAGATGTGTCATGGGAGGGCTGTTTTTAACAAGCTTAACACCTTTCCACACATTTTGATTAGCCACTTGATTAATCATGCTTGAAAGCCTTTCAAGGCAAAGAACAAAAATATACGGGGACAGGGGGTCCCCCTGCCTCAACCCACGACCCGCTTTAAAAAAAGGTAGATGTTCAACATTCCAGAGGATAGAGAATTCAACCGAGGCAATGCAATTCATGATAAGCTCAATGAGGTCAGGGGCAAGATCGAACAAAATATGAGTTTCATGAATAAACTTCCACGACAACCTATCATAGGTCTTTTCGAGATCGATTTTAATAATCATATCACCTTTTTTACCTTTCTTTTTTTTTCAAGTATGAATCATTTCTTGCACAATGATAATATTATCACTCGTAGACCTTCCCGGAATAAAACTACTTTGATTTGGAGAAATCAGGGCATTCATAAAAGGTCTAATTCTTTCAACAATAATTTTCGAGACAATTTTATAACTAACATTACACAAACCAATAAACTGGGTGATCATCTCCGGAATAGAAACTTTAAGAATAAGAGTGACTTTTACAACTTTTACTACAGTGTTGTAAAGTAACTTTTGATAATTTTTCTATGGTTACAAGCAACATGAAGTGGACAACGTGACACTTCATCCCAATGTTACCATCGCAGGACCAAGAAGCTAGCTTGAGCTTTCTCAAAGGAGAAAAAAAAGCTACCTTGCAAACTTCACTGTGCATCAACATTCATCAGAAAAATATTTGTGCTGTGAGGGCGGAAGTGGGCACATATCCCCAGTCTTCACTAAACATTTTAGAATTTTATCTTTCATTATGTCCAAAAAAATTAATAGTTTCTGCTGAAATTAAATAATAACTCTTATTATTTATGTTTATTCATCAATATATTATGTTTTATAATTAAAAAAATCAATATAATATGTGTTTTTTTAGGATCCATTGTGAAAAAAATCTGAATCCGACCTCGTGCATGTGGCAAGGTCTATTTGGACTTCTCATTTGTTGAATATCAGTATTTGCCCGGATAATGTTTCCATTAGTATTTGTCTGATAATAATGTTGGGTGATAATTTTGAGGATGAGACGTTAACACCCTAAAATAGATGCATCGGTGTTTGTCAAATCAAAAATCAGTGTTAGTATTTCTTGAAGCAGAGACGTTGAATGGGATAGCTGAAAGTTTTTAGAGGGCGCGGAAGCTTGTTTTCTCTCAACCGACAGAAGTTGAGAGAAAACATATTGACATATGGAAGCTATCTCTTAAAATATTGACATGTGTAATAGTTTATTCTCGTCTACATCATAAGCTTATGGGATATAAGTTATCCTCACAATGTGACAACTGACATATGAAATACCTTATGCCAACATATCATAAGAACTATCATACTTTTTTGTGGTCGTGCCTTTGGGCACGGGATATGCACTAGTATATATCTACGTAATAAGCTGCTATGTAGAATAAGCTATCCCAAAATATGACATGTGGGATAGCTTATCCCCATTTACATAATAAAGTGTTTGGAAAATAATTCATCCCCAAAATATGACATATGAAATAGTATCCCTATCATATCATAAAAAACAAATACTTCATAAATAGATAATCTCAACTATTCATACTTTTTTTTGTGGTGGGCACGGGATATGCACTAATCTACCTACCTACCACTCCGTCCCACCTTTAATGCACAATTTGACTTTTTTATCCGTAGGTGGGTCACTTTGACCCGATGATTTGTGTAGCAAAACTTTGTAATTTTTAGATAATTTTTTCGTAGTATTGTAGAGTAGCTCTTATTCTACAAGACCATAAAAAATTATCAAAAAATTATGTCGTTTTGCGATCCAAATCACCGGGTCAAAGTGACCCAGTTACGGGTGAAAAAGTTAAATGGCATTAGAGATTAGAGGTGGGACGGAGTGGTAATATAAAAGAAAACATCGTCTGTTACACGTTGGCTGTTTTTGTCACGTTGTCCACTTCCTCGCCTTCCAACTCCGAGGAGGTTGCAGTCGGCCAACTTTAGCTATTAGTGCAGAACCCGACCCAAAGAAAAAGATTTATCTTCAAAATGTTTTAGATTTTTTTTCAAATTTTTTTATTAAGTGTTTAGTCTCTGAGATATGGTGGGGGATAAGCTATTCTGCATGTCATATTTTGGGGATAGCTTATTCCCCATAGCAGCTTATTATGTAGATTTTTTGTGGCAGACAAACATCAGGGTCTCCTGCGTATTGACGGTGCCTCTAGGGTTCGTGGGCTTCACTGGTGCTTTCAAGGTACCCCTCTCTTCTCACCCTCTTTCTCGATTTTGATTTCGAGTGCATGTTTGTTGAATTAGGGTTTTGAATGTTTTGATCTGCGATTTGCAGGTGAAAAGGGGCGGAGGATCTAATCCCCACCTCATATACCAATAACAAGGTGAACAACTTATTTGATTTTCTTGGCATTTAGTTATCAAATTTTCTTCTTGATGAAGATGGGCTAATTAGGGTGAAGCATTACGCTTTCACGTCAATTAGTTAAAACTGCCAGCATTCTCCGGTATGTCGAGATTCTAAGTTCACTCAAAACCGTAGACTACCCAAAATGATGTCATTGTGAGAAATATTTTGGCAATTGTCATGGAATGTTTTGGCAATAGTAGTGTTCGTGACTACATGTGGTGTTACAAATCAATAGTGAGAATAATACTCAAACAATGGTTCCTGGTCAGTACGTTTGTATTTGTTTTCCTTTTCCTTTTCTATGAACCTAAGGGGTTTGGTTTATGCACTGATTTCTTCCGAACTGAATGCAATTCGTCACATTTCTAGGGTTTTTCTTCACCTGGGTCTATGTTGTATTGTAGGTTTTGAGACTAATTATTTTATTTGTGGGTGTCGTAGGACGGTTTGTAGTATTGATGGAAGATTATTGATTATGGGTCTTAGATTGATCTTATGCTCGTGTTATCTCAAAAGGTACTGGATGTTGGGTATGGTATTGGTGGACCATTGAGGGAAGTTGCTCAATTCAGGTAATAAGCCGTGTTGGCCTTCAAATCATTGAAAGAATCTGCAGTTTTTCTCACTGTTTTGCCAAAATACTTTTTGTTTTTAAGTTTTAGCTAAATACTCGAAGACTCTGTGCTCTTTTAGTTGTCCATTTGGAACTCTTGGCCTGTATTTTTTTTAATATAGATACGAGCCAAGATATTAAGCACATTGACTGTTCTTCCCATACTGTTTTCCTTAATCTTCTATCCACATTCCATGCTAGCAGTGATTACTATGTTGTTGCAGTGCAAGATTCGTTGACGAGTCTCTTTTGCAAAGAGTTACTGGCGTTGCTGTCTTGCATTATTCCAATTCCAAAGGGAATGCAGCAGGTCCACTACCTGATCCACCAAATGATTTATATGATGCATCTTTTAATCTAAACCAGGCCAGATCCATCAGGTATATTATCAGATGGCATTATTTGGCATGATATTAATATTTTTCCATTGCTGTCTTTTCCGTAATGTTTCGCAGGGCATTATTTGGCATGATATTAATATTTTTCCCAATGAATTTCCATTGCTTAGGAATCTAGAATTGTATTTTTGCTCCACATGATCAATTGCTTCTGGAAGGACATATACCAGTACTTTTCTTTAACCAAATTTCGGCATTTTCCCTTTGGATCGAGGGTCACATTGATTAGTTCACATGGAATCAGCAGAGAATAATTTTGTAGAAGAAAAGATGATTGCGTGGCTTTGCATCTTCGAAAAGGCATATAGACAGAGGTGGTGCACGTGCATCTAATCCCCGTTATTTTAGGTTTATCGATTGATTGGAAACTTGAGCTCCATGAAAGAACTTATAATGCTTACTTGATTGATCAAAATTGTGTGTATGATTCTAGGTGGTACCATTTCTTTCTGTTCAAAAATCTCTCATCCCCGCAAAAGTATGATGGTAGATAAGCTTTTTATGGATGTGAGAAAATATTACATAATTGATGCTAATTTGTATTAGAAATTTGGGAAGTGTTATGTCGGATGCAGAAACATATGCTCCTATATGTAACATCTATCGGAAATCTTGGGATGAAGATAGTGGAATCTGTTATATGGTTAAGAAACATGTACTGAATCCAGTATCATGCCTTATCAGATTCATATGAAAACCCGAACTTTGGTTTCAGCATCAACTGCACTGTTCACCCTGACTTCAGTTCT
This sequence comes from Linanthus parryae, assembly GCA_023055425.1. Lineage (NCBI taxonomy): Eukaryota > Viridiplantae > Streptophyta > Magnoliopsida > Ericales > Polemoniaceae > Linanthus > Linanthus parryae. The sequence continues at coordinate 102,135,547 of JALGPY010000004.1, forward strand.
TTTGTTACTTCTTGTTTTGCCATGAGACCCTTTTAGTGAATATATAGCAACATCTCTGAATTGACTAATTTCGTTTTCCTACTTGAATTGGTCAGGCAAAATGGCTCTGCCAGTGGTGCTCGCCCAAACCCAAAATGTTCATTTAAGTATGGTCTGGTCAATGTGACTGAAACGTATGTGTTACGGAGCATGCCACCGGTGGTTGTTGACGGCAAACTCCGAGCTACACATAATGGAATTTCCTTTGTCAATCCAGATAAACCTATTATGCTTGCCGACCAGTTTAATGTGCAAGGTGCATACAAACTTGATTTTCCGATCAAGCCAATGACCGGCCCACCTCGTAGAGACAAATCTGTCATTGATGCTCCATACAAGGGCTTCATTGAGGTCATACTGCAGAATAATGATACAGTACCACAAAGTTTCCACATGGATAGTTACTCATTTTTTGTTGTTCGGTAAGTCCTGGTCTTTAGAAATATGATTCATGGGTAATTCATTTGTAGTATAATAATGACATATGACATCATTACATTGTAAATTGCGGATTAGATTCCGGTGAGTGGGCTGAAAACAGCAGGGGTTCACACAACAGATGGGATGCAATAGCTCGGTGTACAACTCAGGTTTGTTCTGGTTGTTCTTGAATAATTTCTTTTGTTTAATTTGTGTTTTTCCTTCCCATTTTGTTCTAGGCTAGGAAAGAAGCGTGGGTGCTTCCATTCTGCTCGGTCTACACACAAGCATGAATCTATAATGTAAACAAATTTAACCTGTTAGAGTTTGGAATGGCACTATCAGGGGGTGCAAGTATCCTGAAGTTTGGCATCCTGTTAGAGTTGGGAATGGTGGTTATTAGGGATGTATGGTTCAGTTCGGTTCGGTTTTGACTTTGAGCCATAAAACCTCAAACTGCATATTCTCAATTTGGTTTCCTTTGTACGCAGCTCGGTTCGCGGTTAACCTATTAATAGATACTTTTACCTAAAAAAGATATCAACCTAAAAAAGTACATATGTGAAAAACTAAACTAAACATCAAGTAAGGACTTAATCAAAGCTATCACCATTTACTTGATTTTCTATGCATCTTTTCCCCATAAGCCACAAGAACTAAAGGAATTTGAACAAAATCTTCTATCTTGAATATGAGAAGTTTAGTATTTTGTGTTTTGGGTATGCGTCATGTATGCATATCGGTTTGGTTTGATTTGATTTGGTTTGGTTTTAAGATTGAAAAAGTTCCAAACCACACCTTACGATATCGGATTTTTAAAACCTACCCTAGACCATTTTGAGCAGTTTGGTTTCCATTTCCCCTGGTTTGAACATGCATCCTTAATGGTTATTCCACTCTAAGCTTGCGAAATATTTCTATTTGACATAGGTGTTCCTGGGTCGTATAAAATGCTGGAAATAATAGTTGCAAGTAGGAATACACCCATGCTTTAATGGAATCACTAAATATTGTATTTACGTCATGGTTTGACGAATATGATACTTGCATATCCTAGACAAAATATATATAAGTCTACAAAACTGTTATCTCCCTGCCAACCTGTTCCTTTCATTGGTCTTATACTTGTTTTAATTGAGGTGTTTTTCTTTCCTATTGATGTTGTTGGATGTGTTAGTTTGTTATTAAAATTCTTCCGATCCCAGGAAAAGGGTAGCGTTAAAAAAAAGACCTATTTGTGTCCGAGTAAAGCAGATTTGACGAATCATATTGATTTTTTGGGGTTAATTTCAGAGTGCAAACCTGTGGTTTGCTTGCTCTCCATATTACCAACCTGTGCTACTTGTGGATTACTTCCGCTGGACTACTTTCTATATCTCGTTATTCTCGTCTTCTAAAGCTTGAAATTCCTAATCACCGCTTACGGATCTTAGATTCTGAAACTGCCAGCTTTCTTTCCATGGAAATATGAATTTTGTTAATAATATGAAAGTTTGTTGGATATAGAATACATAAGCTGGAGTCAGTAAACAATGTACTTGTTACAAGAAAATTCAGCTTTGAATAATAGATTATATGCACTTTTTTGGCTAAACATGCAAGTAGTTTAGGATTAGAATCTTGGCGGGAGTAATTAGCTTCGAATCAAGACATGAGATTAGGTATTCGACTATTATTAGTACTTTTACCATTATTAGTTAGCTTAGTGAAACATTGTTGTTTGTTAAAAGTAAATTGCTTCGAGAGAATGGCTACCATGGGCTACCTGGTTTTGAATGGAAAGTTCAAAGCTTAGTGAAATATTACTAGGACCACGACTTAAAAAGTTGTAGAACGAAATAGATGACTGCCATATGAACTAAAAGACTTCAGACCGACGAACTGCCAGACTTCCAGGGGGCACCAGGAATCTCTTTCCGTCTATCCAGAACTTCCTGCCAAAAAGAGGAATGAACCATCAACATATCGTAACAAAAATTGTTAAGTAAGCAAACCAAGAAATAATAAATGAGGTAACACGACGCGGTATGCAAAACCGACCTCAAACCTCGCTATTATGCTAAACAGGCTAGACAAATAATCAGCACTTCAATCAATATTGACGATAAATGGGCCAATTGGTCCAGGTAGTCTTCACTGATGTATGGGCATTCTTTGATTCTGGGTTTGATATATAGGAAATTGGAAGCGGCTTTGCTCAATTTGTTGATTTGCTTTCACATAGAAATTGAAATTGGTTTGCACAAATCTCCCAGTCGTTTCTTTGGGTGAGCTTATGTGCCTATTTGTGAATAATAAGGTGTTGGTTATGTGTTCTTTGTCCCATATTTTTATTTTGAGAATTACATCACATAGCCGGGTTCGAACCTGAGAGCTCATGCAGGGGCTTCAAATGCTCTACCAGTGAGCTAGCACCCATTTTCTGCCATATTAATATTGAATGCAATGAAATATGTCCATAAATGTTTAATTTTGTTACTGATTTTAATCCTCAATAGCACAGGGATTAGGAAGGGCAGAGCGAAGGAATGCTCTAGGCAGTGCAGTCAAGTGGCCGGTTTCCTATGGAACTTGTAAGTTTTGGTGATAATTATATATGTTATTCTGAAGTTAAAAATGTACGTTATTTGAGTTGAGAGTAAAGGTCCATTATCAAAATATTGATTCATACACCTGGGTTGATTTGTGCTTGGCAAATATTGGGATCAGATATGGATCTGGAAGTTTAGATCCTATCCGAATTTAATTTGAATCCTATTACGGTCCAGTTAGATCTGAATCTCCTATTTTTTTCGGATATAAAAACGAATATAGTTGGATTTGATTAGAATCAGATCAGTTGCCATCCTAGGAAATAGCCATCTTTCAATTCTCCTATGCTTTGAACTCAAGATTTCTAGAGAAACACACATATAGATACAGCCCTTTAGTGGATAGTGTGTGATGAGTTTGTAAGAAATATAACTTTCATAAAATTGTTTGTCATGATTATGTGATTTTAAGGAGGACATGCAGTGAGAGAATCAAAAGTGTAGAATGTGCAGAAAATGAATTTGTTTCTTTGACAAAAGCTTAATATCTAATTTTTTCCATACAATCAAACTTTTCCTTGTCGTAATGCTTCAGTTCCTCCTGTACATGCATTTATTTTCTCCTGCATCTACTCACCTTGGAATTTATATAGGCTCTGGACATGATTCGTTTTGAGAGACTGGCAGACAAGAGCAAGCTAGATGCTCAACCCGAGCTCTTTATTCACATTGTTCCTCACAAAACCAACAAGACGTTTACAATAATTGACATTGGAGTTGGCATGAGCAAAGCTGGTATGCAACTGAATGCTTTGTGATCTTTTCAAAGACTTGTAATCATAGCTAATGAATATTCACTGTCTGGTTTTCCCATGGTGAATTCAAATTTGGTGAACAATCTTTGTAAAATTGCAAGGTATGGCACCAAGGAGTTTATGAAAGGTATTGCTGCTGGTGCAGATGTGAAGGGCAGGAAGTATCTAACATGTTCAGATCAACAACATGAACTAAAGCGGAATATTCATGTGTTTACCTTGTCTTCCTTAGCTCCTTAATGCAGCGGATGATTGTTGTGTTGCTTGCTTTCACGCGCCTACTCCTTGATCTTGCTCCCACCAATCGAGTGCGAATCTCGAGGACGAACACTGATTTCCACACCACGTTCCACCTCCTTGGATGAAGTTGGAGAGAGACTAGGGTTCTCTACAACTAGTATGAATCTAGACAGAGAGACTTTTCTGTATGGAATAGCAATATAATATGTAGGAGGCTGCCTCCTTATATAGGCATAACTTCTCCTAAGTTTGCACATAAACCCCTAGGGTTTGAGCCTTAGCTACTAACCCCTCTAGTTTATGTATTAGTGCAACTAACCCCATAAGGTTATGTTAATTGCATTGGGCACCCCACATGGGCGCACCAATTGCTAACATCTCCCACTCGCACAGTGGGGTTGCACAATTCATCTAGTCTCCATCAATCTCCAACTTTCTATCATCTACAAAAGAGTATTGTGTGGCCGTGGCGTGTGACCGGTGAGAGTACCTGCATTTCGGGAGATCCGTACACCAAACTCGTATAGCCAGCATGGGAAGGCACCCTCTCGGGAGATCCACATACCAAACTCGTATAGCCAGCGCAGGAAGGCACCCTTAAAAACATAAAACAGTGATAATGCTCTCCGTAACTCTCGTATCCCCCAGATTCCTCCGATTGTCATCTCGTGGATCATGAGCACCTGCCTTGTCCCGAAGGCCATGCTCCAATGAGTCCACATCTCCTTTATATTTTCATATCCTACATGATCCCATAAGATCTTGCAGGTGGGCCCAATGAAAGATAATAAAGAGCGATGCAACGAGAATCTTTCCTTACATACATGTGTCACTCAGATTCGGCTCAGCTGCTTTCCCAGCAGTGTCCGGAAGGCCGAATCATCCATAGCCGTAAGGTGTCACGCCAAAGTAGCACCACCGACCCGTCTCCTCATGACACAGATGTAAGTACAAAGGGTATACAGTGTCAATCATCCTTACATGATCGACGAGGCTCACACGATGAGGAATCCCAGGGACTAATTCTACTCATCACCTCATGGTCACTCATAAGCGCGCGTTATTCAAGGGGGAATATGCGCCATAGTGTTTAGACTCTGATCAGAGCGCATGTCTTATCCTTGCAAAAGGACCACTATGCAGATGTCTATCCGGTAGCCCTTATGGCCACCAGCCCGAGTGCTGCCATGTCACACTATTGTGATCAATTATCAGCTCTCGCATCTGGCTTCTTCTACACAGACTATACATGGTTCGGGGTAGCAACAATATTCGATCGGCCATAACCAACCTCACCTTGGAACTTATTTCCAATGCGACAGTTGAATCCGTCTGACAGGCTCCTAGCTCTACTGATAGACTTCAAGCTCTTATCATAGGCCATATGCTCATATGAAGAAGGCATCTCATATCATATCGCAGGCTTTCAGCGCTTATCTGGATTCCGTCTCATCTTCCGCCACACCCAGACATATCCAGGATATTGCGAAGGCGGTCGCTCGTGTGAGTGAGCCGACCTAGTGTCTGCGTGACATGCTCTATGCTAGTACCGGAAATGTAACATATCATACATGCATCAAAATAACATGCTGCTTAAAACAAATCCAATTAAAATCCAGTCAATCAATGTCTCGTGTGTTCATCAACCATATTGCTAGTTATCGACTACCGAGTCCCGATTCTCTAAAGAGATCCACAAGGACGACTCTCATGTGGTTTAGGAATGGGATGAGCCAACATCCTGGCCCATAGTCGATCCACTCCAGGATTACTCTCTAGGTAGTTATTTCACCTTTTGTGAAATAGTACCCTTGACTATGTGTTTGTCTTTACCGCAGTGTTATAGCCATGTGCTAGCACTACTCATGGTAATCGGTTTGTCGATAGCTCATAAGCTTACAAGAAACCTTCTCAGTTAAACACATTTCTGCCCTATGGCAGAACAGGCAATCGTGCTTCGCTTCCATGGTCAATGGAGCGGTCTAATACGATCATGCAACACTTATATTGCATTTGTTCCATGCGAGTCTATCATCGAGCATGGACGATGGCCTGAGTTGGGTCCATGTGCATCTAGGTCCCCACCCTAGTTAGCATATGTGGCTAACTAGTCGAAGCATCTTCTTCGATAGTCATGGCACGTGATCCATCATACAGAGTATCCTGGTTACAATCTTGTGTCTTAAATTGGAATATCCTGAAATCCAATTCTTCCGATTGCATAGCATTCGCTAGGTCTGAGTACACACCATAGTGCATATGAGACTCATACTGCATCAGGCACTCTGGTCACTTGGTCATTCTTTTATGGTGTCTCTCAGGGCACATGCCTAGGCTCGTAAAGTCTTGCGCTGAGCTACAGGAGTACAATTACTCCTTAGGGGACTCGAACAATCCCTAAGCTCCACTAGCCAATAGTGTGTCATCGATATTAAGTGACGTGATCTTCAACTCTCTACTAGTAAGAGTGATACACAATGGTTTCCATTTGTTATCGTAAACATATAGTAAACGATCCCTGATGAAATACCACTGTCCAGAGGACTAGCTGAGATCCCATATGGACTTAGTTAGCTTGCACACATTATGTGCATTTTGACCTTAGTCACCTCTAGGATTTCTCCATTGAGAAATTCAGTCGTCACGTCTATCGAGAATGGATCCACAACTATTGATGCTACCAAGCGAATCAACGTAATCCTTACCACCCAAAACCTTGGGAAGGATACCTCGTTGTACCAACGCAAATCGTTGGATCGACCCAAAATCGTCGATGTCTACTCTCATAATGAGTGTAGCCTTATTCGCTTCTACGCAAGTCGTATGCCTTACCACGCTTCCGTCTGGGTCTCTGATTGACCTTGGAAATCCATTAATCTCCAATAGTCTTCCATCCAGTTGGAAATCCAACCTAGCCTTAAACTTGGTTGGCCCTTTATAGACTCTAATTCATCCTGTAACGCTTACTATTCATTCTTCATAATTAGGGAACGATAAGGACTAGGATTCTATCCTATCGTTTATGCAAGGTGATCCTTAAGATCATCCCTTCGATCTCAAGTAGTCGATGGGGTATGCTCCTATGAGCAACTCCTTTGCATAGGAGGATCATCATTTTGCTTTCATCCCTTATGGATGGAGCACCCTGCCTGGAAAGTTACTCCCACTGTCCGAATGATCCTTGAGGAACTAATTCCTCATAATCAACTAAGGAACAGGGTATCTTCCAGCGGTTCCTCCATGCTCGTGGAGATCATCATCTCTACGAACATATCCCTTAATTATGGACATCTCCTATGAGAAATCATATATCTCGTGAATCCATTTATGTTACACTACTTATCGTCTATTGCGTTTCAAATACGCAACCCCTAGGATGCTCCGAATAGCATGAGAAGGTACGTTACTCCATGAAGATACGTTTCTTCCATCTAGGGTCTAACTTCAAATTCTTTCTTGTCAGGTGATGAAAGATCCTGGGACAATATCCTAGGTTCATCATTGTCTTGCGTGATGACCCTTATGGTCTTCCTTTCGATGTCAATTCATCGACGGGGTATGCTCCAAAGAACGTTCCTACGCAAAGAGGGTTCCTCCTCATAGTCATAATCTATGATGGGCTTGTTCACTAGGCAAGTTACTCCCACTGTCCTGAAGATCTTTAGGAACTATTTCCTTTTGATCATTCAGGGATGGGGTGTCATCCAGTGAAACCTTTGTTTCGTAGAGACTTATTTCTCAACGAACCTCTTCCTGACTTGAAATTTAGTTAGTACATAAGTTGCCGATCCCCATGGCCTAAGGTGACCTCATTCAGGTTGCCTTTTGGTCCACATCTCGTAGTGGCTACAGACTTGGTGGACTTATGGTTGCGTATGTTGATAGTCGTTTAGCAAAGTGTCTCCTCCGAATAGGGAACTTGTACTTTGCACGCTCTATCATACTTCAGACCATCTCTTACAGCCTCTTATTCTCTACAGCACCCTGCTGAGGCGTGGGAATAGCCAACTGCCTTACTATTTCTCCATCACATAGCTTTTGCTAAGATAGATACTTCCAGTCTCATTCTGGCCAAGGACATATCCTTTTATCCAGACGGTTTTCTACCTTTTGTAGAGACCTGTCTGAAGCACCCTTGTGCCTCAGACTTATGTGGCCCAAGCACACATAGTTGAGACGTGGGCAATTATCTACGAATGTGATGGAACAGTAAGCACCATGTCTTAGCTCTAACAAATAATGGAACATAATAACAGAATGAATAATATACAAAGACTCAGTAGTCCTTAATGCTCTACTGAATGATTTTGCGTTTTTGCCTTTCATGTCCGGCAAGAATCACACACAGGTAAGGGCATCTTGGGCAAAATCCAAGCAGGCCTGCCCTAGCTAGCCTGAACATCCTTTCCTGTCACTGTGTGTCTTAATCTAGCACGCCACATATCAGAATCTTAAGTCATACTCTTAAGTTGACATCCAAGAACTCTGAGGCGTTTTCATGCTAGAATCTTAAGAACGCAAACACCATGATATAACCATATCCAAAGTTAAAAACTGTGACCGAAACAAATTTCGGTGGCTACTCCCTCAAAGATAATCTTTTGGATCCTTAGACGAAAAGTTAGTGCCAGGTCTACCCTTTTCTCTTTAGGAAAACTTCTTTGCTCCTTTTGCGTTTGTCAGCCTTGGGTAATACTGGCCTTATACCAACATTTCCCTTAAATTCATTTATCCTTGCCCCACCTGTTGCCTTGGTCCTAATACCGGGCTAGGGACTATATCTGCTTATCATACTTCATTAAGTATGATCATACTTCTCCAACAGCCTTTAGCAAACATATATTGCTTAGACATCCGAAGTATGCTGGACTTGTATTCTTAGCAAACTCTTTTTGCTTAGATCCTAGAACAGGGTGATGCTTGGCCTAATCCAAACACCCTGACATGTTTTGGTCTTATCCAAACATCCTGACACGTCCAAGGTGTGTCATGTGACGTTCCATGAAAGTTCCATGAAACGTGGCAGAGATTGCAGCAAATTGCAAATCGGATAGCTTACCTGACAACCCTTAACTCTTTTATCATACATGGCATCAATCTCAGACTTTAAAGTCGAGTGCTCAATATTATGACATGAGCCATAACTCATAGTGAAGGTAGGATTATTATGAGCCAATGCTCAGAATTTATGTACACAAATGGCTAAGATGGATCCATGATTCTTCTTTGGCTTCTTACAAAGTGGTCTAGAACATGCTGATGAGGTCATTTCCCCACCTTTTCATAGCATGCTCTATGACATTATCTTGAATGCTGCCTCCCACTATTGGTGAGCCTAAAGATAATGTCTATGTGCTGCTGTGACAACTTATTCATCACAGGTTCGACCATGTTTGTAGGTGGTTGTCAACCTATGTCCAACGGATGGTTACATAGTACGACAACTTATCATGTCGTTGTTGTCACCATTTAGCCTTTACAGTTTTTGACTTAGACACGATTGATAGAGACATTGTGGAAGTTAATCACTAGCATTTACTTAGCTCCAAAGTAACATGTGACATCGATTAAAACTTAATAGTTCCTCACAAGGACTCCACCAAAACCTAGCGTATATCCTAGGAATCAAATCTCATCACTTGTGATTTCCTATCAATTTTAATCATGTCATCATGTGAGCTCTTTTGTTTTAGTTCTTTAGCATGCGAGGTTAAACATATATATCCAATCACACGCAGTTATAACATAAAACAAGCATAAGCATAAATAAATATGCAATGGATGTGGCCCCTAAGGTGCACTCCCACTATTGAGAGTACTTCTCGAGCAAGTCTTGAACTTCATCTCATGCCATCTCGCCTACTTGAGGACTCCAAGCTTGAGGCTCCTTTAGACCGTCTAATTGCTCCATGCACCTTGCGCCATAGCTTTTGGTTTGGCCACCTCTCTTGAAGCTTCAATCTTCAATCTCTACTAACTATCTTATTTCTAATAAGAAGTAACCTCATAGAGGCGAGTGGATGAGAAGAGAAGACACTAGAGTATAGAGAGGCACGACTCGCAGGCCCTATTTTGATTACATATTCAAAAACCAAAACCAAAACCAAAATATAAAACATCTATGCCACATCCATGCACCAAACACATCCATTCAACCCACAACAGCATGTATAACAATATAATAAACATACTGGAATTTTCTGGAAATTTCCGGAATTAAGCAATAATTACTGGAAATTAATAAGCAATAATCTAATCAACTAAAAAGATCGGAAATTGCTCCCTACCACTTAGGGTCTCACCACCTATGGCAAAACGTAGGGAAAAATGACCTAAGTCTCCAGAAAAAATTTGGGCTCAAAACAGTGTGTTTAAGGTCGTCAAACTGCCTCGGGAAGTGTGCTAAACACTAATTAATTAATCTGGAAATTACTACAATTTTCCGTCGCTCCAAAAATTATGAAAAAATATCCACAAAATAGGAAATTTAATTTGGAGTCCCTAGGAAAAAACCGGACGAAAAATGACGGCGGGAGGAGGTCGCACGCGCCCTCACGCGCCGCCGCGCGTGGGCGCGTCCGCCTCCGCCACGCGCTGACGTCGGCCCATGTGCCACGTCAGCATGCCACGTGGCATGCCACGTCAGCACCTATGCTGACGTCAGCTGCCACATCAGCCCGCCACATCATCGCCACGTCAGCCGACACGTGGCTGCCACGTCATCGCCACGTCAGCCTCTTGCTGACGTGGCACCGCCACGTCATCTGCCACGTCGGCCCTAGGGCCACGTCAGCAGCCGCCGCCAGCCCTTGGGCGCGTGCGGCGCGTGGCCGCGCGTGGGGGCGGCGTCGGTGGCGCGTGAAGCCCACGCGCCGCCTTCCCGTGCTCCGATCGCGACGAAAAAAAATTTCCCGTGATCGTCTCTTCGTCCTGATCCCGATTATGTGGTCAAAATCCAATTTTAACAAGTTTTTGAAAAACGTGTTCTAATTATTGGATCTAGCAGTCCAGATTAATACAGTTCCGAAACTTTGAAAATTCATAACTAATTCACCGTAAATCCAAAAAATATAAAATTTATATATCTGGAATCCTCGTGAAAAACCCTACCTAACCATATAGGTTTCGTCTACTGGTTATGAAATTTTAGAAACGCGGTTTTTAATACAGGTTCAGGAACGCTTATCGAGGCACGAAAAACAAGCCTATGGCTCTGATACCAATGAAGGGCAGGAAGGATCTAACATGTTCAGATCAACAACATGAACTAAAGCGGAATATTCATGTGTTTACCTTGTCTTACTTAGCTCCTTAATGCAGCGGATGATCGTTGTGTTGCTTGCTTTCACGCGCCTACTCCTTGATCTTGCTCCCACCAATCGAGTGCGAATCTCGAGGACGAACACTGATTTCCACACCACGTTCCACCTCCTTGGATGAAGTTGAAGAGAGACTAGGGTTCTCTACAACTAGTATGAATCTAGACAGAGAGACTTTTCTGTATGGAATAGCAATATAATATGTAGGAGGCTGCCTCCTTATATAGGCATAACTTCTCCTAAGTTTGCACATAAACCCCTAGGGTTTGAGCCTTAGCTACTAACCCCTCTAGTTTATGTATTAGTGCAACTAACCCCATAAGGTTATGTTAATTGCATTGGGCACCCCACATGGGCGCACCAATCGCTAACACGATGTGAGCATGATTTGGTGTCGGTTTTACTCTGCTTACTTGGTAGATGGGAAGGTCATTGTGATCGTCTGAATGGAACATTGCTATCTCCCCCTGTGCAAGAGTACTATTTCCGAATTTTATTTCTTCAGACACCTTGACTATACTAATTATTGTTGTGGTCACTTTCACTCTCTCAGGTTTGACGCAAAGACATTTTCACCCCCTTTCAGTTTTGAGGAATGACATTTCCACCCTTTCTATGTACCGCCACTGCAGTAAGTAGAGACAGGCTCCAATGAATTGGTTGCTCTCCGTAGCCTCCTCAAACCGCGATGTTGCGCTCCCAACTAACTCATTAGAAGACAATTACCGGGAAGAAAATGTGGCTTTGCGTACTTCAATAAGTTAGTTAGAAAATGTAATTTTTCTTTTAGCGTCACTGTTGTATCGTTTTTTCTTCTGTTCAATCATCTGCTGCAGTGGCAATCAGTTTAATAAATACCGAAATGTGTATTCTGATATAAAATGTAACAGTGTATCCGTTTGTTACTTACTGTATATTATTGCTGCTGCTGCTGTTAAAATAACTACTTCAATAACACTGGGGACTACCTTACATGTTCCCATCGTTGAGCATCGTTCCACTGCAACCAACCACTCGACACCACAAAGCACTCCAACAAAACCACACGATGTCAATGCTCGTTGCAATGGTACCCCGTGCGCAACGCGCTCGGGGTGAACCTAGTAATATAAAAACCGGAAAGTGCTGAGAGTAAATATGAATTTCGCACGGGGTGAACCTAGTAATATAAAAACCGGAAAGTGCTGAGAGTAAATATGAATTTGCCATTTGTCAATTGACTTTGAGTAAGGTGTAGAAATGTGTACGCTTACTTGGACTTCTAACCAATGAAAATAACATAAAGTGTCAACCTATCAAAATAAGCACACAACATGTCAAATGACTCATCATGTAACTTCCATATTAGTGGTTACACATTTTTTCTTTAACTTGCCAAGTTAATAGCATCGCTAATTAGTTATTTGTTTATATGAGTTACAAAGTTACAAAACAATCACTGATCTTTTGATGTGAACAGTTTATGATATTAATAATTTTTGGCTAAATTGCACCGCAGATACCCATATTTTGCAAAAACAAGCAAATAGGTACCCAAATTTCAAAATCGAGCACCACATGTCCTAAATTTTCGATTTTTGAGCAAGTGGATACCCTTCCGTTGACTTTCCGTAAATATTGGACGAAAAAATATAAAAAGTCTATTGTACCCCTTATTTTCACCTCCAATATTTTTTAAAATGCAAGTTTTAATAAAAATCTAAAAGAAAATTTAAAATAAAATAAAATTTTAATATAATAATTTGATATATGTAAGATAATGTAATATATTTCATCAAAATTATATATTTTTACATCATTTCAAGATATGAAATATGTTTTTATTAACATATATCCGTCAATCTTAAAGTCTTTAACTTTTTTTCAACAGTCTTTAAAAAAAATGTCAAAACTTCATAATTTCACATGTATTTTTTTAACAAAATATTATCATGCAAGTATCTTTGTGCATTTTAACAACTGACACAAAAGTTGACACTTGACATTCTTGAAATGAATTGTATTTTCATGCAAATGTAAAAGAGACTATTGTATAATATGTAGAAAGATACTTGTATGTAATTATGATATTTTTTAAAGGAGTGAAATTATGAAATTTGAGATTCTTTTTAAACATTTTAAAAAAGTTGAAGGCTTTAAGATTAACGGATATGTGTTAGTAAAAAATATTTCATATCTTGAAATGATGTAAAAATATGTAATTTTGATAAACTATATTGCATTATCTTACATATATCAAATTATTATTATTATTATTATTATTATTTTTATTATTATTATTATTATTATTATTATTATTATTATTATTTAACTTTATTTTAGCATTTTAGTAAAACTTGTATTTTTAAAAAGTTGGAGGTGAAAATAAGGGTTACAAAAGTCTTTTTTATAATTTTTCGTCCAATGTAAACTGAAAGTTAACGGAAGGATACCACTTACTCGAAAATTCAAAATTTGAGACTTGTGGTGCTCGATTTGAAATTTGGGTACCTTCTTGCTTGATTTTGCAAAATATGAGTATCTCCGATGCAATTTAGCCATAATTTTTTTATGAAGAACTTTTAAATTTATAAACTAGGTCAAAACATTGCATATGTATTATTCTCTAATATACGGAAACCTACACACACACACACACACACATATATATATAAATATTTCATCATCGTATTACTTTTTCCATATAAGATATAAATTTAATTGGGGTCAAATCTGTAAAAACAAAAAATAATATGAGTTTGATGTGAGTAAGACTTGAAGTCAATTTTGTAACCCAATACATGTAAGTTATATCATTGATACTTGAAATAACAATTTTATTTTTGAGAAACTTACTTGAAATAAGAATTACAAACCAAATACATTGATCATTTATTATTTTAAGAAAAATCATTGCTACAACTGTAGTATAACGGTCACAGTTTAACTCATTTGATCCATAATTCACATTTTTTTTTATTGTTTTCTATCAAATTCGATACAGTTTAATGAAATCCTCATGGAATTACATAATCATATTTCAAAAATTGTAATGTTAAGTATCAATTATTGTAAAACAAGCATTTCAACAACTGTAATGTAATGGTCATTGTTTAGCATATCCTATGCATAGTTCATAATTTTTACTATTTTTTTTTATTATCAAATTTCAACTATTTATTGGGATCCTCAAGAAATTACATAATCACATTTCAGCTGTAATGTAATATTCAGGATTTAGTACACATACTCATTTTTGTAATACATCAAATTATTATTATTATTATTATTATTATTATTATTGTTGTTGTTGTTGTTGTTGTTGTTGTTGTTGTTGTTGTTGTTGTTGTTGTTGTTGTTGTTGTTGTTGTTGTTGTTGTTGTTGTTGTTGTTGCTGATTCTCGCAGTATTAAGATCAATTATATAAAATACACGTGTTCATTAGCATCCTTAATAAATTACAATACGACAATGTAAATTTCGTAAAAAATTCTCGTATATATTTTACGTTGACTGATTTATAAAAATATGAAATACCTATGTTCATAAGTAAACATGCTATTGACTTATTTTGTGAGTTGCTTGGCGCATGTGATATTCATGAGGAAGTTAAATAGTTTATAAAACGAATAAAATTGTGAACACCTAATTAGTTTCCAACGAATTTATGAAGACCCACAAAAATAGCAGGTGACGAGGCTTTGTAGACGATAAACTAAACACTTTTAACTCTATTTTCTTTGCCTAATTTGGAGGATTCTTTTTTATTTAGTCATAAGAAAGTATATGTTTTCTTTTGACTACGACTTTTTTTTTATTTGCATCCAAAGTCTACCACTAAGGAGACAGAATAGAAGGTAAGCAATCGACATATTTTTTTTGAAATCGTAACCATATTTGAAAAAAAAAATACAGTCTCAAAATAAACAATGAGAAAAAGTCGCAGAAAAATGGTAAAGAAAGCAGAGACTTAGCCCAGAGGATTAGAACACAGTTACGATCCTCTGGGCTAAGCCCCTGACATATGGATGTAGTCGATTGATAAACATGTAAGGTTTTCAGAGTTGAATTACTTTGACCCTCCTTTCCTTACCATAATGGCCTAGTTTGGCAAAGATAGATTACTGGATAGATTATTGAATGTGTGGTTGAGATGAGGAGAGAGAGACAAAAACACTCCATCTCAACCACTCATTCAATAATCTATCTAATAATCTATCTTTGCCAAACTAAGCCAATATATGCAATCTTTTACTTCATTGATTTGTATGAAAAATGGAAAGGTTGCTTATTTTGGAACACTTCAACTTTGTTTTGTTTTATTATCAGTTTTCCCCCAGTCATCAACACCACGACCACGAAATCATCGAGTTACTCCGTATCTGAACCATGGGTTCCAACTTTCATTGGCTAGAATTTGAATTGGTTGGATGGACATGAAATCTTGAATTAATAGATCTCTGTCGACGTCCAACAATCCTTCCTTATTTGTCGATTCTTTCCCTCTATCGGTCTCTAGCTAATATGGTTCATGAGACCATGAATACACGTGGAATAATCTGCGCTGTTTTTCGTCATCATTGTTTAGAGAGGTGAGGGAGAGGCTTTTGAGCGGTTGAAATTATCGGGGTCTAGAAAGAGAAAGACACAGGCACTAGGGTTTCCATAGGCATAAGGAGAGTGAAAAGGTAGTGGAAATTAAAATGATATAGGGGATATAATTGTCTTTTTCTGTCTTCGAATTGAGATTCTGCCTTCTTAATAAATAGTTCCTACTCAATGTCTTTATTAATAAATATTTTATTTTTTCTGCCTTAATGGTACTTCGTACTTTCTAATTTTATGCCTTAGTTATAATAATTCCTAATTTATTTTCTAAGAAGTTCATTTTATGAGTAAAAGAAAGTAGGAAAATGCTAAACGTCACCCATTTTTTTTCACCCCTTAATTTCACCTCTTATGTGGATGTTTTTGATTGGTGATGTAATTATAAAAATATCTTAAAATAAATACTCCCAACAATCATATCTTGACATATAGGAGGTGAACTTGAAGAGTGAAGAAAAAAGGTGAAACATAGCGCCAGTGCAATTTATTAAAAGTTTACTTTTTTAGTCATAAAAGAGATACATTAAAATATCTTTTTTTTTTGAAATGCATTCAACATTTTCATTCATCATAAACAATCACAATTACAATGGATGAAACGATGAAATACAAGTTAATATTACACATTTCATAATCCTGCCTACACAATTTATCAATTTCTAAGAAGAACAAATTTGTAACTCTCGCTTCAAACGGTTCTCCAATTTTTGTACGTTCCAACATCACCACCAATTGGCTCAAGTGCTTTTTCTCCTTCATCATATGTAGCAACGTGAGGGGTGAAGAAAATAATCCGTCTATCCCGATAGCAGAATTCGGACTCCACAAGAAATTCATAGCGTAACTGCAAGACCATGCGACACATGACACCACACTTATGTGGTAGATTAGTACCTTATTGTAGATAAAAACCGCACTTAGGCGGTAGTTGGCCGCCCTATGGCGGAAGAGAACCGCTCCTAGACGGTAGTTGGCTGCTCCTTGGCGGAAGAGAGCCGCTTCTAGGCGGTAGTTGGCCGCCCCTTGGCGGAAGAGAACCGCTCCCACGCGGTAGTTGGCCGCTTTAATGCGGTAGTTGTAGGGTTTTGATTCATGGATCGCGCAAACGGAAGCATAATCAAACAAACAACCATGCAAAACCCTCCAAGGATCACAAGTCCAGATGCATAACGATAGTGAAGGTAAGAAATCATAAACACACCTTTGGGTTCTCCTTGATGACTTCAAACGCGAATAGTGTCACGTTCTCTATAGTTGATCCACGCCTAGAGTTGATCCTAGATCTCCAATCTCCTTGGTGCTAGCCCGGAATGAAAGGAGGGTGAAGGAATCACGCAAAACGAGGCACAAAGAGGGGTTCGGCCCTCTTGTGGCGTCGGGGACGAGGGGCGGCGGCAAGGGGGCGGCGTCCTCCTTGTTGCTTGCTCTCTCTCTCCTTTGTTCTCTCCCACTCTTGTTATGTTCTCTCTAGAGCATAAGTTATGAGGAAGGAAGGAAGGAAGGAGGGTCCTTTATATAGTCCAACAACTCCTTGTTAACTACCTAAAGGACTTATTCTAGTCCTACTAGAATTCAATTTAGTCCCTTCCTTGCAAATTAGTCCCTACTAAGTTTGCAAGGGTTTGCAAAGTGATCCTTCTAATTAATTAATCCAATTAATTAATTCCCAAATCTAGTATAACTCTATATAGCGTGTGACCCCATAGGTTCTATCTAGTTGGTAGCAACTCTTTGCTAATATGGAGCGGTTTCTAGCAAAACATCCATTCTAGCCAACTAATAGAATAGTCATCTAGACAACCTTGTACAAGTAATTGTCTCATCCCTTTGCCTCCATATCCGGATTGGACACGAGACATACAAGTCACACTCGTATATCCAATCCATAGTTTCTCGATCCATGGAATAGCCTTATTCGTGCAAATAACATCAATATCCCATATATTGATTTATTTGAGTCTGGCCAGACATTCTATAAGCACTATCCTCGAGTGGCCTAGGATATTTGTTCCCGTTATGTGGGAGGGGCGAATCCTCTCTACGTCCACTACGATCTCTAAGCTTGCTTCTCATTGTATCCAGTACACGCCTTTATAACTACCCAGTTACGGTGTAGCGTTTAACGCTACCAAGATCACAATGATCCACAACTAGAATATCTAGTGACTTCAAGTCTAAGGATGACAATACCATTGTACCCGAGAAGCACTTGTGACTCAACATAACGTGTATGTAGCCTTCTCGGTGATGGGTCAATCCAGTGCAACATTCCGTAATGCACACCTATGTGTTGGATCGTGATATCTCCATATCAATCCAACCCCATACTAGTCTATAGATGATTGTCCCATTTAATCATTATACTTGACTAGGGATATTTAAGATAAACAACACGTTTGTAAATCTAAGGACTTCATTATATTAAATATCCAATAAATAATAAATGAATATCTAGCCAAATACAAATTCATACTAAACTAGATTGCCTCTAGGGCATCTATTCCAACAGTCTCCCACTTGCACTAGAGCCAATCTGGCGCATCTCGTATGCCCATACTCCTAGTGTGCCCTTCATGCTTCCACTGCGTGAGAGGCTTCGTAAGCGGGTCTGACAGATTATCATCTGTAGGAATCTTGCATATCCGAACGTCTCCTCTATCGATAATATCTCGAATCAGATGAAACTTCCTGAGCACATGCTTGGACTTCTGGTGCGATCTTGGTTCCTTCAATTGCGCGATCGCCCCAGTGTTGTCACAGAACAACTCCACTGGATCCGCAATGCTAGGGACCACACCAAGTTCAGAAACAAACTTTCTGATCCAAACAGCCTCCTTTGCTGCGCAATTTGCAGCAATGTACTCAGCCTCTGTTGTAGAATCAGCTACTGTCTCTTGCTTGGAACTCTTCCAGCTCACCGCTGCTCCATTCAGGCAAAATACATATCCCGACTGTGATCTAAAGTCATCTCTGTCGGTTTGGAAGCTTGCATCAGTGTAACCCCTTACACGCAACTCTTCCTCACCGCCAAACATCAAGAAAGCATCCTTAGTTCTTCTCAAGTACTTTAGGATGTTCTTGACAGCAATCCAGTGACTCTCACCCGGATTGGATTGGTATCTGCTTGTCATACTCAAGGCATATGACACATCTGGTCTAGTACATAACATGGCGTACATGATAGATCCTATGGCCGAGGCATAGGGAATCCTACTCATGCGTTCCTTCTCAATCTCATTGGAAGGACAACCACTCTTCGAAAGAGCGATTCCATGTGACATGGGCAAGAATCCCTTTTTGGAATCTTGCATGTTGAACCGTTTCAACACCTTGTCAATATATGTACTTTGACTTAGGCCTAGCAACCTCTTAGATCTATCTCTATAGATCTTTATACCGAGTATATAGGCTGCTTCCCCTAAGTCTTTCATTGAGAAACACTTTCCTAGCCAATCTTTCACAGATTGCAGCATGGGAATGTCGTTTCCAATGAGTAGTATGTCATCCACATACAAGACCAGAAAAGCTACAGAGCTCCCACTAACCTTCTTGTAAACACAAGACTCATCTTCGTTTCTGATGAAGCCAAACTCTTTGACAACTTCATCAAAACGTCGATTCCAAATCCTAGAAGCTTGCTTCAATCCATAAATGGATCGTTGCAGCTTACAGACTTTGTTGGCTTGCTTTGGATCTTCAAAACCCTCCGGCTGTATCATATACACGTCCTCGAGGAGATTCCCATAAAGGAATGCTGTTTTGACATCCATCTGCCAAATCTCATAGTCGTAGTATGCTGCAATCGCAAGTAGGATTCGGATGGATTTGGTCATAGCGACAGGTGAAAAGGTTTCATCATAGTCAATACCATGAATCTGTCTGAATCCTTTAGCCACCAATTGGCCCTTATAGGTAATCACATTACCATCCATGTCGATCTTCTTCTTGAAGACCCACTTGCACCCTATGGGTCGCGCCCCATCAGGTGGTTCCACCAAAGTCCATACTTTGTTGGTATACATGGATTCCATCTCGGATCTCATGGCTTCAAGCCACTTCTGCGAGTCTGGACCATTCATGGCCTCCTCATAGGTAGTAGGCTCATCATCTATGAGCATCGTGTCACCGGAATCAGTTACGAGAAGTCCGTACCTCTCGGGTTCCTGGCGCACTCTACTAGATCTACGAAGCTCTTGTGTTACCTGAACAGGTGGATCCACAACTGCTTGTGACTCCTGTTCATGTTCCATAATCGGTTCAGTGATTTGTGGTTATTGAACTTCTTCAAGTTCTACATTCCTCCCACTTGCTTCTTTAGAGACAAACTCTCTTTCTAGAAACACGCCGGTCCGAGCAACAAACACTTTGTTCTCGGTTGGATTGTAGAAGTAGTATCCCTTAGTTTCCTTAGGGTACCCCACAAATTTACACTTATCCGATTTAGGCCCTAGCTTGTGTGATTGTAAACGTTTTACATAGACATCGCAGCCCCAAATCCTCATGAACGACAGTGTGGGACGCCTCCCACTCCACATCTCATATGGTGTCTTCATGACTGATTTAGATGGAACACGGTTAATGGTGAAAGCTGCACTTAATAGAGCGTAGCCCCAAAATGATAATGGAAGATCGGTTTGACACATCATAGACCGAACCATATCCAATAAGGTTCGATTCCTCCTCTCGGACACGCCATTCCATTGTGGCGTTCCGGGTGGAGTGAGTTGGGACACGATCCCACACTCTCTAAGATAGTCGTCAAACTCTTGGCTCAAGTATTCTCCTCCACGATCCGATCGTAGAGCCTTGATACTTTTGCCAAGTTGCTTCTCTACTTCATTCTTGAATTCTTTGAACACTTCAAAGGATTCGGATTTTGCCCTCATAAGATACACAAATCCATATCTACTGTAATCATCAGTAAACGTAATGAAGTAGACATAACCACCCTTGGCAGGCGTGGCAAATGGTCCACACACATCGGTATGTATGAGCGCTAATTGCTCACTAGTCCTCTCACCTTTCTTATTGAAAGGGGACTTTGTCATTTTTCCCAATAAACAAGCCTCACATGTCTCATATGATTCAAAATCAAATGAGTCTAGTAATCCATCCTTATGGAGTCTAGATACACGTTTCTCATTTATGTGGCCTAAACGACAATGCCATAAATAAGCAGGATTTAAATCATTTATTTTAATCCGCTTGGTATTAATGTTGTAGACAGGATTGCTTAGATCAAGGACATAAAGTCCATTAAATAATTGCGCACTAAAATAGTGAATATTATTCAAATAAAAGGAACAACAATTGTTCTTTATTGAAATAATAAAACCTTCCTTGTCTAAACAAGAAATAGAAATAATGTTTCTGCTCATAGCAGGCACAAAATAGCAATTATTTAATTCTAAAACTAATCCTGAAGGCAGAGATAGCTCGCACACGCCTATGGCCAACGCAGCAACCTTTGCTCCATTCCCAACGCGCAGATCTACCTCCCCTTTAGCCAATCTTTTACTTCTCTTTAGATCCTGCATATTTCGACAAATATGAGATCCACATCCAGTATCTAATACCCATGATGTAGAGACAGTTAAATTGACATCTACAACAAAAATACCTGGTGGTGGTGGAATCACTATTCCAAGCCTCTTGTCTTCCAGATATTTTGGGCAGTTCCTCCTCCAGTGTCCAGGTTGACTACAGTAGTGACATTCACCCTTAGTTACGACCTTGGCAATGGCACCAACAGGCTTAAGAGCTTGTTTCTTGGACTTGGCAACTGACTTGCCTTTGCCCTTGGAGGAAGATGCAAACTTTTTGCCCTTTCCTTTATGCACCATCATAATGGCCTTGCCCTTACCCTTGTTGATGCTCTGTTCAGCCGTCCTCAACATGTTGAGCAAATCTGGCAGTGGTTTAACGATCTCGTTCATGTTATAGTTCATAATGAACTGTCCATAACTTTCAGGCAACGATTGCAACACGAGATCGGTTGCCAACTCTTGGCCGACCGGGAACCCAAGCCGGGCGAGATTCTCCAAGTACCCGATCATTCGGAGTAAGTGGGGTCCCACCGGGTTCCCTTCTGCCAGATGACATTTGAACAGTGCCTTTGAGACCTCATACCTCTCTACCCTCGCCTGCTCTTGGAAGAGCTGCTTTAGATGTTCGATCATGTCGACAGCATTCATGTTCTCATGTTGCTTCTGAAGTTCAGAGGTCATGGTGCAAAGCATTAGGCAGGCCGCATCATTAGCGTCATCAACACGCTTTTGATACGCCTTTAAGGCAGCAGGTGTCTGATTCTCTGGACCTTCTGGAACATGCTCCTCTATTGCGTACAGTTTCTTCTCTTGCTTGAGAACAATTCTCAAGTTTCTGTACCAATCAAGAAAGTTGGTTCCAGAGAGCTTGTCCTTCTCAAGGACAGATCGTAGGGAATGTTGTGAACTCGATGAGTTGTTTGCCATTTGGAATTCTACAAAAAGGAAAATACGCAAGTTTTAGTATTTGTGCATTTTTGACTATATTTAATAATGGCTAGTTTATTAAATATAGCTCCCACTATTTTTCTACGGATTAATAACCCTCAAGATATTAATGCGGAAAATATCCTTATATTTTCTAGTGGGCCAAGATCCATCTTTTCCATCTCCTTATGAGCTTGCTTTGGCAAGTCACCCATAATTTGACTACTTCTTAGGTAGGAACAATTCTAATTGCATCCTATATGCAACTCTTGGTTCAATCGGGCAAATAACTCCTTATTTATCCATCCATATGGATAATCCCAATTGATTGCCTCTAGGTTTCTTAATCAAATTAATAGCCTAGTTGTGTTCAACCTCTTATCTAAACAATTGCACATTGTTACGTGCCATCGTATTCCATCATTATGAACCAAGTCGTCATGCTTTGGCACGCACGAACTTGATAAATAATGATGATAATGAGTGTTTAAATAACGAGAAGGCAAGAACACAATATTGAATTTTGAGGGATTTTAAAATCAATTTTAATTAATTTTGTTGATCAATATCAACTAATCTATCTATTTGAGTTTGGACACAACTCCAAATAATAGATCCGGGTTGTCTAATTATCTTATTATCCTAATTGCATGCATCATCCATACACCAACCACACAAATAATAAGACAATAAATAAACAACCACAAAACAGAAATTAAACGTGATGTGGATATGGCCTTTTCTAGACTAAGATAATTCCAAGCCAATGGAATTATCTATGAACCCTAAACAAACACATCTCCATGCGTCTTGATCTTTTGGTCCATCCTTCATAGTCATGTGGTGTGCTCCATGCTCCATGCTCCATCTTTTGTGGCTTCTTTTGGCTTTGGGCTTCTTTTCTTCAATCTTGGCTAACAATCTACTTTATCTAGCACTAGCTATTATCTATACTAAATAAAATAAATCTCACAAGTTGAGAAAAAAAATGGCACGCAAGCCATTAAAACCCTAATTAATTATTACAATTAATTGATCAGCTCGCAGGCCGTAAAACCAAAACACAAAATTAAACATCCACATCAAACCACATCCTAAGGCCATATCCAATCACCATGCGATTTGCACATAAACAGTTAAAATCCAATTTTAACGCGCTTGGTCAATTTTAATTGATTTTAGGATTTCTAGGGTTAAAACGGTCCATGGGCCCAACAATCCAATTGCCCGGGCCCAATCAAAGTGAACCATAAAGCCCTAGGGCCGGCCCGGCCCAAAACCCGCAAGCTAGGCCCGCGGGTTAGGGCCGCCCGGCCCCTTAGGGCGCCATTCTTGGGCGGCAAGCAAGGGGGGGCGGTCCCTTAGGGGGCCGAACCTCCTTGTGGAGGTTGTTTCCAAAACAACCTCCTTGCTTGGAGCCCAAGTTTGGTTGTTTCCTTGTTTTGGGAGAACTCCTTCTTCCCCAAGGTTGCCCAAACCCTAGATCTAAGATCCTAAAATTTCTCAAACTCACCAATTCATGCATCCAATGCAATAATTGGGTCTTGTTATGATTAATTCTTTGACAAATTGCATCCAATGCTTGATTTGTCTTGTTTTACGCGATAAACAACAAATTAAGGTGTAAAACAACAAGAATGTAACACATAAACTACGTTTATGCTCTATGACCTGTGGCTCTGATACCACTGTAGGGTTTTGATTCATGGATCGCGCAAACGGAAGCATAATCAAACAAACAACCATGCAAAACCCTCCAAGGATCACAAGTCTAGATGCATAACATAGTGAAGGTAAGAAATCATAAACACACCTTTGGGTTCTCCTTGATGACTTCAAACGCGAATAGTGTCACGTTCTCTATAGTTGATCCACGCCTAGAGTTGATCCTAGATCTCCAATCTCCTTGGTGCTAGCCCGGAATGAAAGGAGGGTGAAGGAATCACGCAAAACGAGGCACAAAGAGGGGTTCGACCCTCTTGTGGCGTCGGGGACGAGGGGCGGCGGCAAGGGGGCGGCGTCCTCCTTGTTGCTTGCTCTCTCTCTCCTTTGTTCTCTCCCACTCTTGTTATGTTCTCTCTAGAGCATAAGTTATGAGGAAGGAAGGAAGGAAGGAGGGTCCTTTATATAGTCCAACAACTCTTTGTTAACTACCTAAAGGACTTATTCTAGTCCTACTAGAATTCAATTTAGTCCCTTCCTTGCAAATTAGTCCCTACTAAGTTTGCAAGGGTTTGCAAAGTGATCCTTCTAATTAATTAATCCAATTAATTAATTCCCAAATCTAGTATAACTCAATATAGCGTGTGACCCCATAGGTTCTATCTAGTTGGTAGCAACTCTTTGCTAATATGGAGCGGTTTCTAGCAAAACATCCATTCTAGCCAACTAATAGAATAGTCATCTAGACAACCTTGTACAAGTAATTGTCTCATCCCTTTGCCTCCATATCCGGATTGGACACGAGACATACAAGTCACACTCGTATATCCAATCCATAGTTTCTCGATCCATGGAATAGCCTTATTCGTGCAAATAACATCAATATCCCATATATTGATTTATTTGAGTCTGGCCAGACATTCTATAAGCACTATCCTCGAGTGGCCTAGGATATTTGTTCCCGTTATGTGGGAGGGGCAAATCCTCTCTACGTCCACTACGATCTCTAAGCTTGCTTCTCATTGTATCCAGTACACGCCTTTATAACTACCCAGTTACGGTGTAGCGTTTAACGCTACCAAGATCACAATGATCCACAACTAGAATATCTAGTGACTTCAAGTCTAAGGATGACAATACCATTGTACCCGAGAAGCACTTGTGACTCAACATAACGTGTATGTAGCCTTCTCGGTGATGGGTCAATCCAGTGCAACATTCCGTAATGCACACCTATGTGTTGGATCGTGATATCTCCATATCAATCCAACCCCATACTAGTCTATAGATGATTGTCCCATTTAATCATTATACTTGACTAGGGATATTTAAGATAAACAACACGTTTGTAAATCTAAGGACTTCATTATATTAAATATCCAATAAATAATAAATGAATTTCTAGCCAAATACAAATTCATACTAAACTAGATTGCCTCTAGGGCATCTATTCCAACAGTAATTGGCCGCCGTTTGGCGGAAGAAAACCGTTCTTAGACGGTAGAAACTGAAATACATAAATAAAATAACAAATTTTGATAACAAGAAGAAGAAGATCAGGGGCCTCGCCGGCGGCGAGCCCCTATGATTGATGGCAAACAAAAGAGCAAGTATGGATATCACAAGCGAGAGAAGAAAAGTTTTGTGTTCTTGAGAGAAAAAAGTTAGAGAGAGAAGTTTTTTCCTTCTCATTCTCCTTAGATACATTAAAATATCTTGAAAAATTTCTGACGAAATTTAGCAAAACAAAACTTTCTTTATGAGTTAAGAAAATGACAAAAAATTGTAAAGGGTAGTGATTCTTACACCAGCAAATATGATGGTTACACCAGATTTACACTGTCATGACTTAATTACAGCGGTGGCGGTGGTGGATTCTAGCCACTGCTGCTGTTGCTGTTCCTTGGCTCTGTTCGTATCAGAGAGCAAGAAGGATGGAGCGGGAGAGAGGAACAAGAACAGAGGAGGTGGTGGTGGTCTCGGGTCTTTTTCCCCGGCGACGGCAGCGGCGGCGGTGGCTCTTTGCCGCTGCTTCTGCTGCCATTTGTTGTCTCTGTTCAGCAGAGAGAAGGAGATCGAGAGGGAGAGCAGAGGTGGCGCAGAGAGGTGGTGGGTTCTCTTCGCCGCTGTGGTAGTGGCGGTGGTGGGTGGTTGTGGTGATTGATTATGTTGTTGTTGTTGGAGGTGGTGGTAGGTGCTTCTGCTGCGTGAGAGGGAGAGAAAGGTGAGATTTATATTGATGAAGAGGCGGTGAAGGGAACGGTGAAGCGGTGGTGTGTCGCGGCAAAATCATTGCCGAAGAAAAAAATGAAGAAGAAGAAGAAGAAGAAGAAGAAGAAGAAGAAGAAGAAGAAGAAGAAGAAGAGAAGGAAAACAAGTGAAAGTGAAAGTCTGGTGCAAGAAAAATCTCAAATAAAATAGAATTTTTGGTAGTTAGTGGGTGTGGTTTGGCACACACAATGATAAGTTGATTAGGTGTGGTAAGCCAAGTGTCGCGGGGGTTGCACACGCGATCACGACTAAATCAGAGAAACAAACACAATTTAGTTACGAATATTAACCCGACAATTTTTCTAAAATTTCACCCGAAGTTCTCAATTTTATAAACACGACAATTTACCGAATTTTAAAATTTTCACAATGCAATATTGTCTAGTCTCCAAAATTCTCATGCGAGTTACTTAACGAATAAAATTATCTCAGAAATTTCAAATAATTTCTCAAAAATTCTAAACTGAATTTTTCGTTGTTTTTATTACCTAACTACCCCTACGAAAAATATGGAGTATTACATCATTTACATTATAATGCCCGGTTGCTGGAATTTCTTTCACAGTGGTCATGTTAAAATTTGATAGTTTACCTTTTATTTTCTTAATATACTCAAATAAGTCCCACATGTATTTGATTTTGTCCCCAACAAATTATGTTTAACTTATTATAAACACTACAGTACCTATTTATTTTAATGGGAAAGAAATACACGTTAAATTGATTACAACTTTTTAGTCTCTACTATGGAAAAAAATTAATCCACACATGTACATGATTATAGTCTGTTAGTAAAAATCAAGACTATCATACACATTGTGCGATATGTGTAAGTTCTGCATTTTTTTAACAGCTCTTTCATTTCCGAAAGCTATTCGAGTTCATTGATCTTCCAATAGGTTTACGTTCTGAGCAAGGAGATGTTCACCAGGGAGTCCAATTTTAGCTCAACGTTATCTAATCTAAGTTCTTTAGCAAAATTCAGCCCGTTCTCTAAGGCCGCGAGCTCCGCCACTAACGGTGTGCGGGTTCTGCGCAATCTCTGGCAACAGCCTGCAACAAACCGCCGGAATGGTTCCTGGTAACACAGCCCGTTGCGGGTTCATGTCTCTCCATGCATCATCACAATAGATTTTAAAAAAACCCGGAGGAGGATTCACCCATGACGCACAAGATGATAGGCGTACACTGTGATCATCGTTGAGCCTCCCATGAAGTTTTGCTTCTTGGAACCAGGTAAGTATGTTTAATCCTTGTGAGCTATGTATTCAGCATCATGATTAAGACTCTCAAAACGACATTTATTTCTACTATGCCAAACATTTTTTCTTATTCGCAGCCGACAAATAGGTGCTCCTCATCTTCCACTTGGTTCTGACACCATTGACAAGTGAGATCAACTGGTATACCCATAGTGGGAAGTCTAATACCTACCGGCAGAGTCCCATCACCCATGCCAGATTATCTAAATCGGGTAAATTAATTTCTAAGGAACCCGGGGACTCCATAGCTTTTTGGACAACCTTATTATAATGGCACCTGAAGAAGACGAAGCAGTAGGCTTTGTTCTTTGCAGTTGAGCCGTGTAGCTGCTAGAAATCGTGTATAAACATTCCTCAGAATGAACCGAAAAGGTAGAATCATCTCCTAGGCCATGGTGTATAGGGATTGAACTAATCACCTGCTCATCAATCCGGAGTAAAAGTTGGCGGATTTTCGTAATATTCCACGTGCTAGAATTAACGTTTATCAGATTATCACTGTGAGCTCTTTCAGTCCTTGCGGATACGGAGTGATGACTTTATGAGTTGCTGGTCTTGGAATTCAGCAGTCACCAAAAACTTTTACTCTACTTCCGGTTTTTATCTTGCACATCAAGCTCGATTTTACCAGATCCCTACCCGTAATAATGCTTCTCAAAGCATACAAAACTTGTCTATTCGGATGAAGCTCGTAGTCAAATATGGAGCAATTTTGAGAATACTTTGCATTAAAAACTCTACTCACCAAACTATATGGATTATCTAGAAATCTCAAACTTTGCTTTGCCAAGATTGCAACATTGAAACTTGAAAGTCAAGAAAAACCAGTCTACCTTGATTCTTCTGCATCTTTATTTTATTCATGTCACCCGGTGGATTGATTTCTTTTATTCGCTTCCTCCCCATTAAAATTGTCGAACAAGCTTCTCCATGTCTTGGCACACCCGTGTAGGGAGAAGAAAACATCCCACTGCATAATTTAAGACCGATTGCACAACTTTGATCAACACTTCTTTCCCTGCAGAAGATAGAGATTTACCTTTCCAGCCCTTTAGCTTTTTGCAAATTCGTTCAGTAAGATAACTGAAATAAGTAGTCTTCCTCCTCCCAAAAGTCGTTGGAAGACCACGACAATTGTCTTGCTGCTCCACCAAGCTCACTCCGTAAAATTGACTAAGGGCAATACGATCGTCATTTGAAACATTATCTGGAAAAAGAAATGACGATTTTTGTAAGTTCAGTACTTTTTCAAAGGCGACTTCATATTCCTGTAAAATAGAGTGTAAACTAAAATCTCTTCACTGGTAGCTTTAGTAAAAAAACAAACTGTCATCAGTAAAAATAAGTGTGAAATCACCTGACCCCCTCTGGAAGTCGTGAATACTGACTTCTTAACAACTGCTCATAACCGGCAAAAAAGAGTCTCACTGACCAAAAGAAACAGATACGGAGAAAAAGGGCAACCATGTAGTAACCCAGTTTTAGGGATTATAGTACCATGAACTTTACCGTTTTCTATCATACTAAATGTTGGTGTAGACACACAGTTCATCACAATATTGATCAATCGTAAGCCGAACCCATCCTTTCCATCACAACTCGCAGAAAGTCCCATTCAACTCAGTCACAAGCTTTACTCATGTCTTCTTAGAGAGCAAGAAACTCGTTCCTTCCTTTTTTTCTGTTCCTCATCGAATGTGGCCCATACACCTTGTAGCCCATGAACTGTCTTCTTGTCCTGAGGCTTGGAGTTGACTTCCATGTCTCCTAAGTTTCTAAATACTTCATGAAATTAGGATATGATTGTTTATGTGTGTTCATGGATGTTCTATATTGTTAATTCTTTTTTTCTAAATCGTCCAAATGATTCCCCGAAATTGGTCGTGAAAGTGATTGGGTTTCGACCCAAAAACAGGAACATCCTAAAATTTTCTTAGTGTTGCAAAACTGTGATAAAATAGTCATCTTCTGTCAGTCAAAACTTTCAGAATACTTAATGAAATCTATATGGTTTTTTTCTGTGGAGAGCTGGTACAAAATACTTCAAAACTTGGTCTATGAGCCATCTTCAAATTCCTAACAGATTTCTCATAAATCAAGCTAAAAAAATAACTGCTTTGAAACTGTGTCGGTATTGGGCTTGTTTGGATGAGACATGAGAGTAAGTAGAGATGAACGGAAAAGTCAAAATTTAGTATAATCGGTCAAATCTCTCCAAACCAAGAAAAAAACAGGATTTCCGCCCAAAATTCGGAATCCCGGCTTGAAGTTCGGATTTCCCGATTTTTTGGGTGAAAATCCGGTCATTTTTTGGTAAATTCCGGACTTCTTAAAGTAATTTCTGGAGATTCTTACGTAAATGTGTTTTATTTCAGTGGTAAAGTGTTTGCATTCATGCAGGAGGTCTCGAGTTCGAAATATGGAATATGGAATCTAATCTCAAATTCGTTTTTTTAGATTTCTCAATATCTTTTTCAATTTTTCAGATATTAGATGTAAAGTTGACTAGTTTGAGTTGACTTTCTCTTAACTTTGATTTCAAGTCTGACAATCTAAATAACCTATTTCACCTTAGAGTTCTTCATCAAAAATTTTGTGTTTGCGTGTCAAATTTGGAGGAGTTTTGACTATTGAGAAGTATGGGCGTTGATTGAGACTAGTATGAGGGGAAAAGGATAATTTCTCAAAAGTTGTATTTGAGGTCCATTTGCATTTGGTAACTCGTACAGTATGTTTACATATCTTGTACCAAGCGTATTTTGTGGCGGTATGGGTTATAGTTGACCAAAGTTAATAGTAGGTGTTTTTTGCAGTTTACTAAACTTCAGGGGCCTAGTGCAATTTAGTGAAAGTTGTATCTTCAATGTTGAGTTTAACCTGATGGTTAAGAATCAGGATTGCATGTACTTGTATGAGTATGATTTGTGGGTCCAGGCACAGCCAGAGACTGTATAGGACAGTTCCAGAATACACAACATGTACATATTTGAACACAATAGGGTTGTTAGTTTTGGGGATTAGAACCTTTGGTATTGTGTTTCTTCTAAAAATCCAAATCTGGATTTATAATTTTTTTTATAATAACTACTTTCGAAGTGGTTGGAGTTCATGCATTGATGCTTAGGGGTTATTATAAGTGTTGCAAAAAAAATGTACATTTATTCGTAATGAAAAATACCAGATGATGATCTAAGCGGCAAGCATTCCTAGCCTCCGAAGTCATGGGCTCCTTTCAAGTCAATTTTTTTTTCCAGATTTTACGGACAAGAAAAAGTCAAGAAGTAGCAAGACGTTAAGTTGATGTGCGATAACATTGTTGATGAAGCTTATGTGCTCATCTATTGTATTTATGCTAGATGAATGTGAATATTGTGGAACACATGTTGGTAAATTATTTTAAAAATGTAAAAGTCGTGTAATTATGTATATAAGGTCTTGCATGAGCTCTTCTATGATACCTAGAACCTTTTCCGAGCTATGCTCCGTTACGTTATTAGTTGATAGAGCGAAATTATAATTATTTCCAAGTTCAAGCTTTCTTTCACTAGTAACTTTTTATTTAAGTTTCAGGTCTAATTGTTTATGAGGACGTCCCCAAGTAATTTGTTAACTACGCTTCCAAAAAGTTTTGAAAATAAAATAATGTCACGATTTTTATAAACTACTTGTTTAGCATCTCGACGAGTGAAGGCCTTACCAACACGTCGGTCCCTTCTTTCGTTAATAAAAGTTTTATCATTGCTAATTGGGGCTGGCAGGAGCGGAGTGTGACATTTTTTACGAGGGTGGTGGTGGTGGTGGTGTACGATGGAGAAGATGTAAACAACATTTTTTGTTTTCCTTTTTGTTGTTTTGCAAGGGTAATTGGAGGGGATTGGTGATTGGTTTGGAGAACGAAAATGGAGATAGAAGGAATCAGTGTACTCATGGAGAAGATTTCCCGTGGGTTGTTTTTGTTGATGCCTTGATGGTAGAGAGAGAGAAATGGTTGATGTGTCGTGGGGTGCACCATAAATGGTGACATGGATGAATCTTTTGGTGGTTGTTGGTTGGGTGCTTTGGATACACCAAAATGTTAGGTGACTATGACAAGTTTCATTATGTGTTTTAGAGTAACAAAGGGTGAATGATAAAGTAGTTAAAAATACTTAATATACATGTATATATAAAAAATATATATAAAAAATATGTATATATATATGTTTAAAAGTCTTAATTATTTGTTTATAATCAACTAAGAGGACGAAAACAATAAAATTTCTAATAATTATAGATAACTATAAAATAATAATAGTAATAAACAAATATAAGTACCCATAACATAATTTTTTTCATAAATAAATATATATATACTCATAATATCATTATACATTCATTTAGTCACTAAAATATCCCTCCAAAAGAATGTGGTGTTACATTATTACTCTGGGTTTTGGCTAACTTTTGTGAAACAGTGCTGTCCTTTTTGTTTTTAACCTACCACACATTTGGATGCGGGGAGCTTGGATTAGCAGGGAACGATAATCACCCATAATTTTTTTGAGTATCTTCATTTTATAGAATATCTTCCTTTTAAATATGTTAGAGTCTTTGTTTTACTTTGAAACTCCTTGTATTCGAGAGTGATCTCGGGTACGCAGTAGTACCGACCGTGGGTGTTTCACCTACATTTTACTCCACCTATTTTGTGATAGAAGAGCATGCAAGTGTTTCGAGCTCTTTTGAGGGATCAAGAAACTCCATAAGTTAGTAAAAGATTTGCAGGATAATCCCCTCCCTTATTCTCATTCCAACATAAATTGTAACAAATTACAATCATAATTCTTGAAATTATGGAGGATAAACACTAGTCTTATAAGCAGTTGCAACAATCTCTGAAAATTAAGCTAGACTGAACCAGTTCAAAAATTATTCAACAGTAAAACCACAAAACAGAAAAGCATAAAATCCAAAGTATATCGGAGATCCGTAAATTTGAAAATTCAAATTTGAGACACGGTAAAGTCGACACATAACTTCTGCGGGATAGACTTAACCACGTTGTTTTTTCTTTTTTCTTTTTTTTGAGAAAACTTTTATTTATAAAAAGCTAGGAGAAAAGGAATATATCTTTTTCTATCATGTTGCTGATCCAACTGGGGACATGTTCTATCCATTGGCCTCGTTTGGATTATATGGTTTTACGGTTTTGGTCAACCCAACCGTTGGTGTGTTTGGTTTAGATGGTTAAGGTTGGGAAAAGCCGGTGACCGGTTGTTCTTTAGCCGGGCACCGGTTGTTTAATAATTATTTTTTGCTTTTCCTGCTATGCGTGCCTTTGATGTCCCACACTCACTTCTATCTCTCTCTCTCTTCCCCACTCACAAACCTGTCCCCCACCACCTCTCTTTATTTCTCTTTATTAATACCAAAACCATGTGAAAGAACCAGCCACACCACACACCCCTTCAACAGCCGGTCACCGCTGCCTTCAACCAGGGCACCGAAAATTGCAACAACCGGTCACTGGAATAAATAGCCATCCACCGGTTCTTTTCCAATTCCAAAAAAGTTAAGTTTCAGTCAGGGTTAACCAAACCCCCAAATCCAAGCGAGGCCATTCTCCAGCTATACCCCCTGACATGACGTGTGTGGCGAGCTTGTGTGCAGCGTGGTTCAGCTCCCTTCCACGGAATTTCATCTCGAGATCTGTATATTGGGAAAACAAGATCTTAATACCAGTCAAGAATTCTCGCATCTCCCCAAGTTCATTGCTTCGGTTTCCATTTCCAGCCCTTTCAATTTCTGCTATTAAGTTCTTTGCATCACCGAGATAAACAATTTTCTCCCTCTTCCATGGAAACGCTGACTGGAGGGCTTCCCGAAGGGCGAGGGCTTCTGCGTGCCTTGCGCTTTCACACGGTCGAAGGGACACTGCACTAGCATCGAGGTCAATCCCTTGTACTGATCGAAAGACGAAGCCGGCTGTAGCTCTTCGAGTTTCCTCGTGCCATCCTCCATCACAGTGAATCAATACTCTATTGTTCTTATCCTTGGCAAATCTGGAGGTAATGTCCAACTCTGTAACTCCCTTCTTCGTTTTCCTCCAATTTTGTTCTTCAATTTTTCTGTGAATTAGATCCACTATTTGGTCTTCTTCCCAATTGCTTTGTCTAAAAATCTTCCCATTCCTTGCTTGCCATATTCCCCAGATTGTAACAAAGATAGGGATCAATTTTGTGTCATGGAGTTTATCAATTTGGTCGGCGATCCAAACTGTGGCGTTTCCATTCATTTCAGTAGCTGGGGATTTGTTGGTAGTTCGCCTCCAAATAGCCTGTGCTGTAGGACATTCAAAAAGGACGTGGGATTCAGTTTTTGCTTTCCTCGTTACACAGACAACAGCAGTCGGGTATTGGGATTTTTCTTCTTTGCAAGTTGGCCGAAGTGGGGAGTATCCCTTTCATGACTCGCCAGACAAGGCGAGAGATCTTCCTTTCGATTTTTACTTTCCACAGTTTAGTAAAATAGGAGTTTGTTTTTCCAGATCTATCTCCCTGACCATCCTGATTTCTTTTCCTTGTCGTTGATAGGTTGTAACCGGTCTTGACTATGTATAGGTCTTTATCGAAGAAATGCCACCGGAGTCTATCTTGGGTATGTTGAGCTGGGATTTTGACCTTACAAATCTCGTATGTGTCCACCTTCCAAAATAAGTCTGCAAGCATCTCTCTGTTTCAGTCTTGTGTATCTGCATTGATGAATTCAGAAGCTACCACTGAGTCCAACAAGGGGTTGAAAGTGACTGGTCGGAAGCTTGGTTCTCGTGGGAGCCATGGACCTGAGGCTCGGATTAGATCGCCGTTTCCTAACTGCCACCTCATTCCTGCTTGTAAGAATTCCCTGCCATGTAGTATGCTTCTTCAGGAGAAACTAGGCGCGCTTCCCGTTTTTCTTCCCAGAAAGAATTATTGTGAAAGTATTTTCCTTTAAACACCTTGCTCATCAGGGATTGGGGGTCTTGTTGTATTCTCCAAGCTTGTTTAGCCAGCATCGCTTGGTTGAAACACTTGAAATCTCGGAACGTCAGGCCTCCTCTTTCATAGTTTTCTTTAATTTTGTTCCACGCTACCCAACAAATCCCCCTATCTTTCTTGTTGTTACTCCACAAGAATTGTCAGATTTTACCTTCAACTTTTTCACACAAGTTATTTGGGAGACGAAAGCATGACATAGCATAGCACGGAATAGCATT
This sequence comes from Linanthus parryae, assembly GCA_023055425.1. NCBI lineage: Eukaryota > Viridiplantae > Streptophyta > Magnoliopsida > Ericales > Polemoniaceae > Linanthus > Linanthus parryae. Next base: position 102,170,400 of record JALGPY010000004.1, read on the forward strand.
GGCAGTTGCTTTTATCAACACCTCTTTACTTCCTACTAAGAGGGTTTTTTCTTTCCAGCCCTTAAATTTACTATCCAGTCTGTCCAATAAATAGGCAAAAGTAGTGAATTTTTGTTTACCTATAGTGGTTGGAAGTGCCAGATACTTATCATGCTTTTCCGTTTCAGGGAAGCCACAAAAATTCAGAATTGGAGCTTTTGCATATGCTGTGACATTTGGCGAGAATACCAGGATTGGAGATTTAGTTATCACTTTTAGTTTCGCCTGTAAAAAGAAAATAGAATCATCAACGAAAAAAATGTGGGAGACCACTGGTCCTCCCCGAGAAGCTCTCACACCCGCTAATCTCCCTCTCCTCTACAGCGGATGTAAGGGCTCTCGAAAGTACTTGTGAACAAAGTATAAATAGGTAAGGGGACAACGGACACCCCTTCCTAAAGCCTCATTCGGGGACAACATTCCCGGTAAGTGTGCCCTCACGAATGAACTCATATCGCACCGTAGAAATATAGCGCATAACAAGATCAGTGAATTTTAGACCAACACCGAACTTATTTAGGGTTGCCTGCATAAAGCTCCACTCGATCCAATCATAGGCCTTTGACATGTCGGCACCTGTTTTTCCTTTTTTCCTCGTCTTGATAGAATGTATTACTTCAAAAGCAGTCAATATATTGTCGGTTATTAGCCGGCCTGGAAAGCAAGCCAATGGTGTTCATCCACCAGTTTCTGCAACATAGACTTGAGCCTATTTTCCATAGTGTTTGCCACAATTTTGTAAATCACCAAGCATAGACTAATATGCCGAAAATCACCTGGGTTTCCGAGGTTGTTCCGATTTTGGAATTAGGGCTATAACAGTGTCATTTAGATCGCCAAACCTATCACCATTATTTAGGATACCCAGAAATGTGTTTCTGACCTCCGGACCCACAATTTCCCTGTTTTGTTGAAAGAAACTCGCTGAAAATCCGTCCTTACCTGGAGCTTTTATGGGCTCATCTGAAAAAGTGATTTTTCACCTCAGCAGCCACAAAGGGATTGTCTAACTCACCAGCTTCCTCCATGTTCAACGTTGAGGTTGTATGCTCTAGAATGCCACTGATTGCCTCCTGTTGTGGGTCAGAGGATGTGAATATTGCTTTAAAATTATTATCTAAACATGAGGTAATTTCTTCATCTTACGTAACCCATGTTCCCTCTTTGTTCTCCATACCTGATATGTTATTTCTGGCTCTTCTCAATGTGGCTCGACGATGAACTTTTTGTTTCTTGTCCCCTTTCGTGAGCCAGTCCACTTTTTCCTGTTGTTTCCACATGATTTCCTCCAATCTAAGCACCTCATCGTAATTTCTCGCAATGCTTTTCTTTTCAGCAATAACCTGTGCGGTTTGGGCCTCTTTTTCTAGGACTTAACCATGGTTTGCATTAGAGGGACACATTTGATTCTCCTTGGAGAACCTCGTAACAAGCCCTCCGAATAGATCTCACATTATGGAATTTTATAGAATGCTCTATATTGTTGTAATATAACTAGAAAGTTGACATAACATACTCCGACCTTTTAGGTGATTGGCCTCTAGTGTCAGATCAACATATCTCAACTGTATATTTATGAAGAGACTTATATATAAGGGGCGAGATATTTGACCAACCATACTTGTGGTTGTTCTCCTATGAGCAGTAGTACAATGTTCATATAATAAATTATTGTTCTACTTTTGATGAAAGATGAAGAACTTCATGAATCAGGATAAAATATAAATAAAGAGAAAATAAGATTTTAGAAGAGTGACATAGTCCAAATGATTGTCTAATGTCGAACAATGCGTGAAGAGAAAATTGCTTTGAACAGTAGATTGCAAGGCTACACCCATTCATATATGCCAATCAAACAACTTATGAATTGAGGAAAAGCCTTCAAACCATTAACAATACACCGTCTGAGCCTTCCATTCACTATTTTGGTGCTTCAAATGCCTGATTCAAAAGATTAAGAGTAACAAAGATGAAGTTTACATATAGCTTTGACGCACTTTTTCATACTTACTACAATTGGACAAATTAAGTTTACCACGCCCATATATTATAAAACTCTTTTAACATAACATATATATGGCAAGCTCAACAACAAAAAACTTCCATTGAAGCAAGACGGCCAGTACAACAACTCGTCACCACAACAAGCTTCAAAACATAAAACCTTTCCCGAGCTGGGATGATGAGGTTCATGACCATTATATATTTGTCTGGGTCATTGATACATGAAAATTTATTGAAAATATTCCTTAGCTTGAGAAGACTATTTCGGTCAAAGGCCAGAGTAATGAGAAGAATTGAAAGCTTGAAGATTCTAGTCAAGTTACACTTTATTTCTGATCCGAAACGGCTCTATAAGAATAACTTGTGACTTGGTCACAAGCACCACCTTGCTTCAGCCGAAATCAGTCGTTTAAGGCTTCAAATAGTCAAATTTTCTATTTTTAGCAATATACTTTTGTCAATTAGGAGCTCATTTAAACCTAGTTTGAGTCAATCTTTTTTCATCATGCGTTTTCTATTAAAAAATAATTTAATATCATAATTAGTTCTTTTTTATTTTTGAAAAGATTATAACTTTTTACTATTGATGTAACACCCCCAAAAATATGGGGGCCCTCTGCCATTACTGCTGAGATGGGAACGGAGCAGGATCTCTGATTTACAGCTAGTACGACCGACGATAATCCAAAATCAATTTTATTACAAAATGAAAAGATGACTTGTAAACAATGTTCGCAAAATAACACTACATTTATTTGTAAGATGGGAGATATTATGTGAAGTGCTAAGCATCATACATCCCTAGCTACCAGTGTGGTTAGTGTTGTGACCTTTATTGATAACATGCGAGTTTCAAACAGCACAAGCCGACCGCATAAAAAATTAAGTCATAAAGACTAATTAAGAACATACTACAATAAGTAAAATATGAGTTTTGGCAGAAAATGTAAGTAACCCACATGATTATAACCATTAAGCAAAGTATCCGGTAATATTAGTTTGGTTGTGGCAACATAAGGCTTCCACCATGTACGATGTACTCAGAAAGGTTGTGATGCAACAATATCAAAATAAGGGTACGTCTTGGGATACACAACGCCAATTCACCCTGAGCGTTCAAATCAATCAAAACCCCGCTCAACCGACATAGCTAAAATATCTTAAGTGTTAACACCCCTATACAGTTGTAACCCACACATGCATATGTAGTACTATATAGCATTCACAATAAATAACCCTGTGGCCTCATCACCTCGGTGAATTTTGACCAACCACTGGGGTCGGGTATGTAATCTCATAAGGATTAGCACCCGAAGAGGAATGAATCACATGCGCCTCAGGTCGTAACCTACACACATCCTCCGTACATCGCCCCAATTCAATTATAGTACATTACCAATTCATTGTTTTTCATATTAATCATTGGTTCAAGAATCGTTTAACAAAAGAGCTTCTCAAAAGACGTTTCACAAATATTTGAACTTTTGTAAAGTATACCAGTATTGCAAGTCGTAGCAAGATCATAGTTATTCACAATAAATAACATTTTGATAGTTCAAAGTATTGTACATTTGAACTTACCGAAATATGTTTATAGTGGTGCACACGAGCAAAATGGGGACTAGTAGTAGAACGGGTCTTCCACCAACTCACCACCTACAAACTCGGAATCTACAATTTATAATTTATTCTTAGTCAACAAATAGTCTTATTGTACAAATAATGCACTTGTCATACAACCCAAATGCGTACCCCCAACGTAAATTCTTCCAAACACATTATAAGAAGCTATTTGTTAATTAAATTCAAGTCAAACTATTTATTTAGCAAACTCTAATAATTTTTAGATAATTAACTAAAACATTAACGATTAAACAAGATGTAATTTACTTAGTATTAAAAAAAATTATTGAGAATTATTTTATAACAAATTATTGCACTTACGCAAATTATAGTACATTACTAATTCAAAAGGAAACTAGATTTAATAAAAGACTACCATGGTTACTAAAGACAATATCTTTTTAACAATTTAGAAAGATGTTAATTTATGGACACGGATTTTCTATAGACCGGATTGTAGGAGCTCCTATAGACTCTTGACATGGCAAGTCCTTATTGGTCCATGTGGAAATATTTATTTAAAAAAATTCGCTGACTTGGAATCCTATTATTGGTAATAGATTGTTAATTATATTATTTAAGGAAATCTACAAATCAGTATTGCAATCAATGAATATAATCTCTAGTAGGTATCTTGTAATTAATTTTGATGTAATCAATGAAAATTTTATTTCTGTAGATAACTATTTTTAAATAATATAATATAAATAATTATCAATTAGTTTTTGAAAAAAATAAACATCAGAAAATAACCTCACGTTTTTTTGTCAAACGTAGTTCAGTGAAAGTGTCCAACTCGGCATTCAAAAAATATTTTTATACTGTATTATATTATTTGATATAATCATATAATGTTATATTATATTAGATTGTTTTGTTTTTTCTATAAAAATCAATATTAAATCAACTCACAATGCTCACTGTGCTCTTGTTTTTTCTATTTTTTATTTTTTGAGGTAACACAGTGCTCTTGTTAGACAGAGAGTGAGTTGATTTTCTGGTTTTTAGTTTTTCCAGAAATTAATTAATAATATATTATATTATTGTATTTATCTCCCCTAAAAAAAGAAAACTGTAGTTATCTAAATAAATAAGACTTTCATTGATTAACATGAAAATTAACTAAGAGATATCTATTGATTTGTAGATTTCCTTAAATAATATAATTGACAAACTATTACCAGTAATAGTATTCCAAGTCAGTGATTTTTTTTAAAGTAAATGTTTTTACATGGACCAATAAGAACTTGCCATGTCAAGAGTCTATAGGAACTCCTACAATCCGGTCTATAGGAAATCCGTGTCCTTTATTTATTCTTAATATTCCAAGGAATGCAATTCTATCTTAGTGTATACTAGGGACTTTGCACGTGCCCAAGGGCATAATCCCAAAAATTAGATACAAGTTTTTGAGAGTTATCCAAAAATAATAGGGTAATGATTCATACAAAGCAAAATGCTATTCTTATAAATCCACTAACTTCATTTGTGTAGCTATTGACCAATGAAATTGCACAAATGAAGTTAGTGGCTTTGTAAGAACAACTTTTTGCTTTGTAAGAATCACTACCTAGTAAAAAAAACAACTTTCGAGGGGATGAACGACGTAGGAATCACTTACAATCTCTATCCTTTTAGTTAGGGGTGTAGTTTGGTGATAAAAATCTCTCTCCTATTAGTTAGGGATGTCCAAAGAGAGTGTGTGTGATTCAAGAATTGGGGTCAATTTGATCTGATGGCCTAAAACAAGTCAATTATGATGTTTTATAAATATAGATGTATACTACCACTATTAGCGAACACTTAATTGTTCATTTTCATATGAAACTGGTTGGATATGTACTGTAGTAAAGAAAAGCTTTTGTATTAGTTATAAAATAATATTCATTCACACATACATATATATATATATGTATAAATATGATATAAAAGTATCTTTCAAATAAATAAATAAATATGATATAAAAGTAGTTAATATATGAAGAAAAAAATAATTATAACTAATAATATAAAACTTATTATTAATTTAGAAAACATAATCTACATTTTTAGTCAATTTAACTGATATAGGTAACAGCATGAAGCTCCCTCGTGTTACCAGGTACTATAAACATAACCCCATGTGTTATGTTTTGAGAGAAAAAATGGGTGGGATTGGGTAAAAGGTGGGGTATTAATTGTAAGGGCAAATTCGTTATTGTGTTTCATTAAATATGCCAAATGAGGAAAGGGGGAGAAAGTGAAGGAACGTATCAAAATAGAAATGGGGCTAAAGAGAAGAAACACAGTGGTATATATACAGTTTTGTATTTACTTTTTTTAGTATTAATAATTTATTTTTAAATCATTAAATATATATTAACATTTATTTTTGTTAAGTGGGGTGAAAGAAATGGGTTGGAGATGAGTAGAGTAGTAGTTTGGAGGAAAGAGAGGGGAAAAATGGTGGACCCGTTAGGGGAGGGGGAGGTGAGAGCAGGGGGAAGCTGACATGGGTTGGAGATACCCTCCTATAATAAACTCGGCAAAAAGGGTAATGCTGCCAATGAGAAAAACTAATAACACACCCAAAGTCGACAAGCATTTCAAGCTTGGGCGGATAGCTCGATATATTCCAATGAACTGCCCTTGTGAATGTCAAGGTATCTCAACGGGAGCGAAGGCAAGCCACTTTCAGATTAACAAGATGATTCGACCAAGAAATAGATAGAATCTCCAGATGAGGGCACTTGGAAAGCAAGTAGTGAAGAAGTCATCCATCAACATTCCCTTGACCTAGCGGAAGGCTTTTGAGGTTTGTAATATAAGCAAGTTTGAAACACTCTTGAACCAACCATAGCACTCGTGTGAAAAGGGTATAAAAACATGGAGTCAAGTCGATCTCTACCTTTTTCTGCTCCCTTCTGTATCATGAGTTTCAAACTTAGAACTCGCAACCATGTTAAATTGAACTTTATCTCGTCTACTTTACGCAAACAAAAAACGTAGAGATCGACTTGACTCCATGTATCTATACGGGTTGCAATGTTCTTGGCACATCAAAGTTTAGTTAGGTTGTTGCTTTCCACAAATCGCCATCTTTTGGCAAGCACACTACTTCCGTTTCTTTTATTGTTAGATGAGACAGCACGTCGACAAGAGCACCATCGGGGAACTGGCTTATATGGTCTTCCACTCTATCTACATATAGCAAATGAATATCTAAATATTTCGTCAAGAACATGTTTACCTCCGTTGGCTCATATTTCAACAAAGAATATACCTGGATATCGCATGCAGAGAATCTTGCAATAAGAGCATCTCCAGCAGGTCATGCAAATCGATTTATTATGCAAAATATAAAGAACTTGGGTGAAAAATGCGATCCAGCAGGACATGCATCCCCTCATGCAAAATGGATGTCATGCATCTTGATCGCCAATTTTGGCTATAGTCATCCCTCGCCATCTTATTTTTTTCCCTATTTTGTAAGTGTATTCCTATTTTTTTGTTTTGTACCTACTTTTTAGTAGACTTGTCCTAATATTATAATAATAATAAATAATTCTACAAAACTAATATGCCTATCTTTTAGCTTGCATTGCGGTATTAAAATTTGTGGACATGCAAAAGGCAAAAATGTGATTTTATTTATAATTTGCATTTTTTTTTACATAACATTGCTGGAGATGCTCTAACAGCTGTCCCTATCGGCAAACTAATTCCTGCAGAGACAAATTCACTAGGATCAAACACCAACTAACTGGAGAAGACCCTTTCTTTGATACCAACAAATGTGTATAAATGGTGCAAAACCAACAACAATTTAAATTACCAATCCATAATCTGTAATTTCAGCATGCCTCAAACTTATGTAAAGACAAAAAAAAGCCCTTGTACACATTCTTTATGCGGCCTATTTGGGAAGGTCATAATTGGGGGACATACATCAGTGAAGTTTTCGTTAGGGTTTTGCTTCCTTCCCAAAAAGAGACTGGAAAATAACAAACCCTCAAACGATGCCCGGAGAGAGACACAAGTAATCATTCGATTGGTTTTCCTGTTCTAGATCTAGTCTCAAGAACACCGATGTTGTTGATCTTCTCGATGAAGAAGTCGATGTTACTGTTCTTCTCAACAAACTCTCTCAGGTATAATAATCGTTCCTATGATACATTTGAGATACTTTAATGGCGAATTAAATTTAGGGTTGTGATTCGGATCTACACATCTGTCCCAGCTCTTCCCCATCATTTTGACTTTTACCACTATTCACTGGGTCACTTTGACTCGGTGATTTGGATAGCAAAGTAATTTAATTTTTTGATAATTTTTTTTTTGAGAGAAGTTTTTTGATAATTTTTTATAGTATTGTAGAGTATAAGTTGCTCTATAACACCGTGAAAAAATTGTCAAAAAATCGCATTATTTTACTATCGAAATTACCCGGTCAAAGTGACCCATATACGAGTCAAATATTCTCAATGATGGACAAGAGTTGGGACAGAGTAGTACTATATGTTTGTGTTCAGGTGACGTGACTTATCTCTGCTTCTCTCCGATTCGGCGGTGCTTGGTTTTGTGTTTTTCAATGAGTAGTTTTATTGCCGTTATCTAAAGTGATTAAAAATGTGATCCCTGTTTGGTCAATTTTTGAGGACTGCAAGTCACTTTTTTTTTTTTTTTTTTTTCCTTAAGTTTACCCAAAGAAAAAAGTCACTTTTCTTTTTTGAAAACCGAAGCAGTTTTATTAATCTGCTGCAAATGGGCTTGGGTTAAAGCCCCTTACATCATTCATCAAGTCACTTAGGAGCAGGCTTTGTATGTTTTTGGGTGAATTGTTCTTAAATTTTCATCGTCAAAGACAACTATGGTAAAAAGTTCATTCATGTGGTAGAAGCCTAGAAGAGCTAATCTTTACTATCTTAAAAGAGTGAATAAGCTCAATTGATTTTTAAGATTGTTTATTATAAAATGTCTTCTGAAAATTGTTAATTACAAAAATAACTCTTTAATTTTAGATTTGAATTGAAAGATTTATATTCCCTCAAAAAATAAGATTTATACTTATCCAACCAGTAAATAGATATCTCCTCACCGATTAAATTGATCCGATCTTTCCCTACTCCATATATCTCGCTTGCAAGTTTCATCACTCCCAACTTCTCCATAACAAAATTAAATGAAACTATCGACAGATCTACCAGGTGATCACCTCTATGTTCATCATGTGCATAGTAGAAATTACATATGTGTGTTTTATGCATTCACTTTTATGATTCGATTTGATCAGTTGGTTATCTTATGCCTTATTTTATGTTTTTGAGAATAACAACAGCAAAGAGTCCTCTCTTCTTTAATCGAACAACAAGAGCCTTCTCACCATCACATACTTTGATTATTTTGACATGTTTGATGGTTCTTCCGTCTTAACAAATTTAGTATACATAGACACGTATATGAGAATGGCGTGGGTCTATTTACAGTGTTTGATGGTCAATTCAATCTTGATTTTCTCCGCGGGTTAGAGAAATACAAATCTGATCGAAGTGGGAATAAATGTATCATTTGTCATTACCATCTTTACTATTTCGTCACCTTAATTATTTTCCTTCAATTATGTAGTTCAATAGCGTCATTCAGCCTTACAAATTTCGATTTTTGTATACACAGTTGATATTTCGATAATGAATTAGAATTCCTTGTCTATCTCTATCCTAACTTTTTGGTGTTCCTATCTTTTTTTAGGGAATGTTCCTATCTTTTATGGTGTTCTTAAATATTGACAAAAAAACAATTGTATAACTGACTTAATAATTACCGCCAGACCATTCATAAGTACATGACTGTTCGGATGCATCTTCTCTGATTTTAGAAGAGTCACACAACCCTTACAGAGTTTCACTCCTGCAGAGCATGAACAATCGACTCTGAGAAGTTATATATATGTATCTACTGGAAGGCATAGCGTACGTCATTCAAGCAAAGATCGGCTTGACAAAATCTTGGCATACTTCCAGTACCCCAGCGTCGTCTAGCCTCGCCACACGTTAACTCAGATAGTCGGATACATCCGACACGAAGAAATTGCAGACACAAGAAGGACAAGTACTCAAAAGTCCAAACCTTTAGGATAATAAAGATGATAAAACAGAAAGCGAAGTTAATGAGATTAGGAGATTAGGTGACTAATTTCTCCATTGTGTCTGTCAGGTTTGTTGCTAGACAATTTTATTATGTTCAAATAAAGAAGTAAAATAGGCTGAAATATTCACCATAATACAAATGGTTATTATTTTCAGGAATGACCTAATCCTGATGAAAACAAATCTAATGTTGTTATAGTACTACTATAATACTATTACGGGTGAGTTTGGGAATGCTTCTGCTGCCAGCACAGCTGCTTTCCGACAGCAGAAGCAGTTTTCGTGTGTTTGGTAAAAGTAAAATTTCTGCTTTTCCGGACAGTTTCTGCTGTCACACAGCAGTTTTCTGGAAGCAAGGGGGGAGATGCTTTTCCAGAAAGTGCTTTTGATTAATTTATCTATAACCGATTTTGACCTTATAATTTTTTAAAATATCAATAATTATCTTTCCGGAAATGACACGTGTCATATATTTTTGTCATTTTACCCTCTCACAGCAACTTCACAGTTGATTTACCAAACACAAAATTACTATATCAATATTTCACAGCAGATTTTACGTAATATTTACCAAACAACATTTTATCAAGAACTCACAGCAGCTTTCTACTGTGTTTTCACACAGCAGCTTTCTATCACCGCCACAGCATTCCCAAACTAGCCCTACATAAAGCATGAAAATTGTACACATCTTGTACTCTTAAATTCCAAAACCAATAGGTTAAATCAGAAAATCTTTGTAGCTTGCTAGACATGCATAGTCCTCTACCAACTTTTCTACTGGAGTTGAAATGTGTAGCTCAGACTGTTTTCTCAAATTGAGGTAAGGCCATTTCATACCAATGGTTATGCCTCTCCTAATTTGATATGTTGCTACTGTACATGAACTACTATTTCTCTCATGCTTACTCAGTTTCTAGGATTGCGACTATTTACGGCAATGTAACTTTAATTTTGATTTTCACTGATGAAGATCTACGTGGGCTTTTTTACCTAGGATAAAAAGACGTAACTTTTTTCCTTTCTATTTTTATTGTTCTCAAATAATTTTTTATGTACAATTAGCATATTAGCATACTAAGTTGATAACTTATTTTTAAGTTCAAAGTGTGAAGTTATGGCTCATTGTACAACTGTAAATAACTTTCTTAAAGAAAGAAGATAAATTCTTCTTTGATTTGTGTAGCGAGAAAACAAGTCTGTTTCACAGCTAGCGCTAAACGATGGACCCAATGGTCAATAATGGTGTACGAGGATATGGTGAGAGATATTTAGATACATGTCCCTTAGTATCTATTATTTACAGTATAGGCTTCCATATTGTGGTTGTGTTGTGCGCAAGTCCTTTGGGCTTGATGTCTTTTGTGTAGATCTGTTGGGCTTGCTCTGTAGGTAGGCCTGTGATGTTGGGCTGTCATATATCATGGTCTAATAATTTGTAGATTTACCCAGAACTTTACTTTTAGGTGAAGTATGCCATGTTTCAGTAAAGAGTATGCTGCAATAGGTTGTTGGTGGGGAAAAATTCTCTCTCTAGGGTTGCTCTCTGGAGGTGGGAGATTTTTTTCTGGGTTTCTCATACCCATTTCATTCACGCAATTAGCGTTTCAGTTATTAGAGCTAGAGGTAAGACTAGTCTCTAGAGAGTAACGAGTGGTTATTAGTGGATTTAACTGCTGTCTATCGAGTTGTTTCTCTTGTAGATTCGATTCCATAAGCAGTTTAGAGGAAAATGGATCTGAGATTAAATCTAGATGAGAGTCCGGAGGTGGTGCAGAGACTCCATCAATTTGTGTTATTAGGCAAATACTTCTGTGGGAAAGGGATCAGCAAACACACTATGAAGAAGATAATCACAGGTGCAGGGATTCTGAGAGGAAGCGTAGAGGTGGAAGCTCCTTTCTCTGAGGAAGTACCGGAAGAAAACATATTTGCCTTCGAGTTTAGCGATCGAGAAGACTATGAGCGTTTAAGGGAGAAATCTCCTTGGTTGCTGGCAAATCACCTCCTTAATCTGAAGGAATGGGAACTGGGAAAGAAGCTTGAGGCAAAAGAACTGTTGAAGTTTCCTCTGTGGATTCAAGTCCGGGGTATTCCGCCGGAGAAGAGATCGGAAACCAACGCGAAAAAGATAGGAGGGGCTATTGGGGAGATCGTTGATTGGGAAGGTCTAAACCCAGGTATAATGGGAGTAAGACCATATTTCCGAATTAGAGTTGAATTAAATGCTGAAAACCCTTTGCCCAGGGGGTTTACAATGGAAAGCCCAGATGGTGACAAGTGGATTGGATTCACATATGAAAGGACTGGAAATTTCTGCTACCGATGTGGAAGGTTGGGTCACGCCGATTTTGGGTGCAAATTCGTATCAAAAAAACAGGGGTTGAGCTCTGGTTATGATCATGAGCTCCGAGCAGAACCAAGAATGGCGGAGGCTAGGCGGCAGACATTGAAGAATAGATCGGAAGGCCCGTGGGGTACAGAGTACTGGCAAAAGAGAATGAGGGGTTGGGAGGCGGCGCGTGAAGAGACGCGGAAGAAGGAAGAGGATGAGCGCGTGGACGGAAGGATGAATACGCGTACGGAAGATGATGACACAGAAGAATGTACGAGGAAACTTCCAGAGGAATTAAACGAGGATAAGATTGAAAACACGATGACGATGACAGGTCAGCAAGAGGTGTCATGCGAGGGTAAAAGAGAGAATACCAATTTTAGGGTTACTGTTCTGGGAGAAGAATGGGCCAATGAAGAAATGGGCCTGAAAGCCCAATACTTTGTGGAAGAACCACTGGATAATGCGGAAGAAACAGACCCAATAACTGTGGTACAGTCCGATATAACGGAGAAGGTGGCCCATGATAGGGAGGTTCAGTCAAAGAATAGTTTAAGTCCGATAAATAAACCCGACCCAAATGAGGAGAAATTGGGTAGTCCGTATACGGATATTCAACTCGTAGTGGTTTTTAAGCGATTGGTAACCCTTAAAAGAGGAAGAGAAATTGAAGAAGAGGAAGAAGTACAGAGACCAAAGAAACATCGAGCTGAGGCAACCCCTGGTGTTGGAGAAGAAGATGGAAACTGGCAATTGGTTCCAAGCAGTGACCGAAGGGAGAAAATCAAACACAACATTGAATATATTATGGCGGTCCAGAAGCGAAGAGGATTGCATAAGAAGAGAAAGGGGCTAGCAAGGAGAAGTGACAAATCTGCTGAGGAAGTTTTGTTTCCACCTGAAAGGACTGAAGCATATGAGAAGAAGGTAGCAGAGGCTTTTGCGACAAGAATCCAGGTGCTAGACGAAGAACTCATGGAGGAAAAGGCGGTGGTGGCTGGCCTAGAACAGCCACGAGAGCGATGTTAGTTATGAGTTGGAATTCTCAGGGGTTGGGGCGACTCCTGACAATCCAGCAATTACGAGGGTTTCAACAAACCCATCGTCCCAGTCTCCTCTATCTTATGGAGACTAAAAATAGCAGCAGAAGATTGGAATTTCTTAGAAGAAGGTTGGGGTATCAAAATGCCATGTATGTTGAACCCAAGGGTCTAGCTGGAAGTCTTTCATTATGGTGGGATAACGAGGTAAATGTTACAGTGATTGATTCGTGTTCTTACTTCATACACACTGAGATTCAGTATGAAACTAAGAAGGAAATTTGGACATTTGTTTATTTTCCACCTTGTGAGAAAGCCAAAAGAGAAGTGTGGAATTACTTGAAACAGGAAGGGAGAAGGATAAAAGTTGCTTGGTGTATTATTGGCGATTTTAACGAAATTGGAGAAGAAAATGATAAAGAAGGAGGGGCTCAAGTTAAGAAGTGGAGGATTAGAAGATATAGCTCTCATGTCTCTGAGATGAACTTATTTGAGCATAATTTTGACGGTCCTAGACATACTTGGTCAAATAACAGGTTATGTGGCAACATTAGAGAGAGGATTGACAGGGTGCTGTTTAATGTTCGTTGGCACATGAATAATCCAAGCTCAAACCTCAACCATGAAGTTGCAGTGGGATCAGATCACAATGCCTTGCTGTTGAACACAAGCCCTGGGGGGGTTAAAAGGAAACCCCAATTCTATTTTGAGAAAAGGTGGCTAGAGGAGCAGAGGTGCAAGGACACTGTCAACAAAGCTTGGCAAAAAAAGGTAAAGGGTTCATCTATGTACAAACTGGAGCAAAAGTTATTCAAGTGCAAAGAAGAGCTTAAGGAGTGGAGGAGAGTAGAATATGGGAATAGTAAAGTGGAAATCCAGATAGCAAAGAATAGAATCACTGAAATTCAAATGATGGAGTTTAGTGTTGCAAGAGAGGAGGAAAGAAGGAGAATTCAGGCACATCTAGAACAGTTATGGACTAAGGAGGAGAGCTACTGGAAACAAAGATCAAGAGTACAGTTTCTTCAAGAAGGGGATCAAAACACCAGCTTTTTTCACTCAACTACAATTCAGAGAAGAAGGTGGAATCATATTGGAAAGATAAAGGACCAAAGTGGTAGATGGATTGGCACAGAGGAGGGGATTAGAAAGCAATTTGGTGATTATTTTACAAAGTTATTTACAATCCAAAGGAAGGAGGATCAATCCAGCACAATAGAGGACATGGGTAGAACAGTGACAGAGGAGATGAATTTGGAGTTGTACAAAATACCAACCTGTGAGGAAATCAAAGCAGCTTGCCATGAGCTTCACCCATGGAAGGCCCCAGGACCTGATGGGTTTCAAGGGGGTTTCTATCAAGGCAATTGGGAGACAGTAGGTGAAGATCTTTGTGCAGCTACAATTAGCTTCTTCCGAAAGGGCCATCTGCTGAGAAGCTCTAATAATACTACAATTTCTCTAATCCCCGAAATACCCCACCCTGAGAGACCTAATCAATATAGACCAATTAGCCTATGCAACTTTAGATATAAAGTGATTTCTAAAGTGCTTGCTAACAGATTGAAGAGGTGGCTGCCAAGTCTAGTGTCAGAGAATCAATCAGCATTTGTGCCTGGTAGAGTTATCCAAGACAATGTGATAATAGCTCAAGCCCTTATCCACTATATAGGAAGAGCAAAGAACAAGAATGAAGAGCTGCTAGCCATGAAATTGGATCTCAACAAGGCTTATGATTCTATAGAGTGGAGTTTCTTATTGGCAGTAATGAAGAAGATGGGCTTTTGTGATCAATGGTGTGGATGGATTAATGAGTGCATCTCAACTGTCAGGTACAAACTGAAGATAAATGGTCAAATCAATACTTTGCTCATTCCCCAGAGAGGATTGAGGCAAGGGGACCCAATATCCCCTTACCTATTTACTCTTGTCATGGAAGCTTTCTCTTGTAAGATGAAGGCAGCAATCAGTAGGGGGGAAATTGGAGGCATCCAATTCCATAGAGGATTCCCCCCAATTACACATCTGCTATTTGCAGATGATGTAATGATTTTCCTTAGAGCAAAAGGAAAAGATATTGAAAAGTTTTTGGGGATAATAGCTGAATTTGGTGCTGAATCTGGGCTGTTTATGAACCCTAATAAGTCTGGAGTCTTCTTCTCTCCAGCAGTGAAAAAAGAGGAAGCAGCAAGAATTAAAGGGTTATTAAGAATGGAAGCTATCAAAGAGAATGCCATATATCTGGGAATCCCATTATTTTGGGCAAAGGCAAGAAAAGAGGCACAGGATGGTATCAATAACAGAGTGTTTAAGAAGCTAAAAGGGTGGAAGCAACTCCTACTATCTAGTGGAGGTAAAGAAGTTCTCTTAAAGGCAGTGGTGCAGGCCCTTCCTAGTTATTTAATGTCAGTGATGTTGCTTCCTAGAAAGTTTTTTGAGCAAATCACTAAGGCAATGAGAAATTTCTGGTGGGGGAATGACCCAAGTGGAAAGAAGTTGGCATGGGTTGCTTGGGATAAAATGACTAGAAGAAAGGAGGAAGGGGGAATGGGGTTTAAGAACCTCCAAATTATGAATGAGGCTCTTGTAGCCAAACAAGGGTGGAGGATGGCCCAAAACCCTAAATCTTTGTGTGCACAGGTGATGAAAGGGCTTTATTACCCTGAGAGTGATTTATGGATGGCTAAAAAGAGTAACCAAGCTGCTGCTGTTTGGGATAGCATGTACAGGACTAGACCAATTTTGGAAGCTGACTCTAGATGGATTGTGGGTAAAGGTGACAATGTGAAGTTCTTTAAAGATAAATGGGTGATCTCCTCTCAGAATGGACTACTATCAGGGAGTTATCCAGATTCAGAAAGTAAGGTTAGTGAATTTATTAATTTGCATCTAAGAAGCTGGAGAGTGCAGCACCTAAGAAATATTCTCACCACTGAAGATTTGAAATATGTTCTTCAAATCCTTGTCCCCATTCAAGATCAGGAGGATAAAAAGAAATGGAAATGGTCTAAAGATGGAGAGTACAGTGTCAAATCTGGCTATAGAACAGCACAGAGACTTAAAGAAGAGGCAAGTGCTAGAAGGAAGAAGGTAGACAGCAAAGAAGGCTCTAGTCATGAAGACAATAATGAGAAGGCATTTGTGTGGGGTTTACAGCTTCCTCCAAAGCTCAAAATATTTTGGTGGAGAATTCTAGCAAAGGCCCTCCCCTGTAGTGCTAATCTGAGCAAAAGAAAATGCATCAAAGATGCCACTTGTGGTATTTGTGGTAATCATATAGAAGATGAGGCACACTCTCTATTTAGATGCAACTGGGTGGATCCTGTTTGGTTTGGAGCTGGATTATTGAGAGAAGAAGAGCTAGAGAACACTGAGTCTGTTAGAGGGTGGTGTAGAAGTGTGGTGCAGGACATTAAAAATGGAGGCATTCATAAATCATTCTTAGAAAAGGTAATCTTTGTATCGTGGTGCATTTGGATGAGTAGGAACAATTTTGTATTCCAACACATTAAGGTGGATCCTATAGCCACTTTGAATAGGGCTATGAATTGGTGGTTCCAATATAATGTTGCAAATGCTAAAGAAAGGGATGATCAAAGAGCTGGACAAGTGATGAAACCCTGCACTCATTGGACCCCTCCTGAGAATGGAGCTTTAAAGCTCAACTGTGATGCTTGCTGGGAGGAGAAGTCAAAATGTATGAGTGGTGGATGGATTCTGAGAGACAGAGATGGTACTGTGCTGGAAGGTGGGGGATTTAGAGAAATGGCTACCAGCTCCACGCATGCAGAAGCTAAAGCTCTAAGACAAGCTCTTAAGGAAGTGCAAAATAGAAGTGAAGATATCACTGTGGAAATAGATAATCAAAGGGTAGCTGCAATGATCAAGTGCAAAAATGGGCAGAGATTGGAATATGCTAGCCTCATTTGGGACATTCAGTACCTGTTAGAGAGGAAGAAGATGAAGCTAAGATGGGTAGTTAGATCTGCGAATTTAGTAGCAGATATGGTAGCTAACTGTTTTAAAAGAAGGAGTCTTAATGTAGATTGGGTGTATCACCCACCTGATTGTATTAGGAGTTTATTGGTTCAAGATTGTGTAAGGTTGTAAGGGTCGGTTTTGTTCTATATATGAGTTTTTTGACCAAAAAAAAATGTTTCAGTAAAGAGCGTTGTAAAATTCATTTAAGAAACAAATTAGTGAAAGTGTTTTTTAAAGTGAATATTTGTTTGAGGGGATTTTTTAAGTGAATATTTGTAAAGCCTTTTAATCGAACTACTTATGAAGACTAATTGAAATAGAGGGCAAGTGATATTGTATAGTACCTAGGCTTGCATTTTAACTTAAGGACTAAAGATAGTTATTACTTACTATGTTTATATTTCACGAGCAAAAGTACTTATAACATGTGAACTGTTGGATACTTTTTATCCAAACAATGCCTCTTAGAGTAATAGGAAACAAAACAAAAAAATGATTATTCTCAAACCCTTGGGGAAGGTGAATAGGAAACTAAAAAACGGTCTCAAACCCTTTTAATGCAAATTGAAAGAAGAACAAAGGCGCCTTGCAGGTGGGTGAGGAACTAGCCTTGGCTATTCCACACCCAGGGAAAGTTGGCACATTTCATGACACGTATTTTGTATTAATATTAATTTGTAATTTATTTAAGAGAATTTTAACCAAAAAATATTTAAAAATGGTTAATGAAAAATCAACATATTGCTGTAAGGAGAATTGAGGGGAAGGGGAAGGGCAAGATGGAAGAAAATTGATTGACCTGTGTGAAAGGGAAGGGGACGGGAAAGAGGAGTGTGAAGGGGAACAGGAATGGGCTGGAGATGCTCACGTCCCTTGAGAGTTGAGGATGGAAACAAGGTTTTACCAAGACACCGTCCAATCGTTGTTTACATCAACTGACACATTGCATTGGTGATTTCAAATCGACGCTCTTTGATGATAAACAATTTTAGATAGCCATTAAGATGTTATTTAAGCGAGTGAAGTTGTTGTTTGAGAAAATTTGCAAATAAAAACCATAATAAAACAATTTCATTACCTGACTTTTACTTAGACATAGAATTGAATAAAGTACTTATATTAGGAAGTTCTACTTATATTTGGGAAGTCGTAAAGCATATTAAAATTTAAAAAAGTTCCCACGTGCAAAGCACGTGCTTTAAACTAGTTCTCTTAAATGTGTTGGAGAAGTACTTTTCTTGTTCACGATTGATCCGATTTAATGAGTTCTTCCCTTAATTCATCTTATTCATGATTCATTTTATGCTTGTTCTTGTTATTTCATCACGATTACTTCAATCTTACTTCAATCTCATTTTAAGTTTCTATGGATTGCTGTAATTTTGAAGTTCTTGATTTAAGAGCCGATTCAAGAGCAACAATAGAATTGTACTCAGTTAAGGGCAAAATGGTCAAAAACATACTAAAATGTATTTTTTTTTTGACAGAACATGAGAGAAGGGTGCTGACTGCCGACTGACTTTTCCATTACAGGGATACAAAATGGAATTGTTTAAATGTCGGGGGCACAAAGTGGATTTTATCAAAAAATAGGGGGAGAAGTGTCTTTTACCCTATATATATATATATATATATATATATATATATATATATATTTCGTTTCTATATTTAGGTCGGTTCAAGATAAAAATGCAACAGTCCGTGAATTCCCAAGCCTTCCGTTCCGGACCGGAAAGCCCGGGAAGGCGGTGCTACAAGTAACGGCGGAAATCGAAAGCATAACATCCCAACTTATTTATTTATTACAATATTAAACATCTCAAAGTCTCTAAATATTACAAAAGCGTTATCAAACTACTACATTATTTTTTATAACTAACTAGCTTCTACTCATGATGAAATCCAACTAGTGAGTCTCGTACCCAGCTACACCTTAGTCTTCAGCTCCTAAACCTGCGGTGGGAAGGAAAACAGGAACCGCAGTTTTCAAGGTCAACATGGAAATACTGAGTAAGTGACACCCAAGCTCGTAAAACAAAAGACGAAGCATAACTTTATTTTCACAATAAATATAAAGAAGAAATAAATCATAAAAATATAAACTTGCAGAGTAAATCAGGAACTCAAATATAAACTGTAAAACTGTAAGAAGTGAACCTGATGCATCCAGTAAGAACACTTATAAAATTCTCATTCTTTTGATCCTCCTTTCTCAACTTTCAAACGGGGAGAATTAGTCCCAAACCCTTTCCTCTTTTCTTTTATAAATAACCAAATCTCAGAGAAACTGTGTTATTAGCCATGTTGATACGGGGAAGAATCTACTATCCATCTCGCATACTCCAAGACCTTAAGTGCCGGCACCCCTCTAAGAATTCTTGAGGCCAGAGAGGTGAGTACAGGGAGCAATAATAATAACCACGGGCCGAGTCAAGCTCGACAATAATAAAATAATAACAACGGGCCGAGTCAAGCTCGAAAATAATAAAATAATAACCACGGGCCGAGACAATCTCGACAATAATAATAACCACGGGCCGAGTCAAGCTCGACAATAATAATAACCACGGGCCGCGTGACAGAAGTCAACACGAAAGTAATAATAATAAGCTTCTCCCGCACAACTCTTTCCACTTTACGTTATTACGCATTATTATTCTTGTGTGGCAGTATCAAATCAAGCAACTTCTTTAAAATGTAAACACATCTCAATTAAAACAAGTAAATAATCAACAAACACATTTTGAGACAGTATTAAAATCAACTTGCGACATGAAAGGAGCTTGGCACGCAAGGCTTGGCATGTTCACTTACCTTATTAACAGTGACATCACGTTCTAGAAGTAGCTCCTGCCTACAAAATTGTCACCCACAAATGGTAGCTCACGAATTAACACAAATCCAAATAGAATACTATAAATCCTAACAAGACTCTTTTTAAATCAACCCAAATACCCACTTGTTATTTCCTTAACCTTTTATTATTTAATTAAAATTTTCCTAAAACAACATGTCTATGTTGGTAATAAATCCATCCCAATAACCCCTAACGAATCCTTGTCTTCATTTATTTTAGAGAAGTATATAAACATCAAATAATTAAGGAAATATCTATCAAAGCAAACGAGTAATCTTTGAAGACTATTTCTGAATAATATTTGATTTGGCAATAATAAAACTAAGGTGATAATTGACGATTTATTAAAACAAAGTTACCCATATAGGTTTCATCATCTTATTTCTCATGAAAAATATGTACTAAAACTATTTTTCTTAAATCTTTTATTTTATTTTTTTGAAACATATTTAATAGTGTTTAAACAAGTAAATAAATGTGTATTATGAAACCATATACTATAACTAACACAACCCCACCAACTTTGCATAATATATAGCCCAAACCCCAAACAATTTCTGAAAATAGCAAGAATTACCCCTTTATCATGTTATAAAATTTCTGAAAAAGACACTTTAACCCCCCTATAACAACAACTTCAATTTCATCGATCTAAACTCGGATTGAGCAAGCAAGATTCGTCTTTGATCATCTAAAACAACCAATCGAGAGTTTTGGGACATACCTAGGCCAAAAATGGCCGGAAACCGTCAAGATTTGAGTCGGGTCGGGATTCAACGTTGACTTGCTCGGAGGTGGAGATGGTGGCGGCTGCTGGAGCTTCCTTGCTCGATTCTGAACCTTCTACCGATCTGGTCGGGGTCCTAGGAGGTTGATGGAAGCAGTGGGAGGACGTGGGTGCTACTGAAGTTACTCCGGCGAGCTTGCCGGAGTTTGGCCGGTTTTAATGGAGGTCAGAGGTGGCGGGGTGACCTCTGCTACTTCTGCTGCTGCTGCTTCTTGGGTTTTGGAGCTTCTCTCGAACAGAGAAAGAAGAAGAGGCAGAGAGGAGAGTGAAAGAGAGCCGAGGGTAGAGAGAGAGAGAGAGAGAGAGACAAAACTGGGTTTGCTCGGTTCTCCTCGCCGGAGCTTCGGCGACGATGGTGGCTATGGCTACGGCCACCAGCTGGTTCTGAAAACAGAGAGGGAGAGAGTGAGAGAGAGAACTGAAAGTGGTGATGGTGGGTTTGCTCCCCGGTGGTTTCCCGACGGCGGCAAAGGCGGCCTTGGGCCGCTGTTTGGAGCTGCTGCTCTGTTTGAAACAGAGAGAAAGGGAGATGAGGGAGAGAGAGAGAGAGAAGCAGAGTTTGAGAGAAAAAGAACCGGCAGTGGGTTTTTCTCGGTGGTTCTTGCTGTCGGGAAAAATGGTGGATGTGGTGGTGGTTGTGGCTGCTGCCACCACAGTCTTGCAGCTGCTGTTGTTGTCTTCAAAACAGAGGGTGAAAGAGAGAGAGAGTGGTGCAGAGAGCAAGGACGATGGAGGTGGTGGTTGTTTCTCTATTTGCCGAGGGTGGTGGTGGTGGTGAATAAGGTGGTGATGATGATGAGGGTGGCTGTTGCTGCTCGGTGTGCAGGGGAAGTGGAGAGTGGTCTTTATATAACCCGGGGTTGGGGCGGTGGTGTGGAGGCGGTGATTGTGCCTTTGCCGTGAAGGCAAAGGAAATGGAGGCGGTGAAGGTTGAGAAATTTCCCGAAAAAAATGCTTGTAGGAGAAGATGAACTCAAGAGGAGTTGTACTATGTGGTTGGGCACACCAATTACTTGAGTGATTGGGTGTGACAATTTCACGACGCCTCGCGGTGTTCGGGTACGCGCTAAAACTAAAATTTAACTAAAATTTACGAAACGTTAACTTATTGATTTCACGACCACTAATCTAATATTATGCTAAAATTTTCTACAAAATAAACTCAATATTCTATTCAAATATTATTTTGCAAATAAAAATTAATTTTAGGCTTTTAAAATGACCGTTTTACCCCTAGTAATTAAACAGGGTATTACAAAAAATGAAAATTGTTATTTTATTTTATTTTTTGAAATAAATGAAAACTATTAATTACGATGCAAAACATAACAAAATCAAATTTAATCTAGAAATCTATTCTATAGATTAAATAAATCAACATGATCTAACTAACTTATGTCTTTTCAGCCTTTAGATTAAATATATCAGCCCTAACACTTATATATCACCTACTACCCACTTAATTGCCCGACTACTAAATAACTCACTTAACTATTCACTACTTGAAAATTTACCCTCTTAATTTACGTAATTATCAAAAGTGTGGAAGAATATGACTGGATGGAATCATATAAAATTACCGGGGGCGCTACTTAACCATTTTCTTCTTTTCAGTCTTTATGAAACGTGTTTTTGTGGGTAATACCATCGGGCATGGGCAATTCCCTAGTATTAATTGCTTAATGATGAAAATGTTGCATAGAATTAGGCGCTAGAATAATAGTTTCAAAAAGACAAAATTGCACCAGAGATACTCAAAGTTTGTTTTTTTTTTTGTTTTTTTTTTTCTGCTCAAAAAAAGTTTGTTCTTTTTGGCAAGTATGTACCAAACTTTAAAAACCAAGCATTCATGGTCTCAAACTTTCAAAGATCATTAGATTGGGTACCCTTTCGTTAATTTTTAAAATAATGTAAAAAGACTACCGTACCCCTCATTTTCATCCCTATTTTTTTTTTAAAAAAATGCAAATTTTACGAACAAAATAAAAAAATATCAACCTAAAAAAAATCCAAAAAATATTAAAATATTAAAATTTTGATTTAATAATACAATTATATGTAATATAATATCATATCATATATTTTCATCAAATTAAAAAATTCGCATGTTTTTACATCATTTCAATATACGAAATATATTTTCATTAACATAGATCAGGCAATCTTAAAGTCCTTAAGCTTTGAGTTTAACAAAGTTATTTTCAAATTTTATTCCACAAAAATCATAATTGCACATGTATTTTTTAATAAAATAATAAAGTACATTTAAGCACTGGCATCGGGGTTGACACCTCGCGTTATTGAATAATTTTTATTTTGCTGATATATATTTTTCATGTAAATATATGTAGGCTTGTTATTTTATGAAACATATGACATTATACTTATATATGTTTGAATTATTAAATTAACATTTTCCTGTTTATATTTTATTTTGGATTTGTTAGTAAAACTTGCATTTTTTTTTAAAAAAAAACGGACTGAAAATTAGGGGTATAATAGTCATTTTACATTATTCCGTCCTATAATGATGGAAAGTTAAAGGAATGATACTCAATTCAATGTTTTTTAATAGTTTTAGACCGTGACTGCATGATTTTAATGTTCGGGTACCCACTTGCCGAGAAAAGCAAACTTTAAATACTTGTGCAATTTTACAGTTTAAAAATACTTGAATATAATTTAGGACATGAGCAAATTTAATCCAAGAAATATTTTACCGCTAGAGATGCTCTAAAATCACTTATGTTGTTTTTGTGTAGTGAACAAATGGGGGTGAGATTCTTATCAAGCCGATATTTATTTATTTTCTTCAAACACGCTCATATTTATTTTTAGAGAATCACTAATTATTTTGATTTGACAATGACAAAACTATTTTTGGGTAGGTACTAAAAAGTAAAAATATGAGACATAATACCACCGCTGTGGGGAACCCACCTATATAGCTTTGCAGCAACCAACATCCTAGAGAAACGCTAAACTACACAATGCCCCACTGCCTACATAACTGGATCAGCTCTTGGTGTTGGCTGGCCTTCATGTCATGATGGACATGTTTTGCTGCAGGTATATATTAAAAAGTTCTTCTATGTATAATTACAGTTTGTACCCCTGTATTTTGGTAAATAGGCAGAGACCACCCTCACTGTTCACGAATTAACATATTACATCCCTATTTTTTGTCAAAATATTTACAGTTGATATCTTTCCGTGACCAGCCGTTAAATGGGGTTGAGATGAAAGTGGAGTCCACATGTATGTGTACTTTTCATGCCCCTTATGCCCTTCAAAGGGATGTTTGTCCCTTCTAACCTCAGAACCTTTAAATATTACAACTTTTGCCATAGAAAATTATGACTCTTATGCCCTTTCCTACACTTCCTTGGACAATCACACACCATTTTCCCTCACTGGCTTTCATGTGGTACCACTGTAATTATTCTCTTCCCCATCAATTTGACTTTTTGACTATTCTGGGTCACTTTGACGCGGTGATTCGTATAGCTAAATGATGCAACTTTTTGATAATTTTTTCATGGTATGTAGAGTAAAAGTTGTTCTATAACACAGTGAAAAAATTATCAAAAAAATCGAATTGCTTTGCAATTCAAATCAGCCGGTCAAAGTGATCCAGATACTCAATCATCGAAATTATACATCGTTTTGCGTATCGTTTAGCATATATATATAAACAAATTCAGATTTAATATTTTCACATCGTTTTGTGTAACGTTTGCGCGTGGGTTAGCTCTACTCGAGAGGCTTGGTAAATATGCAGGATTTTTCGAACATTTGATTGAATTAGACTTGGGATAAATGAATAACAAGCAAAGAGAAAAGAAGTCCATTAGTGTCTTCCATCAACAATTTTAATTTGAATTGCATCAGATTTGCGCCCAAGCGACTTGAACATAAACAAACTCAAATGTGAATACAGTGTATCGGTCAAGTTTACTTATTAATTACAACAGTATATCTGGCTAATAGCGAAATGACATGTCATATGACTACTCACAGCAACTGGCAGTCGCTTCGAATTGTAACTGTAAAAATTTAACAATGTGCATTAGATAAAGAAGTCAAATGATGCATTCAGCTGAATTAGCAACAACATCAAATCCAATGTATGCAAAAAATACCACAGTTGCTCCGGTTAGTATTTCTTTGAAACCGTTTGGAGCAAAAGGAGACCAATATGAAACATCGACCTTACACCAAGAAATAACGCTTACCTACAAAGACGTAAACGCACTTTGAAGCAGCTCATGGACGCAGCCCATAGAGGTCGCTGCAACAATAGAACAAAAAACAACATATTACACAGTTACGCAACAATAATTAAGATTTAAGTTCAAAGCAACATATTACACACTTACGCAACAATAATTAAGATTTAAGTTCAAAGCAACCAAAAATAGGCCATATGAAAAAACACCAGGCTCATAGTATCCGGAACAAAACCCACAAAAGAAAAAAGAAGAATCAAACAATCAAATATTGAAGTATCAGAAGAAGCCCAAAAGCAAGAAAACAAACTGAAGAAAACCTAAGAAGAAGCAAACAAAAGCAAAGTAGCACAAGAAACAATGGCGAGAGAGGGGAATGTCAGGACCCGGTTCAATTAACCCTAGATCCGACAAGAATTTCCCACCCTAACTGGTAAATTAGGGTTTCAATTGTTGAAGAACAGAAGAATAGAAGCGATGAATCAGAGAGAGAGAGAGATTGAGAAGAGAGAGAGAGAAAGAGAGAATCACAGAAATGATAACAAATTTTTCATAACCAGCTCACCCTTCTCAGAGGGTTTTAACCGTTGGAGCTGTATCACAGCTCAGCACGCATCACGAGGTAACAGCCTCGGTACAATTGAAATAACTACGAACAATAAGGGTAAAATAGTCTTTAACTACCAAAATAAGACCTAAACGACAGCGTTCCAATAACTATTTAATCTTCCTTCCTTCCAACGGCTAAGGAATTCAACGGCTGAGATGTCACCGATTTCTTCATCGTACGGTTACTGCTGCTCCGAATTACAAGTCATTAGTTTGTCTTCTGTTGCACTTTCGTCCCAATTACAGGTCATCAGTTTGTCTTCTTTTGCACTTTAGTCCTCCTCCATTTTTGTATCTGATCTTTACCAGCTATCCAAGAGCCTGACAATGGCCCTCCCTTATTGCAACCTTGTCCTCAAGGTTGGAAATTAGGAAATTTAGCATTGAAGGTGCTCCAATCTTCCCAGGTAGCATCTCCAGGTAAGCTGCTTGACCATTGAACTAAAACTTGATTCACACCTGAGTTATTTCTCTTAATCATCCTTCTATCCAGAATAGCAACAGGTTCCACTAAGAGTTGGCCCTCTGGACCAATGTCAGGGAGGACAGGAGAGAGTACATTGTCCTGACCTAAATGCTGCTTGAGCAATGACACATGGAAGACATTATGGATCAAAGCATGAGGAGGTAGTTGCAGTTTGTATGCTACCTGACCAATCTTCTCAATGATGGGAAATGGCCCATAGAATCTAGGAGCCAACTTCATGTTCCTTCTGAGAGCTAAAGAAGCTTGCCTGTATGGTTGGAGCCTTAAATAAACCAAATCTCCCACCTTGAATTGTCTGTCACTTCTGTGCTTGTCAGCAAAAAATTTCATCCTGCTTTGAGCTTGAGTAAGATTGTCCTTCAAGAGCTGCATCAGCATTGATCTATCTTTCAGAAACTTATCAACTTCTGGAACCTTAGAAGCCAGTGGTTGATGTAAGAAGAAGTGAGGTGGACTGTAACCATATAGAGCTTGGAAGGGAGACATATTCAGACTGGTGTGAAAGTTGGTGTTATACCACCACTCAGCCAAGGAGAGCCACTTATGCCATCTTAGAGGTCTATCACTGGTCATGCTTCTGAGATATGATTCTAAGCACTGGTTGACCCTTTCTGTCTGACCATCTGTTTGGGGATGGTAAGAAGTAGAATGGTGTAGCTTAGTGCCTAAAAGAGCAAAGAGAGCTTGCCAAAACTGACTCAGAAACACCTTGTCCCTATCAAAGACAATTACTTCAGGTTGACCATGAAGTTTATGAACTTGAGAGAAGTATAATGCAGCCACCTGAGCAGCTGTATAAGGATGAGAAAGGGCTAAGAAATGAGCATATTTGGTAAATCTGTCCACAATGACTAAAATGACTTCTTTACCCTCAGACTTTGGTAACCCTTCCACAAAGTCCATAGAGATCTCTTTCCAAGGTTGGGAAGGAATAGGGAGGGGTTGTAGTAACCCAGGGTAAGGAATGTGTTCACTTTTCATTCTTTGGCAATTTGTGCATTCAGATACCCATTTCTTGATGTCCTTCTTCATTCCCTTCCAATAAAAATACAATGTGGCTCTCTTGTAGGTACCCCTGATTCCAGAGTGTCCTCCAGTACCTGAATGGTGAGCTTCTTGCATGATTTGAGATCTAAGAGAGCCCTTGCTACCAATATACACTCTATTCTTGTACTGCAACAGGTCATTAGTGAAAGAGAAATGATTCACAGTACCAGGTTGCATCAGCAATTGTGTCATAACATTTTGAATTTTTGCATCACCTTCATAGCTAGCAGCTACCTCTTCCTTCCATATTGGTTTAGTGACAGATAATGCAGCACACTCCACCCCTGATGGTTCATGTAACCTAGATAGTGCATCAGCTGCAACATTGTGCTTCCCTTGTTTGTAAACAATAGTGTAATCCAGACCCATCAACTTAGAAACCCATTTCTGTTGGAGCATAGTTGAGATTCTCTGATCTAATAGATGTTTGAGACTGAAATGGTCAGTAGCTATGATGAAAGCTCTACCTTCCAAATAACTTCTCCATTTCTGCACAGCCATAACCAGAGCTAGTAGCTCCTTGTCATAAGTAGACCATCCCAAATGTTTGGTAGCCAATGCCTTGCTAAAATAAGCAAGAGGTCTGCCTTGTTGCATCAAAACAGCTCCCAGACCATAATAAGAAGCATCTGATTCTATCACAAATGTCTTGGTGTAATCAGGTAAAGCTAGCACTGGAGTTTGAGACATACTGATTTTCAAAGTTTCAAAAGACTTTTCTGCCTCTTCATTCCATGAGAAAGCCCCTTTTTTGAGTAATGCAGTTAGGGGTCTGCTGATTGTGCCATAGTTTCTGACAAACTTCCTGTAATACCCAGTAAGTCCCAGAAAACCTCTCAATGCCTTCAAATTTTTGGGTACAGGCCATTGTATCATATTAACCACCTTGTTGGGATCAGCCTTGACTCCTTCTGCTGAGATTAAATGACCTAGGTATTCCAGCTGAGGTTGACCAAAAGAACATTTGGAGAGTTTGGCTAAGAGTTGGTGCTGTTTGAGAGTGGTGAGGGTAGTATGTAGGTGACCAATGTGAGCTTCCAAAGTGGGACTATAGACCAAGATGTCATCAAAGAAAACTAGAATGAACTGTCTGAGATAGGGTTTGAAGATGGTATTCATTAACCCTTGAAAGGTGGATGGAGCATTGGTTAACCCAAAGGGCATAACTAAGTACTCATAATGACCTTCATGGGTTTTGAAAGCTGTTTTGGCAATGTCTTGCTCATGCATCCTCACTTGATGATACCCTGATCTTAGATCTAATTTGGAGAAAATGGTAGCACCTCCCAACTCATCCAATAGCTCATCAATTAATGGTATGGGAAACTTGTCTTTTATAGTGATCTTGTTAAGCTGCCTGTAATCTATGCACATTCTCCAAGAATTGTCCTTCTTCTTGACCAAGATGGCTGGAGAAGCAAATGGACTGTTGCTATGTCTAATGACCCCAGCTTGCAGCATTTCTCTCACTTGCTTTTCTATCTCATTCTTCTGTAACACTGGATATCTGTAGGGTCTCATACTCACTGGATCACTTCCAGACATAAGTGGAATTTGATGATCTTGCTGTCTCAAAGGAGGTAAGCCCTTGGGTTCTCCAAATACTTCTTGGTATTGATGGAGAACTGACTGTAAAGCTGGTGGCATTTGTGCTTCTGTGTGCTTTTCCTCTTGCATGGTCAAGTGATAGAGTATAGTGGTGTCATGTGTGTTGCAGAATCTTTGTAGAGCCTTGCATGTAATGAGAGTGAGCTCCCCATTTTCTTGTATTCCTTGCAGCACCACTTCCTTGTGACCTTGGTGGTAAGTGAGAGTAAGCTTAGAGAAGTCCATAAGAGAAGGGCCCAAGGTAGTTAGCCATTGCACTCCCAATACTACATCACAGCCACCCAAAGAAATAACCCTCATAGGTGCCACAAATTTAACTCCCTGTAGTGTCCATTCAAAGTTAGGGCACATAGTTCCACTTAAGAGTTGATCTCCATTAGCTACAGTGACCTTCACTTCTTTAGTAGGTTCCAAGACACACCCCAATCTTTTAGCTACTGCAGCATCTATGAAATTATGTGTGCTGCCAGAATCTATCAACATAATAATGGTGTTATTATGGCACTTACCCTTCAACTTGAGAGTGGTGTGATTAGAGAGTCCAGAGATGGCATTTAGAGTGATATTGGCTTCTGCACCTTCAATTTCTGGAGAGCAAGGCTCTTCACATTCTGGTGATGTGACAATAGGCTCAATATTTTGTGGCTCTTCTTCTTCATCACACAATAAGAGGTACAGCTGCTGTTTCTTTCTGCATTTATGCCCTCTATAATAAGTCTCATCACAAAAATAGCAGAGATTCTTCTCTCTTCTTTTCTGCATTTCATCTTGAGACATTTTTTGAATGGGAATAGTGGTAGTTGTGGAATTAGTTGGTGTGGGAGTGATGGTGTTGGAGGTCCCTTTTGCAGAGTTGGTATTTGAGGTGTGGTTGTATTGAGTGAGTGTAAGGGTTTTGGGAGTTGATTTTGGTGAAGTAGGATAAGTAATGGTGGGTTTTGTATTTGTGGTATAAGTGGCTTTCATGGTGTAGGGTTGTTGTGATAACTCCTTTTGATAGGCAGCTTCAATTTTGGCTAAGTGAAATGCCTCTTGTAGAGTTTTTGGTTTAAGGAGGGTAATAATGTGTTTCAGCTCAATTTGCAGCCCACTTCTAAATACTGAGATGAAGAATTCCTCATTGAGTGAAGGTTGTTTGAGAAGTACCTTCAATCTTAGCTCCTCAAATTTCATAACATGATCTTCTAAGGTCCCCTCTTGTTTGAGGCTGCAAATCATTCCAACCACATCTTCTAACTCCTCCTCCTCAAACTTGGCACACAAATCAGCCGTAAATAATTCCCAGGTCAAAGTGTCAATGGATTCATATGCATTTTTAAACCAAACATCAGCAGATCCATCCAAATACAGTGATGCTAGGGCTACTTTTTGCTCACTACTAGCCGGAAAAAATTGAAAGAATCGTGAACACTTCTTAATCCAATTTCTAGGGTCCGTACCTTCAAATCGGGGAAAATCAATTTGAGGTAGCCTCACAGTTGGTGCTGTTCCATTTCTGGGTTCAGGAGTGGATCTAGATGAGTTGTCCCCAACATTGATGGGGGTTGACCTGTTGTCCCCAGTTCCCACCTTCTCCTTTCCCAGGTTCCTCGTCGGCGTCGCCAATACGCCCCGGTGTTGCTTCAATTCGTCGAATTGTAGCTGAGATCTAGCCGAGAGTTCATTGAGACGTTGGTCGATATTCTGCAAGGTTTCCATCATCTGAACCTGGAGGGTTTTAACCCCCTTCAGTTCCTTATCAGCTTCGTTCTGGCGAGCTTCTAGCTCCTCCGTTCGAGTCATGGCGATGATCGGAGCTGGTGAATAACCTGGCTCTGATACCAATTTGTCAGGACCCGGTTCAATTAACCCTAGATCCGACAAGAATTTCCCACCCTAACTGGTAAATTAGGGTTTCAATTGTTGAAGAACAGAAGAATAGAAGCGATGAATCAGAGAGAGAGAGAGATTGAGAAGAGAGAGAGAGAAAGAGAGAATCACAGAAATGATAACAAATTTTTCATAACCAGCTCACCCTTCTCAGAGGGTTTTAACCGTTGGAGCTGTATCACAGCTCAGCACGCATCACGAGGTAACAGCCTCGGTACAATTGAAATAACTACGAACAATAAGGGTAAAATAGTCTTTAACTACCAAAATAAGACCTAAACGACAGCGTTCCAATAACTATTTAATCTTCCTTCCTTCCAACGGCTAAGGAATTCAACGGCTGAGATGTCACCGATTTCTTCATCGTACGGTTACTGCTGCTCCGAATTACAAGTCATTAGTTTGTCTTCTGTTGCACTTTCGTCCCAATTACAGGTCATCAGTTTGTCTTCTTTTGCACTTTAGTCCTCCTCCATTTTTGTATCTGATCTTTACCAGCTATCCAAGAGCCTGACAGGGAAACTTGCAGAAACAACCCAGCTTGCACACCACGGCCTAGACACAGCAGGTGCTTAAAAAGGGAAGGTAACCCTTCTACTGCGTACGTTATTGGGGAGGCGACCTTGGTAATTAACCTAACCTATTGCCTGTTTCAATAATTGAAGCTTAACTTTATTTTATGTTGCCTTTCTTCTATAAGTAAAATTCTAATAACCGAACATATTGATTTTTGGTGAAATGTTGTTTTAGGAGCCGACCCCAATTCATTGACCAGGGTTTTCATTTATTAACGTTTACTGGTGAGGATGTGGCTTACATTTGGGCAAAAGAGAACCGGATGATCTTTGGTTGTACCTTCAAGAGTTCTAGACATTTTGACACCTAGTAAGCACGAACCATATAGAGCAGTTGTAATTCAATGACATCACAGAAGAAACAGTTAAAGAGTAACACAATCTAAATTATCCATGAGCAATGAGCACTGAATAACATAAGCTGCCAAGAGCCAAGAAAAATATATGCTAAAAAGTAATCACAATTTTTAAATTATTAAACCAACAAGTGGCATCAAGTTAGCACAAAAAAAGAATTGAAGGTTGTAAAGAGGGATTCAAATTCTGAGAATTGTATGTTCTTATTCTCAAACTTTGTGGGATCAAAACCCAAATAATGAACAACAACAGAAAGAATAACTTTTTTTTGGAAGAAATAGGATATGAAACGAAGAAGTTAACTGGTTTTGGAATAACCGTGTGTAGTCTACAAAATCCGAACAAAATTCAGAAAGATGCCAAAATCCTAAACCCCCATTCAGAAAAAAGAAGATAGAAGGGACCTGACTGACTGACGATTGCATAATCAACAATTGAAGAGAACAAGTTAAATCATTGCAGGAGTAAAAGAAAAGGCCGGGAAGCCAGGGTTTCCAGACAACAGACGCATGGAAGGATGAGGAAATTAGGGTAACAGACACTTCCACTCCCCTCTAGTTTTCTATTTAAAGTGCCAATCAACCACGTGGATCGATTGAAAACAGATCCTTGTGTCTCTGACGCCGTTTACATAAGAACACCACCGATCAACCTTCCAATCGGTGGTTTTTCTCTCAAACCCTAGTCTTTTTTGGTCAAACCTCTCTGTTCTCTCTCTAGGATTCATCGATGCCTCGATGGTGTTGTGATTGTTTGCCATCACCATCAAGTCAAGGGTATATTGGTCTTTTTCATTACCCACAAAATATCTGCAATTTGATAATTAAAAATGATTAAAGTACAAAGGGCAAGAAAATACTTTCGACCCTCACGTTAAACTCTGTTACTTGCCGTCTAAAATAAGGATATAATATGTCAAATCGTGAACAATGAGAGTGGTCTCTGCCTATTTACCAAAACAGGGGTACAAACTGTAAATTACCATTCTTCTATTTCTTTCCATGTCCACCCAGATTTAAAATATATACCTGCAGCAAAACAAATCGTGATGGATATTTTTTCTTCACGCATCTCCTTTGCCTCTATGCTGAAACCTTCCGCCCAGATCAGCCCAGAGTTAACCTGGGTGCTTGAGATATCAAAAAACTTTCCCACTTGCTTGGTGAAATGTCAAATGTGAGAGTGAGATTCAGGAGCTCTTTCACGCAGGCATCACTGACATGATGTCATATCCTACTCCCCACATAGCCAAGCCTGTCCTTGGTACTCAACCTCTCATGTAGTGCAAGCCATAGGATGAAGGAAAATATTGGCACATAGTTTCTAATTCTATGCCAACACAGCCCAGCCCAGAAACATTTTCTCCCTTTTCTCTTAGAAGTTGTCTAGCTGAAGCAACGAGAAATATTTTAGTGATCCAAAAGAGCACTATGTGGTGCAACGAGAAATATTTTAGTGATCCAAAGAGCACTATGTGGTGCTCTACGAGCAATGAGAATGTGACAACCACTAACTGTTGTATAAAATTTTAAAATATTATTTTACGTTTAAATTTAATTTTGAGACTTTTCTAAAGAGTTGTCTTGTTTCAAATAGTTGTAACTTTTAACAACAATTGTGTCTTTTCGATTGAGTCTTTTCCGAATGCTTCAAGCACCCTTGATTCCTTTAAATACAAGTGTGTCTTTGGTGTAAAATCAAGTTTTAAGAAGTTTTAATATTGGTGTCTCTCTTCATTCTTGTCCGGGTTGGGTTCTAATTTAGGAGAAGACAAGAAGTGCAATCTTGCTTCTTCTCCACCGCGGTAGGCATTGTATCGGTGGGTAGCATTTCCGTGTATCTCATTTTGCACCGTATAGTGGGGGAAATTACTATCCTAAAGATAGGTCCTGGACCGCCTTAGCCTACACAATAAATCTCTCTTCTCCTACAAAATCGATAAGTTCTTCTATCTCTTTTTCTCCTTTCTTTTCTATTTATTTTCTGAATTTATCAATTCAATTTTTGTACTAACATATTCTGAAATTGTTTGTTTATAGTAGATTTTCCACAACAATTTTAGGGTAGTAATCTTTGTCTCTCAATGGGTGGTGAAATTTCAGAATATGCTCTCGTTAGATGAGAAAAATCATGATATGGATGTGGTCAAGTTTTGTCTTCAAATAAACATTTCCTCAGGGCAAATGAGTTCAGTATTTGATGCTGTTGAAGGAAGGATGCCAAACGGAACCAATGGACGTTGCTCGCACTGAATTGGAGGACGAGTGTCCAAAATGGATAGTTCATGCATATGGTGCATGTAATACCCCGTCTATTTGAGAAGGGTAAATTGGGAAATACAAAATTAAATTTTATTACAAGTGGTGATTTAAATTATTTTTGGGTTGATAATATACTCGGGAATTTCATATAATAGTTTTATAGAAACTGGTATTTTTATTGGGCATTTATTTAGCTTTTTATGTGGTTTATGTGAATATAGCAATTACGTGTACCCAACCCACTAGATGACACACCCATTTGGTACAACAATAACACCCTACAATAATTAGCTATAAGAAAAAAAAATTGTTTGGGGCGGTGGAGGAAATACACCTCTCCAAGTATCACATGTATTATTTAATACCTCTCTTCTCCTCTTGTTTTTCACATCAGACAAACAAAACAAATCTCTCTCTCACTCATCTCCTCTCTTCCTAACTCACGGCAACACACCCCCATCACCACCGCACCCTCCATCACCACCACCCTTCATCACCACCACAGCAGCCCTCTCCACCTCCTCTCTTCTCCCTCTCTGCCTCGCCACCAACACCACCAGCAGCAGCAGCAGCTGCTGCCGCCAACCACCACGCCGGAAAAAACCACCCCCGACGGGAAACACACAGCCACCCTCTCTCTCCCTCTTTCCCCTCACTGTTTGAACACCTGAGACCCCCTTCGCTCCCTCTCTGCTACACACTACCAGCAGTAGCAGCAGCAGCAGCCGCCGAGAAGGCCGCCTGCAAACTCCGGCGAACCAACCCGACGGCAAAACGCCGCCACCACCTCTGCTTCTCTCACTCTCTCACTGTTTTGAGCTCCTCTAGCCCTCACCCTCTTTATTGCGACCCAAAGTCAAGCTTTTGCAGCAGCAACTCGCTGTAGTGCACTAGACCCGCCACCATCGCCGCCGCCACCATTAAATCCGGCGAGAAGCTCACCCGAGCTAACCGGAGTGACCCACTTGCTCCCGTTTGAACCAAAACACTCCTGGAGGTCCGAGGAGTACTCTAGCAACATCAAACAGAGCCCCCATCGTCCGATTCGTCGTTGGTGTTCATCACCGCCGACCGCCGCCTTCGGAGACGTGACCCGTTCCGATTCTTGACCGTTTCTCGCGATTTTTCGCGTAGGTGAGTCCTAAATCACTCTCTGGTTCATTTCCAATCATCAAAATCACATTTTGTTAGCTCTAACACGAATCGGGTATGTTGGGTTTGAGTTGTATGCTTTGTTCATAAAGGGGGGTAGTTTATGTCATTTCTGAAAAGTTGGGGGCAAGATGTTAACTGCATGTTTAATTTCTGAAAAGTTGGGGGTGATGTGTGTATATTACCAAACTGCTTATTTTTATAAATTTTAAGAATGTTATTTTTGGATTTATGATATAAACTAATATTGCTATATATTATTTTGACTAAATAAAAGTAAATAAGTTATTAAAATTACATAGAGTTATATTTATATGAAATATTGTTGTTTTGTAAGCAAGTTAAAAATGTGTGTTTTGGTTTAATTAGATATTTCGGTTTATTTAACTAAATAGTTTTAATTGTTTGTAAATTGCTATTTTGAGCAAAATAGACTATTTTGTTAATATTGTTAAAAATAAATAAGTTGGAAGTTAGTTTGTAAAATAATTAGTAAAGTAGATTTTTTAAATAAAAATCTTTATTACTATTGTTTGATATTACATGATTATTTTTCTAGAAAGTAGAAATTATTTATTTAACCTAAGTTTATAATTATATATGACTTGTTTTATTTAAATAAGCATTTTTGTGAATTTTATTTGAGTATTTAATTATTATATAGTATATATATATTCTAATAAATAAATAGTTATAATTGAATTAGGTTGTATTAACTTTTATAGTCACTTATAAATAAATAGTTTGTTTATTAGATTATTATTTTCTATAAAATAAGAGTGCATAAACTTAATATTAGTTTTATTACTCAATAATTTTACGAGCTTGTATTTATATGAGTTATAATATTTTATAAGGAAAATATAAGTGTTAATTATGTAATTGTTTTATGCTATTAATTAATGGGGTTAAGGGGGATAAAGAAAAATGAGAAATTAGGAGAATCTAGCATTTTTGCATACTTGCATAGTTAGACTTGTAATTAATTTAGGAATTATAAATTGTAGGTGAAGAATTCGTAGACGAGGGCTACGTGTATCTATAGGAGCTATCGTGACTTTTGTCGTGCTACTTGAGGTGAGTAAATATGCCTAACCTAGTGTGCCCGTCCTTCTTTCGTGTCCAATTATTTTTATGATTTGTACGTCTCAAAATGTGATTTGTGATTTAAATGCTCAACTTGATATTTCAATTACTTGCTTGTTGATTATTTTGGAAACTGTCACACGAGATTAATAATATGTAATAACGTAAAGTGGAAACAGTTGTGCGGCGGAACCCTATTCAAATTCTTCTATATACTGTGATTATTATATTTGGCTCGGTTGCCATTGCCCCGAGTCGCACCATGTACTCACCCTTCTGGCCGCTAGAGTCTTAAGGGGGTGTCGACACTTAAGGTCTTGGTTGCATGCGAGATGGTTGGTTCTATATTTTTGGATTGGTTTGTTCCCCGCTACAACTAAATATTAAATGTGGATTTTTCATATGAATGATGGATGGACTTGGTTTATTTTGGGAAATATGGAAATGGATTGGGAATATTAAATAATGAGTTGGATAACTTATATTGGTCATTTGAAATGAAATGTTGTTTACTTCTTATTTATTCCTCTTGTTATTAAAATAAAATATGTCTCTTTCCGATTTACATGTTGGGGAGTTTACTTGCTCAGCGTTTGTGATGACTTTGGAAAAAATGCGGTCTTGTTTCTTTCCCCCGCAGGTCTAGGTGAAGGGAGCTCGGCTTAAGGGGGATATCGCGGACTCACCTAGCTTATCTAGTATTTAAATAATTGAAACACCTAGACATTGTTTCATCCTGTTTAATAGTATGTAATGTATCACTTTGAAGACTTCTGGTTTGTAATAAATAATTATGTGATGTTTGTTTTGTTTACCATTCGTTCCCTTGCACCCGGGAGCAATCTCGGGCGCGGGACGGCATTCCCGTATCTCTCCCCACGGCGAGGTAAGGGGGTGTCGCAGTGCATGCCCAAAGTCAACAACATTGAAGATGGTCTCTTAAGAGCATCTCCAACCCCATGGGGGGAGGGGGAGGGGGAAGGGGAAAATCGTATAAAAATACGGTTCATGTCCAACCCCATGGGGGGAGGGGGGAGGGGGTGCTATGGGGATAAATTTTTCCTTGGGTGAGGGATGGTTAGGGGGGATTTCTCCATGGACATCCCCTCCCCCCCCCCCCCCCCCCCCCCCCCTACATGGAATGATTAATTAATTGAATATTTGATAATTTTAATTACACATACTAATATTTTGTGATTATATTATGTAATTTATTATTATGATTATTAAATTTTAATTTGTATTATTTTTTAAAATTAATAATGTGTTCACGATTATTGGAAAGTATATTTACGAAAAGTCATCGTTATTTTATTTTTTTGAAATTTAATAAAACTTATTTTTTATACTGTTAACAATTATAATTTCAATAATTAAAAAACACGGTTAAAAAAGTCAAATTTATTCAATGATAACGGTACAAAATATATCATTGTTATTAGGGTAAAAGACACTGACCACCCCTGAGTTTAGGACTAATTCCATCCCGCTACCCTGTATTTTGGAAAAAGACACTCGGCACCCATTTAACGGAATATTCTGTGGACACAAAGCACCCTTCTGTTATGTTCAGTTAGAAAAGTGGTTCACTGAATTTTTTCGGACCACATTGCCCCTGTGTCATTTTTTTTTGTTGCTCTTGGTGTTCATGGTGTATCTACAACGAATTAGTATGAATCAACTTAAGACCAGCAAGCAAAGTATAATCAAACTATCAGATGGAGATTGAACTCACACAATACCGAAAGCAGATGGGGAATCCGAGGGAAAATCTACTGTTTTTCCATTACCAGACCTTAACAATTCAGCTTTTGTAGTGCTTTGCTGCTTTGGAACAGATAGTACTACATCTCTTCCTTGCTTAGTTTTTTCTTTCCATTTCCCATTAGAGAAAAATCAAGATAAACCCAGCAAGATACAAGAACACAGAGTAACACCAGACAAGCCCAGAATGCACAGAGAGCTTACCTAAATGTTCTATGCTCTGTTGAAGATTTGATGTCTTCAACCACCTCAAAAATGGATCTTCGAGAGTGGATACTCCGAGAACCAGTGAGTCAACTGGGTCAAACTTGATGGCTGCTGCACACCCGAACAGATCTTCAACACCCGGCCAAGAAATCACCAACTTCAACCACAGACTTGACCTTGGATAGAACCCATCACAACCCAGATCCACAAACCACCGCCACCAGCAGCGCCGCTCGCCATCACCATCGCCACCGCCACCAGCAGAGCCGCTCGCCATCGTCGTCGTCCTCTTCAGATCCGTCGTCCTCGCCACCGCCCAGGTTTATTTTTCATCCTCTTCGACGACCTTGTTGGTTGGTTGTTGAAGGAGGAGAAGGAGAGGAGGGATGGTCGTCCTCGCCACCATCTTCAGATCCGGCGTCCTCGCCACCGCTCGGGGGGTTGTCGTCATCTTCAGATCGAGAGAGGAGAAGAACGAGATGAAGAAGAAGAAGAAGAGAGAAGAAGAGAGAAAAGAGCGGCTGTAGGAAGAGAGAAAGAGGGTTAGAGAGAGTGAAATTAGGTTAGAAATGGGGGAGAATGAGAGATGAGGGTTGTATGTAGGATGTAATTTTAAAAAAATTCAGGGGTAAAATGATCTTTTTGGTCATGCCGTTAGTCACTGTTCGCCTCCGTCCAAAAAAAGGTGCGGAATGTCTTTTTCCAAAACACAGGGTAGCAGGGTGGAATTAGTCCTAAAGTCAGGGGTGGTCAGTGTCTTTTACCATTGTTATTAATATAAACATATTTTTTGTGTGTATGTGTGTGTGTCTATATATATATATATATTGGTAAACAACTTTGCATTTACTTTTTTTGGTATTAATAATTCATTTTTAAATCATGAAATATATATTACAAATTAATTTTTTGGGTGGGGGGAAAGAAATGGGTTGGGGACGATTAGTAGTTTGACGGAAGGGGAGGGGGAGGGGGAGGGGGAGGTGAGGGGAGGAGGAAAAGCAATGGGTTGGAGATATTCTAAGTCGGACACTAGTTAAGTGTGGTTCAACACATCTCGCAAATAATCTGGGTAAGTCGTTGCTTCGTAGTAGAAGATTGGCTTCTATTACAAATAAATCGTACTATATCACTTTCCGATGCGAGGTATGTTAAATTTTTGCATCAAACGTAGATTGCTTGGGACATATAATTCTCACAATGCAAATAAATTGTTTTTCGTCGTGATGTTATATGGGTGAACAACAACAAACAAATGAATCAAGGTGGAACTTGTTTGTGATACACTGTTTTTTAGAGAACAAAAAGGTGCAAATAGCACATCTCCCTGGAGCAACATAACCACTGGTCGGAAGGGACACCCTATGGTGTGTAGGACACAAAAATTAAATAAATACAACTTGTAACTGCCAAGCAGTTACAAACCAATATCCAACCAACTGACGTTTTTCATAAAATTGGTAGAAGGTTCAAATTTTGTATATATCTTTTCTACCTTCTATTTGTTTTCTGTTTTACGCATAATTATGTGTACTGTCTCTACTCAACAATCGGGCAAACATGCTTTCGAGTCAAAGGGTCTTAAGATATCTGTATGATACCACCCTTAATCAATTGCTATATGAATGGGTATGTTCATTTGCAAGTTGCGAATGTGGCATAGCACAGTTTCTTATATCTTAACTTCAGCACTTTGCGCATCGTATTTTTCTCTTATATTTCCTTTACTATCATGATTTCTGTTTCGTTAAGTATCGCTTTCTATTTCAAATCTTTTTTGTGCAATGCCGCATATCAGCTTCATTAGAGCAGTGTTTGGCCTATCGCAGCAAATTTATTAGAGATTTAAAGGAGTTACCAAATTCATTTTCTATCATAGATAGAAATTGTGACGAGGTGAACGCTACTTACAACGTTGCAGAAAAGTTTTTCGATGGAAGGAAACTGTGAAAGAGAATTGTCGTTTTCCTATATCAATGTGATGTTAATTATAATTGTGTTATTATATTGTGCTATTAACTTTGTTTGTGGAGTTTACAGGCGTAAGAGTAATTTTTGAGTTAACGTCAAAACGATATGTCGCACGGCATTGAATTTGAAAATTTATGATTAGATCTGTATGAAAAATTACTAATGTGGAATAACGAGGTAGTCAAGCATTTTCAAGCGCATGCGGAAAAGCCTACTTTGGTGACACTTGTGAATCATTTTAAGGAAATGCCTACCATGGTAAAAGGTAATGCGTGGCGCAGTTAATCTTGCGAACAAATGAGATATCCCCATAATTGGGATGAGTCTTTAAGACAAATTGTCATGACAGTTGAGAAATAATGAGTGTGTACTAACCAAATATTATTTGGTTGGAGATTTTTAAAGTTAATTGAGATAATGAGTAAATTTTCAACCAAATGTAATGTGGTTGATGAATTTAAAGTCATGGGAGATATGAGGCTATTACCGATCTATAGAGGTGTCTAAATTGAAACCTACCTCATCATGATGATGTGGGTGATTACCGAAAATCACATGCATGGAGGTTCAAAGGCAATTCAATTAAAAGACTACTCGTGGAATGCTAGTGTGAGACTACATTCCCAGTGCATTACTTTATTTGAGGAATAGTGGGGGTCTAATATTCTTACTAAGAAATGAATGATATTCCTTCAAAGTCCCGTATCTGACTAATGCACTGTTTATCCACAACAATATTAGTAGGTTGGACGCAATGTCCTTAACAGAACTCATAGCCTTTATGGTGGAGTGATAAAGCGGTTGTGGACGCTCTCGATGAGTCTGCCTTTGCAAGTAAGGAAGTGAGAGGCCGCTTCCTAGGGGTTATCGGTAAGACCCTGAGAGTACTTGCTAAGACCGATTCAGCGCAAGGCCCATATCAAAGCGCTGCCTCTTGAAGAATTAGAACCCGGTACCTACGTGAATAGTTTCTTATTATCGTCACGGATATAAGTCTCTATTCAAACCACGGTTCAAGACCCAGTCCACCGTTGGCGATACATGGTACTATAACCAACATTGTTTACTTTCGTGTTGATTTATTTTCGAATCTAATATTTCAATAACTTTTAGTGGGGTATTGTTGTATAAAAGTTTTAAAATATTATTTTACGTTTAAATTTAAATTTGAGACTTTTCTAAAGAGTTGTCTTGTTTCAAATAGTTGTAACTTTTAACAACAATTGTGTCTTTTTGATTGAGTCTTTTCCGAAGAGGTGCTTCAAGCACCCTTGATTCCTTTAAATACAAGTGTGTCTTTGGTGTAAAATCAAGTTTTAAGAAGTTTTAATATTGGTGTCTCTCTTCTTTCTTGTCCGGGTTGGGTTATTTAGGAGAAGACAAGAAGTGCAATCTTGCTTCTTCTCCACCGCGGTAGGCATTGTATCGGTGGATAGCATTTCCGTGTATCCCATTTTGTACCGTATAGTGGGGGAAATTACTATCCTAAAGATAGGTCCTGGACCGCATTAGCCTACACAATAAATCTCTCTTCTCCTACAAAATCGATAAGTTCTTCTATCTATTTTTCTCCTTTCTTTTCTATTTATTTTCTGAATTTATCAATTCAATTTTTGTACTAACATATTCTGAAATTGTTTGTTTATAGTGGATTTTTCACAACACTAACAGTTTGCATAAATGGTGCAGTGTGATTGGAATTAGCATGTGATGTTCTTTTGGAACACTAAAAAATTTCTCTGAAGCAACACTGTACTCTCATCCACTGTCAAAAAGCCATTTCACAATGTCATCATTTGAACATGGATCAGGGAGCCCGTCTGTGAGATTGGCTAATACTATTGTATAGTGGCTATTTGGCCTAGGCCACCTCCACCTATTGTGGTCAATAGCTTCACTCACTTACTTTAGCATCATTAGCCAGAGCATTCTCAAGCATGGCCCTTTCATTCATACAAGACACAATAGAACAAGCAAGTTATCATCATACCATAAGAAAGTAGAGAGCCATTACAAAATTTTGTGTCTTATATATGGTCTATATAGATTCTTTGAGGCTCAGTATCTTCCTCCAAACCCAGAATGCATTTCCAGGGCACTTGATTCTCCAAAAACGTCTCCCCTGAGAAGGTGTGTATGAACCCATGTAGCCCAGTATGAGGAACTGTTAGGGCTAATCAGGGTCCACATGTGCTTTCCAATGACTGTCTTGTTCCAAATTTTCGTGCTTTTCAAACCAAGACCCCCTCCACATTTTTAAACATCTTTTTTAGTCAAAAATCATAGTGGGTTGGAGGTTGGTAGAGATAAACCAAACCAAACCAAACCAAACCAAACCACAAAGATAAAACTTCAAAGCACGGGTGGTCTATAATTCACCATTATTACATACCTTTCTTTCACCAATTACGCTGCAAGTCAAGACAACAACAAAATCCTACGCTGAAAATGCTACTAATTTAGAACAGATATTACTACCAATGCAGCTTCTTAACGATCAACTCAGAACCAGTTGGTAGAACTTTCATCAGCTCATACTTATCCAGCACTAGTTGCAATTTTCGCTCATCAATACCCAGGAGCGGACGCAGAATTTTTTATCAGGGTGGGCACACTTAACACTAATAAGTGACCGTGAGATGAGACATCTCATGTCTAGCATACCCGACAATCAAAGGCACACAAAGAAATATGTGAAATTCAAAGTTTAGTACTTCAGTTCGGTGTTGAATAGCATATTCTAATAAATTTGAAGACTTTGTAGTTTGCATTCTGAAAACATTCTATTGGCATTGGTTATTTGAGACATTTTTTTATAAATAATGGGTTTCTTTCTAACTTTTAGGGGGGCCTATGTGAAAACTTCTTAAAATTG
This sequence comes from Linanthus parryae, assembly GCA_023055425.1. NCBI lineage: Eukaryota > Viridiplantae > Streptophyta > Magnoliopsida > Ericales > Polemoniaceae > Linanthus > Linanthus parryae. The sequence goes on from JALGPY010000004.1 coordinate 102,213,288, forward strand.
ATGGCGAAATAGTAGTATGGGATGAAAGCTTAGGGTGGCCCTATGCCCACCTTGGGTCTCAAGTAGGTCCGCCCTTGTCAATACCTATATTTGACTCGGATTTGGATCCATCACGACCACACGTATCAATCACCATCTCCTTGAGATGTGTTGCAGTTTTCATCAGGTACCATGCAAAATCAAACCCAACTGGACCGACGGGGTAGCCAAATATTTCAACTTCCTTTATGCACTGATGAGGTTCCATCAAAGGGTATAATCATAACAACTTAACCGGAATAGGGGTCTTCGCATGCAGCGGAAAATTCCTTTTCACGTCCAACTACAAATACGCAATAAAAATAACAACTTCCATGAATACCAGTTTGTATAATCAATTATCAGCAATAAACTTTAAAGATGAGAAATAAGCTTACCTCCAATGAAAGCATAGTCAGAGATCGAGCTGCCACTACAAACCTAGTAAACCCAATAAGGCTACGGAACTCGGAATTAGAACGAAATACCAGCTTTAGATACTTGAGATTCGGGAGGTACAAAACATTAGAAATTGATGCTATCTTCTGAAAAAAGAGAGAGAGAGAGAGAGAGAGAGAGAGAGAGAGAGAGAGAGAGAGAGAGAGAGAGAAGAAATTGATGCCACTAATATCAAAACTGTGAAAAGATCAAAAACTTGCACGATAGACGATAGAGTCACCATAAAGACCTTGATTGACATAGTCAGAGTCAGGCTCTCTAACTGTGAGAAATAACTTTCAAATAGACCGAGACAGCATGTCGCCACATTCTCCCGACCGCTTCCCCCACCAATGCTTAACTCAGTAACAAGAGGATTGCTACCAAGCCAGAGATCAACAACATGCCCAAAGTAGATAAATGTCTCCAGTTTAGGGGCAGATAACTCAATGCGCTCTTGGGAATCGCAGTTGCGAATTTCAAGGTATTTCAACACAAGAGAAGGACCATCTACTTTCAGATTTACAAGAAGATTCGACCAAGATATAGATCACTTCTCCAGATGAGGGCAATTGGCCAACAAGTACTTGAGAAGTTCTCCATCAGTGTTCACTCGACCAAGCAATAGGCTTTTGAGGTTCATAATTTTCGACAAGTTTGACACGCTCTTGAAGTGTTGATAGCACTCGGGTGAAAGGATATAGGATTCAGAACCAACATAGGGTGTCAAGTCAATCTCTACATTTTTGCTTCCTTCCGAATGAAGAATTTCACCCACTCATCAATGACCCGCGTCAAAGTTAGAATGAACTTTAAAGTCTTCTATTGTAGAACGCTCGTGCGAACTCAGGACGTCGTTCACCCATTTCACATACTTAGACCTCTCAATATCTCGAATCTTCTTAGAGATGTAGTGCTATTGGTGCATCAAAGTTCAGACCGGCTGTTGACTTCCACAAACCACACCATCTTTTGCTCAGCACGCTGCTACTTCCTGCTTCTTTTAGGGTTAGAATAGACAATATGTCGGCAAGAACTTCATCTGGTAGCTGGTATCCAATCATCCATGTTATCAGATATCTAATATTAACAAATTAACAAAACAAATGACTGACTATTTAGGATGCAGGTCAGACGAAGAATAACCATAATGGTATACCACTGTATAAAAAACTAAAAATCATCTTATGTTCTAGAAATGACCTGTAGTTTGCACACTGGGGATGCTGCCATAGCTTTTCCGATATGACAACTACAGTTCACAAAGAGAGTGCCTAAGATAGATGAATAACCTAGAGACTGAGGTTGACATAGCAAGAAAGTGATATACCAAAACATTGTAATTAAGTTGAAGGTGCAGAAAGCACTTAAACACAAAGTGGACGCTCTGAATAGAATTCGGGTTCGACAGAGTAGTTTTAAGTTTTAATTACTAAAAGTGTTCTTGGTTACAAGCTACCATTCTTCTAAGACATAAAAATGAAGCTTAATCAAAACATTGCAATTAAGTTGAAGGTGCAGAAAGAACTTAAACACGAAGTGGATGCTCTGAATAGAATTCGGGTTCAACAGGGTAGTTTTAACCACTAAAAATATTCTTGGTTACAAGCTACCATTCACCTAAGACATGAAAATGAAGCTTCAAAACTGTCACATTGCATTCCCCACTTACAAAACTCCCTTATTGCATGTTCCATTTGCAAAAAGGCTATCATATGCTATATTACATATTGCATACCCCAACTTTTCAACTGTCAGATTGCATCCTCCAGTTCAAAATTAGCTTTATGCAAATCCCCTAGTCATGTTGCAACTAGAAAGAAAATTGTTGCCATGACTCCAAGGGCAATTTCTTCAAGCAACTGACAACAATCACCAGTCTTTGGTGTCCATTAAATTTGTAACATTATTTTTCTCTAGTTACAGTGCGACAGTCACACAGTAACTAGGCTTTGCAATAAGTTAGTTTTGGAACTTGATGATGTCTTGATAATTTCCCGTGGAACCTTCAAATCCAATCAGCCCTACGTGGGCCACAATGTTATGTTGACGGCTCATAACCTCTACACATCATATTACAGCTGATTAAGATAATGCCTCCTTGCACCAGCCTTTCTCGCACTCAGATGATGTCATGATTGGCGATAGCACGAGCTTGCCTGTCACCCATATTGGTTCGATGTCCCTCTCTTCTCACCCTCACTCCTTTATGTTGTCTAACGTTCTCTGTGTTCCAGCTATCCCAAAGAACCATATTTCATTTTCTAAGTTATGTCCTTCAACGACCTCATTGCGATTCTCCTCTTTTGGTCTTGTCCTGAAGGATTGTACTGCGAGGGCGCCCGTTATAATAAGTCCTCTTCTTAAAGATGGTGTTTATAAGTGGTCAGCTCTATCATTCTGGCTCGCTCTCGTCTCTGAATCTCGTCCATCCTCAACAGCTTGGCATATCGTCTTGGTCATCCTGCAAGTCCTATTTGTCAGCTTTCAGTCTCTAGATTTTTGATCCCAATTCACAATAGTTCCAGTTACCAGACCTATAATATGTGTGAATGCACGAAGAGTCACTAACTTGCTTTCTTTCACTCCTGTCTTAGGTCCTCCATGTCACTGGATCTTGTCTTTTCTGATGTTTGGACTTTGGACTTCTTCTGTTTTTTCTCATAATGGAAGGTAATACGTTATTTTTTTATGGACCACTTCATGCCTGTGTCCGGTTCTATTGTATGAAGCGCAATTGCCATTAATATGATATGTTTGTTCGCTTTCGTGCTGTCACTGAAAATTTCTTCGCTCTCCCACTCAAAACTCTCTACTCGGACAACGGAGGCCAGTACTACGTTCTCTGTCCGTACTTCTCCGCTCATGGTATCCTGCACCTTACTACTCCCCCTCATCCTTGTTAATTGAGTCACAAAGTTAATCCAGGTATCTCTGAACAAGGTCCGTATCCTCATAATTTCGGTTTTCTTGCCTACAACTAAAACCACATGACTTCAGCATCCAAACCACATGACTTCTCCCATCTCGTGAATGCAAAGATATCGGGGTGGTATGGCGCTAGTGCTGCATATTCGGTTAACCGGACCCGGAACCGGCCCGAAAAAAATTGAACCGACCTGTTCCGGTTAACCGGCCCGAATTGGTTACCGGTTACAATTAACCGAAACCAGAAAAGTTATATATCCTCTAACCGGCCCGGCCCTATTAACCGTAACCGGTAAATCAATTCGGTTCGGTTCCGGGCCTCGTTCGGTTATTTTTGGGCCTTTAACGGTTCTAACCGAAATTGTTTCTTTTTATTTGTTTTTTTCTGCTTTATACTATCCAAAAAAAAAGATGAATACCCAATTTAGAGGAAGATAACTTGTATTATTATGAAATACCCAATTTAGGGGAAGATAACTTGTATTTTTTGGTTAACCGGTCGTCGACCGACCGTTTCGGGTTTGACCCGTTAACCGACTTTACCGGTTCAATTTCTGGCTTTCTTGGGCCGGTTTCGGGCCGCCCCGCAGTTCCCATTATCCTTGAACCGAACCGAACCGAACCCGTAACCCTATGGTCCCGGGCTTGGGCTCGGTTGATGGTCCTCGGTTTCGGTTTCGGTTCTTTTCCGGCTATATCGGGCCGGTTTTGACCGGTTAACCGTGGTTAACGGTTAACGGTTAACCGGCCCAAAGTGCAGCTCTACATGGTGCCACGGTCTGAAGGTTCGCTCCTGGTCCTGTCTCATGGTTGAAGGACCTGGAGCAGTGACCACGATCTCGTTTCAAAGTGTACTCCAACACTTGGTGAATCTTGAGGTTCTCATACTACCACCTTTTGAGGTGAATTCGCCTAGATATTGGTGCACCTGTCACCAGACTATTATTTCCCTAGTGGGGGCCTACATGGTGCTCTAGAAAACAAGTATCTACACTAGTACAGCAGTTTCAATTTTTTTTTTTTTGATTACTCGGAAAAGAGTTTCAATATTCATACAGTATGAAAGAAAGCCATACAACTGAATGTAGAAACTAAAAATGTCCTCATCTATATTTTCTAAATCAGCTTCCATCCTCTAAATTGAAATTAGCACCTCCCAATACAGGAACCCTCAATCTCGAAATCAAACTTCATACAGCAGAAAATCCATATCCACAATTCAAGATTGATAATTTTACATATATCAATATACTTCACAACCCTTTATGAAATGATGAATCAAAACTAATTAGAGACTTAAATATAGAAACCCCAATTTTAAACTCCAGACTCGTCCAACAGTAACAATTCTATGTTTTAAAACCCTAATCTACGAATGTGTACATAACTTCATCATCACAAACAATAATAAAGAAAACTAAAACTCGATTTCCCGCGTAGAGATTAGATGAGAACAGAACTGGAGAGCATACAGAATCAAAGGAATAAACTTACTCAAGAGATTAGATCAATTTAATCCCAATGTAGATGAAGTGATAGGGGTGGAGCTTCTTCAGCAATGAATCCGTCCGAATAGAGCGGAGATGGCAACACCTTCACTCTATTGTGTCGCACTGTTTGCACAACCCAAGTCCCGCAAGGTCACTTTCGAGAGTGAATCGAGGGTTCTGCTCTTCCTTGTTCTCTCTTTCTCTGATCGGTCCAAATCAAGAACAAATTATTTTCGTAACTGGTGTAGACATGGAAACTTTTATTCAATTGAAATGCCACACATTAAACTGTGGTCCAGCAAATCCAATGCGACAAATGGAAAGTGATGAATTACATCATACAGAAATGGCCATTATTTGGAAAAAATGGAAAGTTACAAGATCTTTCATTGAATACTAAGTGATAGTAATTGTCCCTTTTATTTAATATGATCTCTTTATCGAATTAAGAGATAATATCAAAAGAATTCCAGTCAAGAAAAGTTTATTAACATAACTCTCTCTCTCTCTCTCCCTCTTCATTATCGTCTCCTTCTTTTCAATCTTTGTATGCTAATTAGTCGCACTATCAATGCAGGGAAACTCCTCTTTTTTAAGTAATCAACCTTCCGGAGTTTATTCCAGCCCAACTCATTATCTAGTAGCCCAACTCTACCCACCCCGGCTCCAGATGAACTTCCAGAAAGGAGGGCTGACAATTCAAAATCTCTGGTAGCGTTTGTGAAGGACAATAGGAAGTTACGAGGAGTCCATTGGAGGTCGACATTCAGGATGTTCGGTACTTGGCGGGTGAAATCAAAATCTCCGCCTGGGAAAAGCCTGATTTTTACTGGTTAGAGGCTCAAAATGAGGAAGATATCAATGCTCTGGCGCTGGTAGGTTCACTCAACATTCTGGATGCTTTAGTTTTATTTAAGTGGAGTACGAGCAAAGCTTTCACTTTGGGAGTTTCCAAAGAATGTTCTACTGGAGATCAAGCCCAAATCAATCTGCAGATACAGGGCTCCTACCATGTTCTACTCCGATTAACTACGTGGTGGGAAGAAATGCATCGCCAAGAAACTTTGCCACAAACGAAGTCATTTGGAAGTACAGAGAGATCCAGCTGGTCCAATAAACAATCGGTCTGATGAAGTGATGAAGAAGCCAGAAGAAAGAACTCAGGGAGAAGTTGGAGAGCACCAATTTGGTGAAGATGATCAAGGTGAAGAAGATGAGACCCAGTGGAAGAAGATCAAGAGGATGAAAATAAATTTGAAGGTCATTTGATGGACAATCCTGAGCAGGAAGACCAGACAATAGAAGGACAAATTGGGGATGATTTTTCACCGTTAACTGATTCGTCGGAGCAAGAGCTTCCGTAAAACAAACAGACTCGGACGACGGTTTTCTGGACAAGTTTTTGTCTGGGTACTTGGTTTTATGGCACATGGTATTGACAACCATATATGGTGCACTTTAATGGGTAACTTATAGAGGAAGAGAATGTAGGTAATGATGGTATGGATGATGACGATGATGATTGATAATGATGATGCAGATGATGAATGAATCTCCTCCGGCCAATTGAGCTTCGAGGGCTCCTCATATGTTACAACCACATGTGTACTCTGTCTCTAATACTTTCGCCCACATTTTTTACTCTCAAGCAGGCTCAGTAACTTAGGTCAGCAACCATAGCATCTAATTTTGATAACTTGCTAATGGACTATATTTCTTTCCTATTTTGGTATTGGGACGTCATTCTCTTAAACAGTGGACCAAAATTTCTTTTCAAACTTGCTGCTCTACATTTTTTGGCTCAATGCAACCCAACTATACTACCGCATCCTCTCCTCTCCGTCTTTTTCTTAGCCCACATCAGATGGGAACCTGGTTTATCTATATCAGCAGTGGGATTACTCCCTTAAGTGCAGCCCAAAACTCTTACCACACCCAGCTCACTTACCCAACACAGAGACCCAACTCAGTTTTGGTCACGTAACAAACACTAGGAGTGGGCCAAACGCCCAAACCAACCAAGAGGTCAACACTCTTGCCTCCTAAACCCGCACTTAGATCTGGGTCTGACATAGAGTTTCGAAGGATATTGAGGAAAGAAGGGTTGATTTTGACAGTGTTAGTGATGCACAATCCATTACCGAACTCTCATCTGATTCCTCAGCTGATGGGACGCAGTCATCGCGGAAAAGAAAGAGGGATTGTTGCAGCTCCCTTACCCAGGTTCCTCCTAAATCCAAAAAGCTAAAGCTTGACGAAAGTTTGAAATTTATGGGTCGGAAAAGGAAGTCATATGTGGCTGGCCAGTAAGGTATTAATAAATGCTTATTGTCTTTATTCCTTATTATTTGGCCACACATTGTGAACCGAGCTTCAAGGATGTTACCTGCACCAATATAGAAGTATTTCCCCACCATGGGTTTTCCGGGGCTGTCTTTCCCTGCTATGGGTTCCCCGCAACAGCCATGGACATGGGTTTAGGACATTCCCTTGCAGTTCAGGCAGCTAGGAAAATTGTCCATGATAGTAGGCCAACTTTTATCCTCTTGAAGGAACCAGCTCTATTGGGCAGTTCTGGAGGGCTCCTGGTAGAAGCCAACAATCTCTTTCAACACCCTTTTCAAAAATAAGAATTTAATCATTGGGCATTAAAACTCCAATATGAGTTGTTTGCTACTTGCCTCTGCCTACGGAGCTCCTACTTTAGCGGATTGGTAGGCGATATCAGACCATATCTTGAGCATCCTCCTTCCTCTCAATGAGAATATTCCGTGCTTAGGATATTTCCATCCCGTGCTCACTAGTACAGAGAAATGGGGCCCTTGCAGCTCCTCCAACAATAGTGCTTAACCACTTCAAATCGTTTCTTAGTAACCTATATTTAGCTAAGGTTCCCTACAAAGGCTCCTTACATGGACTAACAACAGATAACTTAATGCTAGAACCTATGAAAGACTTAAAAAGGTTTTGCAATCCCATTGTTGTTCACTTTGTGAATCCATCCTTGTTTGCACTTTCGCTAGTTCTTTCACTATAAACCTCTCTATTCTAGGGTCTGATCATGTATCCATTGTCACTTATCTCAAGAATGGTTAACCCAATAAGCGTCTGTCCAACCCATTTTGAGGTGTTCAATATACAAGACGTTTAGGACACTCATGTAACCGGCTCACCCTCCCATTAGCTAAGTCCATGCAAGTTGTTAAAAACACAATTGAAAATCTGGAATAATGATTGTGTGGGGGTATCTAGGCAAGCGAATTAAGGAGGAACAAGAGAAACTCCAAACTATCCATCAAAGTATCTCAACCATACCCTGAATTGAGCTATCAAATAATATGAGCAAAGAAGGCTCCCGGAAAACTTGCTCATACAGGAAGAATTGATGTGGGCCCGGCGAGCAAAAGCAAACTGGCTAACCGAGGGTGACCGTAACACCAAATTCTTTCGAGCTCTCTTTAGAAGAAGAATAAGAAATACACCAGAATATCCAATCTCAAAGGAGACAACGGAATGGAGATTGGCACACAAGAGGTGCTTCTTAACCTAATGTTGAACTGTTTCAGAATTTTCTTTGACATCTCAAATGATCATACTATTGCGGACCAATGGGATAGGTGGAATAATTTAGATAAGAGGTTCCCGCCCGAGCACATACAACATTTCATTAAACTGTTTGAGAGCTAGCTTAAAGCAGCTACTTTTAGCTTCAGCCCGTATAAGGCCCCGGAACCAGATGGTTAACCGGCCTATTTTTTTCTGTAGATGTTGACATTTTGTAGGTGACTCTGTGGTGGAAGCAGTTCTCACCTTCCTAGGTCGGGTATATGCTCACGGAACTCAACAGAATTTTCATAGCCATATCTTTAAGAAGGATACTCCAAAATATGTAGGATTATTTGGACCTATCAGCCTGTTCAACGCGATTTACAAGATTATCTCCAAAGTACTGATCAACCGCCTCAGAAGTGTTATTCCTTATCTAACCTCCGAGAATATGTCTCGCCACTTTTCCAGGACGCTCCTTTATTATTAACACACTCTTGCCAATGAAGATTTTGCAAAGATCAAGCACACGTGGTCGGGCTGCAATGTAGCTCGACAGAAGATTGAGATTAGTAAGGCCTTTAACGTGGGATATTCTCTTTGAAGTCCTATGTGTCGTGGATTTCCCAGAGGCATGGCTTGGACAGTTCGACTGATCTTGAGATGCATCACAACTGGTTAACCGACAGCAATCGGATACCCCCCCCCCCCCCCTCTAGGGTTAAGACAGGGTGACAAGTTGTCGCTGTATTTCTTTATCCTTTATCTTCTCTTCTATAAGGAAATTTCTAGCAATCTCAAAAGAAGTCTCAGGAGTTACACTAACATGCAAGAGCTCTAGGAGGTCAAGCACCTTTTCTTTGCTGATAACTGTTTGCTCTTCTTTAATCTTACATTGCATAGTTACCACAAGCTTGCCACTACACTGGATAATTTGAAACACTATTGAACCAACCATAGCACTCGTGTGAAAAGGGTATAGAAACATGGAGCCAAGTCGATCTCTACCTTTTTTGCTCCCTTCCGTATCATGAATTTTAGACTTAGAACTCGCGTCCAAATTAAATTGATCTTAATCTCATCTACTTCACTCAAAAAAAATGTTGAGACCTCGACAAGAGCGCCATCTGGGAGCTGTCTTATATGATCTGTTGGCTCATATATTGACAAAGATTTTACCTGGATTTCACATACAGATGGTCCTGCCATAATAACTCTTGCTATAGGCAAACAAACAAATGGTGCAGAACTACCAACAATGTCAATCTCCAAACTGTAATTTCAGCATGCTTCAAACTTTTGTAAAGACAAAAACCGAGCCCTTGTAGACAATCTTTGGGTGGAGAGCGCCTATTTGGGAATGCTATAATTGGGGGACATACATCAGGGAAGGTTTTAATTAGGGTTTTGCTTCCTTCCCAAAAAGAGACTGGGGAAATAAACCCTCGAACAATAAAATGAAACTAAGCTCTCGAGAAAAAAACTAAGGGTGCTGAACAATAAAATAAATAAGAGAAGAGAGATTAAAAAGCTTGCAGCCGTAAGTCTTGAGTCGCCCCTGCGCGGGAGGCCGGCCGGAGCAGTCGAGCACGACGGAGAGAGAAGGCGGCGCCAGAACGATGCCCGGATGCTGGGAGCTGAAGTTTTCGTACCTGGGTTTTTTCCGTAGCACGAGAAATTACCATTTGACCCTTAATTAAAGGCTGCGAGTATGTGACTCACAAAAAGAGTTGCGATCATGGTACCACTCCATTGCGGCTGCGCGTGGGTTTTAAGAGTAGAGGCGGAAAGTCTGATTTACTCCTATTCCACTTTGGGAATAACAAATGTGCCATTACTCTCTCCTGACAGTAGGCCACCACCTCCACCTAACCACGCCACGCCACGCCATCACCGACAACCACCACCGCCCACAATATCACAGCAACATAAACACCACCAATAAATTCAAAAAAATATATATTCAGATCCAAAATCATTTTTTTATTACAATAGATCCAAATGATGAGAAAGGAGAAAAGGAAGGAGGACAAGAAAAGGAAGATGGAGGAAGACGAACAGAACCGCCAGGTCGGCCTCCTCCGTCGCAGATCGGAGACGCTGTAGTAGATCGGAGCATCCATGTCTTCCACCGCCAATATCTGCCAAAGAAGCAGATCTTCAATAAAAAGAATGGATCTACAGAGGTGGAGGCCTAAAATATGAAGAATAAGAGAGGGAGAGAGAGAGAAAGAGAGCAGATGGCCTACCTGGTCGTTGCCGCTGACGCCATAGTAGACCGCCCCTGCTGCGCTCCACCTTCGAGCGCCATGAAGCAGATCGGAGTATCCCCTGCCGCCATGAAGCAGATCGGAGCAGTTGGGGTTCCTCGATCTCTCTGTCACCGACGAGCCCTGCGGTTTCGAAGGATGCGGTGTCTGGTTCGGTTGTGTGGCGGAGGCGATTGCCATGAAGCATATCGGAGCATCACCTCCACCTTCTACCACTAGTCTCTCTGAGTCTCTCTCTCTCTCTCTCTCTCTCTCTCTCTCTCTCTCTCTTTCTTTCAATTGTGTGTGGTTGAAAGTTTATTAGGTGAAGATAAGGTGTGGTAAACGGAGTGAATGGGTAGGGTTGGGTTGTGTTGGAGGAAAAGTAGGTAGGGTATTTATTTTGTGGGGGTGTTATGTTCATTTGGGGGTGTTTAAGGTTGCCAAAAAAGGAAATGGGTAGAAAGAGTAGAGATAAACAAAAATGGAAATGGGTAGAAAGAGTAGAGACAGAGTGGTAGTTATTATCACAAAAAAAAAGTTGTGATCGTGGTAGTTGAGGGAAGTTCGGTGCCTTTGTGAGTGGTGCGCTGCTTTATATCACACGGCTGAGACACCCACCTTACACTACCGACTACGGTGTCTAGCGCTTGGTTGGAGCGCATCAGGATTACATTTGGTCCCATATCAGTGAATGATTTTGAATTCTGGTTCTAGGTGGAACACTTGTTTTGGTTCTTTAAAGTTCATGCAAATCTGGGATATTTGTTGCAGGGACAACATAGGAGTCAAAGCAATGTTTTGGCAATTCTGGTTTCACATACTGTTGGGGAACATCTAGCTCTTGCACGCGTATTCGTTTCTGATTTTGCGAGACGCATCAGTTTCAGGTTATGGAGAGAAGCAATGATTCTGGTTGCTATGGTGTTTGAGTTAAGGTGGAAATTTGTTGAATAACTCAAACCCTAGAAAAATGTGGCGAAGCAACGAAGCAAGAAGGAGGACGAAGGAACAAAAGCAGTAGTAGAACAATCTCTGATGTCGTACGACCAGGTTGGGGCTAGGGATTTTATGGTTATATCCTTGTTCTTTTAGGAAGTTTCCAAGTGTCTTGGGCAACAAGTTTTTGTCTCCTATTTCTATATAAGGGTCCTAGGTTGTAATCGGGTTCTCTCATCTGTAATAATTCGGGTTTTCAGGTTCGTGGAGGTAGCTAGCATTCAAGCTAGTGAACCTCGTTAAATTCTTGTGTTCTTGATCATTTGTTTATTCGTTCTTGTATCTATCCTCTGTTATAACACCACATTCTACTCATCACAATTGGATAAGGTATTGGAAGAGAACTCGGAATGATAGCCACATATATTTGTGTAACTGTAGTAACATCGTTATTGGTTATCGTATCACAAGCATCATCTTCAATGACATTTGGCATGTTCCTATTCAAGTTCGACAGTGCACAACTCCATCATCGTCATCTTCATCAGACTGTCTGTGTAGGTTATTCAAGAGGGTAAACTTCTTGAATGTCTTCACCATTTGGTTGTGGAGATTCTTCCTGATGGTAGTCATTATCATCGACCTTAGGAGTATCAAATTTCCACTATTTCTCATCATAAGGTGTTGAGTGGTAAGTGTGTGACAATCTTCTTAAAAAGAGATATAATGAACTTTAAATATTGATTGTAATCATACTCAAGAACATAGTCAAAGTCGCAAGAAAAGTAAGTTGTGTTGCTTGAACTCGCAACATATGGAAACTTGTGATGACGTGACGCGTGAACTTTATACGATGATAGCTTTCGAGTTGGCCAATTAAATAATTGTGATACTCTCTACTTTGTATGTACGATTGTGAATAGGGATGGCAACAGGTCGGATCCGGATCAGATCAGGCACTTCTTGATCCAGATCCGACCAGGAAAAATGGAATCCAGATCCGTTCGGATCATCACCGGATTCAAACCAGATCGGATCGGGTTTTTTATTTAGATGATCCAAATTCGATCCGTAGATCCATTTAGTACGTGGTCGGATTGGATTCAGATCGGATCCGGCTCGTGTTTGCAATAAAATAGAAAATATCACATAAAATAAATAATATTTCATACGCTAAGGCATGTTTGTAAGTTATGAAGCGTAAAAAACAACAGAAATAGCTTTGTAGGTTGGAGTTACTATAGTATTCTTATTGTAAGTGTAAGGGGAGAGGTAATAGATGTATATTTGTAAAGCACACATATACGTCGGATCGGATCGGGTCGGAACCCGGTGGATTCGCCCTCAGATCCAAATCCGTTCAGGTTTGGCTTTCCGGATCCAAATCCGATCCATTTTCAATTTGATCGGATTCGGATCTGATCCATTCAGCTCGGATCGCTCGGATCTCAGATCGGATCGGACCATATTGCCATCCCTAATTGTGGACGATACTTGTCTTTTCCTGAATTGCTTTCATCTCTTACCTTCTTAGAACTTCTGTCAATACTTCTGAACTGGTCCTCAAAATTTATGAATAGCAAACACAATACCTAAATAGTCGGAAAATCATACCAATCAAAATAATCTTCTATCTCATCTAGACAATCCAATGATTTACAACTCTAACCCCCAAAAGTATAGAGCATCATTTTCCTTCCTCATTGGAGTAGTGTTGGGAATTTTAAGAGCAACTTTTGTCTTTTGGGAGTATCTGTAAGCAGATCTAAATGGTTGCGAGTGATGTCATAATTCTTGTTGGAATCACGACTTAAATATTAATATTGAGAATATTCTTCACATCTAGACATGGACCTTTGAATGCTTGCGCAATGAGACTCAAGGAAAATAGTGTCCAAATGCACGATAGATCCTTGAAAATAACTTTATTAACCTTATTCCAATGATTATGAGCCAAACAGGTGACCTTAAATTCCACAGAGCATAGATGAGGTAACCCAAGTATCCTAAGAATATGAGTCAAAAAACTTTGACCCACTATTCTAAAGGAATTTGAATTTGAATTTGTCAAATGTTACTGGACCGAAAACAAGGACCGGGCAGCTGAACTTGAACTATTGGGGCTAATGTAACAAACTTAATGGGCCTTAATATAAGGAAGTCGGCTTGTATTAAGACTAGGTTATTACATCCTCCTAGTTTAGGATCCAAGACACCAGACTTGGTGCAAAATAGGAATTTGATATTTTGATGAGTTTGGCTAAGGGTTAAAAAGGGTTTTAGACGTTGTTTTATGTTCGCTGTTCTGCAACAGAGAAGAACGACGAAGGCATCGGCGGAGCTAATTGCTGGGTTTTGATTTTGGCTTCGGGGGAGGTTTTGGCGGTGCAAATTGGTATACTTGGAGATGGCGATGGCGATGGAAGATTGATGGTCTGGTGCGGCGAGGACGAGGGGTTGGTGGGATTTTGGGCTCACCAGTAGACGGTGGTGGCGTCAAGGACCTTTCTGTTGGAATAGATGCCCTAGAGGCAATCTAGTTTAGTATGAATTATTTGTGGCTAGAAATTTATTTATTATTTATTGGATATTTAATATAATGAAGTCACTGGATTTACAATTGTGTTGTTTATCTTAAATATCCCTAGTCCAGTATAATGATTAATGGGACGATCATCTATAGACTAGTATGGGGTTGGATTGATATGGAGATATCACGATCCAACACATAGGTGTGCATTAGGGAATGTTGCACTGGATTGACCCATCTCCGAGAAGGCTACATACACGTTATGTTGAGTCACAAGCGCTTCTCGCGGTGCAATGGTATTGTCATCCTTAGACTTGTAGTCACTACATATTCTAGTTGTGGAATATTGTGATCTTGGTAGCGTTAAACGCTACACCGTAACTGGGTAGTTATAAAGGCGTGTACTGGATACAATAAGAAGCAAGCTTAGAGATCGTAGTGGACGTAGATAGAATTTGTCCCTCCCACATAACGGGAGCAAATATCATAGGCCACTCGAGGGATAGTGCTTATAGAATGTCTGGCCAGACTCAAATAAATCAATATGGGATATTGATGTTATTTGCACGAATAAGGCTATTCCCATGGATCGAGAAACTATGGATTGGATATACGAGTGTGACTTGTATGTCTCGTGTCCAATCCGGATATAGAGACAAAGGGATGAGACAATTACTTGTACAAAGGTTGTCAAGATGACTATTCTATTAGTTGGCTAGAATGAATGTTTTGCTAGAGACCGCTCCATATTAGCAAATAGTTGCTACCAACTAGATAGAACCTATGGGGTCACACGCTACATAGAGTTGAACTAGATTGGGGAATTAAATAATTGGATTAATTAATTAGAAGGATCACTTTGCAAAACCTTGCAAACTTAGTAGGGACTAATTTGCAAGGAAGGGACTAAATTGAATTCTAGTAGGACTAGAATAAGCCCTTTAGGTAGTTGGCAAGGAGTTGTTGGACTATATAAAGGACCTTCCTTCCTTCCCACACACTTCTGCTCATAATTGAACATAACAAGAGTGGGAGAGAACAAAAGGAGAGAGAGCAAGCAACAAGAGGAGCCGCCCGCCCCTCTTGCCGCCGCCCGTCCCCGTCGGCCACAAGGAGGCCGAGAGCCCTCCTTTGGGTCTCGTTTTGCGTGATTCTTCTTCCTCTTTCTCTTCCGGGCTAGCACCAAGGACTTGGGAGATTCTAGGATCAACTCTAGGCGTGGATCAACCATAGAGAACGTGACACAATTCGCGTTTGAAGTCATCAAAGGAGAACCCTAAGGTGTGTTATTGATTTCTTACCCTTACCATCGTTATGTCTCTTGACTTGGGATCCTTGGAGGGTTTTGCATGGTTTTAAGATTGTTTGTGTTTCCGTTGCGCATCCATGAATCAAAACCCTACAGTGGTATCAGAGCCACATGTCGTAGAGCATAAACGTCGTTTATGTGTTACGTTTTTTAGTTGTTTTACACCTTAATTTGATTGTTTATCGCGTAAAACAAGACAAATCAAGCATGGGATGCAATTTGTCAATAATTAATCATAACAAGATCCAATTTTTGCATTGGATGCATGAATTGGTGAGTTTGAGAAATTTTAGGATCTTAGATCTTGGGTTTGGGCATCCTTGGGGAAGAAGGAGTTCTCCCAAAAACAAGGAAACAACCAAACTTGGGCACCAAGCAAGGGAGTTGTTTTGGAAACAACTCCCATAAGGAGGTTCGGCCCCCCTAGGGGACCGCCCCCTTTGCTTGCCGCCCAAGCATGGCCGCCCTAGGGGCTGGGCGGCCCTAACCCGTGGCCTAGGCTTGTGGGTTTTGGGCCGGGCCGGCCCTAGGGCCTTGTGGTTCATCTTGTTGGGCCCGGGCAATTTGATTGATTGGGCCCATGGACCGTTTTAACCCTAGAAATCCTAAAATCAATTAAAATTGACCAAGCGCGTTAAAATTGGATTTTAACTGTTTATGTGCAAATCGCATGGTGATTGGATATGGCCTTAGGATGTGGTTTGATGTGGATGTTTAATTTTGTGGTTTTGTTTTACGGCCTGCGAGCTGATCAATTAATTGTAATAATTAATTAGGGTTTTATGGCCTGCGTGCCTTTTTTTCTCAACTTGTGAGATTTATTTTATTTAGTATAGATATTAGCTAGTGCTAGATAAAGTAGATTGTTAGCCAAGATTGAAGAAAAGGAGCCCAAAGCCAAAGGAGCCACAAAAGATGGAGCATGGAGCATGGAGCATTCCACATGACTATAAAGGATGGACCAAAAGATCAAGACGCATGGAGATGTGTTTGTTTTAGGGTTCATAGATAATTCCATTGGCTTGGAATTATCTTAGTCTAGAAAAGGTCATATCCACATCACGTTTAATTTCTGTTTTGTGGTTGTTTATTTTATTGTCTTATTATTGTGTGGTTGGTGTATGGATGATGCATGCAATTAGGATAATAAGATAATTGGACAAGCCGGATCTATTATTTGGAGTTGTGCCCAAACTCAAATAGATAGATTAGTTGATATTGATCAACAAAAACAATTAAAAATTGAATTTAAAATCCCTCAAAATTCAAATATTGTGTTATTGCCTTCACGTTATTTAAACACTCATTATCATCATTATTTATCAAGCTCGTGCGTGCCAAAGCATGGCGACATGGTTCATAATGATGGAATGTGATGGCACGTAACAATGTGCAATTGTTTAGATAAGAGGTTGAACACAACTAGGCTATTAATTTGATTAAGAAACCTAGAGGCAATCAATTGGGATTATCCATATGGATGGATAAATAAGGAGTTATTTGCCCAATTGAACCAAGAGTTGCATATGGGATGCAATTGGAATTGTTCCTACCTAAAGTAGCTAAATTATGGGTGACTTGCCAAAGCAAGCTCATAAGGAGGTGAAACATGGATCTTGGCCCACTAGAAAATATAAGGATATTTTCCGCATTAATATCTTGAGGGTTATTAATCCGTAGAAAAATAGTGGGAGCTATATTCGATAAACTAGCCATTATTGAATATAGTAAAAAATTCACAAATACTAAAACTTGCGTATTTTTCTTTTTGTAGAATTCTAAATGGCAAACAACTCATCGAGTTCACAACATTCCCTACGATCTGTCCTTGAGAAGGACAAGCTCTCTGGAACCAACTTTCTTGATTGGTACAGAAACTTGAGAATTGTTCTCAAGCAAGAGAAGAAACTGTACGCAATAGAGGAGCATGTTCCAGAAGGTCCAGAGAACCAAACACCTGCTGCCCTAAAGGCGTATCAAAAGCGTGTTGATGACGCTAATAATGCGGCCTGCCTTATGCTTTTCACCATGACTTCTGAGCTTCAGAAGCAACACGAAAACATGAATGATGTCGATATGATCGAACATCTAAAGAAGCTCTTCCAAGAACAGGCGAGGGTAGAGAGGTATAAGGTCTCTAAGGCACTGTTCAAGTGTCATCTAGCAGAAGGGAACCCGGTGGGACCCCATGTACTCTGTATGATCGGGTACTTGGAGAATCTCGCCCGACTAGGGTTCCCGGTCGGCCAAGAGTTGGCAACCGATCTCGTGTTGCAATCGTTGCCCGAGAGTTATGGACAGTTCATTATGAACTATAATATGAACGAGATCGTTAAACCACTGCCAGATTTACTCAATATGTTGAGGACGGCTGAACAGAGCATCAACAAGGGTAAGGGCAAAGCCATTATGATGGTACAGAAAGGAAAGGGCAAAAGGTTTGCCTCTTCCTCCAAGGGCAAAGGCAAGACTGTTGCCAAGTCCAAGGAACCTGCCCTTAAGCCTGTTGGTGGCATTGCCAAAGGTGTGACTAAAGGTGAGTGTCACTACTGCAGTCAGCCTGGACACTGGAGGAGGAACTGCCCAAAATATCTGGAGGACAAGAGGCTTGGAATAGTGATTCCACCACCACCAGGTATTTTTGTTGTAGATGTCAATTTAACTGTCTCTACATCATGGGTATTTGATACTGGATGTGGATCTCATATTTGTCGAAATATGCAGGATCTAAAGAGAAGTAGAAGATTGGCTAAAGGAGAGGTAGATCTGCGCGTTGGGAATGGAGCAGAGGTTGCTGCGTTGGTCATAGGCGTGTGCGAGCTATCTCTGCCTTCAGGATTAGTTTTAGAATTAAATAATTGCTATTTTGTGCCTGCTATGAGCAGACTAATTATTTCTATTTCTTGTTTGGACAAGGATGATTTTATTATTTCAATAAAGAACAATTGTTGTTCCTTTTATTTAAATAATATTCACTATTTTAGTGCGCAATTATTTAATGGACTTTATGTCCTTGATCTAAGCAATCCTGTCTACAACATTAATACCAAGCGGATTAAAATAAATGATTTAAATCCTGCTTATTTATGACACTGTCGTTTAGGCCATATAAATGAGAAACATGTATCTAGACTCCATAAGGATGGATTACTAGACTCATTTGATTTTGAATCATATGAGACATGTGAGGCTTGTTTATTGGGAAAAATGACAAAGTCCCCTTTCAATAAGAAAGGTGAGAGGACTAGTGAGCAATTGGCGCTCATACATACCGATGTGTGTGGGCCATTTGCCACGCCTGCCAGGGGTGGTTATGTCTACTTCATCACATTTACTGATGATTACAGTAAATATGGATTTGTGTACCTCATGAGGGCAAAATCCGAATCCTTTGAAGTGTTCAAAGAATTCAAGAATGAAGTAGAGAAGCAACTTGGCAAAAGTATCAAGGATCTACGATCGGATCGTGGAGGAGAATACTTAAGCCAAGAGTTTTACGACTATCTTAGAGAGTGTGGGATCGTGTCCCAACTCACTCCACCCGGAACGCCACAATGGAATGGCGTGTCCGAGAGGAGGAATCGGACCCTATTGGATATGGTTCGATCTATGATGTGTCAAACCGATCTTCCATTATCATTTTGGGGCTACGCTCTATTAAGTGCAGCTTTCACCATTAACCGTGTTCCATCTAAGTCAGTCATGAAAACACCATATGAGATGTGGAGTCGGAGGCGTCCCACACTGTCGTTCATGAGGATTTGGGGATGCGATGTCTATGTAAAACGTTTACAATCAGACAAGCTAGGGCCTAAATCGGATAAGTGTAAATTTGTGGGGTACCCTAAGGAAACTAAGGGATACTACTTCTACAATCCAACCGAGAACAAAGTGTTTGTTGCTCGGACCGGCGTGTTTCTAGAAAGAGAGTTTGTCTCTAAAGAAGCAAGTGGGAGGAATGTAGAACTTGAAGAGGTTCAAGAACCACAAATCACTGAACCGATTATACAGGAACCACAAGCAGTTGTGGAACAACCTATTCAGGTAACACAAGAGCTTCGTAGATCTAGTAGAGTGCGCCAGGATCGCGAGACGTATGGACTTCTTGTGACCGATTCCGGTGACACGATGCTCATAGATGATGAGCCTACTACCTATGAGGAGGCCATGAGTGGCCCAGACTCTCATAAGTGGCTGGAAGCCATGAGATCCGAGATGGAATCCATGTATACCAACAAAGTATGAACTTTGGTGGAACCACCCGATGGGGCGCGACCCATAGGGTGCAAGTGGGTCTTCAAAAAGAAGATCGACATGGATAGTAATGTGATTACCTATAAGGGTCGATTGGTGGCTAAAGGATTCAGACAGATTCATGGTATTGACTATGATGAAACCTTTTCACCAGTCGCTATGACCAAATCCATCCGAATCCTACTTGCGATTTGCAGCATACCATGACTATGAGATTTGGCAGATGGATGTCAAAACAACATTCCTTTATGGGAATCTCCTCGAGGACGTGTATATGATACAGCCGGAGGATTTTGAGGATCCAAAGCAAGCCAACAAAGTCTGTAAGCTGCAACGGTCCATTTATGGATTAAAGCAAGCTTCTAGGAGTTGGAATCGACGTTTTGATGAAGTGGTCAAAGAGTTTGGCTTCATCAGAAACGAAGATGAGTCTTGTGTCTACAAGAAGGTTAGTGGGAGCTCTGTAGTTTTTCTGGTCTTGTATGTGGATGACATACTACTAATTGGAAACGACATTCCCATGCTGCAATCTGTTAAAGATTGGCTAGGAAAGTGTTTCTCAATGAAGGACTTAGGGGAAGCAGCCTATATACTTGGTATAAAGATCTATAGAGATAGATCTAAGAGGTTGCTAGGCCTAAGTCAAAGTACATATATTGACAAGGTGTTGAAACGGTTCAACATGCAAGATTCCAAGAAGGGATTCTTGCCCATGTCACATGGAATCACTCTTTCGAAGAGTGGTTGTCCTTCCAATGAGATTGAGAAGGAACGCATGAGTAGAATTCCCTATGCCTCGGCCATAGGATCTATCATGTACGCCATGTTATGTACTAGACCAGATGTGTCATATGCCTTGAGTATGACAAGCAGATACCAATCCAATCCGGGTGAAAGTCACTGGATTGCAGTCAAGAACATCCTAAAGTACTTGAGAAGAACTAAGGATGCTTTCTTGATATTTGGCGGTGAGGAAGAGTTGCGTGTAAGGGGTTACACTGATGCAAGCTTCCAAACCGACAGAGATGACTTTAGATCACAGTCGAGATATGTGTTTTGCCTGAATGGAGCAGCGGTGACCTGGAAGAGTTCCAAGCAAGAGACGGTAGCTGATTCTACAACAGAGGCTGAGTACACTGCTGCAAATGGCGCAGCAAAGGAAGTTGTTTGGATCAGAAAGTTTGTTTCTGAACTTGGTGTGATCCCTAACATTGCGGATCCAGTCGAGTTGTTCTGTGACAACACTGGGGCGATCGCGCAATCAAAGGAACCAAGATCGCATCAGAAATCCAAGCACGTGCTCAGGAAGTTTCATCTGATTCGAGATATTATCGATAGAGGAGACGTTCGGATATGCAAGATTCCTACAGATGATAATCTGTCAGACCCGCTTACAAAGCCCCTCACGCAGTGGAAGCATGAAGGGCACACTAGGAGTATGGGCATACGAGATGCGCCAGATTGGCTCTAGTGCAAGTGGAATAGATGCCCTAGAGGCAATCTAGTTTAATATGAATTATTTGTGGCTAGAAATCCATTTATTATTTATTGGATATTTAATATAATGAAGTCCTTGGATTTACAATTGTGTTGTTTATCTTAAATATCCCTAGTGCAGTATAATGATTAATGGGACGATCATCTATAGACTAGTATGGGGTTGGATTGATATGGAGATATCACGATCCAACACATATGTGTGCATTAGGGAATGTTGCACTGGATTGACCCATCTCCGAGAAGGCTACATACACGTTATGTTGAGTCACAAGCGCTTCTCGCGGTGCAATGGTATTGTCATCCTTAGACTTGAAGTCACTAGATATTCTAGTTGTGAAATATTGTGATCTTGGTAGCGTTAAACGCTACACCGTAACTGGGTAGTTATAAAGGCGTGTACTGGATACAATAAGAAGCAAGCTTAGAGATCGTAGTGGACGTAAATAGAATTTGTCCCTCCCACATAACGGGAGCAAATATCCTAGGCCACTCGAGGGATAGTGCTTATAGAATGTCAGGCCAGACTCAAATAAATCAATATGGGATATTGATGTTATTTGCACGAATAAGGCTATTCCCATGGATCGAGAAACTATGGATTGGATATACGAGTGTGACTTGTATGTCTCGTGTCCAATCCGGATATAGAGACAAAGGGATGAGACAATTACTTGTACAAAGGTTGTCAAGATGACTATTCTATTAGTTGGCTAGAATGGATGTTTTGCTAGAGACCGCTCCATATTAGCAAATAGTTGCTACCAACTAGATAGAACCTATGGGGTCACACGCTACATAGAGTTGAACTAGATTTGGGAATTAATTAATTGGATTAATTAATTAGAAGGATCACTTTGCAAAACCTTGCAAACTTAGTAGGGACTAATTTGCAAGGAAGGGACTAAATTGAATTCTAGTAGGACTAGAATAAGCCCTTTAGGTAGTTGGCAAGGAGTTGTTGGACTATATAAAGGACCTTCCTTCCTTCCTTCCCACACACTTATGATCATAATTGAACATAACACGAGTGGGAGAGAACAAAAGGAGAGAGAGCAAGCAACAAGAGGAGCCGCCCGCCCCTCTTGCCGCCGCCCGTCCCCGTCGGCCACAAGGAGGCCGAGAGCCCTCCTTTGGGTCTCGTTTTGCGTGATTCTTCTTCCTCTTCCTCTTCTGGGCTAGCACCAAGGACTTGGGAGATTCTAGGATCAACTCTAGGCGTGGATCAACCATAGAGAATGTGACACAATTCGCGTTTGAAGTCATCAAAGGAGAACCCTAAGGTGTGTTATTGATTTCTTACCTTATGTCTCTTGACTTGTGATCCTTGGAGGGTTTTGCATGGTTTTATGATTGTTTTTGTTTCCGTTGCGCATCCATGAATCAAAACCCTACACTTTGGTTGAGACTGAGGGATCAGCAATTACGACACCAGGGAAGATGACGGAAGTTTGACGAGTGGTTTCTAGAGATGGTTCTTCTTCGATGATGGCGAGCCCCATCATCGAAGCCCAGTTGAGAATTCCGGCAACAAGATAATCTGTCATCGACCGCCTTTTCTCAGAACAAACTCATTCCAACCACAAGCTGAAACAACAAAAGACATACTTCAGCTAGGAACAAAGCTGAAAGAGAACCTGAAAAACAACTCCACCTGATCAAAACTCCTACGAATCCGGCGAATTTGGGCGAACAAAACGCCGTAGGCCTTAAATACGCCCATATCAAAAACTGGGCCCCCACCAATCTATATAACAATGGGCTATGCTATAACAATGGGTTATGCGGAATAAGATATCCCCAAAATGTGACATGTATTATCCTCACCATGTCTTAGAAACCAAACACTTACAATTAAAAAAAAAAAAATCTTGAAAAGGAGCCTCTCCGAGTCTTACGGAGACGAAAAACCTAGAGCATGGCCGACGACTATGGCGTCGAAGCATACAGACTGACGACAAAGGAGGCTGTGGAAATCAATTTTGAAGACGATTTTTGCATCAAAGCAGAGCAAGGGTTTGAATGGTTTCTTATAGCGAGGTTTTTGAAGGGCGAGGAGATAAACCCTAGATCTGCGAAGGCTTTCCTGCGAAGGGTATGGAAAAAAGGTGATCAGGTGGATTTCTATTACGTGAGCAGGAATACCTTTTTGCTGAAATTCCCATGTAAGCAACTCAGAGATCGCATCTCTTCCGGAGGTCCATGGGTTTTTGAAGGGTCTATCCTAATGCTCAAACCATGGGCATTGGGGGACGAGACTATAAACCCTAGAATCGAAACGATGGATGTCTGGGTACAAGTTCATAGTCTTCCGGTCCACCTTACCACAGAAGAAGCAAGGAGGAAGGCGGTACGCAACATCGGGGAAATCATAGAATCTGATCTAAGGATAGACAATGAGGGGCTGGAAAATTATGTACGGGTTCGCGCCCGGATGGCGCTGTTTTAACTTCTCCCTCAAGGGGTGTACGTTAACATCAAGAAGAAACGGGTTTGGTTGGATTTTAAATACGAGAGGCTACCAGCTGTGTGCCGGTGGTGTGGGTACATAGACCACCACAGTAACGACTGCGATCAATATGAAGCAGGCACGGTCCCTGAAGAAGAGGTCGCTTATGGTGACTGGATGCTGTACCAGCCACCAAGGAAGGGCAGACAAAACCCGGTGAGAAGAACCGAGACAAGAACTTCGGGGAAGGGAAAGGAAGAAGCCATGAAGATACCCGATGAGGAAGGGGGTATTTTAGCTAAACAAAAACCTAGAAGAGAATGTAGCAGAAGAAACTGTGATGGGGGATGGAGGGAACACAATACAGCAAGAACAAACCACAGAGGCACCAACAAGGAAGGTAGCAACCCGGGAAGAGAGAAGCAGGGAGCTGGTGCAGGTACGGCCAGCAATATGGTAGAAGGCCAAAAACAAAAGGAGGAGACTCAAAGGCAAAGGAACAAGCACGATTGAGACAAGGGGCAAAACCCACAGGAGGAATCGGGGAAAAGAAAGGAGATCATGGCATCAGGCTTCATCACCAAAAGGAAGACCGCACCATATTTGAGCCCAACATCACTACAAACACAGGAAAACGCGAAGAAAAACAAGGAAATGGAGATGGAGAGGAGATATCTTGGTGCTATAAGGGAGGGAAAATGTAGTGAAGGGAAACAGGAGCAGTCCGAGAATAGGGCGTTGAGTGCCTCAAAAACTCTAAAGGCAAAATTGGCGGAGGCTGCCCATCAGCCCCGCCAGGCACAATGAATCTCCTCAGTTGGAACGTGCGGGGGCTTGGGAACCCTAGCACGTTCCTATCGCTTCGCGATCTTGTGAAGCGACAAGGACCCGAGTTGGTTTTTTTAATGGAAACCAATACTACTAGGTCAGCTATGGAGAGAATTTTTACAGAGGTAGGGTATGCAAGGGGTTTCTTTGTGGATCCAGTGGGGACCAGAGGGGGACTAGGGTTGATATGGAGATCCCCCCTAACGGTCACGGTGACTTTCTCTACTATACATCACATTGATGCTTGATGGATTGGTGGAGGAAGAGGATGGCATATATTGGAAGTTCACGGGTTTTTACGAAAATTCGGCGAGGGAGGAGAGAAAGAATTCGTGGGAATTGTTGAGAAGAATCAAGCCTATGGGTACGACATGGTTAGCCATTAGGGATTTAACGAAATCGTCTCCGGGGAAGAGAAAGTTGGAGGAAAGTAAGTCACATATAGCCAAGTCACGGATTTCAAGAATGTGCTAAGTGATCTCGAACTTCACGACTTGGGCTACAATGGAGGAAGTTTCACTTGGAATAACAATAGAACGGATGAAAACATCAAAGAACGATTGGACCGAGTTGTGGCAACGCCAAGATGGATGGATGGACACCAAGGAACCCGGGTGACCAATCTTGTGTGGCCCAAATCGGACCACAAACCGGTATTGCTTCAGTGGGGAACAAAAATTCAACCTTGGAAAGGCCGAAGATTTCAGTATGAACAAATGTGGCAACGACAAGAGGGATTCTAGGAGTTTATACCGGACAATTGGAATGGGACGGTTGGGACAGAATTGCACCGGAGGCTGCGGGCCCTAGGAGACGAGTGTAAAGCATGGGACAATAATGTGTTTGGCTCAGTGAGGAAGCAAAATGAGGAATGCCGAAAAGAGTTGGAGAAGATCGATGGTCAGCCAACCACGAGTCGGACTATGCAGTGGAAGAAGAAGATTGAGCAGAAGTACAATAAGCTCCTCCAAACGGAGGAAGTCATGTGGAAGCAAAGGGCCAGAACCGACTGGCTTGCCCATGTCGATCGAAACACTTGTTTTTTTCACAGGAGGGCTACTATCCGACCGGCAAAAAACACCATGGGTGGGATAGAAGACAAAGAAGGAAGATGGGTCACAGAAGAAGAAGACATCGCAAGGGCCCTAGAAGATCATTTCGAAGGTATCTTTACTTCTGACAAACCAGATTCAGACGCAATACAAGCATCACTAGCAGATTTGGAGAACGGAATTAGCAATGAAGAGAGGGACACGATGGAGGTCAACTATACAGCAGATCAAGTCAAGGCTTCCTTGTTCATGATGACCCCTGACAAAGCCCCCGGGGTAGATGGATTTAACGCATGCTTCTTCCAACGGTTCTGGAAGTATGTGGGGAAGGGGTCACAACCACCTACTGGGAGGTGCTTAACCACAGGAAGAGCCTAGAAGAGCAAATAAAACTCTTATTGCGTTGATCCCAAAGATCAAGCAACCAAGGAAGCCAGGTGACTTTCGTCCAATTAGTCTTTGTACAATTATTTATAAAATTGTGTCAAAAGCTATTGCCAATAGGTTGAAAAGAATTCATCCTAATATTATTAGCGAAAATCAAAGTGCTTTCGTCCCGGGGCGCTTGATTTCGGATAATATTTTAACGGATTTTGAAGTAATTCATTCATTAAAAACTCCGAAGAAACAAAAAAGGGTTATTTGGCACTAAAAGTAGACATGGTCAAGGCGTATAATCGGATGGAATGGCAATTTGTTAATGATACGCTATTTAAACTTGGGTTTGGCCCAAAATTTATAGAACTGGTGATGAACTGTATTACCTCAGTGCAGTTTGCTTTTGTCAGGAATGGTGCAGTCTCCGGAAGGGTTATTCCGGATAGGGGACTGAGGCAGGGCTGTCCACTATCCCCCTACATGTTTCTCATTTGTAGCGAAGTCTTGTCAGGAGCAGTCACAACAGCTGTTGAAAGAGGGGAGCTGGCAGCGGTAACAACATCCCGAGGCAGACCAGATGTGTCACATTTGTTTTTTGTTGGCGACAGTTTATATTTTCTACAGGCAAATACAGATGTTATAGCTACATTATTACAAATTATACAAATTTACAGCGATGCATCAGGACAGAAGATAAATGTGGAGAAATCGGCTATCGTCTTCTCTTCAAATGTAACAGCAGCTGCAAAAAAAATAAGTCCTGAATTACTGTGGAATGGTGGAGGTGGAAAAATACGATAAATATCTTGGACTCCCAACAACTATGGGGAGGAATAAATCAATCTCTTTCAACAACTTGCTTGAAAAATGAGCAGTTTGTTGAAGGCGTGGAAGGAGAAGACCCTTAGCCAAGGAGGTAAAGAGATTCTGATAAGAAAAATTGCGGAGGCAATCCCCACATACGCTATGTCCTGTTTCAAGCTCTTGGATGGAATCTGCGAAAAAATGGAAATGATCATTAGACATTTTTGGTGGAGTAAAACTGGCCAAGACAGGGGAATAGCCTGGATAGGGTGGAATAAAGTGCAAAACACACAAGAGAGAGGGGGGCTTAGCTTTTCGAAACTTCAAAGTCTTCAATAATGCGATGCTTGCAAATCAGGGCTGGAGAATCAAACAACAACCAAACTCTATTCTGTCAAGAGTGCTTCGTGCAAAGTACTTAGCAAATGAAACCTTCATGGATGCAAAACTAGGCAATAACGCATCGTTTGCTTAGAGAAGCATCTTAGAAGGAAGGAAGCTGTTGAACCTAGGACTGCGATGGAAAGTGAGGGACGATGAAAATGTGCGCATCACAGACAAATGAATCCCGATAGAATCGTCTTTCAGCCTTATCACCAAGACACCTGAAATGGAGAACAAGATGGTCAGGGAACTCATAACAGAGGTCTGACGGTCGTGGAAATAAAACAAACTCAATCAGCTACTGAAACTATAGGATATACAGGAAGTCCTAGAGATTCAGGTACCAGAGGAGAGACGCAAAGACAGACTAATCTGGCACTTTGAAGAAGATGGTGTGTACAAGGTGAAATCAGGGTATAAAGTAGCTATGGAAAAAGTACAAACCTCCACCACAGGTTCATCGGTGAGAAGGGAAAGCCCAATTGCGAAGGTGTGGAAGCTGCGGATCCCGTCCAAAATCAAGCACTTCACATGGAGAGCAAGCCATGAAAGCCTGGCTACAACGAAAAATATGCAAAAACGGGGGATGGAGGTTAGGAAATCTTACCCTTTCTGCAACAAAAGTGAAGATTCAAGCATACACATCTTCCAAGAAAGCAATAAAACAGGACCGGTGTGGGAAACAGTCTTTGGAGGAGACTTTGTGACACAGATGGAAGAGCTAAAACACACGGAGTGGATCCAAACCCAGTTCATCAACAAGAACCAAGATCATCAAAGTATTTTTTGCCTAACCCTATGGGAAATCTGGTTGCGTAGGAACAAGTGTATTCACAAAATTGAGAAACCAGATCTACAAGCACTACCAAACAAGATTATTGAGAACTTTGAAGAAATTGAAGAAGCTAGTCAAATCCATCGAAAAACAGTACCTGGAAAAGCGCCGGAAGGAGAACAAAGATGGAAAGCGCCGCCGGAGGGATTTGTGAAGATTAATTATGACGGCGCCTAGAATCCAAGCACCAGATGTGCAAGTTTGGGAGATGTAATTTGAAACAGCAAAGGTGAATTTGTGAGTGCAGGGTCCAAATCGATCCGGAAATGTGAAAGTGCGAAGGAGGTGGAGATGATTGCTGCAAAAACTGGGTTGGAGATAGCAAGAGAGAAGGGTTTCAAACGGGTAATTCTGGAAGGGGACTCCACAACTGTGTGTTGGGTTTAGACGTAGGTAACGCATCGGAATATAAAAAAATATCTCTACGCAAAGCCCACCAAGGATCACAGGAAGAGTCATCATAACATGATGAGAGACATAGTAATTGTGTACCTTGTGATTTGGGAGATCACACGAAGAATAATGTCCTCGTCTCTACTGTTGATCCACGTCTAGAGGTGAGATCTAGATTCTTCCTTCAACAAGTGCTAGATTGAACCGGAGGAAGAGGGAAGAACGAATCAAGAAACGAGGTGACAAAAAGAGGGCTTCGGCCTCCTCTTTGGCGCCGACGGGAAGGGGGGCGGACGGCCTAGGGGCGTGCGCCTCTAGGCTTTGTCTTGCTCTCTTTTTTTCTCTCTCCCACTCTCTTGTGTTATGTCTAATAACATTAGTGTGGGAAAGAAGCGAGAGCATCCTTTATATACTCCAACAAATCCTTGTTGTTTCCATAAAGGTCCTTCCTAGTTCTACATGAACTTGGATTAGTCCCTTGCTTGAAAATTAGTCCTACTAAGTTTGCAAGGTGTTGCAAAGTGATCCTTCTTATTTAATTAATCATATTAATTAATTCCAAATCTAGTTCAACTCTATTTTACGTGTGACCCCATAGGTTTCTACTTAGTTGGTAGTAACTCATTACTAACATGGAGCGGTGTCTAGCAACACATCCATGCCACCCAACTAATAGAAATAGTCAGTGATCCTGACAAACCTCTTGTGCCCAATATTACATATTGCACTTATCCCTTTGTCACCATATCCGGATTGGACACGATACATAAATAGTCACACTCGTATATCCAATCCATAGTTCCTCGATCCTGGGAATATGCTTATGCAAGCAGATAACATCAATATCTCCATATTAATTTATCTGAGTCTGGCCAGACATTCAATAAGCCTCATCCCTCGAGTGGCCGTGGATATATACTCCCATTATGTGGGAGGGACAAATTCTCTCTACATCACTACGATCTCTAAGCTTGCTTCCTATCATGCCCGATAGCTATCTTTATGATTACCCAGTTACGTTGTAACGTTTGATAACATCAAAGCACGATATTTCACAACTAGAGTATCTAGTAAATTCAAGTCAAGGATTGAAATATTATTAGCACTACGAGAAGCGATTGTGACTTCAACAAAATCTAATGTATCCTTCTCGTTGTGGGTCAATCCAGTATGCCATCACTCCTAATGCATACCCATGTATTGGATCGCGATATCTCCATATCAATCCAACCCCATACTAGTCTATAGATGATTGTCCCAGTAATGATTATAATTGACTAGGGATATTTAAGAATATAACACTTATATTCTAAGGACTTCATTCATGTTAACATATCTCCATATCGATAACACAATAAATCGTTAATCCATATATTTGTCACAATAAATTGATTGCCTCTAGGGCACGATTCCAACAGTCTCCCACTTGCACTAGAGTCAATCTCCTGCATCATATGCCTATTGATCTAGCACGGGCCTCCACGCTTACACTGCGTAGGGGCGAGATATCTACTAGTATCTTGCAAATATTCACTCATCTATCAACAATTTGATTGAGATTGAATATTCTGAGTAAGTGCATCTCATGCTACAATTTACTTAGTCCTCTATGTTAGAATCAATGACTGAATCTTGCCTGGAACCTTTCCAGCTCACAGTTCATCCCACTAGTGCAAAACATAAAACTTGACTATAATCTGAAATCTTATTTGTTAGATTTGAAGTTCTCATCACTGTAACCCCTTACAGTAAACTCCTCCGATCAACAATTCATCGTACGTTCTTCTCAGGTACTTCAAGGATAATTTTTTGATAATTATCAAGTGACACCTCACTTGGATTTGATTGGTATCTTCGTGTCATACCATATGACACTTCTGGCCCAGTACATAACATGGTGTATCTCATGAATTTTATTCATACGGTCCCTTTTCAATCTAATTGAAAAGACAATTAGTTTTCCAAAGACTAATTCCATGTGACATATGTAGAATCCATATTCTATACATGTTGAACAATTTCAACACCTTTGTCAATATATGTACCATGACTCAGGCTGGACAATTACTTTGATCTATCTCCATAGATTTTATAGATTGTCTCGCCTAAGTCTATTATTGAAAATCAATTTATCTAGCCAATCTTTAACAGATTGCTGAGTAGATACATTACTCTCAATAATTAGCATGTCTCTACATACAAGACTAGAAATTTAACTATGCTCCCACTAACCTTCTTGTAAACACAAGCTTTATCTTCAATTTTGATAGAACCAAACTCCTTTGATTGTATCATAAATTCGAAGAACCCAACTCCAAGAAGCTTGACTCAATCTATAAACAGATTGCTACAAGCAAGATGCGAATGGATTTAAGCATCACAACTGGGGAAAGATTTCGTCATAGTCTATACTATGAACTCACATGAAACCCTTTTTCAACCAGTTTTCCCTTAAGAGTAATCATATTACCATCCATTTTGGTTACCTCATAACCCCCTTGCAGCTTATGGGTCCTACCCTTTCAGGTGGTTTCCACCAAAGTCCATACTTTGCTGGAATACATGGATTCCATATCGTATCTCATGGCTCCAAGCCTTTTTGTGAGTATGGCCCACACGTGGCCATCTCATAGGTTGTAGGCTCATCTCGATAAGAAATATATCACGGTTTATGAGAAATCCTTATTTCTCTAGTCCCTTGACATATCCTACCTAACCTACGAGGTTCTTGTGTTTTCTAAGTAGGTTGCTCCACAACATTTTGTGATCATGCTCATGTTCCATTAAAAGGATCAATGTTTTGTTGTGGTTCTTGAACTCCTTCAAGTTCTACTGTCCTCCCACTGTTTCATTTAGTGTCAATATCTATCTAGATACAATGTGGTTCGAGCAACAAACAATTTGTTCTCGATTGGATTGTAGAAATAATATCCCTTTCAGGATATCCCACAAAACATTTATCCGATTTGAGTCCAAGTTTATCTGTAAACGCCTTTACGTAAACTACATAACCCAAATCCTTTATGAACGACATACTAGGACATTTCCTAGTCCATATCTCATATGCTGTTTTTCATAGTTAATTCTAGATGGAACAAGGTTAAGGGCGAAATTTGCTGTAATTCGAACATGGCCCCTAAAAGTAAACTGGAAGCATTGTGTGACACTTCATGGATCGATCCTTGTCCAACAAGGAGGATATCTCTTCGTAGACACGCCATTCCCTAATGGTGTTCCAAGTAGAGTGGGTTGGGATCACATCCCATACTCCCATAGATGTTCAACCTATTGGCTTAAGTATCTTCCTCTACGATCCAATCGTAGAGCCCTAATACTCTTGCCAAGCTGGCTTTCTACTTCATACTTGAATTCCTTGAACAATTCAAAGGATACAGATTTGGCCTTCATAAGGTACACAAATCCATATTTCTCTGATCCTATCAGTAAATATGATGAAGTACTGAAAACCATCTTTAGTATCTGTGCTTAGCGGACTTCATACATCAATATGTATGATTCCCAAAAGATCATATCTCTGCCTAATAAATAAGTCTTACATGTCTCATATGATTCATTAATCAAATGAGTTCTAGAAATTCATCTATATGGAGTTCCAGATATGTATTTCTTATTTATGTGGCCTAAACAACAATAAAATAGATGAGTGAGGTTCATATCTTTATATGAAAACCTCTTGGTATTAATGTTATAGATGAAATTATCATGATCAAGGATATACAATCCACTTAAACAAAAGTGCATTACAATAATGCAATTTTTACCAAAATAAATTGAACTACATTTGTCCGTTATTTTAATAAAAGATTTTTCTTGTCAAAATAAGAAACTATGATAATGTTCCTACTCCAAGTAGTGACATAATCATATATGTCTAATTCATGGATAATTCCAAAAAGGTATAAATAATTCCTTATGGCTAATTCAGCAACCCCTTGCTTCATTGCCCCACATGTAGGTTTATTTCTTCCTTGTCCAATCGTCTACATCTCTTGAGATCCTCCATATTTCTATAAATATGAGATTCTCATCTAGTATCATATACTCATGATGATGAGATAGACATATTGACTTCTATAACAAAAATCCCTATGTTGGAATTCATAATTCCTTTATTACTTACTTCCAGATACTTTGGGTAGTCTCTCTTCCTCTACATTACCTATGGGTTTTTAAGGCAACTTGATTTTAGCAACAAGCTTGCGTTATGCCCATGGGGTCCACGCAAACTCTTTTGCTTTTACCCATGCTGTTAACCATTAACATGTTTTGCCTTTAGCCCTTTATGAGTGCTTTGTATAGTGATTTTCAATCATATTGAGTAAATCACCTTTAAACAAAACTATAATTGCATCCAATGCAATTCTCGGTCCATTTGGGAGAATAACCATTTATTCATTATCTATATCATATATAATTTCTAGTCTCTAAGCTTTCAATCCTATTGAAATAGCTTAGTTTGCGCTTCACCTCTTGCTTCAGCAGTCACACATTACTAGCTTGTGTCGTCGCGTCATATCTCGATGAACTAAGTCGCCTTGCTTTGGCAAGCCCGAACTTATTCCAGCTTGATCATGACGAGTGCTAAGCAAGAGAGCGCAAAGTGGAGCAACACATCAAGCCTTTCATGACAAGCTCGCTCTTTGAAAGAGCTTCGTTTAATGTATGATCATATCATACGCCTCCATATCTCTCATCTTGCTTCCAAAGCTCAGAGTTCATGGGAGCTGACATGAGACAAGTTACATCCAAAAAACCATTCTTTGATGTTCCTTGAATAAGGCTTGTAGTGTGTCTAGGTAGTCGGTGAGAAGAGAACTTTATGCTCTACAATGTACAACATTTTTTTTTCTTAATTTGAGAACATCTCAATTTTATACCAATCTAGAATATAGACTCCAGACAGCTTATCCATCTTATGGACATAAAATCGCGTGTTGTTTGTTTAATGCGATGGGTATTCAACACAAAATGATTTATGCAAAATATTGTGACGTTTAACTATATTCAACAAGGATTTAAATTGTCAAACATAACTCCCACTATTTTTATCGGATTAATAACCCTCCATTTTAATTCGGAAAATATCATATATATTTTCTAGTGGGTCCAAGATCCCTTTTTCACTTATTCTTGAGCTTGCTTTGGCAAGTCACCCAAGAATTGGTTATTTCGGTAGGAACCATTCCAATTGCATCCCATGCAACTCTTGGTCCAATTAGGTGAATAACTCTTTATTCTTTATCCTTTAGATAACGCCTAATTGTCATGCCTCTAGGTTCATCAATCTAATTGATTCTTACCCAGTTGCGTCCAACCTCTTGCTTCAACATACACACATTAATTGCTTGTGTCGTCCGCAACACATCATGGTGAATTAAAATTGTCTTGCTTTGGCAAGCCCGAATTTTAATAGACCATGATCATGAAGGGTGTTTAGGCAAGATAAGGCAAAACGCAATATTCTTTTTGAGGGATTTAATACTCATTATTCGTTTGGTTGATCACATCAACATGATCTACTTATTTGGATTGGGCTATCCACAATAAAAGACCATCTTTGTTTATTATTATCGTGTTAACGTTTTGCTAGTATCGTCATACACACAAAAATAAATAACGAAACATAAATAATAAACATCCACAAAAGAAAAATTAACGTGGCATGGATATGGCCCCTAGACTAAGATATTACCAAGCCAATGATAATATCTATGTGACCTAAAGTGACAAGCTCATCTCCATGTGCTCCACGATAGCTGCGCGCCTAGGGTAGGGAGTCCTCGTCGTCTTTTGGCTTCTTTGGTTCTCCGGTCTTCTTCTCCATGCTCTTGGCTATTATCTAAATATTTCTAATTCTAGCCTAACATCTAGAATAAATAAATAAATAAATAAAGCCTCACATGTTGAGGAGAAAATCGACTGGCAGGACGTAAAACATAATTAATTATTACATTAATTTGATCAGCTCGCAGGCCGTAAACCAAACCCCAAAAACATAAAACATCCACAACCTAGGCCATATCCATCCACCACGCAACAAAGCACATAATACAGTTAAAACCAATTTTTAACGCGCTTGTTCAATTTTAGTTGTTTTGGACATACTAGGATTAAAAACGGTCCAAGAGATTTACCAAGAGAATGGCCAAAATCAACCAAGGAACCGTCACGCTAGGCCCGGGCCGGCCGGCCCCTAGCCCACACGGCTAGGCCGTGCGCTAGGGTGCGCCGGCCCCTAGGGCCGCGTGTCTTGGGCGGCAAGCAAGGAGGTTGGCGGTCCAATGGGCCACTCCTCCTCTTTGGAATTGTTTCCATAAACGTTTCATGGAATTGTTTCCATAAACAATTCATGGAATTATTTCCATAACAATATATGGAATTGTTTCCATAAACAATTCTTTCCTTGTTCGGGTTGTTTCTAAAACACCCTTATGCCTTGATGCCCAAGTTTAATTGTTTCCATAAACAACTTCCTACTTGTTGCCCAAGTTTAGTTGTTTCCAAAACAACTTCTTCCTTGTTGCCCAAGTTAGTTGTTTTCATACTTGAAAACTCCCTTTTCCAAGTATGTGCCCAAACCCTAGATCTAGATCAAAAATTCACACATATCATGTAATCAAACTCACTAATTTACACATCCAATGCTAAATTAGATCTTGTTTATTGCATCTACTATGCCAATTATTTTGAGTTTTCGCGTAATAACAATAATACGGTGTATGAACTGAAATCGTAACACAGAAAATCATGTTATGCTCTACGACCAGGCTCTGATACCACTGTTGAGTTTCGACGTAGGTAACGGAGCGGAATAACAAAAATTTATCTCTACGCAAAGCCCACCAAGGATCACAGGAAGAGTCATCATAACATGATGAGAGACATAGTAATTGTGTACCTTGTGATTTGGGAGACCACACAGAGAATAATGTACTGGTCTCTACGGTTGATCCACGTCTAGAGGTGAGATCTAGATTCTTCCTTCAACAAGTGCTAGCTTGAACCGGAGGAAGAGGGAAGAAGGAATCAAGCAACGAGGTGAAAAAAGAAGGGCTTCGACCTCCTCTTTGGCGCCGACGGGAAGGGGGCGGACGGCCTAGGGGCGTGCGCCTCTAGGCTTTGTCTTGCTCTCTCTTTTACTCTCCCACTCTCTTGTGTTATGTCTAATAACATTAGTGTGGGAAGGAAGCTATAGCATCCTTTATATACTCCAACAACTCCTTGTTGTTTCCATAAAGGTCCTTCCTAGTTCTACATGAACTTTGATTAGTCCCTTCCTTGCAAATTAGTCCTACTAAGTTTGCAATGTGTTGCAAAGTGATCCTTCTTATTTAATTAATCATATTAGTTAATCCCAAATCTAGTTCAACTCTATTTGACGTGTGACCCCATAGGTTTCTACTTAGTTGGTAGTAAGTCATTACTAACATGGAGCGGTGTCTAGCAACACATCCATGCCCCCAACTAATAGAAATAGTCAGTGATCCCGACAAACCGCTTGTGCCCAATATTACATATTGCACTTATCCCTTTGTCTCCATATCCGGATTGG
This sequence comes from Linanthus parryae, assembly GCA_023055425.1. Classification (NCBI taxonomy): domain Eukaryota; kingdom Viridiplantae; phylum Streptophyta; class Magnoliopsida; order Ericales; family Polemoniaceae; genus Linanthus; species Linanthus parryae. The sequence continues at coordinate 102,249,182 of JALGPY010000004.1, forward strand.
ACACGAGACATAAATAGTCACACTCGTATATCCAATCCATAGTTCCTCGATCCTGGGAATATGCTTATGCAAGCAGTTAACATCAATATCTCCATATTGATTTATCTGAGTCTGGCCAGACATTCAATAAGCCTCATCCCTCGAGTGGCCGTGGATATTTACTCCCATTATGTGGGAGGGACAAATCCTCTCTACATCACTACAATCTCTAAACTTGCTTCCTATCATGCCCGATAGCTATCTTTATGATTACCCACATCAAAGCACGATATTTCACAACTAGAGTATCTAGTGACTTCAAGTCTAAGGATTGCAATATTATTAGCACTACGAGAAGCGATTGTGACTTCAACATAATCTAATGTATCCTTCTCGTTGTGGGTCAATCCAGTATGCCATTACTCCTAATGCATACCCATGTGTTGGATCGCGATATCTCCGTATCAATCCAACCCCATACTAGTCTATAGATGATTGTCCCATTAATCATTATAATTGACTAGGGATATTTAAGAATATAACACTTATATTCTAAGGACTTAATTCATGTTAACATATCTCCATATCGATAACACAATGAATTGTAAATCCATATATTTGTCACAATAAATTGATTGCCTCTAGGGCACAATTCCAACACTGTGACCAAGAACATCACTAAACCTGTTGAAGCGGGAGAATGGATTGACTACTCAAACGCCGGAGGTCCTCGGGTCAATGAAGATATGGCTTTGGGAGATGGATAACATTAAGACACGAGATGTCCCACGCGTGTTGAACAAAGCAGCGGACCACGTGGCAACGGCTGCACCAGACACGAGACGATTAACATTACGGGAAGTGGAACCAACATGGCTGAAGAAGTTACTAGATTTTGACATTAGTGTGCCTGTTACTTAAATTTTTTGGTTTAATAAAATTTTCCTCAAAAAAGTAAAAAAGAAAGAAACCAAACACTTCACAAAAAACTTAAAAAACATTCTAGAACATTCTGAAGATGTTCGTGCCCTCGGGCACGGGTGATGCACTAGTATATATTATAAAATAGTATGGTTTAACTAACTATGATTTTTCAACCGTTAGATTAAATCAACCACATCCCAACATTAGATCTCAACTACTTATTACATCTCTAACTACCCACTCTCTATGAACATCCCTAACTACCCACTTTCTTTGGGCATCCCTAACTAATAGGAGAGATGTTTTTCTCAACTACATCCCTAACTAATATGAGATAGGTTGTGAGTGATTCCCACATAATGCTCATCCCATACTTGGAAGTTGTTGTTTATTTTCACCACATTTGTAAATATAATTTTTGGATAACACCTCTAAATTCATTTAAAAAAATATATCTCTAAATCCAAAACCTATCCAATTTAGGGTTAGTGCCCTCGGGCACGGACAATACTCTAGTATTCAATAACTTTTAATAACTGAAAGTTGATCGAGTGCTAGGACCCGAATTTTGGGCATGATACAACTATGCATGTTTTCAATTAATTCACTAGTTTGAAAAAAAGCTACATGGCCACTAACAATGAGATTGGTTACAGGGGATAATAATTCCTTATGAATTAGATTGAACCCATTTTCTTGCAAAAATCAACTCATCTCTTATGTTTAGGCGTATGCAAGCATTATAAGCTCGCAACATAGCAACTACCGCGCAGAAGAAAGACCACGAAACGTAGCCACACCACAGAAAAAATAATGTGAGCTAAAGATATCGCAAACTTTGACGCCGGCAAAAATGCAACGCTCAAATCGAAGCTAGCCTGTGAGCAACGCGCGCAGGGTGCCCACTGTGTACAGTTTAGTATATGATTAATATTTTTAAATAATATACTATAATAGTGTACACATTATTAAAGGATGTACTATAATAGTGTACACCGTACACAATATTAATTGTTTACTTTGCGACTTCTTCCTCTCTTTTTTAGAAGAAACTGATTTCCATTGATCAAGTAGGAGTAAGGTTTACATCTGGATTATATTGATACTGAAGCCAAGTAGGGGTGTAACCAATCCACTGTTCTGAGAATAACCTTCCTTTCGCTATTGACGCAAGTAAGTGAGCCAAATTGTTTGCTTCGCGGTGAATCCACTGAAATTTAACTTCTTCCTGTTGTAATGCTACAGATTTATCTGCGTCCGGAGATGTCAATGTCATCACAGCTTCTAATCAAAAGCTTAATATCTTCAATCACTACTTTGGCGTCACCTTCGATATGGATTCTGCAAAAACCCATTTGAACTGCCATAGTAATGCCCGAAAGAAGAGCAAAAGCCTCTGCTTGTCTAGCATTTTCAGCTAGAACTCCAGTAATTGCTCGAGCCCCAGCCATTCCATCACTTCTACGAACAACCACGCCTGCACTAGCTGCTCCCGAAGCCAAATCAAAGGCACCATCAAAATTGACTTTGACAAAACCAGTCGGTGGAGGAAGCCATTTGTGATTCTTCTTCTGAAAATTGGCATATAGCTTCCTATCCTCTGTGATCCATTGCGATTCGCGAACTCTCCAATCAATATCAGCACACAACATTTGCACATCCTTGGACTTCTTTTCGAACAACTTGTGATTTCGATTTGTCCAAATTTTCCAGAAAAGCAAACATATTTTTATCCTTTGAACCTCAAAAGATTGGGTTATGAGATTTGCTAACCAAAACTTGAAATCAAGGTCGATTTTCAGCAGCTTTGTATCAAGTCCCATACTTACCCAAACTTTTTTAGTAAAAGCACAATTCGAAAACAAGTGGATTTCAGATTCACCTTGCACACCGAAAAGTCCACAAACATTTAGAGCTCGTATATTCCGTCTTAAAAGATTTGTTGTTGTCGGTAATGCCTCATGAAACATCCTACAAATGAGGTGTAGAACTTTTTTTGGACACTTAATCTTCCATAGAATATCAAAAAATCTCCCCATGGGGCTTCTTCGGCTGTGGCAGCATGTACTTCCCCTTGAGTAGCTAACAGATAACCCGACCGAACGGTATAGATGACTTTGTCATCAAAATTCCAAACGATCCTATCCGGCCTAGGAGTGGCTGGAATAGGAATGTTTGAAATAGCACAAACATCAACATCCCGTAGGGATATTTTAAGGTAGGGGATATTCCATGTACGATCTTGGTTTATAAAATTCCCTACTAAGGGACCATGATCTTGATTAGGAGTGTTTACCTTGAAGTTATGGTGGCTTGGAATCCATGGATAAGAAATAGACGCTGAATTTCCATCTCCAATACTCCAGCGAGTTCCTTTCATCAACAGCTTTCTCCCAAATATGATGCTCCTCCAAGAAAAAGACGGAGCACTACCAAGCTCTGCGGTCCAAAATTGAGAGTTCGCGAAATATTTCACTTTAAGTACTCTACTAAGTAAGGAATTTGGATTTTTGAGAATCCTCCATCCTTTCTTTGCCAACATCGCTTGGTTGAATTTCTTCATCTTCTTGAAGCCAAGACCACCCTCCCTTCTAGATCCTTGTAACTTGTCCCATGATTGCCAGCTAATACCTCTGTCTTTATCTTTCTTTGACCACCAAAATTGTTGAATCATCATCTCCATTTTTCACAAATCCCAGCAGGTAACATAAAAAAACTCATATTATATGTGGGGATGGCCTGTGCAAGTGCTTTGATAAGAACTTCTTTCCCAGCAAGCGATAAGAACTTCTCCTTCCATCCTTTTTGCTTGCTACTTAGTTTGTTGATTAGAGACTTGAAAGTAATTGACTTGTTGCGGCCCATAGTAGTTGGCAACCCCAATTACTTATCATATATTTCCACTTCTTGAACTCCAATCATCTCAAGTAACAAGGCCCCTATGTTTGTTGGCACACCAGCCTAAAAAACAAGTGCTGATTTTTCAAAGTTGACCGCTTGGCCAGTAGCTCTCCCATAGTCGGCTATGATTTGCATCAAAACGTTGAGATTCTCCTGGGAAGCACCTGTAAAAAACATCGAATCATCAGCAAAAAGGAGATGGGAGACCACTGGTCCTCCCCTTGACGCCGGAACACCATCCACCTACCCTCCAATACTGCCAAAGTAACTGCACGCGAAAGGAATTCGATGTAAATAAGAAAAAGATATGGAGATATGGGACAGCCTTGGCGTAGGCCCCGCTCCGGCATAACTGTACCAACCGTAGCACCGTTCCTCAAAAAGGAATAAGAGACTGTGGAAATACACTTGTGAATCTGGGAAACAAAATTGGGGTCGGACCCGATATGAAGTAGAGCTTCACTGATAAAGCACCATTCAACCCTGTCGTATGCCTTGCTCATATCCATTTTTAATGCTGCAAAACCCTTCTTACCCTTTTTCCTTTTCTTGAGAGAATTGATAACCTCAAAAGCTGTAAGGATATTGTATGTAATTAGCCTTCCCGAAACAAAAGCACTCTTATTTTCAGCTATCATGTCCAGAAGTAGTCTTTTTAATCTATTTGTCGCTGCCTTGGCAACGATCTTGTAGATAACAGTACACAAACTGATTGGGAGAAAATCACTCGATTTCCTTGGTTGTTTGGTCTTTGGGATTAAGGCAATGAGAGTAGAATTAAACTCGGCTAGATCAGCACCTTCATTTAATATACTCAGAACAGTCTCCGTAACCTTTTAACCCACAATATCCCAATACTTTTGGAAAAAATCCGCATTAAAGTCGTCAACACCTGGGGCTTTATCGGTTTCCATCTGAAATAAGGCTGATTTAACCTCTTCCTCAGTATAAGTCTGCTCCATCATATTACAATCCTCGGCTGAGATCTTGTGATCCATAGTACTCAGAATGGCTTCAATGTCCTGAGAATTAGGATTAGACGTAGTGAATAACTGAGAAAAGTGTTGCTCTAGTACCTGAGTGATCTGGCCAGGTTCAGTAACCCATTCCCCTTCTCCGTTCTCTATCTCTTGAAAAGTGTTCCGAGCTCTGCGAATTGTAGCTTTTTTATGAAAAAATCTAGTATTCTGATCACCCGCCTTCAACCACTCTGATCTAGAACGTTGAGACCACATTATTTCTTCCTTTCTGAGTAAATCATTGAGCTCCTCTTTCAGTGCTTCTCTTTCCATTACCACATATCTCGTCTGGCTCCTACCCTGTAATACTTCCAACCTGCTCTGATCTGCTTCGTCTTTCTACTGACATTTCCAAACACCGATTTGTCCCAAGCAGAGCATTGAGAAGAGGTTACCCGAAGGAGTTGGGCAGCTGAAGAATCTGAATGTGTTGACCAACATTCTCGGACCAGGTTCTCGAAGTCTTTGTGACTACTCCACATCTTCTCAAACTGAAAACGTCTCTTTCCTATACTCTGATTAGTGCTCCAATCCAAGAAAATTGGACTATGATCTGAATTTCGATCGTTTAAGTGCTGAACTCTTGCTCCCTGGAACTTGTTCATCTAAAGAGGGTTTGCTACAACACGATCCAACCTCTCTCGAATGTTACTATCATCAATCTTGTAACACCCCTACTTTCCGAGAGAATTCTTAGTGCAATATCAAGACTTTGGGGGCGAATTTGTAAATAGTTTGTCACGACTTTAAAGTTTGAATTTTGGAGTGTTAGCAATGTTTGGAAGTTGTTCGGATGATTTTAAAGCGGTAGAAGTGTTTGGGGTTGTTATGTAGTTATCCAAAATTAAGCAGAACTTGTAATTCTAGTTTGTACACTAAAGTTTAGAAAACTACACTTTCACCCCCCTTTTTGCATGCTTGACACTTGTTCAACCCAATTAGACACCTCACTAGATGGGAAGTCAACTCCTCCAACTCCCCTTTTCACCAGCATAATCTGAAAAAAAAAACAATCTCTCTCTCACCTCACATCTTCATTCCCTTCATCTTCATCCTACTCAAGAACAACCACCACCACTACCACCCTAGCACCACCACGACTTTGCCATTTCAAAAACTGTTATAGCTGGAGATAGAGGGTGACGGGGGGAGCAAAATGCTTAAAGCAATTTGAAGTTTCATTGGATATCGAGAGAGAAAACCGCATTCGAAGGTGAGGAACCCTAGCTTTCAATTTGGTTAATTCGTTCTGTACGTTGTAATTCAGAGGGATTGAGTGTTGTTTCCGTGTTGCTGAGGCTATGGCGAGCTCAGGGGTACTGATTGTTGGTTGTAATTCGTCGGGAAAGGAGGTCGTCGGGTTCTGGGTTCGTGCCGCCGCCGGGAAGCACCATGAACGCCGGAAATTTCTATCTTCTTCGTTTGTTGAGCAAAATCGTTAATTCTTGCGGCATTGTGACCCCTGAGGAGCGAGGAGTAGAACCCATACCTTGGATTCAACCCAGAAATCACAGAGGCGGGACGGGACCGCCGGAAACCGTGCGACGGTCGCCGGTTTCCTCCATGGCCGCCGGAAGCTGCAGAGCTCGGTATGGCCTTCACCCTTGCTTGTTTTGCGTGTTTTTAAGCATCGTCATGCTCCTAGAGATGTTATGAACATGTTTTAATGATCCAAACTCGCCCAGATTTAGATTAAATCACGCTTCGATTCTTGGTTCTTGAGTTTTCCGGCATATTTTTATGCCCTGTTCATGGCCCTGTAACTCTCTCGAAACTTGATGTATTAACTTGATTCTTGTTGCTATGGATTCCCTGCATGTAGTACTCAAACTTTTGGTGTTGATTTATTGGTCCAATTCGATCTCTAATCGTGTCTAAATCTGAGCTAAAGTTAGGGGAAAGTGAAGTTCTTGAATGTGTTCTTGGTGTTCATGTGTTTTGGTACAAAAACCTCCCCTGTTCAAATGCTTGTATCTTCTTCGTTTGTAATCCGTTTTGAATGATATTTAGCTTTCTGGAATCCTTGGAGAATTAGCTACAACTTTTGTGTTTATTTCTTGGTCCAATTTTAACTCTTAACCCTCTGATTTTGGCTCCAAAGTTGCTGCAATGCTAATGTTCTTCGCTAGCAAAGAATTCAAAAATTTCTCTGTATAATGTCATGGTGAAACACCCATTTTCCAAGCCTTGTATCTTCTTCAAAACTTACTGAAATGTTGATCTGTTTTATCCTGTGTGAAGATGATACATAATACTTCAAATCATCGTCTCTGGGTCATGTTCAAATTTGTAACGGATTTCTCACAAATCAAGCCTGAAGTTGCTAGTTTGAACTCAATAAACTTACCTGTAATTTTACTAAGTGTTGATTCAAAATTTTTGTCCAACTTTGACTAGCGATATCTCTTTGCATACATAGAGTTTCTAGGAGTTCAAATATGTTCTGGAATCTTTGATCTACCATCTTCAAAACCATATTCTTATATTTCCAAGTATCCCCCTCAATTGATCACAAATCAGCTATAAAGTTGACTAGTTGAGTCGATTTTCCTCTATTTTTGACTTTTGAATTCGACACTCTAAAGGACATTTCTAGCCTTAGAGTTCTTCACGAAACTTGTTCGTATTCATATTCTGAGTCTAAATATCAATTTTGACCAAGTTTGACTTTTCGAAATCCCTAGTTTGACTGAACTGTATAGGAGGGGCAAAATAGTAATTTCACTTAGCTTTGAATTGAGGTTAGTTTAGTAACTTGGAGTTTGTCAGCATGTCTTGTATGCGTATTTGGAGTACTCGTATATAATTCTTGGCTAGTGTTGACCAAGTCAAATGTTGGGGGTCTTTCTGTAATTTTAGCAAACTTTAGGGGCCTAAGTGCAATTTATTGAAAGTTGTAGATTTCGATGCTAAGTTCATATGGGAGAGTTAAGAGTCATTCTTGCATGTTGTTGGGTCATTATGAATGTAATTTGGAGTCCAGGCACAGTCAAGGACTGTACTAGAGAGTTTTGAAGTATCAGGGGCATTTTGGTCAAGTAGCTTACATGACCCGCTTTCCATTGCATTTTTGCATACAACCTCATATAGAGGGTATATGCTAATAGGTTCTATACTTTACTTGTGTATATCCAGCTGTTTTTAAGGATCGTTCCAAGTAGACGTATCTTTTCGTGCTGCTGCATTGACCGTGAGACCCGGTTTTATATGAGATGAGCGTTATATTCGGAGTGCTAGCTTTGATTTTCTCCGTTCTTGGCGCATTGGTAAGTACATATGTACGACCTTTTCATATCAAAATGTGCGTATGCGTTCGATGTTTCATATGAATGCTTGTTATATGAAAAAGTATGAGAATGCATGTTTTCCACTCAAATGTTGTTAAACTATTCTATTCATCTCCTTTGAGAACTCTCGGAAATTACTTGTGAAATGTTGATATTCTATTTCTGGTTATGTGAAAGAGAAGAAATAAAATACCTCTAATAGACTTAGGACGATGTACAGAGTACTGTTATTAATGAGAGGCGTCAAACGATCCTCCAGTTTCGTATGGCTAAGACCATTGAATCAATGCTTCTTAATATTGGATAGAACGTCAATGTTCAAAAATCCGTCCCCGATGAGCCAAAATGTATCAAGATATTGAGGCCAAGGGTTTTATAGAGCTATAGAGTGCTACTTATACTTGTAAGGGTCACTACGGTATAGGGGTGTCGACACTTAAGGCCTTTTAGCTAATGTTGTGAGCGGTGTTGACGAATGGGCTCCCTTAACGCTCGGGTGAAATAGGGTTTGATAGACCCTAGAAGTAACCCTTAGTGATTATTTCGTGATCCCTCTGTTTACATCGATCCCGGTGGTGGCTCTTGACACGCCTCAGCTAAATTAAACTGTTGATTGAAGTCGAAATTAAAAATTGAATACTTATTAATGTTGTTTGTGGCTCTTGATATGCCCTAATCGATTGAAATGAATTGTAAATCTTGGCTACTCACGAACTACTATCGTTATCAGTTCGAATCAACTTGTTTACTCTGGATATTTTACCAACTACTCGTGGTTTCTTAATGTTATTAAATTGAGAGGTTTTTGTTACTCGGTTACTTCAAGTTGATCCAAATTCTCCATTATGATAGTTTTACTGTTTAAATCTTATGATTTGTTTCAACTCATGCTTCCGTGCCACTCGTTTCTTTACATGTCGTAGTATGTATTTACTCAGTTTTTACTGATCATTTTCTTCAAAACTGCGTCGGCTTTTGCCATTTTAAAACCGCAGGTCGTCAATCAAGTTTGGGGAATGGGAACGCGGATCGATACGAAGAAGTGTAGCTCAACTTAGATCACTTAGTAGATCACAAATGTTATGTTTTAAATTGTACTTATTATTGAAATTTTGTTATGTACATTAAGCGAAATGTAATCTTAATAGAATATTTCTGCTTATGGTTGTCGATTGTCTCTTTAACCCTGAACCGAGATCCCGGGTTGTTTCTGCTGGTATCAGAGCATCGGTTCTCCGGTTAAAGTGACATTTCGATTTCCATTAGTAGATAATAAGAACGATAAAACGTTTTCGAAATTTTAAAATTGACTAGGATAACTCAATTTGGGAATAAATGAAGTAAACAAGCCGTCGGGGAGTTTGGGTACTTACGTATTGTTCAACGCGATTTGTATTTACTTGTTGATTAACTGTTAACTACTTGTTGATATGTGATCTATGCGAAAACCACTTGTTAATTATATGTTGGTTATTCTATGGGCATGTTTAGATGCTATATAGAAATGATTTATCACTGTCGTGTGATGCGCATCCGCGTTCCCTTGTTTGATTATGTTAATTTGTCGGCGAGAGGGTAACGACACTTTGATTAAGAAGACCATGAGACCATTCATATTACACCTACGAGCGACGACTTTTAAGACAGTACTTTGTTTTGTTTCATTTCGACTTAATTTGACATGGTTCTTTCCAAAATTCGAAAATTTTGACAGAAAGTGTTTGAAAAATAAATAAATAATGATTTCTGAAAATAATTGGCGTGTCGAGCTACCAAATGCCAAGTGATATGGACCACTTAGTTTATAGTCCGCTGGCGCGACTCTTAGTACGACGGTACTATAAATTGTACCCGCTGTGTAGACTAAGTTGGAACATTTGAAACACATGCGAGTTGTGTTAAAAAGGCACGTTGTGTGACGACACATAGTGTTCTTTCTCCCTCGTATGCGTGGAACACTTTAGGTGATTGGTTTATCTAACCTTATAGAGGTAAGACAACATTTTTAACGCGGATGTTTCAAGCAAAACAACATATTAGCCTTGATAAAAGTATTTGTCTAAAAGTTCCGAGATTTGTATAAATTCTAGCAAATTTTTGAGTTGTTTCTAAAATTGAGAACTTGTGTGTTGTTATCAAACTTTCAAAATCTTGTTTCGAACTCTTACTTGTACTAATCATATACGAAACCCTATTGTGATGCGAGTCTAGGCTGGATAGTAATATATAGAATTATAATAGACCCCGTCGTGTGGAGAGTGAGAATGAGGAATTTCTTTCCGTTAATGTGTTGCTAACTGACAAGCTAAGGAGTCCATCATTTGAAAGCATAACATTCGACGAGAGCGGTTTAGGTACTTGTCTGACTAAGTCAAATAGACTGAGTCACTGTGCTACATTTCATGTATGTGGGTAAGTTTAGTATAAGATCTTCGGGGACGAAGATTCTTTTAAGGTGGGTAGACTGTAACACCCCTACTTTCCGAGAGAATTCTTAGTGCAATATCAAGACTTTGGGGGCGAATTTGTAAATAGTTTGTCACGACTTTAAAGTTTGGATTTTGGAGTGTTAGCAATGTTTGGAAGTTGTTCGGATGATTTTAAAGCGGTAGAAGTGTTTGGGGTTGTTATGTAGCTATCCAAAATTAAGCAGAACTTGTAATTCTAGTTTGTACACTAAAGTTTAGAAAACTACACTTTCACCCCCCCCCCTTTTTGCATGCTTGACACTTGTTCAACCCAATTAGACACCTCACTAGATGGGAAGTCAACTCCTCCAACTCCCCTCTTCACCAGCATAATCTGAAAAAAAAAAAAACAATCTCTATCTCACCTCACATCTTTATTCCCTTCATCTTCATCCTACTCAAGAACAACCACCACCACTACCACCCTAGCACCACCACGAATTTGCCATTTCAAAAACTGTTATAGCTGGAGATAGAGGGTGACGGGGGGAGCAAAACGCACAAAGCAATTTGAAGTTTCATTGGATATCGAGAGAGAAAACCGCATTCGAAGGTGAGGAACCCTAGCTTTCAATTTGGTTAATTCGTTCTGTACGTTGTAATTCAGAGGGATTGAGTGTTGTTTCCGTGTTGCTGAGGCTATGGCGAGCTCAGGGGTACCGATTGTTGGTTGTAATTCGTCGGGTTCTGGGTTCATGCCGCCGCCGGGAAGCACCATGAACGCCGGAAATTTCTATCTTCTTCGTTTGTTGAGCAAAATCGTTAATTCTTGCGGCATTGTGACCCCTGAGGAGCGAGGAGTAGAACCCATACATTGGATTCAACCCAGAAATCACAGAGGAGGGACGGGACCGCCGGAAATCGTGCGACGGTCGCCGGTTTCCTCCATGGCCGCCGGAAGCTGCAGAGCTCGGTATGGCCTTCACCCTTGCTTTTTTTGCGTGTTTTTAAGCATCGTCATGCTCCTAGAGATGTTATGAACATGTTTTAATGATCCAAACTCGCCCAGATTTAGATTAAATCAGGCTTCGATTCTTGGTTCTTGAGTTTTCCGGCATATTTTTATGCCCTGTTCATGGCTTTCTAACTCTCTCGAAACTTGATGTATTGACTTGATTCTTGTTGCTATGGATTCCCTGCATGTAGTACTCAAACTTTCGTGTTGATTTATTGGTCCAATTCGATCTCTAATCGTGTCTAAATCTGAGCTGAAGTTAGGGGAAAGTGAAGTTCTTGAATGTGTTCTTGGTGTTCATGTGTTTTGGTACAAAAACCTCCCCTGTTCAAATGCTTGTATCTTCTTCGTTTGTAATCCGTTTTGAATGATATTTAGCTTTCTGGAATCCTTGGAGAATTAGCTACAACTTTTGTGTTTATTTCTTGGTCCAATTTTAACTCTAAACCCTCTGATTTTGGCTCCAAAGTTGCTGCAATGCTAATGTTCTTCGCTAGCAAAGAATTCAAAATTTTTCTAAGTATAATGTCATGGTGGAACACCCATTTTCCAAGCCTTGTATCTTCTTCAAAACTTACTGAAATGTTGATCTGTTTCTCATGTGTGAAGATGATACATAATACTTCAAATCATCGTCTCTGGGGCATGTTCAAATTTGTAACGGATTTCTCACAAATCAAGCCTGAAGTTGCTAGTTTGAACTCAATAAACTTACCTGTAATTTTACTAAGTGTTGATTCGGAATTTTTGTCCAACTTTGACTAGCGATATCTCTTTGCATACATAGAGTTTCTAGGAGTTCAAATATGTTCCGGAATCTTTGATCTACCATCTTCAAAACCATATTCTTATATTTCCAAGTATCCCCCTCAATTGATCACAAATCAGCTATAAAGTTGACTAGTTGAGTCGATTTTCCTCTATTTTTGACTTTTGAATTCGACACTCTAAATGACATTTCTGGCCTTAGCGTTCTTCACGAAACTTGTTCGTATTCATATACTGAGTCTAAATATCAATTTTGACCAAGTTTGACTCTTCGAAATCCCTAGTTTGACTGAACTGTATAGGAGGGGCAAAATAGTAATTTCACTTAGCTTTGAATTGAGGTTATTTTAGTAACTTGGAGTTTGTCAGCAAGTCTTGTATGCGTATTTTGGAGTACTCGTATATAATTCTTGGCTAGTGTTGACCAAGTCAAATGTTGGGGGTCTTTCTGTAATTTTAGCAAACTTTAGGGGCCTAAGTGCAATTTATTGAAAGTTGTAGATTTCGATGCTAAGTTCATATGGGAGAGTTAATAGTCATTCTTGCATGTTGTTGGGTCATTATGAATGTAATTTGGAGTCCAGGCACAGTCAAGGACTGTACTAGAGAGTTTTGAAGTATCAGGGGCATTTTGGTCAAGTAGCTTACATGACCCGCTTTCCATTGCATTTTTGCATACAACCTCATATAGAGGGTATATGCTAATAGGTTCTATACTTTACTTGTGTATATCCAGCTGTTTTTAAGGATCGTTCCAAGTAGACGTATCTTTTCGTGCTGCTGCATTGACCGTGAGACCCGGATTTATATGAGATGAGCGTTATATTCGGAGTGCTAGCTTTGATTTTCTCCGTTCTTGGCGCATTGGTAAGTACATATGTACGACCTTTTCATATCAAAATGTGCGTATGCGTTCGATGTTTCATATGAATGCTTGTTATATGAAAAAGTATGAGAATGCATGTTTTCCACTCAAATGTTGTTAAACTATTCTATTCATCTCCTTTGAGAACTCTCGGAAATTACTTGTGAAATGTTGATATTCTATTTCTGGTTATGTGAAAGAGAAGAAATAAAATACCTCTAATAGACTTAGGACGATGTACAGAGTACTGTTATTAATGAGAGGCGTCAAACGATCCTCCAGTTTCGTATGGCTAAGACCATTGAAGCAATGCTTCTTAATATTGGATAGAACGTCAATGTTCAAAAATCCGCCCCCGATGAGCCAAAATGTATCAAGATATTGAGGCCAAGGGTTTTATAGAGCTATAGAGTGCTACTTATACTTGTAAGGGTCACTACGGTATAGGGGTGTCGACACTTAAGGCCTTTTAGCTAATGTTGTGAGCGGTGTTGACGAATGGGCTCCCTTAACGCTCGGGTGAAATAGGGTTTGATAGACCCTAGAAGTAACCCTTAGTGATTATTTCGTGATCCCTCTGTTTACATCGATCCCGGTGGTGGCTCTTGACACGCCTCAGCTAAATTAAACTGTTGATTGAAGTCGAAATTAAAAATTGAATACTTATTAATGTTGTTTGTGGCTCTTGATATGCCCTAATCGATTGAAATGAATTGTAAATCTTGGCTACTCACGAACTACTATCGTTATCAGTTCAAATCAACTTGTTTACTCTGGATATTTTACCAACTACTCGTGGTTTCTCAATGTTATTAAATTGAGAGGTTTTTGTTACTCGGTTACTTCAAGTTGATCCAAATTCTCCATTATGATAGTTTTACTGTTTAAATCTTATGATTTGTTTCAACTCATGCTTCCGTGCCACTCGTTTCTTTACATGTCGTAGTATGTATTTACTCAGTTTTTACTGATCATTTTCTTCAAAACTGCGTCGGCTTTTGCCATTTTAAAACCGCAGGTCGTCAATCAAGTTTGGGGAATGGGAACGCGGATCGATACGAAGAAGTGTAGCTCAACTTAGATCACTTAGTAGATCACAAATGTTATGTTTTAAATTGTACTTATTATTGAAATTTTGTTATTTACATTAAGCGAAATGTAATCTTAATAGAATATTTCTGCTTATGGTTGTCGATTGTCTCTTTAACCCTGAACCGAGATCCCGGGTTGTTTCAAATATTATTGTTATTCCAAGTAAAAGGATTCCCAGAGAACCCTAAATCAAGAAGATCCAAATCATTAAGAAAGGAACGAAATTGGGATAGTTTTCTATAGATTTATGAGCTCCTATTAGTAGATACTCATCATTGCTATTGTTGTTTACCACTCCGTCTCTACTCTTTCTACCCATTGCGGCTGGGCGTGAGTTTTAATACAAGTATATGTGGTGTTTCTCTCCAATAAAGAGGGGTTTTCAGGTCGTGGAGGTAGCTAGCTCATCGTTAGTGAACCACATTATATCAGTGCGATTTTGTTCGTCGTTTATCATCGTTCTAAGCTCTTCCCAGATCATAACATAGCACGTGATGAGTTTCTCTTACAAACTTGATCGTTGTTATCAATTTAGGGTCAAGTGTCGCGCAAATGTGTATTGCAAGGGTTTAGTGGAAAATTATAAGTGTCGGGGGTTATGTGTCCCACAGATGTATTGCAGGAGATTGTCATGGGAAATGGGAAGTACATTGAATTTTGTGTCCCAAAATGCAATTTTGCATGTAGGTTTAGTGTCAATTATCCAAATGAAGTAATATAAATAGGGCTGCAACCGAGTCAAGCCGCTCGAGAGTCGCCCCGGTGCACGGTTCGTGCACTAGATAGGCTTAGCTTGAGCCTATTTATAGTTTGAGCTAAGCACCGATCTAAGCTTGTTGAGTTAAACCAGCCGAGCTTAAATGAAGCAGTGTTCGACGAGTAGGGTCTAGAATCGGCTCGTACAATGATTAATTACATATATACTTATATGTTTATAAATTATAGTTTGTGTATTGAGACTTAAAACTCGTTGGATTTTCGAATTAAAAACGACGATATACTATTACATTGAAGTGCAACAAAAGATATGCTAACAGAAGATGATGTACTAGTACATTGAAGTGCAACAAAAAATATGCTAACAGAAATGCTTTAATTATTCAGAATAAACATTACGTTATGAACTTTGGGTAGCCAGTTATTTTATTTTATTTTATTTTTGAGGGAAAATCATATATATAGAAGATGAGCAAAAAAAGACTTACACTGCTCTTAAAAATTATTTCCTTTTGCTCTTTGTGCTAGAAGATGAGCAACCTGATTGATTCTTGGGGGAATTTATCTGATCTTTACATCTTCAAATTTTTGGAAAAGCTCTCTAATCTCTTCAATTGTGTCTCTGGTGCTTGAGTAGTCCCTGCTCAGTTCGAGATTGAGGCAGAGATTCATATCATCGATCAAATCCTTTGTGTCACCTTCTATTTCTAGCCTTCGGTACCGCAGAACAATTGCCAGTTGAATGTCGGTTGCTCCCCTGGGATCATGACGGGGGATACATGCAAAAGATCTTGCTGAGCAGAATTCTCCATTTTCATTCCTGATGATAGCTCCCCGCCACAGACTTCAGTCAGAGAGTTGATGGCTCTATCGAAATTCAGCTTTAAAGCTCCCCCAGAGGGTCTCTTCCACTGCTGAAAACCCATCGACGTCGTGCCATCACTCTGTGCTCGTTCAGTCTCTATCTTTTCTGTTAGCATTATGTGCGCCCATGTGGGGTGCACAATGCAATTATCCTAAACTTATGGGTTTAGGTGAGACAAGCTCAAACCTTATGGGGTTAGTAGCAAGGACATCAACCCTAGGGGGTAACGTTGCAATTAGGTATAAGTTTGTCTATATAAGGAGGCAGCCTCCTACATTATTATGTGTGCTAGAGACATAATAATACACACTACTGTAGAGATCATGTGCTGATCATAATACAGTAAACCCTAGACTCTCTCTCTAACTAGCCTCCATTGGTGGAACTTGGTGTGGATCAGAGCTTTCGTCCTAGTGATTCGAGCCAGACTGTGGGAGCAAGAAGAGCACGTGAAAGCAAGCATCCTACGATCATCCGCTGTGCATAGGAGCTAAGGAAGACAAGGTAAACACATGAATCTTCCGCTATAATTCATGTTGTAGATCTGTATGTGATAGATCATGTTCGTCCTTCATTGGTATCAGAGCCTTAGGCTTGCTTTTCGTGCCTCGTTATGCGTTCCCGAACCAGTTAAAAAATTCGAGTTTCTGAAATTTCATAATCTGTTAGTGAAACCTACATGGTTAGATAGGATTTTTCACGAGGATTCCAGAAATATAAATTTTGTAATTTTTGGACGAACGGAGAATTAGTTATGAATATTTTAAGATTCGGAACTGCATAAATCTGGACTGTTAGATCTGAGCAGTAAAAAGATTTTTTTCAATGTTAACATTGGGTTTTGAACACATAATCGTGATCAGCGTGAAAAGACGATTCCAACGATATAAGGATCGACGGAAACGGAGGCCGGGAAGGCGGCGCGTGGGCTTTACGCGCCACCGACGAAGCCTCCACGCGCGGCCAAGCGCCGCCACGCGCCGCACGCGCAAAGGGTGGCGGCGGACTTGCTGACGTGGCTAGGGCTGACGTGGCATGGTGACGTGGCGATGACTTGGCAGCCACGCGGGCTGGTGACGTGGCATGGTGACGTGGCTGCTGACGCCAGCACAGCTGACGTGGCATGCCACGTGGCACTTGGCCGACGTCAGCGCGTGCCGGAGGCGGACTCGCCCACGCGCGGCGGCGCGTGGGCGCGTGAGCCCTCCTCCGGCCACTATTTTTCGCCAATTTTTTTTCTATATGCTCAGAATTAAATTTCCTATTTTCTGGGTTTTTTTCATAATTTTTGGAAAAACAGAAAATTTTATTATTTTCCAGATTAATTAATTAGTGTTTAGCACACTTCCGGAGGCAGTTAGACGTCCTTAAACACACTGTTTTGAGCCCAAATTTTTTCTGGAGACTTAGGACATTTTTTCCTACCTTATGAGATAGGAGGTGAGATCCTAGGTAGTTGGGAGCAATTTTCGATCTTATTAGTTGATTGATTTATTGCTTATTAATTTCCAGTAATTATTCTTTAATTCTGGAAATTTCCAGAAAATTACAGTATGTTTATTTTATTATTATACATGCTGTTGTGGGTTGAATGGATGTGTTTGATGCATGGATGTGGCTTAGATGGTTTTATATTTTGGTTTTGAATATGTAATCAATTAAAATACGGCCTGCGTGTCGTGCCTCTCTACATACTCTATTGTCTTCTCTTCTCATCTAAATCGCCTATTAGAGGTTACTTATTATTAGAAATAAGATATTTAGTGAAGATTGAAGAGTAGAAGCTTCAAGAGAGGTGGCCAAACCAAAAGCTATGGCGCGAGGTGCATGGAGCAAAAAGACGAACAGGGAAGCTTCAAGGAGCACTCGAGATTGGCGAGATCCATGAGGCGAGAAGTTCAAGACTTGCTCAAGGCGTACTCTCAATAGTGGGAGTGCACCTTCGGGGCCACATCCATTGCATATTTATTTATGCTTATGCTTGTTTTATGTTATAACTGCGTGTGATTGGATATAACTGTATAACCTCACATGATAATGAACTAAAACAAAAGAGCTCACATGATTATACATGATTGAAACTAATAGGGAATCATATGTGACAATATTTGATTCCTAGAATTGCTACTAGGTTTTGGTGGAGTCCTTATGAGGAACTATGAATTTTAATCTATGTATCATGTTATTTCGGAGCTAAGAAAATGCTAGTATTAATTTCCTATGCAATGTCTAAAGATCAATCGTGTCTAAATCGAAACTGTAAAGGCTAAAATATTAACAATAAACGATATGACAAGTCATCGTACTATGTAACCAAATAGTTGGACATAGTTTGTCAGAAAACCTACAAGTATGGTCGAACCTGTGATGAATAGTTGTCATAGCAGCACATGAACATTATCTTTAGGCCAACCAAATAAGTGGAAGGCAGTCAAGATAAATGTCATAGAGCGTGCTATGCCAAGGTGGGGAAATGACCTCATCAGCAAGTTCAAGACCACTTTGAGATTCAAAGATTGTAGGGATGAGCCAAAGAAGAATCTTGGATCCACCTTAGCCATTTGCCTCATTAAAATTTGTGAGTCATGACTCATAAATCCCACCTGAAACTATCATGTTTAAGTTATCCGATTAGCAATTTTGTTGCTATCTCTGCCACGTTTCATGAAAGTGCCATGAAAACGTTATGTGACACAATTTGAGAGTGTCAAGATGTTTTGGATAAGACCGAACATCACTCCGTTCTAGGATCTAAGCAATATATGATTGCTAAGTATACTAGTTAAGCATACTTTTGAAGTCTTAGCAATATATGATTGCTAAAGGCTATGAATGAAGTATGATCGGCAGATTTAGTCCCTACTCCGGTATTAGGACCGTGAGGAACAGGTGGGGCAAGGATAAGGGAATGAGGGCAAGATATTGGTACATGACCAATAGCCCAAGACAGGCAAATGCAAAGGAGGAAAAGGATGTTTCCCTAAGACTAGAAGGCCATACCTGGCACTAACTTCTCGTCTAAGGATCCATGAGATTACCTTTGAGGGAGTAGCCACCAAAATTTTTTTTGGTCACAGTTTTACTTTGGAATTGGTCATTTCATGGTTATGCACTCTTGATTTCTAGCATGAATAATGCCTCAGGATCTTTGGATATCACCTCTAGGGTTGTGCCTTACGATTCTGATATGTGGCGCGCTAGATTGTGACACACTACATCAGGAAAGGATGTTCATGCTAGCTTAGGTAGGCCTGCTTGGAATATGCCCAAGGTACCCTTACCTTTGTGTGATCCTTGCCTTACACGAAAGGCGAAAGGCAAACTATCCAGTAAAGCAGTAAGGATTATAGAGTCTTTACATGTTATTCATTCTGTTGTTGTGTTCCATTAAAAGTTAAAGCTAAGACATGGTGCTTACTGTCCCATCACATTCGTAGATTATTGTACGCATCTCAACTATGTGTGCTTGGCACATAAGTCTGAGGCACAAGGGTGCTTCAGACAGGTATCTACAAAAGGTAGAAAACCGTCTGGATAAAAGGATATGTCCTTGGCCAGAATGAGACTGCGAGTATCTATCTTAGCAAGAGTTATGTGATGGAGAGTAGTTAGGCAGTTGGCTATTCCCATGCCCCGCAGCAGATTGCTGTGGTGGATAGGAGGAATAGGATACAGCCTGAGATGGTTCGATGTATGATAGTGCGTGCAAAGTACATGTTCCCTATATTGAGGAGACACTTTGTTAAACAGCTGTCGAAGTACTCAACCAAATACCCACCAAGTCTGTAGCCACTACGACCTACGAGATGTGGACCAAAAGGCAACCTATATGAGGTCACCTTAGGCCATAGGGATCGGAAGCTTATGAGCTAACTAAATTTTCCTAATCAGGAAGAAGCTTGTGGAGATGGCATTCTCTGCAAGTAAGAGGAACCACTAGATGACACTCAATTCACCACTACTCAAGAGGAATTTGTTCCTATGGATCTTGAGAACAGTGGGAGTGCCTTACCTAGTGAGCAGCCTATCGTCTATGACGATAATGCTGAAGAAGAACCCTCTTTGCGTAGGATCGCTCTTTGGAGCGTACCCCGTCGACGATTTGACATCGAAGGGGAGACATGATAGTCACCACGCAAGATGAAGATGAACCTAGGATATTGCCCCAGGATATTTCATCACCTGACAAGAAGGAATTTAGACCCTAGATGGAAGAAATGTATCTTCATGGAGTAACATATCTTCCCATACTATTCGGAATACTCTAGGGGGCTGTGTATTCGAAACGCAACAGCCGATTAGTAGTGTAACGCAAATGGATTCACAAGATATATGTTTTCTCATAAGGAGATGTCCATAATTAAGGAAATGTTCGTAGAGATGATGATCTCCGCGAGTATGGAGGAACCGCTAGAATATACCCTGTTCCTTAGTCCAATATGAGGAATTAGTCCCTCAAGGATACTTCGGACAGTGGGAGTGACTTTCTAAGAGAGGTGCCCATCCATAGGGGTGAAGAGCAAAATTATGATCCTCCCATGCAAAGGAATTTCTCATAGGAGCATATCCCATCGACTATTTGAGATCGAAGGGATGATCTTAAGGATCACCTTACATAATCGATATGATAAAATACTATGCCTTATCGTTCCCTAATTATGAAGAATGAAAGGTAACCATTATAGGAAAAGTTAGAATATGTAAAAACCGACCAAGTTTAAGGCTAGGTTGACTTTTCCGACTGGGTATTAGACTATTGGAAATGGATGTATTTCCAAGGTCATTCAGAGTGACACAGACGGAAGCATAGTAAGGCATACGACTTGCATAGATATCGATAATAGTTGTGATGATGGAAATAAGGCTCCATTCTCGATAAACGTGACGATTGAATTTCTCAATAGAGAAATCAGAGAGGTGATCTGTATGACTCGACCACAGGGTTTCGAGATGTATGACCAAATGGACAAATAGGTGCAAGCTAATTAAGTCCATGTATGATCTTAATTAGTCCTCTAAGTCAGCAGTATTTTATCAATGGATGAAAAACCGCTGCATATCACTCTCAGTAGTAGAGAGTAGATGATTACGTCACTGAATATCGATGACACACTATTTTCCAGGAGAGTCTAAGGACTATTTCACATCCACTATAGGGTGGTTATCCTTTCGATTTGTGACGAAGGATATTAGTAGGGCGAGATGCATTCTCGTTCGTTCAAAAGGACTTCTTATATTGACGCATAAGGCGGACAACAAGAAGATACTTTGAACGATTCCATGTTATGGACCCGAAGCCATGTGATACTCCTATAGCTTTCTGCAAGACTTTATGAGCCTGAATATGTGCCCTAGAAGACACCATACTAGGTTGACCAAATGACCAAAGTGTCCGATGCAGAGTGAGTCTGCTATATACTATGGTATATACTGAGACCCCACAAACCTCATGTAATCGGAAGAGTGGATTTCAGGAAATCCAACTTAAGACACTAGATTGCAACCAAAAGGATACTCTGTACAAAGGATCACGTGCTATGACTATCGGAGATGATGCTTCGACTAGCCAGCTCTACATGCTGACTAGGGTGGGGACCTAGATGCACGTAGTGTTGGAATAGATGCCCTAGAGGCAATCATAGATTTAGTATGAACAATATTTTTTGGCTAGAATATTCATTTATTATTTATGGCGATATTTAATATAATGAAGTCCTTAGATAAATTGTGTTATTTATCTTAAATGTCCCTAGTCCATTATATTGATTAATAGGACAATCAAATATAGACTAGTATATGGGTAGATTGATATGGAGATATCAAGTCTAACATATGGGTATGCATTAGGAGTAATGGCATACTGGATTGACCCACGACGAAAAGGATACATTAGATTATGTGAAGTCACAATCGCTTTTCGTAGTGCTAATATTATTGCAATCCTTGGACTTGAAGTCGCTAGATACTCTAGTTGTGAAATATTGCGCTTTGATGTTATCAAACGTTACACCGTAACAGGGTAATCATAAAGGTGGCTTCGGGCGTGATAGGAAGCAAGCTTAGATATCGTAGTGATGTAGATAGGATTTGTCCCTCCCACATAATAGGGGTAAATATCCACGGCCACTCGAGGGATGAGGCTTATTGAATGTCTGGCCAGACTCAGATAAATTAATATAGAGATATTAATGTTATCTGCAAGCATAAGCATATTCCCAGGATCGAGGAACTATGGATTGGATATACGAGTGTGACTATTTATGTCTCGTGTCCAATCCGGATATGGAGACAAAGGGATAATGCAATATGACATATTGGGCACAAAGGTTTGTCGGGATCACTGACTATTTCTATTGGTTGGGTTGCATGGATGTGTTGCTAGACACCGCTCCATGTTAGTAATAGTTACTACCAACTATATAGAAACCTATGGGGTCACACGTCAAATAGAGTAGAGCTAGATTTGGGATTAATTAATATGGATTAATTAATAGAAGGATCATTGTGCAACACCTTGCAAACTTAGTAGGACTAATTTGCAAGGAAGGGAATAGTTCTAGTCCTACTAGAACAAGAAAACTCTAATATGGAAACAACAAGGAGTTGTTGGAGTATATAAAGGAGGCTCTAGCTTCCTTCCCACTACATGAGTTATTATTAGACATAACAAAAAGAGTGGGGGAGAGCAAAAGAGAGGGCAAGACAAAGAGCTAGGGCCGAAACCCTAACCCCCCTGTCCGCCCCCTCTACCCGACGGCAAAAGGAGGCCGCCCCCTCCTTTGTGCTTTGTTGCTTTGATCTTCTTCCCTCTTCCTCCGGGTTCAAGCTAGCACTTGTTGTGAAGGAAGAATCTAGATCTCACCTCTAGACGTGGATCAACCGTAGAGACGAGGACATCATTCTTCGTGTGATCTCACAAATCAAAAGGTACACATCTTCTATGACCTTAATCATGTTATGATGTCTCTTCCTGTGATCCTTGGTGGGCTTTGAGTAGGATTAATTTTTGTTATTCCGCTACGTTACCTACGTCAAAACCCAACAGTGGTATCAGAGCCACAGGTCGTAGAGCATAACATGATATTATGTGTTTACGATTTCAGTTCATACACCGTATTATTGTTTATTACGTGAAAACTGAAAAATTGGCATAGTAGATGCAATATTGAATTTGATTCAATCAAACAAGACCCAATTTGACATTGGATGTTAGAATTGGTGAGTTTAATCACATAGGATGTGAATAATTGGGTTCTTGAAAAATTAGGGTTCATGGGCACATGATTGAAAAGGAGTTTTCAATTATGGAACAAGGTTATGGAAATAATCCATATGGAAACAACCTTGCTTGGGCAACAAGGAAGGAGGAAGGGGACTAGGGCCGAAACCCTAGCCGCCCGCCCCTCCCTTGCGCGCCAAGCAAGGACGCGGCCCCCTAGGCGTGCGGCGGTCCTAGGGTTATGGTCACTTGTTTGCTTGGACCCTTTGGACCGTTGTGAAACCCTAGTTACCCAATTTCATTAAAATTAAAACAAGCGCGTTAAAAATTGGTTTTAACTGTATTATGTGCTTTATTGCATGGTGGATGGATATGGCCTAGGATTGTGGATGTTTATTGTTTTGTGGTTTGGTTTACGGCCTGCGAGCTGATCAAATTAATGTAATAATTAATTAAGTTTTACGACCTGCGAGTCGTTCTTTTTCTCCTCGACATGTGAGGCTTTTGTTATTTATTTATTCTAGATGTTAGGCTAGAATTAGAAATATTTAGATGATAGCCAAGAACATGGAGAAGAAGACCGGAGAACCAAAGGAGCCAAAAGACATCCCTAGGCGCGCAGCTATGGTGGAGCACATGGAGATGAGCTCGGCACTTTAGGGCAATTAGATATTATCATTGGCTTGATAATATCATTAGTCTAGAGGCCATATCCATGCCACGTTTTTTTATTTTTGTGGATGTTTATTATTCATGCCTTGTTATTTATTTTTGTGTGTGGCGCTACAAGCAAAACGATAACAAGATAATAATAAACAAGGTTGGTCTTTTATTGTGGATAGCCCCATCCAAATAAGTAGACCATGTTGATAAAGATTAACCAAACAAATTAAAAGAAATCCCTCAATTAAATATTGCGTTTTGCCTTCTCTTGCCAAAACACCCTTCATGATAATGGCCTATTAAAATTCGGGCTTGCCAAAGCAAGGTGATTTTAATTTTTCATGATGTGTTGCGGACGACGCAAGCTAGTAATGCGTGTATGTTGAAAGTAAGAGGTTGGACGCAACTAGGCAAGAGTCAATTGGATTGATGAGCTTAGAGGCATGACAATAAGGAGTTATCCAATTGGATAAAGAATAAAAGAAATTTATTCACCTAATTGGACCAAGAGTTGCATGGGATGCAATTGGAATGGTTCCTACCTAAATAACCAATTCTTGAGTGACTTGCCAAAGCAAGCTCAAGAAGAAGTGAAAAAGGGATCTTGGACCCACTAGAAAGTATAAAGATATTTTCCGCTTTAATAGTGAGGGCTA
Organism: Linanthus parryae; assembly: GCA_023055425.1. Taxonomy (NCBI): domain Eukaryota; kingdom Viridiplantae; phylum Streptophyta; class Magnoliopsida; order Ericales; family Polemoniaceae; genus Linanthus; species Linanthus parryae. The sequence goes on from JALGPY010000004.1 coordinate 102,273,560, forward strand.
TTAATCCGAGAAAAATAGTGCGAGCTATATTTAATGATCTAGCCATTGTTAAATATAGTTAAATTGTTCAAAATACTAAAATTGCATATTTCTCGTTTTGTAGAATTCCAAATGGCAAAAAACAACGCATCGAGTTCATCCCTACGATCTGTCCTTGAGAAGGAAAAATTGTCTGGAACAAATTTCCTTGACTGGTACAGAAACTTGAGGATTGTCCTCAAGCAAGAAAAGAAGCTGTACGTCTTGGACACTCCAATTCCAGACCCACCACAAGATGAGTCTCTACTAGCGGAAGTAAGGGCACGTCAGAAACATATTGATGATTCTAATGACGTGACTTGCCTCATGCTTTGTACCATGACTGGTGAGCTTCGGAAGCAACACGAGAACATGGAAGCCTATGATATGATCAGACACTTGAAACAATTGTTTCAGGAACAGGCGAGGCATGAGCGCTATGAAGTGTCTAAAGCGTTGTTCAAAAGCAGTCTTGCAGAAGGGAATCCAGTAGGCCCTCATGTACTCCGAATGATCGGGTACATTGAGAACCTTGAGAGACTGGGGTTCCCACTCGGCCAGGACTTGGCGACTGATCTCGTCTTGCAATCGTTGCCTGACAGTTATAATCAGTTCATTATGAACTATAATATGAATGAGATCAACAAGTCTTTGCTAGACCTATTGAACATGCTAAAGACAGCTGAGCAAAGCATCAATAAAGGCAAGGGCAAAGCCATAATGATGGTGCACAAGAAGAAAAGCAAGTCAGTTGCATCTACTTCAAAGGGAAAACGCAAGAAAGTTGCGAAATCCAAGGATGCCCTAAAGCCTAGTGGAGGCGTGGCTAAAGGTGAATGTCACTACTGCAGCCAGCCGGGTCACTGGAGGAGGAATTGCCCTAAATATCTGGAGGATAAGAAGCTTGGAATAGTGATTCCACCACCACCAGGTATTTATGTTATAGACGTCAATCTTTCTATTTCATCATCCTGGGTATTAGATACCGGATGTGGTTCTCACATTTGTCGTAATGTGCAGGATTTGAAAAGAAGTAGAAGATTGCGAAAAGGGGAGATAGACTTGCGCGTCGGGAATGGAGAAAAGGTTGCTGCATTAGCTGTAGGCGTTTATGAGCTATCTTTTCCTTCTGGACTTATTTTAGAATTAGACAATTGCTTTTATGTGCCTGCTATGAGCAGAAACATTATTTCCGTTTCTTGTTTGGACGAGAAAGGTTTTTCTATTTCAATAAAGGACAAGTGTTGCTCCATTTATTTTGATAGTATGCACTATTGTAGTGCGCATTTGTCTAATGGATTGTATATCCTTGATCTAAATAATCCAATCTATAACATAAATACTAAAAGGATTAAAACTAATTATTTAAATCCTACATATCTATGGCACTGTCGTTTAGGCCATATAAATGAGAAACGCATATCTAAACTCCATAAGGATGGACTTCTAGACTCATTTGATTTGGAATCATATGAGACATGTGAATCTTGTTTATTAGGAAAAATGAAGAAGTCCCCTTTCAATAAGAAAGGAGAGCGGACTAGTGAGTTATTGGCACTCATACATACTGATGTATGCGGACCATTCCCCACGCCTGCCAGAGGTGGTTATACCTACTTCATCACCTTCACTGATGATTTCAGTAGATATGGATTTGTATACCTTATGAAGGCCAAATCTGAATCCTTTGAATTGTTCAAGGAATTCAAGAATGAAGTAGAGAAGCAACTTGGCAAGAGTATTAAAGCTCTACGATCGGATCGTGGAGGAGAATACTTAAGCCAAGAGTTTGATGAGTATCTTAGAGAGTGTGGGATAGTATCCCAGCTCACTCCACCCGGAACACCACAATGGAATGGTGTATCTGAAAGGAGGAATCGCACTCTGTTAGATATGGTGCGATCTATCATGTCTCAAACAGATCTTCCGATATCCTTTTGGGGACATGCTCTAATGACGGCAGCTTTTACCATTAACCGTGTTCCATCCAAATCAGTCATGAAGACGCCAGATGAGATATGGACTGGGAAGCGTCCCATAGTGTCGTTTATGAAGATTTGGGGCTGCGACGTCTATGTAAAGTGTTTGCAAACAGACAAGCTCGGGCCTAAAGCGGATAAGTGTAAGTTTGTGGGATATCCTAAGGAGACTAAAGGATATTATTTCTATAACCCTACCGAGAACAAAGTGTTTGTTGCTCGGACCGGCGTGTTTCTAGAAAGAGAACTAGTCTCTAAAGAAGCAAGTGGGAGGGTTGTGGAACTTGAAGAAATTCATGAACCACAAACCACTGAACCAATAAAGGAACATGAACAAGAACCACAAGAAGTTGTGGAAGATCCTGTTCAGGTAACACAGGAACTCCGTAGATCAGGAAGAGTGCGTCATGAGCCAGAGAGGTATGGACTTCTCGTGACTGAACCCGTTGACGTACCACTCATGGATGATGAGCCTGCAAAATATGGAGAAGCCATGAGTGGCCCAGACTCTAAGAAGTGGCTAGAAGCCATGAGATCCGAAATGGATTCCAATTACACCAACAAAGTATGGACTTTGGTGGAACCACCCGAAGGGGCTCGACCCATAGGGTGCAAGTGGGTCTTCAAGAAGAAGACCGACATGGATGGCAAGGTAGTTGCCTATAAGGGTCGATTGGTGGCCAAAGGTTATAGACAAATTCATGGTATTGACTATGATGAGACCTTTTCACCAGTCGCCATGACTAAATCCATTCGAATCTTACTTGCTATTGCAGCATACAACGAATATGAGATTTGGCAAATGGATGTCAAAACAGCGTTCCTTTATGGGAACCTCCTTGAGGATGTGTACATGAAACAACCAGAGGGTTTTGAGGATCCAGAGAATGCAAATAAAGTCTGTAAGCTGCAAAAGTCCATTTATGGATTAAAGCAAGCTTCTAGGAGCTGGAATCGACGTTTTGATGACGCGGTCAAAGAGTTTGGCTTCATCAAGAACGAAGATGAGTCTTGTGTTTACAAGAAGGTTAGTGGGAGCTCTATAGTATTTCTGGTCTTGTATGTGGATGACATACTAATCATTGGCAATGATATTCCTACTCTGCAATCTGTTAAAGATTGGCTAGGAAAGTGCTTTGCGATGAAAGACTTAGGAGACGCAGCCTATATACTGGGTATAAAGATTTATAGAGATAGATCTAAAAGGTTGCTTGGCCTAAGTCAGAGTACATATATTGACAAGGTGTTGAAGAGGTTCAACATGCAAGATTCCAAGAAGGGATTCTTGCCCATGTCACATGGAGTCACTCTTTCCAAGAATGACTGTCCCTCCAATGAGATGGAGAAGGACCGCATGAGAAGGATACCCTATGCTTCGGCCATAGGATCCATCATGTACGCCATGCTATGTATTAGACCAGACGTATCATACGCGTTGAGTGTGGTGAGCAGATACCAGTCCAATCCGGGTGAGAGTCACTGGATTGCTGTCAAGAACATCCTAAAGTACTTGAGAAGAACTAAGGATGTATTCTTGATATTTGGAGGAATGGAAGAGCTAAGTGTAAAGGGTTACACTGACGCAAGCTTCCAAACCGACAAGGATGATCACAGATCGCAGTCTGGATACGTTTTTTGCCTGAATGGAGGAGCTGTGAGCTGGAAGAGTTCCAAGCAAGGCACAGTTGCTGATTCTACAACAGAAGTTGAGTACATTGCTGCTGCGGAAGCAGCAAAAGAGGCAGTATGGATAAAGAAGTTTATCACTGAGCTCGGTGTGGTCCCTAGCATAGTGGATCCCGTAGAGTTGTACTGTGACAACTCTGGGGCAATCGCACAGGCGAAGGAACCAAGATCGCACCAAAAGTCAAAGCATGTACTTAGGAGATTCCATCTTATTCGTGATATGATCGGTCGAGGAGATGTGAAGATATGCAAGATTCCGACAGATGACAACGTGTCAGATCCGCTCACGAAACCTCTTGCGCAGCGAAATCATGAAGGGCACGCCAGATCTATAGGCATACGAGATGCGCCAGATTGGCTCTAGTGCAAGTGGGAGACTGTTGGAATAGATGCCCTAGAGGCAATCATAGATTTAGTATGAACAATGTTTTTGGCTAGAATATTCATTTATTATTTATGGCGATATTTAATATAATGAAGTCCTTAGATAAATTGTGTTATTTATCTTAAATGTCCCTAGTCCATTATATTGATTAATAGGACAATCAAATATAGACTAGTATATGGGTAGATTAATATGGAGATATCAAGTCTAACATATGGGTATGCATTAGGAGTAATGGCATACTGGATTGACCCACGACGAAAAGGATACATTAGATTATGTGAAGTCACAATCGCTTTTCGTAGTGCTAATATTATTGCAATCCTTGGACTTGAAGTCACTAGATACTCTAGTTGTGAAATATTACGCTTTGATGTTATCAAACGTTACATCGTAACTGGGTAATCATAAAGGTGGCTATCGGGCGTGATAGGAAGCAAGCTTGGATATCATAGTGATGTAGATAGGATTTGTCCCTCCCACATAATGGGGGTAAATATCCACGGCCACTCGAGGGATGAGGCTTATTGAATGTCTGGCCAGACTCAGATAAATTAATATAGAGATATTAATGTTATCTGCAAGCATAAGCATATTCCCAGGATCGAGGAACTATGTATTGGATATACGAGTGTGACTATTTATGTCTCGTGTCCAATCCGGATATGGAGACAAAGGGATAATGCAATATGACATATTGGGCACAAAGGTTTGTCGGGATCACTGACTATTTCTATTGGTTGGGTTGCATGGATGTGTTGCTAGACACCGCTCCATGTTAGTAATAGTTACTACCAACTATATAGAAACCTATGGGGTCACACGTCAAATAGAGTAGAGCTAGATTTGGGATTAATTAATATGGATTAATTAATAGAAGGATCATTGTGCAACACCTTGCAAACTTAGTAGGACTAATTTGCAAGGAAGGGAATAGTTCTAGTCCTACTAGAACAAGAAAACTCTAATATGGAAACAACAAGGAGTTGTTGGAGTATATAAAGGAGGCTCTAGCTTCCTTCCCACTACATGAGTTATTATTAGACATAACACAAAGAGTGGGAGAGAGCAAAAGAGAGGGCAAGACAAAGAGCTAGGGCCGAAACCCTAACCCCCCCGTCCGCCCCCTCTACCCGACGGCAAAAGGAGGCCGCCCCCTCCTTTGTGCTTTGTTGCTTTGATCTTCTTCCCTCTTCCTCCAGGTTCAAGCTAGCACTTGTTGTGAAGGAAGAATCTAGATCTCACCTCTAGACGTGGATCAAGCGTAGAGACGAGGACATCAATCTTCGTGTGATCTCACAAATCAAAAGGTACACATCTTCTATGACCTTAATCATGTTATGATGTCTCTTCCTGTGATCCTTGGTGGGCTTTGAGTAGGATTAATTTTTGTTATTCCGCTGCGTTACCTACGTCAAAACCCAACACGTAGATCCGCCTCAGGCTATAACCCATGCTAGATGATATCGCATGGAGTTGCAACATAAGTGTTGCAAAATCGTAATTAGACCGCTCCATCGATCATGGAAGCGAAGCACGATTGCCTATTCTGTCACCGGACAGAAACATGTTTGGATAAGAAGGTTTCTGATAAGCTTATGAACTGTCAACCAACCTGTAGTGCTAGCGTACGGCTGCAGTACTTTTGATAAAGCCAAACATATAGAAAAGAAAAGGGTACTGTTTCACGAAAGGTGAGATAACTACCTGAAGAGTAATCTTGGAGTAGATCGACTACGGGTCAGAGTGGAGGACCCTCCCATTCCTAAACCACATAAGAATTGTCTTTGTGGATTGCTTTAGAAAATTGGGACTCGGTAGTCGATCACTAGCGATATGATTGATGAGCATATGAGACATTGATAACTGGATTTTAATTGGATTTGTTATGCTACATGTTGTTTCGATACGTGTACATATCCTATACTAGCATAGAACATGTCGCGCGGACACGAGGTCGTTTCTCTCACACGAGCAACCGCCTTTACAATATCCTGGATAGTCTAGGTGAGTAGAAGATGAGACAGAATCCTGATAAGCGCTAGAAGCCTATGATATGATGACTCCTGTCATATGAGGCGCATGGCCTATGACAAGAGCCAGACATATATCCATAGTGCAAGACCCTGTCAGATGGATTCATTTGTCGCATTGGAATAAGTTCCAAGGTGAGATTGGTTTATGGCCATTAGAGCATGGTTACTATCCCGAACCATGTATAGTCTGCGTAGAGAAAGCCAGATGAGAGAACTGATTTCGATTGCATATGTGCAACACTCAGTACTCGGGTTAATAGTCATATGAGCTGTTGGACTTACATCTGTATAGTGGTCCCTATGGGATAGGACATGTGCTCTGATAGAGTCCAAACACTATGGCGCACATCTTATGAGATAACGCGTGCTTATGAGTGACATGAGGTGGCGAGTAGAACTAGTCCCTGATTTTCCTCGCCGTGTGAGCCTCGTCGATCATATAAGAATGATTGACACTGTATACCCTTAGTACTTTTATCCATGTCGGGGAGAGACGGTTCGGTGGTGCTACTTTAGTGTGACACACGGCTATGAATGATTCGGCCTACCAGGACATTGCTAGGAAAGCAGCTGACTCCGAATCAAAGCGACAATGGATGGAAAGGAAGATTCTAATTGCATCGCTCTTTATCATATTCATTGGGCCCACCTACAAGATCTTATGGGATCATGCAGGATATGAATATAATAAAGTAGATGTAGACTCATTGATGCACGACCTTCGGGACAAGGTAGGTGCTCATGGTCTATGAGGTGACAATTGACAGAATCTGGGGGATACGAGATATATATATATGTATTGCATCATTACTTGAGGTTGAGTGCGCCTGCTGCTAGCTCGTCTCGTATGAGTTTAGAGTATGGAACTCCCGAAATGCAGGTTCTCTCACAGTCACACACCAAGGCCACATAACACTTTGGCAGATGATAATAGTTGGAGATTGAGGGAGACTAGAACTACTGTATTTGTGCAACCCCACTGTGCGAGTGGGAGATGTTAGCATTATGTGCGCCCATGTGGGGTGCACAATGCAATTATCCTAAACTTATGGGTTTAGGTGAGACAAGCTCAAACCTTATGGGGTTAGTAGCAAGGACATCAACCTTAGGGGGTAACGTTGCAATTAGGTATAAGTCTGTCTATATAAGGAGACAGCCTCCTACATTATTATGTGTGCTAGAGACATAATAATACACACTACTGTAGAGATCATGTGCTGATCATAATACAGTAAACCCTAGACTCTCTCTCTAACTAGCCTCCATTGGTGGAACTTGGTGTGGATCAGAGCTTTCGTCCTAGTGATTCGAGCCAGACTGTGGGAGCAATAAGAGCACGTGAAAGCAAGCATCCTACGATCATCCGCTGTGCATAGGAGCTAAGGAAGACAAGTAAACACATGAATCTTCCGCTATAATTCATGTTGTAGATCTGTATGTGATAGATCATGTTCGTCCTTCATTTTCAATCTCCATGAGCCTTGCATTCACATCATGGCATACCTGAGTATCGTTCTTTGGGGAGTTCTTGAAGATGATTGCATTTCGGAGATTCCAAATTTCCCAAAACAGAAAACTAATCTTGCAACAGTCAAAATGGCTAGCTATAGAGATAAGATTGCGAACCAATGTTTGTACCCCAACCTAATATTCATAAGCCCCGGATTCATTCACATAAGCTCCCACAGGTGCTTTGTCTTCTTACATTATGAGAATATGTGACTTTCAAATTCTCCATGATTCCCACATAGTACACAAGCGTCTTTTACCTAGACTTTCCGGCGCAAGAGATTGGTAGACGGTAGGATTTCGTGAAAACAATGCCACATGAAGTGGTTGATCTTCTTTGGTCCCATTATTTTCCATAGCTGCTCAAAAAACCCAGCCCAGTGTTCACTTGTGGTGCTTGACTCGCTTCTTCGGCTAACAATGCAACTTCATATCCGGATCTCACAGTGTAGAAGCCCTTATGACGCGATTTCTTAACGCGTCTGCGCAAGTGCACGGTCAAGTAATATAGCGGTGGTATTTCAACCCCGAGTTATCGATCCCACGAGGACAGACTTAAGATTATTTAATTAGTTATTTAGTTTAGAATACAGTAACTGGAGGAAAGATTTGATTGATTTAAAAATTAAAATAACAACTAACTAATATTTTTGTATTTTTTATTTTTTTTAAAAGAGATATGGAGAACTAGGCGATCTCTAGATCACCTAGGGCTGTAGACGATTTCCGGATTATCTGAGTAACACGTTAATTCTATCCTAATCAAGCCGGGTAATAAGCTATGACAATATCATGTCGGTCTCATGTCATTTTACGTCTCGGTTGACTACAATATCCTCTCGGTCTCATGTTGTCTACTGGTCCGTTCTAGCATGTCATCTACTGGTACGATAACAGGTCCTGTCGGTCCACCGTTTCACGAAACAGCGGAATAATCCTACCGAATCTACCCACACTAGGCCAATCCTAACACTTCTCCTTTTCGGTCTCGGTGATTCGGGATTGTTGTTCACATCTCATCCTAGCTAGTTAGAATCAATGTCGCGCATTCGTTAGCTAAGTAGTATTTTCGGGTCATGACTCCTTCAACACTAAGAATTAAGAACAACATGTGAACAATTGAACTAGAAAAGCATTAAGCAAGATTCAATTCAAGAATAAACCCTAGTTTTATTGCATATCGAATCATAATCACATCGTGTCAATAGACGAGATTCAACAAGAACTTCAAGAAACTAAGTATTCGTTCAATAAATTGAAACATAGAGCATGAAACAAAGATTCAAATCCGGGAAATAACCGTCTACATAACCCTAGGATCTCATATGAGATGTCTAGAAATTGAGTTTAGCTAGTTGAAATCAACCAAACAAAACTTACAAATGGAGGAGCTTCAGTTCCTCGTACTGGTATTTCTTTCTGATCGCAGGACCAGCTTCTGATCATGCGACCAGACCCCATGGTCGTGAGTTACAGTTAGTTTCTCGAGTTTCTGGTCGCTGGACCAGAAAATCCTGGTCCTGCGACCTCCTGGGTATTTTTTTTTCTTCTTTCTTGAAATATTGTTCGGCTCCATCTTTCTCAAGCTTACGCATATGTTCCGAAATTCGTTTCTCCTCTCCTCTTGATCCATGAGCTCCGTTTCCTGTTAAACACAACACGAAAACACCCCGTGCGATCAAAAGTGACCAAATAAATGTAAATAACGCGACAAACGCTATTTACAAATTAATGCTCAAAGCTAATGTAACACCCCTATTTCTAAAGCGAGCTCTAAGTGCAATATCAAGACTTTGGGGGCGAATTTGTAAATAGTATTGCACGGCTTTAAAGTTAAGAATTTCGGAGTGTTGGCGATATTCGGAAGTTGTTAGAATGATTTTGAAGCACTAGAGATGTTCGGGGTGGTTGTGCAATTATCTGAAATTAAATAGAAGCTCTAATTCTAGTTGTACCCAAAAGTTAGAAAAACTACACTTACACCCCCTTATGCATGCGAGACACTTGTTAACCTTATTTTGACAACCTAAGAGCTAGGTGGCAGCTCCACTCCCATCTTCACCACCTGCTGAGAAAGAGAAGAGAGAGAGAGAGAGAGACTTTACCATCATCTACATCATCTTCATCAACTTCATCTTCTTCTCCACCATACAACCACCACCACCAACACAGCCACCACCTCCACCACGCCTTTCACGATTCTGCTGCTACTGGTGAAGCCCTCGGCACGAGGACCAAAAGCCCCCAATCATTTTCTCGAATGGTTGCGTATCGAGGTCGAATTCGACGAAGAACGGTACGAACCCTAGAATCTTTCGGTCTCAAATTCGTCCAATATAGTGAGTTTCAAATCAATTAAATTGTCTCTTCATGTTGCTGGGAGGATCACGAACGCAGGGGTGTGGGTTTTTCATCGTGGGTCGTCGGATATAAAGTTCGTCGGATTCTGGGTTGAAACCGTCGCGAAGCCGTCGCCACCGCGGCACCCCCTTCTGTTCTTGGCTTTTTCCCTCCTGCCAGCAGTGACCCCATGCTCTCAGGACGTGTTGGAGTGCCCTAGAAAACCCAGAAATCAACGGGAAGCGCGTTGAAGTGCCGGAACCGAGCAGCTTACCGTCGGATTCCTCCATGGCCGCCGGTAAGTGCAGAGCTCGATACAGTCCGTTTTCTTGCTTGTTTTGATCGATTGAAAGCATGAGCATGCTGCTAATCATGTCTAGAACACGTTTAGATCATCAAATCACGACTGTAACAACAAATCATCGTAGTTTGATTCGTGAAGTTGACGTGTTTTTGGTTCACAAACTGCCCTGTTTAAATGCCTGTAACTCCTTCATTTCTTGTCCAAATTATGCACGGTTTCTTCCTGTGTAATCCTGGGTATGTTAGCTACAAGTTTCGTTTGAATTTCGTGGTCCAATTTGATCTCTAAACCCCCTGAAATTGGGCTTGAACATGGCTAGTTAGCGAAGTTGTTGATGTGTTCTTAGTGTTCATGTGTTTTTGGTACGAAAACTACCCCTGTTCAAATGATTGTATCTCCCTCGTTTTTTGTCCGTTTTGAATGATCCTTAGCTTTCTGGAATCCTCGGAGAATTGGCTACAACTTGCATGTTGATTTCTTTGTCCAATTTGATCTCTAAACCCTCTGATTTTGGCTCCAAAGTTGCTGCAATGCTAATGTTCTTCGCTTCAAAATTTTCTAAGTATAGAGTGCCGTGTTGAAACACCTATTTTGTAACCCTTGTATCTTCTTCAAAAGTGAATGAAATTCAGATCTGTTTCCTCCTATGAAAAGCTGGTATATAATACTTCAAATCATCGTCTATGGGTCATGTTCAAATTTATAACGGATTGCTCGAAAAACGAGCCTAAAGTTGCTAGTTTCAATTCATGAAACTTCCTTGAATGTTTCTAAGTGTTGAATCGGAATTTTTGTCCAACTTTGACTAGCGATATCTCTTTGAATACTTGGAGTTCTTAGGAGTTCAAATATGTTCTGGAAAGCTTGGAATACCCTCTTCAATACCCCCACCTTCATATTTCCTAAACTCTCCATCATTTTACCACAAATCAGCTCCAAAGTTGACTAGTTGAGATGATTTCACTCTATCTTTGACTTTCAATTTTCTCACTCTAAATGACATTTATGGCCTTAGCGTTCTTCACGAAACTTGTTCGTATTCATATTCTGAGTCTAAATATCAAGTTTGACCGAGTTTGACTTTTCGCAAACCCTAGTTTGACTGAACTGTATAGGAGGGGCAAAATAGTAATTTCACTTAAACTTTGAATTGAGATTAGTTTAGTAACTTGGAGTTTGTCAGCATGTCTTGTATGCGTATTTGGAGTACTCGTATATAATTCTGGGCTAGTGTTGACCGAGTCAAATGTTGGGGTCTTTTTGCAATTTTACCAAACTTTAGGGGCCTAAGTGCAAATTATTGAAAGTTGTAGATTTCGATGCTAAGTACATATTGGAGAGTTTAGAGTCATTCTTACATGTTTTTGGGCCAATATGATTATAATTTGGGGACCGGGCAACTAGACAGTCTTGGAGTATGAGGGGCGTTTTAGTCATTTATCTTGCACGACCCGCATTGCATGGAATTATTGCATACAACCTCATATAGAGGGTAAATGCTAATAGACTGTACACTTGACTTGTTTATAACCAGCCGGTGTTGAGGACCGTTCCACGATAGACGTATGTGCTCGTAGTGCCGCTTTGACTATACGACCCGGAACCAATATGGGACAAGAGTTGTAGGAGTGCTAGCTTTGCGTTGCGCCTTTCATGGCTCAGAGGTAAGTACATATGTACGGTCTTTTCATATCAAAATGTGCGTTTGGTTTTGATGTTTCAAATGAATGTTTGTTATATGAAATAGTATGAGAATGCATGTTTTCCACTCGAAAGTTGTTAAACTATTTTATTCATATCCTTTGAGAACTCTGGAAAATTACTTCCGAACTGTTGATATCTGATTCTGTTTACGTGAAAGAGAAGAAATAAAATACCTCTAATAGACTTAGGACGATGTACAGAGTACTGTTATTAATGGGAGGCATCAAGCGATCCTCCATTTTCTTATGGCTATGACCATTGAAGCAATGCTTCTTATTATTGGATAGAACGTTAATGTTCACAAATCCGCCCCCGATGAGCTAAAATGTATCAAGATATTGAGGCCAAGGGGTTTATAGAGCTATAGAGTGCTACTTATACTTGTAAGGGTCACTACGGTATAGGGGTGTCGACACTTAAGGCCTTTTAGCTAATGTTGTGAGCGGGGTTGACGAATGGGCTCCCTTAACGCTCGGGTGAAATAGGGTTGATAGACCCTAGAAGGAACCCTTAGTGATTAATTTGTGATCCCTCTGTCTACATCGATCCTGCTGGTGGCTCTGGACACGCCTCAGCTAAACTTAATGGTTAAATTGCAATTGAATGAAAGTGTGATTACTCTTTTGATGTTGTTTGTGGCTATTGATTGCCTAATCTAATGAAATGAATTGTAAATCTTGGCTACTCATGAACTACTATCGTTATCAGTTCGAATGAACTTGCTTACTCTGGATATTTTACCAACTACTCGTGGTTTCTCAATGTTATTAAATTGAGAGGTTTTTATTAATCGGTTACTTCAAGTTGGTCCAAATTCTCCAATATGATAGTTTTACTGTTTAAATCTTCTGATTTGTTTCAACTCATGCTTCCGTGCCACTCGCTGCTTTACATGTCGTAGTGTGTACTTACTCAGTTTTTACTGATCATTTTTTTCAAAACTGCGTCGGCTTTTGCCATTTTAAAACCGCAGGACGTCAATCAAGTTTGGGGAACGGGAACGCGGATCGAGACGAAGAAGTATAGCTTAACTTAGATCACTTAGTAGATCACAAATGTTGTGTTTTAAATTGTACTTATTATCGAAATTTTGTTATGTACATTAAGCGAAATGTAATCTTAATAGTATATTTCTACTTTTAGTTGTCGATTGTCTCTTTAACCCTGAACCGAGATCCCGGGTCGTTTCAGCTAAACTCCTACGTTTTCTATCTATTCATAGTGTAAAACCAATATAATCAACCCGGAAAGCACGCTAAACGATATAAAATGTGCGAGAAATATAACTCTAATAGAGAGTTATCAAATCCCCCCACACTACCTTTTTGCGCGTCCCGAGCAAAATCAAACCTTACACTACGTTTAATCCACCGAATTGCATAAAACTTTACTAGCCATGTGACACAAACAACTCACACACACAATGCAATCTACATGACTATACACAATGCAACTCGATTTTACACAATGCAAAAATCGAAACAACACAAATATTTTTTCTTTTTAGCTTGATATCGGGCAATCTCGAAAAGTAAATCGGCAAGTCATAAGGCTCTCATATTCCCTCGGAATTTCTTTAACTTTGGTGATCGGTAGAACTTGCCGCCAGTTTCGTTAGACAGAACGGCCACGAACACTTAAGACATTGCTTCGCACACTCGTCAAACATATCCCTAGCACTTACCATCCGACCTATTTATCCACGGGTTCACACTGCTGACGGCTTAGGACGGGTTGGATAGGATATTTAGAAGAGTAGTCCTAGACGTCATGATATAACTCACAAAAACCCGATTCTCACACTCCCTCACCAAAATCCAAGGAAACCCCACCGAATCTCACTACTCCGGCCCTCATTCCCTCAATCTTGGTGCAACGCCGTTTTCGCGGCCACGAATGTGAAAGAGTGATCAAGATCCATAACTAATCTCCTCGGTTCTTCATGAAGAGTAAAGCAAGCTCCTTAACAAAGCAGAGAATGTGGGGGGTGGAATGTGTCAAATCAGTGGTATAATATAATATGTGTCGACACCCCCACACTCAATGTGAAGCATCTCTCGCAACCCGGTAATCAATGTAATTCGTGCTTTTCTAACCGATCCTCCTCATCACCTAAGTTATAGAGAATATAAATGAACATCAACGCACAACCTCTGATAACTCCTTAATAAGAGTTATCCTACGTATGTTTCAAATTGTTATTTGTGTGCGTTTCGGTGCAAGGTGAAGGATTTTGAGCCAAAATATAAAGAAAATGCACTTTTGGATGTTTTTGAGCTTTAATGCACAATCCGGGCGTTTCTTAATGGTTTTGAGTATGATTTTGATAATTTATCACATTTGATCTTCGTGGTAGTGTTCCTGCTATTGTTTGACAGGAATTACGCATGAGGGAATCAAGTGGAGAGAGGAAACGAGCTTCGGAATAGAAGAAAAGACGAATTTTGCGCGTTTTGGATGTTTTCGCCAAATATTGGGCAATAATTGAGAAAAACGAGAAAATCATCCAGAAACGGGAATTTCTCTACATGGATGAAGTCTACGTCGCAAAAGGAATCCAAAGGTGCAAAAATCACATTTATCGGATTCCGGACGAAAAATTAATGTCAAAAAGGAGGCTCAAAGAGATAAAACGGGGCCAAAAGCATCCGGAATGCCAAACACGCCTTTCGAGGAGCTAAATTGATGAGTGAAGGGTTCTCCGGAATTTGGGAATGTTTTATAGCATAAAAGGAGTCTCGAGGACGAAGAGATCCTTCGGAAAGCAAAGGCACGATCAAAGACCCGATGAACGGCGAAAAAGGATGTTTTTGGAGCTATTCAGGATTGTCTTCGTAGGAAGACAAAAGTCTTCCTACGAAGACATTATACTTAAGCCAAATTTTGAGTTGCTGAAAAAGTCTTCCCAAAACAGCTTGCATTACTTATCTAGGAAGACCTTCCTACGAAGAGAAAAAGTCTTCGTACGAAAGACTCTTCCTACGAAGACCTTCCTACAAAGAGAAAATGACTTCGCAGGAAGACTCTTCCTACGAAGAGAAAAGTCTTCCTACGATGACATTGTGCAGAGGCGGCCAAAATGAAGGAAACGATGCCTAAAACTTTCCTAATTGACCCGGGACTCTTAGGAAACGTATTTTAGACATATTATGTCATATTTTCAGAGGAGAGACGCATTATTGGAGGATGGGACATCAACTTGGAGCTTTGATCACATCGTGGAGCTTGGGAAACCTTGTTTGATCTCTTTTCTCCTTCTTTTCTTTGTTTTTGATCATGATCACACAAACTCTTGTCGTTGTGATCATGAATATGAGTAGCTAAACTTCTTAGATCAGGAACCGAGTTTGGGGTTAGGGTTTTCACATTGATTATGCATTTTATGAATTGAGATTCCTGTTTTGAGAAAACCTAATTGATGATTTTACGTTTGCTATGATTGTTTTGTGATCTTCATCTCATCTTGTTAATTGGAGACGTCTTGTTAGCTAGAACTTAGTTTGCAATTATTTGGTAACTCGTTCATTGTTAAACCGGAAAATCAAACAATCGCCCGTTCATAGGCTTGGTAACTCGGCTACGTTGAATGGGATCCTTAGAGTAGAATTCATCGTTAATGCATGTTTAGGGATAATTAGAACTTGCTAACTCGGTTTTAATCTAACCTAGGCATAGGATGCTCACTTGCTAACTCGGTGAGTTAGTATTGCTCGATTAGCAAAGTGAATTTCGTCTGTGTTTCACAAATCGTAGAACGTCATCAACAAGAAAATCCTAACAATCCCCCAAACGAGGTGTCCTGGTTGGTTCTACCCTATTCAATCTCATTATTTAAATATTTTTTTGTCTTTTTAATTATTTAGTTTAGAAAACTCTCTCAATTGCTAGCCCACATAAAGTTAATTATACTAATTAGTTCACGACAAGTCCTTTGGGTTCGATAAACCCGGATTTCCGGATATTACTACACACGACGGTCATACACTTGTGGTTAGATCGTGTCAAGGTTTTGGCGCCGTTGCCGGGGACTTCGGTTGAATTAGTTAGAATTATCAACTTTAGGGAATTTTGTTTTTTCTTTTTGTTTATTTATTTTTTGATCTCACCTGCTTCCTAGAGAATTATTCTGCAGGTATCTTGGTGATCATGTGGGGGCAGAATTTCTATGGGCACGCTCCAGGCTATTCACCGTACTACTCCTATGGAGATATGTACACCCCTCCTCGTGGCATTAAAAAAGATGAGGAGATGAAAGAAATATTGAAACTCGTGATAGCTAAAATGGACAGAAGGAGGAAGGGATTAATAGGATGTATGAAACTGTCCAACTTCAGGGACAACACTTAGCAGGACTTTCGAGTGCATCGACATATGCAGATAATGACGATGGGTCAAGTAGCATCATTCCTGACTTAGTTGGTGAGTGCGAAGAGGAAGACGATGAACCCCTAGAGGTCTATGTCTACAATGTTGTTCATCATGAAGTAATAGATCCTCGGGCGGCTTCAGACTCGGATTCGGACTCAGATTGTGATGATATTGTGAAGCCTATACAACTTGTGCCTCGCATAATTCCGGAGTCATGGCATGTATGGGAGAGTGTGGACATCGCTAGCTTATGGCCCACTAAATATATTTGCTTTGAAGAAAGTCATGAAGCTAAAGAATTACCGCAGGGAGATGTTTGCAAGGACATGTATCAAGAAAGTCTTCAGTCTAATCCTTATCTTTTGGAGATAATAAAATGGGGTGAATCACATTTGGAAGACCAAAGACCCCAGTTTTATGCAATGCATGATTTGCCACGTGTGATTCCAAGACAAGAGCTAGGGAAGAAGCAGTCAAGACGGCACTCCTTGCCATTACTGTTCCAACTGAGATTCCATTTCCACATAACCGATCTTCAATGATATTGATTTTTAAGAATTGGAAGAAGAAGAAGAATAGGAAAGGTACAATGGGTCATGATGTGGTTAATGAATTCTCGAGAAGACCGGTGATCAAGGAGTGGAAGCACAAGAAGAAGAAATTTGCAAAGGCCGTCTTCTACAACTTCTTCTTGCCATATGTGTCTCATGCATGCTCACTTGAGAAGATACAAAAAGAGAGACGATGGTGGAAGAAGAAAAATTGGAGAGAAAAATCTCCTTAAACATCTTTTGAGGTAACTGGGTCGGGTCGTCGACCTTAAATTACAAGGCGCTTGTTGGGAGGCAACCCAACCTATTTATTTGCTTTAATATAGCTGTGTTTTAAATTCAATTATTTTATTATGTTATTTGGAGAGATGAGAGAAAGAGGGACTAATGTTGTTTCCAAGTGACATATTTGGTTTTTTTTTCTAACTCTATATGCATTTGGCCAACTCGATTAACCACAAGTTTTGGGTAGGGGACTCAATAAAGTAAAAGTGCTAACAAAATGCTTAACTGCACAATCATACCACAAACTAACACAATACGAACACATAACTATATGTAACAAGGTGATGCAAACAAATACATGGCTAGTGAAAGTAGATAAAACCCCCCACACTTAAGCGTTTCGTTGTCCTCAACGAATTTAGAGATAATGAAGGAGGACTCATCTCTTAAATGTGCAGGCGGTGGATTTCAACAATCAGCGCTCCAAACTAGAAACAACAGAGAGAGTTAGAGGTACCTGGGTGCCCGGACCTACATGAGCACCGTCGCCGCGAAATTGCAACAATAAGGGGTCTTGTGGACCGTTGACAGTTCTTGGAAAAGTCTCTACACTCCCGGATTCCGATGTGCATCTAGGACATGATTTGTGGCCCTCTTATGCGTGTGGCACTCAGCATATTGGAATTACTCCTCGACAGTGAGCAATTCTCTATATCATTTATGCATACTCCTGTGGGGCTTTTTCTTTCCACAATCTCGTGACATCTCTAGCAC
Source organism: Linanthus parryae (assembly GCA_023055425.1). Lineage (NCBI taxonomy): Eukaryota > Viridiplantae > Streptophyta > Magnoliopsida > Ericales > Polemoniaceae > Linanthus > Linanthus parryae. Next base: position 102,291,439 of record JALGPY010000004.1, read on the forward strand.
ACACATCACGAAGGGGAATCCGGTGCATCTTCTGTACCTCTGTCCCTGCACACTGATTGGAAGAATTAACGCCACTCACTCTCACCCCTCAAAATCAAATATGGAGAACTAAAAGTAAAAAAAATGAAACAAATTGCATCCTACTCTACATTGGGTTGCCTCCCAAGCAGCGCTTGTAATTTAAGGTCGACAGCTCGACCTGGTTACCTCAATCGAAAAGGATGGTGGAGGATGCTTTATCCCTCCACTTCTTCTTCTTCTTCCACCATCTCTTTTCCATGATTCTCCTTTCAAGCGCACCCATGTGCTGTGACGATGGTGGAGAGTTGTAGAAGCTGAATCTTTTCATCTTGCAATTTATCTTCTTTATCAGCTTCCCCCAAGTACCACTGGGCTCACATGAATCATTCTCCATAAATTCATCCCAGTAGTACCTTCTTGGTGCTAGATGCTCTTCAAATGACCCATGCAATTCATCTACACCCCCACACTTGCTGACTACCAACTCCTTGACTATGGCATATGGATGATCAATAGAATCGCCCATAGAACAAGAGATTGGAAGTTGCTCATCACATTCTTCCCCATAAGAATCTTCATACAGTAATTGTTCCAGCTCGTCGCAGACTTGCGTGACATAGGATATGGAGAATTCATCATTAATCAGAGTTGGGGCTTTTACCTCAATATCAATGAGCACAAGTGTTTCACCAGCTTCATCGTCGGCACACCACATGCTTCCAATGTCGGTGTCTTCCCATTCATACCAAGGATGTGAGGGCGCATGCGGTCTTGGCTCGCAATACGGCAGATCTTCCCATCTTGGGCACACAGGTCCACCCCAGTCTGAATCGGAGTCTGAGTCCTCATAAATGGCAGAGTCCACCAATGGTTCCTAGACACTGCAGTCTTCGCTCGGCTGAGGTATCTCTTCTTCCACTTGTGGTGGTGATGATGAAGGTTCAATATGAGACTCACTGTCATGTGGCAAGGGCTCCTCTTGTGGTTCTTGAATACTAGATTCCCCCGCTGTTGACAGTTTTTCTACTCGTTTCTTTATCCTCTCCATCATCTCCCCCACATATTCTCTACCTGTGGCTGAATCCTCTTGTGGTAATTGTGCATCTATGGACAAAAATTTGGCGCACACTTCGATGTCCTCCATAATACTACGTCGTTCTGCCATAATCGCTGATGAGTCTTCCTGGTGCTGATGAAGCTGGGGTGCATGTACTCTACATGAGTCTCTACGGTTGTGCCAAATGCCGCATACATAGCACCAAGTTATGCATGCGTCCTCTTTTTCATGGTTACCCCTGCAGTAGAAACAGTAAGGGGGACATGAATAACAGTCTTCGCTCCACATGCTTATATTGTCTCTTGCTTCCTGCGTTCCTGAAAAACAGACTCACAAGACACCCGTGAAGCACAGAGATAGAAGCAAAATAAAACAAAACTAAAAGAAAAGTACTCTAAACTAGTTCCTAACTAAATAATCTACCGCTATCCCCGGCAATGGCGCCAAAAACTTGACGCGATTTCTTAACGCGTATGCGCAAGTGCACAGTCAAGTAATATAGGGGTGGTATTTCAACCCCGAGTTAACGATCCCACGAGGACAGAATTTAGATTATTAAATTAGTTATTTAGTTTAGAATACAGTAACTGGAGGAAATATTTGATTGATTTAAAAATTAAAATAACAGCTAACTAATATTTTTGTATTTTTTATTTTTTAAAAGAGATATGGAGAAACTACGCGATCTCTAGATCACCTAGGGCTGTAGACAATTTCCGAATTATCTGAGTAACACGTTAATTCTATCCTAATCAAGTCGGGTAATAATCTATGACAATATCATGTCGGTCTCATGTCATTTTACGTCTCGGTTGACTATAATATGCTCTCGGACTCATGTTGTCTACCGGTCCGTCCTAGCAGGTCATCTACTGGTACGATAACGGGTCATGTTGGTCCACCGTTTCACGAAACAGCGGAATAATCCTACCGAATCTACCCTCACTAGGCCAATCCTAACACTTCTCCTTTCCGGTCTCGGGGATTCGGGATTGTTGTTCACATCTCATCCTAGCTAGTTTGAATCACTGTCGCGCATTCTCTACCTAAGTAGTATTTCCGGGTCATGACTCCTTTAACACTAAGAATTAAGAACAGCATGTGAACAATTGAACTAGAAAAAAAATTAAGCATTAAGCAAGATTGAATTCAAGAATAAACCCTAGTTTTATTGGATATCGAATCATAATCACTTCGTGTCAATAGACGAGATTCAACAACAAGTTCAAGAAACTAAGTATTCGTTCAATAAATCGAAACATAGAGCATGAAACAAAGATTCAAATCCGGGAAATAACCGTCTACATAACCCTATGATCTCATATGAGATGCCTAGCAATGGAGTTTAGCTAGTTGAAATCAACCAAACAAAACTTACAAGTTTCTCCATACAAGATTTGAAAGAAGAAGAAGAAGAAGAAGATGAAACCCTAGATCTTGAATGGAGGAGCTTCAGTTCTTCGTAGTCTCCGTCTTCTCTTCTTGCGTAAGTCCCCTCTTTTTTCTCCCTTTCTCACGTTTCCTCTTTTATTTTTTTCTAGAGTGTATTAATTAATCGCCAAAAGAGTGTTAATTATTAACCCTAAAATCCGTCTTTTTTTCCGTGCGTGTACGGTATTTCTTTTTGATCCCAGGACCAGAAAAATCATGTTCCTGCGACCAGCTTCTGATCATGCGACCAGACCTCCTGGTCGTGAGTTACAGTTCGTTTCTCAAGTTTCTGGTCAAAGGACCAGGATTTTCTGGTCCCCCGACCTCCTGGGTATTTTTTGTTCTTCTTTCTTGGAATATTGTTCGGCTTCATCTTTCTCAAACTTACGCATATGTTTCGAAGTTCGTTTCTCCTCTCCTCTTGATCAATGAGCTTCGTTTCCTGTCAAACACAACACGAAAACACCCCGTACGATCAAAAGTGACAAAATAAATGTAAATAACGCGAGTAACGCCCGGATTTACAAATTAATGCTCAAAGCTAAACTCCTACGTTTTCTCTCTATTCATAGTGTAAAACCAATATAATCAACCCGGAAAGCACGCTAAACGATATAAAACGTGCGAGAAATATAACTCTAGTAGAGAGTTATCACCTTACTATCGTAATGCCATGTGATTCTATCTTGTCTTGGCGTGGCTGGGAGTTGGATAGCTGAAATTGCATGAACATCAACATCCCAAAAGATAATTTTTCAGAAGGCTCATCAACAGCCAAAAGATACTTTTTCAGAAGGCTCACGTTCCAAGTTTGGTTCTCCTTGATAAAGGAACCCACAAGAGGGCCCGCAATTAAATCAGACGTGATTATTCTGAAATTATGATGCGACGGGATCCATGGATCCGTGAGTGCCGCGGAAGCTCCGTTGCCATTACTCTATCTCATTCCGAGCTTTAAAAGCTCTCTTCTGTGAAGGATACTTCTCCACGCAAATGACGGGTTGTGTCCTAGCTCAACGGACCAGAAGTGAGAGTTTGCAAAGTACTTCGCTTTGAAGACACTACAAAGTAATGAATTCTGGTTTTGCATTGTCCTCCATGCCTGTTTTGCCAACATGGCCTGGTTGAACACTTGCATATTTTTGAACCCCAATCCCCCCCCCCTTTCTTCTCTTCTCTTGCATCTTGTTCCACGCAGTCCAGCGTATTCCTCTATACGTGTCCCTCTTAGACCACCAATTGCCTAATCAGAGCCTATGTCTTATCGTAGATAACATCCAGGAAGCAGCTCATAGCATATGTGGAGAGGGCTTGGGCCACTGTTTTAACTACAACTTCCTTGCCTGCGGGTGAGAGCGATCTTTCTTTCCAACCCTTAAGCTTACCGATGAGTTTTTCAACTAGTGAATTGAAAGTAATGGTTTTATTACGACCCATTGTAGAGGGGAGACCAAGGTACCTGTCATATTTGTCTAACTCCTGGACACAAGTAGACGCAAGAATTCTAATGTTTGCTGAACACCCGCGAAGAACACAAGAGCTTAAGATAAGTTAGTTTTTTAACTTAGTATTTTTGTTAATTAACAAATACATATTATATTCATCATCTCTAGCTTTTTCTTGTTTTGTTTAACAATTGTACAAATTATTATTTAACACCTTTTAATTGACGAGCCCAAGCTAGGGTTGAGCTGAGCTCAATCTGCATTTTGTTTAGATTGCTTAGATCTGAGCTTGAGCCTAACCGTCCGGAGCCTAGCATTTTTTTTGAAGGAGTCGAGCCCAGATCAGGTAATAGTCGCCTCGACTTAGGGATGGCAATTGAGTCTGATCCGATCCGATATCCGACACGATCCGGCCCTAATGGAGCAGATCTGATCTGCTCCGTTTACAAATGTATCGGATTTGGATCACAAGTTCTATGATCCGTGAAACCCAATCCGATCCGATTAGGTTATCATACATAGTAAATTCAATAAAATACATGTAATAATATAATTACATAAATAAAATGTACTATGTTTACTTTGATAAAAGTATAGATTGTAAAGTGTATGTTAATCCAATTTTGGTCCTAATTCATTTTTTTTTTTTTGAGCAACCAAAAATTTTTTATCAACCAACCAAAGGAGAAGTACAGGGAGGCACTTCAGGGCCTATCTGATACAAAATTTTGTTAGGAGGATTGACACACCAATCCCACCTAAGACCCTCTTTCAAACCTATCTTAACTATCAAATCTGCTAATGCATTTGCTTTCCTATCAACCCAGGAGATAAGTAGAGAATTTTGAATGATATAGGATCTGATATCCAGCACAATCCCTTCAATCTCCCAAGGGGGTGGCATTTTTCCAGAAACCCAGTCAACTAGGCACTTACAGTCAGTTTCAATAGAAATATTTCTGGGACCTTGAGGCAATGAAGTTTGTGCTCCTACACAGGCCATACGAACGGCCAAAGCCTCAACCATGAAAGCTGAACTAGCTTGGCATCTACCCCATAAACCATCCACCACAGAGCCCTGGTGATTCCTTTCAACCCAGCATATAGCACCTTGTTTGGAGATCCAATCCCAACTAGCATCACAATTAATTTTGAGACAATTTTGAGCAGAGGGACTCCAGACAGAGGGAGGGCTAGGAGTTTTGTCCTTAGCAAGACTCTCCAAAGACTCAGGGGTGTTGAACAACTGATGAGCAGCTTTGATGACCCCGTTTGGATCCACCATTGAAGAAGAGAAAATTACATTGTTTCTTTCCTTCCAAATATTCCAACAAACAATGATGGCTTTTCTGTAGAAATCGACAGGGAGGATAGAGTCAGCTACTTCTTGTAGAATTTTCATACTCCGTTGCTTAAAGGAGGAGCAGTTGTGATGTACATCATCTCTCACATTCAGGGCACCAAACCAGCCTCCTTTCACCCAGGGACACTTGAAGAAAAGGTGGATGTCATACTCCACTTCCTCATTGCAGATAGAACACAAGCGATTTGGAGCACACTTTCTTTTATATAAACCTTCTCTTGTAGCTAGGGCACTATTAAGTAGACTCCAACAAAAATGTTTCAATCTTTGGGGGCACTGAAGCTTCCACACCCATTTCCACTCTTCTGGGGTTAGATCATGAGACCCTGATGCTACATCAATCCTCTCAGATATTTGATTTTGTTTCTGCAGCTCAACTGAAGCATAGTACCCAGTTTTCACATTATACTCACCTTTCTTTGTTTGGGGCCAAATAAAGGAGTCTTCACCAGGGAAATGAGGGAGGGGGATAGAGCAAATGGCTTTAGCAACCTGGGGTTGAAAGGTGTTCTTAATGAAGCTAGTTTTCCAACTTCTGGAGTTGCTATTTATCAGGTGGATCACCTTAGTATTGGCTAGCTCTGGGGGAAGCTGCATGGTCTCTTTGTTAATATTAGGTACCCAGTTATCAGAGATACAGACCTGCCTCCCTGAGCTCACTCTCCACTGACCCTGATTTTTTAGAAGTTTCCTTCCCTCAAAAATACTACTCCAAGTCCAGCTAGGGTTTGAACCCTTTTTTGATTCTAGAAAGGTTGAATTGGGGTAATGTACACTCTTAAGAAACCTGGCTCGGAGGCTGTTAGGATCCTTGATGAGTTTCCATCCTTGCTTTGCCAGTAAGGCAAGGTTGAAAGAAAAGAAGTCCCTAAAGCCTAACCCCCCTTTCTCTTTTGACTGTTGTAGCAGCTCCCATTTAGACCAATTAATGGATCTCTTTAGAGGATCACCTCCCCACCAGAAGTTCCTCACCAATTGGCACAACTTGCTACAAATTTTCTTAGGGAAGAAAAAGCACTGCATTGTGTAACTGGGGATAGCTTGAACTATAGCTTTTATCGACACTTCTTTTCCAGCTTTTGAGAGGAGAAGGCACTTCCACCCTTGCAGTTTCCTTTTTATTCTATCAAGAATATAGTTGAAGACCTCAGCTCTTGACTTTCCCCATAGAGAGGGAACTCCAAGGTATTTATCAGAATCTTGCATTTCCTTCCAGCCAAACACCTCCAAGAGCTCTTTCTTAAAATCTGGAGAGGTATTAGGACTGAAGAGGACAGAAGACTTTACCATATTCACCTTCATACCAGTAGCTCTTTCATAGTCTTGAGTGAGTTTAACAAAATTCTCCACCTCCCTTTTATTACAATGCATAAAAATAGCTGAATCATCTGCAAAGAGTAGGTGTGATATGGGGATGGCAGTTCTCTTGATTTTGATTCCTCTAACAAGGTGTCTGGATTGAACTTCCCTCATCATAATGGAGTTTGCATCAGCTATAAGAACAAACAGGTAGGGTGATAAAGGATCACCTTGCCTGAGACCTCTAGAGGGGGTAAAAGGAGAGGTTTGTTTTCCATTGATCAAAATAGAATATTGAACTGTTGAAACACTCTGCATGCTCATTCTCACCCATAAGCCATTGAAACCCTTCTTCAAAAGGAGTTTTTCAAGAAAAAGCCAGCTAACCCTGTCATAAGCCTTAGCTAAATCAAGCTTAAGTGCTAGGAGCCCTTCTTTTCCCTTCTTATTCTTGATATGATGAAAAAGCTCTTGTGCAATTAAGATATTATCTTGTATATGTCTTTGAGGGACAAAAGCTGCCTGGAAATCTCCTGTGATATGTGGAAGAATTTTCTTGAGCCTATTTTCCATAACCTTGGCTATCACCTTGTAATTAAAATTACAAAGGCTTATAGGCCTATAATATTGGGGGGTTTGGGGTATGCTTACTTTAGGGATGAGAGCTATAAGAGTTCTATTCCAACTTTTCAAGATATAACCAGTAGCAAAGAATTGTCGGATAGCTTTAGTTACCTCAGCTTGTAACACATTTCAGTGGTCTTGGTAAAATTTACCATTGAATCCATCCTCCCCTAGAGCTTTGGTGGCCCCAAGTTGAAAAACAGCCTCTTTCACCTATTCTGTGGTAGGTATTCTACATAAGCCTTCATTCATTTCACTGGTAATCACTTCACCAATGTGTGGCAACAAGAGATCTGGATCTTCATTTCTTCTTTCTTGTACAAAGCCTTGAAATGGTTTGTAAAGCAGGCAACAATATCACTTTCTGAATTTACCCAATCCCCTCCAGTGTTTTTCATTTGCTGAACACAGTTTCTAGCCCTTCTTTGAATTGTAGACATGTGGAAGAATTTTGTATTCTTATCCCCTTCTTTGAAATATTTTAGCCTTGACCTTTGTAGCCAAAATTGTTCATCTCTTTTTTCTTCTAGCATTATTTCTGACTTGATCTTCTTCTGCTCTTGCTCTCTATCTGCTGTGGAAGGTAAGGACTGTATAGTTTGAAGTCTGATTTTCAGAGCTTGGATCATCTGTTTTGAGTTACCCACCTCTCTCTTGCTCCATTCACTAAGTCTCAGTTTACAGTTCCTTAGTTTGGCTTGAAGTTGGAACATATAAGAACCTTGGCTTCTGAAATTCAGGCTCTCTTCAACAAGAGGCATGTACTGTGTGTAACTAGCCCACTTCTCCTCCACTCTAAACCTGAATCTTCTCTGCCATTGAACTGGACTTGTGTCAATTGTGATAGGGCTATGATCTGACCCTACTATTATGTTGTGAGTGACAGTAGTCTTTGGGTGCAGGATTCTCCAATCTGCTGAAGCACAAACTCTATCCAATCTTTCCCTTACATTGCCTGTTTCTCTGTTATTAGACCAGGTGTAATCTAAACCATTAGCTTCCATTTCCATCAGGCCCCAAGAAGAGATCATGTCATTAAATTGGTTCAGCCTCCATTGTTGATTATTGGACCCTCCTTGTTTGTCTTCTTCATTTGCCAGCTCATTTAGGTCTCCACACATGATCCAGGGGTGTATCCAGAATTTCACTACTTGATCTATTTCAGCCCACATTTTCCCTCTTTCCTTGTATCTTGGATTCCCATAGACAAAGAGCCAATATTCTTCCTTTCCCAAATCAGCCATGTACTTGATTGCAATCACATTTGCTGAACTAAATAAAACTGTAATGTCAATGTTATCAACCCACCATAAACTAATACCTCCTGCCAGGCCTTGAGGATCAACAATCACACAATGTGGGAATCTCATTCTCCTCCTTATGAGATTCACCTTATTAAACTTGTTCTTGGTCTCCATGAGGAAGACCATACTGGGATGATGGGCATCACATAGCCCTCGTAATTGCTGGACTGTCAGAGGTCGCCCCAACCCCTGACAGTTCCAAGACAGCACTAACATCGGTCGTGTGGCTGTTCAAGGTCAGCCACCACCACCTTTGAGTTGTTAGTATTTCCTCCCATCAGTCTTTCAAATTCAGTCATGTACTTGTCATAGATAGAATCATCCAAGCTAAAATCATAGTTTTGAAGGGTTACCTCTCTTTCAATCCTTTCTGTAACAGTGAGTTGAATATGTGAATTCCCACTTGGTAGAACCTGAGTATATTGAGAGTTGCAGACAAGCTGTGCATAATTATGATCCTCCTCTGAAAATTGAAGTCTTCGCTGGATTTCCCGCCCATCCCCTCGAGGCGTATTGCAATTTCGTTTCAACGGGCTTTGATTCGTATCACCCTCTCCTGGTTTCCGTTTAAGATTGACAATCGAATCAAAAACCCTAGCCAGACCAATTTCTGTATAGGGGTTGCCTTTTCTCGTTGGCAGACCCGGGTCAGAGAAATGGGTTATAAGCTTTGGGCTCGAACTCGTAGCTGGGCTGTCTCTACGGCGGATGACCGGCCTTCTAAGCTTTGGGGTGTTTGGGCTTGGCCCACCTTTCTTATCACTGACCAGGCCCAACGGTGTAAGGTTTACATTTTGGTTTTGTGGAATTACTGAATAGTCCCCCCGGATGGTCCAATTTCCCAAATCTACCCCTAGTAGAGTTTCTGGTTCAGATTCATCATCTTCTGGATACTCTACAATCGGTAATGGCGATACACACGTTTCTTCAGTGTCCTTTTCAGAGGCTGTTCCGGAAGCTTCCTCAACTGTTTCCTCTCTTTGGGGGGGGGGGGGGGGCTAAATCCACAGCTGGCGGTGGAGATTTGATTCCTTCCGTACCTTGTACTGATGCTGACTCATCTGTCCCCTCATCATCCTCCACGCGCCGATCAAACGGCATCCTTCCACGCACCCAACGCGCCACCGCTTTGCGGAATTCCGGCCGTTCGCCCGTCGCTGATTCTGATAGATCCTTCTGCAACTGTCTGCTTTCCCGATGCTCTGCTTTGGATGTTGCTCGCAGATCAGGTCCATAATCCATCCTTTCATTTTTCACCGTCCTTTCAAACTTACAGTAGCGTCGTTCATGACCCAGACGGCCACAGTTATAGCAGAAATCCCTTAGCTTCTCATAGCTAAAATGGATCCATATCGGGCCGTCTCCATACCCCTTGAGATTGAATCCCCTCGCTAAGGGTTTAGTGATGTCCACCATAGCTCTGATTTTTATATAAGGATTGAAAATTAGTTCTTCATCTTCTTCTTTCTCAACTGTAATGATCTCTCCGATTAGTCTACCGGCTTTCTTTGCATTATCCGACGACATCTTTTCCAAGGGGAGGCCGTGGATTTGTACCCAGAAGGGGCACTTCGTGAAGTCGATCTCCTTCAGCCTCTTCCCCTTTTACCATTCCTTACACACCAGGATCTGGTTATGAATCGTCCATGGAAGTTGTTCCATGACTCGTTTGCAGTCACTTACAAACCTAAAATAGAAGATGAATTTATTTTCGGCAAAGGCAACAACCTTCAGATCTTGGTGTTTTATATTCCAGATACCCAAACAAATGTTGTGGACTAGATTTTGCCCGTATGGTTTAGCAGCTAAGAGGTGACCCACCATGGTCGCACCTTTGAGTTTCTCGATTGTATAGATATCAACTTAAAACTCGAGGACTGGGTCCTGGGTTTCTGGTAATTCTTCTGGATTCGACATTTGAAGGTGGGGACAGATTTGGAAATAGAAGGAGGTAAAAGTGGTGAAGGGGAAACCAAAATAGGAAAAGAAGAAACTCTCGTAAAGGAAAGAGGTGAAAACACAGGAGCTAATTAGCTAAGAAAGAGAGCACGCAGCTCCGGCAAGCACCACAAGGGAGATGAAATTACCTCATCTCTCAATTTGCAGAGCAAAATTTCTTGAGAGAGAGAGACCTTGGCTGGATCCTAATCATAATAATCTTAGGCAAATGAGATAAAAATATTGTTCGCCATGATTCGATGGATAATCCAATTTGAATCCGACAAAATTCGATCCGAATCCGATGAGGTCCAAAACATTATGGATCCAGATCATTATGGATCAGATCTGGATCTAGGCTAATCCGATCCAAACCCGATACGTTGCCATCCCTACCTCGACTCAACTCGTGCCCTAAAAAATGTGAATAAATTCTACAACACAATATTGGGAAGCAAGAAAAGACACTCGGGATTAACACCAAAATGATGTTCATCTTTATACGATGTTCAGAAACACAAACCACAAAATGGAAAATCAAGACTCCAAGATCCAAGCATTACACATAATTACCATACCTATACGGTGTTGGTAATTTATCATTAACAATGAGCTCAACATCTGGCGGTAGACTTTCCTGCAGGATTTTAGCATCCGTCCAAAATTTTGATATTCGCTCAGCAGTGTCATTGCGTTCATAGCATTCATCACGACGAAAAGGGTCTATAACCATTTTCTCAAGATTAATGGCATTTTTTATTAGATATTGAGCAAGCTCAACAACACAAAAACTTCCATTAAAGCCAAATATTTCCACTTCTTTCAGGCAATTATGAGGTTGGATCCGAGTCTCACGTATTCGTGGTTTCTTAACCCAATGGTAAACCATCTGCACAGAAAATAATACTACGTCATGGACGAGTCAAGGCCAGGAATAAACATAGTCTTTAAAGTAATTCACTACGATGAAACCAAGGAAAAAGATAACATCCACATCTATAAATTTCGAATGGGTATCAAACCTACAACTTTAATTAACGAAATTGCTACTTTAAAGTAATTCACTACGATGAAAACCAAGGAAATCAACTTGCAAAGCTGAAAAAATCGATTTGTGCATTTTATTCATTTGTATATTTTTTCATTCTATAGCTAAAACTTCAATAAGGAGGGAGAGTAGCGTCACTAATTTTCTTATTATTTTTGCTAAGAAAGATTATTTTATACGGGTATAGGTATGTATGGGTATATAGAGAGAGAGAGATTTTAAATTATTGGGTGAGAGAACGAATGAAAGAGAAACTTTACCATCAACGTGAACTTAACCAATGAAGGAGCTGCTTCAATAAACTTGGTGAGACTCATTATGCTTTGGTCAGACCCAATGTCAAGTTTCACTATCAGATGCTTGAGATTGCTGAGCTCTCCGAATGCCGGCAGATTAAATCCACAGTTCTGTTTACATGAAAGAAAAAAACAGCCAATTTGTTAAAGTTCACAAGCAATTATAACTATGGAACAATAAAAGACTCGGTAGAATGACCACAACTAACCTCCTCCCACGTCATTTCCAGTGTAAGTGTCTCTATTCGCGCCAGATGAGATGAAAATGGAACAAGAGCATGAGTCACTTCCTCGCGGTATCCCCCTCCAATGTAAAACTCAACAAGAAGAGGATTGCTACCCACAACATATTTAACTTTTCTTCCAAAATAGAAAAACGACACAAGCTTGGGGGCACAAAGCTCGATACTCTCCATCGACCTGCAAATATCAATTTTGAGGTACTTCAACGCGAGGTTTGGGCCAGCTACTTTCAGACTAACAAGACGATCTGAACCAGTGACTGATAACATCTCCAGAATGGGACACACCGACAACAAGTACTCAAGCAATTCGCCATCAACATCCACGCTACTAAGAGAGAGGCTTCTGAGGCGCACGAGACTGGGTTTATTTGACATACTCTTGATGTAATTACAACAGTCCCGCGAAGGAGCATAGTGGTCGCCTGCAGTAAACCCATACAAATTTATTTCAATCTCTTTTGCTCGCTTATGAATCATGAACCGAATCCATTCATCAATCTCATCGGTAGAACGAATATCCAAGCAAAACAAAACTCTGAACGCGTCGATAGAAGGTCCCTCGTGCACTCTGACAACCTGATTCACCCATGAAAGAAACTTAGTCCTCTCAAGTTCTTGTCTACTCCTTCCTATCTCACTTCTGTGTGTAACATCAAGACCAAATTGTACTTCTGAGGCATCAAAGTCCAGATTTCCAATTAACTTCCACAAATCCCGCCATCTCTTCCCCAGCACACAACTCCTTCCTGCTTCTTTAAATGTCAAGAAGGACAAGATGTCAACAAGAACATCATTCGGCAGCCTGCTTATACGGTCCTCCAAAATATCATCATTCTGTCCACCAAATCAATTAAAAGTTAGTAAATCATCATGGTCAGTTCCGTTAGCTCAAGCTTTAGCTCACTTATGGTATGTTTAGTCTTCTAGGATTAGCAATATTGGCTAAGATTTGACTAAATATAGCCCAAGTATAGTTAATATTGTGTTTGATTGTCTTGGAATATTTTTAATACCAATACCAATACCAAGTAGTGAAAATATTGTGTTTAATATCCTAAATTAGTCCCCTCTTACATGAGGAGATTAGTTGGATTAGACTATTTGTACCTTAATACTGAATTAATATTGCACAAAATCATAGCACAAATTCAAACACGGTATTATTTAATGTCCAACTAATCCAGTCCAATCCAATTCAATCCAATCTATTAGGCTTATCTAATCCATTCCGGTCCAGTCCAACCTAGCTAGTCCAAAAGACTGAACAGGCCACTAAAGCCTACATATACCAGCTAACTTTGTAAGGTGATATTTCATCACTTACCTTGAGAAATATTAAACTAGTACCAAGTACTGTTCCTTCTGACCTCATCAATGTTGCCACGTACTTTTCTTACATGGAAGATGATTTATGATCACTTAACTTGAAAATATTAGTAATATAACTTTTGACAGAAAACCCGCCTGCAGTATGGTCTCGCTGACACTTGGCTACCAGCAGTTCATTTTTTCAGAAAACACCCATGTAGTTTCACTTTCACCGACATCCCGCACAATTTTTCAAACAGAAACCTTCCTGCAGTTTAACTTTTACCGACAATGACATCCCGCACAATTTTTCAAACAGAAACCTCCCTGCAGTTTAACTTTTACCGACAATTAGCTACCAGCATTTTTAGTAAAATGATGCGCGATGTCGGTAAAAGTGAAACTGTAGAGTGGTTTTCTGACAAAATCAATATTGTTGGTAGCTAAGTGTCAGCGAGACCATAACGAGACCATAGTGCATGGGGTTTTCTATCAAAAGTTCTTAATAATAATACTCCCTCAGTCCCGAAATGTTTGTCCTGTTTTTCATCTTAGCTAGTCCCAAAATTGTGTGTTCTTAGAAAACACAACCACCGCACCACTTTTTCCCTCCACTTACTAATTATTTTAATCTTTTTGCATGGACCCACATGTACTACCATCATTAATATGTAAAGATAATTTTGGTATAGCATGATCTTTTAAGCATATTTTTCATTGAGTGGGTTTAGTACGACTTTTTTGACTTTTAAGTCGGACTTTTAGTTGTGGAAAAAGTTCGTGACAAAGAAGTCGATGAAAAAAGATGTATGAGTTTGGTGAAAAAGTTATGTTGTTAAAAAGTTAGTGATGCAAAGCTTTTGTTTGTTAGTGAAAATTATCATTTTACATCTTTTATATTTGCTAATAAAATTATGGTAGGTCAAATTAGTTGTCAAAGTATGTTAATACAAAAAAGTATGGGTAAGATGGTTATTTTTGTTATTTAAAAAGAAAAAAGTCCAAAAAAAAACTAGTGAAACCTAACTTTTTCCAGAATTTAGTTTTACACTACAAAGCCAAAAGCCAAAATCCAAAAGCTGGAACAGAAAAAGTCATACCAAACCTTTCAGAAAATTTCAAAACAGATTAAAAGTCCAAAGTAGATTAAAAACTGGAAATAAGTCATACCAAACCCACCCATTATCTTAATATGTGTGAAAAGTCAAACAACACAAACAAAATGGGACGGAGGGAGTATATTACATTCCGATGTATTACTTGAACATATTTGGACATATTTTGAAATTATTTTCAAACCAGACGCCTCCAAAAACCACAAGGTGTTTTGGTCACGAAAAAATACATGTCACCTGCCAGGCTGAGTGTTTTTCAAGGAGACGTTTAAGAGACACCATAAATGCCAAGAAAGTCTCTTGATTGCGTTTGGCAACCATGATTTGAATTTGGATTTCAAATCAAAACTTTCAAATTATAAAATAACAAATACCACGGGATTTAATATCCTCTGTTAAAAATTCTAAAACTTTCAATAGTCTATATTTTGAAATTTCTAATCTGAATATTCAGGGAACTTAACCAAGCACGGTGTTAGCCCAGCGGTACTTAGTTAACCTATAAGAGTTTGAAGCTTGCTGGAGGTAGAGGTATGGGGTTCATATCCCCGAATTTACAGTTTTTTTTTTTATAATATCCGTTGAAACCAACAGAGATGAATGTTGACTTCATATGTTGAAGCCACATGATGAATCCTCGCCTTTATCACTTATGGACTCTAGAACATTAGAAAAACCATGGTTAATTCTGGGTAATGTATTGTATTTATTTGTTTGTCAAAGCAACAATCCAGGGACTGGGCTTATCATGGGGAAAAGAGTGCTCTCAAAACACATATACCAAGCAACACAATGTGTAGGCAACAATTAAGGTTTTTTACAAATGAGCCAGATTTTGACAGGGAGAATTTACATAGAGAATTTGTACTATTACAATTTCAACATAGATATGTTTCAGTTGTAGGTCAATTTAGACTGATCTTTTCGGGTATGAGAGCCCTTTTAACAATTCTATTGAGCATTACAAACCAAAAACTATGATAGTGATTGAATTTTCATGATACACAAAATCTATTCGGTTCACATTAGTTACAGTTAAATTATGATTGATTTGGTCACAGACGAATTATGATTTACAATTGCGATCTCCATCGTCAGTGTTATTCAACCAGGATTATTCAAAAGATGAACGCGAATAGAGAGCTTATAGAGAGCTTACCTGAGACTTGGGATATGTGGCCATAATAGCTTTGGCTGCTGGAATTCCAAGGAACCTCACCTGCACGTGCAGAGATAAAATTCATTAGAACATATATAAAAGCACTTACAGTGAGAATTTTCATATATACTGTGCTTGAGCAATATCAAATAGAGGAGTCACAACATGCAATATGAAATATGCACTATCCACTGTAAAAGCGCCGAGCATCAAAGTTAACCGAAGTATTTGATTACACACATCAGGCTCCAAATACCATTAACTTTATAAAAGCTTTAGATTATGTGCAACATACTCCAATACAATTTGATGAAGGTGTTACATAGGTAAATTACGGATTCTTTGAGAACAAATATATGTGATCTCATACTGATTATTTTGCTAAATCAAAAGGCATGTTTAACACTTAACCCTAATCAAACAAGGGGGAATTCTCGATCCACTTGATCTTGAGGGCCAAGTCACCTTGGGGAGGAGTGTAGCGGGAGCAGGAAAGCGTCTAGTTTTACAAGGATTGCATTTGAGAACGCCAAGAGAGCGCCTATATATAATATTTACTATTGGGTAAATTACGGAAATATGACATGTGGTTCGGGTTCAGTTCTGTTAACTGACCCGTGGTTTGAAAAGTTTCCCTTATATAACCTGTGCTTTGCTCCGTGTTTCACAGAAGTATTCCGTCCATATTTCCATTAGTACATAAAATATTTAATTTCTTTTTAGCCCCTATACTCAGGGATTTTTTACAAAGGGAAAAGAAAAAGAAAAAACAAAATTAGAGGAGAAAGAACACAATGCATAAAATAAAAAAAAAAAAAAAAACAACTTTTTGGAGACATACAATTAATGCATCCCACTACAAGTTTCTAACGTGCTATTTCCACTATTATCCTTGATTTTGTCTTCTCCAAGACTATGTTCATTGAATATGAATGGGTAGTATTGTAACTTCATTTTAATTTTAACCTTGAAAATATAAGTGGACAACTATTTTGGGACAGACCAAAATAGAAATATGGACTATTTTTGCGGGACGGAGGAAGTAGATTATTTTATGTCCTGTCATCATTTTCTTTATTACAAGGCCCCCAAATTTCACCATATTACCAAAATATAAGAAGGAAATAAATAAAAACAAAATGAAATTTGAAAAATGGAAGGAAGAAAAATTCATAAATGGAAGAAGAGTAAGAAAGAGCAAATTAGACAGATTTAAGAATTGATTATGGGTCGAGTTTGAATCGATTTTGGGGTCTGGATGTTGTCCTACTTCTGGGTTTGATTGTTGTGGGTCGAGCGAAGTTGGTCGTGAATTTGGTGGTTGTTGTTGCTGGCTTGCTGCAGTAATGGTCGGGGTGTGGTTGTTTCATCTTTCCGACCTGTCTTTTTCTTCTATACTACTACTATTCTTTTAATATGCTCTAAGCTTTTAAATTAATTTTGAATTGTGAAAAATTGGTGGTGTTTATTTTAGCTCAAAACTACACATATACATGCCCTTGCATCTTCCTTAGCGAGTCCGAGAGCCCCTCAGTTCATTGTGTGGAAACTCCTCTTCAAGTCATAAAAAAGAGGGGAGTCATTTATCAGCAAACATTCTTAGAGCCCATGGTGCTTTTTTAAGTTGGTAACTCTTAATCATCATGAAATTCTTCACAAATTATGAATTATTGTGATGACATGATAAACACTAATCCAGATGTGAGGTATGAGTTCACATATATGAATATACCTCAAACTGGTTTATCATGATGCTTTTGGAGTCCGAGTGGGATTTTTCTTTCCAAAAAGTTTTTAAAGCCCCTCGATTTCTATCCATTTGTTACCTTAACCTAAAGAGAATATGCCTCGGCTTCAAAAAAATGCCATATTTTCGTATTCATCTCCAGAAGACTGTTTGTTGTTGATGTTGGCGTGCGTAGAGGTAGTGGTGGTTGGCAGTGTAGTTAAAGGAGGAGATGAAGTAGAAGTACTTGAAGGAGAAATAGAGAGATGAGAGTGAGAGTAAGTAAAATGCAAAACCCCTTAACCATATGGGCCTAAAAGCAATTAACTCTTTTATGTATCAGCACAAATATGGACAGAATACTTGTGTGAAACACGGAGCAAATCACAGGTCATATAAGTGAAACTTTTCAAACCGTAGATCAGTTTACAGAACCGAGTCCAAACCACAGGCCATGTTTTTGTAATTTATACTAAATTTTATTTCATATAGATTTATGAAGAACAGTGAATTTTTTTGCAAGTGTGCAAAACATATAATAAGTGTTGTAAGTGTTCATGGTGAATACTCGCATAACTTGAAAAGTTAGCATAAAAGGATAAAAAGTTACTCAATGAATGACAGAATGTTTTATAGATAATCTCATAATTTCAAATGAGCTGTAAGCCTGAATCCGTCAAATAAGTTGCATCTTCAGAAATAAGGATGTTTAAATAGTTGAATAATCAAATTGATAAGTACTTGGTCTGTTTCTTCTCTTTCTTCCAGTTTTGACTTTTTCATCTGGTGTCCCAGTGATTTGGATTGCAAAATGTTAAAAAACTTGATAATTTTCATGGTGTCGTAGAGTAAAGTTTGCTCTACAACGCCATGAAAAAGTATCAATAAAATTGCATCGTATTACTAATCAAATCATCGGGTCAAAGCAACCCGGTAAATAGTGGTAAAAGTCATAGTAGGAAGAAAGAGAAAGTAATAAGTTTGAGTTAGACATCCCTTATAGTCCAAAATATTAGTAATTCGTGTTTTGGAAATTAATCGCTAAATAAATCGCTCTATATTTTTCGGGGCGCTTTAAAAGGCGATGTTTAGCCTACAAAGCGCTGGAGTGAGGTTTGGGGGCGGTTTTAGGTGACTAAGACCATCCACAGCAGTGGGCTGGTAGAAGGTCGCCAGCGTGATTAGAGGCCCCAATGGCATGGGCTAGGAGGAGAGCTCGGAGGAGGTCACGGGCGAGGTTAAGCTCGGTGGGACATGGGAGAGATTGTATTTGTTTTCTAATTTTTTTGGTTCACCAGTAGTGGTGGGTGGGGTTAAAGATTTTAGGTAAACTACATTTTGACCCCTGTAAGTAAATGTATTGTGTATTTATTACAAATAACAGAAGTTTGTATTCAAATGTTGTGTTTGAATAATTTATGTTTAGGGAAATGCATTTATTGAATCTAATTAAAAAAGCTAAAAAATAAAAACACAAATTTACATAATAAATTAGAAGTTACTAAATATAATAAAATACATAATAAAAAAACATAAAATCACAAAAAGAAAAATACATAATAACAAGCAATACTACGTTCTCTAGTTTTTATGGCCGAGTCTCGTCCACAAGTGCTCGATAATGTCATCTTGTAGTTGCTTATTCAAGTGTTTAGACCGTATTACATCGTATGGCAACACATACTCTTCCAAATTATAAAATTGCAGCTAACGCTCGTGCCAGGCATGAAGAAATGAAGAAATATGTAGGATGAATGAGATAAACAATTCAAACAGGAGAACGGATAAATTTATCAAAATGATGTCTATGAATTGCTCTCAATTGACCACAGATACACATGTTTATTATTCACAAGGGCACAACTTCGGGGTGGCTTGAGGCCACGCGAACTATATGGAGATGGAGATGATGGTGGCGAATCATCATACAGTGGTTCAGCTATTTTCGGTGACTATGGAGTCTCAATCATTTGCTTAAATAAGTTTATGTTTATTTTTATTTTCTTATGAATTTCTGAATAATGTTTGTATTGTAGTTCAATTTTTATTTCATTACAATTGTGTCTTCCACCCTTCATTAATTTTTTTTTAATGTTTTCCCTATGTTTTTGTATTATTAATGTAATGTTTTTTTTATGTTTGCCCTATGTTTATTGATGTAACGTGTTTTTATATTTATTCTCAAAATTTTATGGGATAAAACTAGGGCTGGCAATATTCGACACGACACGACAACACAACTCGAAAACGACACGAAGTTAGCGGGTTTGGGTCGACACGAACCCGCAACGGGTCAATAACGGGTCAGACACGAAAATAAACGGGTAGGGTTAGGGTCAACCCGTTCAACTCAAATCTGACCCATTACAACCCGCAAAAGATACACTTATTTTATTTTTGTTTTATTTTTATTTATATTCTTTTAGAACCATAAATTATTTTTTACTACCACTATTTAACCTCACTGAAGTAGAAAATAAAAAAATCTAACCTAACCTAACCTAACCTAACCTAACCTAACACAACCGCAGTTAACCAGGGGTATATAATCAACTTTTCACTCCCAATCCCCATTTCTTACTCTCCCAGCCGCACATAGTCAATCTTCAAGCCCTTATACCATCGCAAGCCATCAATGGTGAAGTCACACTGTCTCTGCGGTTTTGGGTCTCCGCCACCATCTCTCATCTACGGACAGCCCTAAAAGCTCTCTCACCATCTCTCTCTCTCACACACAGTGAACAACCCACCATACCACCTCAGTGAAGCCCTCGAAGTCGCGCTGATCGCGTCTCGCCGTTGTCTCGCCTCAGTGAAGTCTTCGTCTCGCCGTTGGGTCGTTCCCCACTCAGTTTCAGCTTGTTGTTTCTTCTTCCTCTCAGCTTTTTCTTCTGCAGAACAGGTCACAGGTTGGGTTAAATCAGGTGACCCGACACGACTCATTTATCAAACGGGTTACTGGGGTCGTGTCGGGTTACCCGATTAATAAACAGGTCGGGTTCGGATTCAGTAGTTAGACACAATTAAGAACCCGGGTCACCATCGGGTCAACCTGCTAACGACCCGTCACGGGTTGACCCGAATTGCCAGCCCTAGATAAAACAACATTAGTAAATAATAGTGCAATTAATAAAAACATAGGGTTGCGGTTGTTGTCTTATTGATTAAAGTTGGGGTGCTTAGAGTATTTAACTATATAGTAGTGTAGTTCCAATAAAATATAATATAATTAGAGGAATAGTGTTTTGTCTGTTGTAGCTATTACGGTAGAATTACAAATATTAAGAAGATTAATAGTGGGCTCAGGCCGAAACTGCTGATTTTTGATGAAAAATCTGAAACAGACTCGCACTTAAAGAAAAAATCGAAATCAAAATCAGAGAGCACTAGATCGTGCTCACAAACGCAAAGACATGAAACGCTTTGTTCAAACAAAGCGAAACCCAACCACACATAAAGAAATCTGACATTGGATCAGAGTTATCCGAGAGAAGGGGAAAAAAGAGTTCCGCTGCTCGTTGTTGCAAGATTGTAGCAGATCTTGATGAAAATATGGTAAAAAAAAACCTAATATGTGAACAAGGTCAAGTATTTTGCCAACAAGAACCTACAAGGCTAACAAGAACATGCGGCCATATCAGAAAACGAGCTATCCGCGAAGATCTGAAAGACGAGATATTTAGAGACAAATTATCATCGGCTGCCATACCTTTACCGCTTCTGGGTCACCTCCAATCCACGGAACGGGTCTGTTTCGTTCTTGATCTTGACTCGAGATTCTTGATATGTGCGTCAATTGGCAACCGCCGAAAGAAAGGAATTCGAATTCGATCAGAATAAATTATTTTTCTCCTTCAGATCTCAATCCCACCCACACATTCGATTTTTTAGGGTTCTTCCAACAGATAAATAGGAGAGAGATTGATTAACTTCAATGGCGGTTCATACGTCAACCCCCAAGACGGGCTGAAAGCGTGAAATTGGAATGGTGAAATTGGAATGGGTTTAGGCAGCAGCCCAGAGGCAGAACCTACCGCCTCCCGACGCCGCACTTACATACGTTTTTAGGCTTCCATTTTATAATTACTTCGGCCTGGCCTGGCCTGGCCTGACCCGGCCCAAATGCTTAATTATACAATTTTTTTAATCGGGGCTATTATCATCACTCGTTGGATTTCAAATCTCCTCAAATTCGTGAAGTCCAAATTTGGACCGTCTGTCGATTTTTTTTTATAACTTGCATTTTCGTCGTCTGCTGAGTTCGAATCAAATGTTCTCCTACTTGAACTAGCACCCATTCGCTCCATCGATTTTTTAGTTATCACAAATTAAACTTTGATTGAGCATCATTATCCTGATTTTAACTTCTCCTTCCATTTTAATTGCTATGGTGATCAATAAAAGATTAATTGTTGATAATTAAAAACATCAATGAACGGTTCAGATTTGAACTGCACGAATTTGAGAAGATTTAAACATGAGAGGACCCAAGTCCCAGTGTACACCAGTACAAGAACCTATTGGGTTATAATTCTTTGAGGCTGGGCAGTTGCCTCTCGTGTTGGAAATAAACCGTCTTTTTCTACACGGTTTTGAAGGTGAACTTTGTTGAATATGTTCAACGATTCACAAAATATAATAATTATTAGTAAAAATGTCCTAGAGATAGGTTAACATCCTACAACTTCTATTTCCAAAATTATTGTCGGGTGAATGAAAACTTCAATGGTAAAGACTTTAATGACTCGTTGGCACAATTCCTTTTATTTAATGAAGGAGTTTTGACCGTAGTTTATTAAAGTGCAGCTTAGTAAATAACTCTAAGGATAAAAGACAAAAACCAGCCCTCAAGTATGGGTAATATACAAAAACAATCCTCCTTTTCGAGAATATACAAAAATCACCCATGTTGAGACAAAAACAACCCCTGTCAGTGGACGGACGTTAGACGAAAAACACCATTCTATTACAATCCAATAGTATGGGGGCGCAATATGTCTTTTTATGACAATTTTTCTCCTATTTGTATTTTTTCATTATTTTGTTTGTTTAAGTTTTTGATGTTTTTGGTGTTCTTGACCACCTATCTTGATGTTCTTGCCCACCACCATAACCACGCCGCCGCCCCAACAATAACAAAACAAACAAACAACAAATTTTTATCATCGTCATGGCTACAAAATCAGCACCACCACCACCACCACCACCACCACCACCAACAACAACAACAACAACAACAACAACAACAACAACAACAACGCAGTAACACCAATTACAAAACATCACTCTCATAGGTCCGTGAAGATAAAAAAAAGGGTAAAAGACACTGACCACCCCTGAGTTTAGGGTTAATTTCACTTCGCTACCCTGTGTTTTGGCTAAAGACAGTCTGCACCTTTTTTTGGATGGAAGCTAACGGTGAACTAACAGCACGGGGGAAAAGACAATTGTACCCCTGAAATGTGATAAAATTACCTCCTATATATAAATCTCATCTCTCTTTCTCACTCATTTCTTACCCTAATTCTTCTCTCTCTTGTCCTCTTTTTATCTCTTCCCCTCACCCAGATGCCCTCAGAGCTTCACAAATCGTCAATGGGAGATGAACCCACCTCTGATTCCGGTGAGGCAAGCAATCCTGCGGCGGAGGGTGGCTGATTCGGGTTCGCCCCTTCTCGATTTTCCGGAGACTCACTTCGCCGCCGCCTCGATAAAATTCGCATCTTTTTCCCCTGTTTCATGGTCTTGACACGAACTTGGCCGATGCAGGTGACCTTGGGGGACGACGACTCGGGGTTGTCGAACCCACAACCTCATTTCTTGCCTCCTCCTGCGGTGGGGAACATCGGCGACTGGCCGCCTTTGAGGCTGTCGTTGGTACGGAGGCGGCGGCTGAGAGATGTGGAGAGAGATACAGGGGGGTCTATATGAGAACGACCGGGACTGAGAATAGATTTAGAAGACATCTTCATTGATGAAGAAGATGAAGATAGGCGTGAAGTGAAGCAAGTCAAGAGCTCGCTTGCGGTACTGGTACTACTGGTACGATGATGGGGTCTCTCTGATGAATCCATCACCAGGACGTTTCAGCCATTGCCGACCACATAATTAGTGGTGGTAGTCAGAGATAGATCTGGGTTGAATGATCAATAAAAAGCTCCACCCCTCGGAAACGCCTGGTGGGAGCTCTACTCCCACGAACATGGCATTCAGGTTAGTGATCTCCTTCAGATCTGGTTTGATTTCGCGATTTCATTGTATTCTGTGTTGTATTGATCCGTTTTGGCCTTTGGGGTATTTTTGTAGCCTGATGGCCTTGGCACATTTTTCCAACGCATTCTTCGTTCTTGGCAATTGGATCCACCGACGCCCAAATGTGGTGCTCGGAGGTGGTTCTTGTTCGGTGGTGGTTTTCAATAACTGGTAAGAGAGGGAGACGATTGCAGGCATATTTGTAGCAGATGGAGGCGATTACCGGGCTGTATGCGAGTTTCTTTTGCTTTGGTTTGATGATAAAAGAAGAGCCAGAAGAAAGTTGTGTAAGAAGTACGATTCGAGGTGATATTTTCTGGGTTTGATTTTGAGTGTAGGCTTTGTTAGAACTTCTGGCTTTGATTTGAAGTTTGATTTGAGTTTGAGGAGGTTGTAAAGTTGATGCTTGTGCTTGTATTGATTTAGTGAAGATGCTAACAATGAAATCAGGAACCTGGTGTTCTTCACTTGCTTTAGTTATTAATCTTTCATGTAGTGAAATTGTGTGTGGTGCTCTTGAACCATGAGTAATTGGGTGAAGAGTAAAATTAAGGAGTATTTACTAGTCTAATTTATTGAAAATGTTCTTGATGTTCTTGGCATTGGTATGATGTTCTTGGTGTTCTTGTAAATTTGGGCAAAAAAATCTAGAAAATGTATAGGGGTAATATGGTCCGAAAAAATTCAATATACCACTTATCTAACAGAACATGACAGAAGGTGCAAACTGTCCACGGAATATTCCGTTATCTGGGTGCGGAGTGTCTTTATCCAAAACCCAGGGTAGCGGGGTGGAATTATCCCTAAACTCAGGGGTGGTCAGTGTCTTTTACCCTAAAAAAAATTGATTGGTTTTCATATATAAATGTCATTCCCATTACAAACTATCTAATATTCCAACACCACTCCCATCCCTATCCTCCTCCTAGTCCTTTCCACTACCACCAACACCCATTTGGTTAATCTTCTTCCATTCATCATCACAGCAAACAAATTCATTAGTACCCAAATTGCTCGTTTCGAAAACCATCAATAGGTTCAATGCCAATACTCATGTCTCTGTTCTTTTATATGACTCCGATCAGCTTTGTTTTGTTGTTGTTGTTCATCAATCAATCGGAACTCTAAATACCCAATTACACAAACAGCCAGAAGAAGATTGAGAATGAGCTTCAGAAATAAAAAACAGATCAAAGAGGTGTGAATAATCGTGTGTTGCAACCCTAACAACACAGCAAAACACACCCACTGCAAATCGAGAGCAGGGCTCTCTGATTGACCTCAGACCAAGGTTACCTGGATCGCGGTTCGCTCCGGATCGGGAACGCGCAACGTGATCGTGGAACGCACTACCCTATGGAATTCGGTTCGCTGGGGGTAGGCTTCTTCGGATCGCTTAAGTGGAACGAAATTCGCTTACTCGGATCGTGGAAAGGGATTTCGAATTATTACTAGTTTATTAAATGCAATTATGAAAATATACTACTAGTATTTTAGTATTTTATTTGTTGACTAAAAATCTTACCGTTTAAAACAGACTTATTTGACTTTTGAAATATTAATTATATATTTAATTTACTTTATTTAATTATTTTAACTAATTAACTCTTTTTCAAAAAAGATAATTACTAATTTAATATGTTTTTGCACATTTAAAAATACTACTATGATTTATAATTGTACTTTTAAACTTTGGAAAACTAATGGTGTGTCTCAGGAAAAAAAAAAAAAACAATGGTGAGGATAGTAACTGATATGTGTACCATACTGGGGTCCACCACTAAGAGTTTTTGGTCATTTTTAACTACATTAAAGGAAGATGATAACTAGGTTTGACTTTTCTTTAACAAATCTCTTCCTCTCTCCCCGACTATTCCTCTTCCTCTCTCCACGACTCTATTCACAGTTCTCATACTCTTCCGATCAGAATTCACTCTCGACGAAGTCGTATGCACCACACCTGTAGAAGATGAGAACCAGACGTAGCTATTTCCGCTTTTGTGGATGCTTATCGCTGATTGAACGCCGTGATGCTTTCTCTCTTTCTCCTTGTCACTGTACATCGCCGAAACGCTCATATCTCCGTTCCAATTTGTTGCATATAGAGACTGGGAGTTTAAAGCAATTCATAGTATAAACAGGGATAGAGTGGATGACCGCTTTAATCAAAACTTCCTTGTGTGCGACTGAGAGACTCGGTTGTTTCCATCCTTTAAGCTTGCTTTCCACTTTCTCCGGCAAATTAGAGAAACTCTTCATCCTGCTCTTCCCGACTGCAGCTGGTAGGCCCAAATACTTTTCATGGCTAGATGTTCTGGTAACTCCAAGTAAGTGGCTAAGATCAATCTGTATCAGCTAATCTACAGTAGAGGAGAACACAACTGATGATTTGTGGAATTTTACCATCTGTCGTGAGGCTTTTTCGTATTTGAGCAAGTTCTCTTGTATCTGAATAATTTCACCTGCACTTGCTTTTGAAAACAGAATACTATCGTCAGCAAAAAATAAATGCGAGATGATTGGACCACCTCTAGAAGCTGATACACCCGATATTTTATTATCATTTACAACAACTCTAAGGGAACGAGAAAGAGCTTCGCTGCACAAAAGGAATAGATAAGTAGAGAGAGGACATCCTTGTCTGAGGCCTCTCTCAGGCCTTATCCAACCCCTGCTTTGCCCACCCATTTCAAATGAGAATGATGATGTTCGGACACAATCATCGATCAGTGACACCCATGCTGTACTGAATCCCATCTTCAACATTGTTTGATCCACAAAATCCCATTCAATGCGATCATTGGCTTTCGCCATATCTAGTTTCAGTGCTATGTAACCCGTTCTTCCTTTTTTTCCGAGTACGCATCGAGTGTAAAAGCTCAAAGGCCGTTGTAGATAGTGCTTTCTGAGCTGACAGATCTTGGCCACGTGGCAACCATCCAGCACACCATATTGTGCTCCACACACACTGGATCACCAGCCGAGCTGATCCATGTGGGGGCTGCGAGACAGAGCCCTCGCATACCACCGCACGGGACTTGTAGGGACTTAGTGGTTTGGAGGCTAGAGTAAGCCCTGTCGCGTGCGAGCCAAGCCCGCACGCGACCTTTAGTATCTGTTTTGAGAGATTTATGGCACGAGCTCCATAAACCCGGTCAATCCGGTCAAACCCGGTCAACCTCGTAACGGTTCCGGTATTCGCGCACCATGTGGTGTAACGGTCCCTATATACTCGGACGAACGTGCCGTTATGGTTAAGCTAATTAAGCCGCCATCAATGGGCGCATTAACCACACTACAACGGTCATGTTCTCCAGTATATATAGATCGTTAACCTTTCCATACAAAGGAGAACACACTTGCCATACGCGGAAGCTCTGCCAAACCTCTGTCTCTCTCTCAGACATTGCTACTGCCTTACTCTCTCCCTACACACAACCCCACTCTTCTTGTGCGATCCTTGATCCCCCTATATACGGTGTACACGGAGGTCTCCCCGCCGGAATCTCTTGTGCACATTTTGGTGAACCCGACGTGAACTTACCAACAAAAGCAACCATGTCTCAGGAGGATGATATCAGCAACAGATCGCCCTCCACCGAAGCTCCCTCGGGAGATGATCCGTCCCCTCCAGATGTCCGCAAAGCTCAACTTCGCAGTCACAAACAACGAAGCGGAATATGAGGCTCTCATCGCAGGGCTCCGTGCGGCGAAAGCTTTGGAAGTAAGCAACTTAACGGTCATGGGAGATTCCAAGCTGATCGTTAAGCAAGCCTCGGGCGAGTATGGTTTGAAGGAGATCAACCTCCTGTCTTACCGCACCCAAGTACAAAAGCTGATGCAGCAATTCTGCGATGTGAAGTACGAGCACAAGCCCCGAGCAGACAACAGGCATGCGGACGCTTTAGCAACCTTGGGATCTAAGGTCAGCACTGACAAATGTCCCGCAAAGATCTCTATTGAAGTGCGAACATCGTCGGCATTGACAGAAGATGCGTGCGACGACGAACACATGGATGACACAGACTGGAGGAAAGCAATCCTACAAGCTATTGCGGAAGGCACGAGCAGTGAAAGCTGGGCACTCACAAAAGGGTACTGCATACATGACAACACCCTTTACTACAAGGGTCCTGGCGGAATACTCATGCGATGCGTCTCCGAACGAGAGGGACAACGGTTGTTAGAAAAGATTCACCAACATGCTTGCGGAGAAAGCGAGGTGTCAATCTACCGGAAGGCTCAGAGATATGGCATTCATTGGCCAGATATGTCAACAGCCGCGGCCCTGATACAAGGGCAGTGCGAGAGTTGCGCACTAATCAAAGATTCTCTACTCATCGCTTTAACCAACGATGACACAGATTGGAGGAAGCCACTCTTTGATTATCTCACTCAGGGCACCCTGCCCGAATCGCGAAAAGAGACCGAGAAATTGAAAAGGAAGGCAGCTCGATACGTAGTACAAGAAAACCTGCTTTGGCGAAGAGGTCACGAAGGCAACTTGCTGCGGTGTCTAGACGGCAGAGAAGCACAAGAAGTCATGGACCTTTCCCATCAGGTAGAGCATCAAGGAGGTGCGAAATTATGCAGACAGCTCCTCTCAATTTGGTACTTCTGGCCCACGATGGAGGTCGATTGCCGCACCAAAGTGCGACGCTGCCAGGAGTGCCAATTCAAAGGGAACCTAGTGCACGCTCCCGCCGTGGATCTACATGCATTGGGGACGCCATGGCCATTTCACACATGGGCTCTGGACTTCATCGGTCCCATCCGGCCAACGTCGCACGGGAACCATTTTATACTCACTGCAACTGAGCTATTCACCAAGTGGGTGGAGGCAATACCACTGAAAACGGCAAATGCGCTAGCTGTGGTCAACTTCATTCAGGAAAACATCGTATGCAGGTTCGGAATTCCAAATACCATTCTTTCAGATAACGGTACTCCCTTCGTTAATCGCCAGGTAGCTGCGAAGTTAGCGGAGTACAATATCAGGCAGATATGTTCTACCCCTTATTACCCGAAGGGGAACGGGCAAGCTGAAGCGACCAACAAAACGCTGTTGAGGATTCTGAGCAAGGTGGTCGCAGATGACCACAAGAAGTGGGCTGACTCTCTAAGCATAGCTCTGTGGGCTTACCGAACTTCTCCAAGGACACCCACGGGGGCCTCACCGTTACTACTATGCTATGGAGCCGAGGCCGTGGTACCTGCGGAGGTTAGAGTCAATTCGGCAAGGCTGGCCTTCCATGCACTCTATGAGAATCAACGCGATCATGACTTAGTCTTGCTGGAGGAAAAACGAGAACAAGCCAAAAGGACCAACAAGCGGTACCAGGAAAGAATCGCTCGCGCCTACAATAAGACGGTCCAGCGAAGAGATTTCGCAGTTGGGGACTTGGTCTTGCGCGCATCTGACCACTGTATGCGAGAAGCAACTCACCCGAAGTTCGCAGCCAATTGGGAAGGACCCTTCGAAGTCACAGAGGTCTTTGACAGTGGCTACTGCAGCATACGAAGGTTGCACGGCACAACCTCAACCCCGAGTTCAGTCAACATGCGCTGGATTAAGAAGTACTATCCCTGACTTCTCTCATTTCATGCGTTTTATTATAACGTCGCTTAATGTCTTGTGTGGCTACGATTTACACAATCTCCTCTCCCATATGAGAGGATTGTAATCCCATCTCTCCCATATGAGAGCATTATAATAAGAAAATTCTCCCAAATGAGAAACTTCATATTTCTGCATGTCAATTTTACTTTATTTCAGTTTGTTATAACTGTTAATAATGAGTCATCCGCTACAATAACAATCCGCAACTGCGATCTTAACTGATCATCTAAGCCTATCTGTCACGATAGCAGCCTATGCAAATGCGATCTTAATTGATCATCTAAGCCTATCTGTCACGATAGCAGCATATGCAAATGCGATCTTAATTGATCATCTAAGCCTATCTGTCACGATAGCAGCCTATGCAAATGCGATCTTAATTGATCATCTAAGCCTATCTGTCACGATAGCAGCCTATGCGATCTTTATTGATCATCTAAGCCTATCTGTCGCGATAGCAACCTATACAAGTGCGATCTTAATTGATCATCTAAGCCTATCCGTTACGATAGCAGCCTGTGCAAATGCGATCTTGATTGATCATTTAAGCCTATCTGTTACGATAGCAACTTATGCAAAAACGATCTTAATTGATCCTCCAAAGCCTATCTGCTACGATAGCAACTTATGCAAAAACGATCTTAATTGATCTTCCAAAGCCTATCTGCTACGATAGCAAAATTGTGCAAAATGATCCTAAGTGATCTACAAAAATCTATCTGATATGATAGTGCTTGAATCTGAAAGCTAATTACAAGCCCATCCGCCAAGGTGGCACAACTGCGAAAATACGATCTCGAACGATCTAGTGGATCATCTGCGAATTCATATAGCAGATGACAAATGCGAAACATGTATGTAGCATTATGCCAGGCGAAATATGCTAAAACACATGCGATGTTGTACTTTGTTGTAACAAGACAGCAGATAACAAAGGCTATTTATCATTATGAGTCAAAAAGACTTACAATTTATCTGTCTAGATAGCAGCTTACAAGCGAAAAAGCTCGAATCTAACTACACAACCAACATGGCTTACAATACATTCGAAAAGTAGCTGACAAGTCAGCAGAAACACACTACGGGAATCCTGATTGAAAGGGATAAACCCACCGGTTCTAACACCGGCTATGCAATACACAGATCTGCGGCCAAAGATCTATAGCAAAAGGGATGCTGCTGCAAAGAGATCAACTCGTCATTTGTTACGTCCCTAGTGGCAAGATCTGCGTGACGATACGTCCAAGACCCCAAGGGGTGACAAAGGCCTCTGTCTGATCAAGATAGGCACCGGAGGAACTTCCTGTTCCGACATATGCTACCCTGCAAAACAGGCGAAGCAGTCATTCCTCTGGTGATGGACTCCTTGTCGTGATAGACAAGGGCATTGACAAGCCCCCCGAGTTCAAGAACGAAGAGGCAAGAAATCCTCCTCCAGGGATGCTGGAGGAGAATTCCGCCGTTCATTACGAGACGGTAGCACGGTCACTTCGGCGCTGCACCTCACCACGAGGCGGCCGGAAACATGACCTGCAAACATAATACACGAAGAAAATTCTTCGAACACACGTGAGATATCATTCCCATCTTCTTTATGATGGTTATAAAGAGAAATATTCCTCATAAAGTGGATCTTGGAAACTATTTCTATAGCACAAAGCGCAAACTCAGGATTCAAAACTTGAAGTTGCCATGAAGCAACGAAAAACAAGCGTTGAAGCCAGCAGTCGTAAGGACTCACGGCAAAGCACATTTTTTGGGATGAAGAACCCAAATAGCAAAGACAGGGTTTATATAGACCCTTTGGAGACTCTTCAGTTGCCAAGGATGAGTCAGCAGAATTCGAAAAGAGGGTAAGTTCAATCACTTACGCCTTGAAAAGCGGTAACAATCAATTACCCTACTAAAGGCTACGACGATTCAGTTGCGTATCCTAATAAATGACGGATGGTCATGATTCGGATGGACTTCCCAACGAAAGCATGCTCATCTGCCGAGAAATTAGCGCGAAAATCAAGCAGAGTATCAATTGCTGATGTCATAATTGGATATGCACAGAGATATCATATCAAATCCCGGAAAGGGCAAAACGGGCAAATTCATTCTTGTTGTTAAAAAAAGAGGGGGAGAAACCCTAGCAACATTACATTAATGTTTCAAACATTACATTAATGTTTCAGCTATTTTCTTGCTATTTTTCAAAATTCAAAAAGTCAAAGCAAATTCTTGATCAAGGAGTCTTGGGGCTCGAACTGATGGCTCAGCTTCTCTACCTGTTCCACTTCTTGCTTCAGTTGCTCGCACCTGGCATTCATCTCATGATAGAGCTTCAGAGCTTCATCAACCTTTTGCTTTTGCTGCTCCACCTTCTGCTTCTCAGCTGCGAGATTCTGGTGGCCGAGTTTCAAAGTTACGGCTGCGCGAATCAGCGTGACTCTGTTCATAAGAAATTTGAAACCCAGTCTGCCCTGGACTTTGGTAAGAAGATTTTGGCACATGCCACATAGCAATTCAGCACTCTGGACAGAAATGGTCGCAGGCGTAGCCGCAGACAGCTGCTCCAAAATCCAAATGGCTTCAGTAAGAAACAGCCTCCTGTCGAAGGGCCCTATCTCCAGAGATCTCACAAACGATTGGGGGTAGGTGAGGCGCATTCGAACCACCCAGTCCACATCGGTTTGCTTCAAACCTGAAGAAATGTCAAAACTAAGTTATGATGTCAAACTCGCAAGTCAATAATGCGAGATGCGAACAGTAAAGCTCTGCTTACCAGTTCCTTCCAGAATCTCATGAAGAGAAGGAATGCGCGCTGCCGGGGTGGTCGAAGACTGTCCTCGCTCCGTAGCTCTCCTATCAGCTGCAAGCTCCAACCTCTCGTAGTCAGGAGGAAGAGTGTAGGCCGCACCAGCTGCAACTGCATTCCCAACCTGCGAGCCCCAAAAGCTCCACGCAGGAATAGGTGCCACTGGCTCAGTCACCGCCGGAGGCGAAGGGACAGCCGAAGTCGCTTGGCGAAGGACGCTCTCAGATGCGAAAGCATTAGCAGCACTTGTCCTTACTTCCTCAGCACCAGTATGGACATCTTCATCCATTAGCACAGCATCTGCTTCAGCATCATCGGAAAGTTCGATGATGTCCTCGAGAGGCTCACTTGCGTGTTCAGTAGCTGCGACAGGCTTCTCGGTATGGGAGCTCGGAATCGGAACATAGGACGCAGAAGGCTGACTTCTCTGCTCCAGCACAGGTTCCTCAGCATGGCCTGTGATATTAAATGCGATAATATGAGGTAACTTGTGCTATAAGTTATTTCGCTATCTTTGCTAAATCTAAGAGTAAGCACCTCCACGCGAAGGTGGGATTGAGGTATCTTCATCATACACTAAGGACGTGGAACCATGTCCTATTAGTGTCTCCTCACTGAGCAAGTCTTTAAAAGGAGCGTGACCTGGGATGCGAAGAAACCAGTCATGATCCTGTTTCAGGTTGCTCAGGTCTAGCACATGCATATCGCTCAAATATTTACCTGAAGGTTCTCCGCACTTGTCTACTAGCCAACGGCGGATGTCAGTCTTTGACACACCATGCTTTAACGCACCCACAATAACATCTCTATAAGTTACTGCGAGATTGAAGATCTCACCTTTATCGCCGCCTGCGATTTCCTCAAAGTCCGCTTGGACTTGCTCCAGCGCTGCTGCATCCTCTTCCGGAACCGCATCTTCCTCCTCCGCCAGGGGAACCACTTCTTCAGGAAGCTCATCTTCCTCGCTAGCTGGACGCACTAAGTCGTCAACATGTTGCTCTTCG
Source organism: Linanthus parryae (assembly GCA_023055425.1). Taxonomy (NCBI): domain Eukaryota; kingdom Viridiplantae; phylum Streptophyta; class Magnoliopsida; order Ericales; family Polemoniaceae; genus Linanthus; species Linanthus parryae. The sequence continues at coordinate 102,324,497 of JALGPY010000004.1, forward strand.
AGGCTCCGCTGTCTCACACGCTCGAGCTCTTCCTCTTCTCGCTGTCTTCTTCTCTCAACAGCTTCCGCGGCTGTCTTCCTGGACTCAGCAAGAACGTCCTCGCTTATGGGATCGTCTGGAGTACCAGAATGGGTATCTCTCTTTTGTCTCTTGGCCAAAAGGCCACCGATGATCTCATTATCATCATCATCTGCGAAGATATGATTGGAAAGAGTTATAAAAAATTTTACGATGATATGAAGAGAAATGCGACGGAAGTACCTCCTGATTCTTCCTCATGCATCACAACTGTTGTTTCTTCTTCTTCATCACTTTCTCGGGGCTCCTGCCTCTCTTCCTCCTCCTCTTGGTTGAATGGAACGAAAGTCTCAACTGCGAGCTCTTTCCGCACTTTGCTGGGCATGCGACCTTTACCTTTGTCCTTGACAGAAAGGGACCTCACCGGAGGAGAAGCTGGAGCACTTCTGGGGGAAGAAATTGTAATTCCCTTTTGCCTGGGTCTCTTCACTCTCGGCGCTGCAGTCGCTGGAGGGGACGGATCATCTCCAGGAGGAGACGGAACCGGAGCATTGTCTATCAGCGAGTCAGCAAAAGCATTCATGACTGCGCGAATCTTAGTTTCGACCTCAGGGTCCATCCTCCATGCTAGCCGAAACGACTGCTTTTGTCTTCTGGTGGCAACAATGGTGTTAACCAATGACTTGGAGCGATCACCAGATGCGAATCTCCGCACATGACACTACAGCAAACAGTACAGAATGAAGGCATCAGCATAAGAAAATCAAGAAGCTTAACGCACGCGAAGAAATTGCTTACCTCAGCAAATGCCTTGCTGTATCTGACAACATGCGTGTCGCCCTTCTTAACTGCAGCGACCTTCTCCTTCAGAATGATGTCAGGACACAAATGGTTCTCACGATCCAACAGTGACTAGCAACCATATTCAGACTCGCTCAGGCTGCAATTGGGGCGAAACGGAAAAGAATTTCTCTTGATCAAGGGAGCTCTACTTGGCTGCGCGGCCGACTGCGTCTCAATCCTCGTTTGCTGGGCAATCCAGTATGCGAGCCAGTTCTGGGAATAGCCACCCTCGCGGGTCCCTGAAGGCTGCTCAAAAGGAAGATTATTCATGAAGACGGTCTTGCACTCCTTTGTTAGCAAGCGCTTATAGCACCCTCTGATAATGGACTGGGGCCAGATTGAGGGAGCCACCGCATCAAAACCGAACTGGGGAGAAACTCGAGTGGGGTCAACGTCCACGGTAATCCTTTCATACCTTGGTCCGAGCTCACGAATATGCTCTGCGAGGGCAGGAAGAGAACCTCGTAGACACCAGCAAAAGAACTCGCGATAGCGCTCATGGAAATGCGATCCCTCTTCGAAGAGCAACTCTTCTGAGAAGACAACACCCTTGGAAGGGTACAGCTTGGGGAACCATCGCACGTTCTCGACACGCGTGGCATAGGGCCTGGCAGTAAACTCTTTCCGTTTGTCGCATATCAAACTCCACACGCACTTGGTGTTGCTCGCTCCAAACCACCTCGCAGCCCTGCCGCTGTTACGCTCTTCGGTCTCGCCTGGGGGACACCACTTGTCAAGTTTGAGAGCAGTTGGAGCATAGGATGGCCATCGCTCGAAAACCCACATTGTCAAAAAGGAAATATTGACAAAAGTCAGTACATCGAGGCGGCCACGCGACTCTTTCATGGCCAGGACCAGTTGATCAAGCCTATAGTACAGCGTACCCAAGACCAAGGGTCCGAGTGCGACTCTCTGGCCAAGGGCGAGCCTCACAGCAAGTGGCAAAACATGGTAGAAGACCCCGTCATGTGGGTGACCATCAATCAGGTACCTCGACAACCAAGCACAGAGAAAAGCACAAAGGGTCAGATGATAGCCTTTACCCTCTACATAATTCTCGGCCTCTGGGTTCTCACTCAGGAGCTTCTTAGTGATGCTGCTGTTCGCGTAGTCTCGGAAGAAGTACTGCAACCATTTATTCCAGGTGTTCTTCGCAGACGTATCAACCAACTGCCAGTTCGGAAGGGCTTTTGTGGTGGTCCACCGGGTGGAGATTTTCATTACCTCTGCTAGGCACTCCTCCATCTGCGTGTATAAAGCAATCTCCGCAGACGTCCTCAAAGGACTCAAAGGGTCAACTTCACCCATGGGGGAAAGATAGTACAACATCTGCACGTCCTCGAGTGTAGGAGCAGCCTCGAACTCAGCAAAGTGGAATGTGTGAGTCGCAGGCGAGTAGCGGGACAGAAGGTCTAGAAGCATGGATTGGTCCAGCTTCACGGCAACACCCTTCATAGCACGGATAGCAAAGTATACGCCGGCTCCATTGAGAGTCGCGGCGTGATGGTCCAACAAGTGGTCAATCCACTCATCCATATAGTCCAATTTCTGGACGAACGCCTGGGTAGAAATCGCAGTATAGGGGAAGTGCCCGTTCTCAATTCCCAATCGAACCACATCCTCGGAACCAATCAACTCGAGCAAGGCTGAGTTAATTGGGCGAGTCAGTGTCAGCAATCGCTCAACCGGGACAGGATCAGGCATCCTCTTCGCCTTAACCCTCGCATGGTAGAAATCTTTGCCGCCTAAATAGGGGGCTTTTCGCCACAAGGCCTGCGGAAGGTCGGGTATCTCTTCATCTTCCTTGACAGGTCTGGTTCCTTTTGTCTTGGCCATTCCTGCGGAAGAGCAAGAAAAAAGGGGGGAGAAATACCACACTTCAGTTTGAATTTTGAAATTCAAGATCTATGCAAAGAAAGACGAACAGTTTCTGGTTCAGAAATCAGGGAGTTTCAAGATCTCACATCCGAGGCCCTTATTATTGAAGGATTAAAGCAAAAGTGGGTTCAAAGATCACGGCTTCTTTGCAAGTTTCAACAGATTATATGTTCTGGGCTTACAGATTCAACGCAGTTCAGGGCAAACACTGGTATCTCAAATCAAAAGTGAACGAGGCCAACCTTGTTTTCTTGAAGCCTGCTTGGATATGCACAATTGAAGAACACGATTTGCAGTTCTGAACTGGTGATTGATTATCTGGATCTGCTCTCGAAGATCTCCGGGTACCATTCACTTTAAGAGAAAGAAGTGATGCTTTGCAATAATGGGGGATACAAAGTATTTATCCAAAACAATGAAGGGTTGCGTCCTTTCAGTAGTCGAATCGCAACCGTCACCGTCGAATCGCGCAATCACAGGACAAGCTGACGTCACGCCTAAAACCCTAAAGGCCAGACGGCACGACTCTAGGGGTTTTAGGTCATAATGGCACGCACGGGGGCTGAACTTACTCGTATTTGAATTGGTGCGTGGCGGCGACGCGTATGTTGGTTTCCGCGCATGGAAGCCTATACAGCTATGAGTCTTCACGCGCAGAAAGGGGGCTAATGTAGATAGTGCTTTCTGAGCTGACAGATCTTGGCCACGTGGCAACCATCCAGCACACCATATTGTGCTCCACACACACTGGATCACCAGCCGAGCTGATCCATGTGGGGGCTGCGAGACAGAGCCCTCGCATACCACCGCACGGGACTTGTAGGGACTTAGTGGTTTGGAGGCTAGAGCAAGCCCTGTCGCGTGCGAGCCAAGCCCGCACGCGACCTTTAGTAACTGTTTTGAGAGATTTATGGCACGAGCTCCATAAACCCGGTCAATCCGGTCAAACCCGGTCAACCTCGTAACGGTTCCGGTATTCGCGCACCACGTGGTGTAACGGTCCCTATATACTCGGACGAACGTGCCGTTATGGTTAAGCTAATTAAGCCGCCATCAATGGGCGCATTAACCACACTACAACGGTCATGTTCTCCAGTATATATAGATCGTTAACCTTTCCATACAAAGGAGAACACACTTGCCATACGCGGAAGCTCTGCCAAACCTCTGTCTCTCTCTCAGACATTGCTACTGCCTTACTCTCTCCCTACACACAACCCCACTCTTCTTGTGCGATCCTTGATCCCCTATATACGGTGTACACGGAGGTCTCCCCGCCGGAATCTCTTGTGCACAGCCGTTAATATGTTATCAGTTATTAATCGACCTGGCGCAAAGGCACTTTGATGTTCCAAAACAAATAAGGTCAAGTACCGTTTTCAAACGATTCGCAATAGTTTTTGTCACCAGTTTATAAATCACTGTACATAAACTAATCAGGCGAAGTTCGGTAGGAGTGCGTACTTGTTTGACCTTCGGGATGAGGGTCAAAACTGTATGATTGAAGTTCCGGATACTTTTTGAGCCATAAGAACCTGGAGACAAGTGTTGGCCACCTCATCGCCTACTATGTTCCAGTTGTTCTGGTAAAACTGTGCTGGGAAGCCGTCGATTCCAGGTGCTTTACAATGGGCCATTTGTTGGAGGGCTGCATCAATTTCTTGCCTCGTGAATGGCCTATCAAGATCAACTCGGTTTTGCTCAGTAAGCACTGTTGGGACGTGTTGGAGTGCTGCAGCAATCTGCTGCTCGTTGGGTTTGGCCGAGAGAAAAAGATTGCCGAATTACTTCTCTAGAATTGTAATCATAGTGTCCTCTTCGGTGCACCACATCTTGTCTTCGTTTTCCAAGCCCTTAAGAGTATTTTGTGCTTTCCTTATAGTTGCTTTCTGGTGGAAATAACGAGTGTTGGAGTCTCCCTTCTTTAACCACTGCGTGCGTGATCGTTGTGCCCACATCTCTTCTTCGCAAAGGAGGAGACGATTGATCTCAGTTCTGCACTCATTGATTTCTGTTGCAACCACGTTGATGTTAGAGTTTCCTTCCAACTGTTCCAGCCTTCGACGAAGATAGTTTAACTTGCTCTTGACACTGCCGAATATTTATTGGTCCCAAACTTTGAGTCTTGTGGCTAGACCTTCATGTTTAGCCCCCAATCCCGTACCCTGCATAAGTTCCCACTCACACTACGATTTTTTTTTACTGCATAATTGATACTAAACCTCACACTATAATTTGAGAAGATTTTGAGAAAATTTGCAGTCACTCACTCACACTACGATTTTCTTTTATTTCGAGATCTTTTTCTATAAACCTCACAGCTTTATCCGCAAAAAAATTTATGGGGTTATACTGTTGTCAAACAGTCGCAGGCCTTATTACCAGTGCCATGTGCATTGAGATGAGCAAAAACCACCTCTGACGACTACCCCAAACAACAGCAATCAACCAACCAACTACTGTAAGTTCTAGCTCTCTTCTTCGCCTCCAATCTCCTGTGTGTCATCATCGTCTTTGGTAAGCTATATTGACTACTAACACCGTTTCTTCATATGATTGCGAAACTTACTTCAATCTTCAATATCTGATTTTCCAAAATCTTCGAAGTAGGCTGCCATGGCGACCCAGTCGGCTGATCCTCTCAATCCGTATGAGGACAAAACTCAAGACCCAGGTGCTGATTTTTCTTCTTTGATGTGGGTCAAGTTCAATTTTCGTTTTTGATCTGGTAATTGTCTTGGAAGTTGACTTCTCTGTTCTCTCTCAAAATAGGGTTTTTCTTTAACCCTCCTCCTTCATGTGAAATCTTGAAAGGGGAAGTAGTTCATAATTGTTGCTCAGTAGCAGTATTGATTTGGGCTAACCCTCTAGTGGCATGATTTGATTGAATCATGATATGGGTTTTATTGTTGGAGATAGTTTATTGCTTGGTATTCATGTGATTAATCTCTTTATCAACATGGAAGCTCCTTCGCATGTTGGCAATTTTGCTCTTTTGTTAACTGCTGTATTGCTAGGATGATAGGATCAGCTATTGAGTTATACAGCCTAGCTCGAAGTTTGGTATTTGATATCGCAAAAAAAAACTATAGAATGGTAAGAGCAGATGCCTTATTTGAGCATATACATCGCCAGATAGTGTAATGGCTAGAATGCGATAGTTTAACACTCCACAAGGTAGTACTGGTTGGTACGGAGAGGTGGCCTTTGTTAATGATATGCGTAGTTAGTTACCCTGAGAATTTCCCTTGCCAACTAGAGTAACTACCTATGACCCATTAGTTGTTACACTCTATGTAATATGCATCATGCATACTTCTTGAATAGAGCAATGCTTCTTTGGCAGGAAGGCCACCAGGACACTTGTGAAGTTACTTCAACAACGGTTTTGTAAGTCAGAAGGATATATTTCCTGTCCTATACTTTTTTTTTGGTAATCTTTAAAAAATTTGGATAATGGGAGAAAAATGTACAAAATGGAAGGGGCATACCCTAGTATATCTGAAAAACTAGCTTCTCTTTACTGATACACTCTGTGATATCTGTCTGTCTTAAGGGGTTATTCATATCCCTCACATTCCAAAAGTCACACAAAAGTGCCAAACTAGGTATTAACCTGAATTTGGGAGGCTGTTTCCAGCCATATCTCTACTAGTTTTATGTCTTCCACTCCGGTGTGTGGTATCACAATGCTTGTGAGGGGATCAGTGGAGGTTGTATCGGAGATTCAGAGTCTGTCCTTTTCCCTTGAGTCCTGCCTGAAACTGTATTACTATGTCAGGCTAAGAACCACAACTCAACCAATTCTTAACCTGAATCGAATCCAATTTCAACAGTAACAACCCAGAAATCACCACAATGTGGGCGAAACGATTTATATTTCAAGGGACGGTTACAATTGGGGCTCGCTGATCAATCGAGCTACCAAGTCACAGAAAGTAAAAGGTCAGAAGAGGAGGAGAATGAGTTGTATAGAGGAGGAAGACGACGACTAAGGCCAATACTGGAGCTTCAGTCATTGCCCTTTTGAATTTATAGAAGGCTTCTTCAGCTTGATCCGTCCATATGAAGTTACCCTTCAATAATTTGGTGAGTGGTTTGCTAATAGCTCCATAAGATCTCACAAATCTCCTATAATAGCCACTTAACCCCTAAATTCCCCTCAGTGTTTTGAGTGACTTAGGTTTCGGCCACTACACCATACACTTCACCTTGTCAGGGTCAGCCGCTACCCCCGCTGCTGAGATGATGTGTCCCAAGTATTCCAAGGAAGCTTGACCAATTGTACAGTTGGAAAGTTTCACAAAGAGCTGTGTGTCCTTCAAAATGGCTAGGGTCTCTTCAAGATGGAGTACATGCTCCTCTAACGACTTACTGTAGAACAGTATGTCGTCAAAGAAAACTAGAATAAAGCGCCTCAGGAATGGTCTGAAAATCTCATTCATTAACCGTTGAAATGTGGACGGGGCATTAGTGAGGCAAAAGGGCATAACCCTGAACTCATAATGTCCTGAATGGGTTCTAAAAGCACTTTTATAAATGTCACTCTTCTTGACTCGTACTTGATGATACCGGACCTAAGAACCAACTTTGAAAAGATGGTTGCTCCCCCTTAATCATCCAACAACTCATCAACTAAGGGTATAGGGTACCGATCCTTAATTGTGAGTGAGTTGAGCTGTCGAAAGTCGATGCACATTCTCCACGACCCATCCTGCTTTTTGACTAACAATACAGGGGATGCAAACGGACTTGAACTGGGTCTGATAATACCTGAAGAAGACAAAATTTCCGCCACTTGGGTCTCAATCTCTTGCTTCTGAAAGTGAGGGCATTTGTAAGGTCTGATCTTCACTGGTTCTCTGCCTTCCTTGAGGGCTATTTGATGACCATGGCTTCTAGGAGGTGGTAGCTCTTTCGGAGCATCAAAGACTGACTCATACTTACAAGAGAGGTTGCAACAATGCCGGAACTTTAGTTCTACCATCAACTTCCACATTAATGGAGCATAACTGGCAAACATTGGTTTGAGGATTTTTCGCACAATACCTCTTCAATGAGTTGCAACTATGAAAACCCAATTCAGCCCGTTCATTCCCTTTGAGGCCTCTGATAACCACTTCCCGTGTTTCTTGTTTGAACTTGACAGTGAGCTCATTGAAGTCCATAATGACAGGACCACAACTTTTCAACCAAGGCATGCCAAACACCATATCACACCCTCCCAAAGGAAAATTCAACACCTCAGTATTAAAGACATAAGTACATAACCCTGCATCTCCCATTTTAATTGTGTACATTTGGCATTACTAGTTATCTGCTAACCATTTGCGACTGTCACTGTGAGAGGTGAGCTCTCTTGCAGCTTGCTCCCTAATTTTTTGGTGGTAGCAGGATCGAGGAAATTTTGTGAGTGCTTCCTGTATCGATTAAGATGAGTATTCGATTGTTTCCCACCCTTCTTTAAAGTTTCAACGTCTGTTGAGTACAACTACCAGCCAACGCATGTAGGGAGATAGCTACTTCACTTGCTTCACTTTCAATTTCCTCAGTTATGACCCTATAGGTTATCACCCATTTTTCACGTTCTTCATGTTCTGCTTCTTCCCCCCAATATCAAGAATAATTGCCTCTTCTTACACACACGGCGTTTTTGATACACTTCATCACAGTAGTAGCAAAGATTCCTATCCCTTCTGGATTGCATCTCCTCAGAGCTGGGTCTCCTTACTCCTTGAAATTGTAGGTTCCTGGCAGATGTAGTTGTAGGTTTGGTGGTTTTGGTGTTGGTGGAGGGCTTTACGGGGGTGTAGGAGCTGGAGAAAAGGTGGAAGAGGCTGCTTGCACATAGTAGGGTGCAGCAAACGTCATTTGGTTTTGGCTTGAAAGAGTTCCATGGATTTGCGGGTGTAGGTAGGATTAGTCAAGGTTGGCGTAGGGTAGTAAGGAAGATAGTCGGTGTTTTGAGAGTTTTGGTTCTTTTTTGGGGTGGTTCTGTTCTTCTTTTGCGCAGATTCCAAATGACTCTCCTGAATTCTAGCTATACTGATTGCTCGAGTCAGAGTTTGAGGTTTAAACATGGTGACCAGGTGTTTAATATTCTCCTTGAGACCACTGATAAAGCTAGACACAAAGTAGCTCTCAGATAATCCACCTTGTTGAGCCATGTTTAGAGCTTTCAACTCCTCAAACTTGGTTTGATATGCCTCTACTGTGCCCTCGTGCTGGATTTTATTAAACTCTCCAACATCTTCATGGCCTAAATCTGAGAACCTCGAACAGATTTCTTCTGCAAATGTGTCCCAATAAATTCCACCTAGGTTGCTATACTGTCTGACCAAAATCATAGATCTGCCTTCCCTTCCAAATACAAAGAAGCTAATGCAACTCTCCGCTTGTCAACAATAATAATTCCTTTTCTCGATACCAGAACCCGTCACTCGAACGTCTTCTAATTAAGGGATTAAAAGGAATCTCTCCACGTGCTCAATGCCAGCTGGACGACCTGCTAACCACCCTGTGACCCGGACACATCATTTCTCAAACTGCAGCTTTCCACTAACAGGCTAGTTCTGTCACAGCCAAGCCATAATTAGAAGCCCAATGCCTTTATTTATAAACAAGCGTAACCCTGTCCTAAAATTAGGCCCACAGACGATTCCCTCTTGAATTTGATGTGTAACTTGATTATTTTCTCCCAAAACTTTCCATAAATTCCACCAAGATCCCTTATCATGATATACAGTCAGTAGTGTTCGAGACATATCCATGACCCATATCAGGCCGTGGTTGAAGCAAACTATTTTTAGCAATGGTGTGACCACCCGAGCTATCCTCCTCCTCTTTCTCCAAGTCTGTTAAAACAGCAGATCTTGAAGTTTCTTTTCTGGGATTGTAACTCCTATATTATCTGATCTGCAATTCCTTGTCTTTCTTCCCATTCTTTCTCTGTTCCACTTCCATCTCGTTTCCCCTCATCTTAGTCTTCCATTCAGAGATTGACAGTGGAGGTTTGGGGGTGTGGTTGTCAGGGTAGAGCTGCACTCGGTTCCGGTTAACCCACGGTTTCCGGTTAAAACCGAACCTAGCTAACCGAATATATGGAACCGAGAAACGAACCGAATCTGTGAGAACCGGAACCGGTCACCGAACCGTATATGGTCGGTCTCGGTTCGGTCATGGGTAACCGGTAACCGGAACCGGCCGGTTTAACCGAGAACCGACCAGAAAAAAATATATATAAAAAGAATACTGTCCAGAACCGACCAGCACCGGAACCGAACCGAACCGATGAACCGGTTCCGGTTCGGTTAGCCCTAATGGAAAATCAACGGTTTTGGTTAACCGAACCGAATAAGCTAATATATCGGTTAACCGAATCGAGAACCGTTAGGCTATGAAATATCCGGTCCGGTTCCGGTCCCGATTAACCAAACATGAAGCTCTATGTCAGGGGGTGGAGCTGCATAGTTATGCCCAAAACATGTGCAGGTTTCACAATAGCCAAGAGCCACTAATATTCCACTTGCACATTGCTCTCTTCCCTCTTGACATAAACCTCTATCTGTTTTGGTGAGGGCTGTTCAGCACTTATCTCCACACAAACACGAGCAAAAGATACCTTTTGAGGAAGTTTCAGTCTGCTTATCATCACAAAATGGGTGGCCTATTGAGCTATTACCAACAAAACTCAGTCCTTCCTTGTGCTTGTGATCAAGAGGGAAGTTCTGTATTCTCACCCAAATGGGACTGTTAGTGTGGTTTTCCTTCTCCATATTGAACATGGATTTCCATTGTCGTAGGAAGATGATTCTCCCTCCAATGTGCGAGGGGCCTTCTTCAAGGCTTTAAAGACTCTGAGAAGCGTTATCAAACCTGAACACAAACAGTCCTCTCTCATTTGTGTAATCCTTCTTTAACCCTGATATCTTCCGCATCTTCCTAGCATTAAACTTCACAATAGAGAATGGCAGTTTCTTCCTAATTAGATAGCCAACCAGACTTGTGGACCGTTTATTCACACATGCTTTAGCTATTTCATCTGGAAACACCGAAGAGCCTGGAGCAAGCAGATTTTATGGGTGAATGACCGGTAAGGCGAGCCAGAACGACGGTGGAGTTACATTGGGAACACATATCTAATCAAGGCCTTCTATAGTTTTTAATTGTCCATGGATTTCTACTTTGATGGTTGTTCGTATCTTAATCATGATCTTTGCATTCGTTTACGAAGCCTTATTATCTGGAAAATCACACATGCATGCAACCATGATTTTGAAACTCCAATATGAGTCTACGACCAACAAGAATGACATATAATTTGTCAAATTATTCAGTTACCTCTACGCTACAGAAGCCACTAATCCTAGATTGATCTATTTTCCAAGCTTGTACCGAGTCATATTTTTACTTAGTATATGTTATGTATTCTGATTTGTGCATCAACTTATCATACCAAAATATGTTTCAACTTCCAGCAAAACACAGACGCGCAAGACAAATCCAAATAATCATGACATATAGGAAGATAGTTAACCTAAACAATGAGGAACAACTGGGTTGGCTAATTAGGTCAGAAGAACTGAGTTCCAGGCTTCCAGCGAAGACACCTGGCACTATCCAACCCTAAGTTATCTGGAATGCGTATAATTTTGGTTCCTGGAACGGGATTGCAGATTCGGTTCAGTAGGGTGGAGGCTTCTTTGGATGTCTTGGTAGGACTTAATAATTTTTAGCAGATTCTACACCATCAAACTGCTCAATTGTTGCATTATTTGAAGTCAAAACTCTAGAAACTGCAAGAGTTCCTAGAGTTGCTTGAAGTTTTGCCTTTTGTGCATTATTTAGCAGCCTCAAATGTTGCTTTGTGGACATTAGTGGTCATCTGCAAACATTCTGGGATATTTGTGCCAAGAGGGTGGAACAGACTTCTCTGCTGGTTTGCTGCTGATGGGCACAGCCATTTAAGAACGAAAGATTAAGCATAGAACGTTTGCAAGCTTGTAAGAGAAAAAGCCAAGTAAAACTCAAACCTCACATTGGCTAAGAGGAAGTTAAACATACATCTTCTTAACAACAAGGAATATGTTGTTGCTATCTGACATGTGTGAGTTCACCTTGATCATGTTTAATGTTGGTCATCCTGTGTTGATCTGGTACAGGGGTCACATCCTGTATGAAAGGGAGTTTTGCTCAGGAACCAAAAACTAACTTTACGTGAAGTTTGTATTACATACCAGCATGTTCATTCATACTTGAAAAGTACTTGAACGGAGCTACACTTGAAAACTACTTAAATGGCTGTCGTCCGTTCTTCACGCCGTTTCAGAATGTGAAAGTCTACCTTATCCACACGTGTCACTTATAAGTTTTCACTTAGTGTAACTGTGCACATGTGTACTTCTCTCTCTCTCTCTCTCTATATATATATATATTTTCTGATGTAGTTGTTTCTATGATTTGATGATTGTCGTCCACACCAATATTTGAATTGGCTAATTGTTCACGATTTTTCGTCTCTCAAACTGACAAGGTAAATGCTTCTTCATTAATTTAAACTTCAGAGGTTGTCCCGTCAGCTGAGAATCAGCATGATGCTAAGGCACCAGCATCTGTGTTTGTGAATTCGGAGCCAATGCGAGAAGATCAAGTTCAGAATGCTGTCAAATTTCTTTCGCACCCAAAAGTGAAGGGATCACCAGTTATGTACAGAAGATCTTTTCTTGAGAGGAAAGGTCTCTCCAAGGAAGAGATAGACGAAGCTTTCCGTCGTGTTCCTGTGAGTTAATTTTTTGTCCTCTGATTTCTAGTGGCTTTCAAATATTCTTACTTCAACAGTTATATCGGTGTTTATTTGGTGTATTTGTTCTGAAAAGATAGATTCTGTGTGTGATTATAGGATCCGCCCCCATCTGCTTCAAATGCGCAGCCATCGGCTCCTGTTCAAGGTAAGTAGTTTTCATTTGGATGCAAGTTGTTTCTTCTGGAATGCTTAAGAACTCTGTTAGTTATGGCAGGAGTTCGATATGTTTGCTGAATAATATTCGTCTTCTCTGCTTTGTCACTGTAGCAACAGATGTTCAGCCTCAAGTGCAGACTTCTGCAGCTGCTCCTGCGGGCGTCATTACTAAAACTGGTACTTTACAGTCCCGGTTTCACTGGACTCATGCTCTTCTTGCTATTGGTGTACTTGCACTCTCTGGTGCTGGGACCGCTGTAGTTTTCAAGGTATCATCAATCTCTTATCAATTCCATATACTAAGTAATCATTATTTTAGAATACTGAATAGATTCAAAGGTTGCAGATTAGGAGATACTAATTAATACATGTTTGTTATATATAGATGTCTAAACTTTAGTTTCGGCGTCTCCGTTTCCAAGCTACATAGCATGACAGAAAATGGCAGAGTTTTCTTTTATGATCTATCAAATGAGAAATTACCTCTACCCAAGAACCATGAATAATCCAAGAGACAAAGATCATGTATAGTAGCACAAAACATCATTTGGTTATTGAACAAGTTAAAAGTCTTCTTGTTGAATGTATGATGCGAGTGTATTTGGGGAATCAGAGACATGCTAATCCCCATTTTGTGGTCAAATTGTTTAAAGATAGCTTCATTACTGAGAAATGAGAATAACATGTCTCAGCTTTCTCTCTTCAGAATGCTGTTGTCCCGAGATTGAAATCTTGGATTCGCAAAGTTGTATCTGAAGGAGACGAGTCTTCCAAGAAAACAGACTCAACACCAAGTTCAGAACAAGAAGCAGCCGCTGCAGCCAAAGCTGCTGCTGCAGCAGCCGCCGATGTGGCACGAGTTAGCCAAGAGATGCTGCTTTCAAAAACTGAAGGTGAGCTTATATTTGGATTCTCTTACATTTCACCATAACAATACAAGCTCAGCTTATCTTTCATGATAAGTACGGATGCTAACATGTTTTCTGTCTGATTCCGCCCTCAAATAAAAAATATAGGAATCCTCGTACAAATCAAAATTGTATACAAGTTTGATGATCAGCTTTTTGAATCTGTGCCTTGACTTAACATTGGTCAAGTTCAAAATGTTCCTACAAACCTTAATAATTCAAATTTTGTTTTTATTGATAGAATTTCCGGGCTTTCAAGCAGAGCTTTGCAATATTTGCATTCTGTGTTGAATTCCTAAACAATAAGTAATAAACTTCACGGAAAATGACATTTAAGCTACTGTTGTCAGAGAAGAAGTGCTTCGAGGAGCTTATAAATCTGATAGGGGTGCAAGTCCAGGAAATGAAGTCAATGAGCAATGCCATACAAAAGTTGGAAGGTAGGTGAAAACTGCTTTCTTGCTTAGCAAATATCTGTTTGAAGATGAATTTCATTTTATTGGCATTTTAGTTATTTATTTAGTTTTTGCATAGCCTTGTATGTCATATACTCCTATACACATTATTGTGCGTGTTTAAAGATTTTCAGATCTAGGTTACAGAGTAAACAAGGTTCATCAATGCACAGATCTAAGTTTGAGTAACATCAATGTTGAGAGTTAGCACTCATTCTCTGCCTAAAGGTGGTTTAAATGAAGAAATATTGTTACCACTTGTATAGCTTCTCTAGTTTTCTGAAAACTACGCTTTTCTCTACCATACTAAAACTGTGAAGTAACCTTTTCTCTTGGCTGTCTTTATAATCTTTTCTTGCACTATATTTAGGGCAGGGCAATGCTCTGGGGAAAACTCCTGTTGTTGAACAAGGTTATCAAGTCTCCTCGACTGCTTCAAAGGTGAGACTAAGCTTGTGGTAGCTCTGAACCTTTAGATGTGTCGAGCTGATATTTTCTAGTGGCCATTTAAAATTTCTCAGTTTCTTGTCTCATTGTTTTCTATTTACTATGCAGCAACCATATACAAATGGAAATGTCAATTTTGACCCGTACTCAGGTTTCCGCTTCGTCCAATGTGCTATTTCTTTAATAAATAATTTCGTAGTGGTTTCATTATTTATCGTGCGTGCCGTTGAATTATACAGCAAGATCTTTATCACAACCTGCGACTGTGGAACCCCCTGCTGCACCCCATCCGAAATCTTACATGGAGGTAAAGTTTACAATCTTTCTATTTCCAAATATCGTAGAATTCCTCTGATTTATAAAAAAAGGGTAAAAGACATTTTCCACCCTCCGACTATGGACAAAAGACATTTTGCCCCCTGATTTATGGAAAAATACATTTTGGTCCCCTGTCAGAGTTAAAAACTAACGGTTGATTAACAGAGAGATAAAAAGACAAAAATGCCAACATTTACGAAATCACCCCACTGTAAATTTTCATTCCTTCTCCTCCTCATTTTCTAACCTTAACCTTATCTCATCCTCTCTCTCTTCTCTTCCTTCACCCTCCATCGCCTGCCTCCCTCCCCCACAGATCTGCTTTCTCTCTCTGCCTCTCTCACTCCCCCTCTCCCTCTGCTACCTATTCCTCCGATCAAGTATCCACAGATCTGGGTGATGTACAAGAAAGCCGAAGCCTCCTTCTGGACCGCCGAGGAAGTCGACCTCTCCGACACTGGGATGACATCCGTCACTGGGAAGTCCTCGCTTCTTCGCCGCCTCCGACGGAATCGTCCTGGAGTATCTCGCCGGACGTTTCATGAGGAACGAAGAGAAAGGAGGCGATGGGTTTCGGACCTTCGGTGGTTGCTTCGGGTGGGTCTGGAGCTTCACAGATTCGAGCTCAAGTTCACAGATTCGAACTTCAAGAACCTCAATTTGAACCCAAAAAGTCGAATCAAGCACCTAATCTCTCTCTCTGAAAATCATAAACCTAAGCACCTAATGTATTTAAACCACCACGGGTTTGTTGTGGTGGTTTGTTTGGGTGGAAGTCAGTAGGTAATGGTGGCTGGTAGTGAATGAGTGAATGAATTGGTAGGTCTGTTATGGTGAATGGAGTTTGGGTGTTGTTTAGTAATTGGGTATTATTGTGGGTGAAGAGGTAGCAGTGGTAGTGAGGTGTTTTAGCCATGGTGATGGTTTAATTAGTGAAGGAGTTGCAGGTCTAGCAGTGAAGTCAGGTGGGGGTTTTGGGTGTAAATGGTTATTTTTGCAGGTTATGCAATGGTGCTGTGGGTGAAGGTGGTGATGTGAAGTAGATAACGGTTGTTGTGTTGTCATGGCTGTGGTGATTTGGCTGCTGCAGGTTATGGCTCCTGTGAGGTACTAATGGTGTTGGAGGCTGAATTGGTACTGTGGTGGTTGGGCCTGTGCTAATTGGTTAAGTTATTTGGGTGAAAGGTTGTAGCATGAGATTGATGGTGGTAGGTTAGTTTGGTGTAAAGTAGCAGGGGTGTAGGATGGTTAATGGACGGATTTGCAGGTTATTGCTTGTTGGAGTTTGAGGGAAATGGGTCTAGTTTGAATGGTTGTTAATTACAGGATAATAAGGTGGCTTTGTTGTTGTTGTTGTTGTTGGTGGTGGTGGTGGTGGTAGTGGAGGTAGTGCTCAAGAACACGAAGAACATGATGAACACTATAAAACAAAATAAGGGTGGCATTTGTCCACAATTCGTAATGGGTAAAATGGTCACAAAAATAAATTTGCACCCCTCCACTAACGGATTGTAACAGAAGGGTGGTATTTGTCCACCCTCCATCCGTTAACAAGGGTGCAAATGTATTTGTTTCATAAATCAGGGAGCTAAATGTCTTTTGTCCATAGTCGGAGGGTGGAAAATGTCTTTTACCCTAAAAAAAGTTGATGGTTGTTCTCAGTAGTGTAATGTCTCGGTTGGCATTCTGACCAGTCGCATTGACAAATAATTGATTACAGAACTTTTTGAAGGTTGTACTGGTCTTTTGTTACTTGCTGAAATAGGTCTTTCTTAGGTTTCTAACGAATTTGATACTGTTCTTCAAAGCATTCTTTCAGAAACTACGAAGTACGAAATGAAGATCTAGGTTTGTTATGTTGTATCTTAAAATAGAGGATACGTCACAATCCAGTTATGAGTGTTACATATTTTGTTTATAAGGTATTCCTTTTTAAATCGCTCCCGTACTTGCAAATTGTGAAAAATGAGGAAAGCGTGAAAAAGCTTATTATTAACTCAAATTGCCTGCTTTATGCACAAAATATGTCCGGGTGTCATATAGTATTTCTGATGTCAGTAAACGAGTCCATTTGTGGAAATTGTCATAATGCCTATCAGTTTTAAGACATAGTTTTGAGATGAATGCAAGAAAAATTGCTAATTTTCTTTTGAAACTTGTTGCAGATTATGGCCATGGTTCAAAGAGGAGAGAAACCTTCCAACATCAGAGTAACTAGCTTCGTACCCCTATTTGTTGTCAGGTTCCCTTGTAGGGTTTTCGTTCTGATTATCGTCGCTCTGAATTTCTTCAGGATATCAATGACCTACCTCCCAATCCTAACCAGCCTTTACCAAATGCTATGATACCACCAAGAGCTAAGGTTTGTGTTCAATTCTCTCATCCCAACTCATTTTGGTTTTTGCCTTTCCTTGGTTCTTTGAATTACGTTTTTTTCTTGACTTGGATCTATTGATCTCCCAAGAGTTAAGACAACGACTGATTTATATATCCATACAACTTGCAACCAAAGGTTGGTGATCACCAAAATCTTGGGGCATTTTGCTTTCTGTTCAAGTGGTTGTTAATGTAATTTTGAGTAGAGTTGCAAATTGTTAGTAGAGAAGCTTTTCTCATTCTTGCACCTGTATCAGTTTGATCTAACTGCACTCTCTTTATTAGCCGTGGGAGGTAGCTCAGAACCAAAACAGCTTGAGCCAAGTTCTGGAGTCCCAGAAGAGCGGCGATGGATTCAACTTGAATTCACAAGACACCGGACTTGCGAATCAATCAAATGGAGACAGTGAAATTCCATGGTGGCAAAAGAAAAACAACCGGATCACCGAAATTGAGAATGGAGATGAATTGAAGAGCTCAACTTCTTTGCCTGTTCAGCGGTCCTGGGTCCCACCCCAACCACCCCCTGTAGCGATCCCAGAAGCCGCCGCCGCCATCCGACAACCCAAGAAGCCATTTTCTCAGAAACAAGCGGCAGATGATAATAACCCTGCAGATGCCAGCGATGAACTTCAAAGGATTACCAAAATATCTGAATTGGGTGGGGTTGATGATGTTACCAAGGACGGGAGTTCACCTGAAATGGACGGCGTTGAAGTTGTCAATGGTGGGAACTCTGGCGTAAGCATAAGCGAAATAGAGGAGGAGAGCTATTGAAATGGGTGAAGCAAGAAGAGAGGGAAGATTTAATTTATGTAAGGTGGATATGTTCCTTTAACTCAGAAACATCAAGAACTCATTATGCTACCACATACTAGTATCCTGTAGCGTCACTGAATTGAACAAATAATATACACCAAAACTTTAGCTTTATGCGCGTTATGTTCGCTATCTGGAAGCGCAGCTTTGAGCAATTTTACTAGTAGCTACACCATGTGTTCCTCTATTTGTTCTGCCGAGGTAATTTATGTTAGATTCTGCAACTCAACTTCCATTGTCTGATCAATTGTCGACTCTAGAATAGTGGTGTACTAACAGATTCAGAATCTAAGTACCATGTGTCTGTTAAGATGTCAAAGGCAAACTTTCTTTGGCAAAGAGCGATGCCCTCATCTGAATCATCCCATCCTTCTTTTAACTGGGATAACCAAACATTCAACTCACTAACAAACAACTAGAGTTGCCACCTGTACACATATACACACACACGAGTCTACTATCCTACTCTTGTACTATAAACTGTGCTATTACACCCTTATATCAAAATTTATCAAACTCCCCAAAAGAAACTTGACACACCTGACAATCTCAACTTATGTAACAGAAACTGAAAAATGGCAGGAGAGAGAGGCTCTGTCAAAATGTCATTCAGCTGGTGTTTGGTTGAAACATGAAGTAATCTTAGCTTTCCATCTTGTACATGATCTCTTACAAAATGAAAATCTGTTTCTATATGTTTTGTTTTTCATGGAAAGTTGGATTTTCTGCTATCTGTATTGCAGAGTTGCTATCACAATAGATCACAGGTGATGCATTGACATTCACTTGCAAATCCTTCAGCAAGTATGTCAGCCATTGAGTTCAGAAGCTGTGGAGGCAAGTAAGTAAGTACATTATGCTTCTGTGGAACTCCTAGAAACCATTGAGTTCAGAAGCTGTGGAGGCAAGTAAGTATATTATGCTTCTGTGGAACTCCAGAAATCACAAATTGTTTCTTTGATTTCCAAAGTGCATCACCCAGATAGAGCAAATGCCACAATTGGATGTTCTTGTGTGGGGGCAAGTTGCCCAGTCTGAATAGGTCATGAGCATTACTTGGTAATTGGCTGGGAAAAACAGACCTTGATTAGGAATATATTTTAGATATCTCAACACCCTTTGAGCAGAAGGTGCTGAGACATATTGACTTAATTTATTCACTGCATAGCTAATATCAGGTCTTGAGTTGCACAACTATAGTAACCTCCCAATCGACATCTGTAAATGGTGATTTCCCCAGCCTGCAACTCAACTTCCTATTTTCTGATCAATTGTCGACTCTAGAATAGTGGTGTACTAACAGATTCAGAACCTGAGTACCATGTGTCTGTTAAGATGTCAAAGGCAAACTTTCTTTGGCAAAGAGCGATGCCCTCATCTGTTCTAGATTCTTCAAAACCTAAGAAAAAGTTAAATTGCCCCAAAACTTGTAAATGGTGTAGATTATTGCCAGGCAGGACAATGTCATCTACGTAGACCGAAAGTGTTGCAAAGATCCGCCCTGTTTGCAAAGTGAATAATGTGTAATCTGCATTTGATTGTGTAAACCCCATATACACCAAGGTAGTTGAAAATATGCTGAACCATTGTCTCGAGACCTGTTTCAAACCATAGAGTGACTGAGTCAATCTACACACCAATTTGCCTTGCTGCTGTCTTAGATCTACATGAGGAGTTGAGGACGGTATTGTTATTTGTTAACATCCAATTGTAATGACTGTCACTTGTTGACAGCTGCAAGAGCTAGCAAGCATTTGACTGAGCGAAGCTTAGCCACTAGAAAAAAGTGTACAAATAATCAACTCCCTATGTTCGAGTATATCCCTTGGCCACTAATCTGGCTTTCAATCTTTCTATACTCGGAACTCGTATTTAACCTTGTACACCCACTTACATCCCACATTAGCCTCGCCTTGTGGCAAAACAATCACTTTCCATGTCTGATTTCCTTCCAAAGCTTTTAGTTCCTTCTGCATTGCGTCTCTTCATTCTGCAGATTGAGCTGCCTATGTACAAGTGGTAGGTTCAGGTACCGAGTTTCAATTTAGCAGAAAAGCCCTGCAAGCTGGAGCTAGATCATGCACATTGAGAAAATATTGAATGTCATATGTCACTGCATTACTGGTATGTTTCTTATTTGTGCAAACGTAATCTTTGAGATAAACTGGAGGTTCAACTACTCTTGGTTTATCTTCTTGCATCCTGCATTTGAGCAGACATCTCTGCATTGCTAAATAACTGCTGCTGAATTCAGTTAAATTCATCACATACATGATTTGTAACAATGTCTTGCTCATCAGTGTCTGCGGTGTCTGTACTCTGCAATGTTTGTATTGATTGAGGGTATATGATAAACTTTCTCTGCCTCCATGAGTGGTGCTGAAGAGTGAGATAATGGTGTGAAAGATACATCACCATGACAAAATGGAACACATTTTGGAGGAGGAGTGATAAAAGGAAAGACGTTTGCCATGGAACACGCCATGTATGGATATTAAAAGTAGAGTGAGTAGCAGTGTAGTACAACTGTATCCCTTGGTACCAAAAGGATACCCTATGAAGACACACTTAGTGGTTCTAGGATCATACTTGTGTCTTACTTGTTGCAAAGTGGAAGCAAAACAAAGACAACCAAAAACTCGCTCTGTTTAGTTCGCAGTAAAATGTTTTACGAGGGAAAATATTTTACGCGTAAAATGTTTTGTGTGAAAAAGCTTTCCGTACAATTATTTTCTTGTGTTTGGTTGACTCTTGCCAAAACAGTGGGCCATGACGGAAATGGCAGTGATGGGAGGCGGTGAAGGTGGGTGGCGGTGATGGGTCGTGGTGGAGATAGGTGGTAGTGGTGGTGGAGGTGTTAGTATGAGTTGTTGTTCTCCTTCACTCTCCGGAAAATGGCTTACGGATTTGAAATGTGTAAATCATTTTACATCATTTGAGGGAAAACATTTTACAGGAAAACATTTTACTTCCAACCAAATAGCACCAAAACACCAAAACAAGGGAAAACATTTTACAGGAAAATGTTTTACCACCAACCAAACGGAGCCTATGTTGAGAGTAAGCCGGAGCTTTGTTTAACAACATTTCATATGGAGACTTATTGTGTAGAAGAGGAGTAGGAACTCTGTTTATAAGAAATGCATCAGTGAGAATACACTCCCCGGCCCAGAATTAAATTGAAATTTAAAAGCTCTTGCTGCATTTATGAGGTGTTGGTGTTTTCTTTCCACCACACCATTTTGCTGAGGTGTCTCAACACAGCTTGATTCATGGATAATACCCTTTAAAGAGAAAAATATATGTCAAAACTAGGTCTAGGACATCATCAAATCTTACAATCTTAATAGATTGCTAGAATGGATTCAAAATGAGAGTGTGAGAAGATGTGAAAATGAAAGAAACATCCGAGTTTTTCTTCATGAAATACACCCATGTAGTTTTTGTATAGGCATCCACCATTGTCAAGAAAAATCTATGACCTCCAAGGGTGGTGGTCTTTAAGGACCCCAAGTGTCACAATTCACAGCATGAAAATGACATACATAACAAACATCTTGTGAACTAGAAGAACATGAGAGTGTAGATACTAACAGCTTCAGATTATTTACAGATGGATGACATAGCCTTATGTGCCAAACATCTAGTGAAGAGAACTTGGTAATTGAGTCGCAAAGAGATGAAACTGGGAGATGAGAGCTTTGAAACATAATCCAACAAATATAGGCCTCCGTTCTTGTAGCCAACACCAAGAGTGAACCACTTAGAGAGGTCCTAGATGAAACATCATTAACCAACACATAATACAATGTGAATCTTGCATCAGATTAGGAATATAAATGAGATAAAACTGAAATGCAGGTACACATAAAACATTGTGTAACACATGGGCAAGGCTGGCCCATCTGGTAGCCCAGTTAGATTTTCGCAAAAAGCCCCATAATATTTTTGTAACAGGGGTAGTATTGTAATTTTACAATATATGGTCAAAATAAGAAGAATAATTCTAAACGGACATAATAAAGAACACTAGATAAGATTTCGTTGGATTACTAACTGATTAGATTATAAAAAAAGACTACTTTCAAAAAAGATTATAAGAAGAGAAAATCACGTATTGGCTTGAATCGTGGATCAACAACTTCTCCTAATTTTTAGCATTTAATTCTGGAAAATTATTTAGTAACGTTCAATTAATAACGTCTATTTGTCTAAAAAAAGTTAGTAACGTGCATGCTTAATTTTCTACCTCTTTATAACTTATTATCTTATATAAACATCTCCTAATCCTCCATAATTACTCCAAATCAATAAAATCTTACGTCTTTCTGTCTCCTTTAATCTCTCTCCCTCAAACTCTCTCCCGCGTCTCTTCCACTCAATTTCTCCCTCTCACGTCTCTCTCTTTCTCAGTCTACTCTCTATCAAACTGTCTCCATATCAACTCTCTCTCAGTACATAATTTTTCTATTCTGAAAGGTCAAGGGAAAATTTGAGGTAAATTTCGACTATTGGTAGATTCTGATTTTTTGAGGTGTAATTTTATTCATTTGTAATTGATGATTTGTTTGGTTGTTTCTTTCGTGCTCTTTCTAAGAGCATCTCCAACTCATGGCTTTTCCCCCCTCCCCTCACCTCCCCCCCTCCCCCCACAGGCCCACCATTTTCCCCTCCCCCTCCCCTTTCGCCAAACTACTAATCGTCTCCAACCCATTTCTTTCCCCCCACCCAAAAAATTAATTTGTAATATATAGGGGTGTAAGCGGTTCGGTTTGGTGCGGTTTTTGTTAAAACCATAAACCGAACCGAATACATCAGTTTACTAATTTTGTAACCAAACCAAACCATTTGAAAGGATGAAACGAACCAAACCAAACCGAAGAAATCAGTTTAGTTCGGTTGGGTGCGGTCGATTTGCGTAAAAATTATTGAATGGATATTATAATACTACTTTGTCAACAAATTTCAAGTTTTAAGTGAAATTAAAATTAAATAGACTTAAAAAAATATGCACAACTATCGTATTAGAGAGAAAATATAATAAAACGTGAGAGAAATGGAGAAGATTAAGATTAATATAATCATTTTATATGAATCTATGTACTCGTGTTTCTCTTTTCTACATTATTTAATATACTTTACGCAATATACAGTGTAGTAAAAGTACGTTAAGCACATATCGGTTCGGTTCTTTTTGGTGCGGTGTGATATTTTTACAAACCAAAAATCAAACCGAATAGACCGGTTTGTGGAAAATTGAACCATTGATAAACCGAACATTCAAAAAAACCATCCAAAACCTAGCATTTCCGTGTGGTTCGGTCAGTTTGACCGGTTTATTCGGTTTTCCTTACACCCATAGTAATATATATTTAATTATTTAAAAACGAATTATTCATACCAAAAAAAGTAAATGAAATACAAATACCAAACCCTTACAACAAAACCAAAAAGTGAAAGGTTTGGATTAAAACCATAGAATGTCATTTTCTAAAAAACAAAAGCAAGCGTCGGGGATTGAGAGACCGATGCACCAGAATGATCAAACTACCGAAGCGGTCCCTGGTGGTAGCTAGCCTTATTTAGGAATAGTAGTCGGCACCTTCCTTTGCTTCCTTCTTGTGCGGCTTGTGCCTGCGGTGAGGCGCGACCCACAACAACCTGGTCTCACAAAATTGTTTACCAATACACACACACACACACACACACAAAAAAAGATGTTAATAATAAAACAATGATATTATTACTAATAATAGGAATAAAAAATGCATCGCTAAAAAGTCTCCCGGTGCTCTGGGAGGAAAACCCTAGTTTTCAAGCGTAACCCTAGTTTGCATCGGAAAACTTTGTTTTCTCGCTGCACTCTCAACGATCTTCATGGTTGACAGCGTGACCGATCAGATGAATGAACTCTCACTCACGGAGAAGGAAGCGAACGAGTTCATAGTTTTCGAGGACGACTTTGTGGAACAAGCGGAGAGAGAATGCAAGGCAGGAATGATTGGCAGTTTCATCGGTGGTGGTCCAGTTAACAGTTTTGCGATGCAGTCTTTCTTCCGAAAGATCTGGAATAACGTCGACAAGGTGGATATCTCGGAGGTCAGAGATAACCTCTTTCTCTTCAAATTCCCAGACGAGAAGACAAGGGATCGAGTTACTAGTGGGGGCCATGGTCTTTTGACAATCTCATGCTGGTATGGCGTGCTTGGAAACTTGGAGACGATATTGATAATGTTCATAGACGTTTGGGTTCAGAGCTCAAACTTCCCTCTTCACATGGTGAAACCAGCGGCGGGGAAGAAAATCGTAAGTATCATGGGTGAAATACTCGACAATGACAACAAATTTTATTTCGGAGACGGGGTTAGCTATCTGCGGACTAGGGTTCGCCTACCGTTAGATGAGCCTCTTCGACGAGGAGCGTATGCAATGGTGAAGAATGAGAAGATGTGGGTTGATTTCAAATACGAAAGGTTACCGGATGTTTGTGTATCGTGTGGCAGGATAAATCACGTAAGTGGTGACTGTGACAAAAGGGAGGATATGATCAATACGGGGGAACCACCAGGCTATTCAAAATGGTTGCTACACCATCCGCCGGCGAGGAAGAAGCAATCACAAAATCTCAAAACCAGCGTAAGCAAAACAACTCTCAGCAGGACACAAGGGAATCAATGAGTGAAAATCCGAATAATGGTCGCAAAGAAGGGGGAACCCCAGTGGATAAAGCAACACACGAAGATGAAACTGGTAAAGCCCAACCAACAAAGGAAAATAGGAGGGACTTGGGGACTTCGATGCAGTATAGTGGAGGGGCTTCTGAACGTAACAAAGAAAAGTTCTCAACTTCGGATCAGACCCAGGTGCACTCGGGTACAGAAACACAGATTAACAAAAGCCTTATCAACACCAAAATTTCAGAAACTACAGCAGCTGGGGGGGGGGGGCTTATCAATCATGGAGAGAATCAGTCAGTTTGATACTAGAAGGATAGTGGGTTCAAGTTTTCAGAGAGGAAAGAGAAAGGGGGATGTAACAGACTTTATTCCCCCCATCATCCTTCAAAAATAACGATCATTGATAACCCACTGGCTGTGAAACAACTGGTTTTCGAGCCACCTATGGGAGAAGATGGGAAGGACACAGACTTTATGCAGGCTGAAGAAGATGGAGAAACATCTGGTGCTACTGTTGTGGCGGAGACTGCTGAGCAGCTCCGCCAAACCCAATGAGTCTCCTGAATTGGAACGTGCGGGGGTTGGGGAATCCTTGCACGTTCCTATCGCTTCGCAACCTCGTGAAGCAAAAATCCCCTGATTTGGTCTTTCTGCTGGAGACCAAATTATCCCGTTATGAGATGCAGCAGCGGATGGCAAGTCTGGGCTACTACGAAGGTTTCACGGTTGATTCCAGAGGCAGAAGCGGATGGCTTGCTCTTTTGTGGAAAAACAACATGAAAGTTCAGGTATTAAATCATAATTTTTACTATATCGATGCTATAGTGAAAAGAGATTATGATACGCAAAGCTGGAAATTTACGGGTTTTTACAGAGACACAAACAGAGAGGATTGTTTCTTGTCTTGGGAACTGATTAGAAGATTAAAACCCTCACCGGAAATCCCATGGTGCGTCGCGGGTGAATTTAATGCCATTACGTCATACGCAGAAAAGGATGGAGGAGCAGGGATTATGTTCAGTCAATTGGACCAATTTAAAGAAGCTCTTAATGAAGCGGGTCTTCTAGATTTGGGTTTCTATGGGAATCCGTATACTTGGAGTAACTATCAAAGTGACGAAGGTAACATTTGTGAACGGCTAGACAGGGTGGTTGCGAATATTCAATGGATGGACACGAATCAGGGAGCAAAGTTCACTCATCTCTGGTGGTCGAATTCGGATCATTTACCCATCCTTCTTGAGTGGAAACAGCATCAACAAGTCCAAAGGAAAAGGCGAAGATTTCAGTACGAGTCTATGTGGGAAACTCATCAAGATATCGGCAATCTAGTGGCCGAAGGCTGGCATGCAAAAGAGGGGAATGTTATTGAGAAGCTCAAGCACTTAAGTGTTACATGTGGTTCTTGGAACCGATCAGTTTCTGGACAAGTTTCCAAGCGATGTCATATGATTCGGGAGAGAGGCAGAATCTTAGATGGTATGTCTCAAGACCGTGCGATTTTAGATGAAAAAAGGGCACTTACCAAGGAATATAACACTCTGCAACAAAGAGAAGAAATTATGTGGAAGCAAAGATCTAGAGTGGATTGGCTTCGGAAAGGAGATAAGAACACGTGCTTTTTTCACTTGAGAGCGACAATTAGAAGGGCTAGAAACAGCTTCAAGGGTATTGAGAACAGTCAAGGCATGTGAACTACGGATGAAAACGAGGTAAATACAGTGTTCGAAGACTATTTTAAAGAAATTTTCTCATCTACACATTCGGATATGGAGGCTATTGAGCCGTTGTTAGCTCCAAGTGCAGAATATGTCTCGGCACAAGACCAGCAGCAGCTGGACAACCCTTTTACGGCTGACGAAGTCCGGTTTTCTCTATTCCAAATGGCCCCGGATAAAGCCCCCAGTTGTGATGGGTACAACGCCGGGTTTTTTCAGAAACATTGGGAAGTAGTAGGACTAGATATTACAGCGGAGGATTTTAAATGAAGGAGGATCTTTAAATGAGTATAATCATACCCTTATAGCGCTTATCCCAAAAACAAAGCAACCCAGAAAGCCCAGTGAGTATCGCCCGATCAGTTTATGTACAGTGTTTTATAAACTTATTGCTAAATGTGCTGCAAATCGTTTCAAAACTGTTCTGCAATATTTGATTTCCGATAATCAAAGTGCGTTTGTCCCCGGACGCTTGATTTCGGATAATATACTCACGACTTTTGAAGTTATCCATTTTTTGAAGACAAGAAAGAAGGGAAAGAAGGGTTTTTTAACTTTAAAGTTAGATATGAGCAAAGCTTATGATAGAATTGAATGGAAATACCTCGATGAAGTCATGTTTCACTTGGGTTTTGGTGCACGCTTCCGAGCTCTAGTCTGAAACTGTGTTTCAACGGTTTCATTCTCTGTTCTTAGGAACGGATGTCCCATGGGGAATTTTACGCCAGAGAGGGGCCTTCGACATGGGTGCCCACTTTCGCCGTACCTATTCCTACTATGCAGTGACATGCTTTCGAGAACTGTTACTGCTGCAGTGGAGGAGGGGAGATTAGCAGGAGTAACAACTTCTCGGGGAGGACCAGTGGTCTCCCACTTATGTTTTGCTGACGATTCAATGTTTTTCACGCAGGCAAATCCGGAGAATATAAGTGCTCTACTGCAGTTGCTTTAAGCTTATGAGAAGGCGTCAGGTCAAATGATAAATATTGATAAATCAGCTGTAGTTTTCTCTCCAAACGTCCCCGAAGAAGTGCGCAACAGGGTCGTTCAGGAAGTAGGTATTCCGGAAAAAGCTCAGCACGACCAGTATCTTGGGCTACCAACCAATATGGGTCGAAAGCGGACAACCACTTTCAACAAGCTTGCTGATCGTCTGGGTAGAAAAATGAAGGGCTGGAAGGAGCGGAATCTCTCAGTTGGCGGAAAGGAGGTTCTTATTAAAGCGGTAGCCCAAGCTCTTCCTACCTATGCGATGACATGCTTCAAGTTGCCAGACGGTGTATGTAACAAGCTAGAGATGATGATACGTAGGTTTTGGTGGCTAAGATAAGAAAAATGAATGTAAGTTTCAAGAGAATGTTTAGGCTAAGACAAGAAAAATGAATGTAAGTTTCAAGAGAATGTTTAAGCTAAGAGCATGTCTCATATGAACAAGATAAGGAATATGTTTAGGCTAATGGTTCGTAGATAAGTATGGTTATATGGTTATTATTTCTTGATTGTTTTCCTAAGTAATGTGATAAGCGGGAGGGGGATGTGAAATTTTATTGTTTGATAAGTGTGTGTTTATGTGATCCATATGCTATCATGACTCTTTCATGTATGCAAGGTGATTATATGTGTAAATGTATGTACATTTTATGTGAGGATTATTGACATTAAGTATACTATGTTTCACGATTATGCATGATGTTAAAAAAATGTGAAAAATTTAGAAAAAAAAAATATAACATGCTTTGAAATATGATATTGGTTGGTCTAATTGAAGTGTTTATATGCGACAAGTGTGATTTGCATGTCCAAAATAAAGTTATACAAAAAAAAAGGTTTGTTATGTTAAGTCAAGTCATTACACGTTATGTTATGTCCAAGTTATGTGCTTGAGGTATGTTTTTATTTGTACTAATTGAACATAAAAGTTATGTGATGTATTATGTGTGAGTTATGCATGCCATGTATGTTTTATGTCCGATAAGTGATTTCCATGTAATATGCATGTTAGTAAGTAATTAATTATAAATCAAGAGTTTGTCGAAAGTTTAAACCGATGTGCGAATGTCAAGTGTTTCGTCCGCTACATGTGCAAGATTGGACGAGCAACTATATCATTACGATGATATAAGTTGTTCCCGCTATGCTGTACGGCCGAACGGGAACTTCTGACACAATTACGAGCTTGTTGGAGCGGTACAAAGTGTGACAACACGATGTATTGGTTCCCTCTCGTATGCGTGAAAGACAGGACCTATGAAACAATTACGGGCTTGTTGGAGCGGTACAAAGTGTGACGACACTGCGTATTATTCCCTCTCGTAAGCGTGACAGGCTTGATCAATTTGCTATCCCGAGTTAAAGGGTAAGACGACCTAAAAGGGGTAAGTTGTGCATTGATGTCATATTAGTTAGAATCTTATATGATTTCATTCATGTTAGAAATGCGTTAAGCGAATTTGAGGACGAATTCTTTATAAGGTCGGTAGAATGCAATAATCGACATTTCTAAGTCATGTTAGCACGTTAATAATATGTTATTATACGTTAATATGTCATTTAATTTTGACGATTAACTCATGCAAAATTATGAATAGCATGTTATGTGTAAATAAACTAGAGTTGAATGCATTGTTTTATTATTCAAGTTTCATCTTGCAAAATATGTGATGAATGAATTATGTGCCTAGTTAGATTAACAGACTAGTTTCGATGAAAGTTAATTGTTGGTTGTTAAGTTGCTAATTACTAGTGCCTTTAGTGTAAATTGTAAACCAAAAATAAATTTGAATAGTGCATGAGAAGAATTGAAAATTGAATGCAATTGTTTATGCATACAAGTACTACATGGTAGTTTCCCTATATGGATCATATACATAGCCATGTTCATATATGTGTCGAATTTAGAATTGCATCGAATACTAAAGTTGGTAGAATTGTTGCACCAAATAGATCCCAAATATTCACCTAGCATGCTTGCCACATGTTCATATTGCCACTTGTATGCATGCCTGAGCAAGTTTATTCCATCTCTTGACACATGTATATTTCTCCCTCCATACACATGTCTCCCTCACCCACCACGTGTCTCTTCTTCCATATTTCATTCCCCAACTCTCTCTAGAGACATGCAATGCTTTCTTCTTATCCTTCTCAACCAATTTTCGGACTTTCTCCTTGACCCTCCAAAAACATGGTCCAAACATCACATTTTTGAGGTTCTAAGTGTAGAAAACCCATCTTGGGTGTTAGTATATCATGTGGGTATCAAGTTTTGAGCATCTTCTTCAACAAAAGCACCTATGAGACATTAATCATCAATTCTCCATAATCCTTCTCTCAAGAACTTCATGAAAAATGAGTAAGTTCTATTTCTTTGCATCTACATCATAATTTTTGTTCTTCAAACCTAATTCTTGTGATTCCATGGCAAAACTCTACTTGCATGTTAGGAATTCATAATCCTCAAGACAAGAATTGAGCATGTATCATCTCATTTTTATGATAGCATAGTATATTTATGGGTGCATGTTCTTGATTCATCACAATCTCCATGATTCACATACATGCATGTCAAAAGCTAAGTTTGGATAGTTCCTACTTCTTAATTTGATGAAATAAGTCTCAATTCTTCTTCTCTTAGACATGATTTTACTCCTTGAAAGATCATTATGTGTTTCTATGGTAAATATCTAGTTTGCATGTTCTTGATTCATCATTATCTTCATGAACTAGGCACATGCATGAAAGAATTAGGAGGCAAGATCACATAGTAGTGCAAATCATATTTTACAAGTTATATTCATGTTATGTCTTTGAATTATCTTGCATATGTGTCTCAGGGTCTTAATTGGGTCTAGAGGCATGAGTTTCTTTGAAAAAGTTTGAATAAAATGAAAGAAGAAACATGAATTTTCGGACAGAAAAATATGCTCTCGGGTAAAAGTTTTGAGCCAACTTTAGAGGGTCATAACTCACTAATATGAACTCGGTTTTGGGCGTTTTTGGTACCGTTTCACAGCTATATGTGTCTACTATCATTTCCAGTTGGTTTTATGCCAAAAGAATCTCTAGATTTTCTGTAATATTGAAAATACTAAAGTGTGTCAAATCTGAACTTTGCTAGTTGCTTGACATATTTTATGCCATGTTTGGTAATCAATTTCTTGTACCTCCAATCCATTAAATGGTATGAAAATAAGTATGCATGTGATTGAATATGTCTATTTTATGGTATTATAATTTATAAGTTCATAAGTTAGAAGATCACATAAAAGTAAACATGTCTTTCAAGCTAGTTTATGTAAGTTTCATGTTTTAGCTCATAATATGTCATCTTGCATTATGTGTTGCATTAGACATCTCATTTGCTTCCAATAAAGAATATAAGGTACATGAAGTATGTGAATATAAGAAAAGTTAGTCGATATGCATTTGAGAGATGTAGACATGTGCTATGCTTTGATTGAATTCATGCTAAGTGATTACATGTGTGATTTGTAGCACTCTTTGCAAGTTATATGACGACGGAGTCGATATTCACGTGCTTTAAGTTGGTTGGAATTGGACTAAGAAATATTAAATGAATGGCTTAAGCTCGCAAGGTGAGTTATACCCTACCTCCCAAAGTTTGTACCTACCCTCAAGTTTCTTACAAGCTTATGTATGTTCATGTTCTCCCTATTATTATGTATGTATGCTTTGTTTACTCAAGTGAAATGTTTATGCCCCATGGATGCTAACAAAGAAAATAAACGAACGTTTCATAAGATAAAACACGCTTTCAGAAAGGCCACGGTTACCGGAGTGAAACCCCCTGTCGGGTATAGGCAGGGTACGACCCTTTTGCCGGGGCAATATATAAGCAGGCAACGCGTCGCCTCACGAGCCGTCGCGATGGACATGTCCCTACGTTATGATAAGATAAGAAAATCAGCAAGCATGTTCAAGTACGTTATGATCTTTACGCGAGACAAAGCAAGGTTCCTACTTAGAACAATACGATTTCACACGACTCAAGTTATGCTTTACGTTATGCTTTCTTTATGTTACAAGTTATGTTTATGAATGCCATGATCTTTCAAGTATCACAAGTATATGTATGTATGACTATGATTTATGTTCACGACGCTCCATGGGAAAGTTAACCTTTTTGGTTTTCCAAACCTACGGAGGGGCGTAGATGTAACTCACTGAGCTAGTTGAGCTCACCCTTTCACATTACCCTTTTTTCAGGTTATAAGGATACATAAGAAGCAAGAAGTAGCATGGCGTTAAGTTGATATGTGATTACATGCTTGATGATGCTTATGTGCTTAGACGATGTTTATTTGCTAGCCGACTTGGAGCTACTATGGATTACTTGTTGGTGATTTGTCTTAAACATGTAAAAGTTAAGTATTATGTATGTATATAAGACTTTTTTTGAACCCTTGTATGATACCTAGAAATATTCCCGAGTTATGCTTTGTTACGATACGAGTCGAGATGGCGAAATGACATTGAATTTTTATGTTCCAACTTTCTTTTCTTTACAATTCAAATTGTTTATCAAGACGACCCCAAGTAATTTTTATTTACGCTTCCGCGAAGTTATTTTTAGAAATTTTTATCATGACTTTTCAAATTAACTTATTTAGCCTCTCGACGAGTCAAGGCCTCACCGGCATGTCGCGCCCTCCTCCCGTTTAACACAAAGCTTTATAGTTAATCGCTAATCGGGGTCGGCGGGAGGGGGATGTGACAGTTAGTACATATCTTGGCTTCCGAAATTAAAAGAAGAACCCTTGTAAATATTAAGGAAGCAAAATATCTTTCGATCATACTTGATTGTACTCCGGATACAAGTCATCAAGAACAAATGTCGCTTATTTTGAGATGTATTGATATATATATGTGTGTGTGTGTGTGTGTGTGTGTGTGTGTGTGTGTTTGTGACTCCTGTTAAAGTAGAAGAGCTTTTTATATATTTTTTGAAGATAGATGATACAACTGGAAAACGTATTTTTGAAGAATTGTTACAGATTTTGGGAAATCTTGAACTTGATGTTGACAATATTAGAGGCCAAGGTTATGACAATGGTTAAAATATGAAAGAAAAAGAGCAAGGTGTCCAAAGAAGATTATTAGATTTAAATCATAGAGCATTTTACACTCCTGGTGATAGTCTTAATTTGGTACTTTGCGACATTCATAAATCTTGTACTAGAGCTGTATCATTTTTTAGAGTTATACAACAGATTTACACTTTATTTATAGTTCTACAAAGAGGTGGAAAATTTTAACGGATAATTTGAAATATCTAACAGTTAAATCTTTATCACAAAAACGATGAGAGAGTCACACTGAAAGCGTTAGAGCAATCCAAAGTCAACCAATCGAAATAAGAGAGGCTTTACTTGAATTAGCAGAATTGAGTGAACATCCTAGAATAAAAAAAAGTGAAGCTACATGCTTAGCTACATATGGGATAGAGAATT
The DNA here is from genome assembly GCA_023055425.1 of Linanthus parryae. NCBI lineage: Eukaryota > Viridiplantae > Streptophyta > Magnoliopsida > Ericales > Polemoniaceae > Linanthus > Linanthus parryae. The sequence goes on from JALGPY010000004.1 coordinate 102,357,382, forward strand.
TAGAATTTTTACTTAGCCTAAATATTTGGTTTGAAGAGTTATCTTTTAATAACTGTGTCAGTAAAGTTTACAGTCTGAAAACATGCAAATCGATTATGATATATGTCAACTAGAAGGTCTTGTATCGTTCTTATAGAAGTTTGGAGAAAATGGGTTTGACTCCATTGTGGATGCTACTAAGAAAACTGCATTGGAAATGAACATAGAGCAGATATTTCGTGCAAAACGTGTTATTCAAAGAAAAAAACAATTTGTCGAGAGCTCACATGAAGATGTTACACTATCGCCTGCAAATTCTTTTAAAGTTGATTATTTTGTATATCTAATCGATCAAGATGTTTCTTCTGTTAAAACTAGGTTTGAACAATTTTAAAATTATCAAAAGACTTTTTGATTTTTGTTAAATATTGAAGCAATGAAGTTATTAGATGACAAATCGAGATTTAGATGACGACGACGCCACGGAAACCATAAGGTGAACACCATGAAATGTGCAAGGGGGAGGGAATCGAAGCACCAACTTGCTCTTTGATCATTGTTAACAAACTTGATTTGTCGATGGATGGAGACAATATCCGACAAATATTCCACACCATTATTTATAAAGAGTTTGTTTGAGAACACCGTGTTTTAGTTTTCTTAACTAACAACCGTGTTGTTCTGATGGGCAATATACTTTTGGTTTTATTACAAATCGACATCCGGGTAGGGAACCATATATGATGGTTTAACTAAATACAATCACAAACACACACATTCAAACCTCAGAAAGAAATCCATAGTAATACCACAAAAGTTAATACCCAACGACTAAAACTTCAACAATCATCTCCATACATCAAGCACTTTCATGTAAGGATCCATATGAGAACAAATAAGTGACTTAAAAATTGTATACAAACACACACACATTCAGCAAAAAGATGCATTAGTTCAAATGGTTTTTGAATCACAGAAAACCATCCCTACCTAGTATTCTTATAGAAAATTATCCATCCTGTGAAAAATGTTCATCATTTAAAAGTAATTGACATTTTTCACATCTTTTCATAGATTTAAGCAACTAAATCTATGCAAAGACGACATTGCTACAGTTTTTTTTCCTAACATCTTTGCATATATATGAGCAATTAAAAGGGACCAATCACAACAAATTTAGAGTTTCAATCAACGTGATAGTGTTATCAATGTTGAAACCAACGTCATCTGTTGAACCCACAATTTTTAAACGCCAGATTTAAAACATGGTCAAACTGGTATAGAACGTGTTAGGAAAAGTGAAGAAAGCTAGTTTGGTGGATGAGGAGAGTGATTTAAATTGTAGAGAGAAAAAGTGGAGCAATATGTGAAAAGAGAACTTTAAGTTTTTTTATTATACAAATAGACAACATCTACATACTCTCTAGTATACTATGACACTCCATATGAGACTCAATATGAAATTTGGAGACTTACTAAATGTTAGAGTGTGTTAGTGTGTCTTGAGTTTTAGTTGGCACAGAAAAGCAAAGATGATTTTTGGAAATAAGTTTGAGACGGTGATTTGGGTTTGGCATAGCCACCGCCTCACCATGTGTATAAAAGAAATTGATAGCTTTGACAGTAAACACACACACACATAGAGGGGAATAGTAGAGAGCTTTTGTTGAGAGCTTTTAGCTAGCTAGGCGAGAGCTAATTTAGTGTGTGTCAAGTGGGTTGTAATTCAGGTGCGTTTCTCTTCAATAAAATCGGGGTTTTGGGTCATGTAGGTAGCTAGCTAATAACTAGTGAACCACGTTAATACTTGTGTTATTGTGTTATCGTTTACATCGTTCTCAAAGCTAGGTCCAAATCATAACAAACTGGTATCAGAGCCAGGTTTCGGTGTTCCAAGATCAAGGTGGAGCTAAAGAGCTAGGGTTTCACAATCCGTGAAATTCATAGCTAGGGTTTCGCAATCTAAGTGGAGCACACGTTCGGGGGTTAAGGATATGAACTAGGAGCTGCAGAGAAGATGACTGGGGGGATGACCAAGATCGACAAGTTCACGGGGAGAAACAGCTTCAGCTTATGGCAGATCAAGGTATGTGCTTTGTTGAAGCAGCAATGCATGTGGTTGCCATTGGCGGAAGATAAAGAGGGGGCTTCGACAACCACCAAGGAGTACGAGACGATGGAGGAAAGAGCACACTCAATGATCATGTTGTGTTTGGCGGACGACGTGATCACAGAGGTTGCGGATCAAGAGACGGGTGAAGGACTATGGAACAAGTTGGAGAGCCTCTACAATACAAAGTCGCTCACCAACAAGTTGATGTTGAAGCAGCAACTGTTTGGTCTACGCATGGGGGAAGGTACGGATCTAAGAGATCACTTGGATTGTCTTAATACTATTTTCCTTGAGTTGCGAAACAGTAATGAGAAGATAAGTGATGAAGATGTCGCACTGATTTTGTTGGTGTCTCTACCACCGTCTTATGAGGGGTTTGTGCAGTCTGCTTGTGTTGGAAAAGAGACTCTCACGTTGGAGGAGGTGAGATATGCTATTCACGCAAGGGACATGCGGCGCAGGGCCGCGTATGGGGAGTACGACGTTCCGGGTCTGGGCACATTCATGGTGTCCAGATGATGGCGGGTCACTTGTGACATTTGAGGCTCTAGCGGAAGAAGCAAGCTTTGCCAAAGTATGGGTTCCTTTCTGTAGAAAACACAAGATAGAGCCCAGAAACCCTGAAGCTTATTTTGGCCTGAAGCGTGATCCTTTGAAGAACAAAGTGAGACTTGATTTCGTCAGAGAGAGGAAGGTGATGAGGGAATATGATGAATTTAAGGTGAGAATCAATGCTTTTCCAGAGTCAATAAGAAGAAGATCAGATGCCTATAATGCACAAGCAGAGCTTGGAGCAAAGAGGAAGCAAATGGAAATGTGGGGAAGCTCATTTGAAGCTGTTAAAGTCGTAAAAGCTACTTGGATGTCTGACGCATCTCATTGGACTGGAACTTGGACATCTGGAGAGGAAGGCCACACTAGGGGTGATCATGAGGGTATCATTCAGGTAACTTCCCTTCCCTCTCCGTCAGCCTTTTTTTTTTTTTCCGCCATTGATAGATGTTTGGAAGCAACTTTTTTTTACAGTGATGATTTACTTACGCATGAATGATATGTGTAATTGTTCTGAATTGTTATTCGTAGTACATAATTCGATAATAAACACTTCTGCATAGTCAACTATGAAACCTTGTACTCTATAGACCATTGAACAATACATGTTTGGGGTGGTGCAAATGGGCTAGAGCCTAGAAGACCTATTCTAATGGAAGAGTTCAACCATATAATTGGCAACCTTGCACTTTTCTAAGTCATCGATAAGAATGGTGATCTGGGTACCCTTACAAGGTTGTCAATGGCACATGATGAAAACAATATCAACATGTTATCAATTAATTGTGAAACTGATTTTTTTTATATGGTTTGTTGATTTTCCCAAATAATTCATTCTATAGATTGTCCGTTACTGTTTTGAACTCTGAGGGCATTACAACTCTTCTATGAGATTTACCCTCGGAGCTTTCAGAAAACCAACCCCTCGAGGCCGCAAAACTAAAATTTGTGGATGGTTCGGACCAGTGAGTCAGTATACGAACTATTTTAGAAGAACATGATGAAAATAATATGGTATGTACTAATAAATATGTTCTTTGTTCTATTTGACCTTGTGATCACTCTCAATTTCAAGGTCTTCCGTTAACAATCACAAGAGAGTTGCACAGAGAAAATGGCAATATGATTTGATTAAAACCTGATACATATCTTGCCCATATGATGTATCTTGATCCTAGCTATAAGGAATATGATGCATGTATCCGCATGTATTCAAATCTATTATTTATATGTGCATAATTTTTATTGTATAAAAATTTATACATGACTGTATAAGCAATAGACGTCCTGGGACCTTAGTTGAAATATTTTGTACTTTCATTTGATAGTGGTAGTTATTAATTGCATGGTATAATTTCTTTGAACGGACATTACATGACTTTAGCCTTATAATAACAGTGAATCCTTTATGGACCACAATCTCATAATCTCATCTATTATGATCTATTTATGAGTGATAGAGTAGACTCGTGACCCTTATTGCTCTAAGAATTAAAGGCTATGAATGTTGGGGTGACGTGGATCAAAGTTCTATATGTTTCCTTCTGTAGGGCTTTATGTTCTACATATTCATCATTTATTCCGGACATAGATATCATGGATTCAGTATACCGTGGTTACTCAGACTGGGATTTCTGTTTTTTCTTATAAGGTCTTTTCTGTTGTCTACACAAGCAACTACAACAACCTCAAGCTACTACAACAACTTTACTTTTATAGTAAATTTAATAAGAAGTTGTGGTAACATCAATAGTTGTTAAAACTCAAAAGACATAGTCAACAAATAGTAACAACCTGACTTTTAAAATGTAGTCACCTGTAGGTAAAATTTACATTTACAAAGATTAAGATTTCGGAAAGAAATGCATACTGAGGGACATAATTAAGTTGTCTAAATGTCACAGCTCTTTAAAAAATAAATTAGATGTCTGGAAGGAAATTATAAGTATTTGAGGTTAGAACCCTGCTTTATAGATAATCTAGCTGTGATATTATTTTGTTGGTTGACAGGTGCTGCAAGATAGGTAGCAGAGGTTCAGAATTCAAATGAAGAGTTGATGACAGCAGGAAGAGAGATTGTTGATTTTCACGGCGAAGTGGTTCTGCTTTTGAATTACAGTGCCCTGAACTACACCGGTAACTTCACTTCCACTCCTTTAGTTTGTCCACGGATGCACATGGTTTTGTTTCTCTGCTTTTTAATCTGGACTACTGGTTTTTAATCTTTAAATGGATCAACAAAAAATTACTATATAGGTAATACTTGGTAAAATTAAGTTATACTTCCACCTACAGTAAGTTGTACTTCCTGCATATAATTAGTTTGAAATTGCGTTCATTAGAGTGAACAGATTTTAAGTAAAATGAAGCCCTGATTGTTTTATGGCTTGGGAGATGTAGGGTGTTTATTTTGATTCAAAGCCATTGCTTGTTTGGAGATCCACTTAGGCTCACTGTGAATAAATTTGGAAGAGAAGCAGCATTTTTCTGTGGGTGCACAGTTGGTTTAGGGGACATGTCATGGAAGATATTTGTCTTCCATTTAATTTTCACAACTGAATAAATATTTAATAATGGATTTGGTCTTTAGTTAATGCGACTAGAAACCGTGTTGTACGGACTTCCGATTCATTACATTTTGTATAGTTTCTTCTGAAAACGCAGCAAAGTGCTAGCTCAATAGAATTAAATTCTTCAAGTATTAATTGAGTTAAAGTATCAAGAAGTGTTTACTCTTTTGACTGTAGTCAAAGGAGGAACGAAACTAGGCTTTAGGTGATATTTCAAATACGAAGGGATACGATGTATCCATGAGAGGAAGTTTGATACTTTGATAGATCATTATTCATTGCAATTTGTTAAATTATATAGTCGGATAAGACTAGATTTAGTTTCTCTTATGCACTTGCCCTTGAGGAGTGCATTGGTCAATTGAAATAACATAAAACCTAACCAATCCGTGCTTGGTGATCAATTGGTATGGGTTTGATGCGTACTTGTTTGGTTCAAGCCTTGAACTAATGGAAACCATAATCCAGTGCTGCCGTATAATGCAATGGGATGTGTCATCACCACATTGAATTTTCCAGTAACGAATCAAGATCAAGGTTACAATATCCAGGGATTCGTTTAAACAATATAAAATAAATTTACATCATCTCGTTCATTTAAATATTATTTATTCACGTGATTATCATGTTATATCATATCTAGGTTATATAGGTGAACCAACTGCAAAAAAAGTGAACCAAACTGCACTCATGGTTCAGTTTCGTTTTATACTCTGGCGTATACGTTTCACACACCGGGCAACCTTGGTTTTGAGACTAACCTTTAACCAAACTAAACTAACCCCTTGTGCACCCTAAACTTCCCTCTACATCTAAATGTAGTCCTTAATACTAGAAAAAGTGTTATTAATTTGACGAAGATTGTTCAAGAACCCAGGATTATTAGGTATATCCCAATCAGAATAATATGCGGAGCAGGTCTATTGGGTGAAGTTGTGAATTATTGGATGTATTTGGAGTGAATTGTTTTTCCGTCATAACAAGTGCAAGAGTTTGCTACGCTATTGCTTCCATTTCAACCGTGTAATTGGTTTGATTCCGAAGATGAGAAATGAACAAAGCAGTCCAGTAGCAACCTGATTCTAAATTCTTGATCCAAACTCTTGATTGTGGAGTCGGATGAAACATTAAATTTTTCAGTATCTGTAGCTGAGTTCAGAACATACGATTGGAAAACAAGGTCTTCATGTATCTTATCTGCGGTATAGTGTGTTAAGTTCCTCCAATGTGGAGCATTGCATTGTAAAATTGTACGCGATAGCTTCAAATTTGAAGTTTGTCAAAAGCAGTGTGTTCAGTTCCTCCAATGTGGAGCATTGCATTGTAATAATGTTTGTGATGACTTCAAATTTAAAGTTTGGGGCCATGAACAACATTTGTCTGAGGTTGATGTATTACACAGTTACACATCCAACTGAATGTCTTACTCTTTCTTTGTGTGCAGACGTGGACTCGCAAACAATCTTCCTCCTCGAACGACTACCCGCAACCTCTTCCTACACAGTTACCAAAAACTCAAGTCCCGCACCAGACAACGAGCCTTGCTCTGCTGTAGTATACGTTCATCGCTGCACTTTAAAATGTTGTGCTCTTACGGTTGGCAGTGGTGTTGGTGCTTCACAAGGTGTCCTAATCAAAGGATGCCAAGTACTATAAAGTGCACACAAGGTCAATCTCGTACCCTTTTAACGTCTGTTCATTATCTCATTCTTTCGATTAACCCTAGACTTCAAGTTACATCCTTCAAGGTGTGAACCGCCGCGTGGAACAATTCATTGAATGTTGCAACTTTCTGCAGGTAAACTGCATCGTCTTGGACACAAGGCTGTTGAAGACCATGGTTCTGCGAGAATTATATGAATTGGTTGCAGCAGCTAAGGTAACTTTTGTGTCTTACCAGGTTAGCAAGTTTATTACCTATTTCTGAAAGAAATCAGACTGCTTTATAGTTTTAAATTTTCTAGTATTGGCAATGGACAATTTACCATACTGTTGGCTTTGGCTTTGGCTTTGGTTTTGGTTAGGCAAGTAGCAATGGAGAAATAAAACCTACAAATCCATACAGTGGCAAAACAGGAGGACCATGCTGAGGTACATTTTGCATTTGCAAGTTTCTTTATCCAGAATTTTGCTACTATTGTAGGATGTCAGAATCTACTAGCAATTACAGTTTACAGATGTTGGCTAATCAAGGGTAAGCTACTTATTACAAGACTAGGAATTTTGTTGGCTAAGGTTAGTGAGAATCATAGCTTTCCTTGTTTAATGTGGATAGCTCTTGAGACTTTGATTTACTGACCTTGCTATGAATTTTACTGTAGCTAATGCAGCATGTTCAGGTCTTATTTGGCTTTCTCAGCAAACTTTAGCATTCAATTATCCGGATGTTAAATTGGATTCCATTGTAACATTCTCTTTTGCTCATATAGTACTGAGGTTTTGGTCTTACTGGCTAGGAGTAGATGAGAATTTATACTTATGTTATACTACTGCTCATTGCAATTAACTCAATCCCTCTAGGACCTTCTCTTCTGCTCATTGTTTCTTCTGTAATGGGGTTGATCGGACGTTAAACTGGCTTCAAGACTATTGCTGTCTGAGCATGTTGCTCGTGAGTTTTCTTCCCGTGGCATCCGTTGCTTCAAGGTGAGTTTTATTCCTCCATTTTGGTGTTATATTTGCATTACTCCGACTCCTTGCCTCACAATGGAATGATTCTTTTTGCCGGACTTGGTATCACATAATTTTGGGGGTTTTAACACTGTCCTTGTAAAGTATTTGTTAGTAGTAATGTTTGTGGACGTGAATTGGTTAGTATTCAAGAGACCTTGTAGCAACATTGTAAGTTTCCGATTCAACATTATCCCAAACGGAACGTGCTCGGAACGCAACTAAAATACGAAGCCCGGGTCAAAGGCACATCGCGTGCGGGGTGACCCTAGTCCATGATAAAGTCAACAAATCCACTTTTCACTTTATTCACACAAAAAAAAAAAAAAAAAAAACTTTTCGGGTGGAAGCTTTGCACTGTCTTTGGCGGGCAGGGCCACTCTTATTCATTGTGTTACGTCCTCCATGGATGGCTCCATCTCAAACCATCCCTCTCGCGGTTGTGATAAAATCGATAAACTTCAAAGAGCCTTCGTTTGAATTTATCTTTGGCTATGGATTCAACTTGAAATCGCAAGACAACGGACTCGCGAATCAATCAAACAAACGGAGACAGTGAAGTTGTGGCAAAAGAAAAACAACCGGATCACTGAAATCGAGAATGGAGATGAATTGAAGAGCTCAACATCTTTGCATGTTAGCTATCATTTTGTACTTATCGTTGGCTTTTCACCTTGATATCAATGAAGTTCTACTTTATTCGCAAAAAAAACATCTTTGCATGTTCAGCGGTCGTGGGTCCCACCCCAACCACCTCCTGTAGCGATCCCAGAAGCCGCCGCCGCCATCCAACAACCCAAGAAGCCATTTTATCAGAAACAAGCGGGGGATGATAATAGCCCTGCAGATGCCAAAGATGAACTTCAATGGATCACCAAAATATCTGAATTGGGTGGTGTTGATGAGGTGACCAATTACGGAAGTTTACCTGAAACAGACAGCGTTGAAACTGTTAATGGTGGGAAATCTGGCGTAAGCATAAGCGAAATAGAGAAAGAGAGCTATTGAAAAGGGCGAATCAAGAAGAGAGGGAGGATTTACTTTATGTAAGGTGGATATGTTCCTCTAACTCAAAAACAGCAGAAACTCATTACGCTATCACATATCGTACGGCGTCACTGAATTGAACAAATAATATACACCAAAACTTTATGCTGTGTGTTATGTTCACTACCTGGGATTCAGCTTTGAGCAATAAGTGCCTCGACTTATTTCCGTAATTCCGTTCAATAATGAAAATACAGGAAGTTTGTACAAAATTGAAATTGTATACAAGTTTGATGATCTGAATCTGTATCTTGACTTATAACAATGGTCAAGATACCTTGAGGTGTTCTTGCATGTGACTGTCCACGGGACCGCTCTGAATCTGTATCTTGACTTATAACAATGGCCAAACTAAACCATCACCAGACTGTGGGACCGGTGCAAGCCCACGGTCTCCACCTCCCCTCCCCCTTTCAGGCCAGATTACCAGGCGACCTCCCCCTCCCCCTCTGCTGTTGAAGCCTCTAATCATGGTGGGGTGTAAACATAGAACTCAACATCAATTTGTGACTTTAATTTAAAAGTAATTACGTAAACAGATTAATAAAAGATGAAATTGACAGTGATATGGTAAAAATGTCAACTAGGTGTTTATTGCAGCTAGGGCGGTAGCTCAAGTGGTAGAGCGTTGGAAGTCCCTGCATGAGGTGTTTATTTTTATCATAAAACTTAGTGTTTCTTGATGCACAAAGAGAATATCATATATTATTACATAGTTTGTGACAATAAAATTAAAATGTGTGGGTCAAATTTTGGGTCATAAACAAAGTGGTCATTTATCAAGTCTTTGCTATAGTTTTTCAAACGTGGATTGGGCCACAAGTTACATGCTCTTACATGAAAGAATTGGCGTCCTACCCGTCTGGCGAGTTGGTCTTTGAAAACTACCCTCCTTTCACTTATGTTTACTTGTTGACCTGACTTTAGGTTAACCATTGTAACTAACTCAATTATCTTTTAATTAACTTTCTTTTTAAAACAAAACTCTCTCTTCTCTCTTCTTAACAACTGGGACGTGAGACTTGTTTGCTCGTCCTAGTTAATGTCCGTCCCTGTTTGTATTCCCTCGTCTCATTCTTGATTGCTCGCCTCAGTGTGGCAATATACTGAGACGAGAGTTCTGCTCGTCTAAGTATATTGTCATACTGATACTGAGACGAGCAGTCTACACTGGGACGAGCAACTGCTCGTCTAACACTGAAACTGTGTTTTTCCAGAAAAAAATACGAAACAACTTCTGAAACATGAACAGTCATAACATTGAAAATAGAAAGAAAACAATTCATTACATTAAAAAATTAAAAACACTGAAGAAAGATTACATTTTTTTGGGTTTTTTTGGTTTGAAACCCCACAGCTCCGGATCTTCTTCTTCACTGCTCTCGTCTCTGTTTCTTTTGTTCAGCGACGGAGATGGCGGAGAAACCACCGAGTCATTATCATCTTCTTCCTCTTCATCTTCAGTGTACAGAGTCGTTTCGGAGCCCAATTTTGCCCTGAAAGATGCTGTAATTTCTGCATCACTGTCGGTGTCTTCACTGTCTTCATATTCTGTTTCCTCTTCCACATCTTCATCTTCTTCCTCTTCCTCGTCACTTTCCTTGGACCTTTCACTTTTCTCCTCGTCGCTTTCACTCCTTTGGTAGCTTTTTCTTTGCCATTTCAGATGTGGTGAGTTTTGGAGGAGAGATGTGGTGAGTTTTGGAGGAGAGAACAGTGGCTTTTGTAGATGCTTCCTGGGTAGATGAAGAGACGGAGAGAGATTTTAGGTTCATGTGCCGTGGTTATGTTTAGCATGTTTTCTAGAAAATATAATAATTTTGACACATTTTCTAGAAAACATGCATATTTTCTAGAAATTGTAATAATTTTGATACATTCTTGAAAAATGTAACAGCTTTTGTAAGAAATGTATCAAAATTTAAAACATGTAACAGTTTTACAATGTATCAAAGTTTTCCTCTTTGCCAATAAATTTAAATAATAAATTGTTTATTTATGTAATAAAATGCATATTTATATTAAAAAACACAATAATTGATTGAAACAAAAAATATTGTTTGCGCAATCATCAGAAGAGGTTGCGAACTTGAGATTACAAAGAACGGAGAACAACGGCTTTTATCACAACATTAATTTTTCAATTGAGGAAAAATCTTTATGGTATGCCCTTTTACATGGAAATGGCTACATCCGTACGTTCCCGTTCCTCGCTTCTTTTCACGCACGATTTCGACCATTGGCTTGTTTCTTTTCTCCTTGTCCCTCCCAACTGTTACCACTTTCTTCGGTAGAAGTGGGCGAATGTTTTTATGTGTGCAGGTACTCCGCTTGTGTCCCACGTTGCTGGGTTGGGAGGAGTCTTAATTGTACCTGCATAAGCCAGATTGTAGAAGTCCAGTGAATAGAACACGCTGGTGTGGTCGTACATGACCTTCATATCGTGGTCGACATTGTAACGACCAAGTTTTCTGAGTTCTTTTGCTCAAGCACACGCATGTACACAGGGTAACCACATCTGTTGGTATTTTCCGCACGTGCAGGTTCCGAGGCAATGTCCTGGTTTGAATTCCACGATATGAGTTTTCAGATGATTACCGCAGACTTCATACACAGACTTTGAAATTGCTCGCACGCGAAAATCTATACAGTTTATAGAACGGCTCAACATTCTTTTCTCCCTTTTTGAAGTCACGTAGGTGTGTCCCATGTCAATGCCCAAGTTTCGTTTTTTCAGGTGCCATTCGTTCTGATGGTCGCATATTTGGGAGAACATTGTAAGAGCTTTGTCAGACCGCATCGGCAACATACACGAGTTAATAGACTTTGCATGGTTGGATGTAAGCATCTCAAACCGTGCTGTTTTACAATACGACCTTGCCCATTTCTCTAGACCGGCATCCCGTAACGGTCGACGGTCTTGTGGTTAACGCCGTTTACACGGTCGCACTCAATACCCATGTCTATCAGATGTGACTCACACGCATCCTTATCAAATGTGTAGGACGCATTGTGGTAATGAGGCACCCACTTTTGTGTATTGTAATGCGACATAGCGTTCATTTTCAAATGGTAATAGCTGTGGACATGGTTGGATAAGGGGTACACGACCTTGATTGAATTGATGATAGCCTGTGCCGATCTGAAATGAACGTCAACTCATCGTGATCCTTGACAATTAAGCTCAGTCTGTTTAAGAACCAAGTCCATGCAACGGTTTTCTCCTTGTCCACTAGTCCCCATGCAATGGGATATCACTGTTTCTCGCTATCAACCATTGTGCATACAACCAATTGTAGGGGTTCTTTCTTCAGGTGCGACATGTCAATGACAATTACGGGTCACATATACGGTATCCACTGATTTGTGCCCCGAACGCAAGAAAGCAGTACAAGAAAACACCACCTTCGTCCACTCCCATATCCCATTTAGTACCGGGGTTCAGGATTTCACATAAAGACATGAACACAGGAAGATCGGCGTAATTTTGAGCACGAGTACCCTGGATCATCTGTTTGGCCCTTTGACGTGCATACCATGTCGGCCACTACGATATTCTACTTCCCATTCTTAAGGCGATGTTCTATACTTCACTAATTGTGGGTGTCTTTTTTGTTTGGCCCATCATTCCCATCAATTCCTGCGCGATTAAGCCGTTATTAATGTTACGGTGCTTCCCATCTACGCTGCATGCCGTACATGTGTGAATGGGGTTATGTTTCTTCACCTGGTAGTGCACAGAATATTTATGCTTGTACGCCCCAAGCATCCATTTGCATTCATCATTAAAGCACCGCAGTATAATACGAGTCAGGTCTCGCTTATAAACGTAAAAAGTCCATCTCTTCAAACCAGCAACCGTTATGATATGGTGGGACAACGCCCTCCCAGTATACATGCAACACCCCGTGATCCCCAAGCTTTCAGTTGCGAACCGAAAAACCCAGGAGGGTGATGCTAAAAGAGTCGGTGGAGATCAAAAGCTTAAACATCCATACATTACAACACTATTAAACATTACAAACGTCTTTAAGTGTTACACGGGTAATTAAAAACTACTACGTTATGATTAGACCAACTACTCATTATGTCATTTCTCTATGTGAGTCTCGTACCCAGCGTCCCCATAGCCTCCATCTTCTATACCTGCGGTGGGAAGAAAACAGGAACCGCAGTTTCGAAAATCAGTATTGAAATACTGAGTGAGCAACACCCAAACTTGTAAATAGATGAGGAAGGGTATAATATTTATAAAACATCCATAATAGGATAAGGTAGCATAGCTAAAAATTGTGATATTAAGAAATCAAGTGTGATTACTTGCATCACCTAAGACATTCTCTTTCTTTACTTTGCGTTTCAGACTTCCTTTGATTGTCAAACTAGGAGTATTGCTTCCAAACTATCTATTCATTTTCAATAGTAAATATCATTTCCTCAACTACCTCATTATAAACTTGATGTTACGGGGAACAGCTATCCTTTCACTAGCAGCCATGACCTTAAGTGCCGGCACCCCCCTAAGACTTCTTGCGTCCAGAGAGGTTAGTACATGGAGCGACCCGGCTGGTTGCGACCGGGTTAAACTATCACGGGTCATCTAACGACAGTCACACGACCAATCTATCAATATTGTAATGATCCCCTCTCAATTCTTTTCTCTTTACTTATTATGCGTTATTTTTGATTTATGGTTCTCGTATAACATTGCAGAGCGGCTATTTTGAAACATAGTCAAATCTCAGATAAAACAGGCATTTCATGAAGCACTTTTTGAGAAAATAATAAAATTCATGTTTGGACACGAAAGAAACTAGGCACGCAACGTTTGACATGTGTACTCACCTTGCTCCGTTTGCTACTATCACGCAAGAGTTCTTATGAAGTCCGCGTCAACAAATTCGTCACCTACAAATTATATCTCCTAAATTAACAGAAGTCCAACTATTCGAATATACACTATGAATTCTAGCGAGAATACTACTTGACTTTTAAACCACCCGTTTCTCCCATGGGCAACGCTATTCCTAGCTATACATGACGACACTCAAGCTTTGTAAAGGATACTATAAAATATTAAGTAGGAAAGTTATTTATAAACTCTTGTAACTCTTGTATTTTAAAACGACTATCCGATTTATTTAGTATGTCCAAAAGTGATTATTTGTTTAGAAAAATATTTTTAGTATGAAGAACTTGTAAATTTCAGTGAAGAAAGAGTGATCAAATGTTAACTCATTTTTCTACAATTAAATAAGAGCTATAGTTCTAAAGTATGAACAATTTCGATAGGTAAAATATTGAGTTCATTGAGAAAACGACTTCTAAATATTCTACAAGATGAAACGACGTTTATAGCGTAGCTAGTACCATTCTACAAATGCTTGAGCAAAACCGAAATGAGAGTTGCGTGATTAACACAATATTTATCTAGTTCACAATAAAACATAACCAGTTGAATTTTTAAATCAACTTTTTCGTTAACGTTTCAACACCCAAATTATTTTTTCTAGACGAGTACGAAAACTAGTATTTTTAGAAAATATTTTTGATTCAAAAATCACATTTTTATTTTTTCGCGAAAAGCGTACTGTTTAGATAAAAGACATGCAAAACCCGCTTAGTTATGCCTAAAGACGGCTGGGACTCCCAGCCACTCACAACCAGAATCAATAAAAGGTGTCAACTACCCCCAAGATTCCCTTATCTACGATCAATTCCCCCTCTATACACTTTAACAGATTTGTATAAAAGACACTTTAACCCCCTAAACATGCATTCACATATTGATCGATCTAGACATGAATCGAGGAAGCAAGACATGATTTTGATTGTTTAAATAAACTCACAACGAGATTTAGAGCATACCCGACTCAAGAATTTCGAGAAACGGTTAAGATTCGGGTTTGGTTGTGATTCCCGTCGGGTTCGCGGAGGAGAAGGCCGACGGTGGTCTCCTGGTGGTTCTGGTCTGCAATTGAGGGCTCCGAGCTCTTGGTCGGACCTCCTGGAGGCGGATGGGAGAGTTAGGACGCCTGGGTGGCTCTGGGTGAAGCTCGCCGACATGCTTGCCGGAAAAAATGGTGGAACAACGCCGGTGGGGACTCCGGCCGCTGCTCCTGCTTGACGTCGCTGCTGCTACCGGCCTCCTCTGCTTCTGGGTGCGAAGAAGAGAGAGAGGGATACCCAAATTGAAACAGATAAAGGGGAAGAAGAAGGGCAAAGCCCAGTCCTGTCCTTCGGTGGTGATTCCCGACGGCGGTTGTAGCGGGAATGGTGGCTTCTTCCACCAGTTGGGTTCTCTTCTGCGTGGGGGAACAGAGAGAAAGAGAGGGAGACTGAGAGCTGAGAGAGGGTGGCTGAACTTGGTGGTTTGGCCGAAGGAGGAAGTGGCGGCGATGGAGTTTAGAAATGGTGAGAATGGTGGTGGTGATTAGCTGTTGTGGTGATGAATGAGGGGGAGAAAGGGGATCAATTTAATAAGAAAGTGATATTGCAAAGCATGTGCGCACATGTACACCAAAGAGAAGTGAGGTGATGGTGATGGTGAAAGTGACAAAGACCATGGCGGTGGAGGAAGAAAAAAATCAGGGGAACAAGCTTCCTCAAGAAGATGGGTGAAAGGCTAAAGTGTTTTGGGTGCACAAGAAAATAATAAGATTGGGTGCAACGGGTGTAAGACAAATTGCGATGGTTGAACCCGCGGATGCTAATAAAGTAAAGAAATGCTAACTTATAAATTTTCACACAATCTTCTAACATTTTTACCTATACTTTCAAACACACTTTTCAATTATAAACACGATAATTTTCACGAAACTAATTTTCAAAATCAAACTCATATTTCACCAAATTTACTTCTCAATCTACTAATTTACCCCTAGCGAATTTACGGGGTATTACAATACAAACCTTTCATTTCTATTTCCAGACCGTCTAGCCTTCCCACACCAGTCTGTCCACGACTCCCTGTACAATCTACCACAACAGTTCCCAATCCAAGATTAGTGTGCTCCATTGGTTCATGAGTGGAAACCATATCTTTTTCAGCTAATTTCACAATGTCGTTACGGTGACCCGAAGACGATGGAGTGAGTTCTATTGCATTATATGCTACCCTGTCTTCGTCATGATCCTCGGCGAGTATCTCGATACCCTGAAATTAATCCTCACGGTATGTAAGGGGGGGGGGGCTCAAAGGAACCAACTGACTGTTAAGAGTTTCAGTTTGATCCACCAATTCCTGGCCACCAACGTCAGCATTTATGTATGGTTGATCCACCAAATCCTTTAAAGTGACGTACATGGTTACAATAGATCCCTTTTCCGTAGTATCAAAGATATCTTTGATTTCTAAATCTTTAGTGAGGATATTAGGCTTGATCAAGTTAGCATATGGAAATTGGAAATGATAACATAAGACCACCTTTTTGGTAGGCGGACAATCTGTATCCATTCTGACTGAAACTTCATGCTCCAAAGATTCGACGGTAATGCCTTGGATTATCTTGAATACTGCATTCTTCACTGCCTAACCTATTTATATGTGTCTACCTTCAGCACGCGTCCATTCACCATTCCAAACAGCACGGAACATCAATTTTCTCACCATTTCTACATGTCAAGAGAGAGAATGATTTTAGGGTTTAGGGTTTGGATAGTAGGAAGAGAGAGAATGATTTTAGGGTTTGGATGATATCTGGGTTTGGTCTGACAAAGTAAAAAGGTTTTCTCTCACCATATGATGGGTAACAGAATGTTCTGTACTTTTGTACGAGAAGACAGGGACGAGAGGCACCACCACCATCTGAGACAACATTTTTATTATAATAATGGTACGAGGAAATGCTCGTCCCAGTATTTCCAAATGGGACGAGAGCATACTCGTCCCAGTTTTAGGTGTACAATCTTAGGGTTTACTTAAAATGCTTACATGTTCTATGATTTAGGGATTCAGGTTTAATATTATTTAATAACACTTTAAGTAGCTATAGGAATGATAATTAGTTGGTTCTAGCGTTTAGATGATACTTAGTTGGTTTAATGGTATGTATAAGGTTTAGGCTTTACATGATTAAGAGATGATGATTGTATGATTTTGATTTTATAGTTTAGATTACATGATTATATGGTTTATGACTTATAATTAACATATTTATGGCTATAGGAATGATACTTAGTTGGTTCTAGTGTTTAGTGTCTACAAATGTAGGATTTTGTTTGGATGATATATGGTTTAATGGTATGTATAATGTTTAGGCTTTACATGATTAA
Source organism: Linanthus parryae (assembly GCA_023055425.1). Lineage (NCBI taxonomy): Eukaryota > Viridiplantae > Streptophyta > Magnoliopsida > Ericales > Polemoniaceae > Linanthus > Linanthus parryae. Next base: position 102,374,587 of record JALGPY010000004.1, read on the forward strand.
GAGATGATGATTGTATGATTTTGAGTTTATAGTTTAGACTACATGATTATATGGTTTAGGACTTACAATTAACATCTTTAGTGGCTATATGAATGATACTTAGTTGGTTCTAGTGTTTAGTGTCTACAAATGTAGGATTTTGTTTAGATGATATATGGTTTAATGGTATGTATAAGATTTAGGCTTTACATGATTAAGAGATGATGATTGTATTGAGTTTATAGTTAGATTACATGATTATATGGTTTAGGACTTACAATTTACATTTTTAACAATATTGAATACCATTTATTCATGATAAGAGAGGATTTCAGGGTTTAGGGTTTAGGGTATGCTCGTCTCTGTCGTCCCTATCTTCTCATCTTTTACTATCGTACTCGTACGAGTCTATCACACGCCAGACTGGGACGAGTCCTCTCTCGTCTGCCATTTGAATGCCAGACGAGAGGTTACTCGTCCCACGAGTCTATCAAATGCCAGACTGGGACGAGTCCTCTCTCGTCTGTGATTTGAATGCCAGACGGGAGATTTCTCGTCCCATGAGTCTATCAAATGCCAGACTGGGACGAGTCCTCTCTCGCCTGTGATTTGAATGCCAGACGAGAGATTTCTCGTCCCAGTCTGGCATGCCTTGCTCTTCCCAATTGTGCATGTGAAAGAATGGTACGAGCATATTTCACGTCTCAGTCTTATGAGAAGACAGAGACGATGAATATACTCATCCCAGTCTCTCCACATACAACAACACACATCAAACCAATAATTAAGAACAGAGAAGTAATATAACGAACGTAACCTACATTTTAGAGTTATGTGATGAACATATTGGAAGGATGAAAGTAAAAAAATGAGAATACCATACATTTTAGAGTACTGTGATCAACATATAATAAGGACAAAAGCAGAGAGATGAGAGTTTAAGTTTTTACCATAGCTGAAGAACAAAAGTGAGGAAAGAGAGAGAATTGTACAGACAAATGGGATACTTCAATGAGAGTCACAAATGAGCCATATTCTTGAGGAGTTTAAGGTATACATTCATAAAGTTTACACTTGGAGTAAATTCAACTGTACTTGGTAGGTTGAGGTAGATAGAAACAATTCAATGTTGGAGAGAGAGAGAGAGTACGCGTTTTTAGGGCTTGTTTTGAGATGATAAGGGTAGCAGAGTCATTTACCAAATCTCCCCATGTGTTTAGAAACGAGAGATACCTGTGTTTGGAGACGAGAGAGAGATGGAAGTTGGAGACGAGAGAGAGATAGAGACGACAGTACAGTTGGAGATGAGAGACAGATGGAGACGAGAGAGACAGATGGCCCCACCACCCTGCTAACAACCCCTTGTTACCCAGTGTTTAAAAAGGAGGGTATTTTTCAAATTCCAATTCACCCGAATACATTTTTCTAAGACCAATTCATAGACTGGCATATTTCCAATTCCCCCCGCTTACATATCAGACCATAACTCACTAGAGGGGCGTAAGTGATGATCGTTCTAAAATGAAGGACTGAAAGTGAAATTTACCCGACTAATAAATTCTCGCAAAACCCTAATTTTCATTCACCTCCTTCCATTTCAGAGAAACACTTGCAGAGAGAGAGAGAAGATGAGAAAGAAAACGTCGCTGAAAAACCTCTCGCTCTACCGAAACCGCCACGACTCTCACGCCTCACTAGCCATTCTCTACCAGACTGCTTCCGCCGGCGTAGACGCGATCACTGACCATATCGTCGCAGTTGACGGTCAAATGGCCGTTGTTGCTGACGGCGACGGCGATCTAGCCGCTCTCCGCGGCGAAAAGAAGGCTCTAATCGCTGCCGGCGAGGCGGAGCTCAGCAAGCTTCGTAACCGCCGTGACCGTGCAATCTCTACTAAAATTTAGGGATAATTCCAATCCTCAGCCGGGGATAGGATAATATTTCACCGACATAAATAAATAATATTTTGAATAAAAGATAAAGATATCTTCTTACAACAACAAGGTGGGACGGAGCATTGCAAGCACGTAAGGCTTCTTTGGGTGTTACTGAATTACCACAAGAATGTAGTTTGACAATTGATATCATTGGGGGGCTTTAGTAGTTAAATGAGTTTGCGCTGTAGGAAAATATATTAATGCTTAGTGTCATGGGATGACTTCTTCACACTCCTGTGCGGCACTTGAAACACTCAAGTATCCTAGAACAACCGAAAGAACACGACGAGATCTTGGAGAATGAAAGCTTCGTATTGCTTGGAGAATGCTTACAATGATTGGATGGTTTGGAGCATATGAGCTCCTCCCTTTATATACAAGTCCCTCCTCCACGGAGGAAATGTAAAGACTCTATGATTTAAGGGCTATCATTGAAGATCTAGGTTCTTCATCCATCATCTAGCCTAAGATATTTTTATGCATCATTCTAGAGCCTCCTACACACTTTGGGCTACATTACAATAGTATAAGTTTCTAGAAAAGAGGTTATGAAGCGGGCTAGTGGGCTAGGACAACCCTAGGCCCACAGAATAAATAATCCAAGTGGGATAATGTGTCACGGGCTAGACTAAGTGGCATAAAACCAAGAAAATATCAAGTAAAAGTAGTCGGCCCATGACATTAGGCATGGAAAATGTGTTAAATATGTGGTTAGCGTCGGTATGATTTGTTGAATTGACTTGCTCTCTTTTTTATGCGATTTCCAGTCTTAGATTCCGTGAAATATTTTGAGAAACAAATGGAAACCATTAAGTATCCATTTTATCTTTTGAAATGTTCACACTAATTTTTTGAGTGTTATGGAAATATGAATTTATTTGGTGTTATGTGCAATCATATTTTCTTTTTGAGTTCAGTGTTATTCTTCCTTTTATTAATGAATCTCATTTGTTTTTCTTTTGGTTTATTGCAGACTCGGGAATTGATTAACAATGTAATGAAGGAGTAGGAAGATTGAAATAGAGATACAACTTTCTTTTCCTGGCAGGCAGGCTTAGTTATTTTGTTGCAAAGTTTAGGATAACTATTTAACATGTTGGTACAGTTTGATATGAGATACTCCGAGTGTCTAAAACTCAAAAGGAGGAGGATGTAAAGTTCGTGGTAGTACTTGATTGGTTTTTGCCACTGCATAATAGTAGTGTTGCAGAGTTACTATTAATATACACTAGACTTAACCCCGCGCCATGGCGCGGGATGCGTACGTAAACGTAACTGAGATTTCTTGAAAGATGACGTACATTTATGGGACTCCAATTCTTGATAATATACATCTAACGCATAATTATAATGGAACAACAAACCGAAAGTAATCTTAATTGCATAATGAAGTTAGTTTATTATATACTCGATATAACTTTCTCATAGAAGCAATATGGAAGTGATAACACGGAAAAAATTTCTTACACTCATTGCATACCTAAAAATGATGTGCTAGTTTGCATCGAATTGTTCGAAAAATATGTGTAGTTTTGTAGATCTATTCATTAAAGCTAGAGTAAAATTATCCTGCATGTTGTATATATCGTTTAAGCTTAGCATTTTTTTTAAGTAGCACATTCACATTCTGAATGTTAAACATATGTGATTGTCCATCTCGTCTATCTATAACAAAAGTGAGTTCCAAATGGAGAATGGCATAGTAAAAGAAGCGTGTTTTTTGAGAAAAAATCAATGAAATATATAATGTGTATACCCACATCGATTGGAACATTATTCTATGAGTATTTGTTGTGTTTTATCTTTAGGTGTAATACTTCGTAACGCGTTCCTTGGTCGGAACTTCTGGTATGGTCTCTCACGAAGTCCCATCCTGATCCTACATATTAATGTAGTAAATCTTTCAGAATAAGAAATTTAAAGAAATTATCCCTTTTAATGAAATTAGAACATTACTAATAGATATCTCGTAAGTTTGCCGTTGGCTTTTCATTTAACGTGAATGTTAATTTTCGTGTCTATTTTTTAGAACTTCTGGAAAAAAATTCGGGGAACGACTTCTTGATCTTGCGCATATGTGTTTAGAATGAAATAAATATTTCAAAATAGGCAATGTAAGTAAAGTACTTCATGGAACTGAGATAGTAAACTAACATTGTCAGATAACTAGTTCGAGTTCTTTGTAGATCCCTTAGCCTTTGAGCTTAATTTTATTTTTTGTCAAAATTTTGGGAAGGTGTACGACAAAGTGGCATCATACTCATGCATATGGGTTTATTGTAAGAACACTTTAAATAGGGAAGTGCAGATTTTGACGCAAGGAAATGAAATATGAAATTTCATGGAAAAATAGTACTAATGAAATCTTAAACTGTAATCATAAAAAGAAATATAGAAAGGAAATTAACTACTAAATAAATTTTATTTTCTTCCACCAAGGGCAGCAATTAAAATTCATATTTCTTTTAAGTTCCTCCACCGACCCATGTACAATTATAAGAGTATTTTTTGTGGATCTATTCATTAAAGATCGAGTAAAATTATCCGGCATGTTGTATGTATCGCTAAAGCTTAGCAACTTTTGTTTTATACAAGTAGCACAACGCTTCATTTACAATGTCATTCTCCTTATGCCACGTATGATTTGAAAGGAATTTTTCATAAGACATATGTCATGTTATAATACTGAGTGACATACACATAGATAATGTCAACCAATTAAATATTGACAACTCATATATAAGTTACACATCATTTTGCCAACTCAATTGTCATATGATGCATGAACCATACACTTTGACTCAACCTATTCATTTTCCTGTGCATTGGTAGAAATCAACTTTTTATTTTTTTCAGTACACTTTAAATTAAGAAATAGATTCATTGTATCCATACTAAACTTATAGAATCTTCCTTAAAAATTTGTTGCTGATTAGCTAAACGTATGCACAATTTTATTTATTTATTTATTTGACCTAATTTTTTTTGGTTATGTGAGGTCTTTCAATTTCTTTTTTAGAATCCTTTCTTTCAAATTAGATTCGTGACATTATCATGCTTAGCTCTTTTGCATTCCAAATGTTTACAATTTCTTTTTATTTGTTGATTTTCAAATTGTCCAATGACAATTTGAAAATCAACAAATATGATTCTATTAAGATACAAAATTTGACATTTTAACCGACAAATGTAACATTCAACAAAATTTTAATTTTAACGAGTTTTTCATTTTATGGATAAATCTTTGTTGTCATTCTTCTTTTAGAAATAATATAATTTTTCTTATTAACTTTCGAATCATTAATTCTTACCAAAAACATTGAGATAATTAGTATCATTGCCGCCTCATTTTGTACTTTCGAATGACAATTTGAAAATCAACAAACACGATTCTATTAAGATACAAAATTTGACATTTTGACCGAAAAATGTAACATTCAACATAATTTTTATTTTAACGAGTTTTTCATTTTATGGATAAATCTTTGTTTTCATTCTTATTTTAGAAATAATATAATTTTTCTTATTAACATTCGGATATTTAAGATAATTAGTAGCATTGCTGCCTCATTTTGTACTTTGCTTTTCTCAGTTCGTCAAAGTCATTCCTATGTAGATACGGTGTCCAAGATTAAGAACCACTGAAATAATAGAGCAATACCCTCCTTTTTTTGTTTAACTAAAATGTCAAGCTTCTCAAAATTATTTTCTGTGGCGCAACATATATGATGAACCGGAATTTGGCTAAGAATATAATGATCACTCTTATTATACAGGTTGCACTATAGTAGTTTATGTAATTAATTTTTAAGTAGTATTCTAAATACGATAAGTAATTATCGGTGATGCTCTATAATCAACAGAAAAATGTAATTTTTCTTTTTGTACATTTTGGGTTACATTTGTCTATCTTCCTATATATTTAAAACATAGACCTGAATACTTAATTTCTCTCTTCTCAAAGATTCGTAATTGTTTGTTTTCCAGCAATGCTAATAGTGTGTCTCTAATATTTTTGGTTCTAAATTTGTTTGTTGAAATATATGTACTAATGCACAGTTCACGAAAAAAAATTATATAATCATTTTTAATGTGCAGTTTGGCTACATGGACATCTCATATGAATGTAGGTTTAAATTGGAATTATTTTTTTTAGTCCAACCAATTTGCACACAACACATATATATCAGAAGTTGTAAACTTGTATTTTCACTATAACGAGTAATTTGTAGTACCTTTGTTTGAATTGAGTAACTATATAAAATATAAATTTATAAAAACCATTCCTCAATTTGTTTTATGAACTTATCAAAAAAAAATTACGATGTTCTAATTTTCTATTCTTTTATATTATCTTCCTTTTTATTTCCCTCCAACGGAAATTCATGTTAATAAGATTTTGCTAAAAAAAGATTTACACGTGAGGGTACATTCAATATATGATCTATCGGTTAGTATGAGTTCATATTCCAATTTTTTTCTTACAAATTACTTTGAAGTTCGGTAAACTACAATACAAAACAACATAGATTTATGAGATAACAAAATTATTATCCTTACCAACTGTATAATTTTCTGAATTCAAATGGATGCAAAGCTTCTAAGAGATGAATTATATATAACTTTTTGAGCGGTAAAAAATCATTTATCACATAAAGAATGAGAAGTGAAATACAACGTTACTTTCATACAATAGTGGTAAACCATTTATCTCTGCATTTAACCCTTTTCAAAAATTATTGTAGCAATTGAGAAACAAAACTTTTTGAAGTGGTAACTTTTCTTTAATAAAATTAAAATAATTTGGGTCCCCATTTGACTATGAGAAAAAAAAGTTAGTCGACCAACATGAATGATGATAGACCAATAAAACAAAATTTTATATATTCAAATAATTTTTTTCTTCAATTTTAGGATGCAACAGGGTATAGTGTTTGAACTGGTAAAGTTTGTGAGTAATTATAAGGAACTAGTGACAAAAAGTATGAAATTTTGAAGCTCATTGTTATGGGCTTGATTGCATTTTTTGATTATTATTTCGTATATGTTTATTTTTTTTTATGATCTAACCATAAGCAGTAAAACTTTGGGTAAGTTACAGTTCCACCAACGAATTAGTGAACTCTACTTAGTTTCCTTCGTCATATTTTATAGTTTAGCGTTCTTCATCGATCATCAATGCTTTTCCAAATAAAAACTCTAGACGGCATAAATTTGTCAGATTTTAAATTTTCTATACAAAGTACGAAAACACTAACTTGAGATATATTTTATGAAAAATATCTTTAGTCAACGAGGTTTGTGTATTCTAGTGTCTCTAAGGTTGATTATTAGACCATTGAAGATGTATAATAAATTGTAAATGTAAGTACAATAATTTAAACTCATTTCACCTATAAGTTGTATATTTATGATACATCAAGCAATTTTTTATTTTTTTTTTGCATCATCAATATATGTACACATTTGTTAGTTTCAGAGTTTGAAATTACATTCTTAATTGGCACATATCTTTCGGAAATTTTGAGTTCTTTCTTTCCCTAAAATTTTTAGAAACATTGATAAGTCTCTAATTTTCTCATAGTAGATTGAAACCTGAAAATTCTTAATGTTAATCCAGTTACAAGTATATAGAAACTAGAATCGCGAGCTGTGGAATGATTCTATAATAATACGTTCATTTTTTGGTTCATAATTACCTACATGGTCCTTCGATTCAGTAGTGTTAGAAAAAATTCCTACTTTAAGTTGTTCTATTATTTCGAGCGAGAAAGGGTTAATCTCCGATGTCTATTATCCTTCTTCTTAGACTAATTTTTTATATAATTACTTTCTTTCTTACCTTTATTCACCATTTGACAATGTTCATGTTTATTATTATTATTATTATTATTATCTCGCGGAGACATAATCGGTTTATCCCCGCTGTCCATTTCAGTTAGTAACTCAATTGTTCTAAGCCATGAGCATATTGCAAGGAGGTGAATGCACGAGCTATAACTTTAATATCTCGTGGTAAAGTGAAAAGAAAGAATCTTCCATTATCTCATACGGGTCTTGAGATTTTAGCCTCAACAAATTTTGAATGTGCCTGAAAGGGGGATATGTATTTTAATTAGAAAAGGTGAAAGCGTTTTAGATTTGTATTGGTGGCATAAATAAAACAATATCACCTCAAATTTCTGATTACAAATTTAACTTGAAGCTAATGAGGTTGAGAAGCAATATGTGATGCATGTACCATGTGCCGAAGCAAGACCATCTTCTCCTCACATGTTGGAGAACAATGTCTGCGGTAAACGGACCTCAAATCTTTATGAAACTACAACACAATCGCTGAAAATGATATTGCAATTTAATGTATAAAAGATTGTGATAGATTTGTCGAAGTAATTAATCGCATCTCAATCTTATTATTCTCCTATGTAACTATTATAGATACAACATTAATGGATCACAAAAAGTAATGTTATTATGATTCATTCAAATATTAAATGAGATAGATTTTGTTCAATAAGAACTAACATAATATTTCATTAAAATACAAAATAATTCATATTAGTTATCCAAGTTGTCAATAAAGCTTCATATTACTTAACATAAATGCAGTGACTGGTTTGCATAATGTTTTGTTTGACAACTTGCATTTACAAATATAGTTGTTGCTACAGAGGAGTACTGAGCTGGTATTTATATAATTTACATAACGTGTCAAATACTAATTTCGGTTAGATAATAGCAAGAGCATCAATGATCTTATTTCCATTTAAATCGTTAGTTTTCAGGTAGAAAATAATTTTCAAATTGCCAATCAAAATTTACCAATTATTCCTCAATATATTATTGATGCCTAGATATTTTTCGTGAAATTGCTACCACCAAAATCTCTAATGGAGAAGTATAGTGTGTATATACATACACGATAGTTCTCTCAAACAAAAATTTTGCATGATTCTCCAGTATTGTTTCCTACAATTTTAACATTGCAACTCTAAAGAAGAGAAGTGACACTTTTTTAAGTACCTTAAATAAGTATTTTTGTTCATTGATCAAATCTTTAGCAAACTGACATTTTACACCTTCAAAATCACATTGTTTAAATCTATACCCGGTTTTCAAGAAAATATCAGGTACTTGATTATTGTACCAATATTTTTAAATGTTCTTTAAATAATTTAAGTAACATATCTCTCAAACTGTAAAAAATAAGTCATTTAATAAAACTAAAGCGTATTTTTTGAGAAACAATCAATGAAATATATAATTTGTATACCCACCTCGATTGGAACATTATTCTATGAGTTGTGTTTTATCTTTAGGTGTAATACTTTGTAAAGCGTTCCTTGGTCGGAACTTCTAGTATGGTCTCTCACAAAGTCCCATTCTGATCCTACGTATTAATGTAGTAAATATTTCAGAATAAGCAATTTAAAGAAATTATCTCTTTTAATGAAATTAGAACATTACTAATACTGTGAGATATCTCGTAAGTTTGTCGTTGACTTTTCATTTAACGTGAATGTTAATTTTCGTGTCTATTTTTTTAGAACTTCTAGGAAAATTTTCGAGGAACGACTTCTTGATCTTGCGCATATGTGTTTAGAATGAAATAAATATTTCAAAGTAGACAATGTAAGGAAAGTAATTCATGGAACTAAGATAGTAAACTAACATTGTCAGATATCTAGTTCGAGTTCTTTGTAGATTCCTTAGCCTTTGAGCTTAACTTTTATTTGTGATATACATTTTTTGTCAAAAATTTCGGGAAGGTGTACGAAAAAGTGGCATCATACTCATGCATAGAAGTTTATTGTAAGAACTCCTTAAATAGGGAAGTGCCGATTTTGACGCAAGAAAATGAAATTTCGTGGAAAAATAGTAATAATGAAATCTTAAACTGTAGTCATAAAAAGAAATATATAAAGGAAATTAACTACTAAATAAATTTTATTTTTTTCCACCAGTTGTAGCAACTAAAATTCATGTTTCTTTTAAGTTCCTCCACCGAACCATGTACAATAAGATACAAGATCAACATACAACGGTAGCCTAATAAATAAGTACATCGTAAATATATATATATATATATTCACTTCCATAAGTGTTAGCAGTTGAACCCATGTTCAATTTTAAGTTCCTCCATTGATCAATGTACAATATGATACAAAATCAAAATACAACGAGTGTATAATAAGTACATAAATAAAAAATTACTAATATTTTACCCGTGAATCATGTCGACTATGTAGGAGTAATTTATAAGGGATTCTGTAATTTAGCAATCAGACGTAAAACTTTAGAGAGTAACAAAACTTCATGAGCGAAATTCTTTCATGACATAAGTCAAGAGGTGGACTTTAAAACAAAGAATTCTAAATTATTACAACAGTAAAATAATATTTCAAAACTAAACTTAGTGTTCATTGTATCGCTTGTCGCATCTTCTGTAGTCGTGGGATCAAAGATGGGGAAGAAGGAGAAGAATATGCAAACAAGATTATATCTACGGAACAAATTTTTTTAGAAAATATTAAAATACTTTAATAATAAATTGATAAGTTCAGTATGACTACTAATAAAAAAACATGAAACATATAAATCCTGCAAATAAATGTCTACTATAGCACGAGGGAAATTAATTTATTGCACTATAAATTATCATGTTTTATCTTCACTCCTTTTCTGGAGATGTTAGTTTGCCAATATTTTGTAAGTTTTCAAACTTTCTTAGAAAATTGTTGTTACACATCAAAACACTTAACCATTTAGTTTTTTATGCCTGCTTGTACTTACCATATTTTTAAAACTAAAAGTAAATATACTTGAATGGAAAAAAGAATTGACATGTTATGTTTTCACTAACTGTCATTTATGCTTGTTGCTCATGTTCCCTTTATGTTTTTACCCATGTTAAGATCATTAAAAAAAAAAGATTGTTCGTAAACATGGGTACACTCTAAGAAATCGGTGTGCATATTTGCGTATATTTGAGCCATTTTAATTAAATGAAAGTAAGAAAATCATTATGGAAAAAAAACTGACACGTGAAACTTTGACAGCACATTTGTTTGTTGATCGTTTGCTCATATTGGGTCATTTTTTAAGTAAATATAAAATATCGTCTACACATTAAGAAAATTAAGAGTTTGATTTTCACTTTCGTTTACCGAACATTTGTTTTCCATTCTTTAGTTTAGCGTTACTACACACTGAAAAGTTAAGAACTCTAGTTCATTTTTTATACTCATTTCTCATGTTTAGCACCATTTAAATTAAGAGTAAATAACTTAAATTTTTAATTAAAAGTTAACACATTGTTTCTCATGTTTAAGATGTTTACAGAGAAAAGTTGTTATAAAATAGGACTAATTGAATTTGTCAACAACTTTACTATGCATAGAAGGGCTATCCTTTTATTGCAAATATGCTTTATGCTTGTGGTACCTGTTGTAAATAAAAGAATATTGTTTATGTCTAACTGTTTTGAATTCTGTTTCTTACTTCCCATTATTGTGTATTTGGTTGCCCTTGTTCAGTATTTTTTCATATATTCTTACAATACATTGTCACGTCCTAAAAAATCCAACACTTCTCCCCTAAAAAAATCAACAATTCAATTCTTTATTTTTCATATTTGTTTGCTTTTAGATATTTCTAATGAACAGAACAACCATTCTTTTAACTAAAATAATTAAAATGTGTTTTTTCACCCATATCTGTATATTGTTTTAGAAAAATATTCTTTAGTATATTTCATTGGCCTTAGAGTTCTGTAAAAAAAGTTTCTTCCATATGAAAGAAGTTTGTTATGAAATAATGTTCATCGGATCTGCCATAGAAAATAAAGGTTGCTAGCATCTTTAATTTACCAAATGCATTGTGAAATTCAAAATGCATTTTCAATTACCAATGCATAGAGATTTTAAAAGTTTAAGGGAGATGATAATTGTTACTTCCTCCGTAACACCTCTTTCTATACGCTTTGACTTTTTGACTCGTATTTGGGTCACTTTGACCGAATGATTTGGATTCCAAAACGATACGGTTTTTTGATAATTTTTTCACTGTGTTATAGAACAACTTTTACTCTACAACACCATGGAAAAATTATCAAAAACTTAGATCGTCTTGCTATCCAAATCACCGGGTTAAAGTGACCCAGTGAATAGTGACAAAAGTCCAAACGTAGAGAAAGAGACGTTACGGAGGAAGTATGTGTTACATGTCACTAAAATTCAGTTTGCAACATTTGATTGGCTTTCATGTTTCTTACATGTAAATGAAAATTCAGTTGGCAAAATTTGATTCGTCAATTATGCCACGTAAGATGACACGTGCCACATTTATATTTTTTCTCAAATCCTACGTGGCATAAGGAGGATAAACATCTCTCATAACTTTGCTTTTATTTAGATATCGAAGATAGTGTCAGACAGTAGTAAAATTTCCCTACATCTTCCTTGAGCATCTCCAATGGTTATGTAAAAGAATTAGTTTAGTTATAATTTACATAACTAGAAGAAATAATGAACTCCAACGGGCTAGTTAAATGACTCAATATTTTACATATTATGTATCCCACTCAATAGAAGTAGCTAGCTAGAATGTAGGTAGTTAAATTTTTTGTGTCTATCTCTCTCCTACTTTAATTTAACAAAATATTTTATTTATAATTCAATACTCACAAACTTATGTAAAATACATAACACCATTGGAGCAAATAATAAAAAATCATGTTAACTTGAGTTCATACTAGTTAAAATTTAGCTAAATAGTAATTTTATTGTTGGAGATGCTTTATGCCATTTGTTAGTTTTACCTTTTAGATACAGAGGCATGTCAATGGGTCCTGGACTGGCCCATTGATGTACGACCCGTTTGCTATCAGACCAAGACCTGACCCTTGGTTGAAGGCTGTGATACGACAATACCACCACCCTTGGGGGTTCTTATTTCTCTTAAATTTTCTGCCAAACATTAATGAATGACCTCTTAATCTCTCCTTCATGTCTGTTCAGTAACAGGCAACGGACATCGTGTAAGGGATTGGGTCTCTAAATGGATCTCATGCGTGCTTGGCACGGTCCATTTCCTATTAGGTTTAAGGAGTTAAGATCTCCACTGCTCGGGTCGAATCCCGCAACGATGGGTCCGACTTTGACTTGGACAATGGACATGCCTACCCCACTTGCCCCACTCTTGCATTTTAGGTGATCGCTCGATTGGTGTATTGGTGTTGGCGGTTGTGTCAAATGGGCCGACGACTCACTAGCCTGGGTTTGGGGCGGGGGTGTACTTGGGAGAACTCGTTATGAGCATGCGATTTTATTTGTTACTCCCTTCATTCCACGAGGCTTTTCATACGTGGTTGAATACTAATTTTAAGGCTGTACACCTAATTTATCTGAGATTGTACTAGTAGTACTTTTTAAGAAAAGCAGCTAATGTTCCTCAATACCCTTCATTAAGGGTATGAGTCACCAAAATTTTGGTGGCTGAGACACACTTATAAAAAAAATTGAAATTCGTTAAATTGTGCCCATAGAAAAATTAACAACTAATCCATCTGTAGATAGTGCATTCAGAGCACACTGATCACCAACACGTGGCAACCATCCAGCACACTTAGCTGTGCTCCGTCACACCGGATCACCACCCGTGCTGATCCACGTAGGGGCTACGAGACAGGGCCCCCGCGCACTATAACACGGGACTTGTAGGGACTTAGTGGTTTGGAGGCTAGAGTAACTCCGATCGCGCGCGAGCGACAACCAAGCTCGCGCGCGACCTTTGCTAACTGCTTTGAGAGATTTATGGCACGAGCTCCATAGACCCGGTCAACCTCATAACGGTTCCGGTATACGCGGATGAAGTGCGTAACGATCCCTATATATGCCGACGAACGTGCCGTTGTGGTTAAGGTAATTAAGCCGCCATTAATGGGTGCATTAACCCACTACAACGGTAATATTCTCCACTATATATATATATATATATATATATAGGATCATTAACCTTTCCTTACATAACACGAATCACCTGAACTACGCGGAAGCTCTACCAAAACTCTGTCTCTCTCTCATACAGCTACTATCGTCTTACTCTCTCCCTACTCACAACCCTACCTTTCTTGTGTTTCTCTTATTCCCTGTACTTGGTGTACGTTGAATCTTCCTCAAAGGATTCTCCCGTACACATTTGGTGAACCCGACGTGAAACATCCACCTTCAATCTTTTCCAACCCTTCCATAATGTCTTCTGATGCACACGTCCGTGACGGTGATCGGTCCCCTTCCCATGAGGAGACCTAATGAAAAGAGGGACTTCTCAACACTTCTTCCAATCCCAGCATCTGTGCGCAGGTAGCTGCTGGAGAAGGGCCCTCTTTGGAGGCCCTCCAAGCCACGATTCAGAGTCAGGCTCAGGGTATGCAGGCCCAGTCCGCCCAGATTGCTCAAATCATGGCAATCTTGGGAAGGATTGTTCAGAACACCACCACGGGGCTTCAGCCCCATCACTGGTAGCCTCGTTACCTCTACCAGTGGCGGCAACCACATCTATAGTGCATACATCTGTTGCACAATCTTCTTTTTCCAGTGGTTTTGGGCCACAAGCTCCGAGCGTCCCGACGAGCTCCTCCCTGATGGCGACGGGAAACCCTGCATCATATACGGCGATGTCGTACCACGCAAGTAGAGGTTTAGGTAGCCATGCTGAAAGTGTGTAATGTAGACTAAATACAGGACCTAATACTCTAGAAGGGGGGTTGAATAGAGTATGGAAACTTTTTTCAAAACTCAAAACTTAACAGATTAGCTTTGTGTGAAACTCAAATCTCAAGGCCTTGAGATTTTAGAAAACTGTCTGAAAATTTCAAAGGCAAAATAGAAAGCTTCAAGGCCTTGAACTATTAACAATTCTAAACAGCTTATGAACCCCAGTTTGATTTGAGTTGTATGCTGCAGATAATAATCAAACAGTAAAGTAAAGAACACAAAGCAATTTACAGAGTTCAGTCCCAATGGACCTAATCTCTGCCTTAGGGATCTAATCCCACCAGGATTGGGCAAACACTTCTTATTACTCACACAGAAACAGCCCTAGATCATCAAGCCTAAGTGATTTCCCTTACACCTATACAGCTTGTGGTTCCAAACCTATCTAGTTCCAGCTACTAACTGTTGATCTAACAAGAACCTCTTGTTGTTCACTTGAACAACTAACCACTAGGTTAAGTGAGTTTTAAGATCATTAAAATATACACATATTACAAAACAAGTGAAGAACACAGTAGAAGAGATAAGCTATTGAAGCCTGGATGTGTTCTTTTGGAAACTGGATTGATTTGATCTTCTGGAATCTGGATTGAAGCTTGAATCCTTGTGTGTTTGAATGAATGATCTCCCACGAATTTGTCACACCTTTCTGAGTATTCTGCAAGCCTCTCTATATCTTCAAAATTCAAACCAGTGTCTTTTATCCACAGCTGCAACTGATTTAGAGATTTTAGGATCTCAGTTCCTACAAATCCTCCTTCTGTTTTCAACTAAAATTCAAACAAATCTAAGTGGATATCCGTTGGAGTTTGTTGAGATAGCTCTTGCACGTTTAACAAACCAGCAACAACAAAATCCAGAAAGATAACAATGCTATGACTGTTTGGTTTTCCAGTTTATGATAAAACTGGTTAAAAGATTAGAACAGTAATCTGTTTAACTTCTAATACATATAAGTCATGAAAAACAAGTTTAAGACTCTTAAAATTCAATGAATAATCACAGTTATAAGAATCACAACCTGCAAGAAAGAATCAACTTAGTTCTGTAAAAACTGTCAGCAACTCAAGGCACATCTCAAGGCCTTGGAGCTCTGAACCTGCTTCACAGATATTCAAAGTTAAACCCAGAAAACTTTGATTCTTCATGTTCTGATCATCTGCAATTGTGTTAGATATGTAAATAGTGTAAACTATAAGTATATGCAGTAAATCCCTGATCTGTATAATCAGATATCCAATCTGCAACACAGAACTGTTTAAACATCTAGCAGGATAAAACAACTCTCAAGGCTTTGAAGCTCTGTCAGTATCTCAAGGCCTTGGAGTATCTTAAATGCTTTGCTGCTTATGTATTTGTCTTTCATCACTCAAAACAATTACCATCCAAAACACATTCAAGGTTCTTTGAATCAACAATCTCCCCTTGATGAAAGACAAAACCTACAGTCTTGTATAGATTTTCCTGGCACTCATTATGAAAATTTGATAACCAAAAAATCCAGATACAATAGACAATAATACCAGATAGATAACCAGTATACCACAGATAATCAGCAAAAATGTACATATAACCACAGATTTACATATAACCATAGTAATATAAAAAAAACACAACTGATTAAACCAAAACAACTGAGTATTATTATTATTATTCAAATACTGCAAACACAAAAACACATAATTTCTCCCCCTTTTTGACTTTCATCAAATAAGGATGAAGAAATGTTGGATCATTACTCAGACACTACAACAAATTTTGGTTCTTGTGACAAGCATATTTGTCATCATATCATGGTTATTTTGACACAATATGTCTATGGTGACAAAATATGCTTGTCACCCCATTTGTCCCAAGAAGCTAGTCTTAATAAGTATATTGTGACAACTTCTTGAGTTTGTCACAAGTAGATTTCTTTTATTGTTACGGTGTACTTTCGTCACAACAATCTATGTTATAGCGACGAATATTTGTTACAATACCAGTAGCATTACTTGTCACTACATACGTTAATTTGTCACAATACTTGTACTCAATTGTTACAAAATTATTAAGATATTTGTCACAATTGAATCTCAATTGTAACAACTCATTTGTCATTACATATAATGTTCTTGTAGCAGAGACTTTGACACCATAGAACAATATTTTAATCAAAAAATAAAACTATTGTTACCAAAATAACGTCAAAACAATGCACTTTTTGAACACAGTTTAGTTGTCTCAATATGCTACTATTGACAAATTATTTCGTCACAAGTATACTCTTGTCACAACAATATATAGTGATATTTTGTCTTTCGAGACAAATCCTTCATAGCAATTACAACAACAATCGAACGTCTAAATTAACTACCATTTTGGATTAATGCCAAAACACAAATCACCTCAACATCAGTACTTTCGAAAACATCAATAGCAATATTTTAAGGTTCTCACAAGATCTCTGACCAAAGCAGTGAAACTTAAAATGTAAACATAACTAAAAGTCTTGAACATAAGAAAACTTGAATAACTAAAGTAAAGCCTAGAAATAACGTTCTCCTTTCTTATTCATCATCTCCGCTTTGCCTCAACATCATCCGCTAGCTAGTGGCCTTCTCCTGTAAAATTAAATCAATCATGTCAAAAAAAATCGAAGGGAACATTTGAGAATGCAAAATCGACGAACAGTGAGATCATATGGTACTCGAGAAGAATGAAGGTCAGTTTTAGTTCTTATTAGAGAACAGGAATGGAACTCGTCTCCTACTACCACTTTCTAGTAAAAGAGCTTAAGGAGCTCATAATGCAATTTGAACATGATTTTCTACATGATACTGTATGAATGTTTAATAGGTGGCCCTCCTTATGTGTTTGTGTTTTGTTTTGAACTTAGGGGACCAATAATGGTACAATATTGCGTGGATAAGTTTTCTGCATAACTTTCCACCGGGGTTCTCGCCAAAATATGGTTATTCCAGTACTTATTTCCTTTGACTAAGCCACAATAAAATAGACTCGACCAACAATGCACTGAACACCTGAATGAAGGAGTAAAGGTAGACCAAAATTTTACCATCAAGTGCGTAATCCATAATAAGGAACATAAATCTACCAGCGAATTCAAGTACATTAAAGGCAAAAAAAATGCACACTGACATAGAAACATGAGACTAGAAGAAAAAAAAACAAAAAATAGAAAAACTAGTAGTGAAACTACTAGAATACCACTATTTTGAGTACGCAGATTTTTGTCACGATCCTTAGTATGAAACCTAAATCCACTCACATCCAAACCCGTGTATCTTGCGACCCGTGGATCAAACCCCATCCCTAAGATATAGGGATGGTCTTCAGACCCAACTAATTTTTTCTCATTCTGCTGGATAACCTGTTGAAAATAGTAAGCATGTTACTTGTTTTCTCATTCACTCTAATTTACTTAAAATGTTTAAGTTTTAAGCAAATCAAACACTTACATGGTTTGCTAACCAAGAAGCAAACTTATTTGGTTGTTGTAGCAGTCTGTTTTCATTATGTTCAGCTTCTCTCTCCTTTTGGTAAGTACTAATACATATATAAATATATAAAAAAAACTGAGTTAGTGAATCAATGCCCACAATTTCATGTATAAATAAATAAAGTAAATTAATAGGGTACTTACTCTAGTAAGGTATCTATCTCATGACAATTATAAAGGATGTACCATTGAACCTTATCAAATTCAGCTGCTGATAACACAGTCATATGAGGCAGCACTTATTGTCCTTGCCATGTGTGTAAATATCTCAAAACCACCACTTACTTCATTTGTTACCCCTTCATAATTCCTATCTTCTTTGTTGAAATTAGTCTCAATGCCATGTAGATACATAGAACAAAAGGTTAGACACTCTTTATCGACATAGGCCTCAGCAATTGAGCCTTCAGGGCATGCTTTATTGCGCAAGGAGCTTTTAAGGGAACCTAAGAACCTGTTTTCAAAAAATATAATTAAATATCTGAAAAAGACTAATTAAATTAATAACTAATTTTAAATAATAAAACTAGTTACCTCTCAATCGGATACATCCATCGATACTGCACCGGTCCACCTAATATGGCCTCTTGTGGGAGATGAATTGCCAAATGAATCATTACAACAAAGAATGATGGAGGGTATATCATTTCAAGTTTATAGAGGATCATAACTATATCTTTTTTCAACTGCTTGAGCATCGCTTTATCCAATGTTCTTGAACACAACTGACCAAAAAAATGACTTAACTCCGATAGTGCAGCAAATACTTCCTTCTTTAAGTATCCTTGTACTCCAGCCGGTAGTAATCTTTGCATAAATACATGGTAATCATGACTTTTCATCCCCGACACTTTACCTTCCTTAGCATTAGCACAACGAGATACGTTTGATGCATATCCATCAGGGAATTATCTTAGAACTTTCTGAGGAACCTTCTTTTTCTTACCTGAGTTAGACATCCACCTAGATTTGCCACATATAGGACATTGTTGGTGATCTTCATATTCTTTCCAATACAATACACAATGATTTGGGCATGCATGTATTTTAATGTAACCAAGACCAAGATCACGCATTAACTTCTTCACCTCGTACATCAATTCAGGTAGTTTCTCTCCATCTGGTAAGGCATCTTTAAATAGCTCCAAGTTATCACTGAATGATTTGTTGCTACAATTATTCTTTATCTTTAAATGAAGCATCTTGATAAGGAAAGATAATTTGGAGTACTTTGTACAGCCTGGATACAACTCTGTCTCCACATCCTTCAACTCCCTTTTAAATTTTTCATATTCTTTTTCAGTATGTTGCGGAACATAATCAGTTGATGGTTCACCTGCACTCGTATCAATAAACGACCCCCAGCTTACATCATCCAATAGATCTCTCAGTCCATATTGATTTTCATTACCATTTTCTGTATTAAGTGATTCTACAGAGTTCATGTGATCTGGAGACTAATTACGCTCTCCATGATATATCCAACAAGTATAATCTTGTAGGATGTGATTCTTTACTTCTTCTAACTCTTTGAAGTAAACATTATTGCATTTCCTACATGGACAACGGGTTCTACCGCGTTCATCAACATGACATGATGCCAGTTTTATGAATTCATTTACTCCTTTTTCACAAGTCTAGGACCACTTGTTCATATTTACCCAAATTCTATCCATGGAGAAACTCTCTACATCAAGAGGAAGAAAGTGTCAAATAATTTATGAAAAACAATCGTGAAATTCATACAAAAGAATATCTAGTATTATTAACAGCTCAATGCTATCGCCACTATGTGCAGAAATCACTCTGGGGGATGGGGATAACGACAAGAACAACGATGTACCAAACAGAAACAGAGAACAAAATTAGAACTTACTGGTCGAATATGTTTCCAATGGAACTCAAAACTCGAGCCGTGGACTACCGGAACCTATACAAAAATCGTAAATAGAACAATTCAGTACATTCAAAGGTATCCAAATGAAGTACAATAGTAATAATAAAAATCAGAAACTATATTATTATCAAATTGGTTACTGTATATTAGCCTAAGGCTATTAACTGCTAACAAATATATCCATAAACTTATTCCGCAACATGAAAATCTTGGGTTCAGAAAACGATAAATCGTATGTAAACATCATGCTTTCACTGTTATTATTCAGATCTGATGCAACTATAATCTCAATTACTGAATAGCTATGAACTGGAGAGATATTAACTAATGTTTATAAACTAAAAGGTATAAATCTATATGAACACTCAACTCAATAACTTACCTCCGATGCAGATTCAAACCGAACTGATTTCTTCGAAGCCAAACCCTAGCTTCCTTCAGAATAAATACTCCAAATACCGCACGAATAGGAGAGAATCGTGCTTCTAAAGTATTATTTAAGATCCGATGGAGCGAAATCATAATCTTCCCGGGCAAAAAAATCGTTCTCCCGCGAACTGAAGAGGCGTATGCCTCCCAATCTCCGTCGAAGCTAAAATCCCCCAAAATATCGTGCCCCTGATTTGTTTCTCCAAAACGACCTGTTTTAGCAATGGAAGGTACCTCAATAATTATTAAAAAATCACCCCTGGAGATCACCTCCGTCCATCAGTAATTGATACACCACATGTCACTCTTGGACTTCGAAAGTGGTGACTCTACAATAATTATTAAAAAAGCACGGGAATTAAGGAGTATTTATTAAAAAATGTAATTACCCCTTGATATTGTACATGTACCCTCAATAATTATTAAAAAGTTCACCCCTGCGAGGCCAAACCGTCCATTACTCAATCATACCACTTTGTCTCTTCTCTTTAGCCCCATTTTAACTTTTATCGCTATTCACTTGGTCGCGTTGACCCGGTGATTTGGCTATCAAAATGATACAATTTTTTGATTTTTTTTCATTTTGTTGTAAAGTAAAAGTTGCTCTATTACACGGTGAAACAATTACTAAAAAATCGCATCGTTTTGTTGTCCAAATCACCCCATCAAAGTGACTCAGATACGAGTCAAAAAAGTCATATGGGGCTAAAGAGAAGAGACAGAGTGGTACCCCACATTACCCAAAAAAAATCATTCTCAACATGTCACTCTTGGGCTTCCAAATATGTTGTGACTGTACATGTCGCGTGGAGAATTCTATTCATAGTGGAGATATTTTCTTAAAACTCCCATGTAAACAATAGCCCATGTTATTTGCGCTAGAAAATTACGTTAAATTCATATTCATACATGTCATACATATATATATCAACTCTTTCTCCCCAATTTGACTTTTACCACTATTCATTTGGTCACTTTGACATGGTGATTTGATAGTAAATTGATATTATTTTTTATAATCTTTTAATGGTGTTGTAAAATAAAATTAGAAAATTTTCTATAACACGGTCAAGAAGTTATCAAAAAATGGCATTGTTTTGTTATCCAAATTACCTGGTCAAAGTGAACCAGGTACGAATCAAAAAAGTCAATTCAGGGAGAAAGAGCTGGTACGGAGCGGTATGTATTACATGCTCCTATTTGAACCAATCCACGAGTTTTGCAATGAAACAATGTATGTACTAGTAGGTTCCTTCTCTTTATTTCCCTTGGCGAAAGCACGGGAATTAAGGAGAGGGTTCATATCAAGGGGTAATTCCCTATTTTACCCTTTAGTGTGTTGTAAAAACACCAGAAAAACAAATATTAACTCATGTGGGGTATTTTTTTAAGGTAAATTAAGTTTTTCACAACCTAAAACTTGCCGAATAAGGAAAGGAGGAGAAAATGAGAGAACATACCGAATTAGAAAGGGGAAGAAAGAGAACATACAGAAGTATCCCCTATGATTTAGAAAAATATAGTCCCCAAATTCATGTGCCCCTTAAAAAGACATAGGAAATACATAAATAGCATATTGTAGTGACGACACAATTCGTCCCAACAACATTGAAGTTAGATATAATTGTGACATATATGTTTTGTTAAATTATGATAATATTTATGGTGAGAAATGCTTGTCGCTACAGATTTTGTTCAAATTGGGACCAATCATTTTGTCAAAATTAGTCATTTTTCAAATCTGTTGTGACAAAAGTTGTTTGTAACGAATATAACATAGTATTGTGACGAACCTTTTGCCTCCATATTCTTACATCAATTTATATTTAGACAATTCTATCGTGACAAATTATTTTTGTAACAATACACATTCTATATGGCGCCAAAAATTCCCCCCAAAATTATTATGACAAACTATTGTGAAGAAACAATATTTTTATCACAACAACAATTTAATTTGTTTTATTGTGATAAAATTAATTTTTGTCACAATAAATACCCCTGTCGTGACAAAAATATTTTGTGTTAATAAAATTTGTCACAAGATATGGGTTTTCTTGTAGTGAGAGTTATATAAAAAAACTTAAACAAAATTATTGCTAAAAAGTCAAGGCCTTGAGAACAGAAAAGAAGAAGAGAAATAAATAGAAGGTCAAGGCTTTGGCATTCTCTGATCTTCACTTCTTATTTGATGTCTGGCCTTTCTCTGAGCCTTCTCCAACTTCTTCTTCACTTGCAGCATCTTCAGCAGACTGATTACCTTCTTGTTCAGCTTCCACTTCTGCAACAACTTCTTGAATTATCTCATCCACTTTCGTCTTAACCTGTACTGAATCCCCCTCTGTAGCTGCATCAACACCTGTGTCTTCACCAACATCTTCTTCATCGGTTTGTTCATACAAATCCTTTGAAGTAAGCACCACTGGAATTGGCTTCTTTTTCTTCTTCATAAAATCTCCCAGCCTTTCATCTGAATCCACACTGGTGTCATGACTAGTAGCAGAAGGTATCTTGTCCAAATTCAAGCCCTTGATGACAACATCCAGCTTTCCATTCATAACATTCAACAATTTTTTTCCAGTTTTGTGAGCAGTTTTTTTCCAGTTTTTACAAACTGTTTTTAAACTGTTTCTTTTTCAGAGTTTCAAACTGTTTTTTTTTTTTTTTTTTTTCCGGAGTTTCAAACTGTTTTCCCCCAGTTTCTTGCAAACTGTTTTACTATAATTTTTTCCAGTTTTTCAATTTTTTTTTCCAGTTCTTTGAAACAGTTTTTTTCCCCAGTTTGTTGAAACTGTTTTTAACTGTTTTTTCCGAGTTGTTTCAAACAGTTTTTCCCCAATTTTTGCAAATTGTTTTGAAACAATTTTTTTTTTCAGTTTTTTAAAACCATTTTTTTTTTCAGTTTTTTTTGAAACAGTTCTTTTTTCCAGTTTTTTACAAACTGGTTTTCAATGGGGCAAAACTACTATTTGTGAAAAAACTAGTTTTGAGTATGAAACTAGTATTTGAGGGTGAAAAGTGGGTGGATTGTCTAGGTGGATTTGGGAGTAGAAGGCAAGACAAGTGGCTAGAATTGCCCAACTCATTGCCTTGGGGCAACTCTAACCTTGGCAAGAAAGTGTTAGTGGAGAGATTCATAGTTAAAAAATGAGGGTTGGGAGGGCTTAAGTGAGGTGGTGCATTGGCTAGACTGGCTTGGTGGACATGCCCTAAACAACTTTCCTGAAGCATATTTTGGCCAATTAGGTAATATGATGAGTCAAAGTCGTGAAGAAGTGTTCTCAACAAGCCAACTTCAGTGTAAGTTTCTAGTCAAATGAGGAAGAGAGTTGAGAAGGTGAGGACATGGTTTTGATTATTGAAGATTGAGGTTTCGGGATCATATAGGTACTCCCAAGAACTTAAAGGATTCAAGGAGACAAAAACAGTTAAAGTTGGATGGAAAACTGCAGTCCAACACTCGGAATATAACTGGAAGTTTTCATAGTTTCAAGGTAGTCACTTTGAGTTTGATCATGAGCAATATGTTAAGAAATAGAAAGTTCTCCTCTAGAAATGATTTCAAAAATAATTAGCTAGCTTGTTACAGGAGAAAGCATACTGTAGTTTTAATAGATGTTCAGAGAGTTATGGCTGACAGAACTTGACAATTTGAAATCAAATTCTTAATGATTTCAATGTTACTAGCTACTTTGAGCTAGATTTGATGAAAATCCATGAGGAATCAGGAAGTGGATCATAGAAGATGATTTGTAGCATTTAGGTATAGCTTTTCAAAAAATGACACAAGTCACACTTTCATTAGATTACCAATGAAATATGATCAGTTGAAAACGATTGCTTACGTTAGTTCCAACACTTTGAAGAAGTTCAATCCATTATGAGGGGAGAGATACATCAGGTTCCAAAGTTGACAGAAAATGTAGAGAAAGTTCGCAACACAGTTTTACAAAAACATGGCTTCATCTTTTATTAATTTTTTTGAGCAAGCTAAGGGATGAATTAGGGAATCAAATCAATTTGTATAACTATGCACGGAAATCCACATAGTCCTAGATCACCTATAAAAAATAAAACTAATTACTGAATAATTCTTATAATTATATGGAGGTATTTTTAATTAAAGAACTCATCTTTTGACATTTGACAAATACTATCTAATTTCTAACTAATTTACTTTGCTTAACTAGCGACAATATTTATACACATTTATTTTATAATAAAATAATAATATCAATGTTTATAACTATTGGAAAAATAAATTTTTAATCATGAATATTGTTTTTTTTTTGAGAAATTGTTTTTTCGTCAACCGGATTTGAACCTGGGACCTCATGCAGGGGTTTCCAACGCTCTACCACATGAGCTACCACCCTAGCTGTATGAATATTTTTTAAATTATTAACTAAATTGAAATATCGTTTAAATTATTAACTAAATTTCACTTTAGTTAATAATTTAAACAATATTCTTTCTCAAATGTATATTTATATATACACGGTTTATTTTGTTAATTTTTTTCAAGAAAATATTTTATAATTATTAAATTGTAGAGTATTTTAATTTGTAGACATTGTCTTTTAAAATTGCATTACAAAATGTATTTATGTTTATTTATTTATTTGGAATATAAACTAGTGACTTTAAATAATAGATTAAATAAATTAAACGTTTCCCTCAAAAAAATTTAACAAAATTTAATTATATATTATATAAAAAATACTACTATATAATAAACAACGAACTCCCCCAAGTTCTCAAAATATACAAATAGCCCCCACTAATAATAGCAGATTGTTTAAAGTTTAATACACCCCCCAAAGTTACTGCAAACTATAATCAGTCACCCCTAACAAAAGTAACTAGTTTTTGAAATGTTACAACATGCCCCCGTAGTTCCATATAGTACAAAATAACCCAATGTAACAATATTTTATTCATCTACGCCATCTTCTCCAAAAACATCTCAACCCAATACACGAATCTAGTAATCAAGGCATGTTTTGTTGATAAAAAATGAAATTAGGTGGAGTAGGGAGATTACCTGAACTGAAAACGAATCGAAACGATTGAGAAATGTATCGGGTCAAGATTTTGGCGGATCAAGCTTCGCCGGTGTTAATGGAGATGGTGGTTGTTTTGGGATCTGTTTTGAGAAAACATATGAGACCGATAGAGTGTGAGGGAGAGAGATAGTTAAAAAGTGAGGGAGAAGGATATGGTGATGTAAGGGTGATGGTGGCAGCTCATGTCTGTGGGTGGCAGCTGCTGTTGGGTGGAGTATGACAGCGAGGGATACAGGGACATTGAGAGAGGGTTTGAGGTGTTGGTGGTGGTGGTGGTTCCAGTGCGGTGTTGGTGGCAGTTATGTGTGGCAGTGATGGTGTCGGGTGGTTTAGTGGTTGCGGATGGTGGTGGTGCTGGGTTCGGGAAAAGTGGGGGGAGAAAGGGGTTGATAGGGAGGTGGTGGTGATAGTTGATGACATTGTTGTTGTTGATGGGTGTTGTCAGGTAAAGAAAGAAGAGAGAGAACATGAAAGAAGAGACTAATGATGTGAAAGAAGTAGGGGTGCATTTTGGACGGGTTGAACCCGACCATCCCGAGCCCAGACCAAACTAAAATAGGGAATGGGCACATGTTTTAGTAATTTGGACATGCTTGGACAAAAATTCTCAGCCCGTATTATAATTAGGGATGAGCTTGGACATAAATATTAAAAGACAGGCTAGCCCCAAATTGTCCGATTTGTATGCGCACCACTTATAAATATTAAATCTATAGCCAATTACATAACATATTTTACACGAATCGATTACTTTTCTGTTGATTATTAATTTTGTTATAAATAATATTTTTGTTCTTGAAGTAGTTGATTTATTTTGCGATCTCATATCTAAAAAATTAATTTGATTCTTCTAAATCGGTAAATTTTTTAAAGAACTTTTCTAAAAAATTAATTTGATTCTTCTAATTTGATTCTTCTAAATCGATAAATTTTTTAAAGAACTAATTTATTTATGACCTCTTTAACATTTAACTTATTAATTAATTTTAAGGGTGCAATTTAAATTAAGTGGTAACTAAGTTCATGTATTACATTTTATGGGCTAGCCCAAATTCAGCCTGAACTCGAATTGATTTTATGAATATCTGCTCGAGCGGGTTCAAGATGCTCCTAACTCTGACTGGACTTTAGGCAATCTTGGCAATACTCGGGCTTGAGTTTGGGTAGGGGTGTCAACTCGCCCACCCCGCCCGAGTTGCAGTCCTACAAAAGAAGAGAGAAAATATGAGAAAAATAAAGACAATGAGACTTTGCCCATTTGCGGGCCAAGTGAGGTGTGAAGGAGAGCCCTAGAGAGTGGAGGGAGTACCACGACAACAGGGAAATTGTTACGCGACTGATAAATTTGAGAAATTCGCCAACGAATCCCGGACAATAATTTTATTTTATTTTGAGAAACCAAATTGTATTACAAAACTTCAAGGAATACCCATTGTATCCATTACATCTCTTTGAACTAAACTAGCGAGCAATATGGGTTGATCTGAGTACCAAAATTGATCACTCACTTCCCTCTTCTGTTGTTTCGCTAGTCCGTGAGCACTGTGTTGCATTCCTTTCTGGTGTAGGAGATCTTCCAATTGAAGCGAATTCTTTACGCGCTTAAACGCAAGTATACGGTAAAGTAGTATTAGGAGTATTTTACGACTCCGAGTATCGAACCCAAGGGAATTTACGATTACTAGCTAACTAGAAATTAACTCTACGATATCTAAGTAACAAGTAAAAATGGTGTTTGATTTTTTAACGTTGTCGCCCACAAACAAGCGACGTAAATTAAATGACAAGTAACTAAATATTTTTATAGAATTTTCACTTTAAACGAAGATAAATTGTGATTTGATTACAATTAATGAGAAAGAACTAGGTAATTGATGGTCCCTAGGGTTGTTAACGATTTCCGGAATTATGCATGAAACACTCTACTCACGTTCTAGTTATATCGGGTAATACTCATCACGATCTTCTTTCGATCTCACGTGAATTTGTGTAAATAATAGATTTCGGGTCCTCTCGGTCCACCTCCGTCTATCACTACAATCTAATTGATTTGTTAGACTTGTTCACCGGGTCCTATCGGTCCACCGAATTCACTAAGTTCTAACAAAAATCAATCGAAACTACCCTCACACGATTAATCAAGTTTCTATCTCCTCTCGGTCTCAAGAAACTACAAGATCACCTAACTATTCTTTAACACGTCTCAAAAAATTCACTTTCGTGCAATCCTATCAACAAGTAGCATCCTACGGGTGATCAAGCCAAGAACACTAATAAATAAAGAACAAGAATAGTTTGGATAACAAGAGCATTCATAAACTTTAAGCAAACGCATGTATCATGTCCAAAATCTGGAAAAACGTCATCAAACCCTAGTTTTTATCAATCACCTAGCTTAAGATGTTTAGCTAGACATAATAGTGTTTAACATAAACAAAATAGTAGAGTTCATGAAGAAAAAGAAGAAGAAAAGATGATCAAACGCTAAAATCTTCAATGTTGATGATCTTCCAAGCTCCAAGCTTTGTCTCCCGTCTTCTCTAGCTCCCCATACTTCAAAGATGCGTGAATGTATCGTTCTTAGGTCGTCTCTTTCGTTTTTTACCAGCTGGGCACGCTTTTTAATGAAATCTAGCCGAAATTGCACTTCAGCCCCTCTACTTTGTAATTCCTGGACATAATTATTTGCTGATCTTGCGCGGGCTGTATCTCCCTCATACGGACTCGTCTTCGGGCCTACCATATATCGTTGGAAAGCTACGGGTGTCTACGTTCCAATGCCGCAAGACTTGCTTAAAAATTCTTTGTAGATTTTCCTAGGCATCGAAAAGAATGAAGGCTGGTCCTGTGTGACTTTTCCAACTTTTCTTCGTTTGTGCGTCTCCTTTTCTCCTCTTCATCTAGCTCCATTCCAAGCATATCCAAGCATCTCATAAGCTCCAATGCACCTATTTTACCTGAGATACACAAAACTAAACAACCCGTGCAATTATCATAGCAAATATGAGAGAAAACATGCACAAATAAGCTAGAAACACAACTTTTCACTCTTAGACTTATAAATCGTCAAATTCACATATTTGTGCAAATATAACATATAAATCATGTGAAATAAGCCTATTACAAATAATATGGAAGTATAAAAATAACTCATAAAAGAGAGTTATCAAACACCCCCACACTCACCTATTGCGCGTCCCGAGCAATCCAATCAAAATCCGACCACAATCCAACCAAAAACATCCTCCAATGAAACAACATCCCCACAAGTGATACAAGCCGAGAATTGCATACTTACTAGAAACACTGTTGCATACAAAGCCTAACTAGCCGACTCAATAACGACACAAGACTTGACAATGCAACAATATGATGCAAATGCAAACTACGACTCGATCCTACACAAATACAAATATACAAAAACACACTTTTTATCTTTTTGGTTGAGATCGGGCAATCTCCATTGGCTAAAATCGAGTATCATGAAGTGATGAGAATCCTAGGAACAATGCATGAGTTGAAACTAAACTCGACAACGAGACTCTCCCCTAGTTAGTATGGAAAGCCTAACTTTACTAAGTACAAGAGTACGCTACCTCTTCGCGTGTGCCACGAAATAAGAGACTACGCTAGGCAAAGCCACATCCAAGGTCCGAGCTCCTAATCCGCTAATGGTTTTCACATGATGAGGCTTAGGGACATAAAGATAATCTCGTCGAAATAAAGTCCTAAGCGTCACATTCTCACATCAAATCCCACATCTCACACACCCTCACCACAATGATAGAAACCGAAACCCGAAGCTCACCACCTCCGGCCCTCAATTCCCTCAAACCCCAGTACAATAGTGATCTCCGTGGCCATCGTCGTTCGTCGTGCATGAAACGTGAACCATCGTCGTCAAAGTAGCTCCACCACTCATTTCAATTCAATTCCAACTCAAACTTTATTTCATCTCTCCTTTTTCTTTTTCTCTCATTTTTTTTTTATGTTTTTTTTTTCTTTCTTTTTTTCACAATTCTCTCAAAACACCATCAGAATCCAACAATAATATCCGAGTGGTCTTCAAATGACAATCAAATATGCTAGGAGAAGGAAACATGTAAATCGATGAATGAATAACACATAAAAATATCATCTCCTCCTAACTCAATCAAAGTCCATGTCAAGTCCAAGCCGCAAAATCAATGAAATACATGTGTGGGAGTCGAGTCATCGCAAGCTCACTCCGGAGTCAAAAGTCGACACCCCCACACTCGAATGTAACCATATCCCCTCTCAAGTAGTCCCGAAGATGAATGTATCTCGTGCCTAATCCAACCGATCCTCCTACACCAAAGTAATCGAAACCGGTACCTAGCACGATTCACCAATTTAGTTCACCCAACCCAATTTCGTGCGTATTAGATTCACGCACTCACGGCTCTCCACAACTGTGTCCATGATGTAATGGCATGGAACACCGCCACACCGAATTGCGCAAGCCTACTCACTCACCCAACCCAATTTCGTGCGTATTAGATTCACGCACTCACGGCTCTCCACAACTGTGTCCATGATGTAATGGCATGGAACACCGCCACACCGAATTGCGCAAGCCTACTCACTCACCCTCGCATCCCCTCGTAGATAATCAATGAAGTGCAAGCAAGATGTAGAACTCAACGAATTGTATAATCGCTCCCTCATCTAACCCCCTCAACTACACAACCCCCTCGTGACGCACTAAAGTGGTGATTCTAATCAATTTGTGACGAAGGCCAAGAATCGTCACCCTAGGTCCGAAGGCTAGCAAAGAATCCAAGGTTCAAATTGGGGCGTCTAATGGTCCTACAAGGTGAGTTCTAAAAGCAGTGAGTGCTCTAATACACGTCCTCGCACAGCTGTTTCGTGTGCCAGTACGAGGGGGTTGGCGACTACCTAAGACGTACACATGGATGTTCGGCTTGTTTAGCTCACACTTAGCTCAGCTCTTGTAAGAAAATAGGCACACACTTTGGCTTTGAAGATCACGTAAGTGTTAAAAAATGGTAGTCACTCCCGTAAAGAAAGTCTCTCTATACCTACTAGGGGAGACTCACGTCGTCACTCTCGGTCGCAAATCATGCTCTACGCCTAAAATCCTCACACTTCGCGATTTATCAAATTTTAGCCTCTTTCGATTGCCCATTTCTCAAAATTTTCTCTTTTTAATTTTTTTTTTGGATTTTTCAATTTTTTGATTTTTTTTTCATATAATTCCTACACTACATGCAAGCCGACACGAACGAAACTACACAAGACATTCGACAGGGTAGGTAGACTCAAATAAGAAAACGTGCAATATTAAACACAAACTCAAACAAGTATATACACTACACGACTAACATATCAATACGATATACTATCACAATATCACGACACGGACCACATAAATAGACACAATACGACACGAACAACTATATGTAGACATGGCGATGCAAACACCGACTGGCTAGTCAAGACTAAAACTCCCCCCACACTAGAATACGTCGTTGTCCTCAACGAATTTAGAAGTAAAACCGAGGACTCAGCATCTCTAATGTGAGGGGCGGTGGATCTACTCGGACTCGGAACCCTGATCCTCAGACCCCTCGTCCGCCGAACCAGGCTCCTCATCTGCCGGACCGGCCTCATCGAAACCGCTCGACTCGTACCACAAGTGCTCACTGTCAGGGCTAGGGTCTAGGTCCACATTGCTCTTATGATCCAACTGAGCTACCCACTTCCCTAGAGTCTCTACGGAGGCTCCTAACTTCTTTCGGCTGCTTCGGTCGTGAGCAAACCGCCTCTCATTCTCCACCTTAGACTCTAACATCATCTTATGCATGCTCTGCAAAAGTGTGTCGGTGCTCGAAGACTCACCTACCTTTTCCTTACCCTTCCTAGACCTAGACGCCCTAGAGGGTTGCAAATACTTCGACCACTCGCGCTTAGTGGGTGGCAAGATGTCCAACTCCCCAACGTCTACCCCGACGTCGCTAGCCAATTTGGTCAACAAACATGTGTGACCCGGGGCCATCCTATTCCCTCCGATTTGAGCGCCATAATGTTTAGCCAAATCATGCGAGTAATGTCAACCCGCTGCCCTAGCCAAACACACATGGACGTGCAACAATGGCGGAAGGTGAAGCGGAGGTTCGGTGTGATGCCTAAGACCCAATTCTCAAGCATCTCACAAACCCACCTAGCACGAGGTAGTAGGCACTTCTTCTCCACCGTACACATTGTCACCTCGGCCTTCGATTTATCCCAAGGATCCGCCGCCTCACGCGGAAAACAAAAGGCATTGACCATAGGTACTACATCGGGCCGCTAAGCATGTCGTGTAACGCACAAGGGGTATTGGGGTCAAACTCTATAAACTGAAGGGCCTTGCTAATGATCTTCGGTCTTATCCGCACCCAAGTTCCCCGACAATACACCATCCTATCGTCCTTGCTCTCCCCCTTGTCCCCGAACCGGAGATTAACGTAAATCTCCCTCGCAATTTGAGAACTAGACGGTTCACACAACTCAAACCACTTATGTAACCGCTCACGTTCATGAATGGCTATTAGTTCGGTAGGCATGAGTTTAGCTTCGTCTATGGGGTAGGGTTTCTCGGCCTCACCTCTTATCTTGAGGTATCGGTCCGAAACGACACAACGTGAGCATTATAACTCACGAACCGATACGTGCAATACTTAGTTGGCGACACGTTCACATTGGCTATCTTTAGCCGTTTGTCCGACCTACCCTTTCTCAAACGGGGCTTAGGGGGCATTGGTTTGTTGAGTATGCGGTGTGGCGGAGATTCCGGCACCACATACTCGGGCTCTTCGGGTGGTACGATAGGTGGGTCTTCGACTACCAATTCATCTACGTTAGATGGCCCTACTCTCCTAACGGGGTGAAAGATAGGGCCGTCAAAAGTAGCGGCTTTACGTTTCGACATTATACTCAAATAATGCAAATTCAACAACTAGCAATTCACAAATTCAACTTAAAAATTCAACTCAACAACTCCTTTTAACAAAGCAATTCAACAACTAAAGCGAAGAAAACACGTAAATAAAGAGAAAGATTAGGAGTACCGAAAGAAGAATTTTTCAAAAAATTCCGAGAATAAACCGAGTTGATCGCCGAAATTTTTCGTCAGATTTTTCCAATTGAATGGTGCTCGTAGCTTCTCCTCGTTGTCCCCGTCACTTCTTCCTTCTTCGCTGAACGTTGAATTGAACTCCTTGTTCTTCAATTTGACAATTTTTCGAAAAACCCTAGGTGGGTTGTTCTTGAATTTCTGCCTTCTCCTCCTTCAATTGGTTTCAACTCTGATGAAGTGGTGTTAGACACTTGCTGAAAACAACAGAGAGCCACCTCAATCGCCGGAGAATTGGGGCGGTGGAGGCTTGTGGTGGTGGCGGCTTAAAACTCGTCGGGGGGGGGAAAGAAGATGGGTTGCTGCTGGTTCGGGGGTCGCCTGAGTGAGAGAGAGAGGCCGCCGGAGTTACAGGCGGTCGGAGGCGCGACGGCAAAACCACAACAGCTCGTCGGATACAGAGATGGTGGTGGTTTGTGGTGAGCAAGCCGTCGGGTGGTGGAGGCTACCGCTGGTGCTGAGGTCGCCGGAGTGAGAGAGAGATTCGCCGGAGGATGAAGCCGCGAGGGAAAACTCCAGTGAATTGAGGGAGTCCGCCGGTGATTCGATCGGACGAGCAGTAGGATTTGAGAGGTTGAGGGTGTTCGTAAGATGAAGAACAACCCCTGTATAGCCCGATGAAACATCAAACTGGGCACGAATTTCCTTTTTTCACCCTCAAAAACCATCGAACTTCCCTCTTTACCCCTGTTCGTGCGAACAAATAAGTGTTCGCACGAACACTGTTCGCGTGAGCAAAAATTCTTGTTCTTAAAATCGGGCAGAATGTTTTTGGGCATCATCTGTTCGTGCGAACAAGAGGGGTGTTCGCACGAACACCCCTGAATCCAGCTTCAATTTTTTTTTCGATCCGCTTCGTTTGCTTAATCTTCGAGGTTCCTTAGCTTTGAATTCCTTGTTCCACTTTTTGTTCTTGAGCCAATTTTTCGTGACACGCTTCCAATATCCTCGGAAATCTCCTCGTGATCACATCTTTCTCGTTCAAATTCCACCTTTCTTTTACGTCCGAACTCCGATGCGCGCATTTCCATGCGAGTCTACGCACATCAAGAAGGGGAGTCCGAATCGCGTAGTAACCTGTAAACCTGCGGAGCCTCAATTCAAATGTCAAATTCTCGCTCTCTCACCCCTCAGATAACAAAACGGAACTAAAAACGCACACAACAATATTTAAAACACACTCTCTACACTAATGCATAGAATACATTGGGTTAGCTCCCAACAAGCGCTTTGTAATTTACGTTCGACGGCCCAACCCAGTTACCTCAATACGATCACGGCTCGTCAAAGTAGATAACATCCACTTTGGCCGGAATTGGCGCGGATTCCAAGTATGACTTGACTCTGCTTCCATTGACGCGGAAACACTCATTCGTATGTGGATCTTCTAACTCAACCGCACCCCAGGGATAGATTTGGTGGATCCAGAACGGCCCGGACCATCTCAAACGAAGCTTTCCCGGAAAGAGCTTCATGCGTGAGTTGAATAACAATACCTTTTGTCCCACACGAAGTTATTTCGGTTTGAGACGACTGTCGTGCCATCTCTTCGTCTTCTCCTTGTAAATCCGGGAACTATCATAGGCTTGTAATCTCCATTCCTCAAGTTCAAGAAGCTTCATCTTCCTTTCTTGTCCTGCTAACTAGGGGTCCATGTTCAACCGCTTGATCGCCCAATATACCTTATGCTCTAGCTCAACGGGAAGATGACATGCCTTACCGAAGACAAGCTGGAACGGTGACATGTTCAATGGAGTCTTCCATGCAGTACGGTATGCCCACAATGCATCATCTAATTTCACCGCCCAATCCTTGCGTCCGGTGTTGACGGTTTTCTGAAGAATCCCCTTAATCTCCCTGTTCGAAACTTCCGCTTGCCCATTGGTTTGGGGGTGATAAGGTAGGTAAACCTTATGGATAGACACCCCGTACGTCTTCAAGACCCTGGCAAACACTCGGTTTATGAAGTGTGACCCTTCATCGCTCACCATTGCCCTTAGTGTGCCAAACCGAGTAAAGACATGCTTCTTCAGGAACTTCTCTACCGTAGCTGCATCATTCTTGGGGCATGAAATTGCTTCAACCCATTTCGACACGTAATCCACAGCCAGCAAGATGTACAAATTCCCATAAGAAGGAGGGAACGGACCCATGAAGTCTATGCCTCAAACATCGAAGGGCTCCACCTCAAGCCATTAAGACATTGGCATCTCATCTCGCTTGGAGATGTTACCCGTTCTTTGGCAGCTATCACACCCTGCAACCCAGTCATGACAATCCTTAAATATAGTAGGCCAAAAGAAACCGGATTGTAGTACCTTCATGGCAGTGCGAGGACCGCTAAAATTGCCTCCGCTCGGCGCTACATGGCACTGCTTGATCACATCATAGATCTCATGGGTAGGCACACACTTCCGAATGATTTTGTCGGCTCCCATCTTGAATAGATTTGGATCCTCCCAAAAATATTGCTTGACCACATACAAGAACCGCTTCTTCTGCTACACTGTCCACTCTTCAGGAATCTTACCATTGGTGAGATAGTTAGCAATTGCCCAATACCAAGGCTCAGTATCCCCCAAAGACATCAAGCTCTCGTCAGGGAAGTTCTCTTGAATCGGAACCTTCTACCATTCCATTCTCGAGTCTTGAGAGGTGGTCTGCTACCACATTCTCAACACCCTTCTTGTCGTGGATCTCAACATCAAATTCCTGCATCAAAAGAACCCACCGCAACAATCTTGGCTTGGTATCCTTCTTATCAAGAAGATATTTCACTGCCGAATGACCTGTAAAGACAATCCCTTTCGATCCCACAAGATAAGGCCGGAACTTGTCAAGAGCAAAAATCACAGCTAATAACTCCTTCTCAGTAGTGCCATAGTTTAGTTGAGCCTCATTTAGAACTCTACTAGCATAGTAAATAACATGGCATACCTTTTCCTTCCTTTGACCCAATACTGCTCCAATGGCCAAATCACTGGCATCGCACATGAGTTCAAATGGCAAACTCCAATCAGGAGTTGTGATGATAGGAGCTGAAGTGATCTATTCCTTCAAAAAGTCGAAGGCCTTCTTGCACGCTTCATCAAACACAAACGGGACATCTTTCCCTAGCAACTCACACAAATGCTTGCAGATATTCGAGAAGTCCTTGATAAACCTGCGATAGAAACCTGCATGTCCCAAGAAGCTTCTGACCCCCTTCACTGAAGTCGGATAAGGGAGTTGCTTGATTGTCTCTGCCTTCGCTTGATCAACCTCTAAACCTCTGTGTGAAATCTTGTGACCAAGAACTATCCCCTCTGTGACCATGAAGTGGCATTTCTCCCAATTCAGCACGAGATTAGTGTCTTCACAACGAACCAAGACACGGCCGAGATGATGTAGACAATCCTCAAAACTGTCACCAAATAAGGAGAAGTCGTCCATGAAGACCTCTAAATGCTTCTCAATCATGTCCGAGAAAATGGCCATCATACCCCGCTGGAAAGTAGCCGGTGCATTACATAATCCAAATGGCATGCGGCGGAACGCATATGTGCCATAAGGACATGTAAAGGTAGTCTTCTCCTGGTCTTCTGGAGCAATGGCTATCTGGTTGTAGCCTGAATATCCATCCAAGAAGCAGTAGTACTCGTGGTGAGCCAAACGATCAAGCATCTGATCAATAAACGGCAACGGAAAGTGATCCTTGAGCGTGGCTTCATTCAGCTTCCTGTAATCCATGCACACACGCCATCCAGTAACTGTCCGTTGAGCAATCTGCTCATGCTTGTCGTTCTCTACCACAGTCATTCCTCCTTTCTTAGGCACACACTGGACCGGGCTAGTCCAAGTGCTGTCTGAGATCGGAAAAATAATACCAGCCTCTAGCTACTTCATGACCTCTTTTCTCACCACTTCTTTCATATGCGGATTCAATCTCCGCTGTGCTTGGATCACTGGCTTCTTTCCTTCTTCTACCCGGATCTTTTGCTGGCAATAGACAGGGCTGATCCCCTTTATATCTGCGATAGTCCATCCAATTTATCCCTTATGCTTCCTTAGCACATCCAAAAGTTGCTCCTCCTGTGCCTGAGATAAAACAGAAGAAACAATTACGGGTAATGTGTTATCAACACCAAGAAAAGCATACCTGAGATGGCTAGGCAATGGCTTCAACTCAAGAACGGGTGGTGACTTGAGTGAAGGGACAAGAGCTAATTTCTGCTCCCCTTGCTCATATATATCCAGCTTGGTCCAGCTGCTCATGTGACACAAATCCATGGTGGGACTCGGATCTTCATTCTTGTACATTCTATCAATTTCCTCCCACATCAATTCAGCTTCCTCATCTCCCATGTCATCATCAAAAATCTCTACACTAAAGCAATCTTAATAATTGTAGCATGAAGGCATTTTCATTGCCTTGAACACATCGAAGACTACTTTCTCATCATTGATTTGCATAGACAACTTTCCACTCTTCACATGAATAATAGCCTCCCCTGTAGCTAGGAAGGGTCTGCCAAGAATGAGAGGTACTTCGCCAACCTCTATGTCTAAGATGACAAAATCTGCAGGAAAGATGAGAGTACCAACTTTGACCAAAATGTCTTCAATCACCCCCATATGCTCTACGCATCGACCTATCAGCCATCTGCAAGGTAACTCGAGTGGGAGGAGGCTCCCCCACACCTAGCTTCATGAATACAGACAAGGGCATCAAATTGATGCTTGCCCCCAAATCTGACAATGCAGTCATAGTGAGAGAATCACCAAGAGTAACCGGTATCACAAAGCTCCCAAGGTCTTTCTTCTTCTTAGGCAATCCATTCCTGACGCATTCAGAAGTCTCAGCAGTCAAATTCACCTGTGAAAAATCACTCGTGCGTCTCTTTCCTGAAAGAATATCCTTGAGAAACTTGGAATATGTAGGCATTTTATAGATAGCCTCTGCAAAAGGAATGTTAATCTCCACCTTCTTGAATATATCAAGAAACCTCTGAAAATCTCTAGAATCATCCCTCTTTCGTGTTCTCAACGGATATGGAACTGCCTTAGAAATAGTAGTATCAATACGTACCTCATCCTTGTCTTTCACCGCCTCCTCATCCGTCGCGCCCTTTGATTGGGGGATCAAGACATTAGTATCATCATCAAATATTTCATGCTCTTTAGCCTTAGAAGCATCAGCTCTAGCATGAGTGGGATATGGTGGATCTTTCAATGCAACCCCGCTTCGAGTAGTGATTGCATTGATTTGACGAGGATTTTCTTCCGTGTTGGAAGGCAAAGAACCTGGAGCTCTAGATGAGAGCTGAGTAGCAATCTGACCCACCTGCACCTCAAGAGAACGAAGAGAAGTCTTCATAGCCTGTAAATCTGCAGCCACAGCAATAACATGCATGGACATATTGTTCACATTGGTGGTCATGGTATTCATATTGTCACTTAGTTGTGCCAATGCCTTTGTCAACTCAGAGATGTCTGAACTTGGTGCCGCAACAGCTGCTGGTGGAGCCTGCGAAACCTGTGGCCTATGCTGGAACCCCGGTGCATATGTCGCTCCGGACTGATCCCCATACCTGAAGCCTGGATGATCTCTCGTGCCTGGCCTGTAGTTCCCTTGATTCCAGTTCTGCCTCTGTCCGTGTGCCCCCACATAGTTCAAATCCTCATTTGCCATGTGTGCCATTGCTGCATCATATTCGGGCTCCTCAACACTTGCTACTGTCTTCTTTTCCTTATAAACATGCTTGGCCAAGTCTGACACCATCTTGCTGATCCCATCCTTCCACTCATTATCTTTCGCCTCAGGCAATGCCGAAAGTCTTCTAGAATCATAAAACTGCGTATCCTGCTTGGCTAGCTTTTTCATAAGTGCAAATGCTCCCTCTTTGTCAACTGAATACATGAAATTTCCTCCAGCTTCCCTGTTAACTAACTCCTGGTTATGGCGTTCTAAGCCATGGTAGAAGACCTGCAAAATTTTGTAGTCCCCAAAATCGTGATTTGGGCACTTCCTGATCAAATGCATAAATCTATCCCACGCCTCTACCACGGTCTCATGGGCCTGCTGCTGAAAGCCAAGGATATCACCTTGTAACTGAATCACCCGCTGAACTGGGTAAAACTTTGCCATGAATTCATCCACACATTGAGCCCATGTAGTGATTGAATCCGGAGCTCTCGACTCAAGCCACTTCTCAGCTGCACCTTTCAAACAACAGGAAAATAGAATAAGTTTCAATGCCTCTGGAGTCACGTTCTTATACTTAACAGTATTTATATAAGCATTGAACTTCCCAATGAAATCGTTGGGATCCTCATCCTTGTTCCCATAAAACTGGAACTGATTGGTAACTGTCTGGATCGTAGCTGGCTTGAGATCAAAATGCTCAGCCTGTATGTCTGGCACTGCAATTGCCGGATTGTGTCCATACGTGGACGTCTGGAATATCTCCACAATAGCCTGCCCAGACTTGTTGTACGGTGTCTGGGCGTTGCAATCATTCAACTGTTTCGACAACTCTTCCATTTTCTCATTGAGCTGCGCGTTGGTCAATTGATCACCCATCTTGCTCTGTTTCTGTCTTCTCCTCTGATCTCTGAATAACTGTTCCGGGTCTTCAAGTGGGGGCACAAGTTCTCTCGGGATCCTGGGCATACACTGACGACCTGAAAAGCAGAATCAAATACAAATGAGAAAACAAATAGCAAATTAAACAAAAATTAAAAGAGATATCCTAAATCAATTTCTACTAAACTAATAAACTGTTAAAGTCCCCGGCAACGGCGCCAAAAACTTGAAGCGAATTCTTTACGCGCTTAAACGCAAGTATACGGTCAAGTAGTATTAGGAGTATTTTACGACTCCGAGTATCGAACCCAAGGTAATTTACGATTACTAGCTCACTAGAAATTAACTCTACGATATCTAAGTAACAAGTAAAAATGGTGTTTGATAATGTAACGTTGTCGCCCACAAAAAAGCGACGTAAATTATAAGACAAGTATCTAAATATTTTTATAGAATTTTCACTTTAAACGAAGATAAGTTGTGATTTGATTACGATTAATGAGAAAGAACTAGGTAATTGATGGTCCCTAGGGTTGTTAACGATTTCCGGAATTATGCATGAAACACTCTACTCAAGTTCTAGTTATATCGGGTAATACTCATCACAATCTTCTCTCGATCTCACGTGAATTTGTGTAAATAATAGATTTCGGGTCCCTCTCGGTCCACCTCCGCCTATCACTACAATCTAATTGATTTGTTAGACTTGTTCACCGGGTCCTATCGGTCCACCAAATTCACTAAGTTCTAACAAAAATCAATCGAAACTACCCTCACACGATTAATCAAGTTTCTATCTCCTCTCGGTCTCAAGAAACTACAATATCACCTAACTATTCTTTAACACGTCTCAAAGAATTCACTTTCGTGCAATCCTATCAACAAGTAGCGTCCTACGGGTGATCAAGCCAAGAACACTAATAAATAAAGAACAAGAATAGTTTGGATAACAAGAACATTCATAAACTTTAAGCAAACGCATGTATCATGTCCAAAATCCAGAAAAACGTCACCGAACCCTAGTTTTCATCAATCACCTAGCTTAAGATGTTTAGCTAGACATAATAGTGTTTAACATAAACAAAATAGTAGAGTTCATGAAGAAAAAGAAGAAGAAAAGATGATCAAACGCTAAAATCTTCAATGTTGATGATCTTCCAAGCTCCAAGCTTTGTATCCCGTCTTCTCTAGTTCCCCAGACTTCAAAGATGCGTGAATGTATCGTTCTTAGGTCGTATCTTTAGTTTTTTACCAGCTGGGCACGCTTTTTAATGAAATCTAGCCGAAATTGCACTTCAGCCCCTCTACTTTGTAATTCCCGGACAGAATTATTTGCTGATCTTGCGCGGGCTGTATATCCCTCATACGGACTCTTCTTCGGGCCTACCATATATCGTTGGAAAACTACGGATGTCTACTTTCCAATACCGCAAGGCTTGCTTCAAAATTCTTTTTAGAATTTCCTGGGCATCGAAAATAGTGCAGGCTGGTCCTGTGTGACTTTTCCAACTTTTCTTCGTTTGTGCGTCTCCTTTTCTCCTCTTCATCTAGCTCCATTCCAAGCATATCCAAGCATCTCATAAGCTCCAATGCACCTATTTTACGTTATATACACAACACTAAACAACCCGTGCAATTATCATAGCAAATATGAGAGAAAACATGCACAAATAAGCTAGAAACCCAACTTTTCACTCTTAGGCTTATAAATCGTCAAATTCACATATTTGTGCAAATATAACATATAAATCATGTGAAATAAGCCTATTACAAATAATATGGAAGTATAAAAATAAATCCTAAAAGAGAGTTATCACCAATCAGCGGCCAAGTTTAAAAGCGCAAGAAGTTCCTCGATATCTTCCTGAATCTCTGTGATGTCCATCGGCGGCAGGCCCTTCTTCCGTCTCGTAATCTCCTCCACTAAAACCTGTGCATCCCCTTCCAAGTGAATATATGTCAAACCTGCATCTAGGGCTAGACTTACCCCTCTGGTGGAAGCTTTTATCTCCGCTTGTTTGGCCGAAATGCACCACCCTGTGTTCCACGCCGCCGCCTGAATAAGCTTTCCTTCATGGTCCCTGGTGACTGCGCCCCAGTGAGCTTCACCTGTCATCCTCTCCCAAGCACCATCGAAATTATTTTTAACCCACAGAAGAAACGGTGTAAACCATTGTTTCAAGCTGCCAGTGTGACGATCCAAGATCTTTTCCGCCATTAATATGATGTTAAGCTCCACATTGTTGAACTTTTTGTCATTCCGAGAAAGCCAAATATTGTAGATTGTTATAAAAATAGCTTGTGGTTCCTACTCTTTATATCTCTTAATTTTGTTCGCCAACCAATCAGATAAGTCCCCATGAGCATTTTCCAGAAAATTAGGATTCAACACTAACCCCAGAGTTGTTTCACCTGTAGCATCAAATGTTTAATTGTTTCGTCGGCTTGTGAACACAGTGGCATCGAGCTGTAGTTTCTATTCCCCTCCTTCTTAGACCACAGCCCATAGCAATTGCATTGTTGTAGCATTGACATATAAATGGCTAAGTTTTTTCTGCACTCGAACCTTCCGCATCTTCGTAAAGATAGTTTCTGCTTCAGACCCTCCACCACCACTCTTATCGATCACGGTCGAAATCCCTGTCAGTGAGTACCCCGAGCGTACCAAGTATTGTTCGTTCTCTGTTTTGTTCCAGAATCGACTATCTTGTTTTGCAATTATGGGCTGTTGAATTCTCTTTACCGCTGCGATGTCAACTACCCATAGGTGTTGCTGAAGTTTTTGATCATCCCAAGCATTTTCTTCTTCCTTTAAAAGGTCCTTGACTCGAAGATTTACATACGGTGGTAATACAGTAATGGGACGCCCCCTTTTTGTGCCTTGTATCCATTTGTCTCTAATATCGATGATGTGACCGTTCCCAATTTTCCAACGAAGACCCTTGCGAAGGACTTCTTTGCCCGCCATAATCCCACGCCATGCAAAAGAGGGGGAATACCCTAATTCAGCATCCATAAAATCTTTGTTGGGGACATACTTCGCTTTCAAAACTCTACTGCAGTGAATATCTTGGATTTTCAATAAACACCACCCTTGCTTTGCTAGCAAAGCCAAATTAAACCATTTAATATCTTTAAAATGGAGACCCCCTTTGGCTTTATTCCGTTGAATTTTTCCCACGCAACCCAGTTGATTCCTCGTTCACTGGATGAGCTGCTCCACCAAAACTGTAACACCCCAAAAACCACCAAGCCGGAGGCCCGGGGGGTGCCACTCCGTACCCGAGGTTAAACCCGGATACAAGGACATTTAAAGATGATTTCCACGCAACATAATCCATAAAATAATAAAAACTAAATATTATTACAATTCAACTACTATTGCCTGAAACGCGGGCATAAACAACTAAAATGTTAAAATACTAAAAGAGTTCTAATTTATTGATATGAATTAACTAAAAAATTCGGTGATGAATCGCGTTTCCCGCTAAGCCAAATATCCACCACCTAGACATGTGGTGCAAAAATAAAAAGAAACAATAAACACCCAAGCGTGTAAAATGATGATGAGATAGTTTTAAAACAAGGACTCATTTA
The DNA here is from genome assembly GCA_023055425.1 of Linanthus parryae. Classification (NCBI taxonomy): domain Eukaryota; kingdom Viridiplantae; phylum Streptophyta; class Magnoliopsida; order Ericales; family Polemoniaceae; genus Linanthus; species Linanthus parryae. Next base: position 102,417,494 of record JALGPY010000004.1, read on the forward strand.
CAAGTAGGAGTTCTTTTCAAACACGGCGGAAATTAAGGTTGACGCTTGAAATAAAAGCATTTGAGTTCCCGATTCCATAATATTTCCAAATCAATTCCATAACCGTTAGGAAATCTCAAAATCACATATTAATTCTCTTTCCATTAATATAAACAAACCCAAAACCATCTTATTAATTTGTTGTGACGGGGGAAACCAACCATCTCGCAAGCATCCAAGACCTTAAGTGTATACACCCCCCAAAGACTCTAGCGGCCAGGGGAGTGAGTACAGGGAGCTATCAGGGGCTAAGTGCGGCCGGATTAAATAAAATAAATTGGACCGAAGACCGAGATCAAACCGTCCAATGCCAATAGTAACCAATAATAAATCCCTGCACAACTCTTCCACTTTACGTTATCGTTCATTATTACATCATGGTGATATTTTCAAGTAAAGCATTTAGCAAGTAAAACATATATTTGCATTTGCACATAACACATAAAAATCATTTTGAGACGTAAATTAATAAATCATTCGACACGAAGGAAGTTAGGCACACTAGGCCTGACATGTTTACTTACCTCAAAGCAAATCAACTACGGCGACTCACTCGTAGTACTCAACGTACCCGTCGTCGGTGAACTCGTCGCCTACAAGTTAACAATACTCTAATTAAATTACAATATTTTAATAATACTAGTGATAACTATACTACATGCATATGACACTCAACGGTTTAGGGTTCTAACCCCATCCTAACATTACCAAGTAACCCAATACACAAGTGGTAAGAATGATTGGTTCTAAGTCAACAACACTATACCACTAGCCTTTTCAAGTTTCACATCCAATAGGCTAATCAAGTTGAACAAAGAGGTTACTAACAACTTAGACTTACATTACACTAGTCACAACTCACAAATCCTCTCAAACACATGTTCTTATGTTCAAGACCACAGCGAGTGTTAGAACTCCCAAAATCCAACTAATTTTCATGTCTAGATACCATATAATAAACCCACCAGCATTAATGAAAAATTAAGCATCTTTTGGCGACTAAAAACAGTCCTATAGCGACAAATTCCAACCTTTTAGCGACCGGACAGATTGTATATCAACTCTAGATCATCACATTAAGTGCTTAAGGGTCTCGATTTCAACTCCAATTCAATTACCCGCCAAATAGAACTTGTCCTACCAACCCAACACATCAAACAAGTGCTAACTTCTAACTAATCATATTGTTTCAACTTGTTTTTACCTCCTATACAAACTAGGGTTTTTTGGTTATCATGAACAAGAATAAATCAAGTGATAATGATGAAGTATATGATACAACTTGATGATTAAAGTGAATAAAGAACAAGAGAAAAGAGGAATCAAATCATGAAGAAGAAGAAAAAGCCGAAGAACAAGAAGAAAAAGGAACGGACGAAGAAGAAAAGAAGAGAAGAAGAAAAGAGAGAGAGAGATTACCTGCACGGGGAGAGAGAGAGGCGGCGGCGGTTGTGGCTGCTGCTGCCGTCGGACGGAGAGAGAGAGAGAGAGCCGAGAGAGAGAGAGGGACGGGAGAGTGAGAGAGAGACGTGAGAGAGATATAGAGAAATAGAGATTTGAGGGTTTTATGAGAGTTGGAAAAAAAAATCAAACTCATAAGGAAGGAAACCCTCTTGAATAGGAAACTTTACGTAGGAAGGAAATTGGGTCAAAACAATACCAATATGTGGGAAAAGACACTTTCCCACCACAAGTTTAGGTAAAAAGACAACTACCTCCCCCAATAATTAAAGGCACTAACAACTTTTGATTAAAGTCACAAAGATCCCCAAACTCTAGCAAACTTTTATAATTAACTCTCCACATTTATATTCAACTCCCCAACACTTATAATAATATCACAAAATACCCATAGTCACAAAACGAGGTATTTTAAAAACCTTCTTATCATCATTTCCATCTTGTTGCAGACCCCCTCCGGTAGTTTGAAACACGACATGGCATATGTTGGTAAAGCTTGAGCCACCGCCTTGATTAAAACTTCCTTACCTCCAACTGAAAGATTGCGCTCTTTATAGCCCTTTAGTTTGCTGCTCAAACGATCTGTCATTCTGTTCCAGGTCACCGTTCTATTCCTTCCCATCGTCGTGGGAAGTTCTAGATATTGAGTGTGTTGTGGTTGCTCTGGAATACCTGCCTCTAAATGAACACTGTTGCGAACTTCCTCTGGGACATTTGGTGAAAAAACCACTGCCGACTTTTCAATATATTTATGCTGGCCTGACGCTCTTTCATAAGCTTGTAGGAGCTGAAGAAGGGCGTTAATATTTTCCGGATCAGCCTGCGTAAAAAAAAAAGGAATCGTCAGCAAAAAACAGGTGGGAGACCACTGGTCCTCCCCGAGAAGCTGTTACCCCTGCTAATCTCCCTTCCTCTACAGCAAAGGTAACAGTCCTCGATAGCATCTCACTACGTATTAAGAATAGATATGGGGACAACGGAAATCCCTGTTGCAAACCCCTCTCCGGATAAAACTTCCCCATAGGACTGTCGTTCCTTAGCACTGTGAAACTGACCGAAGATACACAGTTTAGGACCAAACCCCGGAATTTTGATCCAAAACCCAGGTGGAAAAGTACCTCCTCGAGGTATTTCCACTCAATTCTGTCGTAGGCTTTACTCATATCAAGCTTCAACGTCAGAAAACCCTTCTTCCCCTTCTTTCTCGTCTTTAACGAGTGTATAACTTCAAAAGCTGTGAGAATGTTACCCGAAATCAAGAGGCCCGGAACAAAGGCACTTAGATTATCAAAAATAAGATACTGTAGTACTGTTTTTAGTCTGTTTGCAACACACTTAATAATAATTTTGTAAAAAAAGTACACAAACTAATAGGACGATACTCACTGGGCTTCCTCGGCTGTTTTGTCTTTGGGATGAGGGCGATGTGGGTGTGATTAAACTCCTTCACCGAGGCTCCTTCATTCAGTATTTTTAGTGCTTCTGTAGTTATGTCTCTCCCACGACCTCCCAGTGATTTCGAAAGAAACCCGCGTTGTACCCATCACAGCCCGGAGCTTTATCCGGAGCCATTTGGAAAAGAGCCACCCGAACTTCTTCAGCAATGTATAGATGGTCAAGTTGCTGCGCATCGTTAGCTAAGACATACTCAGCCGATGGGACCAAAAGTCGTTAAATAGTGTCCATGTCCGATCTTGAAGATTTGAAGATATCCTTGAAGTAGTCTTCAAAAACTGTGTCGATCCGTTGCTCCTCTTTTACCCATGGCCCCTGCATATCTTCTATCCATTTGAAAGTGTTTCTCCCTCTTCTAATTGTCGCCTTCAAGTGAAAAAATAGGGTGTTCCGGTCACCTTTTTGAAGCCATTCTACTCGAGAACTTTGTCTCAACATTAGCTCCTCTCGGTGTTGTAAAGCATCGTACTCTTTTGTAATCGCTCTCTTCTCTTCTAAAACTTCTCTATCTTGAATCAAGCTATCTAAAACTCGCACTATGTCCCGCAACATATTGCATCTTCGAGAAACCTGACCGAAGACTTGTCTATTCCACGAGTCGCACCGCTCTGCAAATTTCTTAAGTTTCAGGTTCACACCACCAGCAGTTTCAGACCAATCTTTCCTCACCAACGTGTCAAAATCGTGGGTCTCCCACATTGTTTCATATTGTAATATTCGTTTCTTTATCCATTTTTTATGTTGCTGCTTCCACTCTAGAAGTGTAGGTACATGGTCAGAATTGGACCACCAAAGGTGAGTAACTTTGGCACCCTAATTCGCATCCATCCACCCAATATTCACTACAACTTTATCAAGTCTTTCGTGATATTACTTTCATCTCCTTGGTTATTATTCCAAGTGTACGGGTTCCCACAAAAACCCAAATCATGAAGATCAACATCATTAAGCGCCTCCTTGAACTGATCAACTTGACTAAATATAACCCCTGCTACTCCATCCTTTTCGACATATGACGAGATGGCATTAAATTCACCCGCGACGCACCATAGGATGTTTGGTAAGGGTTTGAGTCGTCTAATCAACTCCCAAGACAGATAGTGATCCTCCCTATTTGGGTCTCCATAAAAACTGGTAAATTTCCAACTCTGCACACAGTCACTACCTTTAACCATGGCATCAATATAGTAAAAGTTACGACTCAAAACTTGTACCTCTACGTTATTCTTCCGCAACAAAGCAAGTCCTCCGCTTCTACCTCTGGAATCAACCGCGAAACCGTCGTAGTAGCCCAGACTAGCCATCTTTTGCTGCATCTACACTCGAGATAATTTGGTCTCCAGCAGAAAGACCAAATCAGGGGATTTCTGCTTCACTAGGTCGCGAAGCGATAGGAACGTGCTCGGGTCCCCAAACCCCGCACGTTACAACTAATGAGACACATTGTGATTGGCGAGACAGCAACGCAACCGCCGCCAAATCAGAGTTAAGAGCCCGTGGAACAAGTTTATCCATCTTCCTTCTGTTCAAACTATCCCCCCCCCCCTTCTCTTGTGTTGGTGATGAGCTTTCTTCTACTACTGCCATTTTGGATGGGAGGTGTTGTGGAATGAATTCATCAAATGCCCCTTTCTTTTCTCAAGATTATTCGTCGAATTATTCCCCGGAGATTTCATAGCTGCCACGTTAAACTGGTTGATTTTATCTAGAATACCTCCACCCGAGTGTGCTCACTTCGGATGTGTGTGTTTTGTAGGTTGACTTCCTATTGCACTTGCTGTGTTCTCCGAGTTGTCTATCACCATAGCCATAGTTTGGTTCTGCTCATTCTCCAATCCGGTACCATGTGCTGGTGCCGTTAAGTGATTCTTCTCAGTGCCATTATTCTCCTCGACTGAGTCCACTGCATCTTCCCTCGGTGCACTGTTTACGTTGGCTCTCAGGCTATTACGAGTAGAACCCTCATTCTTATCTGACACTTCCTCATGCTTGGTACTTCTCTAAGCGTTTTTCATCGCCATTCTTCTCAAAGTCTGTGGGTGACATAGGAGAAATCTTCGTATCCCGACTCCATGTCCGCTTAGGTGTCTTTTGCAAAAAGTTCACACTCTTCACTTGAATGGGTTATGCGACCGCACCATCTACAAGCGTTTGGCAAGCGTTCGTATTTGAATTCAATCCACACATCTTCTCCCTTAACTACCAGATTTACACCCCTCAAGATTGGTTCATTAAGAGGGAGACGAGCCCTAGCATGTATGAAGTTGATGCCGTCTTCTCTTTCTATTCTTCCATCGACATAGAGACATTCGACCACCGAGTTAACAATGAGTTTTCCAGTATCTTTCTTCATGAGGTGTATTGGGATGTTACTTAGGGCATCTCCAACCCCATGGGGGGGAGGGGGAGGGGGAAGGGGAAAATCGTATAAAAATACGGTTCATGTCCAACCCCATGAGGGGAGGGGGAGGGGGAGGGGGTGCTATGGGGATAAATTTTGCCTTGGGTGAGGGATGGTTAGGGGGGATTTCCCCATGGACATCCCCTCCCCCTCCCCCTACATGGAATGATTAATTAATTGGATATTTGATAATTTTAATTACACATACTAATTAATATTTTGTGATTATATTATGTATTTTATTGTTATGATTAATATATTTTTTTTTTTATTTTTTAAAATTAATAATGTATTCACGATTGTTGGAAAGTATATTTACGAAAAGTCATTGGTATCTTATTATTTTTTTTTAATTTAATCCTTTCAACTAACGAAAGAACTTGTAATCGTTGTTAGGTTGGTTTATTTCAATTTGTGTGTTTTATCGCTCTACTCGTTGCATTTTTGTATTAGTGTTTAATTTTATTTCTTGTAATAACGACTTTTTCGTACTTGTAATCGTTATTTTTTCGAATAAAAGTTGTTTCTTAATATTATTTTAATTATTATTAGTATTATTATCGTTGTTATTATTATTAACATCTTTTTTTGTGTGAATGTCTGTGTGTGTGTATATATATACACACATTGTGTATATATATATACACACATTGGTAAACAATTTTTTATTTACTCTTTTTGGTATTAATAATCCATTTTTAAATCATTAAATATATATTACAAACTAATTTTTTGGGTGGGGGGAAATAAATGGGTTGGACACGATTAGTAGTTTGGCGGAAGGGGAAGGGGAGGGGGAGGGGGAAAATGGTGGGCCCGTGGGGGGAGGGGGAGGGGGAGGGGGAGGTGAGGGGAGGGGGAAAAAGCAATGGGTTGGAGATGCTCTTAGTTGGATCCATGCTTCGAAGTCTTCAAAATCTACAATTTTGATTGGGTCTTCAAGTTTCCATGGTTTCAACAGCAGCACATTACCATTGAAGGCCCACGGTCCTCCTGAAGCGACTCGATCCATACTAGCATGGTCCGGAAAAACGAAGAGAAAAGTATTGTAATCATGTTAACTTCATTACCTTTGTTCCAAATATTTCGAACAACCGGCCTCATCGTCGAACTCACGATTTTCTCTTCAGAAACAAACAATCCAATGAGAACATGGCAGAAGCTTTCTTCAGCCACTTTGCAGAAGTCATCGTCGAGCACAACTCGTCTCTTCTCCTTCGTGGTATATTCAGTGCTCGCCATGTTTAGTAACCTCTGCTACAGGACTTGCTGATGAGAAGCCGTTGAAAAGCACGATCTCAGACGCCAGAAAGACTGCGCAACCCACGAATCCCTAGTTTTCTCCTTTCGCCCACTATTTCGAAAAACTCGGAGCACTAGTCACACTACCTAATCCATGTCTTATAGTTGTCTCATTTTTTTTGGACAATAGTTTTGAGGTAAACCAAAGAAAAAATTTAGAAATAAAAATTTAGCTAACGAGGAATTAGCATTTATAACACGACTAGTGTTTGTTACAATTCCATATTATTCTATCCGAAAGTGAAACAAATTCGGTATAATGGCGTAATGCCCTAAACCTTTACCCAAACAAACAAAGGGGAAGGGTAAAATAGTAATCGGTGTGCACTAACAGTATAACCCTTAGAAACCCTAGCCCTCATTCGGAAACAGATCTGGAGCCGACGAGCGATAGCGTTAACGATGACGAAGAAAAACTCCGTGAAACTGCTATCCAAATTCAAAAACCGTAACGCTACCCTCGACAAACGAACGGAGAAACGCTATGCTGTTATGGCAGATCAAGCTGGTATCGAAGAGAAAATCGCCGCAGTGGAGGTGGCCATCGCCGCTGCGGTGATTGCCGGTGGAGAGATCAAAGCCCTTCGCAGCCAGAGGCAGGTTCTGGAGGAGGAGCGCCGCCTTGCTCAGGCGGAGCTGGATGTTCGCAGGAAGCTCTGTGAGGAGGCGCTGAAAGATATGCAGCAGGTAGGCCGTCAGATCTGTGCTTTTCCGACGGTCCTGGTCCAGTGCGAGCGTGACGTTGACCTCATGGTGGACTTGCGCAAGGTCGGAGATGCAATCGTTGATGGTGACTTGCCACAAGCTGATACGATGCTGTTGAGGCGTATCTCATCCAGGCTAGGGCTAATCATGCTCGTCAGGTATATTTTCTAAACGCATAGATCTGGAAAATTGCTTATTGATTTGGTATCTTCAAATGGTAAAGTTGATGGTTATGCATGTTTCCTGTAACTGCTCTCTTTCGTTTAACTTTGGCTATGCCTCTGTTTTGCTATGCATCTGTTTGTCTCCAGTATTTAATCCCACCCAAAATAGAACATGAACAAAATTGAACATTGGTAATGTGTGCTAATTTCCCTGTTCTCTAGGCTTGATAGTGAATTGTTAACTCTAGAAAATTGTATGAAGTGACTTTTAACAATTATTGATAGGGTGGGATGGTGCAGTAGTTATGAAACAATGAATTTTAACTTAACTGAGCGTTCACCTTTGAAGTACCAACTCAACTCCGCTAGTCTTGATGAAGGCCTGTCGACTTTTGTCGAATATCTTTTTCGTGAACCTTCGGGAAAAAAAAGGAGAATGATCACACCGCAGCAAATGTGCCCTCTTCATGATCAGAATGCTTTTTGTCAATGACTCAACATACCTTCCAGAAGTTATGTTCCTTAGAGATCTGCTTCTGTTTGCCTTACCAAGCTGTTAGTCCGAAATCCAGGATATTACATATAGAGTACAATTAAATATTGATATCCTCAAGTAGGGCTTATAACATTGCCGGAGAGAGCCTTATGAACTATGACTAGAATGCGTGGTACTGATTAGAGATGGTCCGTGGTGTTTGGGCAACAATACCAAGAGCCTAGCTTCCATAGGCAATAACCTCAATACCCGATGGTAAAGTGCACAACTCCAGCATGCTTATCAGGGCAACCATCATGAAGTATTCTCAGCTGCCTTTTTGCTAGTTCTGGACACTTCATGTTGACGGGCTCTCATCTTAGTCTGTGTGTTTCAGGGACATTGAGTTGGAACATGTTGACTCTCCACCCAAATGATGATCACTTGTTTATGCATTTATTTTTACCACAGCACCTACCAAATGACACTGATACACATCTGCCCCTGCAAATGATAGACCAAGTTACCTGAACTCTTCATTCTTGGCGCTGCACCCGTGTCGACAGAAAACTTTGCAGTGGGTTCGGCGTCCGATGTTGTATCCTTCCCATTAGACACTCTGAGGTCTTGAACTATGGTCAGCGTGCAAGTTGGTGCTTTGCTTTCCTCTTCCCCCTGCTTATCTCTCAATCATTTCAGACATCTTCAAGCTTGATGTTGTCGGATCTTGCATCTATCAAGTTGGACTCTCCAAGGTTGTTAACTTAGGTCAAAGAGAAAGTTGGTGCATTGTTCTCCTTCCCCTTACTTTATTTATCAGTCACCGGTCGTCCTAGTCTAAATCTCGTTGGTGATTATCTGAACTCTTTGGCTCCTTAGATGCTTTGCTAATAAAACCCCAAAAGAATTACTGATATAGAGACTCTTCATTCCGAAATGGTTGATGACATGAACCATTTTTAAAAGAATTTAATAAAGTAATTCATTAATTTTGATGACATGAAAGCTCTTCAGGCTCTTTACTTGTACTAAGATTTAAGGGTCGGAGGCATGATTTACATAGTGACAGGAAAGGTGTATAGTATCCCTGCACCCTTGTCTAAAATGTGCAGTGTGGACACTTATTAGCCGACCCCTAAATTTTCTGCAAGTAGGCAAATCTGATTCTCGGTACACCCCTAGATGACACCCACATCAGAGTCTAGGTTAAGGTTATAGCACTGGATACCACAAGTTTAGCAGTCCACATCCATGCAAAGCACCTTACTTGATTTCTACCACCGTTCTCTTTTTCCATTTTACTTTGTCCTCTGTACATTATTATCTTCTCTTCTTGACATTGAGTGTAGAGTATAGACTGATCTTTCGTCTTCGGAATCTCTCCTCCCTCACGACAGAAGTAGCTAGGTTCCCTTCATACTTGATATGCACATTTGCTATGTCACATGTTCTTTGCTGAAGTTTATGCTTTATGGATATTTATTCGGTACTTCAGTTAAGCTTGTGGTTTATGACTGCTTAATCAGAGTTGGGTTGCTTTGGATTGAAATTAATCCAATTGAAAAGAACACTAATATCTCTGAAATACTCCCTTAGAACTCTCTTTTCTTCTCCTTTCAATTGGATTAATTTTAAGAAGTTCTAGAACACAGTTTCCTTCTTCCCCCTTTCTGGGTTTTTGATTTGGGTTTTATATTTACATTCTAATGGAAATTTGCTTTAGGGGTTTTGGTTTGTTTTGGTAATCGGAAGAGAATTGTGTGTTTTTGTTTCCAGCGGTTCTAAGTTATTTTATTCGGGCCTAGAGAGAGAAGTGTTCGGGAATGGTGATCCATGAGACAGCACTTGATTACATATGGAGGGTAAAACTGGTAGTGCAAATACGAGTAGGAAGCTATTTTATTCGTGTGTACACTACCCATTATTTTTATGAGATGGATAATTTCTTTGATTACCAATGCCTCTTTTTGCTGAATGTGTATGCTTCTGTATAATTATCACTGCCATTTAATTGTTCTCACATGACACCCTTACATGCAGGTACTTGATGCTTGATGGCTTTATGGAGAAGGTGGAGAAGAATAGCAAGGTTTTTCCTTTATGAGGTTATTAAGTGTTGAAATTGAAGACTGATAATGTGTTTAAACTTGTTAGTACTAGAGCTGAAAGTAGTAAAACCTACTAATATGTTATGTTAGTGCCTATTATGTGGTTTTGCTAGTGCTGGAAGTAAAAGACTGCTAAGATGTTGGAACTGGGTATTAAAATCTGTCTACATGAACTTTGAGGTGTTATATATGGTTGTGATCTATGTTGTCAGGATCTTTATCCTTGGTGATGCGGCCATGTCCACGTCACAATTTGAGGCTGATTGAACAGTATGATCTTTTTTTATGATAACTTGATATGATATAAGGGTTTATGAAAACCAATAAATTTATCTTTTTGTGGTAAAAATCAGAGCACAGGGCATATAGCCTGTCTCCGGGTATATGGAAAACAGTCACCTGGATGACATAAACAACTGCACATGGTGCTTTATCTTCAACAAAAAACGATGTGGGAGTAAACTAGCAGTTTGGCAAACATAATGATGACGTTGACTTATTTAACAAAACAAATATGATGACTTTGACTCTCTTTTGAACCTAAATATTTTCTTTTATCTTTAGTCCGGTCCTCGGGATCTTTCCACCAGGACACCGTTTGTGATTGTATTAGTTAAACTTCTAGGTGGCAATTCGGGCAGACCTGCGGGCCAAAATGACCCGGCCCACGCCCATATTGCGTAAACCCTCCCCACACACGCCCCCCTCCCCCCTCAGCCCATGCACGGCCCGTCTACACCTCACCCAGCCCGTGGCACGCATGGGTTCACATTCTCCAGAAGTGAGCCCGGCCCGACCCGCTAAAAAACTACTATTTTTTCTGGCCTGGGCCCGTGTGGGTCTAAATTCTCCACCCTTAGACACGGCCCGGGTCCGACCCGCTCCACCCTTAGACATGGCCTGTACCCGGCCCCCTCTCCTCCGACACGGCCTAAACCCGGACCGCTCCGGCCCGCTCTCACCTTGAGTTAAACTATCATATCTAGTGCCCTGCTTGTCTGACCCGGATTCCGTTTTGTCAACTCCCCAGAAAAAAGTTTTTGAATACTAAAACATGGTGTCCCAAACAAATTTTATGTATTGAGGTGAATCTTTATCAGGTGAATTTATATGTATTTTTAGTAATAGGTAAAAAATATTGCTTATATTGAAGGTATTAAATTTTCTAAGAAGTATTAGTTTTCTTTATAGAAAAAATACGGCCTGTTTTTTTTTTTTTTTTTTTTTTTTTTTTTTTTTTTTTTTTATCTCCTAATAAGTGGGTTTTGGGAATAAAAATAAGAAAAGTTGAAGTTAGAAAAAAACCAACTTTTTTTAGTCTAAAAGAGGTAAAAATTCTCTACATATGGTATAATGATTTTTTTAAGTCTTAAGAAAAGGTTAACATTAGCTTAAAATTATGCAAAAAAAAAGGCGGGATTATTGAAACCCAATTATTTAATACCCAACCACTTTTTTAACATATCTTTCAAGGTAGTCTCCAAATCAATTTGCCTAAATATTGGAAGTGTCGAAGGCACAAGTCTTTGGCCTAGTATATTGTTAAGAAAGAACATTTACAGTAGAAAGGCAGTTCATATCTAGATATTATTGACATGATAAGAAAAAAGGGTCGTTAGATTGTCAAAGTGTACTAAAATGGTAAAACCGGGCGCATGATTTAAATGGTGCGAACACAATGTAGAAACTATATCATATTTTTGCACCCTTATCCACAATTAAGGCACATTTTGGGCGAGTCGGTGGATCTAGAATTGCTGCTACGGAGCTCTATCTGATTCATGCGTGCCAAATAACACATGTTGTAATCCCCTGCAGAGCACGACCTAAATGTACTCGTGGACTATTTAGATGCCTAACCCTTAGGGGAAGTCGATGGATATCTATTTTGTCTTAAATTAAGAACATGGCATAGATAGACAATAGCTATGCTCTTGTTTGCAAAATTGCCGATCGCCCTCTAGCCCTCTAGACTTGCAACTTGACCATGGAAACCTACTTGTAAATGCACACAGCTGTGTCATTTCCTCTAATGCCAATCTAAAAAGTCCCTAACCTTTGAGGATAACAATATTATTGGTCGCTCAAGGTCATGTTTGACATGGTTGTCAAGAGTCACCATTAGGGTGGTGGTAGGTGGTTTGTCTAGACTTGTCAAAATTTGTTCATGGCACATACTGCTCCCAATTGTGTTTTGCAGTTAGTTTAAACACATGTTTAGCCAACAATGTGACTAGTAAACAATACAAAAGTTTACAAGTGTTTGCAGGACATTGTATTGCTATCTTGTGAGTACTTCTATTTGAGAAGATTGGTAATTTGAAAAATGGGTGTGTTTGGACGAGCTTAAATCAACTGAAATTATATCAGCTTTTGGAGACTGTGGTTGAGGTGAGGAGACTCCTCACCTCAACTACTCATTCCAAAAAGTTGATATAATTTCAGCTGAATTTAGCTCGTCCAAACATGCCCATGCGGGGACAGTGTTGCAATAAGTCTTACCATTGGACTTTCATTCCCAATGAACAAAATGTATCTCCTTCAATTTATCAATATGCATTCTTATCTTAGTTTTAACTTATCAATTGCTTATTCAAACTAATATTTTTATATTGTATACCTACAGGGTCTAGCATTGGAGGAGTTGGATATCCCAAGGCGTAGCTCACATTTTGTTTCTGGCAGTAGTACTCTAACTTTAGGGTAAGATTGGATATTGGTTTATGTACATTAGCACCATTCCGTCTCAGCTCTTCCTCCCCATCCTGACTTTTTAACTCGTATCTGGGTCATTTTGACCGGATGATTTTGATAGCAAAATGATATGAGTTTTTGATAATTTTTTCGCCGTGTCGAAGAGCAACTTTTACTCTACAGCACTCTGAAAAAATTATTCAAACGCATCATTTTGCTATCCAAATCACCGAGTCAAAGTGACCAAATAAATAGTGGTAAAAGTCAAGATGGAAAGGAAGAGGTTAGACAGAGTTGCAACTAATTGAGGCATGATTACTTCATCCTTATTCTGTCTAACAATATTGCATTTTTATTTTCAGGAGAAGATAGGACTCTAAAGGGGGTTTTCTACAATATAGCAAAGGTGAGTGCTGAAGTTCAATTTTAGAAAGTCGTGTATGAGATACAAGTTGAAAAAGAAACAGATAATTAGCTATGATGGGGACTATGCATGTTAATAACGTCTGTGTAAGTTGTGTAAGTTTTGGGTGAGTTTGATAGAATTGGTTTTGGTTGAAAAACTGGTTTTTAGTTAACATCGAGTATAGGATAATATTTTGCTTTTAACTAGACTTAAAATTGGAGAAAGATGTTTCGTTATAGTTTTGTAACTAGTCGATTATTGAAATGACACGATTGACCTTGTGTTACATTAGTAGGATGTGTTGTGAGATAAGACCAAATATGATATGCTGACTTACTGTGTTTGAGTATTGTAGAATATGAAACATGATATGATAAAGTATTGAAGTAGAAATGACAAAAGTATTCTATATTATCGAAATCTTGAGTGGTAATGTATAAAATGTGTTTGTGTTTAAATATGGCATAGTCAAAATCAAAACAATCAATTAACGTACAAAATCAAAATCAAACTAATAATTACATCAAAACTATCACAGTAAGTATCACCATGTATCATTCATTGGCAACCTATAAAAAAAAATTATATTCAGATGCATGAATTATAAAATTTCTCAATCACAAATGCAAAAAAGTTGTATGAAAAGACCTAATATGACAAAGGAGGGAAATCTTATCATATCCTGGCCTCTTATCCGCTACCCAAAGGAGGCGTAGGTGTAGTTGTGTTACATTAGTAGGATGTGTTGTGAGATAAGACCAAATATGATATGCTGACTTACTGTGTTTGAGTTTTGTAGAATATGAAACATGATATGATAAAGTATTGAAGTAGAAATGACAAAAGTATTCTATATTATCGAAATCTTGAGTGGTAATGTATAAAATGTGTTTGTGTTTAAATATGGCATAGTCAAAATCAAAACAATCAATTAACGTACAAAATCAAAATCAAACTAATAATTACTTCAAAACTATCACAGTAAGTATCACCATGTATCATTCATTGGCAACCTATAAAAAAAAATTATATTCAGATGCATGAATTATAAAATTTCTCAATCACAAATGCAAAAAAGTTATATGAAAAGACCTAATATGACAAAGGAGGGAAATCTTATCATATCCTGGCCTCTTATCCGCTACCCAAAGGAGGCGTAGGTGTAGTTGTGTATGAGAATAAAATAGTCACAAGCTACCAAACTTTGTGCATGTTTGGTATTCATGTTTTTAATAAACTTTGATTAAACATATGGTGTTTTTTTTAAAACTCATTTGGAAACACTTTTCTTTTGTCTGTTAAAAATTAAAAACATGTTGAACAACATTTGTTTAAAAAAACAGCAATTATGGTGTTGTTTTGGTGTTTTTTTCATACTATTGGTGGTTTAAGACATTTTAACTATGATTAGATGCATAAAATATCAAATATATGTCAATATGTACGTTAAAATGATATTCAAACAAATTAACATTGAAATTTATTAATGTTGCCAATAAGTGTGAGCTTAAAAGCTCATTTAATTTATAGTGTTTAGATGCGGTAGATTATTGTACATCATTTGGTAAACATTTTTTTTTATAGATAGCCTTGTTCGAACTCGGACCTCATTTACGTAAAAAATAATCCAGAAATCACCCTAAAAAGTTCAGAATTTCCCGAAAAGAAGTTCAAATTAATCCTGAATTCCGGCTAAAAATACCGATTTCAATTCCGGATTTTTCCGGCAGAATCTTGGTATTTGTTTTGGTTTGAAGAGGTTTGTCCAATTATATCAGATTTTTGACTTTCTTTTCCTCCCTACTTCCTCTCATCCAAAAAAGTCCATTGCCAAACATGACCCTTTGAATGACATGATTAAATCTGTTAGCATGTGAGGGGGTTATTGATGAAGGGATGAAGGGGTTATAGATGAAGAGAGCCAATGAGAGAGTAAACACGAGGGCAGTGAATCCCTGTAATTGTGCTTTAACATCATAAACTGAAGAAGCCCTTCAGATTGAATATTGTTAGTGTATAATAGCCGATGCAGGGAATGGTACTTACACAAATGGTGAAACAACAGTTATTAACATTTGGGTGTAGAGAACGACTCAGGGCACGTTTGATGCCGGGATTGAAAATTGGGGGTACAGGGGATCCTACAGTATTATAGGGTGTATTGATATTAAGGGAGTACTAATTTTATAGGGAGGATTATGTAACATGTTTGGTTGCACCAGTATAAATAGGGGTATTAAGACTTTAATATTCAATCCCACTTATTTGGTGAGATTAGATTTTAGGCATATAGGGGGTAAAGATATTAAGGTTTAAATTATCCCTGCACAAAACACCAGTTATTACCCCCTACTGGTATTATTATTACTGTACCCCTTCTTTGTCCCTGCATCAAACATGACCTGTATTCCATGTTGGAATGACATTGCTGTGATTTTACCATATAAACCCATGAGATTATTTAGATTAATTTAAGGGGGGATTGAATCCCCCTTTAAATTATCCCTGCACAAAACTCACAATGTTGACTTTTTGGGTAAGCGGGTGCCCCCAAATCATACTATGATGATCCTCTCGTGTGGTGCTTAATTTTCACTACAAGTGGTATCAAAGCCACACAAATCTCTGTGTTTAGTTTATTTCTTTTTGCATGGGCCTCGTTTTGGCAGGGATTAGAATCATGGGCAGAAGAGTTGTAATAGAATATAAGATATGATAAGTGATTTTGGTTCCGAGTGATTGATTAGAGCAGAATATGAGATTAGAATAAATTACAGAGATATGTAATAACATGTTCGGGTTGTGCATGATAAGAGGTAATGTGTATAAATGATCACATTCCATGCATGTAAAAACCATATTTCCTCCACAAGGCTGTAAATAGAAAATAATAATATACACACATTGACATTTTACATAATTTTGGTTGTAGCTTATATGTGTGTGTTATGTATATGTGTATATATATAGATAACTTGTGGAGGAAATATGGTTTTTTCCATAACACCCACCTATCCCCCTTTTTGTTATATCACCTCCATGTGATATAAGGTTGTAGGCAAAAAGAATACATTTTGTATGAGCTTTGTACATGCTCCTTTCAATGCACTCAAACACATGATAAAGAGTAGGAGGTCCAAAACTTGTCCAAAACTTGTCCTTATGCTTTTAACGCCTTGATACAACTTTACCAACATAATGAAAAAATTGAGAAAGTATATCTTTTATCTACTCAAACTAAACATGTGGGACAATGTTGGAGAGAGTATAAATTACTTGTGCAAATGTCCATGCTAATGTCATACTGGATCCATGGAATCACCAAATGGACCACCTTCAAGCCCACTAAGAGTTCCGGTCGGAGGAGTGAAGTTCAGGGATACAAATAATAGGTGATGGCCTCGTGCTGAGAGGAATCAATCATTTTCGTTGGAAAATGCAAGAATAGCAAAGAAGGGGACCCAAAGAAGAATCGATATGAAGAACTGAAGCGAGAGAAGCTAATTTGTGATAGTTAAATCCAGTTGAAAATGTGGTCTTGTGTTGAAGTTTAGTTTATGAGTTAATTTGTCAGGTTTAGTTTAATGTGAATTGGATTTTGTTCAGTGTACTTTGGCACCAAGATGTCAGTTTGGTTTTGTATATTTTCCAGTAATATCCTGTCTTGACTAGACGTCCCCATTTGTCAGGTTTAGTTTAATGTGAATTGGATTTTGTTCAGTGTACTTTGGCACCAAGATGTCAGTTTGGTTTTGTATATTTTCCAGTAATATTGCTGCTCCTGTCTTGACTAGACGTCCCCACAATTGGGTTGCTTATTAGTTCCAGTTATGAAGTTTTCACTGAAGTTGATTTTCTGAATCTCAACTTATATTTTTATTTTTTATTTTTACTAGTTTAACCCTGCACGTTTCGCTACAGCTTCTTGCTTCGTATTGTAATAGGTAAACGATAAATTGAATAAGATATGGTAGTAAAGGGGAGATAGGGAGGTGGGGGCTTTGATTTCAGTAAACTCAGAATCCTATTTGATGTGTTAGTGAAGCATGTGTGTTAGTGAAGTCCGGCCTCGCAGACATGATCATCCTCGGACTTCAATCTACAGAATGCATTAGTGCAGTTGAGATTAGATTTGCTAACACATTCCCGAAGATTCGTACCAATATTGCAACGCAACAGAATAAGAAATCATAAAAATATAGACAGGTCTTCCTTATTTGCAGGTCCTGTGCCGAAGACATTGCGATTTGCGAGGATATTATAAGTCTACACAAGCAGTTCAAACACAACTACAACGCTACAACTTGGAAGTTATCAGTACCCAGATATGCCCTTGAACTGATAAGAATAGAAATAATCTGTAGTCGAACTTAGTAAACCCAATATGTAATTTTTTTTAAGCAAAAAATGGTAGATTGCATTCCAGAAAACACAATTGGCAAGCATAGTAGATATATGATTCCAAAAAGAATTGAGTGTTCGTAAAGAAGACCGCCACAACCTCATGCCAAGTTAAGCATCGTATTGGTCATTGGAGTAACAATATAATCTTGCAACATGTAGATATAAAACAAAGCAAGAAACAGAGGCTAATGAAAATGTAACCATGAGGATGCATGAGATCAGATGCTAATGCAAGGTAGGCTTGCAGGTAAGTCTGTAGTAATTTCCATAGATTCTGAAGTTCAATAGATCAGTACTAAACAACTAAGGTAGACCTGCAGGTTGAGCATCAATCACCCACAGAAAAAAAATAGGACCTCCGTTTTTCTTGTGGAAGTACCAAACCACGATTCCAAAGTTCAGAAAGATTCCCCACACTGAGCTTCTACATCTGGAAATCTAAAGCATGCACCTCGTCTGACAACATAAGCCAAAGTACAACACCTAGTGTCAACATTCCATCAGTAACATGCAATCTAAAACTTGTTAACATTCATGTACAGATAGTGTTTGATAGAACATCTCATTAGCAGCATTCACTAAAGATAACACTGACACGCTAGCAGGTAATGGAAGCCTCTTCTTTGTGAGTTTCGCAACACGACAACACGCAAATGGTGCTATTAATTTCTATCATCGTGACTTGAACATTGAATGGTCACCAAGCAAGCATGTACCAGGGTATCTAAAAATACCTTGAATTGGACATACAAACATAAGAACTCTTGATTTGATAACGTCTAACCAAAATGAACATGAATTCAAAAGTAGCAATTCACGAATATGGAATAGTCATAAGCTAAACTGTTTCAAGAAATATAATTAGGTTAGATGCTGACAAAACTAAACTGATCTCCTCCACCGGGGGACGAAAGCATGCCACTAATCAAAGACGAAGAAAGAGTCCGGGCTAGAAGAGCGAGCCGAAGGCCCATGCCAGGTCATCTGTCAAAGGAAGGGAAGCCTAACGGGTGTCAGGGATGTGAGATGGCCCCTACCAACCCCAGTTAATAGAAAAACTAATCGAGTTACGGGGACGAGGCTTCTCCAAACTTGGAAGGAAGAAGAATGTAAAGAATGGAAGACCCATTTTTAAGGGTTGGGCAGACAAGAAAAGAAGAGATATTGGTTGAGTATCCTACTTATCAGTCTACGTTATGCCTATTAGCCCTAAATGTATCAGTACTTGATGAAACACAATGGTATGTCACAGTGAGAAGGGACTGTTAGCAAAATGATCAATTGAATACAAGCCCTTATCTGCATGAATTCAATGTCCTTATTGATACACACCTTAGATTGTGGAACATATACCGCCACATGATTTCCTGGCCAAGAATTAGGTAAACTTGTGGGAGTACTCATAATATTGTGGCACTAAGCAAAGGTCACAGTTGTCAGTTCCCGGGGTATTGAGAAACTAAAACAGAAGCGCATATGATCTAGAGTACAAATCGAACACAAAACTGAAGCTAGTCCTTGAATAAGGTTTGTACATAACACACACAAAGAAATGGGATCAAGATAGTACATAGAATACAACATATAACTTGCTTTGGGGCACTACCAGTTATAAGAGCGCTGGAAAACTGAGGCGAAAAAGTTGTCCTATCAAGATCTTCATAACTCGATCAAGATTTTTCATAAACCCTCTCTTATGCTACTTCAGCCCATAAGCAATGGAGCTAACCGGCTCTATAATTTCAATTGCAGGGAGAATTCCTGATCCTTGCGCAACTCATTTGGAGTTAACTTTTAAAAGGAAGTTTGTGTGGCTTTGATTATCTTCATGTACACAATTGTGACAGTTCGTACTAAATTGTCGATTCTGAAAAGCTATTGCACATAAACATGGAGTGAACGTACTGTTATATATTCTCTCTTTGAACCAAAAGATACAAGACTCTTATCTATGGTAAGTGAAAAACTACCTTTAGATTTAGATCAAACAGGCTAGTACCTTGCCAATTCAAGTTTGTTTGCAGAGAAAACATGTGATTTTTTTTTAACTACATGTTAGCTTGAGTTCGAACCTGAGGATCATAGTTTGAGTTCACACCCAAGGATCTAATCATCTAAATGGGGTTATCACTGAAGAATGAAGATAGCAGAAGTCGCATCTTTGTAACGGCTCAAGGCAAACGAAAACCCAGAAATTGGAACCTAGTTGTTTCCTGATGATTTTGGGAGTGGAAGAAGCACTTAGGGGTGGAAGAAGACTTAGGTAAGGGGGGGGGGGGGGGGGGGGAATAAAATCTGAACAAACCACAAAAGCTGAACTATCATCACAACAAAAAGTATTTGAATACCTCAACAAATATGTGAATCATATCAACTGGAACAGTTTTCCATGCCATGCACTAATTCAATAAGCTGTTCAGTCAAATCACAAATTCGTTGAGGATTCCTTAAATGCATCAAATTAAATACCATCCCGTCCCAGCTTTTTCTTCCCATCCTGACTTTTTGACTCGTATCTGAGTCACTTTGACCGGGTGATTTGGATAGCAAAACGATGTGATTTTTTGATAATTTTTTCACCGTGTTATAGAGCAACCTTTACTCTACAATGCCATGAAAAAATTATCAAAAAATTGTATCATTTTGCTATCCAAATCGTCGGGCCAAAGTGACCCAATGAATAGTGACAAAAATTAAATTTTGAAGAAAGAGCTGGGACAGAGTGGTAATCAACGACCAGTTCACTAAAGGACATGAGTAATATACTAATATTTATGAATTTGTACTTACAAGGCAGGAACGCACAATTGAGCTTACGACAACAAGGAACATTGCTTACCTATTTCATATTATATTATATTAGCTAGCCACTTCTTGCGCAAATGTTGTCTGCACTACTCAGTAGACAAAATTCAGAATCCACCTATGAAGTTGTGGAACACTAGCAACTCACCATTATCAGTTCAACATTCAAAAAGATAGTTGCAATCCTAAGATTAAAGCTGATTGGCAATAGTAATCAAATAATATGGTAGCGTTTAGTAATTAAATGCACTCTTTAGTTCAAGTTCAATCAATCTAGCACAGGCTCCCTCCGTAAATTTTTCCGGTACTTTTTCGAAGGATATGGCCAAAACATCAGTTATTTTCCAGAAATAAGATGTACTATAAACTATTAATGGTTTGGTTCTAAACCAGCAAGTTCACTGATGATTGAGTTTATGCTTATGTAAAATATCTCAGAAAAGTATGTGTGCTACAATGTAAATCACAAACGTGTGAGCTCCTTCTAGGCAATGGCATCCCCTATTCAATACTGGTATTATTGGTTTACGAATTTCAAGGAGTCCTCATTAAGCAACAATATAGCTCTACCTGTTGATATCCTTGTCATGTCTAACAACATAAGTAACTCCAAGGCAGGAACGCACAATGTTTCTTCGTAGTTCAAATTAAATATTTTATAAGGGAAAGAGATCGTTTCAAAAAATGATCGATCCATACCTGTATGACCACCCCAACGGACTGGAAGTCTTGTTTAGCATACTTGTCGACAATAGCACGCACGTTGCCATCAATCAATCTGTCCTATCTCTTGACATGGTAGATTCAGAATCTGAATACAAAATTTTGAGGGGAAAGTGCATAAAGAAATTAGGTTCTCGTTAGCTTGGCGAAAATAAGATCTTTCATTCCTCCCATACCATACCAAAAATAAATCACCAAGCAATTGCCCTACATGACACATGCATACAACTTTAGAAGAACACAGAATAATTGTTTCTAGGAATCTGACTTGTATTAGACCTTATTGTTTGGTTATAAAGTCCCTTCTTTTAATCCTACTTAATCCTTCTATGGAGGAGGTCTAGAGCTACTGTCATCAGCCAATATCTAACTGAAAGTTACCTCCTAGCTGTTCAGGTGCACCTTTGCTGACGTCATACCAGTCCCCTTCATAATTAATGTATGTAATTGTACTTGTACACTGGATTAGAAGTGAAGAAATGCAACATCTTTAATGTTGGTGCGTGCGTGCGTGCCTGCAGGCCAAACGAGATCTCCTTCCTCAAATAGCTAGTATATAGATACTAGGAATGCAGTAAGAAATAAGGATCAACTTTAGGAGCATCCGATATCGTCTTCACTCTCACCTCCTTTGAGGGACAGACACATTTACTTTCTTAGACGTAGTTTTTCTGGTAACCATCAACATCGTTGTCTTATTTGAATCTGGAATATCGTCTTCAACAGCAGGATGCTTCATTACAACCTGCGAATAGTAAAAATGAAAGAGTTGCACGAGAGAGAGAGAGAGAGAGAGATTGTAAAGTAGTTAAGAAAGTGATTGGTGGCCATACCATGCAGGAGGAATTGAATGAGTCTTCTTCTTCTAAACCACCTGGAATTTCACATCTTCTGTCTGCTTAGTACACTCACCAATCACCATCCATAGATATCGGACCTTCAAACTTCAACCAAGAGAAGATTACAGGGAAGGAGGAGGATGCCTACGCCACCGAGTTTCGCCTCTGCCACCGCTGCATCTTCATCCCTTGACACATCTAAAGATCCGAAATTGAATTAATTCACCATACACATACACAGAAGAAAACCAACACTCTATCAAAGAAATCAAACACATGCACTGAAGAAAACCAACACTCTAAATCAAAGAAATCAAACACGAAACAGATACGATGCCTCCACCGAGTTTCGTGGCCGCTGCACCTTCATCACACCCACTGTCCTCGCTTCTCTCTGTTCTCTCGAACACACCCGAACACAGTATTTGTAGAGTGAAACTCACAATTGAAGGCTACAATTGTGCAAGCACGAATGGAAGGGCAAAATTGTAAAATCACAAGTAAATAGTAAATGTGTTATCCTCTTTTATAGGAGGTAGATAGAATAAGAAACAGCTTGCTTATATCCAATTTTTGAACTTAGGTTATGCTTTCTTTAATATTTTTATTGACTTTCTAATTCGTTAAGGGTACATTTGATTTTTAGGATTGACTAAATATAGCTCATGTATTAGTTAATAGGGTAAAATCCACTTTGCACTTCTATGTTTAGGCAAATTGACACCCGACACCCCTGTGCTTCGGACAATATACTTTACCACCCTTGTAACTGACGGAACCAAAACGGCGAGGTAAAATGACGGGTTTACCCTCGGTATTTAGGATAATTACCCACTATTCCCAAACTTCTCATCTCTTCCCCATTCTTCTCATTCTTCAGCACTAACCCTAGCCTCTACCTCTCTCTCTCTCACTCTTCACTGTCCCTAAACCAGATCTGCACTCAAAGCCTCATCGACCACAACCTCCACTGCCGCCGCCACGCTCTCTCTTCTCCCTCTCCGTGTCTGTCCTTCCCCATATCTGGCCGTACGTTACAGTGGAGCTCGATTGGAGATGATTTTGGGTTTGGTGTTTCTGTTGTGTTATGAGGCTTGGGTCTGGGTGCATTCGCCCGCCCCAATAGGTCGATGGGGGTTGGGTGTCACTGATTTGGGCTTGTGTGGCGATAGTGGAGGTTGGGTCTGGTTTTGATTTAATTCAACCCAGATCTGTTGAATTTGGGTGTGAAATCGGTGGTTTCGGGAGAGGTTTGTCGAATGCAAAACTGTCATTTGATTTTTCGCTCAGTACACTTCTCTGAGGTATAAGCTCTATCTCTCTCGATCTTCCTCGAACTCTATGTCACTGGTGATGATCAACTGCTCGAATTAGACACAAAAGATTTGAGCTTGGTCGGAGTTGAGTTGTGGAAGAAGATGAAGGTAGAGTGAGCATTTGTGTACCTCCAAACAATGCTCTGTTATTGATGAGTTGCAGATCAGATCCCTGAGAGTCTCTGCTCTTGCCAGTCGTTTTACAGAGTCGATTTCTCCGAAATTGGAAGAAGACGAGAGGATCTTCAATCGGAGGAAGAAAATTTTTAGGAAGTCCATGAAGAATTGGGTGCTGTAGAGCCAATTGGGGACTCAAACCTAGCAACTGAGCATGAATTGCCTGAGAGTGTTGTTTCAAGTGATGCAAATGCAGAAGCAGAACAAGAACAGAACCCATAAGAGCAAGACTCTGAGCAACATTGTGTTATGGAAGTGGAAGAAGAAGATCTAGAGGCAAAAAAGCTAGAGAGCAGTGGGGAAATCCAGATTTTAGAGGAAACAGATCAAGAATCAGTAGCTGTGGAAGCAACTGAAGTTGGTGACTCTGTGAGTGATTTAGCTCTTGCAGATCCAGAACAGGGCATGAAGAGTGAGGATGAGGATGGTTTGTTTACAGAGCTTGGAAGATGAAGAGGGAGAGAGAAGAACCAGCAATGTCTCTTGCTCAATAGCATCCTCTTCACATTCAAATCCAGATTCAGAAGTTGAAGAAAACAGAGGGTGAAGAAGAAAAAACATCATCTCTAGAAGAACATGTGAAAACGGAGGAAGAAGAAAGTCACAGAGGAGATATCAACAGAAGTGAAATTGACCCAAGAAGTGATTTTGCTGTGATAGTTGTAGTGAACACCATGAATATGCACAACCCAAAAAACATGACACCAACAAATAAGGGTAAATTGTCAAAAAAGTGTTCACATATTGATTTATGGACGTAACCTAACAGAGGGGTGCAATCTGTCCTCACATTTTTCCATTACAGGGGTGGTAAAGTATATTGTCTGAAACACAGGGGTGTCGGGTGTCAATTTGCCTAAACATAGGGGTGCAAAGTGGATTTTACCCTAGTTAATAATGTTTGGTTATTCTTGACTAATTTTAATACAAGTACTAAACAGTTAAAAGATGGTGTTTAAATTTCTCAAATTAATCCCCTTACCTGATGGAATTAGCTGGATTGGACAGTTTACACATTAGCACTGAATCAATACTGCACAAATCAAACAAATTATTAGTTATTATAGTTCAGTTTATCCCGCCCTTTCCGAAAAATCTAATCCACAATCCAGCTAGTGTGCCATAACAAGAGTTTCTGACTCCTTGTTAAGATTTCTAATATAAGCCCGTGCTTTGTCTATCCATTTTTTCTCATGCTTCCCACTGTAGGAAAGTTGAACAATGAAATGTTCAACTTTGTCTATCCATTTTTTCTCATGCTTCCCAATGAAATGCCTCAACGACTTGGTAACACAATTTCTTTCACTGTATCATTGTTGTATCAAAGTTATCGTAATGACTGTATTTGAAATGAATATGTACCAGGCTTCACCATTCGCTATAAGAATTGAATCTCAGGTTTTTAATTCATATTCTTTCTTTGTTTATAGCATCCTCTTCTGCATCGGCAAAATCCAAATGACTACATCCCATTTACAGATTAACCTACAATTAAAACAAATATGTAGAGCTACCCCACGTGCAACGTGCGTGGGGTAAAAACTAGTAATTGCATAAAATTTATGAATGAGATGAGAGGGTAAAATTGTCTTTTCAGATAAATCCGTCACAATATATGAATGGCCATTGGGGTTGGATACTTATTTGCAACAATTTCAAAATACGGGGTACCATGAATGCGGCAATTGAGATTATGGATATTAAATCCACACGAAAAGTAGACTATGGATACCGCTGATGCAATTTAGCCTATTCAAGAGAAATGTGCCTCTCCCCACCAGCCACCCCCTTGTCTCGGCTTCCACCCATGTTCTGTGGAGCTCCAGGTTCTCACCCTTCCCCCTCCCCCGTTCTAGATCTGATTTTTGGAGAAATGTGCCTCTTGAAAATGTATGCGGTTAAGCAGATCAGGTAGAGCCACCGTAATAAAGTCAGTCTTAATACCCTCAATTATTTATCCAATATCTATTTCAAAGTTCCCTCTAAAAGCTTGTAAGACAATTAATCGTACGTTAAGTTTTCTCAGCCAAATACTGTTATAAAAGGTCTTTGAGTTAATCAGCTTCCCTCTAACTCTGGTGCTTGGAAAAGCATTTGTCAAGGCAAACATCTCATCCTTAGAGGCTTCTCTTGGAAGTTAGGGCAGCAATCTAGACTCAAGATTAAAGAAAGCAATTGGGTTTCTAGTGGTCACCTTCCGTGAAAAATGACACGGATCTCATTTTGGGACTTCTCTCTAAAAGAATGGGATAAAGAGTTGCTTGACTTTTGTTTTCCACCTTGGCTTAGCTCCCATATCAGTACCATCCCTCTTGCTAACTGTCCTCCTTTGAATAATCCTTACTGGCATATCTTTAAGGATGGTATCTTTACTGTAAGATCTTCTTACAATTTAGCAGCTGCGGAGGATGGGCAGCGGAATCTTTATGTAAGAAAGTTGGTAGGCCTGGATTCTTCCTGGGCCTCTTTCCCTTGATTTTTTTGTTGGAAAATCCATCTCCCCTCCAAGCTTATGTTCTTTTTTGGTCCATAATAACTCAGTCCCTCCCCACCTTAACCTTTCTTAATCAACATGGCCTTACCATTGCCATAACCTGTTCTTTATGCAATCTTGCTGATGAAAATCTTGACCACCTCTTCCTCTGTTGTAAATCATGCAGCTCCAATGTGGAGTATCCTTGGTTACCCAATTATTCACACTCAATCCAATATCATAGAGTGTATTTGTGCTTAAATATTTAAAAGATCAAACAGATTCCTTTTATATTGGTTCATAGCTATTCTATGGGCCATCTGGAAGACAATAAACAGTCTCATTTTCAGACAGGATCCCTCTTTTTAGAAACACGACCTGGCTCTACATTTGGGTTACAGTTACACTCTAATAAATAATAGCTTCTCTCATTATTTGCTACAATTCAGGATATTTGGGTGCTTGGAAAGCAGCATTCAGAAGTGCTAGGACGCTCAATTATATTTGATGGACCTGCACCCTCAGCATCATACTTTATTCTGTGATGTTATCAATTCAGATAGAGTTCTTATTAAGCATTGATCTCATCCCTCTATTCCACAAACCCTGCATGAAGGAACACAAGAGCTCAATCTCTTGGCTCTTCAACATCTTCTTTTTCAGCATAATTATAATATGGATATATACTAACTAATGTTACTGATTCCCATCAGCAGATGAAAGTGTTAATGAACCATCTTCCCAGGGTCAGCAAATTCACCAATTCAGTGGAGGACGACGATTGAAAACGTGTTGATGTACTACAATTACTATTGTACAAAGCATCTTATGTACTTAACTAGTTTGTAGCTTTCTTTTTGGACTGCTAACCTCTACGTCAGCCTCTTTTGGCCCCCCGCTGGCTTTTGTGAACTTTGGTTTTATTAATTCATTTCTTATCATTCAGTCAAAAGAAAAAAAACTTCCACATAATTAGACTGTAGAAGGAAAATATCTCAGATATAGATAAACTTGCTTGACAATTAAAACAAATCATATAATACTGACCTTGAATCATAGATGAAGTATAGATGTTTGAAAAAATAACGTATTTGTTATGTAATATTTTTAATATTATTATAATATTATTAATTATCACATTTTTATTTGAAGAAAAAAATAATTTATTCAATGTTAGATTATTATTATTATTATTATTATTATTATTATTATTATTATTATTATTATTATTATAGACAATTTAATATTGTTTAATTAACTACTGGTAAAAGGTAAAAAAAAGTAATTGTAATGGAGCAAATTGCTCCCTGAAATTGGAGCTCAAGCAAGAAAACGGAGAAGCAAATTTCACTTCGAGGTCACAAAAGAATGCTTCTAATTCTTGTAGATTAAAACATCTTTTTTCTGGCAGAAGAGATAAGAATATTCGTATAAGCAAAACCAAGTATCGATCATACAGACCAAAATAACAACCTTCTAGATCATCCAACCTTCGATGTCGATTAAATTTGGTCCCAGAATAAATGTTGTTCCTCGACTTTGTTGCTTGAATTTCAAAAGAGGAGCAAATTTGCTCCGTCGTGAATATTCATTTACATTTTAGTTAGTCATACAATTATAACATATAATAACTATCTTACATTAAGTATACAACATTCATTAAAATACAAAAAGGTGAAAGCAATTAATTACTTGTAAAATTGTAATAAAATTAATATTTAATTTCGTTTCAATTAAATTTAAATATGAAAGACCAAAAAATTAATTGGAAGTTCTTTTAGAAATTGTTTTTTCGTCAATCGGGTTTGAATCCGGGACCTCATGCAGAAGCTTCCAACGGTCTACCACTTGAGCTACCACCCTAGCTGCATTAATTGGAAGTTTAATAAATAACATATATTCATACATCTCCAGTACAACTTGCGATAACTAAGTACCTCCCTTGTTCGAAAGACCAAGAATTAATTGGAAAACAATAAATAACATCTATTCAGAGCACCTCCAATACTACTTGCGATAACTATGTACTTCCTTTGTTTCGGTAGAAACTTCTGAGTTGACTTTTGCACATATTTTAAGAATGCTAAAATTTGTGCGGTTGACAATTTTACCTGCAGTCCCTTCCACTAATTATACTCTCTATCACAGTCTCTCTCTCTCACAACCTCTTTCTCTCTCCACGTGAAGAAGAAGAAGAAGAAGGGAGTTGGAGGACAGCTTCCCCGTCGCTGTCGTCGCGCCAGCAACCATTGCCGTAACTTATTCCTCCTCTTCTTCTTCAGTTCAGATCTACATCTAGATCGTCTTCCTTCTCCCCCATCCCCTCTCTCGAGTTGGAGACCCATATATGGGTTGAAGAGTCTCTATCTCCTTCATCTTTAACCTTCATCGTTCATGTAATATCCCGTCCCACATCGAGATATTGTGGATTGATATTGTGGATTGATATGTATATATTGTTTGGGGATTATGATATCATGTCCCACATGGATATTTGTGAGTTAGATTTCTGGTATATAGTATACCTTGTGGATTACTACTCCTTCAAGACTCAAGCATTTTTATCCGGTGGTACGGCTAAAGAAGGTGCTGGGACAATAATCCACTCGATTGTTACAGTTCATATCCTTCATCCCTTTTCCATATTTGGAACCCAGGGAGTTTTTCGCACATACCCTTAACCATGGGGGCATAAATGCAAATAACCCTTCAATCAAAACCAATTTCTTGGAGTTTTAGTCGTTTAGATATAGAAAGTATGATGTGTTAACGTTTATGCTCAAAAGTTCGAGTATCTTAATTAAGTTCGACATCTGTGATAAGTATTTTTTTTTCTTCAGAGTATCTACTAAACTGAGTAACTAACCGATTAATATAGTCAAAAATATTACTAAATTGTCTTTGAAAACCAATTCCTTCAAGAAGCCGCTATCCGTTCGTCGGAGCGATTCCAATACGTGGTTTCATTTTCAAAGCGCGAGCTCTGAGAATGGGAGTAACATCCCTTCGAAAGGTTTTTTCTTTTTTTGAAAGGTTTTAAGTGACTATGGGTTGACCCCCCCTTGATATCGGATTATGCGGATTAAGTTTCTGTTAAAAGTTGAATTGAAAGACTAAAATACCTTGATAAGACCAGAACTGGGAAGTTCCACAGCTGTTCTCTGATAAAGAGGACGAGATGGTGGTAGTCCTCGACGGCAGCACCGGCGCTTCGACGGGCGAGTCAGTTGGTCGTTCTTTACCTGTGGTCTCCGTCATTCCCCGTTCATTGTCTTCATCAGCAACTCTGACAGTGAGAGTCATACCCAGTGGACAGTGATACTGACGCCTTCTCCCTGCTCCTAGTTCCAGATCGGTAAATTCCAGATCTGTAACTCTGTCTCTCTCCCTTCTTTCTCTTTCTATTTTTTTTTTTTTACTTTCTACCATTTATGCTAGTAAGATTTTAAGGATAAAAGACACTTTGAAGTTGTAGATTTTAAAAAAAGACACTCAACCCTCCCGTCTTTGAAAAAAATTACATTTGCATCCATATAACGAGATAAATTTTTGTTTGCTCTAAAGCAAATAGGACATTGTGCTCTGATCAATACATCACATGACACGTATTGAAGAAAGAGAATGAGGGGCAGATAAAAGAAAGTGAATTTCCAATATGTTCCTTTCACAAGTTGACGTAAGAAATGGATGATTTGCCTTCTGATTTGGGAAATCCTTTCACAAAATTCAAGTTGATGTGAATCCAAAGTGGTTGGGATAGGAAGTGGTTGTAGTAAGCCTGGATATGCCACATGCTCCACCTTCATTCTTTGGCAGAAGACTGCACTCTTTCACCCATTTCTTTACTGCTTTGTGAACGCCATGCCAGAAAAACCCAGTATAGAGCCTCTTTTAAGTAACTTGAATCCCTTAGTGACCTCCCACTCTACTACCATGCATTTCTGTGATGAGGGTGTGCATTAAGTCATCGCTGCAACTCACATAAATTAATTTGCGGGTTCTTCTTCAACACTCCATCTTGCAGCACTAGTGCTCCACATGGATCAGGATCCACAGTGAGATGGGCAATCATTTGTAAAGCCCACTCATCAGTCTCATAAGACTTCATTATCTCTATCATCCATTTTGGGGTGGCTACACTAATGGTATTTCACTCTCCTTGAGCTGGGGTTGGGGGGCTTACCTCTATAATCATTTTGAGAAGTCATCAGCTACAACATTATCCTTACCCTTT
This sequence comes from Linanthus parryae, assembly GCA_023055425.1. NCBI lineage: Eukaryota > Viridiplantae > Streptophyta > Magnoliopsida > Ericales > Polemoniaceae > Linanthus > Linanthus parryae. Next base: position 102,447,675 of record JALGPY010000004.1, read on the forward strand.
TTGAAGATTATTTCATAATCTAAACCCAGAAGTTTGCTCACCCACTTTTGTTGCAGCAGGGTGCTAATCTTCTGCTCTAGGAGGTACTTTAAAATATAATGGTCAGTTGTAATAATGAACCTTCCCACTTCTAAATCAGATGTCCATTTCTTCGCAGCCTGAACTACATCCAACAATTCCTTCTCATAAGTTTAGCGTCCCAAGTGTTTACCAGCAAGTGCTTTACTAAAATAAGCTAGAGGTCTTCCTTCTTGCATAATCACATTCCCTGACCAATAATGGCAGGCATCAGTCTCCAAAATGTTTTTTTTTTTTTAAATCAGACAGAGTCAACACTGGGGTAGAACACATTGTAGACTTGAGCTTTTCAAAAGCAGATAGAGATTCTTCTCCCCAACTAAATGCCCCTTTCTTTAACAAGGTTGTGAGTGATCTGGCAATCAACCCATGGACCTGCACAAGCCAGTAAGACCCAAAAATCCCCCCAAGCTCTTAAGCGTTTTAGGAATGGGCCGTTCTTCTATAGCCTTAATCTTTGTGGGGTATGTCGTAACACCTTCACCACTAATGAAGTGACCCAAGTATTCAATGGTAGCTTGGAAGAAATTGAACTTTGACAGTGTAGCAAAGATCTCATGTTGCAACAATGTCAATTGAGTGATGATTAGGTGCTCCAAAATGCTCAGCTCGGGTGTTGCTATAGATGAGTATGTCATAAAAAAAACAAGAAGAAACTTTCTGAGGTAAGGTTCGAAAATCAGGATCATTAAGCTTTGAAAAGTTGCAAGAGCATTGGTAAACCCAAACGAAATCACTATAAACTCATACAACCCCTCATGGGTCCTGAAAGCATTTTTGTGTATGTCTGCCTCACTCAAATTAATTTGACGATAACCATCCTTGATATCAAGCTTTGAGAAACAAGTATCACCGTGTGTAGCTCATCTATGATTGGTATGGGAAACTTGTTCTTCAATTTAGCATATTCAACCTTCTATAATCAATACAAAACCTCCAAGAGTCATCCTTCTTCTTGACAAGAAGCATACGTGAGGTAAAAGAGCCAGTGATGTGTTGTATCACCCCATTGTCTAGCAATTCTTGCAATAGTCTTTCAATTTCATTTTCTTGCACATGAGGGTACCTATATGGCCTTAGAAAAACTGGATGGGATCCAAGTTTGAGGGGAATGTGGTGGTCTTCAGTTCTGAGAGGAGGGAGGCTTTTTGGCTCTACAAACACAATGGAGTACTGCTGTACCGCTTCCTCCCTTTTGGGGACGATGCAGTCTCTTTCTCTGCACCATTTATGCTACAGTCATGACCCACAATAGCTCCTTCATTTTGGTCACAATAAGTTTTGATAGCATTATAATTTGCAGCCTTGTACTGGCACTCTCCTCCATTAGCTTCAAACTTTACTGATTTTCCCTCCAAATTAATGGTAACAATCATTTTTTAAAAATGCATACTAGTTGGGCTCACTTTTACCAGCCAGTGAACTCCAAGAACAATATCACAACCTCCAAGTGGTAAAACTCTCATATCTACCACAATCAAATGACCTTGGAGTTTCAGTACCTTCTTTCATTAACCTTGACTTTCAATTTGGCTATCATCTACCGCCACCACTACAATTATTTTTAGTTTTGGCAAGCACGGTGGATCTTTTGAGGTATATTTTTTCGATGAAATTGTGGGCGTTGCTAGAGTCAGTGAGCATATTAACTCTATGGCCCTCGGTACTGCCTCGTGGCTTTATGGTTTGGGTACCACAATTCTCAGTTATGGCACGGAGAGAAATTTCAGCTTCTTGAGACAATTATTGGGTAGTAGTGTTCACTGCAGCTGGGATGCGTACCACCACCATGCTCTCTTCCTCTAGTTCTTCTTCTGTTTCTTCATCACCCCCTTTAATCAAGAAGAGTTGTGGCTTCTTACATTTGTGGCCAGGAGTGTACCTTTATTAACGAAAATAACCATAGTTTTAAAAACCGGACCGGACCGGCCGGTTCGACCGGCGAACCGGTGCTTGACCGGTCCGGTTCGGCTATTGGATCGGCCATGCAAGTGAACCGGGCCACGTCAACAAAACCGGCGGTTCAACCGGTAAACCGGGCGAACCGGTCGGCATATGACCCGCCCGGTTCGTTAGCAAAATGTAAGAAATGCTCTTTGCGAGGTTCGAACCCCCAAACTAGGAGCATTTTGCTGGCATACTTAACCACCAGAGGAACCAGGAATTTGTTACTTGTGTTGAGATATTATACTATTTACTATTTAGTTCTTAACAAATGAAAAAATCAATTGGTTTATTTTTGTTCGTTAAGGAAATCAGCTTATTTGTTTCTTTTTTTTGGGTAAACTCAGCTTATTTGTTTCCATTTTTATTTTGTTTCCATTTTTATTGTTTCTTTTCTCTTAAATGTGATCATTTTTTTTGGAAACATTCATCAATTCACTAATCAAATATGTAAATCTACTACATATATAGTATTAAATATGTAACCATTTTGATTGTTTATTTTCTCTTAAATGTGATCAAAATTTTTGGAAACATTTATCAATTCACTATATTACAAATCACTATATTAAAAATCAAATATGTAAATTTATTACATATATAGTATCAAATATGTAAATATGTAAAAACGTAAGCAACAAGAAGTTGCAATTCAAAACAATGCCAATCAAATGAAAGTAAGATTGGTCGTATTTATTACAAAAATAAACATTTTTTTGATTATTTTACATTATGTTTACTATTTTTTGTATAGAAAATATTGAAAAATATTATTAAATAGAACTTTCGACAGAAAACCCCCTAGCAGTATCAGTTCGTTGACACTGCGCTACCAACAGTTTGAGTTTTGACACATAACCCCCTTGCAGTATGTATTTCGCTGACATCGCGCACCAAATTTGTTAACGCCGTTAGTGGATGCGGATTTCCGTTAGTGACGTGGCGCTACAGTATGAAAATTGACACATAACCCCCTTGCACTATGGGTTTTACTGACATCGCTCACCAAAAATCTAAAAAAAAATAGTTTCTCTTTTAAATAAAATTATTTTTGAATTATATTTTTTTTATATAAAAAAGTAACTTTTAAACAAAATATATCATTTTCATGTAGTAAATATTTGTTATATTTCAGTAAAAAAAATATAAAATACAAGTCTGTTTTAAAAAATACACCTTTGAGAAAATATTAATAGCATAAAAGATATATATTTTCTTTCTCTGTGTGTTCTTTTCTCATTTTTTTTAGATAGATCGTTGCTATTTATTTAATGCAAAAGAAAAAATATTTAATGAGCCTTAATAAAATATTCAAAACTAAAAATACTGTCTTTTAGAATGTTAATGTATAGTCATGTCTAATTAATGACGGCCAAAAAAGACATTTTTTATGAAATATTTCTATTTCTTAACTCAGAAAAAATTTCTTTAGTAACTAAGAAACTTCGAGGAAGGTCAAATGAGATTTTTTTTTCTTAGAAAATATTAATAGAATAAAAAATCTATATGTTTTTCTATATGGTCTTTTCTCATTTTTTTCTTTGGACATATCTATGCTATTTATTTAATACAAAAGATAAAAAAGTGAAAGAAATGCCTTTTTAATAAAGGCTAAAAAGACACTTTACACTTAAAATAAAAATAAATAAATAACTATTATGCGTTGCATTCTTAATATATAAATAATATAGTTTATTATTTAGAAAAGCTAAATTTGAAAAAGAAACTTACTTAAAAAAGAAACAAAACTTTTTTATTTTATTTTTGGTGAGATATGTCGGTAAAACACATACTGCAAGGGGGTTATGTGTCAATTTCCATACTGCAATGCCACATCATTGACGGAAATCCTTGTCCACTAACGGCGTTATTAAGATTGGTGCGCGATGTCAGTGAAATACATACTGTAAGGAGGTTATGTGTCAAAATTGAAACTGTTGGTAGCGTAGTGTCAGCGAACTGATACTGCAAGGGGGTTTTCTGTCGAAAGCTCTATTAAATAAACATGCAATTGAACCGGTCCGACCACCGGTCCGACCATGAACCGGTGCCTCACCGGTTCATTGGCCGGTCCGGTTTTTAAAACTTTGAAAATAACATTGATTTTTGGCTCTTCTCAGCTGCATTTCCTCTTGAGTGAGCTTTTTGTAGGGTGTAATGAGTTAGTGGTAGTCTTTTTATCTTACTGGCGGTTTCAATTGGGGGGGGGGGGGGGTTAAGATTTTGGAGTTGCACTTTTCTGCTACCCTTAATCATGCTACTCACATTTTATACCACATTTTGGTGTTGGTGGTTACAAAACACCTCGCAATTCAGCCATTGCTTTCTCTTGTGATAGTGTCTTTGGTGCCAATAATTGCACTGTATATCTTATGTCTTCTTTCAATCCTCCCCACCAAAGTAAATCTTGCAAAGAAATCCATCTCAACTGAAACGATGTGCAGCTTGTGTGATATTTCTGCAGAAGATGAGAATCATTTATTTAGAAAGTGTAGAAAGGTCAAACATATTTGGAAATCTAGGCCAAAACATTGACTTATTTTTGCATGTTCCTAATGCAAAAAATTGGTTTGACGTTGTTATGCGAAGTAACCCAGCAAAAGGTCAAATTATATCACAGTTATTTTGGGAATTATTTGGAAAATCATGAATCACAAAGTTTTTGTAGGAAGAGCTTTAACAAATCAAGAACTTTTAAACTGGATTGACATCACAATTGAAGATCTAAAAATATTCAGTTGTGCAGATAGAGAAAGTATTCAAAATTTATCTCCGATTTATAGTTGTTCAAAACGGTCATGTACGGGTGTGCTTTAGATAAAGAAATCTTCTCTCTCCACTCTCTAGAAAACTCCTTCGTTGGTTTCTCGGCTCTTCCTGGCTTCGCCGCCGCCGAGACCTAATCATCCATCAATCTCAAGTTTTTCTCCGATTTTTCCTCATATCCACTCGTCCGTTCAGTTCTTGTTCTCGTGGGTGGATCGTGTTCTCTTTTCTTGGCTTTCTCTGGTTTTTGCCGCCGGCGAAGTCATCGCTCCTAGTACAAGTGCTCTCTGTTTTAGTTCTCTCATGTATCAAGTATTCCGATCCCATTTTTTGTCTCCTCTAATCTGTACGGTAGTCTTTCTAGTTGTCTGACTTATCTTCCAGTTGGGTTAGTTCATACAACTGCGTTTCTTTTCCTAATCCTTTTTCTGTATTTCCTCCTTATGTTGGTAGTTTACTGTAACAATCTTTAGGCCTTCTCGATCACCTCAAGTGTTATTTCATTTCTTCTTTATGCTTTTGATTCCAGTCCTTCTGTTTCCCCTCTTTGTGTTTTCTCCTTGTTCCCTCATCTTCCTTCCAGGTTATGTCCTCTTCCTTCCGGATTTTGATTCTATTATTGCTCAAGTTTATCGGCGTTCCCTCTTTTTCTTTCCTATTTATCCATGGAAATTTATGTGTTTACATCTGTTTCCTCAAGATCCTTTGAGGACATAAGAGAAGGAGAATGCCCAACCTCCCCTCTGAAGTATCACAGGCTTTGGAGGTTCCCAAACCCGAACGATTCAGAGAAAAAGGTTTTTCTTCATCACTTGGGTTGTCCATCTTTCGAGAAGGTTCGTATTTACAGCAAATCGGACCTGCTTCGTCTTTGATGCTCTCATCCGCCAAAAGAAGAAATTAAAAAAGCCTGCAGAATCGTTTTTGAGGAACTGTCAAACATCTATGTTCCAAACAAACCATCAAGACTTGGTTTCATAAATCGACAGACAAACCAGGTGGTGCAGGTTGATCCTTTGTGGTATGAGCTTCAAGTTCGCCGATCTAAGAAGTTGAACGGTAATCAGACATGTCCAATTCGGATGGCTTATTCTGCTTTCTATAGGCTTCTCCTTAAGAAGAAGGAGCGTAGCAATATTCATGTTGCTCAGCCTTGCAATCCTGTCAGTTCGGACATCAAAAGGCCCCCCGGCCTCTACAAAGGAGTTGGCGAGACAGAAGCTGGAAAGACGGTCAAGAGGTTATGGACATTAACAACCCTGTGATTGCTCACAGATCTCAAATTAAGAAACGACGCTTCGATCTATGGGAATGGCCAAGATTTGGTGCCATTGATGCTGGTGCTAGGCCAACCTCGACACTCGTGTGGTTAGTCGTTTCATTGTTTATCGTTTGTTTGGATGATCTGATGTTTTGTTTTTTTTTTTCAGAATGAAGGCTTGAAGTGTCCAGAACATCGGCCTCGAATGCATTTCTATTGATGAGGCATTATGTCGATTATAGCTAATCTTGTTTTCTTTGTATTCTGGTCTGATGTTGTATGCTCTACCTAGATGCTTTTAGTCTGATGATGTATGTTTTAGCTTTTTAGGGTTATTTCTTGTACTGCCTTGTTAGGATCAATATCTTGTACTGCTTTTTGGTGATGAATTGATGTTCTACAATTTTGTCAAAAAAAAATTACCTCCAGTTTGGAAACCGCCCCCACCGAATGCAATTAAGGTAAATGTCGCTACGCAGTAGACAAACACATGGACTGTACATGTGCCGGAGGAGTTGAATGGTCAATTTGTAGCTGCGATGATGATTCCCCTTACACAGTCGGAATCTTCTCATGGAGAAACCGTAACTATGCTTGAAGTCACTTCGTCTGATTAAAGATTTACAACTTGGATAGTCTCAAATAATCTTTGAGGTTGACTCTCAAAACGTTTGCAGTTGAGTGAATGACAGTACAATTTGGATTACTGTGTGCGGGCACAAGAGCTTCGCGAGAGAAATTGATGTGACTATTGCTTTCCTAGGACACACTGGTAACCAAACGGCGCATTAAATGGCGATTTATGGAGTCACCTCCTTGTTTTCTCCAACAAACAACCTCGTCTTCGTGTAATTTTATTATGTAATACGGGTAAGGTAGCATGTCCCCCACCATGTCTTTACATGTTAGGAGTCCATTTAAAAATATACATATATAAAATGCGGGTTAAACAGCCCTAGTTACCGAATAAGTTTTATAAATGAAAACTCAAATCAAATTTCACTCTTATTTTAAGTGATATTTCTGATTTCTGATTTCAAGCTACAAATAACAAAAGAGGGCAATCACCCATAGGTTTGGGATAACTTAAAAAGGTACTAGTACAATACAACCACTACACAAGAAACAAACTCGTCACAATATATGCCATTGCACAGTGGGCATTTATGTTTTCAATTACTTGGCTACATGCCATTTACAGTTAGATTGGCACTAGGTGATAGTAATTCCTTCAACAAACTGATATGTTCTTTAATTCCTGCAAGTCGCTTCCGCAATTCCTTTGGACAATTTCTCCAAGCTTCTTCCGGATGGAAGGTGTTGATAACCATCTTCTCAAGATTGGTGGCATTTCTTATCAAATATTTTGCCATCTCAACTACACCAAAACCTCCCTGAAACCCAAGCACTTCCACTTCTTTTAAGCATTCAAGTGGTTGTACCGGCCAACTTCGTTCCAATTTGATGTTGATTGGAGTATATACTCTAAACTGCAGGGAAACAAGTACAATATCATCAGCTTCAAGAACAAACAAGAACAATATCATCAGCTTCAAGAACAAGATAGCCCTACGCCCATGAACTGAGAATCAAGATTAAGAAAGTAGATTTACCATCAGTGTAAATTTAGCCAAAAGTGGAGCTGCTACCAATAACTTAGAAAAGACATTCAGATGCCGATCGCTCCTGAGACGAAGCTCAAGTCTTAGATGCTTTAGTCTGCTTAGCTCGCTGAATTTCGGTAAATCCGGGGCACATAGCTGTATTAAAATAAACAACACCAAATCCTTCAAAGTTAGTACCAGTTCATCAGTGGCAAAATGACTGAAGGAAAAAAACTCGGAACTTACCTCAAACCAACACATGCGCAGTGTAAGTGTCTCTAACTGCGACAAAATACTTGCAAAAGCAACAAGGTCATCTGTCGGTTGCACTTGGTGTCCCCCTCCGAAGTCCAAATCAGTGAGATTGGGATTGCTGCCGAGTAAAAACTTCACTTTTCTCCCATAGTAGATAACTCTTTCAAGCTTGGGAGCACAAAGCTCAATACTCTGTAATGATGTGCAGCTGTCTATTCTCAGAGACTTCAATGCAAGGGAAGGTCCGGCAACTTTCAGATTAACAAGATTCTTCGACAAATAAACAGATAGTATCTCAAGATTGCGGCAATTGGTCAGTAAGTATTCAAGAAGTTCCCCATCCACATTCACAAAATCAAGACAAAGGCTTCTGAGGTTCATCAGGTTTTCCAAGTTTGACCCACTCTTGATGTAATTGTAACAATCTTCAGAAAGGCTATAAAACTCACCATCGAGATCACATGATAGGTCGAGCTCTATTCTCTTTGCTTTCTTTCTGATCATGAACTTCACCCATTCATCGATGTCGTGACTGCAACTTGCATCTAGATTAAATTTAACTCTAAACTCTTCGATAGAAGGACATTCATGCAACCTCACTACCTGATTCACCCATGATACAAACTTGGACCTCTCTATACCTAGCTTTCTTATTCGATCCACCTTATCGCGCGTGCGATTTATCTTCGATTTTATGTCCGAAGCATCAAAGTTCAGAAGGCAAGTCAATTTCCATAAATCCCGCCATCTTTTGGAGAGCACGCTGCTCCTCCCAACCTCTTTGAGTGTCTGGAGGGACAATATGTCCACAAGAACTTCATTCGGCAACTGGCTTATGCGGTCCACCAAATTGTTTTGACACTGCTCATTACACAATTGAGTAGAAAAAGATTACTCACAATTAACAATGGCCACAAAGACTGCGTGTTTGCAGGAGATTATAAGCCAGCTTAAATAAAATCTGCCAAATAATTTAATTCCATTTGTTTAGTAATTTTTTTAACCCAGGTTTTAATTTAAGTTGGCTAATAATCTACATATTCTACAATCTCCGATTTTGGAGATTTTTAGTACTGGTTTGCTGAAACACTATATGTACCCTCTTTGAATGTATTAGCCGTCAATTGTACAAACAAATAGCATTTTAGATGTCATGTAATCCCAAATAGAGACATTTATTGTAAAATTGATGGTAAAAACTACAAATGTTGCCAAATGCAATTACATTTTACAATTAATTTTTTTCCAGATTTTCAGCCCATTAGATTGAAATTTATGTCAGATTGTTCACTATAGATGATTACCAATTAGATTATTGAGATTTTAAACTAGAACCAAACATGCTCATATGTAAAACATATAATCTCTAGTACAGAAAAACATAATTTAGTTCAGAGAGATGAGTAGGAACAAAGAGTCAACCTGAACTTCGCACACAGGAGATCCTGCCATAGCTTCAAAGTTTTTGGCAACTTCAATTCCCAAATAGCCTACAGATACGAGTTAAAAAAGTCAGATGGGAAGAAAGAGCTGGGACGGAGTGGTAATAAGATATTTCTGCCAGGATACACCAAATTAACCGGTGAAAGTGACATCCTTAAAAGTCAACTAAGAAAATCATAATGAAACAGAGGAAGTACTTTATCGGCCACGGTACACTGAAGGGGTTTCAGTCGTGGGTTCAGCGACCACCTTCTGACTCACTGACCATACAATAGATTTTTCTAATATTTACAATAATGCCATTTAACTCTTTTCCTCGGACTCTCCGCCGCTTCAGTAGAGATTCAAAACAAACCCAGATCTAACAAAAAAAATACGGTTTCGAAACTAAAAAAAAAAAAAAATCAACGACACATACAAGTACGAACGAAAAGGCTTGATTTTTTCATCTCTGTTGCAATCTCAGAACAGATCTGAAGGTTTCAAATTTTCAGCGAAGGGGTTAGGATTTTTTTTATTTTTTATTTGAGGAAGACGAAGGGAAGCCGATCAAGAAAAAGATTCGATTTTGTTCACAAGAACATACAGAAAACAAAATTAAAAATTAAAGACCAATTGTCTTCAAAAGAAAACTCGCGTGCGACCAAAACAGAGGATTTGATCAAAACAGAGGATGTGAAATTCAAAGCATTCGTAAAGCATACCTTTCTTCCCTGCAACAACACCTCAATTCTGAGCAATCACAACCATAAATAACTTGAATCAGCCTTTGTTCTTGATCTGCAAATTCAATCGTCGTCGACTGCCTCCAATAAATTAAATTAAATTCAAATCTCTCTGAAGCGTCTCGCGGCTATCAATTTACTCTCTGTCAATCATCTCTCACACACGATTAGGGTTCAAGGGTAATCTAGAGAGTATATATATATATATACACGGGGGGCACACGGAAGGAAACAGGACATATTGGAGGGCGGTCAGGAGCCCAGGACTTCTGGCTAAGCTTTGGGCTTGCACATCTCTATACAGGAGAATGTATTCAATGCTTTTGGAGTTGCTGACATGGAACTATCTAATGCATCACAAGTTGTATCTAATGCATCACAAATTGTATTACCGGTTATTATTATTATTATTATTATTATTATTATTATTATTATTATTATTATTATTATTATTATTATTATTATTATTATTATTATTATTTATTTAGAAATATAACTGGTAATTATTCGTGATGAGGCCCATATACGTTAAGCGTGGACCTGACTCATACTACCTCCGTTTCTTCTGTATCACACCGGTTTGAATTTTTGACTCGCATCTGAGTCACTTTGACCGGGTGGTTTGGATAGCAAAACGATGCGGTTTTTTGATAATTTTTTCACTGTGTTATCGAGCAACTTTTACTCTACAACACCATGAAAAATTTATCAAAATTAGATTGTTTTGCTACACAAATCACCGGGTCAAAATGACCCAATGAATAGTGACAAAAGTCAATCCAGTGTGATAGAGAAGAAACGGAGGTAGTATATTAATAGCCCGTTTATTAATGACTTTGGTTTTACAACGCAAATTTTGAATTTCAAAAACGTGTTTGATAAATTCAGATTTATCTGTTTTCTGGACACTAAGGGCGATTTTGGAATGCTTTTGCTGCCAGCACGGTTGTTTTTCGACAGCAGAAGCAGTTTTAGTGTGTTTAATAAAAAAAAAAAAATCTGTTTTTTCGGACAGTTTTTGTTGTCCCACAACAGTTTTCAAGAAGCAAGGGGGAGATGTTTTTCCGGAAATTGCTTTTGATTAATTTATCTACAATCGATTTTAATCTTACAATTTTTTAAAATATCAGTAGTCATCTTTGCAGAAATGACACGTGTCATATATTTTTGTCATTTTACCCTCTCACAGCAACTTCACAGTTGATTTTACCAAACACAAAATTATTATGTCAATATTTCACAACTGCTTTTACGTAATTTTTACCAAACAACATTTTATCAAGAACTCACAGCAGTTTTTCTACAGTGTTTTCACACAGCATCTTTCTAGCACCGCCACAACATTCCCAAACTAGCCTTAATTGCCTTTCCACCGTGGTTTTTGAGAAGCAGGGAATGAGTTGTTTTTTCGGACCTATTTTTCTTATAATTTTACAAATAAACTTTTTATCCATGTATAACAATAAATTTGAAACAAACTTATCGAATTGAAATAAAAACAATGTTTGGTATTGACATCTCGACACTTCCAACCTTTTAATTATCAAACAAAAAATGTACGGTATCCAACAACATGTTACATATGAAATTTACCAAACAGTTTTTAAGTGAATTTCTAAACCAGTTTTCTCGCAGTACTTCAAGCACAGCTGTTTTCTGAAACGTCACATCACAAACTAGCCCTAAATGTGTTAAGTAATATAGACCTTAGTCCGACCTATATATAATATTCACCCGTCATGTAACGCGTTTAATAGTCACATTCACCTAATTTATACCATTTTATACCATATATCATTAGTAACATGTACCTATAATGCTTAGTCAGTATTCAAAAACTAATACAGGTGAAAATTGATGTAACATTCAAAAATAAAATAGAAAACCTATGTATGAGACTAGAACTTCCTGTAATAAAAAATATAATTGAAGTTCAACTTCAATGGGTGTTAGCAATGAAAAGTTGACACATAATTAGGCAGGGGCTACATCAATAAAGAGTTGGTTGTGTCATTTTAGTTGAAACTAGGCTCCACCCCGCGCGCGTTGCCCGCGGTGTGGCCTTGACGTGACATGCGTCGCCGAAAGGCTGAGTAATAATAAGATAATCACGAAGACAGGTTGATTCTACACTGCATTTGTACTCATTGTTATCTTCTCCAGCACTTCAGCACTTCGATAACTAAAAATACAAAGCAAGTATGTCATGAGCAAGTTGCATATGAAAATGCATGTAAGTTGATGATTCTGTAATTGATGCTTCTTCACAGTGAAGCAGCATCTTCTTCTCCTGTTTCTGCTCAGTTTTCTTATTGGCCTCCTTTTTCTTCCTCTTCAACTGTTTCTTCTGTGGTCTTAGTTGTTGACCCAACTGAGTCAGTAACATCTCTGTTGCATCCTGCACACCCAAGACATTATATGATATTAATAGACAAATCAAATGAATTATCACCAATGGATGAATGATTATCATTTGTCAAACGAACACCAGTTCAGCTCTACTGATGGAGGAAACAATAAACAATATATGAAGAAGAGAGATTGTCAAATGGGAAGAATCAAAAAGCAGCATGTCCAATTTGATTCAGTCTGCTAAATAAAGAAAATAGATTAACAGCAGTTTCATGTCCAAGGAACATCCTAACTGAAATTCTACACCAGATTTATAGCTACATATACAGGTATTCAGACTATTTATTATAGGGTAAAAGACAGTGATCACCCCTGAGTTTAGGCATAATTCCACCCAGCTACCCTGTGTTTTGGAAAAAGACACTCCGCACCCATTTGACGGAATATTCCGTGGACACTTAGCAACCTTCTGTCATGTTCCGTTAGAAAAGTGGCATATTGAATTTTTTCGGACCACATTACCCCCATATATTTTTTTGAAAGTTTATCATCAAGAACACTAAGAACATCACCAAAAAAGTATCAACACTAATTTCCACTCTTTGAATCCAAAACATTAACACCAACTCCACTATTTGAATCCAAAACATCAACACTAACTCCACATTTGAATCCAAAATATCAACATCAACTCCAACAACAAACCACAATTGATTTTCACATTGGTGTCATATTTTTTGTTTTGTTGTTCTTAGTCTTCTTGGTGTTCATGGTTCAAGAACACCAAGAACACCTTCAAAGAAATTCATCCGACCCAACTTGAACTTGCCACCAATTACATGATCCATGGTTGATATGTTTTCAGAACCTCCACATTAGCTGACAAACCCAAATAGTCTGAACAACCCAATTAAATTGAGCAAGAAAAACTAAATAACCCCAACAACCAAATCAACTTAGGGGGAAAACAAGAACCCAGAAAGCTTCAACCTTTTTGTTCAAATATTGGGTTAGTGTTGATGTTTTGGAGTATTGGATGTTCAACCAAATCAACCCATAAAGCCAGAAAGCTTCGATTTGTTTCCCCCTCAACCAAATCAAATTGATGTTGATATTGTTTGAACAAAAACTCGTCCCAACTCAGAAAGCTGAACAACAACATCAACCCAGAAGAATGCAAAACTCCTCCCAATCTTTGAATCAAAAACATCAACACCAGACTTCAAAATCATCCAACTCCTCCTCCAATTTGTCGTCGCTGAACCATCCTCGAGGACTCCAACATCGAATCCGTCTCAATTTCCTCTGGCTATCCCTCTCATCGTCTTCCTCGGGACACGAGAACGACTATCTCCCGAGACTCTCTCGATTCCGAAAAGCCTCCATCCATCCTCGACTTCTTCCTTCTCTTCGCCGGAGGTGAATATCGCCCTGCTTAAACCCGCATAACCCTTCAAAATCCTCGATACCGGCCCTCTGTTCTTCCGGAAGTTCCGAAGACAGGTGACCAGCACGACGGTGTTCATCCACATCGTGCTATTCCCACCCAAACACAGAAACACACATCTGCAAATGAAAACCCACAAATCATAAAAACCCAATTCAATTCCACTTTCGATTTTTGTCAATTTCCGGCGAAATCTGCCAGTAGGGGAGCGGGAGAGAGAGACAGAGAGAGAAGGGGGTCGGAGAGGAGGGAGGCTACCGTGTGACACCTTCTTCTTCCTCTTCTCATCCGCATCACCAATGGCCTCCATCGCTACCGGCATTACCACATCACCAATTTCCTCTGCTTTCGACTCCCAAAGCCTCGCCATCGTCAAATTCACCGGCGGGGGAGAGCAACTGGCGCTCGACGAAGAAAAAGTTGTGGATTCATGAGAGCAGGATCGGCAGATCGGGAGTCGCGGCTGTGTTTTTCACACGTGAGGGGGAAGAGAGAGAGAGAGGGCATAGGGTTACAAATGGAGAAGAGGGAGGAGGGGTTAGGGTTATACATAAGAGGTAATTTTATGTCATTCCAGGGGTAAAATAGTCTTTTTCCCCGTCCTGTTAGTTAGACGTCAGCTTCCGTCCAAAAAAAGGTGCGGAGTGTCTTTTTCCAAAACACAGGGCAGCGGGGTGGAATTATGCCTAAACTCACACTGTAAGATACCTCAAGCTCTATGTATTCAGTGAATGTGAAAAAGCATTCAAGCAAAAAGCATTAGGGCTGGTCAAAAAATGATTGCACCCTAGCTTTCAGATATCCAGATAACGATATACTACCAGTTCAGATGGTTAACATCACATATCATGATAGCAGACAATACGAAAAGCCTATAATTTAAGCCAATTCAGTTTACATAGAACTGCAACTACTCATCGGACAAGATGTTTTCAGTTTCGAAGAACCAAACCGCATCTTCAGCCATAGAGACAAATCTAAGCAGAATCAGCCTAACATGCACAGAGACCCAATGCAAAAAAAGCTCAACCGATTTCGCAGATTAGAACTAAAACAGCAACAATACCTTAATAATCTTGTTTCTCATATATGATCCAACTGCCGTCGATCGATTCATCAAACGACTCATAAAAGATCTACAAATCAAATGCAGAAAGCAACGGTTTTCAGCAAACGTGTGAAGATTATAAAAACACAGAAGTGAAGGTTCGTGAAATTGTCCTCTCCCCGGACTTCTGAATTTCATTAACAATATAAACAAAACTGATACAAGACTAATTACAGTTTAGTCCTTAAACTAAGTATAAGCTATCGCTATTACACCCCCGCAGTCGGAGCGGGAGAATGATGAACGTTCAGACTGGAGCGGAACCTTTCAAATAACTGGCGAGGCAAACCTTTGGTGAAGATATCCGCATACTGGAATTCAGCGGGTATGTGAAGAACCCGAAGTTGGCCGAGGCGAACTTTTTCCCGTACAAAGTGAAGATCGATCTCAATATGTTTCGTGCGTTGATGCTGAACCGGATTACCCGATAAGTAGACGGCACTAACATTGTCACAATAGCAGAGTGAGACCTTCGGAGGACGAACCTTAAGCTCAAGAAGAAGATTACGAAGCCAACAGAGCTCAGCAACAGCGTTGGCCACGCCACGTTACTCGGCCTCGGCGCTAGAACGAGAGACAGTAGCTTGTCGTTTGGACGACCAGCTGAGAAGGTTGTCCCCAAAGAAGGTGCAAAAATCGGAGGTGGAGCGACGTGTATCCGGGCAGCCTGCCCAATCAGCATCAGTGTAGGTCATGAGACCTGTTGGAATAGATGCCCTAGAGGCAATCGTAGATTTAGTATGAACAATGTTTTGGCTAGAATATTCATTTATTATTTATTACGATATTTAATATAATGAAGTCCTTAGAAAAAATGTGTTATTTATCTTAAATGTCCCTAGTCCATTATATTGATTAATAGGACAATCAAATATAGACTAGTATGTGGATAGATTGATATGGAGATATCAAGTCTAAACACATGGGTATGCGTTAGGAGTAATGGCATACTGGATTGACCCACGACGAAAAGGATACATTAGATTATGTGAAGTCACAATCGCTTTTCGTAGTGCTAATATTATTGCAATCCTTGGACTTGAAGTCACTAGATACTCTAGTTGTGAAATATTGCGCTTTGATGTTATCAAACGTTATACCGTAACTGGGTAATCATAAAGGTGGCTATCGGGCGTGATAGGAAGCAAGCTTAGAGATCGTAGTGATGTAGATAGGATTTGTCCCTCCCACATAATGGGGGTAAATATCCACGGCCACTCGAGGGATGAGGCTTATTGAATGTCTGGCCAGACTCAGATAAATTAATATAGAGATATTAATGTTATCTGCAAGTATAAGCATATTCCCAGGATCGAGGAACTATGGATTGGATATACGAGTGTGACTATTTATGTCTCGTGTCCAATCCGGATATGGAGACAAAGGGATAATGCAATATGACATATTGGGCACAAAGGTTTGTCGGGATCACTGACTATTTCTATGGGTTGGGTTGCATGGATGTGTTGCTAGACACCGCTCCATGTTAGTAATAGTTACTACCAACTATA
The DNA here is from genome assembly GCA_023055425.1 of Linanthus parryae. Taxonomy (NCBI): domain Eukaryota; kingdom Viridiplantae; phylum Streptophyta; class Magnoliopsida; order Ericales; family Polemoniaceae; genus Linanthus; species Linanthus parryae. Next base: position 102,464,169 of record JALGPY010000004.1, read on the forward strand.
TAGAAACCTATGGGGTCACACGTCAAATAGAGTAGAGCTAGATTTGGGATTAATTAATATAGATTAATTAATAGAAGGATCATTGTGCAACACCTTGCAAATTTAGTAGGACTAATTTGCAAGGAAGGGAATAGTTCTAGTCCTACTAGAACAAGAAAACTCTAATATGGAAACAACAAGGAGTTGTTGGAGTATATATATAAGAGGCTCTAGCTTCCTTCCCATAAGATTGTTATTAGACATAACAAAAGGGAGTGGGAGAGAGCAAAAGAGAGAGCAAGACAAGAGCTAGGCCGAAACCTAGCCCCCGTCCGCCCCTCTACCCGACGGCACAAGGAGGGCCGAACCTCCTTGGTTCCTTTTGTTGCTTTGATCTTCTTCCCTCTTCCTCCGGGTTCAAGCTAGCACTTGTTTGAAGGAAGAATCTAGATCTCACCTCTAGACGTGGATCAACCATAGAGACGAGGACATCATTCTTCGTGTGATCTCACAAATCAAAAGGTACACATCTTCTATGACCCTAATCATGTTATGATATCTCTTCCTGTGATCCTTAGTGGGCTTTGAGTAGGATTAAATTTTGTTATTCCGCTGCGTTACCTACGTCAAAATTCCAACAGTGGTATCAGAGCCACATGTCGTAGAACATAACATGATCTTATGTGTTTACGATTTCAGTTCATACACCGTATTATTGTTTATTACGCGAAAACTGAAAAGTTGGCATAGTAGATGCAATATTGAATTTGATTCAATCAAACAAGACCCAATTTAACATTGGATGTTAGAATTGGTGAGTTTAATCACATAGGATGTGAATAATTGAGTTCTTGAAAAATTAGAATTCATGGGCACATGATTGAAAAGGGGTTTTCAATTATGGAACAAAGTTATGGAAATAAATCCATAAGGAAACAACCTTGCTTGGGCAACAAGGAAGAGGGAAGGAGACTAGGGCCAAAACCCTAGCCGCCCGCCCCTCCCTTGCGCGCCAAGCAAGGCCGCGGGCCTCTAGGCGTGCGGCGGTCCTAGGGTTCGGGCCACTTGTTGGCTTGGACCCTTTGGACCGTTGTAAAACCCTAGTTACCCAATTTCATTAAAATTAAACAAGCGCGTTAAAATTGGTTTTAACTGTATTATGTGCTCTATTGCATGGTGGATGGATATGGCCTAGGATTGTGGATGTTTATTGTTTTGTGGTTTGGTTTACGGCCTGCGAGCTGATCAAATTAATGTAATAATTAATTAAGTTTTACAGCCTGCGAGTCGTCCTTTTTCTCCTCAACATGTGAGGCTTTTGTTATTTATTCTAGATGTTAGGCTAGAATTAGATATATTTAGATAATAGCCAAGAACGTGGAGAAGAAGACCGGAGAACCAAAGGAGCCAAAAGACATCCCTAGGCGCGCAGCTATGGTGGAGCACATGGAGATGAGCGCGGCACTTTAGGGCAATTAGATATTATCATTGGCTTGATAATATCATTAGTCTAGGGGCCATATCCATGCCGCGTTTTTTTGTGTTGTGGATGTTTATTATTCATGCCTTGTTATGTATTTTGTGTGTATGACGCTACTAGCAAAACGATAACAAGATAATAATAAACAAGGTTGGTCTTTTATTGTGGATGGCCCAATCCAAATAAGTAGACCATGTTGATAAGATCAACCAAACAACTTAAAAGAAATCCCTCGAATAAATATTGCGTTTTGCCTTCTCTTGCCAAAACACCCTTCATGATCATGGCCTATTAAAATTCGGGCTTGCCAAAGCAAGGCGGTTTTAATTTTTCATGATGTGTTGCGGACGACGCAAGCTAGTAATGCGTGTATGTTGAAAACAAGAGGTTGGACGCAACTAGGCAAGAGTCAATTAGATTGATGAGCTTAGAGGCATGACAATTAGGAGTTATCCATTGGATAAAGAATAAAAGGAATTTATTCACCTAATTGGACCAAGAGTTGCATGGGATGCAATTGGAATGGTTCCTACCTAAATAACCAATTCTTGGGTGACTTGCCAAAGCAAGCTCAAGAAGAAGTGAAAAAGGGATCTTGGACCCACTAGAAAGTATAAAGATATTTTCCGCTTTAATAGTGAGGGCTATGAATCCGAAAAAAATAGTGGGAGCTATATTTAATGATCTAGCCATTGTTAAATATAGTCAAATTGTTCAAAATACTAAATTGCATATTTCTCGTTTTGTAGAATTCCAAATGGCAAACAACAACGCATCGAGTTCATCCCTACGATCTGTCCTTGAGAAGGATAAATTGTTTGGAACAAACTTTCTTGACTGGTACAGAAACTTGAGGATTGTCCTCAAGCAAGAAAAGAAGCTGTACGTCTTGGACACTCAGATTCCAGACCCACCACAAGATGAGTCTCTACTAGCGGAAGTAAGGGCACGTCAGAAACATATTGATGATTCTAATGACGTGACTTGCCTCATGCTTTGCACCATGACTGGTGAGCTTCAGAAGCAACACGAGAACATGGAAGCCTATGATATGATCAGAAACTTGAAACAATTGTTTCAGGAACAGGCAAGGCATGAGCGCTATGAGGTGTCTAAAGCATTGTTCAAAAGCAGTCTTGCAGAGGGGAATCCAGTAGGCCCTCATGTACTCTGAATGATCGGGTACATAGAGAACCTTGAGAGACTAGGGTTCCCACTCGGGCAGGACTTGGCGACTGATCTTGTCTTGCAATCGTTGCCTGACAGTTATAATCAGTTCATTATGAACTATAATATGAATGAGATCAACAAGTCTTTGCCAGACCTATTGAACATGCTAAAGACAGCTGAGCAGAGCATCAATAAAGGCAAGGGCAAAGCCATAATGATGGTACACAAGAAGAAGGGCAAGTCAGTTGCATCTACTTCAAAAGGAAAACGCAAGAAAGTTGCGAAATCCAAGGAAGCCCTAAACCCTAGTGGAGGCGTGGCTAAAGGTGAGTGTCACTACTGCAGCCAGCCGGGTCACTGGAGGAGGAACTGCCCTAAATATTTAGAGGATAAGAAGCTTGGAATAGTGATTCCACCACCACCAGGTATTTATGTTATAGACATCAATCTTTCTATTTCATCATCCTGAGTATTGGATACCGGATGTGGTTCTCACATTTGTCGTAATGTGCAGGATTTGAAAAGAAGTAGAAGATTGCGAAAAGGGGAGATAGACTTGCGCGTCGGGAATGGAGCAAAGGTTGCTGCATTAGCTGTAGACGTTTATGAGCTATCTTTGCCTTCTGGACTTATTTTAGAATTAGACAATTGCTATTATGTGCCTGCTATGAGCAGAAACATTATTTCCGTTTCTTGTTTGAACGAG